>JAZKJV010006501.1:0-1468833 GCA_037367405.1 Ottelia alismoides
TCTGGAGTCTCTATGGATCACATGAAAAATTTGAGACTAAAAACAAAGATGGGAACCTCTCAACTAATTGCATACATGTGCGAATCAAATTATAGACTCGGAACCAAACAGAACGTCGAGTCTGAATCTTAATTGTAGAGTCTGACAATTTAGCTGGCATGGAATCTGAGAATCTGAAAATCTAGCATGGACCATAGAACTCTATACAGTAACCCCTCTTTCTCCCATACTTGTCAAAAAACAATGGCAGCGATAAAGTTGGGAGAAGACAAGAAAATGAGGAGAACAAAACATTCTCAAATGAATTTTATTACGACAATTTTCTCTCGTCTTTTAATACCCGTCTCTCCCCTTTTGTTTTGTAAATAAGCTGTTCCATTTTTTGTTTTGGCTTTCTTCTAATTTTTTTGTATGTTTTTTTGTACGATCCCCCTTTTTCTTTTTCTCATTTAAAAATCAAAACTTCCCCTTTTTTTCAAAACTCTCGAGCAAAAAAATGGGCCCAAATATGCAGCAACCCAATTGGGTTTTTTTTAATAACAACATTAGCAGACCTTTTTCGCTATTAAAGCTCGTCAAAGGGCATCTCCAAGCCATATGCACGAGGCCTAGGAAAAGGTTGTTGAAGCATCGTGAGAACTTGAAGAGGCGAGATCGACACCATCTTCTTCTTCATACTTCGCGATATAGGCACTGCTAGGCATAGAAGGGAGGTCCTCAGATTCCGCCTAGAGGTTGCAACTCGTGTGGAGGAAGAGGATCGCCGCCACTAACTAGAGTCATAAGGAGAAGGGGTTTCAGCCCCCTTTGATCTGCACGCTAGGGTTCCTATGAACCAACCGTCGCCTTGGAAGATCGACTGGAGGAATCACCGCGATGAGAGCAATCGAAGGTTGGGCATCGCGCGGAGGGGCTCCACGTAAGGTTGATTGGTTTGAGAACCCATTGCCCCCTATTGGGGCTTTCTTCTTTGAGAGCCTTACGCCGCCAGATGGGAGACCAAAAGCGTGGGGGGAGCTACCACGTGTGAGGAGATGGCTCGATGCACCCATGATACCCCTTTCCATCACATATGGTTGCAGCGAAGGTGTGATATGCCAAGAGTTGATGGAGATAGAGTATAGGCCACAACATGCTGAAGAATTCTATCGAGGATGTGCCACCATATCAAATGATGCGTCGAAGCTGTATTTCCTCCCTTTTTAAAAAAATACATCAAAGTTGCATGTCCTACGTGTTGGGAGTACTGTAGGTGACGGAAGGAAGAGCAGAACATCTACAATAATCATTAGGGTTTTACAAAGGAACCCAACAAGAACCTAGAGATGATCAAAATGACGATAGAGATCTTCAAAGGCAATGATGATTGTTGAGCAAAAATTAAGATATCGATAGAAACCCTATAACATGGACTTGAACAATCCCAAATATAATAATCTTCATGAACATAACACATAAATAAAATCTCGAAAAAATATATAAAATACATCCTCGAGAATCGAACCTGCTCGGATACCATGTTAGTAAACGAAGAATGCGGAAGTGTAATATCAGAGATAAAGAATAAACATCATGGAACACCGGGATTTTACGTGGAACCCTACTCCCTAAGAAGCGAGATGAAAACCACAGGAGAACGCCTTCTATTGAAGTTTCTCATCTTATAGAATGGGTCTGGGGCTTCTTATATAAACTCCAATGACCTTCAAGTCCCACAGATAGTAGATGTGAGACTAAACTACCGGATGTGGTAATTGGACCCTGGAGGGATCCAATTACCCATCTACACATATGACGACTATGCTCCAATAGAAATAAAATAAGTATTTTTTATATTTATAAAAATACTTGTAAAAATGTTATGCGTGTACATATGACGTATTTTCACTTTGAGATCTACATAAAAGTTGTAGATCTTGAAAATATCTATAACTTTCATGTTGATCATTTTTCAATTTGATGCCTCTAGTTAATTTTAATCTAATTTACAATATTTTTCTATTTTTAGCCTTTTTTATTGGGCCACGTGGCCCAATATCCTTCAGCCATGTCATTGCATCTATATTCCAGGTTACATATCTTGCGGGCCATCTGATCATTCGATCAGACGGCTCTGATCTGCTTGAGCATGTCCCCTTCTCAGTCGATGATCGAAGTGATCAAATGGCCATCTCTTCTTTATTTGCACCTAAAATTAGACTGTTGGATCTCATGATCCAACGGCCCGAGTCCATCGTCAATATCCACCTCCGCTCCCCCGTGTGACGCATCCTTTCGTCGAGGGAAACTTCTCCAACTTCTTGCAATTGCCTCACATGCCCAAACTGATGGATCTCTATGCCATTCAATCGCTCATTCACCACCCTTCTTCGCCTGATTTCCATCTCGCTTCATCTCTCTCATACATGCCCTTATAGAGGTGGTTGAAACTACCTCAAAACTGCTTGGAACCAACCCCTAGCTTCTTCAAATAGCCACCTACAGGCTGCCTTCATAGATGTCCACCTTCATACGGACCAAGGCCCAACCCTTCTCCCCCCTCTTGTGATAGAGCGAGGGATTGAGGAGGCTATGATGACCTCCTACCTCAGTGGGACCCATGGCCCTTCAGGCAATGCTACGTCTCCGACGACCGATCGAGCTATATGCCAATGACCTCCGACCCTGGTGAGGCCCATGGCCCTTCATGCCATACTATGACATCTCTGACGATCGTTCGAGCTTCGTGCCAAGGTCGGGCATGTTAAGCGAAGACCATAGCTCACTTGAGCTCAGCCCAAGCCAGCTTCGACCACTGACGCTCCTCTTCAATCTTCAAGTAAGTTAGGTTTGTTTTGATCTTGTTTCCTCTTATTTTATTTGCCATGTACATAGCACTTCACCCACATCTAATCCATACCCAGCCATTGCCATGGATATGCGAACCACGCCGAAGGACCCGATCGCCATCTCCCTTCCTCCATAGCCCCAGTCACCTCGCCCCCTTTCGTCTCCGATCATGGGAGATGAACCCACTAGATCTCCACCTTCCTCACACCTCAAGGTCCCCGTGTCACTCACCTCGTATGGACACACTTCACATATTACTTCGGCTACTCCTTAACCCCTACAGGTCCTTCATTCTTCGATGGTTGGAGATATTGAGTGCTCCGTTCCAGAGCCAAAGCTCCGGTGAAGCTTTGTCGTCCACCCTATTCATACATCCTCGACGTATCTTAGATCCATCAGTACCTTCGTGTATATCATGCGAAGGTGAATGGAGGATCAGAGAAGCACCAGGAGCTCAACAGAGCATGTGAGCCCTCACTGGAGCTGAACCACGATCAGCCTCTCGTGACGAAGGAGTCACCCAGGATGAAGTAAAGGTGTCAAACGATCCCACGATCCGACGGTCCTCATCGATTCACAAGCCTCGACCATGAAGCAACATGCTCGGTGTGACTGAGCCATTCTCGAGACACCTAGGTTACCCATGTCACCCAGGCTTATTGCACCCACCGAACCAACGCCCGACCGCAACACGTATGCGTAACGCATGCGGAGAGGGTAAATTGTAGCCGATGCCTGTAGATTCTTCATTATTACAGACATGTCTAGTATGGCACGTGGCATGCATGTGCATTTAGAATTTTTGCAAGTGAGCCATGTCAGGTCTCCAATATTGCATTCATGCCCCTGTACGTGAAAGATATTTAAATCTAAGTCCTTGGTGGATTTGGCTATTTGCAAATACGCCCCTAGTTGGATTGTTTTGTAATATTTGTATATGTTTAGTTTACATATATGTCCCTAGACTCTTTAAGTTATAACTTGAGAATGTAAACTCCTATTAAGTTGATTCTAGTTTCGTTTTGATGCTTATTTAATCATCTATATAGTGGCATTAATTATTCTCTGATTCGAGGTATAAAATTTAATCAATTAATTAGAGATGCAATTTGATGCATGCTTATGAATTAAACTTTCATTAATGTAATCTAGCTTAATCTTAAGCATCAATTCGACTTTGATTTTTATTCAACATCTTGTTTGAGTCACTGATGAATCTCAGATTCATCACTCTAGATCCCATTAATTAAGCTCAAAACCCTCAAAATCAACAACATTTCTGCATCTATTCAACATAATTAGCATTCATGCATGTTTTCATAAGAATTGCATTTTATCCCTTATTTCTGCATCTATTATTTTTTCCGGATTTTTATTTGGTTTAAAAATGACAAAAAAAATATAAAACCCAAAAATTAAGGTATTCTATGTACATGGGTACCCCAAAAATATCACTTATTTTGCAATCGATCGATTTTGATTTTGACGTCTTTACGAAAGTTGTAGATCTCATCGAGACGAGCAATTTTCGTGAATAAACTTTTTCGATCCGAGGTGGTTTGCTAATTATTTTGTATTTTACAAAGTATTTATTTTCGAATTTTGTGGTGCTGACACGTGTCCGCTCCTGGAACCGCCACGTGTCAGCCATTTTTGGCATTTTTATTATTCCTTTTTTATTAAAAAAACTGCGCATGTGCTTCCCTCTCTCTCCCTTTGCCCACCACGTGGCCCCATCTGGGCCTTCCGATCGTCGCCCAATCGGACGGTCTAGGGGTCGTCCTCCTCCTCCGATTCCTCCCCTCGTTTGGAACCTCCGCCGTCCCGTATTCTCCGCTGCAAATCGCTCGCCCCTCGCCGTGGATCTCTCCCGTCTCCGATCCGTATCACATCCGATCTCTCTATAACCATTCCTCTTCATTCAATCCCCCAAATCTCGCTCCGCCGCCATCGTCTTCCCCGAATCCCTCGTCCAATCACCTAAAATCCCCGACGATTTCCCAATCGAATCCCTCGCCGACAGAGCACTTTCCTTCTCCGGTACCCTCGACGCCCCTATTTAAGATTGATGCCGCCCCAAGAGGTCTGCATCCGCCGCTTGCACAAAGGACGAGGAGCGGGGTGACAGACCGCTTCTCCCCTCCCGATGAGGTCCGAGCCGTCAACGCTCTTCGTAGCCTACGGCGAGCTTCCCCTCCGACCGTCGCTGCTCCGCTCCGGGCTTCCCACCGTCGAGCCTCCGACAACCATCTTCATCGCCTCCGCCCAATCCACTGGTCATCTTCATCGGCAGCCACCACCTGCTCCAGCTTGGCTCTTCCGCCTTGGCCCACCTTCACCGACGACCACCGACATCAACGGCTCCAGAACTCCGCCAGTCTCCATCTTCGACCACACCGTCAAAACGCTCGACCCATCTACAACGTCGACGCGCGGGCCACCGTCGTCCAAGCTTCCTTCGCTATCAAACGCCGGCGGTCGCATCAACGACCACCGCCACCAGCAAAGAGCTCGGCCTGCCTCCCTTGCCTTGGCCGTACGCCAGGAGCACGCCACGGAAGCTCAGCTCTGCCAGCCCCTCGCCTCAGTCACCGCCGGGCGGTCGACCGGAGACCCCCGCCACGTGCCGCGCACGTAGGGCGGGGGGACGACGTCAGCATACGTCAGCCCTAGGGGTCACGTACCGCGCACGTGACCCGCTGGGTCATTTGCAACAAGGCCCCCGGAGTCCCTCCATTTGCACCGAAGTCCAAGGGTCACGTGCCTGGCACGTGACCGCTTGGAGATTTACAGAAAGGGTCCCCAGAGATTATTCTATTCTCGCGCAGGCCCCCACCGACCAGGTAACGTGCTTGGCATGTGACCTGGTGGCGGTTTTGCAAAGCGCCCCCAGGATATTGGTAATTACATCTAGGTCCCCCCTGCACTTTCTATATTTATTTTATTAATATTGCATCTGTACCCCTGTCTTCCCCCTTTATTTTGAACAATTACACTGCATTATTTTATTTATCCAAAAATAACATTGTGTTCCTCAATTAATTCTATACATTTTGACACATTGTGGATATTTTTGTGATCGATGGTTAATTAATAATTAATTGTTCTATGGAAAATTTTGTATTTTGCCCATTTCATGCTTTGAAATTTATATTTGATTAACCGTTGCTCTAAAAATTCCCGAAAAATCGCAGATTGTAGAATTAATTGTGCTTGACATTGTGCCAAAAAAAAATCGTATTTGCATGTATAGTTTGTCCTGTAAAAATATTTTGCATATCTCAGTATTTGATTTTTAATAGGTATTGAAACTAATACTTTCAAGGTTTAGGATTTTTCTGAGATCCACTAACTAATAATAGATCTTAGATAATTTTATCCCTCGAAAATAATTAGGTTTAATATTTATTATAATTACATATTGAAACTTATTTTGTTTGCATTTAAAAATTCATAAAAAAATCATCTTGCATCCAAAAATTCCAAAAACATTATAGTGCATTCATTTCATCATATTTTGCATCGTGGCCAAGTTTTATATTTTTCGGACATTGTTTGAGTGTAATTTACATTTTAGTCCCTAAAATAGGCTGAAATTGCATTTTGCATCCTTTATTGCATTAAAAATTCCAAAAAAAAGACCACATCGATAACCGCGCACGAATTTTGATAGACATAATTCTAGGTTATTTCTTTGCCTCCTTGTGTTCGACCTTGTGACTTGCCCAAGTAAAATAAACATAAAATCGCATTGATTAAAAATTGATTAAATTATTGTGTGGTTATTTTCTTGATCGATTCTGATTGTCGCCTACAACGAAATGACAAATTATTATTACGCACGATCAAATAAATACATCTTTTTAACACAGCGAATTTCGGACCCGTCAGATGGCGCCGTTGCTGTGGAGGCAAACAGCTTACTTTTGTGTTTTGAAAATTTTCGTTCGGTTTTCCGCATTCGGGTAGTCTGACCCCCAAATTTCTCATTGTAAATTCCATTTTTTTCCTGCATTTATTTTATATTTTTTTCAGCATTTATTTCTCTTATTTTATTTTTGAATTATTTTTGAGTCACTCTCCTACATTTTCTCTCTTATTTTTCTTGCGAGGTACCCGACGTACGTGGAGCGGTTTTTCAGGAACCGACGCATCTTCACCGACATCCGAAAAAGCCGCAAATAAATAAGATCGAGTCGAGTCGTGAGAGAGCGTAGAGTCTCGGATTTTAATTTCTGCAAATTTTAAATTTCTGTAATTAAGTGCTCATTTATAGCGGTGTCCGTTTGGACTCTCGCGTGTGTAAAAAGACTCTGAACTCTTTCTGTGGTGTGTCGTGGCCTGTTTCACTCTCCGGTGAGGGTGGAGCCTGACTTGAATGGCGATTAGGATAGAGCTGCATATACGGCTCTCAGAGCATTTTAATTTTTGATTGTGCTCATAGGAATTAGGCCACACTTCACATTAATTGAGATACACATTAGATCGTTCAATTTAGCCAAATTCAACTCAATTCTTTCCCGCTAATAGAACTTTCTACTAGGAGCGGTTTTTCATCGGCTTGCATTCATATAGATTAAAATTCAATTTCTGTATTACATCCCACATGGAGATTGCGAGGATTCACTGTAAATCTTCTAACTGAGCATACATCATAGTTTTTCGCGTGTATCGGCTTTCCCGAATTTCTCCTTCTCGATTTGTCACATAATTTAAAGAAAATTGGGACTGGACGATAGACGTGCATTTGTGCTCATTTAATTCTTCAGTGATCATCTAATTAAAATTAGGACTGCTAAATATAGTCGATTTCAAAATAACTCATAAAATCAAGAATTTTTGCGGGAGAGCAACCCCGACCTTGGATGTTTTTATTTTTCTGAGTGAGCGAGAGATGACACTTGAGGGTAGAGCCCAAACTCAGATTTTTATATTGACTACTGATTCTACCAAAAACGATTAGCTACTTCTAAATGAGGATCTATGGGTAGCCGGTAAACGGTCCGGATTTCCTTACCAGAGTGGGTGGTTTAGAGGACGTTGTGTAAGGCTCCGTCCTCAAGTAACGGGTAGTCGTTTTACGGTTCGTACTTACTCCCATAATGGCTGAAAGTAGGAGCAACTAGTTGTAAGAATTCGGACCAGTCATTACGAAAGTTTCCGGCACCTAACAGTTCGCTATTTTTTTCCAAGATTGATTTATCACCAACTAAAAATGAAAAGATAATAAATGAACTCTTACGGCTTCATTGTGTGTGTTGGTGAACCCGGGGTTTGATTTGTGTTTGCATTGGTGTGCGTGAACCGATATCGAATATCAAAATCCGCACATTTGATAAAATTTCTCTTGACTATCCCGTGCATCTCTCTCCTTTCTTGATTTAAACCTCATTATGGAACTTTTGTCCAAAAACTCTCTGCATCCAGATCATGAAAATCACTACAAACCCAAACCAACATTCCTTTCAACTCTTTTAAAAATGGTCGAATATTTATCTGAAAATCCATCAGAGCAATACTATGAAAACGAATATGTCTCGGTTAGGCCCAAATCAACTAAATCATCTTCTTTCAATAATCCTCCAATATTTGGGGGAGACTTTCACCCGCGGATGAATTCGACCCCCTCATTGAATTCCTACTCGAATCATCCGACCACACATGACCACCTACCATCTTGGACTGAACTGTCTTATTCTCAGTTTCTCGCTAATGAACCATTTCAAGATCAAAATACCTTTGAGTCTCATGACTGGCCGAGAAACAAAACCCAGATGGAAAGACCCGCACTTAATGATCATCAGCATTGGATTGACCATGACAAACCCCTCTTCAGATATGATACTCATACAGAGGACTGGACTGACAGCATAAAAACACATAACCCCTGTATGTTGACTCCACAATATCAAAGTCCGACCAACCATGATCAATGGATTGAACTCTACGCAGACCAACTCCACATGCATGGACTATATGAGCAGACTCCTTCCATAATTTTTGAGAAATTTTCAGAAAATAATGACCACATATCGGATATTCCAAAAAACTCTCCTCTCAGCATAAACGGGAAAATGAAAGATGAAATTATTGAACACACACCGACTGCTCCCATGATTGATCATGAATAGAATTTTGAGGATGATATTTCGAGGATAAATAAGAGATTCAATTTAATAGAGGATAGATTTCAAAAATTTGTCGACCGGTTAATTTCACTTTATGGGAGCTCAGACATAAAAATTAATGAGGAAATGATTGGATCTCATGCTGAAAATTTTGAGGATATTCAGAAACCTAGGGACGATTCCGACATCGACACCTCTGCATATTACTCCCCTATGAACATTTACTCTAAACATCAAAGCCCCTTCTCATCTGAGTAACACACCATATCACCACACCACAAAAAAATACTAAAAAATAGAATATTCAAAAACACCAAAAAAATCGAAAATCCAAAAAATTTCATAAAAATTGAGACTGAAGAAGATTTGAAGAATTTGGATCCTGCTTTACGGGAAGCACGGGAGGAACGTTTGATTTTTGAACTTCCCTTTATAAAGGCCATTAAACACTTCCCCGACCTTAAGGATTTGTAATAGATAAATTAATGATGAAAAAGTCGGGCAGGATAAGAACAAAGACTGAAAGACATATCTTAGCAATGGCCTCCTCCTTGGTGTTGAGGAGAAAAACCAAGAGCCGCATAGTGAAGCGGTAGCCTAGATTTGATTGCATGATCAAAGACACAATTTTCACCCATGCTCGAATTGACGATTCACCGATCAACATCCTTCCGACCTCTGTATTTCACGAACTCAAACTCGGACCGATTAAGAAGATACGAGAGATTGTTCAATTAGCGGACCGATCGATAAAGCGGCCGAGAGGAATCATTTCTGTCATCATGACATTCCAAGGTGCTCTGCTCAAAGTAAAATTCACGATCATTGATATTGAGCATCAAGGAGAATTCATCTAGTCTCCAATTATTCTCGGAAAGCCATTCTTAGCATTGGCTAAGGCAATTATTGATTGTGAGACTCGGGAAATCAATTTCACAGCATTGGAAGCACTTCAATCTGACCTTGTCTTTGAGGAACCACGATTTTCTGAGGCAACCCACGAAATCCCCGATAACCGTAACCATGAATCGGTAGAAGAGCTCTACTCCAATGCGACACCTGAGATAGCGGTTGTTGATGAGACTATTGGTTTAGAGAATCTCCCCCCAACAAATTCTCAGCTGCTCTCAACATGGAGAATCAAGTATATGAGTCATATGATCCGGAGACTTATGCATGGTCGCACCCTGGGTCAACCTATTCTGACTACTTTGATCATATCAACTCGACACAGGAATGCTCCAATGTCAAATCAATTGAAAATGAACATGCAGAAACTCTCCCCAGTATTTCAATTCTTACATATCTCAAAATAGACAAATGTTTCTTCTACGATCCAGAGACATATGCATGGTCGCACCCAGGAGCTACATACTCTGAATATCTTGACCAAATCATCCCAAATCGAGAGTGTACCAACATTCAGAAGACTAAAAACAAACACGCAGGACGAACATCAATCAAGGAGAAGAATTCCAATGGTTATTCATCTGGATACTCAAGTGAACCGACACCTTCACGAAACAAGAAAAAGAAAATAACCTTTGACCTTTCGGAAGAGGAATCAGCTGATGATCCCTCATCAGGTCCGGAAAAGGTAATTTACATGAGTGAAGTCTGTTTGGCAGTTCTAAAACCATATCTTCGTAAGGATCAAAAATTTGACTCCCGTTGGTTGACTCTTGTTCCTCATTATTATTCATCAAAAGCTGATGCTCCTGCCCTCTTCAAATACACTGGAGTTATCTCTTATGAGCTAACTGAGACTGGTGCTTCAGAGTATTCATCCGAGAACAAATCACTTGATCTCAAGAAGGAACGAATTTTGAGAAAATAATTGAAGAAACAAAAAGACCAGAATATTTGGAGTATGTCCACTTTTAAATACTATTCCTCTGAGGATAATTCCGATGATGGATATCTTTCATCTGACTCAAACATTTCATCCACTATCCATCATGATTTTTCTGAGGATAAACTGATAATAGTTGGGAATCATGTGCTTCATCTCCATCTCGTCATTACGATCTCCCATCGCAGGCTCACAAAAAGATCAGTCGAAAACCGCCTTAATCATCGGCTACCCACCCTCCCTTCCGACCACATCGGTCTCCTTGTACAGCTTCTTCCTCTACTTAGGCCAATGCCTAAGTAGAGGGGGGGACCGATACCATCTGTATATACCATTTTTCCCATCACACTTCTCCCGATCGCTCCATTTCCACCCTTCTTCTATACTTAGGCTGACCAGAGCCTAAGTATAGGGGGAACTGACACCCATCTGTATATACTCTCCTCATTCACATATCCCAACCACTTCATTTTTTTTCCGCTCTACTTTTATACTTATAGGGGGCGACCCGTTGTACCGTGTTTTTTTTCCTTTTTCTTTTTTTTTCACTCTCTTATGCTTAGACCGAGCTATGTCTTCTTTACGCTTCTTGTACTCTGAGGACACAACACTCGCTAAGTATACAGGGTCTGTATATATACTTCCTATATATTTTACCCATATCTTATACTTTCGCGTAAGTTTATATGTATTTACGGGGTGGGTAATAAATTTGAAAAAAAAAGAACAAAAAGAAAAAGAAAAAGAGTTTTGCTATTAACACTAACTGTGCCCAAAATTTTAAAAAAATGCTTCTTATTCAGTTTTTGCATCAAAAAAAACAAACAAATCCCTTGCATAAAATTTCAAAAAAAGAGAGAGGAAAAAAATGAAAAAAATGTGTCTGCATTTCACACACCTGCACTTCATCCAGCATTTCATTCATTTGCATCTGGGAAAAGTCATTGGGTTCTGAACCAAGTTATGAGCAGAAACCGAGAGTGGTCTGGACTTGACCTTAATCCACCTAATTTTCAGAAGAACTTCACCGAGAAATAGGATTTTAGAAGTTTTAGGTCTTTGACTTAATTCTTTGAGTTCTACATGACAATGTGCAGTGTTTGACTCTTAGTGTCTAACCTGGTCTCTTCATTCTGGGTACAACTCTGGAATAGGGAATTAATTTGTACTCTCGCACTATGCACTTAGCACAACACAGACGGGATGTTGGAAGACTGTGTGAGTTTCTTTTCTGGTAGCGTGGAAATCTAAAGACCGGAGTACGGGTTGAAATAAAGCTTCGGAAAAGGGATGGACGACTGGGCACAATTTTTTCTAAGACCTCAAAAAATGTACGAAAGCAAAAAGATTCTATACCCGTAGCGGCACAACAAGATTCGAGCAGAACCACCAAAAATTCTAAATACAAAGAAGCATTCTATTAAATAAATATCTGACCAAAAAGGTCCAAGATTCAAGAAAACCTGCAGATCTTGGTGGAGACTCAGCTACACTGGCCAGCTTCACAAGGAGAGGTGACTACAATGGCCACCCTCCAGTTCTGTTCCCCTTCTTTAAACTTCTCCCCCCAATTCGAGTGTGAACACAGCGCGACAGACCTTAGAAGAAAATACCTGACTCCCCGAGGACGAGTTACTGGGGAGTAGAGGAGCATGGTAGTCCGGCATTCTAGATGGGAAGAGCTAAAATCTTTCACACACATGAGTCGGTTGTTCAATGTTCTAGGGTATTACTGTGGGAAGACGATTGATTTAAGATGACTTCTGAGCCGAAACTGTAGCAATGATGTGTAGAACTTGAAGGCTGTTGATTTTGAAATTCTAAGTCTCACAGAAGTTCCGCCAAACTACTAATCCAAAGGTCAAGTCTAGATTCATTTTCACCTTCAGCTTATGGTATTGGTATGGAACCCAATCTCATTTCACCTCATGGCATTTCTTTTTGATGCTCAGGGACGAGCATGGTTTAAGTATAGGGGGATGATGAATCTCGAATTTATCACTCTAATTCTCATTAATTAAGCTCAAATCCCTCAAACTCAACAACATTTCTGCATCTATTCAGCATAATTAGCATTCATGCATGTTTTCATAAGAATTGCATTTTATCTCTTATTTTTGCATAAAATAAGAAGCCAAAACTCCAAGCCAAAAGTGACCTGTAAATAGCCTAACTTTCCGAATTTTTAACTCATTCATACTAACTCCGAATGACCCAAAACCACTCCACTATGTACATATCACAAAGAAGAGTAAATGAAAAATACAAAAAATCATTAACCCAAATAAGTGGACCAAAAACCCAAACCCTAGTTTCAGGATTTTCAGACTAAAAACCTCATATCGTCCGCATCCAGTGTCCGTTTTAATCCTACTTACTTTTGAACTAATGTACATTCAATTACCTTCAAAATAAAACCAAGTTCAAGTGAATCGGAGCTCATATATGAAAGTTAAGTTTTGGGCCTCTTTTGTACATTTTGTATTTTAGCAGTTTTTGACATATTATTTTATGTATATAATTAACCTATTCTTTTTTATTTGTCTTCTTTGATAGAAGTTTTATTAAAATGCGCAAAAATCCAAATCCAAACTGAGCTTGAAATCAAAAAACAAATTGGGCCCGAGTCTTCACTAACCACTTTTACAAAATTAGTCTTTTTCGTATTTTATTTTATTTCTTCTTTTCTTAATTAATAAAAATCTAAAAAAATATATTAATGTGTAATTATTTATCTTTGATTTTATCCATATTTTTTCCAGATTTTTATTTGGTTTAAAAATGACAAAAAATATAAAACCCAAAAATCAATATATTCTATGTACATGGGATACCCCAAAAATATCACTTTTTGCAATTGATCGATTTTGGTTTTGATGTCTTCATGAAAGTTGTAGATCTCATCGAGACAAGCAATTTTCGTGAAGAAACTTTTTTGATCTGAGATCGTTTGCTATTTATTTTGTATTTTACAAAGTATTTATTTTCGAATTTTGTGGTGCTGAGACATGGCAGCTCCCAGGCACGCGCCACGCACGTGCTTCCCTCTCTCTCTCTCCCTTTGCGCGCCATGTGGCCCCATCTGGGCCATCCGATCATCGCCCGATCAGACGGCCCAGGGGTCGTCCTCCTCCTCCGATTCCTCCCCTCGTTTGGAACCTCCGCCACCTCGGTGTCTCCGCCGCAAATCTCTCGCCCCTCGTCGCGGATCTCTCCCTTCTCCGATCCGCATCACATATGATCTCTCCATCGCCATTCCTCTTCAATCAATCCCCCAAATCTCGCTCCGCCGCCTTCGTCTTCCCCGAATCCCTCGTCCAATCGCCTAAAATCCCCGATGATTCCCCAATCGAATCCCTCGCCGACAGAGCACTTTCCTTCTCCGGTACCCTCGACACCCCTATTTAAGATCGACGCCGCCCCCAAGAGGTTCGCATCCGCCACTTGCACAAAGGACGAGGAGTGGGGGTGACAGACCGCTTCTCCCCTTCTGGCGAGGTCCGAGCCGTCAATGCTCGTCGCAGCCTACGGCGAGCTTCCCCTCCGACCGTTGTTGCTCCGCTCCCGGCTTCCCACCGTCGAGCCTCTGACAACCATCTTCATCGCCTCCGCCCAATCCACCGGTCATCTTCATCGATAGCCACCACCTGCTCCAGCTTGGCTCTTCCGCCTTGGCCCACCTTCACCGACGACCACCGACATCAACGTCTCCAGAACTCCGCCAACATCCGTCTTCGACCACGCCGTCAAACCGCTCGACCCATCTGCAACGTCGACGCGCAGGCCACCGCCGGCCAAGCTTCCTTCACTATTAAACGCCAGCGGTCGCATCAACGACCATCGCCACCAGCAAAGAGCCCGGCCCGCCTCCTCCGCCTTGGTCGTACGCCAGGAGCACGCCATCAGAGATCAGCCTCGCCAGCCCCTCGCCTCAGCCACCGCCACGTGCCGTGCACGTGAGGCGAGGGGACGACGCCAACATATGTCAGCCCCAGGGGTCATGTGCCGCGCACGTGACCCGCTGGGTCATTTGCAGCAAGGCCCCCGGAGTCCCTCCATTTGCACCGAAGTCCAAGGGTCACGTGCCTGGCATGTGACCACTTGGAGATTTAAAGAAAGGGTCCCCGGAGATTATTCTATTCCCGCGCAGGCCCCCACCGACCAGGTCACGTGCTTATATTGCATCTGTACCCCGGTCTTCCCCTTTTTAGTTTGAACAACTACACTTCATTATTTTATTTATCCAAAAATAACATTGTGTTCCTCAATAAATTCTCTACATTTTGACACATTGTGTACATTTTTGTGATCGATGGTTAATTAATAATTAATTGTTCTATGGAAAATTACGTACTTTTCCCATTTCATGCTCTGAAATTTATATTTGATTAACCTTGCTCTAAAAATTCCCGAAAAATCATAAATTGTAGAATTAATTGTGCTTGACATTGCGCCAAAAAAGAATCGTATTTGCATGCATAGTTTCTCCTGTAAAAATCATTTTGCATATCTCAGTATTTGATTTTTTAATAGGGATTGAAACTAGTATTTTCATGGTTTAGGATTTTTCTGAAATCCATTACCTAATAATAGATCTTAGATAATTTTATCCCTTGAAAATAATTAGGTTTAATATTTATTTTAATTAAATATTGAAATTCATTTTGTTTACATTTAAAAATTCATAAAAAAATCATCTTGCATCCAAAAATTCCAAAAAAGTTATAGTGCATTCATTTCATCATATTTTGCATCGTGACCAAGTTTCATATTTTTCGAACATCATTTGAGTACTAGTTTTTAGTCCTTAAAATAGGTCAAAATTGTATTTTACATCCTTTATTGCACTAAAAATTCCAAAAAAAAGACCGCCTCGAAAATCACAAACGAATTTTGATAGACATAATTCTAGGTTGTTCCTTTGCCTCCTTGCGTTCGACCTTGGGACTTGCCCAAGTAAAATAAACATAAAACCGCATTGATTAAAAATTGATTAAATTATTGTGTGGTTATTTTCTTGACCGATTCCGATTGCCGCCTACAACGAAACGACAAATTATTATTTTTACGCACGATCAAAATATACATCTTTTAACACATCGAATTTCGGACCCGTCAGTCACTCTACTATTTCTGGAGCATAATTTATGTATTTATATGCATAGTGTGTATCTAATTACATTTTATTCCATTTTGTCACTAATTTACTTACATAAAATTAATCAAAAATGCACTTTGTTGCATAAGTGAATCATTTTGTGTATGTTTTTTTGACCTAGATAACATAATCATTGCTTAACGTTGATGTTAATAACCTAATTGATTGCATCGAGAGCTCGTATCCCTGAGTTCGACCATGGATTTATCCAGGATAAAAATATTTATCAAGCCACTCCTCGCAGAAACCTTCAATCATTGAAGAATGGAGGACCTGCAGGGATTAAGGAAGAGATGAAGTAACATGTGAAGTGTATGCGTGTGAGGTAAGTGATATGGGGACCTGGAGGTATGAGAAAGGTGGAGGACCATCGAGTTCATCTCCCATGACCGGAGACAAAAGGGGGCGAGGCGACTGGCATTCTGAAGGAAGGGAGATGGCTACCGGGTCCTCTAGCGTGGACCCATAGATCCACGGCGAAGATCGGTAACATATTAGATGGGGGTGAAGTGCTATGTATACGGCAAATAAAATAAGAGAAAACAAGATTAAAATAAACTTAACTTACTTGAAGATTGAAGAGGAATGCTAGTGGTCAGAGGTGTCTTGGACTGAGCTCAAGTGAGCTCCGGTCTTCGCTTAACGTGTCCAACCTTGACAAGAAGCCCGAATGGTCATCGGAGACGTCGTAGCATGGCCTGAATGGCCATGGGTCTCACCAGGGATGGAGGTCGTCATGGCCTCCTCAATCCCTCGCTCTTCTATCACAGGAGGAGGGAGAAGGGTTGGATCTTGGCTCGCGTGAAGGTGGACAGCCACGAAGGCAGTCTGTAGGTGGCTATTTGAAGAGGCTAGGGGGTGCTTCCTAGCAATTTCGAGGTGGTTTCAACCACCTCAATAAGGGAACGTGAGAGAGATGGAGCGAGATGGAAATCAGGCAAAGAAGAGTGGTAAATGAGCGATCGAATGGCGTAGAGATCCGTCGGTTTGGGTACATGAGACAACGACGAGAAGTTGAAGAAGTGGTCCCCGATGAAAGGGTGTGTCGCATAGAGGAGCAGAGGCGGAGGTTGACGATGGACCCAGACCGTTGGATCTCATCCAACTATCCAATTTTGGGTGTGAATGGAGAAGAGATGAGCGCTTGATCATTTTGATCAAGCGGGTGAGAAGGGGCCAAGTTCAAGCAGATCAGAGCCTTCTAATCGAATGATCAGACGGTCTACAAGATACATGGCCTGGAATAAAGATGTCGCGACATGGCTGAAGGAAATTGGGCCGCGTGGCCTAATCAGAAAAAAGGTAAAAAAATAGAAAATAATGTAAATTAGATTAAAAATAGCTAAAGCTTCAACTTGAAAAATAATCAACATGAAAGTTGTCAATATTTTCAAGATCTATAACTTTTATGGAGACCTCAAAGTGAAAATACATCATATGTACATACATAATATTCAGAAGTATTTTTATAGATATAAAATAATCATTTTATTTCTTTCATTATTTGTTAGTATTTTGGATAATAAATAATATACATATTATTATGTACAATATTAAGTTATTTTTATGGGATTTTAAATATTAAGAAAACACGAAAATAATATAACAATATAGATATTCACAACAAAGATATTTTACCTGTGCACACTAATTAAGGTTAGTTACTTACAAGGTGCAAATTATTAATTATAGTTAATGAAGAGTCAATGTTAATTGATTGACTTAAGATAGATGGATAATTAATGTAAATAAGGATGATGAATATGAGATTCATCAGCAGCAGCGATCATTTTTTCACTATGTGGAGAAATAATAAAGTACAAAAGATAATAAGATCCCCAACCCAAGGGGAGTTTACATACAATTCTCGTACAGTCCTTGAAACAAATGGATCCATATACAATTATAGAAAAAGTTGTTAATAAAAAAAAATCACCGGGGGCGCTGCCCCTACTCCCATGTAGGGGGTGCACCTAGTCCCCCTTAGACCCCCCACAAGCTCGTTGACCGGTCAGCGAGACCCCTATCTTGATGGGGTAAAGTACAACAGGAGAGGGTGCATACGGCGATTCTCCAACGGAGTTCAACAAGATAGATGGTTAGGGCATATCAACATGGTCTGATTGGTGGAGCCTGAAGGATGATAGAACCAGGGTTGTCTATTTGTTTAGGCAATGTGACTTGCAAGAAATGGGGTGATCATCCATCAAGAAAGATTTTGTGGGGAAAATGTAATTTCTTATGCAAAAGCACTAGCTCATAGTCGGTCATGTAATTATATTGTTTTAAAAAAGCCATGAACTTGTAACCTTGTGAATTATGAATTAATGGTGAAGTTTTGAACGCACACATATACAGTGATTGTCCCTTTTTTCGTTTAAGAAAAACATAACAAGTACTTGAGAGATCACTCCAATTTTTCGGTCAACATGAGACATCAGTCCTTAAGGCTCAACTCCTTTAAGTAGAGTGTAAATAATGCTATCCAGGCACTTTTATCTTAGGTATTGAACCTAATGGGTATCCTTCAGAAATTATGTACCACCTAATAAACGAGATAATCTTCCCGTAATTACTTAAGTTCAAAAATATGACCAATGAGCCCTTAAAGGTCAATGCTCCCTACGATATGAAAAGGACCACAAGGTTCCAAATAAATCTTTTTTTACCAAATAACTTCCCGAACTGCCTTTAATGCCGGAAGTCTAGATGAGCAGCGAGAGTGCCAAAATCTAGGGAAAACCGGGGCTTTAAAACTAAGAGAATATTCGAGTACCTCATGTGAAAATTTGACTAACTTGCATCTTAGGTAGAGCTAAGAGAATATTCGAGTAGCTAAGAGAATATTCAAGTACCTCACTTATTTAATTTGCATCTTGATTCAAACTTTATTTGCATCTTGATTCAACGTTCTTTGAGAATACAAAGTTGATCGAGAAGAAATGAACTAATTGTGAACATAGAAGCAAATAAAGTAAGTGGAACTTGAAGGTTGTTGAGCCTGGATGGCTTAATCAAGTGACACATGTACACTCAATGCTCCAAACTCAAAAAGTGCCCTCTAGTATATGTATCGTGTTTTGGGAAGATTTTCTTCCTAATCTCATGCCACAACTGCCAAAAATTATCATTAATTGAAAATATATAACTGAAAATGTAATAATTTGATGAAAAATATATACAAGTGAAACTCATGAAATTCCAGTATAAATGTAATCAATAGAGTGCTAACATAAAAAGCAAAAGGGGGAAGAATGTCAAGCTAACTCAAGCATACCTAAGCCTTTGGGCATTTAGATACTCCTTGCTGCTAAATGAACGATATACTCGTAATGCTACTCTTGCATCCCAACCAACCATTGCAAAGTCCCTGATTGTACACGACAGGGAGGAAAGCATATGCTCACTACTTTATTTTATTTTAGAAAAAGAAAGAAAGGACATTTTTGAAAGGAAGAACCACACAATTTATCTAGGCACGTGGCTAAAGAGGTGGTGCACTCAGATCCAATTGTCACATAATGTGCTAAACGCATCTCTTCTATCTCTGGCACAGTTACTTCTACAACCTGAAAAAGAGAACCACGTAATGATTTCATGAGGGTGTTATTATGCTGTCACATGGGTAGATAAAAGGTATACACAGCTTATGGATAGAGATAAATAATATTTATATCCGTCATAATAATTAAACCTTCCAATTGTAATTCCTTTGAAGCAAATCTAAGGCTTGGTTGCAGCAACACCTTATGTCCTCGTGGCTGTCATCGAACCACTGCACAAATGAATAGAAAGGTGATACTTTTATACTTTTTTCGGAGACAAATTGCAAAATCCACCTTATTGAACTTATTGTAGACAATGCCAACATCTACATGCCTCAGTATACTTCGCTAGTTTGATGTTGGAAATTGATTTTGAGAATCTCAGAAGAGGAAGATTCAACTCTGGCTGTGAAAGAAAATAAAAAATGACACAAGTTAGTTATCTGATCAACTAAGTGAATTACTGTATAACAACCATTTCAACAAATGTATGAAATATCGCATCAACCATCCAACCTCTTCATATTATATAGACGATACCATGGAAAATTATAAATAACCTTTACACATCCATAGCATGTATTAAAGATGGGAGATACCTTATTAATTGTTGCCGTAGGGATGCCGATTTTGCCCTTAGATGATCTGAGCAAGGACTTCTTTGTCTAGATCTCCACCCATCCAAAACCCCAAATGGTAGCCTTTCAGCCCTACCTCCACTCCTGAAGCACCCCCCCCCCCCCCCCCCCCCCACACCACCACCACCACATGTGTGGGATATCTGCCCGAATCCCCACCATGTCACACGAGATGTTGCTCAACCATCACATCCTCAAAGTCGCCATGGAGGACTGTGTAGCCGACAGGTTCCTCATATCCAGGATCATGCTGGAGAATACATATCGAACACATTTGATATGCTCATTTCACATTCCTCGCCTTCTTTCTAAGGCCCTCGAGTAAGGACTCCATCTCAATTACCTTCTTGATTTCCTATCTCAAGTTCCAGTTTCAAGTCATCGATCTCTGATTTCAATCTTCATCTTGGTGTCGAGCAACGATCTCAGACAAGCGATTGCTTCCATCTATAGGTGGATCTCAAATGTTGCAAGGAGGAGCAGCGGTATGACGTGATTCTAAAGTTACCAGACTGGTGTTAGAAACACTGGTGTCTATTTTATGGCTCTATGCTGGTTTTGTTGCAAGACTTCCAAGAACATTTTGATCTTCCCATAGTTAATCAAAAAGGGAACATACATGTACAATACATCACATCTCTAATCATGTATCCACATGGAGATTGTCTGAGTAGTACAAGACCTTTCTAACTGGTCTTTCAGTTATTACCGTTCCTTCCGCTTATCAGGAGGCATTATTAATTCCTGAATGGAACACGTGTATAAGGAAGAAATTGAGACTCTTTTGTCTAGAGATACATGGCAGCTAGTTGATCTCCCAAGGGATGCAACTGTGGTTAGCAGTAGGTAAGTTTTTACCACCAAATATCTTTCGGATGGTTCGGTGGAAGGCTATAAGGCTCGACTGGTGGCAGAGGGGTACACTCAAACCTATGGTCTGGAATACCCTGACACTTTTTCACCAATGATCCACCTCTATACAATGCAAATCCTTGTTTACATTGTTATCCAGCTCTCTTGGCCACTCTACCAATTGGATGTGAAAAATGCTTTTGTGTATAGAGATCTGAATGAAAAAGTCTATATGCAACAACCTCCTAGTTTTGAGACCAAGAGGGAGTATCAGATGGTGTGCAGACTCTACAAAGCAATATATGGTCTCAAACAAAGCCCTAGAGTTTGATTTCAAAAATTGTTTGGTATTATGTACAAGGGTGGTTTCATTCGCTCTACGACAGATCATTCTCTATTTGTCAAGAAAATAGAGAAAGGGATAATTGCAATGTTGATAAATGTTGATGGCATAATTCTAACCGGCAATGATACTGGTGGCATAATAGATAATAAAAAAAATCTTGTAGAACACTTTGTCACCAAAGACTTGGGAGAGCTTCATTATTTCTTGTGCATCGAAGTGGCAAAAAATTATTGGTGGACTGATTCTATCACAGAGGAAACATGTTATGGATTTTCTACAGGAGACAGGAATGTTAGGGGCTAAGCCAGCATCCATTCTTATGGATCCCAGTGCACGAATGTATGAAGAATATTATGTGTGTGCTAATGCAAAACAATACATGTGCTTGGTGGGAAAACTCTTGCATGTTACCATCACTTAGTCCAATGTCTCATTTGTTGTTAACCAGGCAAGCCAATTCATGGCCAAACCATGCCAAGTACACTGGGCGGTACTTTTGATGATCTTGAGATACTTGAAATTCGCTCCACGGAAATGCATGCTATTTACTAAGAAATACACTTGATATTAAGGCCTATTGTGATGTTGACTATAGATGGTACCCTAATGACAGAAAGTCTACTACTTGTTACTGCACCTATCTTGATGGCAACCTAGTTACATGGAGAAGCAAGAAGCAGGAAATAGTTGCTAAATTCAATGTATAATCTAAATACAGAGCAATGGTCCAAGCTACCATTGAACTAACGTAGATTAAGTCAGTTCTCAAGGATTTATACTTACCACAACCGAGCCCGATGATCACGTACTATGACAATGCTGCTACAATGTTCATTCCAAACAATCTTACCTTTCATGAGCGCACCAAACATGTGGAGGTAGAATGCTATTATACAAGGGATATGATTCAGTAAGGAAATATCAAGATAGAATCAGTTACTTCAGAGGAATAAATAATTAACATCTTCACCAAGCTGCTTACTCAGTCCCTATTCACCATATGTGTCTCCAAGCTGAGCATGATGGACATCTATGCTCTAGCTTGAGGGAGAATATTGAAATATTTGAAGTATTTTGAGTGTAGGAATATTATTCTGTAATGTAAGGGTGTGTATGTAATTTTTCAGTAAACTCTATATTCCCTTTTATATAAAGGAGTCCTATTTATTGAGACAGAGTAAGTAAAATTTTCCAATTCTATCCATTCTGAAGATTACCTGTGAAAATATAAGGGTATTTCTCCCTCATATCAGTCCCATGCTCTCGCGTCACCTCCTCGACATCCAGACTGAGCCACAAGACCTTGGCTAAAGGTATCTATTTCTTCCTGAGCCTCTTGATCGCGTGGTCTACTATCAAAATCGGCTTTTCAAGGAAAGATGTGTTGGGCTCCACCATTAAGTCATTGTAGCTGATGATATTCCTGGGATCTCAGACATAGTTCTGCAAATTTTAAAAACATGAAACACGTCATGTATGTCCTCCAGATGTGGCGGAAGAGCCACCCTGTAAACCCCCTTCCCAACTCTGGCCAAATCACAACTGGTCCTACAAACCGTGAGACCAACTTGCCTCTAGCGCTGAACCTCTACACTCCCTTCATCGAGGATACTCATCAGAATACAAAAACCCCAACCTATCATGATGATGGATATTTTTTTTAATTGTAAAGAGGGTAAACTCCTGAGATGGGGGTCATCGCTGTAAACTTTTCATTAATAGAGAGTTAGAGTACATTACCTTGATGCCTAAAAATTAAAGAGCGTGTTACAATGATACACGACATTCTCCGAGTAAAACCTCTGGTTGTTGAAAATCAGATCATTTTGTCCTTACCCAAATGGCCCAAACTACGGTAAACGTCTTGGAACAATCATCTGTTGAGTTGACGCCCACTGCACGAATCGATCTCCAGAACATCGTTGTCTTGCTAGTATCCACCCAAGGGATCCCATCTTCCCTCCATACCTACCTCGAAGTTGAGCACCCGAAGAATAGATGATCCGCATCCTCAACCATCCCCTCGCATCAGTCGCATTGTATGTCCGCCACCCCAAACAACCTCCCCCTCCGCGCTTTATCACACAAACGGTTTCTTCTCAGACATCACAGGAAAATCTTGACTCTACAAGGGATCTTGGCTGCCCACGCCACCTTCATGTCCAGACACAGGTCCACATCCTGCTCTTACGCCGCTCTCCTCATCACATCATACGCTTTCTTAACTAAAAATCTCGCCCCCTCCCACTCAAAATGATATGCGTCCTGCGTAAAGGTCCCCGGTGGTGGAATCTTTGCATACAACCTAACAAAATCCTCCAGGCGTTGCTCCGAGAGATCCGAAACAAATACTGGCGACCACAAGCCCGAATCCGCCACTTGAAAAAGAGTATCCCCCTTCGACGCTGCCAAAGCAAAAAGTCTCAGAAATCTATCGACGAAAGCTCCCTCCCATGTCCAGTCATCGCGCCTGAATCTGAATAAATGACCATTCCCCTACCTTTGGATGAAGCTTCTGTGTTAACGACGGCAAAACCGCGTGAATCTCGGCCCACAGCGGTGACCCAAACCTCTTCCTTCCAGCCACCAACTCATCCCTGACACCAAAAATGTTCCGCACGAGCTTGGCCGCCATGGAGGTTGAGAAGCCCCAAATCTTAATCACCCATTTGGCCAGCAACGCCTTATTCATGCATTCAAAATCACGTACCCCAAGCCCGTCATTGTCACGCCCTTTCGTCACATAATCCCAACACACCAGATGCTTCTCGGACCTCTGATGCTTTCCGTCCGACTAAAAGAAAGTCCTCATCAGAGACTCAACCTTCCTCCTAACACCCACCGACATCAGCCTAGTGGAGTAGAAGAATATAAGGATGACCGAGAGAATGTGCTTCAGGAGAATCAGCTTCCCACCCCTAGATAATGTGATCGTCTTCCAACCAGCCAATCTCTGCCCCATTCTCTGCACAACACTGTCTCGACCAGATTTCTTTAATCTTCCAACCACCAAAGACAATCCCAGGAATGAGATTGGAAGCTCACCCAAGGGGCACTCTGCCCACTCCGCGAATCTAACGCGTTCCGCGTCATCCATCCCAAACGTAAGGACCACTGACTTGAGCATGTTGATCACAAGACCAGATAGGCTGCTGAAAATATCAACGAGGTGGGTCGCGTTGCAACTTTGTTCCTTTGAGCCTCCAAGGAATAGGACCGTATCATCAGCGTACTGAAGCAAAAAGATAGAGATATTCCCCAACCGAAAGCCCTCACACCACTCTGCCTCCACAGCTCACCTAAACAGAATTAGCCGGGGCATACGCCACCAAAACAAAGAGCATAGGAGCCAAGGGGCACCCCTGACGAACTCCCCATTGTGGCTGGAAAAAGCCACCCTCCGACTTGCCATTCACCAAAATCGAGTAAGAAGAGGTAGTAACACATCTCTTCATCCACTCCACCCAGATCTCCGGGATCCCTCTCTGTCAAAGAGACACCCACAAGAACCTCCAATAAACGTAGTCATATGCTTTGGCGTAATCGATCTTCCATACTACTCCCTTTTTCTTCGATCGCTTCTACTCAAGACAAATCTCCGATGCTATGACCAACTCGTACGCCATCTGTCGCCCCGGAATGAACGCCGACTATACCTGAAGTACCACCGCATCCAGAACCACCTTAAGTTTGTTTGCGAGTAACTTTGCCACAATAAGGTATAGACCATTAGAAAGCGTTATAGGCCTGAAATCCTCCACCCTCACTGGAGACTCCTCCATTGGAAGGAGGGACAACAATGCCCGATTTACCTTCTCGAAGCCTTTGTTCCCTTCTCTAAATTCATTCAGCACCTCCAAAACGCCAGCCTTCACCAACTCCCAGAATTCGCGGTAGAACAGAACTGAGAAGCCATCAGGACCCGGAGCACCATCCGCATTCAGCCCCCATACCGCCCTCTTTAGTTCTTCCTCAGAAAAAGGTACTACCAAACTCACCACCTGCTCACCAGTCAAAGATTCCACCCCTCTTCCTAGCTAGCCTCAACCTTCCCCCCTCCTCCTTCACGAAGCCTCAACAAAGCGGCCAAGCAACGCACTGCCAATGTGCTCATCCCCCCGAGACTCTCACTCCTCAATCTCAATCTCAATCTCTTGTAAGCAATTTCTCCTCCTCCTCCTCCTCTTCCCAGATGCCATTGTGTGAAAAAAACCTCGTATTGACGTCACCCTCTTTCAACCGCCTTTGTCTATATTTTTGCCTCCACTTCACCTCTTCATTTCTGTCCTCCAGCAACAACTCTTCAGGTAAGCCAAGTCTCTCTGCAACTTCTGCTTGGTCCAGCCCCCTCTCATCAAGCCCATCCACTTGTACCACCCCGGCCTGGGCTTCTCCCCTCCTATCCCTCTGTCTAGTCTTCACCTCCCTCCCGAACTCAGTAAGGAAGGACCTTAACAACCTCAGCTTTGTTGCCAACGTAGAGACGGCCGAGCCCACGGGTAACCAGCTTCTCCATCTCTCAACGACCTTCTCCCTGAAACCCACCTCTAAGAGCTAGCTCCGCTCGAATAGCAAGAAAAAAATGCTTCTCCTCTCCTCACCGTACGACCAGAGAATCGGCGTGTCGTCAGAATGAGCCCGCAGCAGCGCCCAGGCCCAAGAAAGTGGGAACAAGTCCACGGTGAAATCAAGAATCTATCCAGTCTGGATTTCGATCTTGCATTCCTCCAAGTGGAAGCGCAACCAGTCGCATCAATAATCGGTAGGCCCAAGGAGTGGGCCACTCTTCGGAAATCCTCCGACCCGGGATCCCTTCCACCACTCTGCTACGGTATGTCATCTGGAAGTAAAGTCACATTTAACTCACCACCAATAATCCAGACTCCAGTCGCACTTGAAGAACCCAACTGCTCCAGCTTAGCCGCTAGAGACCCCTCCTCAGCTCCCGTAGGGCCATAGATATTGGTGACAAGGAAGCACATGCCATCCACCCTTTTTTCAGCCCCACAGACTAACAAAACAGAGACTTTGACTCCGTCAGCAGCTCAAACTTATCTTTCATCCAGCCAATCAGAAGCCCTCCTGCAGCGCCCTGGGCCTCCAACTCATCCACGTCAAAACGGTCACCTTCACCCAAAGACCTAATAGATTCATCACACCTCGACAGCTTTGTCTCTTGAAGAAGAAGAGTATTCGCACCAGGCTCCATTATCAAATTCTTGACTCCCAACTGTTTATCGGGCAGCCCAACCCCCTGACATTCCAAGAGAGCAACTTCATTAAGAAATGACCTGGCTCAAACTCTTTGGCATGACCATGCCCAGTCGCTCAGCAACACTCCTGTCTAGAACACTATACCGATTCAGCGGGATCTGCAGCCCGGAGGTTCCAAAAAGAAAGCGACTTTCTGGGCCCTCACGAACCACCGACGTGAAAAGAGCTGCCCTCCTCCTCTTCCTTTCCGATCTGCGAGCGTCTTTCGTCGCGTACGACGCTCCAAATCTACCCCCTCGATTTCACTACCGGTTCCCGAAAGGCCACCACTGGTCCCCATGTCCTCCTCCTCGAGAAGGTTCTCTTCAACGAGCCCTACTTGTGGCGAAGGCAGCACCTCCAGCCCCCCTGCAGAGGCCCCTTCCTAGGCATCCAGATCCACCCCCCACTACTGCCTCTCTCGAGACACCCACTATTGTCGGAGTCTTCCCAGCGCCCCCCACTTCCAACGAGCCAATAGTGGA
This sequence comes from Ottelia alismoides, assembly GCA_037367405.1. Classification (NCBI taxonomy): domain Eukaryota; kingdom Viridiplantae; phylum Streptophyta; class Magnoliopsida; order Alismatales; family Hydrocharitaceae; genus Ottelia; species Ottelia alismoides. The sequence continues at coordinate 27,087 of JAZKJV010006501.1, forward strand.
AGTCCCAGTCTTTGCTAGGATTCCATCCCTCTCCCATCTTGCAGGCGGCGTAGCCATCTCAGCTTGAGGATGGGTGTGCCGCTTATCGCCTTCTGGGGGGTATCCATATCACAGAGAAAGCGCTAAGCAGGCGGGTAGAGAGAAGAGAGAGAGAGAGCATTCATTTTCATGTCTCTTGAAGAGCAAGGGGTTCCTCTTCTTATATAGGGTTTTGGGAGTCCATGGATCCCAATCCTTGGACAACACACAATCAATGGTTGAGATTGATTTGTGTTTCTTTCAATGGATAAGATGTTGTTGTAAAAACACAACAACTAATGATTTAATTTAAATTAATTTTCATTGATAAATCAACAAAATTAATTTCAAATTAAATCATCTTTGATAAGAGAAAAGATAATGAAGAGAATAAACCAATCTCCTCAAAAGAGGGGACGACTACTCTTCTCCTCATGGAGAGTTGTAGCCGTTCACTTCTCTTTGGTGGACTTGGTCCATCTCTTTTAATTATCATGAGATCTCATTATCTCATGATATATATCATCATCTCTTGTCGACAATATTTTCACCAAAAAATAATTTCAAATTATCTTATGGAAAATATCAACCATACCATTGAAATTATGTGAATCTCATTCACAACCCAAAACTAAACATAATTATATTTTCAATTAATCATTCAATGTGAATCCAATTCACATTAACAATTAATCAACAAATATAAATCATAATATGCTCTCTTTAATATATTATAAATCACATTTATAATATATATGATTAATATGGACAGTGCTATACACATTATTCATATCCATGATAATTAAATCACATTTAATCATCTTGGATTTCTTTTCTCATGTGCCCAAATACTGTGAATCACATTCACATTATTCATATCTTTGATAATTAATTCACATTTTATTATCTCATATAACTCTCCATATAATATGAATCAAATTCATATTATACATGATAACTAAATCACATTTAATTATCAATTTGTGCTTGGATACATATATCAATAATGAAATTATCCATGAACTCTTTCAAGGATAATACGCTTTCTCCGCGGATACTTGGAGATAAGGACAAGGCGATTGTATTGTTCCACGTATAGTGACTTGGATGTTGAGATGACATCTCAAATCTAGATCTCGGGCCTCCCATAGATGCTTGATTAAATCAAGATCGCAAATCTAATCTTCTCATTGCATCTGAATCACATTCAGATCAATGTCCAACATTTAGACCAAGATCATATTACTTCTTTACTGAGAGGAGTCACTAAAATCCAGACCCGTTTCATCACTCCCTAGGAATGCAAGCGTCATGGTTATACAATCGTTTATGATCACACCACCCTCAGGTATTCCCAACACCTGTACATCCTGCATACTGGAAGACTCAGAATAAACCCGAAGTATTAGATCAACTTTATACTGTTTACTTCAGGGTTTTATCAGTAAGCTTCTCATTTGATCATTGAGAGTTGGTATCGATCATATACTTTCCAAAAGCATATATCATACATAGGTCTTGATCATATACTTTCTAAAAGTGTATATCAAACCTTCAAATTCAACCAAGCTTCTAAAGCGAGACGACCGTGCACGGAATTTGATTCTTCCCAATATCTCATGAGTGAGCTCATGTCTTCCGGTTCAGTAGCTGAATATGTATGATCCCTTTGAGAGATCGTATTGCTCATATACCCTTACAAGCACCTCAACGTGCCGGGTATAGACCTTGATTAGGTCATCAACCTATTGGTCTGCCAAATGTAAACACTCAGATATATAGTAACACATCTGCCAAATTTAAATTACTTTTCATTGATAAATCAACAAAATTAATTTCAAATTAAATCATCTTTGATAAGAGAAAAGATAATGAAGAGAATAAATCAATCTCCTCAAAAGAGGGGACGGCTACTCTTCTCCTCATGGAGAGTTGTAGCCGTTCACTTCTCTTTGGTGGAATTGGTCTATCTCTTCTAATTATCATGAGACCTCATTATCTCATGATATATATATATATCATCATCTCTTGTCGACAATATTTTCACCAAAAAATAATTCCAAATTATCTTATGGAAAATATCAACCATACCATTGAAATTATGTGAATCTCATTCACAACCCAAAACTAAACATAATTATATTTTCAATTAATCATTCAATGTGAATCCAATTCACATTAACAATTAATCAACAAATATAAATCATAATATGCTCTCTTTAATATATTATAAATCACATTTATAATATATATGATTAATATGGATAGTGCTATCCACATTATTCATATACATGATAATTAAATCACATTTAATCATCTTGGATTTCTTTTCTCATGTGCCCAAATACTGTGAATCACATTCACATTATTCATATCTTTGATAATTAATTCACATTCTATTATCTCGTATAACTCTCCTTATAATATGAATCAAATTCATATTGTCCATGATAATTGAATCACATTTAATTATCAATTTGTGCTTGGATACATATATCAACAATGAAATTATCCATGAACTCTTTCAAGGATAATACGCTTTCTCCGCGGATACTTGGAGATAAGGACAGGGCGATTGTATTGTTCCACGTATAGTGACTTGGATGTTGAGATGACATCTCTAATACAGATCTCGGGCCTCCCATAGATGCTTGATTAAATCAAGACCGCAAATCTAATCTTCTCATTGCATCTGAATCACATTCAGATCAATGTCCAACATTTGGACCAAGATCAGATTACTTCTTTACTGAGAGGAGTCACTAAAATCCAGACCTGTTTCATCACTCCCTAGGAATGGAAGTGTCATGGTTATACAATCGTTTATGATCACACCACCCTCAGGTATTCCCAACACATGTACATCCTGCATACTGGAAAACTCAGAATAAACCCGAAGTATTAGATCAACTTTATACTGTTTACTTCAGGGTTTTATCCGTAAGCTTCTCATTTGATCATTGAGAGTTGGTATCGATCATATACTTTCCAAAAGCATATATCATACCTAGGTCTTGATCATATACTTTCTAAAAGTATATATCAAACATTCAAATTCAACCAAGCTTCTAAAGCGAGACGACCGTGCACGGAATTTGATTCTTCCCAATATCTCATGAGTGAGCTCATGTCTTCGGGTTCAGAAGCTGAATCTGTATGATCCCTTTGAAAGATCGTATTACTCATATACCCTTACAAGCACATCAGCGTGTCGATGTATAGACCTTGATTAGGTCATCAACCTATTAGTCTGCCAAATGTAAACACTCAGATATATAGTAACACATCTGTCTCCGGTCAGAGGATGCGTGCCTATATCGTGACAGCATACGACATAGGACTTTGGTTATCTCGATCTCATTAAGTCAACCCTTTGACTTAACTAATATGACGCCTCCGAATCTCTATTCCTATGTAGAGGACTTGCATCAAGAGGTCGGTCAGATATCAACCTATGTGAGAAAGGATTCCCATCTCCTACTCAGGCTGGAGATCACATCTTAACAATCATTTGACGATGCTTGATGAGTCCTCAATCTAACCCTTTAGATACTCATCCAAGCACCGGCCTCTATGATTCAATTATTGAATCAACAACAGTATAATTATTAAGATGGCCATGGTACATAACCCTAATTGTACTAAAGGACCTATTATACAAATTATTTATTCTTCATTTCAGATCAGGGAATGATAGTCGCAGTAACATTTATTGCATAATGGCTCGTCATGGGCTCGCATATCCAACAATCTCCCACTAGCCCAAAGAGCCATTAGTAGGCTAATCATTTAAACCTAGACTCGTGTGACAATCATAGGCAATTTAGAAAATAGCTAGGTAAGCTGTTCAGTCACTCTATTCCTGCGAGACTACGCCAAGTCCTTTTACGGCACTTGCATATCCCCAGTAACAGTGCTCGCATCTAATGCGAATGTTGCATCTAATGCAACCAATACTCAATCTTGTTGGTTATAGTGTCCTTGACATTACAACTTAATAATTATCATAACCAGTATTTCCATAATCCTTATCAGAATACCCTTATTCCTAGAGATCACTATCTCCTAAGGTATTCGCAGTTAAGACCTTTTAGATCTCTATCTATAAAGTCTTAAGTTTTTGAAGATAAGACTTTGAGATCACTATCTCAAAAAAACTTGTCATCTATGAAGGTTTTGTTATCACTGCAATCAAGTGTTTTCCCTCCATAGTAGGATTAACAACACTTTACTACTCCCACTGCATGGCAGATATCTGGCTTTTGTACACATCTAGCATACACTTAGCTTCTCGTAACTGATGCACAAGTGCAAGCATTTCTAGCATTCACATCCTCAACTTTTTGAGGTATTATCCCTTTAGATAGGTCAGTACCATATCTTAAGGGATGGAAGCCTTTCTTAGAATTTCTAAGAATGAAATATGCCCAAGGTGTACTACAAATATGACAATCCCAATATCCTCTTCTCTTTGCTTCTGAACAACTTCAGAACTAAGATCTAAGAGATATCCTTGAAATCGTATTTCAAGATATGGAATAGCCAGTCTATAAAACACTTACTACCATCCTTATATCATCTTAAAATGATCAGGATATTATCTACATTTAGCATGATGAACACAATGGCACTCCCACTAAGATTCACATGGTTCATCAAGATTATATCTGAAATCATAACATTCACGATTTCATCAAATCTTATGTTCCAACTTCAAGAAGCTTATTTGAGTCTATAGATGGAGCTCTCTAGCTTACACACCTTGCTTTCCTCAACCAAGAAGCCCTGGGGCTACTTCTTGTGAATATCCTTGGAGAGGTATTCATAGAGGAATGCAATCTTGACTTACATCGTGAAGATGTCAAGGTCAAGTTATGTAGCTACAGTTAGCAATATTCTGATGGGTTTAAGCACGGTCACTGAAGAGCAAGTCTCATCGCAAGCAATGTCTTCTCTTCCGATGTGTAGCTTATGGCTACGAATCGAGCTTTGAAGGTCTCTACCTTCTCATCAGGTTCCCTCTTTCTCTTGAAGATGCATTTACACCTTAATGGGTCTAACCCTTATAGGTGGATCCTCGAGGGTCCATATACAACATTTGTACATGAAGTCTACCTTAGACCTTTATTGCTAACATCTATCTTTCTATGTCATGGTCCTCAGGAGCTTCATCACATGAAGTCCGATCATTGTCAGACTTAACTGACATATGGAATACATCCTCAAACTCATTTGAAGAGGTATTAATGCTTCATCTTTAATTATCCTTTTAGTTTCCAATTTCAAGAGCCTCATTATCATCTCAAGATTAAATGAGTTCCTTTACTTCATTTTCATCTTGATTCTCAAGAGAGCCATCCTCTAAGAATCACATTCTCAGAGATGAGATCTTTTAAGAATCTTAGGGTTATAAAGTAGGTATCCAATACCATCCTTATTTTCCTAATGAATTAGCACTCTCTAGTACTTAATTCCAGCTTACTTGCATGGAATCTTATTAAGGATATATAATGTAGTCTCAACTATATATATACCAGGAAACTAAGAGGAAATTATGCTAAAATTCATCATTGATCAAATCATGTCACACATGATCCAATTGTATCTTCCTACAACTCCATTGAGTTTAGGTGTGTTAGGAGGATTGAGATAGAAATGATATTCATATCTTCATAAGGTATTCTTTGAATTCATCTAATAGGCACTTGCTACCTTGGTTAGATCAAATTCATTTAATCTTCCTTCAAAATTTGGTTCTAAACCAAAATTGTGAAATCTTTGAATATTTCAAAGGTTTCTCAGGTGAAGAGAAGAAATCTCATATCATACATAATCATCAATAGATATCACATATCCATAATGTTCACTATGATATAGATGATACATATACATCAATATGTATGAGATCCCGAATACCTTAACATCTTACACCTTTCTAAGAGAAGGGTGTATTGGACATTCTTCGAATACAATATTCACAAGTATGTAAGATTTGAAATTTTAGACATTCTAAAGTTTCATATCTTACTAGTCTATTGATCTCATCAGCAGACATATGTCCAAGACTTGATGCCAAATCATTGTCAAATGATCTTCATCCTCCTATTGATCTTATAAAGCTTTTAACTTTCAATATTAGAAATTTTAATGAACCATTCATTAATTTTCTAATTTTGTGGAGTCCACCAGATGTTAGATTACTATCTGAAATATATCCATCATAACTCTTTATGATAGTTCTGTCTCAGAATTCATATTTATTTCCAACATTTAGAAACAAACGATGAGTGTATTCTAATATCTAGGTCATAGAGACATTCTCTAAGACTAAGGCTCTCCCACTGAAATTAAGAAGTCTATCAATCCAACAGAGATTGTTGCAACAATCGCATCAATATCCACGTGGATAACTATAAAGCTTAAGATCAAATTTTTCAGTCTTCTAAAACATATGCAACCTATTGAAAGTGTTGTTAGAAGATTGAGATACAATTATAAGACTTTATCTTATTCAATAAGCAAGTCAATATCAATGATTTATGTAGATATATATTATTATGATGCACTATCTGAGTCCTTCTCTAAGGATTCAGACAGACTTGTTAGTCATACTATCATCACATCAACTTATTGCAGTATAGGCATTCATCCAACTCTTAGGATGTCATATGAAAGTCATAGAAGTACGGTCAATTCTTTGACTATCCTTCTCATCTTGGGTCTGACCCATTCTTCCATTGCGCTCCCTTTATCTATAAACAACCATTGTTTAAGACTAAGGATCTCTTATGTTAAATTCAAAAGAATTCAATGTAAGAGCATTTCAACATTTATACATGCTTCATTCAATTCATACAATATGAATATTATGAAGCTTCATGAATGACTAGAGTATAGACAGTAGAATGATGACACTCATCATGTCTACATCCATCTAGACTCTCAAAACATTGGTTCAGATAGGTATTCAAATATTTTGAATGCATCATCTCTTTTAGAGCTACCATTCTGCATGATGCAGTGAACCATGTCATTCATGATTAAATGTCTAGAGCACATATGTATGCCATAATATCTTCTTAGGGTTTTATAAGGATTAATTTGACAATTGCGATCATCATCAACATGTCACTTCCATAACGTGGGTTGGAATCTAAATGGTGAATCAGTGACCATTAATATTTGAGTGCCGGTCACGGTGCCCTTATACCTGACCGCGCGAGGGCGCAGTTACCCTCTACTGGACGGAGGAAAGGAAGTCTACTTAGGGCAGCAGCTGCCTAGTGCGTGGGTCTAGGATCCCAGTCCTTTTCACAGTTTTACGCGAGCTCGCAGTGTTTTTACACCTCGTTGGGATCCCGACTTTTGACCAACCCCATTGACCCTCTGTTTTAGGATACCCATGTGGGGGATCCTCGATTTTAATTTCTCATACGATCTCATCTACCCGTACCGGTCGGGTCCGTCTAGAGTGGCTTTTTCGGAGAGTCTTTCTCACCCGTCTTAGTGGCGTAGATTTGGAGTAGACCTATCCCTCTATTGGACCGCACTTCCAATTAGAGGGCGAGACTGAAGAGTCTCTTAGGAGACTTCCTCACCGCTTGAGTTTTGGTTACTTTTCGCCAACAGGCTTGGCGATGCTACATCTGAATCATCTATGGCTACATCTGAATCATCTAGGGTTACATTGAAACAGCTACAGTTAAAAATTGGGAGGAGTTACAAATTGAGATTGAAATGAGTTACAGTAGAATTTGACTAAGAGTTGAGATCAGTTATGATGGTATTGACTAGAGTTGACTGCAATCAAACCTAGTATAGAATCATTAATCATTGTCAATCATTAATTGTCAGCAATCATCAGATCTTTGGATTACTACCATGAATATATGCTAAGTTAGTGGACGTGTTGGGAACTTAGTTAGGATGCACTATACCCCATCGCATGCCTATGGAGGCACCCCGACCCTAAGGCACTCTTCACACCTTAGAGTCATAGTGTGAGGTCACGCACATACCAAGACCATAGACTATCCACTAAACATGAGAATTTAGATAAAATCAAGAATTAGTTCAAAACCTCATCTTCCCCGTCATCAAAATCCATAATTATGATATCTAAATAACAAGATATTAATATAATTACATATGAGTCAATAACTACTATATAAGAATATGATATATAAAAGGTAATGGGTAAAACTTGTGGCATCCCTTCTAAGTAGCTCGAAAACCTTTTTCATAACAGAAGTTGTAACTTTTCAAGTAATTGAAATTTTTAGTTGTTTATTTCTTACTACTTGTTTCTTTTGCAACCACCTTAAATGCCTACTTATTTTAATAAGTTTTTGGGATGTACCAGCATTCACTGATGTCTCTTGTTCCTTGCATGTTTTGGTAGGCAAGCAGTGAAGGATATGGGGAAAATCCTCAAGCGCATCACGGAAGCGTGATGATCACATCGAATGCGATCGGGAGCGACTGTCGCACTAGTTGCTCAATGCAGTGGAAATTAAAATTTTCTATGTGACGAAACCACATGATCTAAGAACACTTCTCGGGTCGTTTTGTCAACCACAAACAAGTAATAGGATTACCTCTTGAAGCGTGGTTGCAATCGAGTCTCTAAACAAAGAGACCTCCTATCTCAAGTCCGATCCAACGGAGGAGACGCTTGCGAGCGTGTGGATGAGACGCGTGCTTCTCACAATCCATGTTGATGATCCAAGCCACGGATCTCCTGATCTCGACAAACGAGATACGATGTCTTCATCACGAGCAAGGCACGCCGAAGTAGACGGAGATCCACGAGCAATCGATCGGGCAGCATAACGACGATGCTGCGGCGATGGAGGATCTCTATAGGGCATCCATGGTGGACGGCCACATGAGAGATAGAGAGAGTGGGCATGTAGAGAGAAAAGAGAGAGAGAGGGAGAGAGAGAGCATTCATTTTCATGTCTCTTGAAAAGCAAGGGGTTCCTCTTCTTATATAGGGTTTTGGGAGTCCATGGATCCCAATCCATGGACAACACACAATCAATGGTTGAGATTGATTTGTTTTTCTTTCAATGGCTAAGATATTGTAAAAACACAACAACTAATGATTTAATTTAAATTATTTTCATTGATAAATCAACAAAATTAATTTCAAATTAAATCATCTTTGATAAGAGAAAAGATAATGAAGAGAATAAACCAATCTCCTCAAAAGAGGGGACGGCTACTCTTCTCCTCATGGAGAGTTGTAGCCGTTCACTTCTCTTTGGTGGACTTGGTCCATCTCTTCTAATTATCATGAGATCTCATTATCTCATGATAAATATCATCATCTCTTGTCGACAATATTTTCACCAAAAAACAATTCCAAATTATCTTATGGAAAATATTAACCATACCATTGAAATTATGTGAATCTCATTCACAACCCAAAACTAAACATAATTATGTTTTCGATTAATCATTCAATGTGAATCCAATTCACATTAACAATTAATCAACAAATATAAATCATAATATGCTCTCTTTAATATATTATAAATCACATTTATAATATATATGATTAATATGGATAGTGCTATCCACATTATTCATATCCATGATAATTAAATCACATTTAATCATCTTGGATTTTTTTTCTCATGTGCCCAAATACTGTAAATCACATTCACATTATTCATATCTTTGATAATTATTTCACATTGTATTATCTCACATAACTCTCCTTATAATATGAATCAAATTCATATTGTCCATGATAATTAAATCACAGTTAATTATTAATTTGTGCTTGGATACATATATCAACAATGAAATTATCCATGAACTCTTTCAAGGATAATACGCTTTCTCCGCGGATACTTGGAGATAAGGACAGGACAATTGTATTGTTCCACGTATAGTGACTTGGATGTTGAGATGACATCTCAAATCCAGATCTCGGGACTCCCATAGATGCTTGATTAAATCAAGATCACAAATCTAATCTTCTCATTGCATCTGAATCACAATCAAATCAATGTCCAACATTTGGACCAAGATCAGATTACATCTTTACTGAGAGGAGTCACTAAAATCCAGACCCGTTTCATCACTCCCTAGGAATGGAAGTGTCATGGTTATACAATCGTTTATGATCACACCACCCTCAGGTATTCCCAACACATGTACATCCTGCATACTGGAAGACTCTGAACAAACCTGATGTATTAGATCAACTTTATACTGTTTACTTCAGGGTTTTATCAGTAAGCTTCTCATTTGATCATTGAAAGTTGGTATCGATCATATACTTTCCAAAATCATATATCATACCTAGGTCTTGATCATATACTTTCTAAAAGTATATATCAAACCTTCAAATTCAACCAAGCTTCTAAAGCGAGATGACCGTGCACGGAATTTGATTCTTCCCAATATCTCATGAGTGGGCTCATGTCTTCCGGTTCAGTAGCTGAATCTGTACGATCCCTTTGAGAGATCGTATTACTCATATACCCTTACAAGCACATCAGCGTGCCGGTGTATAGACCTTGATTAGGTCATCAACCTATTGGTCTGCCAAATGTAAACACTCAGATATATAGTAACACATCTGTCTCCGGTCAGAGGATGCGTGCCTATATCGTGACAATATACGGCATAGGACTTTGGTTATCTCGATCTCATTAAGTCAACCCTTTGACTTAACTAATCTGACACCTCCGAATCTCTATTCCTATGCAGAGGACTTGCATCAAGAGGTCGGTCAGATATCAACCTATGTGAGAAAGGATTGTCATCCCCTACTTAGGCTGGAGATCACATCTTAACAATCATTTGACGGTGCTTGATGAGTCATCAATCTAACCCTTTAGATACTCATCCAAGCACCAGCCTCTATGATTCAATTATTGAATCAACAACAGTATGATTATTAAGGTGTCCATGGTACATAAGCCTAATTGTACTAAGGGACCTTTTATGCAAATTATTTATTCTTCATTTCAGATCAGGGAATGATATTCGCAGTAACATTTATTGCATAATGGATCGTCGTGGGCCCGCATGCCCAACAATCTCTCACTAGCCCAAAGAGCCATTAACAGGCTAATCATTTAAACCCACACTCATGTGACAATCATAGGCAATTTAGAAAATAGCTAGGTATGCTGATCAGTCACTCTGTTCCTTCGAGATTACGCCAAGTCCTTTTACGACACTTGCATATCCCCAGTAACAGTGCTCGCATCTAATACGAATGTTGCATCTAATGCAACCAATACTCAATCTTGTTGGTTATGGTGTCCTTGACATTACAACTTAATAATTATCATAACCAGTATTTCCATAATCCTTATCAGAATACCCTTATTCCTGGAGATCACTATCTCCTAAGGTATTCGCAGTTAAGACCTTTTAGATCTCTATCTATAAAGTCTTAAGTTTTTGAAGATAAGACTTTGAGATCACTATCTCAAAAAAACTTGTCATCCATGAAGATTTTGTTACTACTGCAATCTAGTGTTTTCCCTCCATAGTAGGAGTAGCAACACTTTACTACTCCCACTGCATGGCAGATATCTGGCTTTTGTACACATCTAGCATACACTTAGCTTCTCGTAACGGATGCACAAGTGCAAGCATTTCTAGCATCACTTCCTCAACTCTTTGAGGTACCATCCCTTTAGATAGGTCAGTACCATATCTTAAGGGATGGAAGCCTTTCTTAGAATTTCTAAGAATGGAATATGCCCAAGGTGTACTACAAATATGACAGTCCCCATATCCTCTTCTCTTTGCTTCTGAACAACTTCAGAATTAAGATCTAAGAGATATCCTTGAAATCGTATTTCAAGATATGGAATAGCCAGTCTATAAAACACTTACTACCATCCTTATATCATTTTAAAATGATTAGGATATTATCTACATATAGCATGATGAACACAATGTCACTCCCACTAAGTTTCACATGGTTCATCAAGATTATATCTGAAATCATAACATTCACGATTTCATCAAATCTTATGTTCCAACTTCAAGAAGCTTATTTGAGTCTATAGATGGAGCTCTCTAGCTTACACACCTTGCTTTCCTCAACCAAGAAGCCCTGGGGCTACTTGTGAATATCCTTGGAGAGGTATTCATAGAGGAATGCAATCTTGACTTACATTTTGAAGATGTCAAGGTCAAGTTATGTAGCTACAGTTAGCAATATTCTGATGGGTTTAAGCACGGTCACTGAAGAGCAAGTCTCATTGCAAGCAATGTCTTCTCTTCCGATGTGTAGCTCATGGCTACGAACCAAGCTTTGAAGGTCTCTACCTTCTCGTCAGGTTCCCTCTTTCTATTGAAGATGCATTTACACCTTAATGGGTCTAACCCTTATAGGTGGATCCTTGAGGGTCCATATACAACATTTGTACGTGAAGTCTACCTTAGACCTTTATTGCTAACATCTATCTTTCTATGTCATGGTCCTCAGGAGCTTCATCACATGAAGTCTGATCATTTTCAGACTTAACTGACATATGGAATACATCCTCAAACTCATTTGAAGAGGTGCTAGTGCTTCATCTTTAATTATCCTTTTAGTTTCCAATTTCCAGAGCCTCATTATCATCTCAAGATTAAATAAGTTCCTTTACTTCATTTTCATCTTGATTCTCAAGAGAGCCATCCTCTAAGAATCACATTCTCAGAGATGAGATCTTTTAAGAATCTTAGGGTTATAAAGTAGGTATCCAATACCATCCTTATTTTCCTAATGAAGTAGCACTCTCTAGTGCTTAATTCCAGCTTACTTGCATGGAATCTTATTAAGGACATATAATGTAGTCTCAACTATATATATACCAGGAAACTAAGAGGAAATTATGCTAAAATTCATCATTGATTAAGTCATGTCACACATGATCCAATTGTATCTTCCTACAACTCCATTGAGTTTAGGTGTGTTAGGAGGATTGAGATAGAAATGATATTCATATCTTCATAAGGTATTCTTTGAATTCATCTAATAGGCACTTGCTACCTTGTTTAGATCAAATTCATTTAATCTTCCTTCAAACTTTGGTTCTAAACCAAAATTGTGAAATCTTTGAACATTTCAAAGGTTTCTTAGGTGAAGAGAAGAAATCTCATATCATACATAATCATCAATAGATATCTCATATCCATAATGTTCACTATGATATAGATGATCCACATACATCAATATGTATGAGATCCCGAATACCTTAACATCTTACACCTTTCTAAGAGAAGGGTGTATTGGACATTCTTCGAATACAATATTCACAAGTATGTAAGATTTGAAATTTTAGACAATCTAAAGTTTCATATCTTACTAGTCTATTGATCTTATCAGCAGACATATGTCCAAGACTTGATGCCAAATCATTGTCAAATGATCTTCATCCTCATATTGATCTTATAAAGATTTTAACTTTCAATATTAGAAATCTTAATGAACCATTCATTAATTTTCTAATTTTGTGGAGTTCACCAGATGTTAGATTACTATCTGAAATATATCCATCATAACTCTTTATGATAGTTCTGTCTCAGAATTCATGTTTATTTCCAACATTTAGAAACAAACGATGAGTGTATTCTAATATCTAGGTCATAGAGACATTCTCTAAGACTAAGGCTCTCCCACTGAAATTAAGAAGTCTATCAATCCAACAGAGATTGTTGCAACAATTGCATCAATATCCACGTGGATAACTATAAACCTTAAGATAAAAATTTTCAGTCTTCTAAAACATATGCAACCTATTGCAAGTGTTGTTAGAAGATTGAGATATAATTATAAGACTTTATCTTATTCAATAAGCAAGTCAATATCAATGATTTATGTAGATATAGATTATTATGATGCACTATCTGAGTCCTTCTCTAAGGATTCAGACAGACTTGATAGTCATACTATCAACATATCAACTTATCGCAGTATAGGCATTCATCCAACTCTTAGGAGTCATATGAAAGTCATAGAAGTACGGTCAACTCTTTGACTATCCTTCTCATCTTGGGTCTGACCCATTCTTCCACTGCGCTCCCTTTATCTATAAACAACCATTGCTTAAGACTAGGTATCTCTTATGTTAAATTCAAAAGAATTCAATGTAAGAGCATTTCAACATTTATACATGCTTCATTAAATTCATACAATATGAATATTATGAAGCTTCGTGAATGACTAGAGTATAGACAGTAGAATGATGACACTCATCATGTCTGCATCCATGTAGACTCTCAAAACATTGGTTCAGATAGGTATTCAAATATTTTGAATACATCATCTCTTATAGAGCTACCATTCTGCATGATGCAGTGAACCATGTCATTCATGATTAAATGTCTAGAGCACATATGTATGCCAAAATATCTTCTTAGGGTTTTATAAGGATTAATTTGATAATTGCGATCATCATCAACATGTCACTTCCAAAGCACATTCGATGAGATCAAGACTGCAGAAACATACAAGCCCTAAGGTTGTAGATCTATTGTCTATTTAATTGTCATTCCTCATTATTATGAGGAAACTTGCATATTGCAACCACATACAATATGTGTCCAACTGCAAGTACAATATCTGGATCATGAGTCCAATCGATGATATTTTACTGGTTATTATTGAGTATAACATTGAGTGGGTTTAATGAAGGATTATCTGAAATAAGAAATTTGCATAAGTGTATATATATTTATACAGTGTTGTAGAAGACGGTATTCAGTATTCAGTATTCAGTTGGAGGGGTCACTGAATAGAGAATAATCGGTATTCGGACGACTATTCGGAATTATTCGGTTTTGTATTTTTTAATAAAAAAATTAAATATAATACATATATTCTTATATTTTTATACATATATGATCATTAGTTAACATGAATCCAAGATAAAAGTACCAATCAATGTAATAGATATATAGAATTTGACATTTGTTGCGATACTGTGGTAAAATGTAACCCATAAAAACTGAAAATTGAAAATAAAAAAAATAAAAATATAAAAAGTCAAACTCCAGTCGGCCTAATAGTCGGGCCAGTCGACTGAATAGTCGGCCGACTATTCGGTCGGTCTGACTATTGACCGACTAGAGGTTTATTCAGCCGGGAACCCCCCCGCACCGCATAGTCGGACCGACTATTCGGTATAATCAGCTGACTATTGCAACACTGTATATATATACATATTTTACTTTGATTTAGGAGTTTTTATATCAAAGTTGTCTTGCCTTGTCAACACTGAAAGTCCATTCCCTTAATCACTTTCAATGTAAGAGATATACATACCATTATATCTCAAGCAAGATCTGGGATCTCCTTCTTTATCTTTGTCACATCCCAATAATATGAGAACTTGTGACTCCGATAAAAAGAAGCGGGAACACATTCCACCTTGCAAGTCCAACTTGCATTTCCAAATTCGGTCTTTAACACCCGTGCCCACCACCCCTAAGGTGATGTTGACCCGTCATTAATTGAACCAACCGTCAACAGACTTAATACTCGTTATACGCAATCCAATATCGCCCCAATAATATGAAGACTCGATATTGGGGTCACTACGTATACGACCTTACTCTTTCGAGAATCGAAGAGCCTGATCCAAATGGATTGTATGCAGGAGCTGTCACTTCGGACAGGCGTCTCCTACATACAATATCTGGAACGGAACCCTTCGCCTTGACGGGAGACCATGGATGTCACTTATGTGATCCTCCATATCATATTCAAATTCTAATTAATTATCATGAATCACATTCATTATGATCAATTCTTCCCAGGGAAATAACACATCTATTTATGATAGAGTGTTTCAATTGGATGTAATTAATCTAATCTCATTAAATCAATTATCAATCCAATTTAATCATCAATTGATTGTTACTTGAATTAGTGGTATTATCTCAAAGTACGTATTATTCGAATTTTAATATTTAGAAAATACATCATGATCTCTCAGGCATCATTCGTTCCCTACCTGCTGTCATGGCCATTACCGGCGGGAGTGGGACAGACCGCACACGGTGCAACCTTCTACCCCAACGCTCCCCGACTAGACACCATATCCGCCTCGAGAAAAAACAATGCCGAGTCAATCACTTTGTACTTGAGATGATTATCGGTCTTTCAACCGAAATTATACCATATTATAATAATTAAAACTATTTTGATTATAAGGAAATTTGCTAGACAAATTCCCAAAGCCTATTCAAGTAACATGTTTGTCGAAAGTGTATCAAGCAACCAATTGGTGATCTAGATCTAATCTAATCATTCATTGGTTGAGGAAATGTCATTTAAGAGAATAATTATTGGTCTAATATTTCCCAAATATTATCCACAATTATTCTAGGAAATTAACTATTATTCTCGCAATTTTATTAAACGACAATCACAAGGTTTCTAGATAAACATGCAATTTCCAACAGTGACCCTCACTAACTAAAATTAGCATATTTCATTCATTTTAAATCCAAATTAAGCAAAATCAATTTTCAGAGATTGATAAATTGATTTAAAAACGAAACCATGTGATAAACACGCATTTCCAGGTGTTTTAAAATCATAATTAACATCTTGATTACGTCTCTAATCGTCATCCCCGAAACAATGGACATATAGTCAATAAAACGATCATATCTTGAGCAAACGGAATCCAAATTACGCAAACTCAAATTCCATATTTTCCTTATTTAATGAGAAACATTATCTAAGTGATAAATTCATGTTTAAACATTTTAAACAGGATTGAAAAATTATCACAGGACAGGGTTGCGAAAATTGAAATGCTAAAATCTTCACGAACACAAACGAGCCCAAATTTTCGTAGGTTCGTGGATCATATCCGAAATCTCCATAAACCTGGCGCTGATACCACTTGAAGGATATGAGAAAAATCCTCAAGCGCATCACGGAAGCGTGATGATCACATCGAAAATGATTGGGAGCGACTAGTCGCACTAGTGGCTCGATGAACCGGAAATTAAAATTTTCTATGTGACGAAACCACAAGATCCAAGAACACTTCTCGGATCGTTTTGTCTAAAACACAAACAAGTAATAAGATTACCTCTTGAAGTGTGGTTGCGATCGAGTCTCTAAACAAAGAGACCTCCTGTCTCAAGTCCGATCCGACGGAGGAGATGCTTGCGAGCGTGTGGATGAGACGCATGCTTCTCGCAATCCATGTTGATGATCCAAGCCACGGATCTCCTGATCTCGACAAACGAGATATGATGTCTTCTTCACGAGCAAGGCACACCGAACTAGATGGAGATCCACGAGCAATCGATCGGGCAGCATAACGACAATGCTGCGGCGATGGAGAATCTATCTAGGGCATCCATGGTGGACGGTCACATGAGAGATAGAGAGAGTGGGTGTGTAGAGAGAAAAGAGAGAGAGCATTCATTTTTCATGTCTCTTGAAGAGCAAGGGGTGCCTCTTCTTATATAGGGTTTTGGGAGTCCATGGATCCCAATCCATGGACAACACACAATCAATGGTTGAGATTGATTTGTGTTTCTTTCAATGGCTAAGATGTTATTGTAAAAACACAACAACTAATGATTTAATTTAAATTAATTTTCATTGATAAATAAACAAAATTAATTTCAAATTAAATCATCTTTGATAAGAGAAAAGATAATGAAGAGAATAAACCAATCTCCTCAAAAGAGGGGACGGCTACTCTTCTCCTCATTGAGAGTTGTAGCCGTCCACTTCTCTTTGGTGGACTTGGTCCATCTCTTCTAATTATCATGAGATCTCATTATCTCATGATATATATCATCATCTCTTGTCGACAACATTTTCACAAAAAAATAATTCCAAATTATCTTATGGAAAATATCAACCACGCCATTGAAATTATGTGAATCTCATTCACAACCCAAAACTAAATATAATTATATTTTCAATTAATCATTTAATGTGAATCCAATTCACATTAAAAATTAATCAACAAATATAAATCATGATATGCTCTCTTTAATATATTATAAATCACATTCATAATATATATGATTAATATGGATAGTGTTATCCACATTATTCATATCCATGATAATTAAATCACATTTAATCATCTTGAATTTCTTTTCTCATGTGCCCAAATAATGTGAATCACATTCACATTATTCATATCTTTGATAATTAAATCACATTTAATTATCTCAGATAACTCTCCTTATAATATGAATCAAATTCATATTATCCATGATAATTAAATACATTTGATTATCAATTTTCTCGATGCTTGGATACATATATCAACAATGAAATTATCCATGAACTCTTTCAAGGGTAATGCGTTTTCTCCGCGGATACTTGGAGATAAGGACAGGGCGATTGCATTGTTCCACATATAGTAACCTTGATATTGAGATCACATCTCAAATCCAGATCTCGGGCCTCCCATAGATGCTTGATTAAATCAAGACCACAAATCTAATCTTCTCATTGCATCTGAATCACATTCAGATCAATGCCCACCATTTGGACCAAGATCAGATTACTTCTCTACTGAGAGGAGTCACTAAAATGCAGACCCGTTTCATCACTCCCTAGGAATGGAAGCATCATGGTTATAAAATCGTTTATGATCACATCACCCTCAGGTAATCCCAACACATGTACATCCTACATACTGGAAGACTCAGAATAAACCCGAAGTATTAGATCAACTTTATATTGTCTACTTCAGGGTTTTATCAGTAAGTTTCTCATTTGATCATTGAGAGTTTGTATCGATCATATACTTTCCAAAAGCATATATCATACCTAGGTCTTGATCATATACTTTCTAAAAGTATATATCAAAACTTCAAATTCAGTCAAGCTTCCAAAGCGAGACGACCGTGCACGGAATTTGATTCTTCCCAATATCTCATGAGTGATCTCATGTCTTCCGGTTCTCTCATATGGATTTAAGTGCATAAGTCTACATATGCACTCTAATCCTCGGATGCTTATGTAGACATGTTTTTCTTGGTCTACAAACCCTAGTTGAATATCTCCGGCAACCATGTTAGAAAACAAGGTCGACATGTCCTCCATAGGCGCTTTTAAAGGTCCAGCGCCCATTGTCAAGATGGATGGGACGAACTACAAGCTCTGGGCTATGCATTTCATGAGTCTCATGAAGTCAAATGGTAAGAAGCATATTCTTACCGAAGATGAGCCGACAGAGAAAACTAGGGTTTATGCCTCATGGGAGGCCGGTTATTCATATGCCAGAGTTTGGCTTTCAGGCACACTGACGATGGAGATTGTTGATTATGTACTCCATCAGCCCACTGCTAAGGCGATGTGGGACATCCTTGCAGCGACATACTCGCAGATGCGAAATGAGACCAAGATCCTTCAATTCCAACATGACATATTTACGGTCAAGCAGAATGGTCGACCTCTGCATTCGTTATATACATCCTTATGGCCTGTGGCTCGTGAGTTCACCCAGACTTATGAGGCGGACTATCAGGATACATTCTCTCTGGTGACCCCTTATTCTAATCTTCGGATCCTCGTCTCATATAGTGGTATAAAATTGCTCCCTATCTTAGCAGGATATCAAGAATACTTTTCTTTATCGTAATCTATAAGAGGAGGTATACATGCAGCAGCCACCTGAATTCACTATTGAGGGGAAGTGTCAAAAATTTTGCAGACTACATAAGGCTATCTATGGCCTTAAGCAGAGTCATAGAGCATGGTTTCAGAAGAACTTTAGTGCAGCAGGGCTTAATGAGTTTGACCGCAGATCTTCCCTTTTTGTTAAGAAGTCTCGAAGAGGTATCGTTGTCATTCTAATTTGTGTATATTATTATTACAGGATATGACATACATGGAAATAATGCAACTAAAGAGTTCATTAGACATCAGTTCGTCATCAAGGACCTTGGTGAATTACGATACTTCCTAAAGCTTGAGTTTTCCAAGAATTGGTGGGATCTTGTGATGACCCATAGGAAGTATGTTACAGATCTTCTTTCAGAGACATGTATGACAGATTGCAGACCTGCCACCACTCCCATAGATGCCAGCATGAAGCTTTCTTTCTAAAACGAAAAAGGGTGGCATCCCAAGTTGGAATCCATTGCAACTTATATTAATAATATTGGTAAATTAAGGTACAATAGTCCAGGAAGAACAAAGTGCCTTGCAATACTCAAGTACATATTGTGAACTACCAACATGAAGCTACATGATGATGATACAAAGGAAGTGGACAAGCAGAGATACATGAAGCACATTGGGAAGCTCTTCTATATGAATATCACTGAGCCATATATCTCCTTTGTTGTAATCAGAGTGATCCAGTTTATGGATAAACCAAGACATGCCCACATGGATGCAGTTCACACGATCTTGAAATATTTAAAGTCTTCTCTAGGTTGTTTTTTAACAGAGAGGTATCCCTTGCCATCACGGTTTATGCAGATGCAGACTATGCGAGATGACCCAAGGATAGGAAATCTACCTTTAGAAGAGCAGAAAGTAAACACGGTTGTTAGATCTAGTGTTGAGTCAAAGTACAAAGCCAAGATGCAAGGGAGCACTGAGATGATGTGGGTCAAATCTATTCAGACAAAATTAGCTATCGATGCACCTCTTTCTATGCAGTTACACTGAAATAACCAGGCTACTCTTTTCATTGCCAACAACCTTACCTTCTATGAGAGAACCAAGCACATTGAATTAGATTATCATTATACTTGCGACATGATTCAGAAAGGGTTTATCTCTACTACTTGCATTAGATTAGGAGAACAAACAACAGATGTGTTCACCAAGGCTCTACCCAGAGGGTCATTCCAGAGATGTTGTTCCAAGCTGAGCATGATCGACATATATACTCCATCTTGAGGGGCAATATTGAGAGAAATGTTTCATCTCTTCTTATCCTTTGTGCACTTTCTTTTTTTTCTTTTATCTCTATTATGTAAGTTGCCCTCTAGGGTTTCTCCTGTCTATAGAAGAGAGCCCTATGGCTCCCTTTCATAATTTAATTGGTAGTTCTTTTTCCTACATGGAAACCATTTAAATGGTTCGGTGGTAGTGTAGCATTCCTACCACCCAAAAGATCAGGGTCCAAATCCCCTTTTGTGGGGGTTGCGTTAGGTAGTCAACAACCATCATAAAAAATAGTCGAATATTTCAACATGGATTTGAGCAAGAATCCATGTAGCCGACCCTAATTGTAGTAGGAGAAGGCTTCACCATTTTTTGGGTCTTTTTCCTACAGAGAACAACATTTTGCATGAATCTGCTAGCACATTCAGACAAGAGGAAGAAAAGTCACTCTTCTAGGCAATGATACCCTACTGTCCCCTGCATATACTATTGCAAAATCAGATAAGGTTGGTATTCCAACTGACTTCCATGTCGTCTAAGTCTACCCCTACATCTTTGTCACCTACAACAAGACTACATTCCCGTGTTACTAGCTTAAGAGGGAACCTATAGTCCTTTGTTTCTCTCAGCCTCCCAAATCCATGATGTTTCATGAGATAATCTTCATAAAGAAACAATGGTTTGCCTTGTGACTAGTACACACCTGCCACCTAGCCACATTTGTCCTTAGACTTTGATGGATTCTCCTCCGCAACTTTTCCTATTGTATTATGATTGATCGAGAAATTCATGAAAAAATTGGATTTAAAATTCATGCTTGCTTAATACAAATATGTAGTTACAAACATGGAGGTCCTCTAACACAATGTAATTGAGGTTAATGAGATCCAGAAGGTGCTTAACATTTCTAAGGTCTAGGCGCACATCATCAACTGCAATTATGCCATCTTCCTCAACAAGTGCAAGCAACTGAACCTTAACACATGATCACAAAATTGGTAAGACAGTAACATCTTTGACTCCTTTCGCTTCTCCTCTCTCGATTGCAATGTGAGCAAACCTCGATTTAAAGGTGACAGAAGAAACGTGCATTTTATTTTATAATCATTTATTATTATTATTGTTTTAATCATGATATTAGAACAAGAACAAAGAAATCTTTATTGCTTTATTCATAGCCATTAAAGTGATTACAGACATGAAGAAGAAGAAGGAAATAAAGAAAAAGAGTAGGCCAAGCTAGGGAAGAGGCAGATAAGCAAAAGCAACTTCACGTCCTCCATACCGCCCCTAACTACAAACCATCGAAGAACAAAGATATAAAAGGGGGTCTCCCATCAAGTCCCATATATAAGCCTCATTTTGGAGTACTAGAGATCCTACAAAACCTATAACCTCATAATTACGGTGAGACTACAATCTTCATTGAACTTTATGTACATAAATCAAAGGAATAAAAAAGTCAAAGGAATAGTTACGAAAGCATAAAATAGTTCTTAGTTCAAAACTTTTGGTGTAAATAAAGGAAATATTTAGTAGAGAAAAGTTGAAATCAGAATAAAAATTGTTTGTCTTATTATGAGAAACCTAGGGCTTATTGAATAGATGGACAGCTAAGGTTACGACTACAAGGAGATATGCCTCTCCACTAAGAGAGGCGTAACTCTAAGGTTAGGGTTTACAATATAGCACTCAACACTCCCCTTCAAGCCGGAGCATATATGTTAATCATGTTCAGCTTGTTACAACATTTTCCAAACTGTGTACGATGAGTGGATTGGTGAACATGTCATATGTAGTTGATACACTAAGAGTACGAAGCATCTCTCTGTATCAGGTCTTTGGTGTAATAGCAGTCAAATTCCACATGCTTGGCATTTTCATGAAACATATGGTTGTTGGCTATATGCATAGATGCTCAATTATCACATCTAAGCTCCACGGAGTTGGTGGGAGTGACATGAAGATCTATGAGTATGGAACAAATCCATACTAGTTCTGTTGTTGTATGGATCATAGCTTTGTATTCACTCTCAAGTCTTAAGCATGAGACAATTGTATGTTTCGTGCTCCTCCAAGTTACTAAGTTTCCTGCAAGGTATGTGTGTAGAACCTTGTAGTAGATTTCATGTCTGTCATGCATCCTCCATAATTTGCATTGGATTAGGCTACAAAGTTGAAGATGTTGCCTTTGGTAATTAGTAGGCCCTAGTATGGAGAAGACTTGATGTATCTCAAGACCATTATGCATGCATTGAAGTGTGCTGAAGCAGAAGAGTCTATTAATTAACTCAACTTATTGACGATAAGAGATATATCTGATTGTGTGATGGGTGAATATAGTAATTTGCCAACTAATCATTTGTATTGACATGTACCCTCGACGGTTCCTAGTTCATAGATGTGTGCCTTAGGATCCATATGTATCTTTGTTGGCTTAGATCCTAGCATCCATGTATCTCGGAGGAAATCAGTAATATATTTTCATTGGACATAACAAGACCTCATTTAAACTGAGCTCTTTAGATCTCGAGAAACCATCTTAATGGTCAAAGTTCTTGATCACAAGTTATTGAGCTAGTTGCTTCTTCACTTTTGTAGTACCAACATAGGATTTATACGAGGATGATATCATCCGCATAAACACGCATTGACAAGGTTCCTTTTCCATTCTTTTGTATGAATAAGGAATAATTAGATGAAGATCTATACATTATGGTACCTATGATAAACTTCTGGAACCATGTGTGAGAGCTTTGTTTAAGTCCATTGATAGATTTGCGTAGCAAACACAGCTTTCGACACTCTCCTTAAGCCTTAAAGCCGAGAGGTTGCTGCATGTATACCACGTCCTTTAGGTCACCATATAGGAGTCCATTTTTTTACATCAAGTTGATGTAAAAACCAATTGAGTTGCACAACTACTACCATAAGGATTAGTAATGCAGAGAAATAAACTATCGAGGGAAATGTGTCAAAGAAATCAACACCATAGTTTTGAGTAACCTCCTTGGCTACTAAATGAACCCTGTACCAATCAATCGATTCATTGTGCTTATTTCACTATGAATACAAATATGGATCCAACCACTTTGTTGTCACCAAGTGGATCAACAAGCTTCCTTGTGCTACGCAAAACAAGTGCATACATCTTCTTCCATTGCCAGTCAACATCTGGAGTCACAAAGTATTGTGCTATGATGTCGAGGGATATGTATGGTTAATAATACCATAGAAAATCATCATCTATAAGAAAGGTTGCAAAAGTCGGTAGTCGGTACTCACTCGGTCGGGTCACTGACTAAGAATTAATCGGTAGTCAGGTGACTAATCCGATTTAGTCAGTCATTTCATCGCCTTTGATATTTTAAATCAGTTTAAATATATAAATCATTTTATACTATATTCTTTCATATTTACGTAGATGTGCATATTTTTTATACTATCATAGTGAAATAAAATAAGTAATTGAATTTAAATAAAACATTAAGCTTATTATAATAAGTTTGCTTTAAAAAATAAAAAAATATGGTATTGCCAAGCAAAAATTGGTCTAACTGGTGGGTGTAGTCAGAATTAGTCAATACTCGGTCGGCCACCCCAGTGACTAGGACCTACTAATCAGGCCAGTCAGGTGCCTTTTACAACACTACTCAACACCTGAAAAAGACACGTATGTCGAAATAAGATGTTTGGTACAATATTTGAATGTTTCATCTTTTGGGAGCTATGTAGAGATATGTTGTATCAGTCACTTGGCTATTTCCTGACCATGTTGTTATGTCTATGAAAGGAGAAATGTCTTCAATATGGAAATCTTAAGTCGAAGGGTATACCTGAGGGAAAGACAGTTCCAACTTAGAAGAGTGAACTGCTACTTATATATGGATCTCCACTGATCATCGAGTATAATAGGAACATGAATATTAGGAATGTCTAAGATAGGAGCAAGAGCAGACAGGTGCGGTCCACACCTAGAACAAGAAGTGACTAAATATGTAACATCTGCATAGCAACGACATCCCTTCTAACTCCTAGTGTACCCTAAGAACATGCATTTGACTGCTCTGGCTGCCAATTTATCTTCACAGGGACCAATGAGGTGAAAAAAGGCCACACACCTAAACATCTTCGGAGGAAAAGAAATACTCCTTATTAAGGGAGGAGAACCTCAATTGGAATGTGCTCACCAATGGAAGTAAAAGGCATATGACTGATGAGATATGTGTCAGTAAGGACAACATTTCCCAATATGTTGATGGAACATGATAATCGATGAGTAAGGTATTGGAGACATCAATAGTATGCTGATGTTATGTTGGGTAACCCTTTTTTGTAGGGAAATATGATCATAAGTTTGATGTTGTGCTAGGAAACACTATTTTGTTGGGAACTATGAGTAGAAGTGAAATGATGTATAATCCAAAAAATGCATATCATGAGAAAGGAATTCTCTCGCATTGTCAAATATAATAGTCTTAGCGCATGCATCAAATTGAATCGTTAATTCATTGATAAAGCATATTATAATAGGAAAATATTCAGATTTACATTTTAGTAAAAAGGTCCATGAGACATAAGGGAAGATAGGTCCGCATACATCAAGATGGACAACCTCTAAAAGTACAGTGGAATAGATGGTCCTAGATGATGAAAATGAACTTTAATGAAGCCCCCTCAGTTGGCAAGCCTCACATTTTAAGATGATAGTGGGAAGGAACTGGAGAAAGACTCGGTGAAGTTTGTGGAGAGATGGATCCTAAGCATCGGTGCTAAATAACACATGAAGTAACTGCAAAAGGAGTTCCAGAATATGTTGCATTACTAAAAGACTGAACAAGATGGTACATACCCATTATTCACGGCCCGCACCAATCGTCCTATCGGTCAATATGTCCAAAAAGATACAAGAGACAACATCAAATATAACTTGACAATTAAGTTTCTTGCAGATCTGACTGACAGTAGAAGGTTGATATGAAATTCAAGAGCAAATAAAACATTGTTGAGTTAGAAGTTTGGGATGAGACAGACACCTTATTTTCCCTGAATAGGGAAAAACTTGTCGGCTGCAACTTGGACACCTCATCTTGGATGGGCTTATTGCATTTGATGTCGAAAAGGCATTTCTCTACATAGGTGAGTGGAGGCACATGTATCTATTAAACAGTCTATTTTTGCATAACTTTTGGCAAAATACATATAACAACAACAATCTTTGGATGATCAGCTTGATGTAAGTGTGAAGTATCTCTAGGATTCAACACGTTTAGATGTGTAATTAGATTATCAATGTTTTGATTTGAGACAACCACAGACTGGCCAGAGGATTGGATACACATGTTTGTTGTAGAATTACCTCATAGTGTCCTAATTTTTTGTAAAAATTATATTGAATTGAATTGTGTCCTCGCCCTGGCATAGAGCAACCACAACCATGGCCTTTGTATGGGGCCATGACCTCCTCATCTAATGGAGTAGAAAGAGTAGTGATTTGTCCCTAACTTTCTGTAGTAGTGTTAGTGTGGGAGACTACAAGATGGTTCATGTTATTATATGCCTTCTCAATGATTGACAAAGTAGCAATGGTAATCATCTGGTCTTGGGATGCATCAAGAACAGGCTAGGCTCTACGAGGATACCAGAATTAACATGTGTTGATGGTATTCCTTCCATGTGGGATAGGTGAACCCTGAAAAAACAAGCATTATATCTTTCAAATAGAGATTTTCAAAATGGAGTACGCTGCTAGGGGGTGTCCTGGTTGATCCAGGTTCACCATATCAAAGTATGTCTGGAACTATGAGTTTGAGGATCGTGATACCACTAGAGGGGGATAAATAGTGGTTCAAGGTAGTTTTAAAACTTCTTGTGGAATACTCAGCAAGCACTTATACAACCAACCAAGTAATCCAATCAACACACTTTGTATGCTATTTTAGCGTAGAAACCCATCTGGATAAAAACCATGACTTGAATCTTCTTGACTCGAGATTTCCCGATTAGTTAAGCTAATCAACTACTTCACTAAAGCTCGAGATATGTACGTGGATATCTCAACCATTTATAAAGCTGACGCTTGAGATTTACTGTGACTTAGGGTCAGACACTTAAAGTCCTACAGAAAGATGCTTGGAAATAAAAAGTTAGAGCAATAAACTTTTTCAGAGAGTATTATCTTCACATATATCAATAGATAATTCTCCAATCAACCATGACTTGAGTCTTCTTGACTCGAGATTTCCTGATTAGTTGAGTTAATCAACTGCTTCACTAAAGCTCGAAATATTTACGTGGATATCTCAACCATTTACAAAGCTGACTTCTTGAGCTTTACTGCGACTTCATATCAGATACTTAAAGTCATGTAGAAAGATATTAACTGGAAATAAAAAAATAGAGCAATAAGCTTTTTCAAAGAGTATTAACTTCACCGATATCAATAATTCTCCAATCAAGAACAATGGCATCTACAGATAAATCAATAAAATATAATCGCACTAAGATTTACAAATAGTAGTACAATAGTTATATCATAGATATAGCACATACAACTAAAAAATATCATATAAATAATAAATATCATCTTGTTGAGAAGCTTGCCAAAAGTACACTGACTCCAATCAGAAGAACTTGAGTGAAGGCGAGCGATCAAACTTCTTCACAACTTTCAATCGAAATTTTCTTCTCGAATGATTGAATGAATCGATGAACAAGAGAAATAACATCAAGGATAATCACTCAGAGAGAGATTTTCACTATTCTAGAGAATGTAGGAGTAATTGTTTGAGTTGTGTGTGTTCCAACAATGGGTATGGGTCTCATATATAGAGGTTCAAGAGAATATGGTCATTGGAAATAAAATAGGTAAGAAATCAAAGGTGATTTCCCGATATGATCGATCAGGATAATAAGTATGATCGATCAATTATAAATGATCGATCAGGTCAAAGGCTATGATCGATTAGTTGATGACCGTTGGGAGAGAATTCAAAATATGATCGATAATGTCAACATAGGTAATCGGTAGGTCAAAAGGAAATGATCGATAGGTCCCGATCTATGCGAGACAAAGGATGATCAATCAGTTCATGAATACTTGATCTCCCGTTTCGAAAACTCTCAGTTGAAGCTTGCTTGAGGTTATAACTTTCCAATATAATACAAACAAACAATTGCAACACGTTTGAACAAAGACAAGCAACAAGGCTAAGCTTCTGCTTCGCTTAAAGGTGACGACTCTTCGTAGTCATGTCGAGTTGAAATACACACTTGTAGTCTTGCAATCACAAAGAACATACGAGCAACTATGATATATTCTTGTATGTGTCGTCTTTAAAATCACGGAGAAACAATGAACTAACGTGAACATCTTGCTTGAATTTATTTCTTACCCATAAGTGGCTTTCACAAAGTCTACATGTCGCAGGCAGTTGCATAACATATGCAATTAGGTCGATTATACTAACCATGATCCATAAGTTTACTATTACATTGTCTTTGGCACATGTTGCATTCGTGCCTGTTTGTAGGCTCTGACTCAATCAAAATATGCTCCTTGTCATATCTTTGTATGATCATCAAGAATATTTCGTGCTTGTTTGGGATAGTTGGTCTCGTCCGTTTCAGAGCTCAAGTTAAACGAGGGTAGGTGGGCACTGCATTCCTTATATCCCTGAGATGTCACTTCAGATGGATACATCTATGTGGTTAATAGGCATGCTTGTAGAGAAAAAAGATAGA
This sequence comes from Ottelia alismoides, assembly GCA_037367405.1. Lineage (NCBI taxonomy): Eukaryota > Viridiplantae > Streptophyta > Magnoliopsida > Alismatales > Hydrocharitaceae > Ottelia > Ottelia alismoides. Next base: position 55,705 of record JAZKJV010006501.1, read on the forward strand.
CAATAATTGTTTAGATCATACTGCGATGTGACTTATTAAAGTTTGTCGAAACATAATCGACTGGAACCTGTGGAGTTGGGATGTTGAAATAAGAGTTGAAAATGAAATAATACTTGTAAATGCACTTTTGGAGTTTGTAGGGGTTGGAGAAAATATGGATAAGACCTACTAGGGTCAAGCACGTAGCAGAGGATGGTTAGTGGTAGTGGGCAAAGATATCGGTGGTGGTGGAGCATTATAGTAGCGCCACCGTGAGCTTTCGAGTTTTGATGGGAGAAGGCTGGCGAAGGCAATGGGGTAGGGCTGGAGGGTGGAAGGGAGGATCTAGGGTCCGAGAGTTGGAGTGGAAGTAGGCATCAGGGTCAGGGGAGGGGGTGGAAAGGGTGTTGGATCGAAAGCTGGAACGGGGTGGGGGTTTTGGGTGGGGGTGCTCTCAGTAGGAAGGGAGGAAAAATTGATTTCGGAGGGGACTCAGGTGGGTGGATCTGGAGGCGAGTCTCGCCTATTCAACGCGGCATTGGTATGCGGAGAGGGGCAGAGGTACACGGAGAGATGGACCACAGAGAGCAAAAGAGGTAGGTTAGGGGAGAAGGGAATACTTCTCTTATACCAAGTTGAAATCAAAATGAGAATTGCTTATCACATTATGAGACATTAGGACTCCTTATATAGATGGAGGCCTAGAGTCAGGGTTACAAGGAGATATTCTCTCCACTCAAAAGATAGGTGTACCCCTAGAATTAGGATTTACAATATATTACTCAACAAGATTAGTTTGTATTTATGTGTGAGAGTGTGCATATCAAGATAAAAAATAGTTTATGCACAAAGTCCAACACACTTGGATCTACAAACGGTAAAGTAGCTAGCAGAAATGAAGCGTATCACTTAGGCAGTACTTAGCACGAGAAGGTTCTATGATTTATGATTTAAGCTCTTAATACGAACCCTGTCTTAATATTTAATAGTTTTAAGGCACCTGCTTATACTACATAATTTAACAAAGACTTGACAACTATATAAAAAACAAGGAGTAGTTGATGCTTCTTGGATGGGTGATGAATAAGATTTAAACATGAACCAAATCCACTAGTCAGATTTCTATTTAAATCCTCATTGTGAATAGCTTCCCAAATATCAAAAGCACCATCTAAACAAGCATGTGAACTAGATTATTAATTTATTTAATCTTTGGTATACATGTAAAGATAAGGGCATAAATGGTGTTGGAGTGGTCGTTCATTTTGAAGGATAGAGTGGTTGAGGTGCTAAGATTCGAGGATTGGATTATTTTGATAAAATTGGTGCTCAAAGAAGAAATTTTGAATGCCATCCCAGTTTATGCGCCGTAAATTAGCTTAGTTGAAAGAATTAAACGAGCGTTTTGAGAGGATTTGGATAAGATATTCCAAGGAATCCCACAAAGAGAGATGATTTGCCTAGGTGGAGATCTTAATGGATATGTGGGAAAGTATGTTTCAGGGTATGCTAGTGTTCATAGAGGCCATGGCTTCGAAGATAGAAATGAAGAAGGAAAATTTATCCTGGATTTTGTAACAGCTTATGATCTTTTCATAGAAAACACTCTCTTCAAGAAGATGGAGGATCATTTAATTACTCATAAGAATGGCCTAACTACAACACATATAAATTACTTTGCGTTGAGGAGGAGGTCGATTTTGTTGTAAAAACTGCAAAGTAATCCCAAAAGAGAGTTTGATAATCCAACATCGCTTGTTAGTCATGGATGCACAAATAAAAGGACTGGTAAAGAAAAGGAGGGTTTCCAAGATCACTAGAACTAGATGGTGGATTCTCCATTTGAAGCAATTAAGCTTCAAATAGAGAGTTTTAAAAGACTTATCTGTGCAAATGAGATGTGGGAGGCGGTAGTATTTTGTATCCAAAGGGTAGCCAAAGAGATGCTATGTGAGTCAAAGGGAGGAGTTCCACGCCAAAAGGAGGCTTGGTGGTGGAGTGGAGGAGTACAAGAGAAACTCAAAATTAAAAGAGCATGCTTTAAAGCTATGTCTAAGGATAGAATTGAGGAAACTGTCACAAACTACAAAATAACGAAGAAGGTAGCAAAGAAGGATGTAAGAGAAGCTAAGTCAAAAGCTTATGAAGTTTTGTACAAAAATCTCGAATCTAAGGAGTGCCAGAAGGATATATTCAGGTTTGCCAAAGCAAGAGAAAAAAAGACCAAAGACCTTTCTCAAGTGAGATGCATTAAGGATGAGAAAGGACACATGCTTGTTACTCAGAAAGATATAGAGACTAGATGGAAGCAGTATTTCCATAAGCTTTTCATTGGGGAATGGAATAGAGAGATCACTTTGGGACATCTAGCTAGTAGTAAAAGTTACTTGAATCATGCAAGATATAGGAAAATACAAAGGAAGGAAGTAGAGGGGGCTTTGAAGGTTATGAAACATGGGAAAGGTGTAGGACCTGATGACATTCCTATAGAAGTATGGAGAGTTCTAGGTTAACATGATTTGACTTGACTTACAAATTTATTCAATGTTATTTGGTGAAGCAAGAAAATGCTTGAAGAATGGAGGAGAAGCATTGTGGTGCCTCTTTATAAGAATAAAAGAGACATTTAAAATTATGCAAATTATAGAGGTATCAAGTTGGTGAGTCTTACTATAAAAATTTGGGAACGTGTGATCGAAAGAAGGTTGAGGCAAGTTTCCTAAGTAAAAGAAAATCAATTCTGATTCGTGCCAGGTCGCTCAACTATTGAAGCCTTCCACTTGTTGAGGAGATCAATGGATATTTATAGAGATAAAATGAAGAACCTCCATATGATTTTTATTGATTTGGAGAAGACTTATGACTTTGTCCCACTGGAGATATTGTGGAGAGTTTTGAAGAGATAAGTACATGTCCTATACATTAACCTCATAAAGGATATGTATGATAGGGCTTCATCTTGTGCAAGGATCCTGTCTGGGAAGACTGACTATTTTGACATCAACATTGCTCTACATCAATGTTCAACTTTGAGATTATTCCTTTTTACTTTGATTATGGACGAGTTGACTAGTCACATTCAGGATGAGATGCCTTGGTGTATGTTATTCGTTGATGATATTGTGTTAATTGATGAGACTAGAGATGGAGTAAATGAGAAGCCTGGGGTTTGAGACATAAATTAGAGACTAAAGGATTCCATATAAGTAGGGCTAAGACTGGATATATAGAGTGCACTTTTGATGGAAGCATTGGTGAAGGAAGCGAGGTGAAGATTGGTGATGATAACATTCAGAAGAAAGATTCTTTTAGATACTTGGGATCTATTTTGCAACATAATGAGGAAATTGATGAAAATGTTACCCATAGAATAAATGCAAGTTGGCTAAAGTGGAGAGGAGCCTCTATTGTTCTATGTGATAAGAAAATTCCTTTGAAAATCAAAGGAAAGTTTTACAAAGCAACCGTGAGATCTGATGTGCTCTATGGATCTGAATGTTGGCCTATGAACCATAGACATGCAGAGAATGGCAGTAGTAGAAATGAAAATGCTACGGTGGATGTGTGGGCATACACATAAAGATTGGATTCGGAATGATGCAATCTGAAGGAAAGTTGGTGCAACTCCGATCGAGGATAAGAAGCAAGAGAACCACTTAAGGTGGTTTGACCATTTGCAAAGGAGGTCGGCTGATGCACCAGTTAGGAGATGTGAGTTTTGGATGTTGAGTTGTCTAAGAGAGGGTGAGGAAGGCCCAAGAAGAGTTGGAATGAGACTATCCAAAGGGATCTTGATTTTTTTGATATAAGCTCGAGAATGACCCGAGATAGAACTGAAGGAGGCAAAGAATCCATGTAACGACCCTACTTAATGTGGGAAAAGGTTTTATTGTTGTTGATTGGTTCCAAAGCATGAATCATTCATGGAAGATGCACCAAACTCAATTTCAAACTCGAAATCCAATTAAGACATGAGTTCTTGTTGCATCTTTACTTCCAACATGCTCAAATCGTTAGCTTTCGGTTACTTTAGAATCAAAGTAAATTTTAAGTTATTTGTTGGCTTTCTCAATAAAATTTTGGATTGATAGATATTTAAAAAAATTATAAACTAAAAAAATTAATGAATAACTATTGGTATCTAATTCGTTGCTAGCATGATAGCAACATATACGATATTCATTCGTAATATGAAAAAGTGACCAACGAACAATATTCATTCATATACATTAACCTATAGAAGATATGAAAACGATTATTAAATTCTTTGCTGCCAAAGGCCAATTTTAATGCCACGATAACTTTGCAATGACCAATAATCTCATCACTTTACATGTCTTTTTCACCCATGCAAGGCATGGGTATGCACTAGTGAAAAAGAAAATGTGATGACAGTGGTCTCAGATTTCTTATGTAATATATCATTGTGAAACTTAAAGAAGTCGCACCTGAATGTCCACTTCTTGCTCCAATGGAAGATGATTACTTAAAGCAGCATAACTGCATGGGGATGAAAATATAGAAAAAAATGATCATAAACACGTGCAAAAGAGTTTTGTACATGATAGATGAACCAGTGTTTTAGATGACTAACAGTATAAGCGCATCCTCCACAGTGGCAGATAATATTCCAAGACTACCAACAGTCCAGTTTAAAGGAAGTACTCTACAAGGCACATTAACATAAAATTTCAGCTGCAAAATGAGCAAACACGGAAAAAAGACTACTGGATCATGAATGAACTACGACCAAGTTACCCATCATGAGAGAATCGTCCAAAAGTTGGCTTCAAACCAACTACTCCACATAGGGAAGCAGGCATTCTAACTGAGCCTGCACACACATTCCAATTACCAGATAAAGTTTTAATATTCTATACATTTATAAATCAAATAATTAGACTAGTGACAACAAGCCATCTAGAACATTTAGATATGGTCATCAAGGTTTTCCTTACAAATACGCAATCATTTCGATATTATATATCAATTCAGAGATAAGAAAATATATCCTAACGCCCAATACATACTTTCACTTGAGCGAAAAATGGGAAGATTGGAATTTGAACTATGGTCATTATATAGTTCAGACGAGGAGCAAGGCATAATTGTCCACATTCCAGTTGAGGACCAAAACTGTGATTGAAATTTTATTTGATCTTCATGTATACTCCTGGTTAGGAATAAGCTCTTTTCTCTGGTAAGCATGAACCAACCACATCACATGAATTAAGACGTTCAACCTTAACTGGACTACTCTTCGGTGGCAACGACGGGTCTCTCTCTTGAATGGTTGTAAAATGGTAGTGTTAGAATTATTATGTTACAATTATATTTGTAACATTTCGGGTTCTGTAACCCTTAACCCTTCGGGTTCCGTAACCTTTAACCCTTCGGGTTCCGTAACCCCTCAGGGGTATTTATGTATTTTTTCTCTTGTACTCTCTAGGATTTTCTCTCTATATAAGAGACCCTAGCCCTATGGAATAGATATCCCATTCTGTCTCTCTTCTCCGCATGGTATCAGAGCAACGGTCCTAGACCGGGGTTCTGACCTAAAATCCCCACCGCCACCTTCAAGCCTCGTAAAAGCCTGTGCGGGCCCTCTTCCCTGAATTAGGGCCCCGCGCAAGGCCTTCCAATCACCTCCAGTGCAGTAGCCCTCCCGCTAGCGCTACCCTGCGCTTTCAGGACCTCCTACGAAGGTCGTCAGCCCCACAACTACCCTCCACGGGAACCATAGGACACTTTGAAGATCCAAAACTCATCACGGATCGCTTCCAAGAATCCAGATATGTTGTCCATTCGGGGTTTTCAGCCCTTCTTCAAGGACAAACGTGAGTTTTAGGGCTTTTTTAGCTCTTATATGCATCCGTAGTTGATCACGGGATCGTCTTTCTATTTTAAGACCACCATGGCACCTTCTTCTACCGAGACAAAGCCCTTGACCACGAATATTATGGCACAAGGCACTACTATCAAACTCTAGGGCACAGAAAATTACGTGCTCTGGTCTCGATCTTTTATGATGTGCATTGGTGATCAGAGGAAACTCTACATTTTGACTAAAGATCCTTTAGATGAAAAGGACAAAGAGTACGACAACTGGCAGACTGACAACTATTTGGTTATCAACTGGATGACCAACAGTGTTGAGGCTCATATTGCCTCAAATCTTCTTTACAAAAATACGACCAAGGAAATGTGGGAGGATCTTGAGTAAACATACTCCCAGAAGATGAAGTCACGCCTTACAGATATTTACAGGCAAATCTGGTTGGCATCCCAGGGTGATTCCACCCTCATCGAGTACTACATGCATCTATCCAGTCTGTATGAGGAGCTTACAATATTCCAGCCCTCATATTGCACGAAACAGATACAAGAGCGTTCTGACTGGCAGGTATATCGCTTCCTTGATGGCCTGCATTCTAGGTACCATGCAGCGAAGGAGCAATTTCTTATATCAGACACACTGCCAACAATGAAGGTCATCTTTGGCCGACTTGAGGAGCTCGAGACATCCGCTGCCCGACCTCCTGTCTTACCTTCAACGGAGAACTTTGCACACATCGCCTCATTTGGGCGAGGAGGCAGATACGGCTTGCGAGGAGGATGCGGCCGCGATCCAAGTCGTGGTCGTGGACGGGAATCTGGACGAGGCCGTGACTTTGGTCGTGGTCGAGACTCTATTACCCCATGCACTCACTGTGGTAGGTGGAACCACCCGACTGAACGATGCTGGCAGAAGTTTGGCGTAGCTTCTTATTACGCCAATAATGCTTATGAGGATGCCTATGATGTGGAAGAAGCATCGCCTACCTCCAGTGGCAAGACTGTTCATCTTAATGATGCAGATTACTCCCGCCTAATGCATATCCTTCAGACTCCAGGGCCTACCACCACTAGTAACACTACAACTGCTGCTCTGGCCACTCCTTCAGGTACAATAGCCAACTCTGCTATCACTCCTACTCCAGCTTGGATTATTGATTCCGGCGCCTCTACTCATCTCACTGGAGAAGGCAATCTGCTCACCTCTTCCATACCATCTACCTCTATGAAGTCAGTTCGAGTCGCTAATGGGACTCAATCACAGATTACTACTGTCGGAACTATGGAATTCTCTTCCAAGCTCTGACTTTCGGGGATTCATAGTGCTCCTGATTTTCCTCTTAGCTTGTTGTCAGTTCACAAGCTTTGTGTTGAGCTTCATTATCGTGTGATATTTGATGAGTCTTGTTGTTATTTTCAAGGCATTCAGACGAGGCAGATTTTTGGTGGGGGTCATGAGAAGAACGGCTTATATTACCTTGATATACCCTCAGACTCCAATTTGTTGGTGTTGCATCTATCTCCGAAGATCCGCTCCTATTGCATATGCGCCTTGGACATCCCTCTTCCAAGGCCATTTCCATGATGTTTCCTGAACTCTCTCCTCTGAAGTCCTTTCAGTGCGAGGCATGTGAGTTCGGGAAACACCATCGAACTTCGTTTCCTGTTCGTACTGAGTCTCGTAGTACTGCTGTTTTTCATCTTGTTCACTGTGATGTTTGGGGACCTTGTCCGATCCGCACATTAAGTGGTCTTCGCTACTTTATAGTTTTCGTTGATGATTATAATCGATCTTCTTGGGTCTATCTAATAAAGGAGCATTCGGAGATTAATCAAATTGTCAGAAATTTCTTTCAATATGTTAAAACTTACTTTTCTAGCATTGTTAAGATCATTCGTACCGACAATGCGCTTGAGTTAACCCAACAAGACTTGACCTCTTTCTTTGCATCCCAGGGAACTGTTCACCAAACATCATGTCCATATACCTCACAACAGAATGGTATAGCTGAGAGGAAACTCCAACACTTGCTAAATGTTACCAGATCTCTTCTTAGTCAAATGAGTATTCCTAAACAATATTGGGGAGATGCTATCCTTACTGCAGTGTATCTCATCAATTGTGTTCCTTCATCAGTTTTCAAAGGGGCAACTCCATTTTCCTTACTTTATCCTACCGAGTCTCCTTTTCCTATACCTCTGCGAATTTTTGGTTGTATTGCCTTTGTTCATAACTTTCATGCAGCTGACAAATTATCCTCTCGTGCCATCAAATGCGTCTTTCTTGGGTACTCGCGTACCGAGAAAGGCTATCGCTGCTATGATCCTGTTGGACGTCGATACTATGTATCTGCTAATGTCACCTTCTTTGAGCAAACAAGTTATTTCACACAGACCGTATGTGCCATTCCTCTGGACGTCCCTCCACCAATCGTCTATACTCGCCAGCGTACCTCTATACCTTCTACACCAGTGGCTGTACCTTTGCCTGTCCCTTTTATGCAGGATGATATGACCACTTCAAGTGCTCCTATCACTGCTGTCCCGGATGTACCTGGGGAGCTTCCTATAGCTCTACGCAAGCAAAAAAGGAAATGTACGTATCACCCCATGTCACATTTTACTTCTACAGATGGTTTATCTAGCTGTGACAAGACATTTGTAGATGCTCTTAATGCTATTACCATTCCAAGAGATCACTTCAGTGCAATGCAAGATCAAGGTTAGCGAAAGGCCATGGATGAGGAGATGGATGCACTTACCTCCCAGGGTACGTGGGATCTTGTGTCATGCCCCCTGGGAGTTCGTCTTGTGGCTTGTCGATGGGTCTTCACGAGCAAACAGTCGCCTGATGGTTCTATTGACAGGTTGAAAGGCAGACTTGTTGCCAAAGATTTCACACAAACCTTTGGAATTGATTATTTTGAGACCTTCTCGCCTGTTTCCAGAATGGGGTCGATACGTACCATTCTCTCTGTTGCTGCCAACAAGGCTTGGCCTATTTATCAACTTGATGTGAAGAACGCCTTTCTTTATGGTGATCTTGAGGAGGAGGTCTACATGATGCAACCGTCGGGGTATGTAGTCGAGGGGGAGCATATATGTCGACTACGCAAGGCCATTTATGGCCTGAAGCAGAGCCCAAAGGCTTGGTTTGATAGGCTCACTACGGAGATCAACACACTTGATTTTCAGAGGACAAAATCTGACTGCTTTGTCTTTGTTAGACGACGGTCTACTTGCACGATCATCCTTGCTGTCTATGATGATGATATGGTTATCACAGGAGATGATGTAGATGGTATTCAGGAGACCAAGGCCTTCCTCCAGAAGGTCTTTGTCACGAAAGATCTCGGCCAACTTCGTTATTTTCTTGGCATCGAAGTAATACACACTATAGAGGGGCTCCATTTTTCACATAGAAAGTATTGCCTCGATATTCTGACTGAGGCAGAACTTCTTGGATGCAATCCATCTGGCATCCCTGCAGAAATGAGAAAATATTCAGCATCTATTGATCCATCATTTGAGGATGCAACGCGATACAGAAGCTTAGTGGGAAAATTACTTTATCTCACTGTTACTAGGCCAGACATATCATATGTTGTGAGCAGAGCCAGTCAATATATGGAGAAGCCTCTTTACAATCACTGGCAGGATGTTCTTTTGATCCTTCGATATTTGAAGGAATCTCCCGGACGCGGACTTTTCTATGGGGTGAATGGACACACTAATATCCCCGCCTATACAGATTCTGACTATTCTATCTCTCCCGAGGACCGTCGATCCACTACAGGATACACCATGTTTGGTGGGGATAACCTTGTCACTTGGCGAAGCAAGAAGCAGACAGTGGTATCCAGATCTAGTGCGGAAGCAGAATACAGAGCAATGATTCAAGCCACATGTGAGTCGCCACTCCTGTACCCTTAACTGCGACAACAAGTCTGCCACGTACATCGCCACCAATCCAGTTTTCCATGAGCAGACAAAACACATTGAAGTTGATTGTCATTTTATTCATGATGCAGTACGAGAAGGACGAATCAACACTCCACACATCTCCACTGAACTTCAACTTGCAGACATCCTCACAAAGGCTCTTCCAAGGAAGCGCCTATTGTACTTAGTATCCAAGTTGGGCATGATCGATAGATATGCTCCAACTTGAGGGGGAGTGTTAGAATTATTATATTACAATTATAGTTGTAACCTTTCGGGTTCCGTAACCCTTAACCCTTCGGGTTCCGTAACCTTTAACCCTTCGGGTTCCGTAACCCCTCAGGGGTATTTATGTATTTTTTTCTCTTGTACTCTCTAGGGTTTTCTCTTTATATAAGAGAACCTAGCCCTATGGAATAGATATCCCATTCTGTCTCTCTTCCCCACAGGTAGTACAAATAAAAACCTAATTGTTGCAAATCACGGAGAAATCAGTTATCACTTTGTGGAGAAGAAGAAAATACATATGATATAGATAGACCTAAACCTAGGGAAGTTTATGTACTACTCCCATACAGATGGATCCTTGAAACAAACAGATCCATATTTTTTATACCCCTTTACTCCTACAACATAGCCTATAAACACTCCTTTTTTTGCCCTTGGTTCTAACTTTCCTTCACTAACATGATAATAGGTAGCACAACCAAAGACTCATAAAACAGAATAATCAACATGTTTACAACACCATACCTTCATGGGTGTTTTGCAGTCAATGGTTGACGCGGGACTCCGATTCACTAAGTAACAAGTTGTATTCACAACTTCAGCCCAGACTGCTCTGTCAAGTCCAGTATTAGAGAGCTTATACCTTACTCTCTCTCTCTCTCTCCAAAAGCATCATTTCCATTCATTCTGCAACTCCGTTCTGCTATGGTGTATCTATGATGGTAAGGTGTCTCACAATACCCTCATCCTTGCAAAAGTAATTGAACTCTGACGAACAGAACTCTGGTCTGTTATCTGTTCGAAGATGCTTCACCTTCTTAGAAGTTCGGTTCTCCACCAAGATTTTCCACTGCCTGAAGATCTGAAATGCCTCTCTCTTGTACTTCATCATGTACACCAAAAGTATCCTAAAGTAATAATCAATAATAGACAGAAAATACATGGTACCTCCTAAAGATGGGACTCGTGAAGGGCCCCAACAATCTGCATGTAGTTGATCATCTCCTTTATCTTACGTTTAGCTTTACTGAATTGCTTCATATGTTGTTTTCGAAACACACAATGCTCATAGAACTCCAGCTTGGATGCCTTGAGATCCTCGATGAGACCCTTCTGACTGGGGATATTCATCCTCATCTGACTCATGTGCCCTATCCGCATATGCCATAATTTTGAATCTAATTTCATGGATTGTGATGTCACTGCAATAGAACTAGTAATTGTAGACCCTACATGGTGTATATGATCTTGTGCTTGTTTCTCTTGATGACAAACATCCCGCCATTCGCAACCTACATAACTCCACCTTAATCATCGTACATATATCCTTTAGAGTCCAAGATTTTAAGGGATATTAGGTTCTTTCTCAGATCCGGAACATGGTGTTATTCTGTCACCGTTCTCACGACTCTATCATCGTCTTGATATTCACAGAGCTAATCCCTACGATCTTGAATGTTGCATGGTAGTGATTTACCTTCCATACCACAAGTTTTGTGATTCTGTATTCAGATGATTTGTAAAAATCAAAATGTTATCACAAGCCCAAGTCCTTGAATACTACTCCCAGTTGTATTCATGCTGGTTAAATGAAACTAATATAGTATATAGTAAGGTTATATCTATAGTCAACAGGAAGGCAATGGAGATCTTTGAAGTTTAGGCATCCATTAATATCAAGATTCAGTAGTTCTATGACTAAAATGCTAACCAAATCTGATCCATCTTGTAAAGCATTGATTGGAAAATAAAATTTTCTCCTGCTTAATGAAATTTTTAACTTGTTCTAGAGTATTATTATTAGAATTGGATTATCATATACTGCCTTCAATTTAATGCTTAAAAGAGGGCAAAAATGGATCGAATGCATACAGGATACATGTATTCCATGAACTTTATATGTCAGACATAATGAGAAAGGTGATTTAACAATTGATCTCACGAAGGATGCATAAAGGCAGCAAAAGAAATGGAGTTTGATCATGCATGGCAGCAAGGAGATGGGAAAAGGGACTGTACCTTAGTCCTCTAAAGGAGAAGAAAATGGCTTGCATGCAGGGCTGTAATTGGAGCAAGGAACTCCAATAGCTCCAAATTTGTTGAACATGGGCTTTGAAGAGTTGCTGGGCAGTTGCTGTTGCAGCAGAAATTTGAAGATAGGAGAGAAGATAGAGAAAAGGTATATGTTGGAGATGGGGAAATACGAAGAAAAGGAGGAGGGTTGGCTTCATTGGGGACAAGGAGATGAGGAAAGAGAGGTTTATATAAAAAAAAATTGGGGCTTTGTTAATGGCCAAGTGGAGAAAAATTCAATGCCAAATGGCAACTCCTGGAAATCAGACTGTCTGCTGTTGCTGTATATAAAAATTTAATTAATTTTTTTCTCTTTCTTCTTTTTTTTACAAACAAAAGTTGTCCTTAAACATACCTCGAGACTTTGATTTCGATGCGCAATATCCCGAATTGATCGTCTCTGTACGACGATCAAAATGACTATAATATTGATATTCTTCTAGTCAGGTTTTGAATGCCCGATATTTTTGAGATACGGTTTTCGGTTTGGAGTTAAATTTTGTGAATTTAAAATATCAAACGATATCCGATTGACGAACGGTCGATTCCGTTGGTCTTGTTGCGTCGAATCGAATTTTATGAGGGTCTCAGCATTTTGCGGTTTCCGAATTTGCGTCACGGCTTTTCAGGCACACATTACGATGCGATCGATTTTTGGTCGATATTGCCCGAACGACTTTTGATTCACGATCAATTTATTGAAATGTTGCCAGATAACTTTATTGGGTTAATCGGACCTTAATCGGGTTGGGTTCGGTTTAGGCGGATCCCGGATGTTACAAATACTTTGACAAGGAGCAGAACCATGTTGACATTGCAGATGAGGGTACACGCGAGTACTCTGCTATCCACAGACATCAGTCCATCTTCACTTCCTACCAGCGGGCCAATGTTCCCTTGTTCGAGGGCACAAGTACATCAGATGTTGCTGAGCAGTGGATGAAGAGAGTGATGAAGGTGCTCAGGATGATTTGCGTGCCACGAGACACGTGGCTATCTTTCATGGAGTATTCATTGACAGACTTTGCCAAGAGATGGTGGGATGATGTAGTATCTGAGTTAGGCCGAGAGCCTACATGGGAAGATTTCGAGACGAGGTTCGGAGCCCACTTCTTTTTTGCAAAGTGGAAGGAGTTCCAACGTCGACTTTTTGCAGAGCTTCGTCAGGGACAAATGACAGCCAGAGATTAATTTATCTGATATACAGAGCTGTCACGACATACACGAGCAGCTGGCGCATTTCCAGAGGAGAATCTGGAAAAGTTCGTTAGCGGCATGTGAGAGGAGGTACAGGAGAAGCTGGCTGGACTATACATCGCTTCCATCTCTGAGGCTACCGATGCAGCAGAGAAGTTCGAGGACATCAGAGAGAGACATTTCAGGAGCTTGTCTGGAGCAGCGCCTAGACCGCGGCGATGTTTTGAACCGACACGTCGACCGTTTCAGCAACAAAGGTCAGCCAGATGGTTCCAACCTAAAGGTTCGTCCTTCTCTGGCAGTGCTCGCTCTTCTCCATCGACTACATTAGGAGGAGCACTTGCCAGACGTGGCACAGATTTCGCTCAACCATCTGGGTTGCAGCGAACAGACAGACCACCTGTAGGACCAGCCTGGAGCACAGACACGACCACTCCACCTACCAGGCCAGTTCAATTTTACTTATGCCACGAGTGGGGACATTACTGATCACAGTGCCCACAGACTTCTGACGAGCCTCGCCCACAGTCACAGTTGTCGCAGCCTCATGAACCGCATTCAGGGAGTTTCCGTGGCAGGAACTCCAACTTTATGCGATAACAACAGAGACAGACACTGAGTGTAGCAGGATCCAGTACTGCACCAGTCAGGCAGGGTCAGTTACATACAGTTACTGAGGATCAAACACGTTCAACAGCTACTGTGGCGAAAGGTATGGTCTCAATCTTGGACTGACCTTTCCATATTCTATTTGATTCTGGTGCGACACATTCTTTTCTTGCTTCGAGGCTACTTGCTTCTTTAGGTAGAGTAACAGAGACTCTCTCTTCTCCATATCACATCCGAGGTCAAGAGGCCAGTTGTTTATCATTTCCCTAGTAGCCAGGCACTTGTCGTACTGATTGGCGGTCACGAGATGATCGCAGATTGTTTACTTCTACAGCTTTATGAGTTCTACTCGATTTTGGGTATGGATTGGTTATCATCTCATCATGCACTTGTTGATTGCTTTAGAAAGATGGTTGTCTTCAGGATTCCAGATCTACCCGAGTTCACTTTTGAGAGTACTATACATAACTCCACCATGGAGTACATTTCGATGTTGCGAGCTCAACGACTAGTTGATCAGGGTTGTGATTCATACCTTGCATTTGTTCGGGAGGTATCTGATCAGGAGCCGATGACACAGGACATCCGAGTAGTATCAGACTACCCAGACGTGTTTCCTGATGGGCTACCAGGATTACCTCCTAAGAGAGAGATTGAGTTCGAGATCACATTGCTACTAGATACACAGCCGATCTCGATGACTCCTTACCGCATGACACTAGATGAGTTGAGAAAGTTGAAGGTGCAGTTGCATGAGTTACTTGACTTGGGATTCGTGAGGCCGAGCACTTCACGTTTGAGTGCTCCGGTTCTATTTGTCAGGAAGAAGGATGGATCCATGAGGTTATGCATTGATTACCGGCAACTGAACAAGAGAACAGTGAAGAACCGTTATCCTTTGCCGCGCATCGATGATTTGTTCGACCAGCTCCAGGGATCTTCGGTGTTTTTGAAGATCGACCTTCGATCAGGCTATCATCAGTTGAGGATTCGCGAGTCGGATATTCCGAAGACAGCTTTCAGGACTCGTTATGGACACTACGAGTTTGTGGTGATGTCGTTTGGGCTCACCATGCACCTGCAACATTTATGGATATGATGAACATGATCTTCCATCCATACTTGGATAAGTTTGTAGTGGTGTTTATTGATGATGTGCTCATATACTCACGGAATGAATGGGATCATGCGAATGATCTACGGATTGTCTTAGATACGTTACGGGAGCACAAGCTATACGCTAAGTTGAGCAAGTGTGAGTTCTGGTTGTCCCAGGTCTTATTTTTAGGGCATGTTTTTTTTGGAGCAGGCATCGCAGTTGATCATGTGAAGATTGAAGCAGTTATGTCCTGGGAGCAGCCCAAGACTGTTATGCAGATTCGGAGTTTCCTTGGACTAGAGGGCTATTACAGACGCTTCATCAGCGGATTTTCACGCATTGTTCGCCCTCTGACACGATTGACGCAGAAGGGAGTTCCATTCATTTGGGACGATTCTTGCGAGCAGGCCTTCAAGACACTGAAGGAGAGATTGACTACAACGCCCATTCTTGCTCTTCCTTCAGGCACTCAGGATAATGCAGTCTACACAGATGCATCTCTAGAAGGTCTAGGAGCAGTACTGATGCAGAGAGGACAGGTGATTGCTTATGCATCACGACAGTATAGACCGCATGAGCGGAATTACCCTATCCATGACTTGGAGTTAGCGGCAGTTATCTTCGTCTTGAAGATCTTGCGTCACTATTTATATGAGGTGAATTTTGAGATTTTCACAGACCACATGAGCTTGAAGTACATCTTTGATCAGAAGGAGCTGAACATGAGGTATCGCAGATGGCTCGAGTTATTGAAGGATTATAATTGCACGATCTCTTACCATCCCGGTAAGGGAAACGTGGTGGCTGATGCACTTAGCAAGAGAGCGCATGCAGATGATACGACGCACTGGCTATATACATGGGATATGCTTGCATCTTTGACCGATTGGTATCCTCAGGAGAGCACATCCATTTCTACCGCCGTGCCTCCAACGATTCAGCAGTTTGTGGGATCGTATCGTCGAAGGCCAGAAGACAGATCCTTGGATCCGAGATAGATACATGCACGCCGTCAAGGATGAGGTTGATGACTTTGTTGTGACGGAGTCTATTTTATGGAAGGCAGGACGGGTCGTTGTTCCCAATGACGAGCAGCTTCGCAGAGAAATTCTGGATGAGGCACACAGTTCACGGTTATCTATCCATCCAGGTGATAGGATATATAGTAGACGGTACGTATATTTTTGTCTCAGTTTTTAGTTCATTTTATGATGTAAATGCTTCCCTCTCTCTTCTATACAAAATTTTAGGAATACTGTATGTACTGGCAGACTTCTTGTACACGTTGTAAATATTTGAAAATTTATAAATGAAATGGTGGTGGCACTAATTTTCTTGTCTACGTGGTTTATGCAAAGAATGTGAATGTCATTTGCAAATATAGCAGCGCGAAAAATTTCCCCTGTTTTTCTATAGCTTGTGAGATCTCATGCGAATGAAATGCCGCGAAAGTGTCGTAAACGGGTGCCCGGATCCTCGGGGGTTCACAATCAGTTAGTAAAACAATGATAGGTGCAAATAAATGCTTATCTTTTTGTCACGTATTTTTTCTCATTTCTTTTTCCCAACATATTATTTTTAAATATTCCAAGGTTTTTAATAAATCCAAGTTGTCAAGAGAAATGAAAGGTGCAAATACACTTATTTTTTGTTTTACTTTGACTATCATCTTGTTTGGGACAAAAAAATATAAACAGGCCTTAATTGATAAAATTGAATCGACTAATATTTTATGAATAAAATATAAACACATATTAATTGATAAAATTGGATCGAGGCCCAACATATAATCAATGCTGAGGACATATCCCCTCATTCTCTTCCTAGTTTAACTCAAGGGTAAGAATCCATCTTCATGATCCTTTTTAGGCCTTTAAAGTGTAAAAGTCACCACCTCGCTAGTGTCATCGCTTCTCAATCACTGATGTTGAAAAAGATGAAGGTGCTACCAAGATTCCTCGTAGTATTTTGGACCTTCTCTTCATAATTATGTGCACGACTATAGTTGTAACTGACGAGTAGCCTCCTCGAGCATCAACGTAACATGATGCTCTCCTCAACACACTTGCACCGATCTTCGACACTTAAAGCACCTCTGGCATAGGTCCATGCCACCACAAGCAATGTTGTCAATGCCATGACCTTCACCAAGTAACCTTCACCATCACGTCGCTCCTGCTATATAGAATTCATTGCCTTGTCGTCGAGATCTTCTCACACCAACACTTATATTTTCACTATGGTCTCATGATTATTCAATTATCAATAATCAAGCTACAATAGTTTGTCTTTCCTCTTGCTTAGATGCAACACCAAGCGCTACTTATGGACAATGTTGCCCCAATCATTGCAGACTAACTTTCAAGAATTACACACTTTGGAATAATATATCTAAAATATTGTGAACCTCAAAATAATCACATTAAAGGATTTCCACTAAAACCACATGGAAATATGAAATCAAATATACATATTCAAGAATATGGACAAAACATGAGTTTACATGGTTCGAGGAAGTCCAGAAAGAACTTCCTTCACCATGGGATAAGATCAAGAGCTGTTCAATTTTGTTGTTGGAATTCTCAATAACCATAAGATGTGTATATCTCTTTTATATCCCCACTAACACAACCATATATCAACTCTAACCAACGTGGAATTAAAAATATCATGTCATGCAATATCTAATTACCCATAAAATTGACGTGACGTTTTGACTATGCCGTATAATATGGTGACTCTCATCATCAATCAAATCAACACCACGAATAACCTAAATTTCTTCAAAGATAGCCTAACAACATATCTGATCTCTTGGACCTGGCCCTATATAAGAAGTTCACCTGTCGACTCACACCATGCGCATTGGAGCTCAGCTATCGCATCGCACCATTCCTACTCGTGTAGCAAACCGGTTGGCTACCATTCTCCTGACTTTGATTTGCACGACTCGCATAGTGAACCCTCTGCTCACATTTGAACTCTGCTCGTCCCACTCTAGGTTGTTGTAGTTGGTCTTTTCTCTCTCTCTCTCTCATCTCTCATAAGGACTAGTTATGTCGAAACCTGTGTTGGAAATTAGTCGAGGAGAAAGGTCTTCTAGGTCCAAAGCCATCCTCTATGCCTACCTATGGATCCCAAAGTCAATTTCCGGACAGTAGATGAGGAAGACTTTGATGACCCTAGCCTCACCTCCGGGAGTCGATATCAGTCTGAGAGTGGAATCTAGGGCTTAGTCCGAGGTTCATAATGGAGGGAGGAGGTGAGTTTGTTCTGGCTCCGGCTCTTCAATGCCCCGGCCAAGCGAAAGCTTTCATTGATGAAAGCTCACGACAACCCTAATCTTGTACTCATGTTTAAAGTCTAAAGGGCTTCCAAATTCCCGAAAGGAGAGAGCAAAGAAAACTAGATATTTGGCGTGAAACATTCCCTCTCCGACTCTACGGTTGTTCCCTGGCATCTTTCCTCACAACCTTTGCTTTCTATATAACTAGAAATCTGGTGCCATGGCTTTCCTAAGCCTGAGATAAGAAAGGATTGAGCATCACATACTTGATTACACCATGCGCTAGGTCATTTCACCATTTTTCTGTCGGAATTATATAACATTCAACCATAGGAGAAGATGCCTAGGAGTGTAGACTATGAAATGACATCACATGCAACAAATATGAGTTCCATGAGGAATCCGATTTCTAGCTAAATCGTCAAGCTTGATGAGTAGCTTTCTAATGTCTGTTAGAGGACATAAGAAGCTATGCATGCTCCTAAACTTAGACCTAGAGAACATGACAAACATGTATGCTGCATGAGATTAGGATAATGTCATGTTTGATGCACCTATTATTGAGTGGTGTCACTCCCCAAATTGTAGATAAGATGATCCACTATGATACGGTATATATAGTTTGGAACAACTTGAAGGAGTCATACTTGCAGCTCATAAGAGAAGAATGTGCGTCATGTGTTCCAAACAAACATGATGACAAAATGCAACTTTGGCAAGAAGGAAAGACTCTCGTTTGATGATACTTGCAATTGAAGGCGCTCAAAGTACTTCTTGAGGCATGTCGACATGTGTCCAATGCATAAGATAGCTCAGAAGGATTTATTAATGATGATTTTCCTTAGTAGGATGGGATTGACCTAGCATGCAACACATGATTAGATGATAATGAGCACTATAATTCCCACTCCTGAGGAGGCTTATAGAATATTGAGTCACCTTAATATCTCCTATCAACTGAAGATAAAGAATACCAGACTTCGTCCACTATAGTATTGTGTAGCCGACGAGGGTGAAGTTCTTCTAGAGAAGGTCGTAATAGAGGTAGCGGTAAATTTATTATGGGACTGAGTGATCATCTTAATCAAACTACTCCCATTGACATCGTCGAGAGAATATAGTATATTTTTTCTAGAGTTGATTTAGATGAGATGTTTAGGAATTTCTCTCAGACTCCATCAACTTTTCTTAACACATAACCCAAGATGGCAATCGTAGCTACCCATATGTATCATCTTCCATAGTGGTTTTAGGTATACATGCTCACTTTATTCATCATATTGTGTAAGATTGGTTAGCAGATTCAGGTACGAGCACAACCTGTGTAGAGATGGGAAATATTGTGTAGTGTCATATTAAAGTTGCAACAGTTGGTAGTTCTTATTGAGTTGGTCAGGTTACAAATTAAGGATTATTCGGTAGTCAAACGACTAATCAGATTTGGTTGGACTTAGTCAATTTTGTATTTTTAAATTATTTTAAATATATACATCATTTATACATATATTATTTTATATTTAAAAAGATTTGGACATTTCGATAACTATCAAATAATGAAACAAAATAAACAATTGAATTCCAATCAAACATAAAGCATCTCAGATTCATATTACTTTTGAATAAAATTAAAAGAAACGTAAGTACTATGAAAATAAGATGGTCGCTTACTTGGATCAATGTTGAGTACGAGATCTCTTGAGGATTGATAATTATTAATTGCAATCCCCAAAATTTCTGGGACAAACAAAAAATTTGTTTTTTCTTCTCTCGCTGCAAAATAATTACAGAAAATAATGTGGAACAAGAGAAACTTTTGCTACTTATTTACCTGTATAGCGGACATGATCGAACTCAGGGAGGCTACAATTCCCGAGGGTTATTCAATTAATCGATGAAAAACAATTAAGAGAAAAGGCAGGAATCTCAAAGGCAAACTATCCTTGGTTTTTGTGGAATTTTTATCTTTTTATCTTTTTATTATTTTTTTATTTTTATTTATTTTTTTATTTTCTGATTTTCAAACTTTTAGTGATTTTAATTTTACAATTTTTTTAATTTCAACTAAAGAACAATATGCACAAGATAAGAACTATGCACATCAAACTCTTTTTGTATTTTTCAATTATATAAAATGATCAGAAAATCCAGAGAAAATATTTTTGGATTTTAAAGACTTTGAAATATTTTTGGGAATTTTTTAGAGTTTTCAGATATTTTTGTATTTTTCTAAAAATCAAATAGTGGCAAAAATGAGAAACAATGCACAGCCTGGAGTAGTTTGCAATTTAAAAGTATTTTAAGTGTCCAAAACTCCTGGCATTATTTTTATAATGAAATATATGCAAATATCTACAAATAGGAACTGAAATCATGATTGTTGGATTTTTGTAGAATTTTCTGTGATTTTATAAGTTTTTTGATGTTTTTCAATTTTTTGGGGTTTTGAAAAGAATTATGTGTGAAATTTGGATAGAAATTAAAAGACAATGAAAGGAACTTAATCTAATTTTTTTGGAATTTTTAGAGCAATATTCAAATTTGGGATTTTATCACTTGTGCCCCTCCGAGATATCGCAATATCAGTTATGCCCCTATCTTTTTGGTAATATCAGTTGTACCCCTCACTTCTTGCTCCGTCATCAGTTGTGCCCTTCCGTCAGATTGACCGTCAATGAGTTGACTTAACCGTGGTTTCATCAAACTTTGGTGCAGTTAAGAGGGGTATTATTGTCCATACCTCTTTATCTTCTTCCTCATCCATTTGTTCTTCTTCCTTTCCCCTCATAATTTCTCTCTCTTAGTGACACCTTCATACATCCATTGAATCTCTAAAATTTTTGCATTTTCACGGACATATCACTCATTACCGATCAAATGGTGATTTTTTTTGAATTTTTTGATGAATTTTTATGAATCAATTATTCAAAAATGTATCTTTATTTAACAAAAACTGCAGCTTGAGGAGGAGGTGCGGGGCGACCTGGGCGCGGAGCAGCGGGGGCAGGGCCTGCGGGGGGCGGAGGGGGGAGGGGCTGCGACCTGGGTGCGGGGGCAGGGGCTGCCGGAGGAGGAGGGGGGGTCACAGGGGGGGTGGCGTGGTGGACAGAGGTTGTGGGGGCAGAGGGGGGGAGGAGCTGCGACCTGGGGGGGGGGCGGGGGGGCGCTGGGGCAGGGGCTGCAGGGGGCGGAGGTGGGAGGGGATGCGACATGGGCGCGGGGGCGGCGGTGGCAGGAGCTGCGGGGGGCGGAGGGGGGGGGGGGGGGTTGCAGGGGGGGCGGGGACAGGGGACCCCCCTTCGTCTCTTACCTCTCTCTCATATCTCGCCTCTTCCCTTTGTCTCCGGAACCTTCCCGTCGCCCAATCCCACCATGTCCTCTGAATAGAACACCTCCGTGGTGGCCCTTTACGGCAACAACACCGCCATCACCGAGTCGACCAAGAAGTCGACCTTCTCCGTGAAGGTTGGGCTCGCCCAGATGCTCCGCGGCGGCGTCATCATGGAGGCCCTCCGCAGGATCCGCGAGGGCGCTGCGACCAAGAACTTCCGCGTCTCCTTCGTCTGTGGCTGCCGTAACCTTGGGGAGGCCCTCCGCAGGATCCGCGAGGGCGCCGCGATGATCCACACCAAAGGCGAGGACGGCACGGGCAACATCATCGAGGTCGTGCGCCACGTCCGCGCTGTGATGGTCGTGCGCCATGTCCGCGCTATGAGTGACGACTCCTGCCGACGCCGCGCAGATGATGCAGCTGGGCTGCGATGGGCGGAGGGGGGAGGAGGCAGGGGCAGGAGGATGAGGAAGATGAAGAGGAGGAAAGAGGAGGGAGGAGGAAGATGAACAATCATTTTGGACTTTTCAATTCATTTGTTTCTATTTAATTCCTGATGTGTCCTTAAAGTTAACGGCTGTTTGTGTTTGGGATGGACGGTCACTAACCCGAGGGGTACAAGTGATAAAATAGCAAGAAGTGAGGGGCACAACTGATATTATCAAAAAGATAGGGGCATAACTGGCATTTCGATATCTCGGAGGGGCACAAGTGATAAAATCCCTTCAAATTTTTATGTATTTTTTAATTTCACGAAGAGAAAAATACATTGCTTTTTATTTTTTAATAATAATAAATGAATTTAAAATGCAATGAGAAATTTTAACCCCTAAATTTAACCCCATTGCATTTTCATTTTAATTGCATAAAAATAAAAAAATGCTTCTCCGAAAACTTATTCTCTAAATGACCTAAAAATCATGAGACTGTTGCCGGATTAACTATATTTCACCTCTTTAAAAAGTCGGGAATTGTAGTATAGTAGATGAAAAGCGATCTATCAAAAATCATAATCTTTGGATGTTGTGGAGTATTTTTAACTTGACAAGTGTGCCAAGGTCGAATACAGGGAAGGCGGACGATTATTTTCAGTCGTGTGGTTCTAAATTATTTTGAATAATTAATTTATCACGAAGTTAATTTCTTTGTAAGAAAATAAAGTAAAATGAAGGAAATGCGATGATGCAAATGCAAGCAAAAATAAATAGAGATGAAGCTCAGGATCTGCAACTATAAATAAGTTTAATCCAATAAAGAGTGATCAGTTATTCCTTAAAGAATATCACAGATCAACAAGGAGTGATTCAAGAAACATATGTACGTATAAATCAAATCCATAGATTAATTCCTCTATCCTTGCAAATTGTCAGGTCAATGGTAATTTTCCTAAGATATACCCCTTAAGGAATGATCAATAAATCCAATAAATCATCCTAGGTTGAGTTCCTGCAAAAATAGAACAAATCCCTCAAATGAACCACAAATGTATCTTGAATGAAGCTTGCAAAAATCCTTAAATAAGCTTCCAATTTAATCGATCTCTATTGTGATTTAATTCTCATGGAATAATAAAGAAATAATGAGGAAATAAAGCAAGTTCCTTTTCAATAAACCCCTGTACAAATTAAATTCTCAAAGATTATAAAAAATTGTTGGTGGAAATGAGCAATCTGTTTATTCCATAGAACCCTAGGCTCTCTTATGTAGAGAGGACCCATGGGTAAATTACATAAGAGGTTATCAGGAAAATAAAAATAGAATAATTGATACACCGACTACATAATATTCTCTACGCTCCCCCTCAAGATGGAGCATAGATATCAATCATGCTCAGCTTGGAAGAACGTCTCTGGAAAGGTCCTCTGAGCAATGGCTTGGTGAAGATGTCGGCAGTCTGCTCCTCTGAACTAACATGTGAAGTAGAAATCAAGCCCTTCTGAATCGTATTTCTAGTGTAGTGGCAGTCTACCTCAATATATTTTGTTCTTTCATGAAATGCTGGATTATTGGCAATGAACAAAGCAGCTTGATTATCACGCTGTAGCTGCATGGGTAGAGATACATCTATATGCAAGTCTTTTAGTACAACTCGAACCCACATCATCTCCGTGCTTCCATGTGCCATGGCCCTATATTCAGATTCAACACTAGATCTAGCCACAACAGTTTCTTTCTTACTTTTCCAAGAAACCAGAGACCTATCCACAAAAACTGCAAAGCCTGAAGTAGACTTACGATCCTTAGGACATCCTTCATAGTCTGCATCTGCACAAGACGAAATAGATAAATCTGTGTTCTTTCTAAACAACAATCCTGAGCCTGGAGAAGACTTTAGATACCTTATTATCATATATATAGCATCCATATATATCTGTCTTGGTTGCTCCGTGAATTGACTCACTCGACTTACTACAAAAGCAATATCGGGTCGAGTTATAGTGATGTAAAGAAGCTTACCCACCTTCTCTTTATATCTCTTCCTGTCAACCTCTTCACTATCATTGTCATATAATTTCATACTTGGATCCATAGGAGTGCTCGATGGTCTACATCCAACCATGCCCCGTTTCAACCAGCAAATCTGTAATATATTCCCTTTGGGTCATCACTAGACCCTGTGCATTCCTGGCAAACTCCAGCCCCAAAAAATATCGTAGGGTACCAAGATCCTTCGTGACAAACTGACAGCCCAAAAATACTTTTGCCATATCTACCCCCTAAGCACCGTCTCATGTAACCAGAATATCATCAACATATTCCTTGATGACAACCGTACCTTTAGAAGTGTAACATCCGGATCCGGATGAACTGAAGCTCCTGTCAAGAAGAGGATGTTGCAAGCAAGTTTGGATCTCCAAAGTGGAGATATTCAAAGGTACATATCTCTCTTCTCTTTACTTTCATTAAAGTCAATGTTGGAGTCTCTGATTTAGTTTTTTTCCTTTTTATGTTGTTGTCCAGCAAATATTTTAGCTATTGTTGCATGTTAAATGAAGCCACTAAAAAATACCCTCCAAACTTAGAGGATTCAAAGGTACAATATTTCCCCCTCCTCTTGTTGCCTTCCGTGCATGATTCAATCCCTTAAATTACCTCTGAAATTAGATGAGAATGTGAAGTTTTACATGGAATTCATCAATACTTTACAATCATTATATATGCTCTTGATTTCTTAAAATTTTGCGGATAAAAATTAGGGTTTAGCATGCAAATTAACCTGAGTTCATGCCATTAATTAGCCACAATTTTTAGCATAGAAAAATAGAAAGTTTGAGGAAAAATGACATGCATTTTCTTATGGAATCCTGAGAATGATGAAGCAATTCATAAACAAAGAAGTTAATATAAGTAAATGAGTCTTCAAAATTCCAAAAAAAAAACTCAACCTCAAAACTGGATGATTTACCTTTATAATTGGAAGCAATGACTCTCTATTAATCAACTGCATGTTCTATACATCAAGGACATATTCAATTACTATGATAAAGAGAGTTTTAAAGTCGATCATAAGATACTTTGATGCACTTGTGACTAAAGATGCATTATTTTTTGATGAAATCCTAATAAGGATGATGTCAATGCTTATAAACTGAACATAATTCATATCAAAATAATGTCATGTCCCCCAACAGATGAGCTGTAGACAATAGCTCGAGATTGTGACCTGTTCTAAACATAACAAGCATTAGATCACACCAACTAAGAATTCAAATTGCTAACATGGAGCTTCATAGAGTGATTGTTATGAACTTGCTCGAAGAGATGATCATGTACCATTAACCTCCATATGTTTGGTCCAAGGTGGAAAACAATATTGTATCTACGAATAATGCAGTATAATATCACAATTTGGTTGCTTGGGTAGAGGCTCCTATAAGAACATATGCCTTTAAGGATATATCCATATAACTTTTACAGTTGCTTGAGTTAGGACTCTATACTCATATTCTACACGATATATGGCTACAATTGCTGTCTTCTTATTGCGCAATGTGATGAGGTTTCATCCAGAGTATAAACTAAAGTTTGTCATGGGTTTCTTGTCTACAGGATAACCTACATAATATTCATATGCACAAATGGTGAAACTCAGAGTTTTCTTGCTGAGGAGATGATCCTTTCCTAATGCAGTCATAATGTATATATGTCGCATTATAACAACATCCTAGAGTGACCCAAGAACTAACCTACTTTGCTACCTACACGAGCAATGTCCACGCGATTTACAGTGATATGTAGCAGCTTCCTGATAACCCCTTTATATTATATAGCATTGACATCTTCTGAGAATTCATCTTTTAATATATTAAAACTCTTCTCTCAAAGTCAACAAATGATTTCTCAAGATCTTTACGAATAAGAAATCATCAATCAATTGATCATTATGTATTGTCTACTATTCATACAATCTATTATATATAGGATGTTATGGCAAATGATCAGAAAACACCCCTCCTTTAATGTCTCAACTGCAACTGGTACAATTGAGACATGATTCTTGTATAGGTACCATATAAGACAAAATGATAAAGACTAGATAGATCCATATCCAAAGCATAGATGGTAATCTTATGATTTTAGAAATAATAACATGTGACCACAAAGACTGATCATCTTAATAAATTAATCTTTTAGGTATGCTCTACTATTTATACATATCACCAAAGATAGGTAGTGACAAAATACCTATATTTGTAAAGTCAACCATTGAAGAGATTGAGAAATGATGGGGTAGATGAATAAGTGAAATCAATGATGAATCAGTTACATCAATAAGATCGTTGATCAAAAAGACCTAGATCTGTACAATCTTTCCCCCTCCTCTTGCTGATAGATCTGTACAATCAACCACATAGAGGATTAAGAAAGGATGAAGGATCAAGTCATTGATGACTGATAATTAAGAGTGCCAGTCCTAGTGACCTTTACACCTGACTGTGCGAGGGTGCGATGACCCTCAGTTGGGCGGGAGATAGGAAGCTCAGTTAGGGCAGCGGCCGCTTAGTGCGCGGGTCTAGGATCCCAGTCTTTTTCTCAGTTTTTCGCGAGCGCTCGCAGTTTGTACGCCTCTCTGGGATCCACATGTTTACTTTTAAAGACCAATTCCGCTGACCCTTGTTCTTTAGGGTACTTAGGCTGGAGGTACCTTGGTTTTAGTTTTTCGAGCTCGTTAGCCCATACCGGTCTGGCCGGTTTTTCATTTAGAGTGACTTTTCCGGAGAGTCTCTCTCACCCGTCTTAGTGGTGTAGTTTTGGAGTAGACCTATCCTCTACTGGACCGCACTTTCACTTAGAGGGCGAGACGGAAGGGCCTTTTGTAGGCTACCTCACCGCTTGAGTTTTGTTTAATTTTCACCAACAGACTAGGTGATGCTACATCCGAATCATCCATGTATACATCTGAATCCTCTATGGCTACATCTAAATCAATTACATTTGAGATTGGATTGAGTCACAAATGAGTTTGGCTAAAGTTGAGATGAATTACAGTTGAGTTGGTTACATGTGAGCTTGGTTACAGTTGAGTTGGTTGTAGTTGAGCTTAGTTTCCATTAAACTAGTTACTGTTCCACCAGTAATTCCTGATGCAGAGAAAAGATCAGTTTATGAAAATTATCCTTATCAGACTTCGAGATACTACCACAGTTGTTAGATATAGCTAGTGGACGTGTTGGGAACTTAGTTAGGATGCATTTTACTCCATTGCATGCCTATAGAGGCACCCCAACCCTAAGACCTCTTTACTGTCTTAGAGTCGTAGTGTGAGGTCTTACACAGACCAAGACCACAGACTATCCACCAAGCTTGAGAAATTCAACAAGAAAAGAATCAGAAAACCAGACCCATCATATACTCTTAATATGATTAACCCACATGATTCATAAACATCATTATAAGCATTAAATAAAGACAATGATCATATCAGAGACTCGTCATTCACATTTCCAAGACCCATCAAACATATATTATAATTAGTAAAAATGCAATAACTTAAATATGGATCATATAATATTTGTATAAAAATGATTAATATGAGTAATTAATGTAGGATGAGTAGAATGGGGTTTTACATACCAATCAACTTGAAAACATGTTTCAATACAAGCAGCGCTAAATTTAATTGCCAAGCCCTACTTACTTGCTTTCTTTTGGAGCCACTAAATTTCCTATTATTTCTAATTAATAAGATTTACTCAACATTTGTTGATGTTCTTTTCTCCCTATTGCATGGATTGCATGCAAAATATCTGTATCGTTGTATTGGGAGAGTTGAACGTCAATTTCTGCAGTAAAACATATCAGGTATGCAAAATATCTGTATCGTTGTATCGTTGTATTGGGAGAGTTGATCACACTAAGATCTTCCACTCTTCCTCACCGACAAAGTCTTCCTGTTGTCGATGTCACCTAAGAGGAAGGTTGGGCTGGAGAAGAAAAACATGTAAAGGGTGGATAGGGGGAAGATGGGTGGAGGAGAAGTATTTGTAGGCAGAGGTTCGACTTTATCAAGTGATGGTGTATAGGATTGAAACGGTCGAAGGTGACAATGAAGAGAGGGTGTTGAGTGGATAGGTGTTACGCAAGGAAGAGGGATGTTAGGTCTACGTCAGGGAGTGTTGGATCGAGGAGAGGTGGTGGGTGGTAACTACCAAAATAAGAAGGGGGTGAGCTGGTGGCGACATGTAATGTGCGTGGGAGGCATTATTGGGGCTTGACGAAGATGGAGAGCCATTGGATCTCTCGATCCGATGGCTCTGAAGGGGGCACGGGAGAGCAGATGGATGCAAGCAATCTGATCTGATGGTCAGATCAAACAGCTAAGGCAAGGGCAGAAAGGAGCGGCTTGGACGACATCATGGTCGTTGATCAAATGGTAGAGGAAGAGGCGGGTGGCGAAGAGTGGGGTGGAGGCTGGTTGTTAGATTGATTCTATCCAACGATCTTGACAAGAGGCGCTATGAGACAAAAGTCATTGACCGATCAAGGTCAATGGCTGACAACGCGGAAGCGAGGCCAAATGGTGTGCGCCACATGGCACGGTTTGACCAATCATTGATCAGAAGAAATAAAAGAAAAAGAAAAACGATGTTAGATCAAAAACTGATCAACATTAAAATTGTTCGTCTCGACGAGATTTACAACTTTCGTGAAGGATCCAAAATCAAAAGCGGCCAACTGTATAAAGCATATTTTTGGAGGTACTCTATATATAATAAAATATTGAATTTTCGAATTTTGTATATTTTTGTATTTTTAATTTCATTTTAAATAACGGATTAATTTATATACAATATATACATAATTACTCTAATTTTTATGAATTTTATAGGCTAGAAAAAGATAAAGTAAAATTGTCAAAGATAAAATATGTACAAAATATACAAAGTCTGATTTTTGTATTCGCTCTTGATTTATGATTTTTATAGTTTTTAATTCTTGATGTCAAGTTAGTTAATTAATTAAAGAATAAATTAGAGAAAGAAATAGGTTAAAATAACGATTATTTACATATAAAATAATAAGATAAATTAGAGCAAAAAAACATAGATTAATTAATTACAGTTTTTAACCCTAAATTCAACATTGTTAATGAATGTTAATTAATACAAATCAAGGAGATTAATTAGTGAATTATTAAGAGGTTTTTTCTAAAACATCCATATAGAGTAGATGAATCACGGATTCATCATTACCTCCACATGATCTACCTTGGGCTTGCCCAAGTAAAATAAATTCGACCGCTTTTGCATTTAATTAACATTAATTAAATGGTTTTTCATTAACGCTTAATTGCTTGATTACAACACAACAATTTCACTTAATTAACTAGGGCTATTTAGGGTTCTTCAGAATATCCACAACAAATAGTCCTACAACAAAGCTCTGAAACTCCTCTGAGAGACATGCAAGAGAAGCATGGGAAGCAATAGAGTACATAGCACATGTACGCCTCTGCTTCCATAGAGCAATGGTCCATTAAGGTCCTCAACCTCCTCAGCGATCAAGACAGGAACATCACTAGCCATCTGCTCATCCTATTGTAAATGCACATCACTAGGGCTATTAGTAGAAACCAAGTGCTCAAAACATACATGGGGTGTGCTGGATGATGGAGGAGGCTCATGAATACGAGGTCGGTGCATGTAGACCTGAGGCAAAAAGATGGAGGCAGTTAGTGGAGGTGTTGGAGGAGGTAGTGATGAGGATGGTGAAGGTGGTGGAGATGAAGGGACTAATTGAACAGGAGATGGAGTGAGAGACGTAGTAGTCAAAGGCATGTTAGAAGAAATCAGAGGTAGATGCATATATACCTCTTCTCAGAATCCGAAGGAATCAACCTATCACCCATAGGAGAGAAAAACATAATGGACTCAGAGAAATCGACATCCATACTAACATAATATTTTTGTCGAATAAGATCAAAACAACAATATCCCTTTTTAGTTCTAGAATACCCCACAAAGACATACTTGACAGCTCTAGGAGAGAGCTTGTCATGGCCAGGAGACATATGATGAACAAAAGCAACAAATCCAAACATCCGCGGTGTAAGGGAGAAGAGATCCTTCTCAGGAAGCACAGTCAAGAATGGAATCTTTTCTCTCAACATAGATGAGAATATACGATTCACCAGGTAGAAAGCAGTTAGAACTACATCTCACCAACAGGAATAAGGAGCACGACTCTGAATTAATAGGGTTTTGGTGACATCCAAAAGGTGACGATGTTTGCATTTGATCACCCCGTTTTGTTGGGATGTATAGATACATGAAGTTTGATGTATAATACCAAGGGCCTGAAGAACTGTGAGAGTTGTAAGCTACATAATTCTAGTGCATGTTTGGTAAATGGGTTGGATTGGGTTGGGGTATCCTCCTCTGAATAATAGATGTTTGGATGGTTGAGAGGGTTGGAATAAGGAATGTGATGTAATATGACATTGATTATGTGTTATATTAACTTTTTAAATGAGTATAATATGTTTTTATATTAATTTTTTATTTGAACGTGATTAAAAATATTATAACAAAAAATATATGGTCCATAGAACTAATTCCAACCCAGGAATGTAGGAAAAGAACAGGGGGTACGCCAGGCCACCCCGGGGTAACCTGGCAACCAAACATACCCCCAATGTATTGTTTGAACAAATATACTTGGCATTTACAACAAAATGTTCTTTATTTCATTAATAAAAGACTAAATGACAGGACCATCATCGGACTTATTTTTAAGTAGGAATACCCATGACAACATAGAAAAATCATCAATAGCAACAAGATAAAATATGTATCTATGATGGTCTGGGACACGAGTCGAGCCCCAAATGTCAAGATGGATCAACTAAAAAATAATGCGACTACTACAATCCTGACAACTCTGAAATGTAGATCAGTGGTTCTTTCTAAGCTGGCAAGCCTCGTACTGGAGGGTAGAGTAAAGAGAAATGTGAGGAAGCACGTGACACAACTTCTACAGAGGAAGGCGACCAAACCGGAGGTGCCACACATAAGGAGAGATTGATCCATTGTGAATAGATTAAGCACCAACATATGGGGACTGGACCATACTATAAGACCTCCAAGCTCACGGCCAGATCCCTATCACCCCGCCCATAAGAATGTCCTAAAATACAAAAGAAGGCAGATAAAATATGGTACGACAATGTAAGTCTTTGGTGATTTGACTAATAAACAATAAATTCATAGAAAATCAATAGCATGAAGAACATTATGTAGACTCATTGCCGAAGTCAACTGCACATGTACAATAAAGGGAGTGTGGGTCCAAAGGAAAAGAAAGCGAAATACTCAAAACTCAGGAAACAAAATAAAAGAAAGGCGGGAAACCTGCAAAAAAGCCAACGAGGCACTCTTTTTCAATCCTTCTTGCATTGTGTTTTTGCCCCTTGAATTGTAGCTAGAAGTGTTCCTCTATGACAGGGAGTGGATCACATTGATTCACAATGAGGAGAAAGACGATCCACCATCACCGGACGAAGATTCGACGATTCTTTGCTCCCAGCCCAATCAGGAAGGTGAGCTACTCTTTTCCTTGTATTTTCGATTCTTAGCATTAGCATCAGAGTAGATTCTCTTTCTATTTCGTCCAATTTGGCTTAGATTAGCTTAAAATCCAAAACACGTAGTTCGTCGGAGCTGGTGCTCCGGCCTCTGTTCCTTGCTGTTACAACCCTTGTTTCGACTCGTTGACGCTAAAGATTTGCCTGGCAGAATTGATCTATATGCAATAAACTGCCCACTATCACCATAGAGGTGTTGTGAAACTCCTGGATCCATAATCCATTCTAACAAATCTACTCTATAATAGATACTAAAAGCATATGTAGTACATGATGTGGTGGAAGATGCTGAAGCAACTACATCTAAAGATCTTGAGAGAGAGTAGTAGATGACCAGGGCTCAGGCATGATCTTTCTCACTCTTGCCATAAGGTCATCAAACCTCTAATTAGATGTCAGAAGAGGAGCAATAGATGATTGATTCCGCCCTGCAACATGAGACGAAATAGGAAAACCATGCTTGGAATAGCATGTATCCTCAAAATGTCCTGGTTTGTGGTAGTAAGTGCACTGTTGACGGGGTCGACTACCCCCTCCCCTTCTACGAGTACTACATCCTATGTATTGTGTATAACCCCCTCTCCCACGAGATGCGATCATAGCTGAGGTATGTGGCTGTTGAGTAATACCACCAGGTGCTATAGAAAGCCTACTCAATCTACGGTATGCCTCCTCCATCGGAGGTATGGTGGCACCAGTCAGAATATGTGACCGAGCTGCATCATATTCAAGACCAAAAGCTGCTAGAAAAACTCCAATCATCACCAAATCTCTGTAAGCCTTGAGCCGCTTTGGCGAAGCAGTCAAGAGAATGAAACCATGAATCTTCTCAAACATACCATTGAGAGAAGTACAAAGAGTATTAAGAGGACGTTTGTTCTTCTTTGAAGTGAAGATATCATGTTGTAGCTGCAGTATTTTTGACTCATTCTTCGCCTGCGAGTAGGTAACAACGAGAATGCCTCACATCACCTTTGCAGTAGGATGACTCAGAATATCATTGGCTATCTTTACGGACACCATCCTAGATAGCCAGACACACACATATGCATCACCTGTCTCCCATAAGGCATTAACCCCAGTCATGTTAATTGGTTCGGTATGCGTCAGAATGTGCTTCTTATCATTGCACTGCATTACTCATGAATTACATAGCCCATAACTCATAATTAATCACATCCATCTTGACAATGGATGCTGGACCTTTGAGGCACCCGAGGGTGGGATGTTGATCTTGGAGTCGACCCTATTATCTGACATGATGACGATTGTTATGAAAAGACTGGGGTTGTAGACAAGTATGAATGCATCTACACAGACATACAGGAAGATTGTTGTAGGTGTAGACTCATACAACAATCTCTTCTGTACATTAGAGGCTTCTCCGGGTAACGAGGGTGGTTTAGATAGTCAATACCACCCTAAAAACTTCAAAAGCAGACTGAACAGTGAATTAAATCACTCTTGGCAGTGATTTCGAGGCCTTCACAGATGATAATGGGGACATCTAGGGTGCCACGACAGTTGGTGATATCCCCCTACGGATATAGGTGGTGATATAAACCCCCTTAGGCGACGAAGAAGGCAGCTAAGAACCCTCTTTGGGGGAAAGAAACAGGTGGTTGTTGTTGCTGTGACTTCTCGATGGCGATGTTGGCGGCCACAATCAGTAGTTGCAACTGCTGCAGTTCTTACGGCTGTTGCACTTGCGGTAGAGGCGACGACTATGTCCGAGAGAGGGAAAGGAGCTTCGTCCTCTAGGTCTTAGGTGGGGAAAGGGACATCTAGGGAACATGCTCCAGTCTAGGAATGCCGCTCTGATACCATGTGAAAAGGGAAAAGAGTTGATTATTTTTCATTGAGACCTTAGGGCTCTCTTATATAGGAGAAAAACCCTAAGGGAAATTTATATAAATTAGACAGAAGGATAAGTAAATATAGATAAAGGACAAATAAAAACATATATCTAAACCGATGATAGTATATTTAATATCTAATATAATATTCGTAACCCCCTCCCCACTCCCCCAAGTCATTTACCAAGTCTTCACCCGAAGTAATTCCTGGTCATGAGCTTTTATAGTCTAATATAATTTGTAATGACCATGGCCTTTGTAACATCCGAATCCGCACAAACCCAAACCCGACCCGATTAGGGTTCGTCTAACCCAATAAAGTTGTTGGTCGGCATCAGATGACTTATATCGATCAAT
The DNA here is from genome assembly GCA_037367405.1 of Ottelia alismoides. Classification (NCBI taxonomy): domain Eukaryota; kingdom Viridiplantae; phylum Streptophyta; class Magnoliopsida; order Alismatales; family Hydrocharitaceae; genus Ottelia; species Ottelia alismoides. The sequence continues at coordinate 89,578 of JAZKJV010006501.1, forward strand.
TGATCAAGAATCAAAAGTCATTCGGGTGAAATCGACCAAAAATCGGTCACTTCGTATTGCACGCCGCGAAAAAGCTGCGACGCAAATTCGAAAACCGCGAAACGAACCGAGACCGTCATTAAATCCGATTCAATGAAATAAGACCAACAGAATCGACCATTCGTCAATCGGAGGTCGTTTGATATTTTTAAATCACAAATTTAATCTCAAACCGAAACCGTATCTCAGAAAATTTCGGGCATCCAAACCCGATCGGAAGTGTAGCAATATTATACTCATATTGATCGTCGTTCTGAAACGAACAAAACAAGATATTGCGCGTCAAAATCCGAGACCCGAGGTGCGCGAATAAATAAAAAAATAAAAATAAAAAACTACATTGAATGTAGCAGACCTACATTTGTCAAATAAATAAAGTAAAATAAATAAATAAATAAAAATTTCCTACACGATAACTATAGCAGACCTACATTCTAAAAAATATATATAATAAACTAAATTGAAAATTTCAAATGCAGTATAAGAAATTTGATGACATCATAGATGATGTCATCATAGGATGTCTATATGATGTCATAAATAAATAAATAAATAAATATATATATATATGGAAATTGGAGAGGAAGTTTCTAGGAAACTTCCCCCTCCCCTCCTCTTTTTCTATAAAATCAACGTGGGGAGCCCTTTCCCTTTCTCCATTTTCTCTCTTTCTGTCCCTTTTCACTCCCTCATCTTCCCCTCTTCAACCTTTTCATGCACCCGAGAGAGCATGACCCCAAATTCCAGTCCTTTACTGCTATTGGAGATGGAATCCAAAGAAGTTGAAGGTGTTGGAGCTTCTAAATCTGCAGCTTCTTGTCCAAAATCCAGACCTGCATGCTTGTAATTCTCAAATTGAAGTTTTTTTAGGTACAATCCCTTCCCTCCATCTTGCTGCCATACATGCTAATTACACATTGATTTCCATGCCCAGTTTTCAAGACCTTTTAATTCCAAGGAGGAAACTTGAAGTTTAAAAAAATCATGCAAGATCTCTGCCTAAAGTTAGAATTTCTGCTCCTGTTTAGAATTAAAACAAGACTTTTGATTTAAGAAATTTATGCCACGTTTGCTGCTCTTGTTTAGAATTTAAAATAAATTTTTAATTCAAATTTAGGTTCTGATTCTCTGCTCCTGTTTAAAATTAAATAAAAAATATGATTCCCTTCTCCTGTTTAAAATTAAGTAAAATTCTGATGATACTTTGCTCATGTTTAAAATTTAAAATAAAATTTCTGATTTAAATTATGTTCGGTCCACTGCTCCTGTTTAGAATTAAATAAGATTCTGATTTAAATTTATAAATTTCTTCCTGTTTAAAAGAAAAAGAAAAGAAAATTTGTGGGATATCAAAACATTTAAGATATCTACATTCCATCTGTTGTGGTGATCAAATCCAGACATTTGATCATGCTGCATTTTGTTGAAATAACTAGGGAGTTGGATGCCAAATTGATATATGTAGGTACCCTGATATGTGTCTGTTCAATGTTAATACACATGTACAACATGGTCAAGGATTGTAAAATAATAATTAAATTGGCATTATTTCAATCCATCCTGTACATGTATTACTTCTAGAACCAGAATACTTATCAACTAATCGTTCAAAATTGTTTCAATATTAAGAAGATTGGAAGCCATATTTTAATAGCTATCCAACTTGTTTTCGAAATGTCTATTCCTTATTGGATTAAGAGAGACCATAATTATAAGTAATATTTGATGTGAACAAGAAGTTGTAGTCTCTTTCTCCCAAAAGCATTAGTTATGGGATAATGTTAGATTCGAAGTTTTGATGCAAAGTTGGCTTGACTGCGATGGTTATTTTACCTAGATGGTGTTAGACTGAGGGTGTTGGAGCTCCATGACACAGTTGTTTCAGATACTTTTTTTTGTGTCATTTCCCGATCTTATAGTCATAAGCGGTCAGATGTCACCTTGTAGCATTGTGGTATGATTTGGGAAATTGTTACATGAAAATGGGTTAAAATCTAAAATACTTTCCTTTCAAAAAAAAAACAAAAACATGGTTGTTAATGTATAATAAGGAAATAAGATGAAATTCAACTTTGACATGATCAAGTATCCGATTAGAACAAACTCGATTGAAATTTTGTATAAATAATATACCATCTCTATTGACCCACATAAGGAATTATATATTGGGCATCTTTTATTTTTGTCTATGATAGTAACTGCCTTGGTTGTAGCCTCTTTTAATCAAGACCTTTACTCTGTGATTTGAGATTTTGATGGCTCTTAACCTTATTGGGAATCTGAGTAAAGGTTGGTGTTGACGCATATAGAGTACATGTATCTCTTTGTTATTTTATTTTTCAGTCGTCTACTTTATGTAATTTACCCATAGGCTACTCTCCTATATAAGAGAGCCTAGGGCTTATGGAATAGAATAACTTGCTCATTTTTCCCAATATGGTATCAGAGCGACGGTCCTAGACCGGAGTTCTCGAAACCCTAACCCTACTCACCACACCCGCCGGCCTCTTTCTCTCTCTCTTCTCAGCCGATCGGCGCCGCCCTCCTTCCCGGGCGCTCCTCCTCTCCGATCAGCGCTGTGCGCATCTCCAGCGCTGTCCGATCAGCGCTGTGCACATCTCCTGCGCGTGATAGCGCGTGATCTGCACCTCTTCTGCGCGTGCGCATCTCCTGCGCGTGATCGCGCGTCATCTGCGCCTCTCCAGCGCGTGATCGCGCGTCTCCCATCGTGCGGCTGCGTATTATCTGCGCAAGGCTGTGTGTGCGCGCGTGACCTTCTACGCGGCTGAGCAGTGCGCGCATCCAGTGCGCGTGTACAGCGCATCCAGCGCGCATCCAATGCGCGTGTACAACGCATCCAGTGCCCAGCGCGCGTGATCTACTGCGCATCCAGTGCGCATCCAGTGCTCCAAGGCATGTAGCTCCTGTACGGGTGCACGGTTCCAAGCCCTAAGACCCAGAACATCATCATGGGTTTAGTTGCGTGAGGTCTACACGTGCAGCTAAACCCATTTATGTCGTTGTAGACAAATCACATCGTTTGTCAATCGTTCCAGTCTTCAATATCCAGTATGTCTGAGAGCAAGGCAGATATCCCGTTTATTGGCGCATTCTGTGGTCCAACGCCTATTGTCAAGATGGACGGTACCAACTATGAACTGTGGGCAATGCAGTTCATGAGCATGATGAAGTCTACGGGTAAGAAGCACATTCTTACCGAACCAAAGCCTGCTGAGAAGACTGGAACCAATGCCTCCTGGGAGGCTGATGACGCATACGTCAAAGTTTGGCTATCTGGCACGTTGGCAATTGAGATTGCCAATGACATCCTCCATCAACCCACAACGAAGGATATGCGGGACATTCTGGCGGCTACATATTCCCAGGCGAAGAACGAGACAAAGATTCTGCAACTCCAGCATGATATCTTCACCATCAAGCAGAATGGTCGTCCCCTACATTCTCTCTATACATCACTAAGAGGGATGTTCGAGAAGCTCTATAGCTTCATGCCCCTGACAGCCACGTCAGAACAACATAAGACATATAGGAACGCCACTATGGTGGGCGTGTTTCTAGCTGCACTTGATCCTGAGTACGAGGCGGCACGATCACAGATTTTGGCCGACTCTACAATTCCTCCAATAGAGGAAGCCTTCCATAGACTGAGTCGGATTACAGTTCCCTCAACTGCTGCAAGTCAGAATTCTTCAGCCATGGCAGCAACCAGAGGTCGCGGTTTTCATCACCAGGGCCATGGACGTGGACCCCGTGGGAGGGGTGGCCGCACTAGGCCAACATGCACCTACTGTCACCGAGTCGGACACAATGAAGATACATGCTATTTGAAGCACGGATTTCCTGCATCCGCACGAGCTGCTGAGCAGATAGAGCCCCCATCTGCTGCTACCTTGGATCAACGGTTCGACGATCTTGTTGCCCGTTTGAGGGGCATTATTCCACCATCTGGACCAGCACCGACTACAGAGAGTCATTCTGATGCCGCTGCTTCTGCCTCTGCGTCTACCAGTACCTCAGGTAGCATACTTGCACTGAACAGTAGTAGATCAGATACTTTACCATGGATTATGGACTCGGGCGCTACACATCACCTATGTGGCGACCATAGTATGCTTTCAGGATACACTCAGATCCCACCAGGTCGGACAGTAGTGATAGCCAATGGCACTCATTCCCCCATCACTGGTCAAGGGGAGGTTAGATTGACATCTTCTATGCAGCTCAAGCACGTGCTACATGCACCTGATTTTTCAATGAATCTATTGTCGATTAGTCAGATTACGAAGGATTTACATTGTCGGGCAATTTTTGATCCATCTTCTTTGATTTTTCAGGACATCCATACGGGCAACATGATTGGTCGTGGCTATGATCAAGGAGGCCTCTACCGTCTGAATCAGATTCCTTTTGCTGGAACCTCATCTTCTTCCTCTGTATAAGTATCAACCTTATTATGGCATCTGCGTTTTGGTCATTTACCGCTTCAGAAGTTGCGTCAAGTTTTACCCTATGGTCTCCCTCACACACCTATTCAGTGTGAGGCGTGTCAGTTGGGAAAGCATCACAGGTCGTCCTTTCCCAGTCGTCCAGGTCGGAGTAGTAACTCCAAGTTTGAGTTGTTTCATATCGATGTCTGGGGTCCGAGTCGTGTACCCGATCATCAGGGACACAGGTTTTATATTGTATTTGTGGATGATTTCTCTAGAGTGTCATGGGTGTTTCTGATGAAAAATAAATCTGAAGCAGGAAATATCATTGTTTATTTTCTGAATGAAATACAAAATGTTTTCTCCACATCTGTCAAGCTTGTGAGAAGTGATAATGCTTTAGAGTTGTGCACAAATATTCTGGCTAATTACTACTCCTCAAAAGGGATTATTCACCAAACATCTTGTGCTCATACATCTCAACAGAATGGGATTGCTGAAAGAAAACACCGTCACCTTCTTGATGTCACAAGATCACTTCTTATACAGAGTCATGTTCCCTACTCCTACTGGGGTGATGTAGTTCTCACTGCTTGTTACCTAATCAACCGTATGCCTTCGTCTGTCTTGAATGAACAGATTCCTTTTTCACTTATTCATCCTGACAAGAATCTGTTCACTCTTACTCCTCGAGTGTTTGGGTCGGTTGCATTTGTCCATCAGTTGTCACCTGGTACTGACAAGCTCTCTCCTAGGGCTGTCAAGTGTGTCTTTGTTGGGTACTCCAGAACTCAAAAGGGGTACAAGTGTTTTGATCCTGTGCGTCGGCGGTATATGATCAGTGCAGATGTTACATTTTTTGAAACTGTTATGTACTTTTCAGCATCAGGAGACAAGCAGTTACCATCTATACCTCCTGATGCCATATACATGACACCACCACCTCAGATGCCGACATCACCACCACCACCTCGAGTGCCATCACCACCACCACCACCACCACCGCCGCCACCGCCTATCTCACCGCTACCATTCCATTATACCCGCAGGCCTCCTCCAGCTCATGGTCCTGACTCGTCAACTAGCTCGCCTATGGTATGTAATGAAAATATTAATGTTGATGGATCTGACGACATTTCTGAGCAGGATATGGTGCAGGAGCCAGATGAGAATACAGCTGATTTGGATGTTCCAATTGCTCTACGGAAGTCGAAGAGAAGCTGTGCTAAATATCCATTATCGGCAGCCGTGTCTTTTGAGAGGCTATCTGGAGATTTCAGGTCGTTTGCTATGGCACTTTCAGCTACAGACATTCCACGAAATCATCATGATGCTCTGCAGGATAGTAGATGGCGGCTAGCAATGGAAGAAGAAATGGCGGCACTTCAGTCCAGAGGAACTTGGAGCTTGGTTCCTATACCTCCAGATGTGAACCCAGTGAGCTGCAAGTGGGTGTTTACAGTAAAGCACAATGCAGATGGCTCCATTGATAGGTACAAGGCGCGCCTTGTTGCACGTGGCTTTACACATACATACGGGGTGGATTACCTTGACACATTCTCGCCTGTGGCACGTCATTCCACTCTGCGGATCTTGTTATCAATTGCAGTAGCTAGAGACTGGTCACTGTATCAGCTGGATGTGAAGAATGCATTCCTATATGGCGATTTGCAGGAGGAAGTCTATATGCAACAACCACCTGGTTTTGCTGTTGAGGGGGAGTGTTCCAAGGTATGCAGGTTACATAAGGCTATCTATGGCCTTAAGCAGAGCCCCAGAGCGTGGTTTCAGAAGCTCTCAGACCTCTTTGAGAAACAAGGATATAAACGCTCCAATGCTGATCATTCCTTGTTTGTACAGAGGACGACTAGAGGTATCATTGTAATCATGGTTTATGTTGATGATATCTTGATTACAGGAGATGATGAGCAGGGCATTAAGCAGGCGAAAGAAAGGCTGGGAACCGAATTTGTCACCAAGGACTTGGGAGTCCTTAGATATTTTCTGGGGTTGGAGTTTGCTAGAAATCCATATGGATTAGTAATGTTGCAGAGGAAATATGTTACAGATCTATTGAGTGAGACAGGTATGCTAGGGTGTCGACCTGCTACGACACCAATGGATCCCAGCATGAAGCTCTATGATGATGATACAGAAGAGGTGGACAGGAGAAGGTACAGAGAACTGGTAGGCAAACTACTGTATGTCACGATCACTGGACCTGATATATCATTTGCAGTGAGTCGTGTGAGCCAGTTCATGGAGCAACCACGTCAGGTCCATATGGATGCAATACACATGATTCTGAGATATCTAAAATCATCTCCAGGTGCAGGCTTGCTATTTAAGAAGGGAAAGGAGATCTCTATCACAGCGTGTGCTGATGCAGACTATGCAGGATGTCCCAAGGATAGGAAGTCCACCTCAGGATTTGCAGTTTATGTTGGAGATGCCCTAGTCTCGTGGAGGAGCAAGAAACAGACAGTAGTAGCTAGATCCAGTGCTGAATCTGAATACAGGGCTATGGCCCAGGCTAGCACAGAAATGATGTGGGTGAAATCTTTACTTACAGATCTATGTCTTGATATACCGCTTCCTATGATGTTGGAATGTGACAATCAGGCCGCCTTGTTCATTGCAAACAACCCAGCCTTTCATGAGAGGACCAAGCATATTGAGGTTGACTGTCACTACATACGTGACATGATTCAGAAGGGGTTCATTGCTACATCTCACGTCACATCAGAGAACCAGACTGCTGATATATTCACCAAGGCATTACTTCGAGGCCCATTCCAGAAGTGTGCATCCAAGCTGAGCATGATTGATATATATGCTCCATCTTGAGGGGGAGTGTTGACGCATATAGAGTACATGTATCTCTTTGTTATTTTATTTTTCAGTCGTCTACTTTATGTAATTTACCCATAGGCTACTGTCCTATATAAAAGAGCCTAGGGCTTATGGAATAGAATAACTTGCTCATTTTTCCCAACAGTTGGAAACCATATTACATTGATTTACATCGAATATCAAATAGAAGGGAAGAATATATGACTTTACTCTTGTATGACTAGTGAAGGTTGACACGGATAATTGGAGGATTATGAATCAGAGATGACAACTAATTGTGCTGGTCATGGTGACCTTTACATCTGACCGTGCGAGGGCGCGGTGACCCTCTATTGGGCGGAAGATAGGAAGTCCAGTTCGGGCAGCGGTCACCAAGTGCGCGGGTCTAGGATCCTACTCCCTTTTCGATTTTTACGCGAGCTCGCAGTGTTTTTACGCCTCGTTGGGATCCCGACTTTGGACCAGATCCACTGACCCTCTGTTTTAGGACACCCAGGCGGGGGATCCTCGGTTTTAGTTTTTCGTATGAGCTCGGTTGCCCGTTAACGATCGGGCTGTTTTCTAGAGCGACTTTTCCGGAGAGTCTCTCTCACCCATCTCAGTGGCGTAGTTTGGGAGTAGACCTATCCCTCTATTGGACTTTACTTCCAATTAGAGGGCGAGACGGGAGAGCCATTTGTAGGCTTCTTCACCGCTTCAGTTTTACTTTCGCCAACAGACTTGGCGATTCTACATCCAGATCATCCATATCTACATCTAAAACATCGGGAGTTGCATATGAGAGAGTTACAGTGAAGGTTTGGAGGAAATTACAATTAAAATTAAGTTGATTGGAGGTGACTATAATCTGATTCAAAATCCCTTTAAGTTAGTGGACGTGTTGGGAACTTAGTTAGGATGCATTACACAACACCGCATGCTTACGGAGGCACCCCAATCCTAAGGTACTTTTAATACCTTAGAGTCATAGTGTGAGGTTACACACAGACCAAGACCACCGACTATCCACTAACTTAAAAGGAGTAAATAGAATTAAAGATCAAATCCATCATCATCATATAAGTCCATTATTGAAAACCATGTCATAATCTTAATGACAAGAAATTAGCAATTACATGTGCCATCAAGTTCCACGACATGATCTCGAAAACCCAAAATCATGATCTTTAAAACGCAGAAAATCATTATATGTTAGGGTTTGTCATCTAAACTTTATATATATATATATATGGGAAGAATGGGAAAAAAGGGAGAACATGTGAACTTAATACCAAACAGTTGAAAACCATTTTCTATGCAGGTAGTGGTAGATTTTTCACCATATATACCTTTCTACTTGCTTGCTTTTGAAAATAATTAAATGTCTGTTATTTTTATAAGTTTTTAGGAGGTACCAGCAACCACTGACGCCTCTTCTTTCCTAAACATGTTTTGGTAGGCAAAAGGCATGCTGTTCAGTAGTTGTTCATGATTCCAGACGATAAGGTTTACACCAGACGGTATGTTATTTTGTTTCAGTTTTTGGTTCGGTTGATAATGTAATATGCTTGTCTTCTGTTCAGTCATATTTTTTTGGGTAATACTGTATGTACTGTCAGTTACTGTACATGTTGTAAAATATATGGAAGTTAATGAAATAATATTTTAGTGGCATTTGTCTCTAATAGCTTTGTGTTTATAAATGTGAATGTGAATGTCAATTGTTGCAACGCGAAAAATTTCTCCATAAATTTATGCTTTTAATGCGATGTCATAAATAAAATAGTGCGAAATGTAGCGTAAACGGGTACCCGGCGTGAGTTCGAGAAGGGAAATATGACATTCATATTCAATTACCACAGATGTCACCAATTTCATTAATTTTCATACTATATCCAAAGAAGAGAAAAAGCATTTATGATAAGTATCTGCGAATGGCACAGATTCCGCTCGATCATCTGGGTCGCAGCGAGCAGACATACCACCTGCAAGACCAGGTCGGAGCACATACACGGCCACTCCACCTACCAGGCCCGTCTGTTGTTACGTATGCCATGAGTGGGGATATTAACGACATCAGTGTCCCCAGAGGTCTAGTGAACCTCAGCCACAACCTTCACAGTCGCAGCCTCAGGCACAACGTTCAGGGAGTTTCCGTGGCAGGAACTCCAACTTCAGACGACTGCAGCAGAGACACACGCAGAGTGTGGCAGGTTTCAGTGCTGCACCAGCCGGGCAGGGGCAGTTACATGCAGTTACTGAGGAGCATGCACGTTCAGCAGCTAATGTGGTGAAAGGTATGGTCTCAGTCTTGGGCCGACCTCTCCATGTTCTATTTGATTCTGGTGCGACACATTCTTTTCTTGCTTCGAGGCTACTTGCTTCTTTAAATAGAGTCGTAGAGACTCTCTCTTCTCCATATCACATTCGAGGGCCAGGTGACCAGCTGTTTGTCATTTCCCTTATAGTCAGGCAATTGCCCGTACTGATTGGCGATCACGAGATGATCGCAGATTGTCTACTCCTACAGCTTGATGAGTTTGAGTTGATTCTAGACATGGATTGGTTAGTTGTTCATCATATACTTGTTGATTGCTTTAGGAAGATGGTTGTTTTCAGAATTTCAGATCTACCTAAGTTCACTTTTGAGGGTACTATACATGACTCCACCATGGAGTACATTTCAGTGTTGCGAGCTCAACGACTTATTGATCAGGATTGTGATTCATATCTTGCATTTGTTCGGGAGGCATATGATCAGGAGCCAATAACACAGGACATCCGAATAGTATCAGAATACCCAGATGTGTTTCCTGATGAGCTACCGGGATTACCGTCCGAGAGAGAGATCGAGTTCGAGATCACATTGCTGCCAGATATACAGCCGATCTCTATGGCACTATATCGCATGGCACCAGCTGAGTTGAGGGAGCCGAAGGTGCAGTTGCAGGAGTTACTTGACTTGGGATTCGTGAGGCCGAGTACTTCACCTTGGGGTGCTCCGGTTCTATTTGTCAAGAAGAAGGATGGATCCATGAGATTGTGCATCGATTATCGGCAGCTGAACAAGAGAATGGTGAAGAACCGTTATTCTTTGCCACGCATCGATGATTTGTTCGACTATCTCCAGGGATCTTCGATTTTCTCGAAGATCGATCTTCACTCAGTCTACCATCAGCTGAGAATTAGAGAGTCTGATATTTCGAAGACTGCTTTCAGGACTCGCTATGGACATTACGAGATTGTGGTGATGCCGTTAGGACTCACCAATGCACCTGCGGCTTTCATGGATATGATGAACCGGATCTTCCGTCCATACTTAGACAAGTTTGTAGTGGTATTCATTGATGATGTGCTCATTTACTCACGGAATGAATGGGATCATGCGAATGATCTACGGACTGTCTTGGATACATTGCGGGAGCACAAGCTATATGCTAAGTTGAGCAAGTGTGAGTTCTGGTTGTCCCAGGTCTCATTTCTCGAGCATATCATTTCCGGAGCAGGCATTGCAATTGATCCTGCAAAGATAGATGCAGTTATGTCTTGGGAGCAACCCAAGACTGTCACGCAGATTCGGAGCTTCCTTGGGCTAGCAGGTTATTACAGACGCTTCGTCAGCGGATTTTCATGCATTGTTCGCCTTCTGACACGGTTGACGCAGAAGGGAGTTCCATTCATTTGGGACGATTCATGTGAGCAGGCCTTCTAGACACTGAAGGAGAAGTTGACTACAACGTCTATCTTACTCTTCCTTCATGCACTCAAGACTATACAGTCTATATAGATGCATCTGGAGAAGGCATAGGAGCAGTGTTGATGCAGAAAGGACAGGTGATTGCTTACGCATCACGACAGTTGAGACCGCACGAGCGGAACTACCCCACACATGACTTGAAGTTGGCGGCAGTTGTCTTCGCCTTGAAAATCTGGCACCACTATCTATATGGGGTGAACTTCGAGATCTTCACAGACCACAAGAGCCTAAAGTACATTTTTGATCAGAAGGAGCTAAACATGAGGCAGCGTAGATGGTTCGAGCTACTGAAGGATTATAATTGCACGATCTCTTACCATCCCGGTAAGGGAAACGTGGTGGCTGATGCACTTAGCAAGAGAGCTCATGCTGAGGGTACGACAAATTGGCTATACATGTGGGATATACTCACAGCCTTGACTGATTGGCATCCACAGGAAAGTGCATCCATTTGCACAGTCGTACCTCCATGATACAGTAGTCTTTGGGATCGTATCGTCGAAGGCCAGAAGATAGATCCTTGGATTCGTGATAGATACATGTGCGCCGTCAAGGACGAGTTTGATGACTTTGTTGTGATGGAGCCTATTTTATGGAAGGCAGTACAGGTCGTTGTACCCAACGACGAGCAGCTTCGCAGAGACATTCCGGATGAGGCACACAATTCACGGTTATCTATCCATCCAGGCAACACGAAGATGTACTGTAATCTGCATCGACATTTCTGGTGGGATGGAATGGAGCGCGATGTAGCGCAACATGTCAGTAGATGCATGACCTGTCAGATGGTCAAGGTCGAGCACAGGAGACCACCGGGATTACTGCAGTCTCTCCCCATTCCCGAATGGAAGTGGGAGAGCATTTTTATGGATTTTGTCACGGGATTGCCGAAGACACCAGGTGGTCATGATTCCATTTGGGTCGTTGTTGATATGTTGACCAAGTCAGCCTATTTTATATCTGTCAACACGACTTACACCTCATCTAGATTAGTCAAGTTCTACGTACAGAATATCATTAGGCTACATGGTATACCACGAGAAGTGGTGTCTGACAGAGATTCGAGATTTACGTCACATTATTGGCATCAGTTCATGTCAGCACTACAGACAGAGCTGAAAATGAGTTCTACTTATCATCCGCAGACAGATGGACAGAGTGAGCGCACCATACAGACATTGGAGGATTTGCTCCACGCTTGCACTTTGGAGTGGAAAGGGTCTTGGAAGGACCATCCGCCATTAGTGGAATTCATGTACAATAACAGTTATCATTCCAGTATCGGCATGGCACCTTTCGAAGCCCTATACGGGCGGAGATGCCTTACACCTCTCAGTTGGCATGAGGTAGGTGATCATGCTCTTTACTCCGTGGATCTCTTGGAGGAGACTGCGAGAGCTGTTGATCTTGTGAGATGGAGGCTTCTGACGGCACAGAGTTGCCAGAAGAGCTATGCAAACCGTCGGAGAAGAGATTTGGAGTTTCAGGTATCCAATCTTCTTCTCTTTCCTTTATTATAAAATTAAATTAATCTTATATTAATGAAATTCCTATAATATAGGTGGGAGATTGGGTATTTCTCATAGTATCTCCCATGAAGGGAATACAGAGATTCGGTGTTCGTGGCAAATTGGCGCCGCGATATGTTGGACCTTTCGAGATTCTTGCTCGTGTAGGGAAGGTGGCCTATCGGGTTGTCCTTCCTCCACACCTTTCAGGCATCCACGACGTCTTCCACATATCCAACCTGAGGAAGCATGTGCACGACCCTCGACACGTCATCAGCTACGAAAATTTAGACGTGGAGCCTGATCTGACTTATGAGGAGAAGGCAGCCCAGATACTTGACCGTGCTGTGAAGAAGCTTCGCAGCAAAAAGATTTCATTGGTCAAGATTTTGTGGCACCGATACGGCGTCGAAGAAGCAACGTGGGAGACCAAATCCGACATGCGGGCACGATACCCGCAACTTTTCTGAGGTAAAAATCAAAACAAGCTTTGTAATTAGATATATGTTAAAATATAAGGCTTGTTTTCTCTTTGAGGTTTTTATGGGTTCAAAATCCTTCGAAGCTTTATGGTCAAATGAAACCCAAGACACAAAATGACCTTAACTCGAGTCTCGAGGACGAGACTCCCTTTGAGGTTTTTATATTTGTAACAACCGAATCCGCGCAAACCCAAACCCGACCCGATTAGGGTCCGTCTAACCCAATAAAGTTGTTGGTCGACATCGGATGACTTATATCGATCAATTGATCAAGAATCAAAAGTCATTTGGGCGAAATCGACCAAAAATCGGTCACTTCGTAATGTGCTCCGCAAAAAAGCTGCGACGCAAATTCGGAAACCGCGAAACGAACCGAGACCGTCATTAGATCCGATTCAACGAAATAAGACCAACGGAATCGACTGTTCGTCAATCGGAGGTTGTCTAATATTTTTAAATCACAAATTTAATCTCAAACCGAAACCGTATCTCAGAAAATTTCGAGCATCCAAACCCGATCGGAAGTGTAGTGATATTATACTCATATTGATCGTCGTTCTGAGACGGTCAAAACGAGATATTGCACGTCAAAATCCGAGACCCGAGGTGCGCGTACGGTTCTTTTTAAGTTTGTCAAATAAATAAAGTAAAAAAAAAAATAAATAAAAATTTCCTGTAACAGACCTACATTCTAATATATATGTAATAAACTAAATTGAAAATTTCATATGCAATATAAGAAATTTGATGACATCATAGATGATGTCATCATAGGATGTCTATATGCTGTCATAGATATATATATGGAAAGTGGAGAGGAAGTTTCTGGGAAACTTCCCCCTCCCCTCCTCTTTTTCTATAAAACCAACGTGGGGAGCCCTTTCCCTTTCCCCATTTTCCCTCTTTCTTTCCCTTTTCACTCCATCATCTTCCCCTCTTCAACCTTTTCATGCACCCGAGAGAGCATGGCCCCAAATTCCAGCCCTTTGCTGCTATTGGAGATGGAATCCAAAGAAGTTGAAGGTGTTGGAGCTTCTAAATATGCAGCTTCTTGTCCAAAATCCAGCATGTTTGTAATACTCAAATTGAAGTTTTATTAGGTATAATCCCTTCCCTCCATCTTGCTGCCATACATGCTAATTACACATTGATTTCCATGCCCAGTTTTCAAGACCTTTTAATTCCAAGGAGGAAACTTGAAGTTTTAAAAAAATCATGCAAGATCTCTGCCTAAAGTTAGAATTTCTGCTCCTGTTTAGAATTAAAACAAGACTTTTGATTTAAGAAATTTATGCCACGTTTGCTGCTCTTGTTTAGAATTTAAAATAAAATTTTGATTCAAATTTAGGTTCTGATTCTCTGCTCCGGTTTAAAATTAAATAAAAAATATGATTCCCTTCTCCTGTTTAAAATTAAGTAAAATTCTGATGATACTCTGCTCATGTTTAAAATTTAAAATAAAATTTCTGATTTAAATTATTTTCGGTCCACTGCTCCTGTTTAGAATTAAATAAAATTCTGATTTAAATTTATCCATTTCTTCCTGTTTAAAAGAAAAAGAAAAGAAAATTTGTGGGATATCAAATCATTTAAGATATCTACATTCCATCTGTTGCGGTAATCAAATCCAGACATTTAATCATGCTGCATTTTGTTGAAATAACTAGGGAGTTGGATGCCAATTGATATATATAGGTACCCTGATATGTGTCTATTCAATGTTAATACACATGCACAACATGGTCAAGGATTGTAAAATAATAATTAAATTGGCATTATTTCAATCCATCCTGTACATGTATTACTTCTAGAACCAGAATACTTATCTACTAATCGTTCAAAATTGTTTCAATATTAAGAATATTGGAAGCCATATTTTAATAGCTATCCAACTTGTTTTCGAAATGTCTATTCCTTATTGGATTAAGAGAGACATAATTATAAGTAATATTTGATGTGAACAAGAAGTTGTAGTCTCTTTCTCCCAAAATCATTAGTTATGGGATACTGTTAGATTCGAAGTTTCGATGCAAAGTTGGCTTGACTGCGATGGTTATTTTACCTAGATGGTGTTAGATTGAGGGTGTTGGAGCTCCATGACACAATTGTTTCAGATATTTTTTGTGTGTCGTTTCCCGATCTTATAGTTATAAGTGGTCGGATGTCACCTTGTAGCATTGTGGTCTGATTTAGGAAATTGTTACATGAACATGGGTTAAAATCTAAAATACTTTCCTTTCAAAAAAAACAAAAACATGGTTGTTAATGTATAATAAGGAAATAAGATGAAATTCAACTTTGACATGATCAAGTATCCGATTAGAACAAACTCGATTAAAATTTTATATAAATATTATGCCATCTCTATTAACCCACATAATGAATCATATATTGGGCATCTTTTATTTTTGGCTATGATAGTAACAACCTTGGTTGTAGTCTCTTTTAATCAAGACCTTTACTCTGTGATTTGAGATTTTGATGGCTCTTAACCTTATTGGGAATCTGAGTAAAGGTTGGAAACCATATTACATTGATTAACATCGAATATCAAATAGAAGGGAAGAATATATGACTTTACTCTTGTATGACTAGTGAAGGTTGACACGGATAATTGGAGGATTATGAATCAGAGATGACAACTAATTGTGCCGGTCATGGTGACCTTTACACCTGATCGTGCGATGGCGCGATGACCCTCAATTGGATGGAAGATAGGAAGCCCAGTTCGGGCAGCGGCCGCCAAGTGCGCGGGTCTAGGATCCCAGTCCCTTTTCGGTTTTTACGCAAGTTCGCAGTATTTTTACGCCTCGTTGGGATCCCGACTTTGAACCAGATCCGCTGACCCTCTGTTTTAGGACACCCAGGCGGGGGATCCTCGGTTTTAGTTTTTCGTATAAGCTCGGTTGCCCGTTACCGGTCGGGCCGTTTTCTAGAGCGACTTTTCCGCAGAGTCTCTCTCACCCGTCTCAGTGGCGTAGTTTGGGAGTAGACCTATCCCTTTATTGTACCGCACTTACAATTAGAGGGCGAGACGGAAGAGCCATTTGTAGGCTTCTTCACCTCTTCAGTTTTACTTTCGCCAACAGACTTGACGATTCTACATCCAGATCATCCATATCTACATCTAAAATATCGAGAGTTGCATCTGAGAGAGTTACAGTGAAGGTTTGGAGGAAATTACAATTAAAATTAAGTTGATTGGAGGTGACTATAATCTGATTCAAAATCCTTTTAAGTTAGTGGACGTGTTGGGAACTTAGTTAGGATGCATTACATAACACCCGCATGCTTAGGAGGCACCCCAACCCTAAGGTACTTTTAATACCTTAGAGTCATAGTGCGAGGTTACACATAGACTAAGACCATCGACTATCCACTAACTTAAAAGGAGTAAATAGAATTAAGAATCAAATCCATCATCATCATATCAGTCCATTATTGAAAATCATGTCATAATCTTAATGACAAGAAATTAGCAATTACATGTGCCATCAAGTTCCACGACATGATCTCCAAGACCCAAAATCATGATCTTTAAAATGCAGAAAATCATTATATGTTAGGGTTTGTCATCTAAACTTTATATATATATATATAGGAAGAATGGGAAAAAGGGGTGAACAGGTGAACTTAATACTAAACAGTTGAAAACCATTTTCTATGCAGATAGTGGTAGATTTTTCACCATATATACCTTTCTACTTGCTTGCTTTTGAAAATAATTAAATGACTGCTATTTTTATAAGTTTTTGGGAGGTACCAGTAACCTCTGACGCCTCTTCTTTCCTAAACATGTTTTGGCAAGCAAAAGGTATGTTGTTCAGTAGCTGTTCATGATTCCAGGCGATAGGGTTTACACTAGACGATATGTTGTTTTGTTTCAGTTTTTGGTTCAGTTGATAATGGAATATGCTTCTCTTCTGTTCAGTCAGATTTTTTTGGGAATACTGTATGTACTATTAGTCACTGTATATATTGTAAAATATATGGAAGTTAGTGAAATAATATTTTGGTGGCATTTGTCTCTAATAGCTTTGTGGTTATAAATGTGAATGTGAATGTCAATCGTTGCAGCGCGAAAAATTTCCCCATAAATTTATGCTTTTAATGCGATGTCATAAATGGAATAGTGCGAAATGTAGCGTAAACGGGTACCCGGATCCTCGGGGGTTCACAGCCTTATATTTCATGAAAAATCCATGATATTTCACTGATATTTGGTATCACCATATTGGCAAAATCGAAAGGTGTCCTCTACCTTTTTCTCAGATTTTGATGATATATCACTGACATGTCAGTGATGCATCATTATATCAATTGTTTATAGCCATCTTTTTAAAAATTTTAAGGAAATTGGCATACATTTTGGGCGATATCGTTTGGGAATTGCTCCACGTATTGCTTGACATAAAACAGATAGTGGATTTGTTTTTGCCTTTTTTGAATATTTTTTCACGGCTCAATAGATGATTTAATAAGCCAATGATTTCTTCACATATTTCATAGTAAACTAATCGATTACAATAAATTGAATCAAAATTTACACTTTTTCCTCCTGTAGTACCTCGACGTGACATGAGCATAAAAGAGGTGAATCATTTTTCTTTACATTATTTGATATACATGTATAATTCTTGACTTTAGTGCTACTCAAAAATATGATACACATACATACACTAATTTTATACAAAAACTATTAGACTCTCTAACTAACACTATCGTTGAGAAATCATTGATGTATCGCCAACATCTCAACGATACATGGCCATATCGATGATCTATCGCCATCTTCCTTCAATTGTTAAGGAAAATGATGTCCATTTTAGGAAATATCTTTCCCCATTTCCCTCATAGACTTGTAGAGTTCTAGACTTAAAGAAAATGATGTATTGCACATTGCTACTCCAAAATACATTACACACTACTTTTATATAACCACTCAACTCTCTAACAAACACTAGCAATCACTTAACCACTAAAATAAATTACTCAACCTCTTGCTCACTTCTCGTTGTCTTGTTTGTGCCTTTTCATTTTGTTTCTCTCTTGATTTGTTTCTCTTAACTTTTATGCCTCCAGAAAATGGATCCCAAGGCTTATATATACTTGTGTTCCAACGACCTTGAAGAGTATGGAGTACTCTAGAAAGTTGGATGTTAATGTACCCAAGAAAACTCTAGCAAGTTAGATATTGATCCACTTAAGAACACTCTAGATAAGGAGAGATTAATCTTTTAAAAAATTCATAAACTTAGAGTAATCACTTACTCACGAAATTCCTGGAATATGGAAAAAATTATGGTGTCAATTTAATTTCACACTCCCCCTCAACACAATTTTCTCATGTTAAGTTAGACTCCATTTGAATTTCTTCTTCCATTCCTCTCTATATATAATGAGTTCTTGCAACCCTTCATCTTCAGCAGTTGCAGCATGAACATACTTCAAATTAGGCTTGCTTAGTCATCTAGATCTTCAAAGTGACATGGTTAAGCCTTCTTCAATCTCCTACTGAGTAGGCTAAGATTCCTATGAAGTTCCTTGATGAACTCCACTTTTCTATGGATTTATTTTCTTCTCACTTAGGTGCATCCTTTTCTTTTTTGTTGAGATTACCTTTGGATTGTTAACGCTAATCATGTTTTTCTTATAACTGATCTTCCAAAACCTTCTCATATGTTCGTGAAACCTCTTGTGGTCACTGTCATGATGATGCTTCATAAAAAATGACATTTCTTGATGTATAGCATTTACTAGTGTTGGATCACAACATCTCAAACCTTTTCTTTGATTATCATATCTAACAGAGATTTATCTAACAAAGATATGTTGGATCAACTTTTTATCAGACTTGTCATAAAGTTTGAATATGTATAAAAACATAAAAAATTGATCCAAATACTCGAAAATGATATAGTTGGCTTCATTTTCCATAATTCCTAGAAAGGAGACACGAAGCCTAGCTTCAGTTGAGGTAAGCAGTCAACCACAACCGCGACCATCTTCATGCACTATGCTTGTGTGGTTTCGTATCCTACCGAGCATGCTAGATGGAACTTCCCCTCGCTTGATGCTCCTCTAAGGGTGTTGCTCCCATTGAGGAGTTAATTCTTCTTGATATAACTTCTGCATTTTTCCTCATTTTTGCGCACTAAATAGTGCTTCTACACCAATGCAGCTAGCAACGGTGATGAGATTGAACGCTGCAGTGATGGGGTTACAGGCTACGCCTAGGGCTGCTCATGGTGGTGATAGGGAGGCGATATCGTGCAACGAGATGAGTAGTAGCGCACATAGAGGCAGGACAATGGGGGTGTGGTTGATGGGGCTCAGGGCTCCAGTCTAGGACCATCACTCTGGTACCATGTGGGAGAAAATGAATGACTTGATTATTTATGTGGCCATAGACTCTCTTATAAAGAAATGAGAAACCCTAGAGGGTAAATTACAAAGAAATAAAAATAGATGAATACAAATAACTCTCAAAAAATACAAATATAACAAAAAGTACAATCATAAAAAACCTTAAATAATACATACGTATGTAGGGATATATTCAAGAAATTACCATATAATGAAATTGAAAATCAAATGGAAGTTTGCTAAGATCATGTGATAGAGCTTAAGTCAAATGTAATGGAATATGAGCTCTAGAGATGCTCTTGGAGTTTCTCCTAGGAATTTTTGCATTTGTCCTTGGGCCTTAATAGGGTCGAATAGTTTTACGTTCGCCAATTTCATGGTAGGGAGGTACCAACCTGATATCAAAAAGGATTGATTAGCATTTAGGGGTGAAAATGACCGTACCACATTCGGAGCCCAAAAAGCGAATCTGAACTCGAGTTCGGTAAATTTCAATAGTACACCTGTTATACTAGAAAATGAAGGAAGAAATGACTAAAGAACTCCCAAATTGGTTATGCTAAAATGTAGAGATAACCACTGCGGTGAGAAGAAGACAACCATTGGAATAATTACCCAATGGCTACTTCGGCTAGAGTTTTACGATGTGTTATTAACAAAATGGTGGGATGCATATAACATACTACCTAATGCAAAATTTAGAGCATTAATTTATGGTTTCAAACATCATTTGCTCATTAATGAAATACTAAGTGATTTACGCATAAGCCTTTAATTAATATCATTGCATATGCAAAGTTTAATTATATTTTAAGTTAAGGAATAATATAAAGACGAGAATAAGATGTTTAACAACCACCAAATGAATCATTGACTTCATGAATTATTATAACATTAGATGATACCATGTCTTATATAATATCATTGCATATGCAAAGCCAAATTATATTTTTAAGCTAAGGAAACAAGTTGTTTAACAGCCACCCAAAGAATCAATTGACTTCATTAATTTTTTATAGGACTAAATGATAAGATAAGCTACCATTTACTTAGTCGTGCTGCAAGCATGCATGCCTGGGTGCATGTGCAACTGCGGGGCTGATTGAGAACATACATGCATCCATCTACCTTACCAATCCATTTGAGTTGATAATTTCACATAGCCTTCCCATAACCCTAACCTTGGAGTTGCGGTATAAATAAGCCTGTTGGGGAAGCAACATATTACAATCCAAAGGTATTCACGAGAACACAGAGAGAGGATGGTGTGAGAAAGAGAATTAGGCAAATTATCGAACCATTATAAATCCTTGTATTATATGGTTTTGTGTTTCTATCTCATGATCATTGTTTTTCTTGTGTGTTGTTGATCAGATCCATTTCCACCAACATGAGTATGAATGTGGGAATGTTTGCATGTGTATGTGTGTTTCATTTGGACACGTGTATGTGTACATATGCGTGTGAGCACACATTGGATCACGCTTGTTGTATGCTTTCACTATTTCCGAAATACCAATTAAGGTTAATTCAAGAAGAAAACATTTCTTACCACCCCCGTCAACCCCAATTGCAATGGGGCATAGTCCAGCGCATACTACAGCAGCAGAGCCGCTTGATGAGCCACCGGCTATCCTGCTGGGATTATACGGATTTCTGGCAGCTCTGCAACATGTCAGATTCATAATCAAAATTTGAAAATTTGATGAACTTTAGACTCATATCAACAAATGAAACTTTCTAGAATAGATTCCGTCACCCATAATGAGGATTAATTCCACTTGTTCCAGCTCCAAGTTCATGCATGTTCGTCTTCCCAACAAGAATAGCACCACACAATCTCAGAATCTTGACACACTGTGCATCTTCTGTGCAAGGTCTGAACTTGTGTAACCACTTCGTACCTCCTTTAATGAGAAGAAAATGCATTTGAATTAATTCATGGATCTAAGATTTTTTTTAAAGAAGTAACTGTACCTGTTGTGGGATATGGCTTGCAATCTATCTCATCCTTAACTGCTACAAGAGTTCCATCTAAAACTGATAGTTGGTTACCTACGATTTTTTTATTGATTCAGAAGCAAAGATCCACATTTACATCGTCAAGCTAGGACTACTACATAAGAACATTTTTTCGCAAAATTACTAAAGAAGAACATAAAAACAACCTCGTTCATAACGTTCGGTTGATTCAGCAGCCTGTCTCAAAATCTCCTCAGTGCTGCAATTAATAAAGAATGACATTTCCTGATGAGAATCATTGGACTCTTGAAGGGCCGCTAAGAATCTTTCAGCTACCTGTAAATAATGAGATGATTGGAAATTCTCAAAAACCCCTGCAGTTGAATTTTCTTGAGATCAGATGCTACTCATGGTACAGTGATCTACAAAGCATCTAGCTGTTGGTCTTTTCATTGGATTTTTTCCTAATTTTTGTCACGTTGGTTTTCAAGTCCACACCATGATGTTCATAGTTTTAACCCATATGAAACTACTACTGCCTAAACTCGTACTGTTTCGAATAGAAAGAAAGAATACAGCAACACAACTGTCAACTCTTTGCTTCCAAATAAATCTTATTTGTGTCATGCTTGGCTTGGCTCGGCTCAAAAAATGTCCAGAACAAGAAGAGAGAATGCTAAAAGAAAACCTGAAGAGGAGTGGTTTGCCTCGAACTGTAAGCTCTGGAGAAATCCATTATTCCCCATCGACTGAATCCATTGTACAAACTACCACTGGAGATTTCTGAACACAGAGGAAGGCAGCTGGTAGCTTCCTGGACTCTGTCAGCTGGAGAAAGATCGGGCCTAACAAAGCGGACGTCGGAATCTTTAGGATCTGCATAACATGTACCAAAATCAGCTGTGGAAACACTGACATCGAAGAACCTAAAAATCTAGAATCAAATGATGTGCAAAAAGAAAAAGTACCCTCCCACACATGGCTGGGAGTGAATAGAGGCGTCTCCTTTATCTCTGCCAATGAGATAAACTGCCATCAATTTCCAGAAACACAGGTTAAATCATTTTCCGTAAACCATCCCACTCCACCCGCATATCTTGTAAGCATATAGTCCGATCGTCTGAACACAATTCAACGAGCTGAACCCATAGCATCGATTACCTTGTGTATAAGGTTATCCTTCTTCAGAAGGAAAACGACAAGCGGTCCTAAAATCCTTGACTCCAGAATCCAGACGAAAATCTTAACTAGAAGTCCCGCTACGCGTGGAGCTGATCATAAAAATGCTACGTTGCACCATCATGGGAGCGTGGAAATGGAATACCGAAGATTGGCTTTAGTACCTTTCACATTGGCTTTCACGTAAACTTGGTCGCTTCCAGGTCCTAGGTCGATGCTGGCAACCGGCTTGTAGACCTTTCCCTGGGATCGGAAGGAACCCATGCGGGAGAACGAAACCTCCTAGGCAGTGGAAGGGAAGGGGAGGTCGAATCAGGCCATTTTCAGGTTACGGTGTCTGTAGTTATACAGAAAGGGGGAGTGCAGGCGGAGATTGCGAGAGGGAGAGCGCAATAAATGTGAGAGTTGGGAAGTGGGGGAACGAAGGTGCGGTCGAAGCACCGGTGTGCCAATAGCCGAGCAGCTGCAGCGCAGGCGGGGAGGAGGGTTGGTAATCACCATCATTTTTTATGTCGGTGGGGGAGAGAATTTACAGAGGGTTTTAGGGGGTTGGCAGCGTACATATGCAAGTAAAGGAAAGTCGTTTAACGGTTTTTCGTGGGGGCGGTTGCAAGACCCCGAAGGTGAGGGGAATAGGCTATGCTATTAATACCTGAGAGCGTATGCCAGCGCAGATGTGCCACTTTTGGACTCCTTTAATGGGGATTATTAAATGTACCGGATATATTGTTGGAATGTGGATTTATTATTTATATTTAATTCATTCAGTACCGATACAAGACGAGTTGGATAGTCGCATATGTGTTATTATTATTATTATTATTGAATTTTCATTGTACGTGAATATGGATGGTTTAGATGAAGATATTATCGGGTCCACTAGCAAAGTTGATTGACAGTAGGTAAGATGGTTCTCGGGTCATTGATGAGAGGATGGAAGAGTGGGGGTTGTTGTAATCAAACCTTATGGGAGAGAGATGAATGGCAGTGATAGGACATTGATGTATTTTCATTTTAGTGGAACTTTGCTCTCTCGAGAAGTAGTTCTCATTTTATTTCCATCTAAAAATCAATATAGAATTAATTGAATAGTCTGAACAAAATCAAGAGAACAAACACCCAAAAATGTTTCAAACTGCATTAAAGATTACAAAATACACACATAATAACATGATTTGGTTGCCTCTTTGTTTGATTTGATATCACACCACTATTCATAAATTTCTAATTTAAATTGAATTTGATCACTGAAAGAAGTGTGGAGAATCAGTTTTGGGTTGCAATGTCACATAATCTATTTATGAGAAGAGACTTATTATCATAATTCATTCATGATTCATGTTTATTGAGAAAAAAAAACTAATAAATACAAGTAAATATGACACTTATTAATTAATAAATTATGTAAATAAGACAACAACAACAAAACCTTTTTCCACTTTAAATTATGTAAATAAGAAATAAAAAATAATATAACAAAAAAATTGAAGAAGAAAACCAAACAAAAAGATAAGAAGAACCAAATGCATGTATTACACAATACGAACCATGGTAGCAAGGAATAAAATATAATTTATACCGGCTATAATTTATTGAAATAACATAGAGATACCAAATATAAGTTATAATAACCTATGTGAAAATAAAATAAATAAATTAGATTTTATGAGGAATAAAGTTTAAATTGAGCTAACCTCGTTTTATTCATGTATTTTGGCCATCAAATATTTATATCTATTAAAAAATAAAATTATTCCAATTGTAATGTTTAATATGCACTAATTAATAGTATAATATAAAATAAAAATACTAAATAAAATACAACAACAAAGCCTTTTCACACAATTAAGTAGGTCGACTACATGGATTCTTCGCCTCTATTCAGATCTATCTTCAGTCAATCTTGGGCTTATATCCAAAAAACTAAGATCCCTCCGTATAGTCTCTTTCCAATACTTCTTAGGTCGTCCCCGCCCTCTCTTAGCCGGCTCAACATCCCAACACTCGCATCCCTTAACTGGTGCATCAGCTGGTCTTCTTTGCAAATTACCAAATCATCTTAAGCAATTTTCTCTCATATTATCCTCGATTGGAGCTACACCAACTTTCTTCTGATTGCATCATTCCGAATATGATCTTTACGTGTGTGTCCACACATCTACCTTAGCATTTTCATTTCTGCTACAACCATTCTCTGCACATGTCGATGGTTCACAAGCCAACATTCAGATCCATACAGCATAGCAGGTCTCATGGCTGCTTTGTAAAACTTTCCTTTATTTTTTAAAGGAATTTTCTTATTACAGAGCACATCAGAGGCTTCTCTCCACTTTAGCCAACATGCATTTATTCTATTAGTAACATCTCCATCAATTTCCCCATCATGTTGCACAATAGATCCCGGATATCTAAAAGAATCTCTCTTCTAAATGTTATCGTGACCAATTTTCACCTCAATTCCTTCACCATTGCTTCCATCAAAGGTGCACTCCATATATTCCGTCTTAGCCCTACTTATACGAAATCCTTTAGTCTCCAATGCATGTCTCCATACCTCAAGCTTCTCATTTACTCCATCTCTAGTCTCTGTCAATCAACACAATATCGTCAGCAAATAACATACACCAAGGTAACTCATCCTGAATGTGACTTGTCAACTCGTCCATAATCAAAGTAAAAAGAAATGGACTCAAAGCTGAACCTTGATATAAACCAATGTTGATGTTAAAATAGTCAATCTTCCCAGATGTGGTCCTCACACAAGATAACGCCCTATCATACATATCCTTTATGAGGTTATTGTATAGGATATGTACTTGTCTCTTCTCCAAAACTCTCCATAATATCTCTTGTGGGATAGAATCATAAGCCTTCTCCAAAAAAATAAAGATCATATGGAGGTTCTTCCTTTTAGCTCTATAAATCTCCATTGTTCTCCTTAGCAAATGGATGACTTCAATAGTTTATCGACCTGACATGAATCCGAATTGATTTTCTTTTACTTTAAAAACTTGCCTCAACCTTATTTCGATTACACGTTCTCAAATTTTCATAGTGTGACTCATCAGCTCGATACCTCCGTAATTTGAACAATTTTGAATATCTCCTTTATTCTTATAAAGAGGCACCACGATACTCCTCTCCCAATCTTCGGACATTTTCTTACTTCGCCAAATAACATTGAATAGATTCGTAAGCCAATTCAAACTACACTCACCTAAAACTCTCCACACTACATGGATGTCATCCATTCCTACACCTTTCCCAGGTCTCATAACCTTCAAAGCCTCCTCTACTTCCTTTCTTTGTATTCGTCTATAGCTTACACGATTCAAGTAACTTTCACTACTAGCTAGATCACCCAAAGTGATCTCTCTATTTCCTTCCTTAGTGAAAAGTTTATGGAAGTACTACTCCCATACAGTCTTTATATACTTCTAAGTAACAAGCACGCGACCTTCCTCGTCCTTAATGCATCTCACTTGAGAAAGGTCTTTGGTATGCCTTTCTCTTGCTTTGACCATCCTGAATATATCCTTCTGTCCCTCCTTAGAGTCGATATTTGTATACAAAACTTCATAAGCTTTTGACCTAGCTTCGCTTACAGCATTCTTTGCTTCCGTCTTCGCTATTTTGTAGTTTGTGACAGTTCCCTCTGTTCTATCCTTAGACATAGCTTTAAAGCATGCTCTTTTAATTTTTAGCTTCTCTTGCACCCCTTCACTCCACCACCAAGCCTCCTTTTGAGATGGAGCTCCTCCCTTTGACTCACCTAGCATATCTTTAAAACCTTAGGCATATGAATAAAATATCTTCACAAACCTTCAATAATTTATATTTAATAAGTACATGGATAAAATGTGAACAACCATATACTCAATAAATCATAAATTTATAGAAAAACATATTCTTAAGAAATTCTAATTTTATTGATCATATGTCAATTATATGAAATTATATGATCCATGTAGTCGACCCTAATTACTGGGTGAGAAGGCTTTGTTGTTGGTGTGTATGTAAATTATATATTTATGAATAAAGTAATATAATACCTAAATTACAAAAATGAAGAATCAAAAACCAAGTACACATTCATAGTTTTGAAATACCTATAAATATATCCAAAATTGTGTAATTCACGAAATAAGCGAATTCAGAATAATCACGTCTTGTATAACATTAGCTTTCCTACATTTCAACATTTACATTATTTAAAAATTCACTTTTGATACTCTTTATAAAGGGTAATATTTATATATATTTTAGAAGACCATCCTTAAGAAGGTTGACAAAAATCTAACCCACATCTTCTTCCTCTAGACTCGTCACATGTCTTTCTTTATCACATGCTCCTATCACTTATAACAACCCTCAGATGCACCTAAACCTCTCTATGAATAAATACATCATCTAATAACCTCATGGGTCCCCTTTAACAACCTCTTATTATCTATAAATATTCTAAGGTTACACCACTTTCAAATCATCTTTACCATTTCCTCCATTTCTTCTTCATCATTGTGGAGACTAGTGCTTCACCTATCGACAACACTAATGAGTTCAAGTAGACCCAACATAAGGTAGCAGAACATTTAGTATTTGATTAAAGGGTGTGATCAACTCTCTCCTTTAAAAGTATGCACAAAACTTCTCAATCTTCCACGAATGTCATTGAAGATGACAACCTCGAGCCTTTCTTAGTCTTTAATCAACTTGAATTCAACTTAAGTTCTATCCTAATCATGTATATTATCTAATACGCATTCGCACATGATCAATTTTACTCAGTTTCTATTGTAATTCATTTATAGATGTAAATCATCCATTAATTATTTTGATTGATTATTTCCATAGTTTCCCATCCACATCGTCTTTGATCCACTCGATTAATTCTCTCGATCATGTTTTGAGTTGGTTGTTGAGGTTTAGACTTGAAATGAGTCAAGTTGTCACACCTCTAGTAAAGATCATTAAAGACTTCAATTTTGGAAAATATTCATCATAAATCTGTTCAAAACAACTTCAATTCCGGTAATCGATCATTAACAACTTCAATTATAGAAAATATTCACCATAGATGCGTTACTTTAAGATAATTAAAAAGGCAAAAAATCTATAAAAATTTAAAAAATTAAAATCTCATATTGAAATGATAAACAAACTATTATATAAATAACATAAAATGCACAATTCTAGAAATATCTAAAAAGATATGTAAAATATATTATACATATAAGTCATAAAGAAATGAAACCCTGATACAAAAGACACATACACAAATAATCATGTATAGAAAATAAATTGAAGATACATTAAAAAGGATAAAGTAGACCTAAAGATAAATAAAAATAAGCAGTAATAACAAATTGCTTCCGTGAGTTCAATACTTGATTATACATGTATAAAATATTAAAAAAATACATTAGTTTTAAGAGTTTACCATGACTTATAAAAATCCAAACCCTCTAAAAGCTTGAAAAAATTATGAAACCATCTCTTAGGAGGCACGACTTAGGTTTCCTTTAGATAAACTTAACATTATATTTTAGATTATGGCATTTTCATTTCATTTATTTTTTTCATATATTTATTTAAATTTAATTTACATTATACATCTTATGCTTCTACTTTTACATAACCTTGCAGATAGTCGATGAATACCATATTCATATCTTTTTTATTTTATTTCATCTGAAGTCCTCTACAAAATACATGTAATATGCATAAGTTCGCATATCTTATAAAAATATTCAATAGAATACTAATGCATTTTAACATTAAAAATAAAACGAAAAGAATAAAAGTAGAGAAAGAAAAGAAATCCAGAAGGATGTAGATGTATGAATATGTATAAATTGACAGAAGACCCACGATAAATATAGTTGTAAGATAATTTATGACCCTAACGCATAGACCAAGTTAATTTGCAAAAAAACTTACAAATAGAGATAGATAAGAAAATACCAAGAAATAGTTTATTTTATACATAGAACTTCAAAAAAATATAGGTTTCATATTAAATTATTGTTATTAATTTATTTTCCATTGTATAAATAATAATACATATTAAATTATAAAACTATATCAAAATAAACCAGGGTCATATTAGGGAAAAAAACCTAAAACCTAATTCATATTATTAGCACATTTCCATGATAATATCTATTTATATGAAAATATGATATTTAATTTTTTAAATAAAATCATTAACTATTTTCATGATATTTATTTTTTCATGATATTCAATTATTAACTATTTTCATGATATTCAATTATTAACTATTTTCATTATATTTAATTGTTTAAAATAAAATCAAAATAAAAAGAATAAAGGAAATAAGTTAAAATATTAAATGCCCTAATTTATATGTAAAGTATATATATATATGAACCAACTTCCCTAATTATATAAAATTAAGGTTTAAATATTGAACTAAATACTAATAATTTTATATCATCAAACTATAATATTAAATTACTAAATCAAACCAATTATGTTTCATGTAAGAATAATGTCTAATTAATTCTAATACTTAATAAACTTGTAAAAATAGTTATATTTATTACTATCTAATTAACTTTCATATTTACATGACTTTATTTATAAAATAAACCTATACATAGTTATATAATTTAACTTTCCAACATTTTTATTTTAACCATGCTATTGTTTGCTTCTAAACTTTAACACAATTAAATTTTTGTGGCGGCAATGTGTAGCACCGCCATAACCCTTCTTCCTCTTCCTCTTGTTGATGCCATGCGCTAAAACATGATCAACCCAACTACTCCCCAGTTGCTTCTTACATCCTACCATCTATCTCTTGTTAGCCCAATTACCCCATGCTTTAACACAATCTTCCAAGTGACCGAAGATGTCCTCTGTAATACCATACTCACTCTCCTTTCTCCCTCATATAAAGTCGAACATAGTCTTCGAGCCATGATCCACCTTGGAACCTTCTATTTCTTCATTGCTGAAGAAGAGCCTTTCATGACATCAAGAGTGATCTAGAGTTGTGAGAGGTCCAAGAGGTCAAGGGAGATATCCTGCATTGGGTCCAAGGTCTTTGAAACTTCTTCACGTGTAAATTTAAAAGATTCTCGAGCTTCATCAAACTAAAGTCCTAAGAATTTTCCTCCACCAATTCTTAGTTTTACAACCATTTCGAGGTACATTTTTCTATGTTCTTCCTTCTCCTCCATTCAATTGCTTTGATTAATGTAATTTTTCACTTCTACTTCATCACCCCCTTTCTTG
Source organism: Ottelia alismoides (assembly GCA_037367405.1). NCBI lineage: Eukaryota > Viridiplantae > Streptophyta > Magnoliopsida > Alismatales > Hydrocharitaceae > Ottelia > Ottelia alismoides. The sequence goes on from JAZKJV010006501.1 coordinate 119,412, forward strand.
CATCATTTCGATCACATCCGACCATTTTGCCTATATTATTTACTATCCTCCACTTATGTCTATCATTAACCCTTCCTCAGGATTAATGATGTTTGTCTCTTATTTTTAACACTTGAGGTGAGGTGAACCATTCATATTTATCCTGCTTTGATCCATCACCAGAGTGAGTTCATAAGAATCTGAAGAGCTACATCGACTTGTGATTTTAATGCGCTATATTGAGATTTAAGAAGTAGGTCTTGTTCTCTATTAAGAGAACAATATTATGGAGTATATTTAAAGATTATTTCCTCAATACTAAATCTATATTCAAGGGGAAAACTTCCAGATTTTCTCAATAATTCATATCATATTCTTCTTCAATTGGTTTGCTTTTGTGTGTTTTCTAACAAATCTTGTAGGAAATTTTGTTGATACAACTTCAAGAATTTAAAAGGTTGTATCTTGGCCCGTGTTTGATCATCGGTAAAAACACATTTGGGTTTTCATTTAACTCCATCTGTTAGAGCTTCGATGTCTAACAACCCTTACAAACATCTTCAACATTTAGAAGTAATATATTATAAATAGAAGTATGGATTGCCATTTTATTAAAATCAACAAAAGTAAACATGCGATTAGTGTAGAAGTAGAACATTTAGATGATTAAAGGGTAGATTTTCCATTGAGTAATGGTAATATTTTAATGAAAATATCAATGGAAAAATTTTATACCATATAGAAATCAAGTGAAGTCATCCCATGTAATTAATCATTCACATATGACTTCAATATAAAAAACAATCCCCATAATGTAAGAGTTGTTTGCATTGTGGTCGAGATACAAAGTAAGAGAAGTGTATAAGTTCTCCATGATGATGGGTTTGCATGAGGAAGGATGTTTGGAGGGTGTAAGAAATGAATATAATGAATATTAGTCATTTATTAACTTTAAAATGAGCAAAATCAATCAATTTAGCAATAATCTCAGTCGTCCAAAACCATAAGTAGTCGACTGGTAGAATAGGAGAGTCGACTAGAAAATAGATGGTTTCATCTTGGTTCTAGACTCTATTTATTAGTAATGCAATTGACTAAGAGACAAAATAGTCAACCGGTGGAAAATAATAATCATATAAATACGGTAGAACATAATATAAGAAAATACGCGAAAGAATTTGTTCGTTTGATGAATATATACTTAGCTGACTAATAAATTTAACCAACTTTTCAAGAGGATCATTTGGCTAAAAGGTAAAAAACATTTATTCTAAGTGAGTTCCTTAACATAATTTTTATTCAATAAAAACGTTAAAGATATGAAATAAATTAAGCTAGTTAAACTGACTACCTCATTTGTTTTGATCCAGCTTCAAATTTTAAAAGCCTTCGAGGATCTACAAAGTTATCCATCAAAGTTGAATACATGTCATGTTGATGCTACCAAATATTGATCAAGACATCGAAAAAAATATGAAATTAGACTCGAAGATGGATTCAGTCCATTGCATGTGTATGAAAAACCACTCTTTACCAATCTTAATTGTCAAATTGCATCGCAGTAATGGGTATTAAGCAAATTATCAGAAACCATGATTTGTTTGAGTTGAATGTATGCTCAATTTTTTTAACTCAGAACGTGTTCCAAGATTGAACATAAGGAAGTAAACTGATTATAGTTGCATGATTTAGGTCAACTCATGTGAAATATATTCGAATATTTGTAGAACTTAGAGGTTGTATATTCTAAAGTTCTAACCCTTAAGTAATTTCCGATACACAAGTAATACATGGGTTAGATCGAGATCAATTTTCACCTTCTATTCATGAACTTGGATTGGAACCTGATTCTGCTTCACTGCATTTATTCTTAAGGGATTATCAAAGTTTAGATATAAGTGGTTGATTAATATGTGATTCATCTAATTTATACTTGAGTTTTGTCCTCATTTCTTGATCAAAAACACACAAACTCACATGAAATGATAAAACGAAAAAAGATCCCTTTACAATAAAAATGGAATAGTTATGACTATTAACTTGTAAATAAGTCCAATGAATAAAATCACATAAAAAGACCAGAAATAAAGAGTTGAAACCCTATACATATTCACATGTATATATGCACAAACTTCTTTGATTTTTCGTAAATTCATGTTATTTTTCAAATAACATGAAACCAAGTCCATTGTGATTATACAACTAGCATTAATCAATTAAAGCCTAAAAAATACTAGCGTGTATATATGGCAAATTAAATCAAATCCTAGTTAAGAAAATTGAAAAACATATATCTGAATATCTCCTCCATACAGTCTCCTATAAAATTATAATCATCTTTAAATTACTATGCATTAAATTACATAAAATAAGATCAAATTCAAAGAAATACTAGTTCATATATGAAACTTAGATTTTGGGACCAAATTGTATATTGTACAACTGTACTAATTTTGTCCAATATTTTATGTACATACTTAACCCTTTTTAACCCATTTAGATTTCATTTATTTATTTAATTTACGATCTAACTAAATACAAGAAATTTTAAATAAAAATAGAAAAGCTAAGAAAAAGTCAAAAATCGACTTTGTATATATTGGCTTATAACCTTATATATAATCCATGTTTTGATTTTTATCTACTTTTTTCATTATAAAAAATTAAAAGAATTTATATTAATGCTTGGATAAATTTCTACTATTTTTTAAAAAAATATGTATGTAGGATTAAGTAAAAATTAAAAAAATACAAAATGATCACATGTATTTTATACTTATAAAATGAGGCAAAAATATTGTAGTATGCGCATATGTCCTCTTTTGATTTTGAGGTCTCCATAAAAAATGTAGATCTAATACCTTTTGATATGAACTTGTATTTTATTTTAATTTTGATTATTTTTAGTTTCTTGTGCTTCGTCAACAATTCTGGGTCAAAACTCCAAGTGGTGCTTGGCCACTAGTCTCCAAGTCAATTCGCATCAGGAGCGCCCAGCCTCACTAGCCACCCAACCAATGACCTCCACCTCAACACTCTTGGTTGATAGAGAGGTTAACTCCACCCTCTCCTAACCATTAGACATGCATCTAATACACTTATTACCCCACACCCGAAGCTCTTGCCCCCATGCCATCCTCTTCCATTCTTGTTCAGTATTGGACAACTCTCATTCAGTTATTGCACCCAGCAAACATTCATCGACCCATTTCGTAACTAGCAACCCCCTCATTGTAAACTCCCCATGTAAAATTTCTCAGCATGCTCCACTTAAGTCATCCACCATAGAGAAAGATCAACCACCAGCTTCTAGGAGAGCTACAACGACATCGAGTGAACCCATTGAGGCGATAACACCATTCTTTGTTACGTTGGTGTGATCTAAGGAGCACTAAAATTCCTTGTAGCAATTGCTTTTCAACGAATATAGATCTTCGAGGCCCCATTCGCCGAACTCTTGAGGCGAAGACCATTTGTAGGAGCTTTGAGCATCTCATGTCATTCCAAGAGAACAACCATCCTCCTACGAGGTAATTTCTTATCCCTCTACCACTCTTCTCCATTTCTTCTCCTTCATTGTTCTCCTTATTTCTATTTCTTTTGTTATGTTCCTTTGCATACCATCCAATTTATCTTTTTCCCATCACCTTATTCTTTTAATACGAAACTCCTGAGTCTTCCCCCACCTTCATTTTACTCACATATTCATCTTCTTCTACCTCGTCAACTCCATATCAGTGAGTGTGCTTCTTCTGCCATCTCTGACTAAGAGATCTGTACATATTTTTGTTTACTTTTAGCCCTCATCGATCCCTAATGCTCAAGTATAACCTCTCATTTACAGGAGCTAGCAACTCTTTACCAACTAATATCATCAACCTCCACCATCACCAATAATGCAAGAGCTTAGATTAATAGCTACCTCCACCCAACATTGTAGAGCTCATCGAACTCGAGCTTTTTCAATCGCGTGTCACATGAATTGAAGAATAGAGGCAAGGGGAGAAGTGAGTCCCATTCAATCTACTGCAGCTCATAATTGGATCGAAGATTCAACTCTTACCTACAACCATCCGATCATCATGGGGCTACCATATCCACAATTGAAGTGTACTACCATTATCATATGCACGATCGATAACAAGTGAAGAAGACAGGTAGAGAGCCTATCTACCATCAGATCCAGCCTCAGTGGTCCACTGTGACCTCTTCATATGGTTATGCTACATATTCTTGATTAAGAAGGCAAGGATCTACTGCTAGCATTACATTAACTGGAGATCCGTGTGACCATGGTCATGTGGTTAGTAATATTTGTAAATGAACCCACAACCCTTCCTGGGATAACAAAGAAATTCATGTGTTGTCGAGAAAGTATCAACCCAATCCCTACATGATTGAAGAATTATAGACAAGCCCAAGAAACTTTGTTTTTATTATACTTTTAATTTCTAGATTTTGCATTTCAGTCCATGTGTTGAACAATGAATAACTTTTGAACCATGTGTTAGAAAAATATGATTTTAGACTCATTTTAAAGCTTATCTTATTCTTTATATTTTAAGATATTGTGGAATATTTTTTGATGCAAATTTAAATATCTATAATTTTTGAAAATGAAAATTGATTTTGATATTTTTAATTCGATATTAATCAAGAAGTCATTAGAAAATTTTGAAAATACTCATTAAATAGGTAATTTCAGAAGGTACATTATGGTAATGATTTGAATTCAATTAAAAAGTTGTGTTGTGGAATTTAATTTACATATTCTTTGTTTGATTTTTCAAGGGTATGGTTTGTAGTATTTCACTAATATAAAAATATCATCAATTCCTTTTTATATGATCCACATATTATGGTTTGCTAGGTTTTTCATGGTGGTTTTCATAGGTTCAAAGTTGAAATACTGAAAATCAAGGACTTTCAGTCTTGCATTTTTTTATTTATTCATATTAAATCTAAAATTTCAGAACAAAAACCAGAAGCTTCATTATGAATTGTATTGAATAAGATACTTTTAGTTTTATAAAATATTGCATTTTCATGCTTAACATTTTAAAAAATCACAAGCCTTGCATGCATCACATTAAATTCATTTAAATCCAAAGTACCGAATAACTTTTTGGATTCCTTGTGAAATAAAGTTTTATTTTGGAAATTTTAGGTCAAAAATCACATAAAACACGTTTTACTAAACAATTCTTATTTCCCTTAAAAATATCATCAAAAAAATTTTTGTTTTATTTTTTTAATTTATTTTCTATTTGAAAAATGCCTAAAATTATTATAAAATCTTGCAATTTCATTATATTTTTATAACTATTTTAAAATAAATAAAATCTTTCTTTTGTCGACATTATATATTGTATCACCTATTTGTTTTATTTTCTTTTCAAAATTAAAAAAATTGTATATTGATTCATAAATTTAAAATTAAAAGAATCTAATATTATAAAAAATTAAAAAAATCATTAGCATTGAGATTTATTTTCATTGGCATATCACATATTGTATTTTTTACATATTTCCCACATCCGGCTCAAAAGTCCACACAGATCTACCTACTCACAAACCTAAAGCTTATAAAAGCCAATCTCTAAATGAAGTTCCTCTACTATTAAGTGGATTAAAGTTAAGATAAAGCACACTCTCAGTTTCTACTCACTACTCGGTTCAAAATCCAATGACTTTTCACTAATGTAGATGCATAAGATGCGATATAAGATAGTGTTAGTCCTTTTTATAGATTTGTTTGTTTTTTATTTTTTTGTTACACACCATATTTTACAATATTTTTTTACAAAAAAGAGTGTTATTTAGAAGTTTACAAAATAAAAGTACAATATTTTAAAAAACTTTATAATATTGTATTTAATATTTTCAAGTGTTTATTCTTATCCACTATATTTTTATTAAATTTATATATAGAAAATACACAAAAGTATGTGTTAAGAGAAAGTATATATACAATATATATGACACCCCCTATACTTAGCTTACGCTATGTTCTTATGGCACATAGAGAAAGGAAGACATAATTGTTACTACACACAAGAGTGAAAAGAATGAAGGTATATAAGTTAGCCACCCCCACACTTAGATCTGGTCAGTCTAAGTGTAAAAGAAAACAAAAGCAGGATAGTCAAGTGCAAGGAATAAATAGAATAGATGGGGTAATACACAATGGGACAACGACACCCCTAAACTTTGGTTTTCGTATCCTATATACGTGAAAGAGACCAAGGTTAGGAGTTGGTATGGTCTACGAGGATGAACAAAAAGGAAAAAGACAAGACAAGAATACCCTCCCATAGTTAGGATCTGATATCTTAAGTACAATTACAAATGAATGCGAGATGGTACTTGGGGTGAGTTATTCAATGAATGTGAGAAGGAATGAACAAAAAAGGAAAACACATACATGGTGATAATTTACATGAACGAAGAAGACTTATGACGAATCCTCATGTGGTACAAAGAATGGAGATAATGTACTTAAGGTGTGTAGACTTCGGGATCGACACACATGTGCTTGCTAAAGTATAGCTTAAGGAAAACCAAACCGACCTCAGAGATGTAGACCAATGTCTTTGAATCATATGAGGATTTAAAAGACTTGCTTGATACTGATTACGGTTTTTGGGTCTCAGGAAGAGGATACTGAAGGTTTCTTAGTCGGGTTTATGGAATCTGAAGTAAGTAGAGGAGTCAGTTGTCACCACTTAATATGCTTAGATGATCTTCTCAAGGAAACAATACATTTCCCCTCTAGACAAGATAACCAATTGTGAATTTAAGGCAGCTTCCTAAAATTGTATTGTATATTGTCAGATTACTTCTCATACATATTGTCTTGTTGTGTTCTGCTCATTGGGACAACTATCTTTTGGTGTAAAAACTTAGAAATTAGTCATAGAATCTGTCAAGGAAACTAAAGACGACGATTTATGATTTAAGGTTATCTCTGTGCATGAGTGTTTACATAAGCTAGTGACGAAGTGGTGGACCAAGTAACATGTGGTTTAGGTTCTTATCTTAGGAGATCCTCAACACTAGTGATCGGCTCAACAATTGTAAATTAGAAGGGAGTATTGGTATAATGTGTGCTATCGAGATATGTGATGAGAATGGGCATATACGGATAAGGAAATTTGCACTCCCTTATTTTGTAGTCAATTACTACCTTAGCGGAGTCTAGGAATGGTTTTCCAAGTATGATAGGAGACTAGGAAAACTCTTCAAGATGCTCCATTATCTAGGATAACGATGTCCACTTAAAGTGGTGTACCTTAGAAAGCCATGATGACATCATGAAGAATTTCTCTAGTACCTTTTGATGGATCGACTAGCTAGCTGAATGACCACTCTAGACTTCTTTATGCTAGATCAATCGTTAGAATTTATTTCGCGTGATTCCAACTCTGTTTGCTCAAGATATTCCATATTTGGTGGTAATGGGTCGGATGATGATTAGATCATCAAGTCTTCTTACTTAATGTGTTTATCATTCAATGTAATTCAAGAAAATATGTAATTTACCATGATTAATTGATGCTTAATATTTATGTTGATAATTGATTAAACATCAATCACCATTGAATGTAAGTTTCATGACAAAAAGCCTAGTTTATCATAGAATAGTTGTAGGACAACTTTTACATGCAAAACCAATAACATGTTTGATTGATATGATTAAAAATTTAGGATCCTTGCCTAAATATCTGAGTGATTACTATATATAGTATAATGTCCGTCATCGAAGTTGACCGATAAAACTGCAAGTACATCAATATTATTTTTGTGTTGTTCTTAATCGGAATGGTGAAGGTGTCTAGTCCGGGTTTGATGGCTTGGTTTACTAATTAGCGCCTTACATGTCAAGGAAATGCTCCCTCCCAACATAGCTCGAGTGTCCTAGCCAGATCCGTTTTTTGAGAAAAGAATAATATGAGTAACTCAAATTGTACTCTAATTATTAAAACACAAAATAATACGTACTTGTGAGAGTTTATAATATATACTAATATCAAGAAAACCCCAATTGTTTATTGGTTGAATGATTGGATTAATAATTGATTTAATATGATTAAATTAATTAGATCTAATTAACTAATATGAATAGAGATATAATTTCCTTGGAAAAATTGATTATGTGAATATGATTCACAATAATTAATTGAAATTTGAATGGGATATGGAGGATCATATAAATGTCATCCATGGTCTCCCATTAAGGCGAAGGGTTTCATCGCCATGGATTGTATGCTGGAGATGCCTATCCGAAATGACATCTCCTACATACAAGCACACATGTATCATGATCTTTGCTTCTTGAAAGAGTAAGGCCGTATGCATAGTGACTCAAATATCGGCTCTTCATATTATTGGGGCGATAATGGATTGGGCATAGTGAATTCTATTCTTGTTAATGGTTGATTCAATTAACAATGGGTCAACATCACCTTACGGGTGGTGGGCTCGGGTGTTAAAGACCGAATTGTGAAATGAAAGTTGGACTTGTAAGGAGGAATGAGTCCCCGCTTCTTTTTATCCAAGTTGCAGTTTGCCATAATATTGGGATGTAACAACGATGAGAAGATTCCAGATCTCGCTTGAGATATAATGGTAAGTATGCCTCTTACTGTGAAAGTGAATAAGGAAATGAACTTTCAGAGTTGACAAGGAAAGACAACTTTGATAAAAATCCATAATCGAAGTAAAATATGTATTTATGCAAATTATCTTATTTCGGATAACCTACATTAAACCCACTCAGAAAATTATACTCAACAATATCCAGTATAATATCATGGATTGGATCCATGATCAAGATATCATACTTGCAATTGGACACATAATGTATGTGGTTGCAATATGCAATTTTTCTCATAATAGCGTGGAATGATAATTAAATAGACAATAGGTCAACAACCTTGGGTTTGTATGTCTCTATAGTCTTGATCTCTCATCGAATGTGCTTTGGAAGTATTATGTCGATGATGATCGTAATTATCGAAAATCCATATAAAATCTAAGAAGATGTTTTGGCATACATATGTGCTCTCGACATTTAATCATGAATGACATGGTTCACTACATTATGCAGAATGGTGGCTCGATAAGAGATGATGTACTTAAAATATTTTTTTACCTTCCTGAACCAAAGTCTTTAAGAGTTAATGTGGGTGTAGATATGATAAGTGTCATCATTCTACTATCTATACTCTAGTCTTTCATGAAGCTTCATAATATTCATATTGTATGAATTGAATGAAGCATATATAAATCTTGGAATACTCTTATATTGAAATCTTTTGAGTTCAACATAAGAGATCCTTTATCTTAACTGTTGGAAAAGAAAAGAGACCACCCATGTGTGTAGTACCACATGGGGGAGCGGTCACAATTGGGTCTGTCCGTGGGGCTATATAAGGAGCCCCACACCTCCTGTACTCATTGAGAACTTCAATAGAAGAAATGCCCAATTCAGGGGCTTCTCCCGTGGTTTCATCCCGCTCCTTCTGGAGTAGGGTTCCACGTTAAAATCTTTGTTCTTATTGTTCTATCTTTATTTCCGATTCCGCTTCCGCATTCTGTTTTTCTACATGGTATCAGAGCGGGTCGATTCTCGAGGAGTTTATGTTCATCTTTTATTCGAGATTTGTTTGTGATGTTTTATTTGTGAAGATTATTATCTGTTCATAAAGAATCTTGAGGTTCCTTCCTGCAAACTTTATTCACATGGCCTCTGTTGTTCGATCAATTTCCGCATGCTTTCCATGTCAAAAATCCTAGCAGGAGCAAGCGCTACCGCAAGCGCTTCCCAGGCGATAACGGTATCCAGGAAAAGATCATCTCACAACTACAGGCATTATTGGCGGCGATCCTGCAGCATGGAACCCCCATCGTGACGAAGGAGCCCCTTCTGGCATCGAGCCCTTCCTCTGCGACGAGTCTTCCTGGCCTGCTCCTCCCAGGTGCAGGCGCACATCTCAGGCGATGCACCCAGGCATATCGAGGTGCGCGCATGTCTTGGTGATCGGCACCGCCCCTTCCAGGCGGAAGCCCCGCCTCTAGTGGCGGCTTTGAACCCCAGCAGGCTCCGCCCTCTCTTCCCTCGCACGAAGCCACTCATTCTCCGTCTCCAGGCGCGCGGTCACTAACTAGCTCTCCACGCATCAGGCCTCGCGCAGACGGCCATCAGGCGGAGCTCAGCCCAGTTGCTCCCACCTCCGCAGCTCCAGGAGGCGGCGCCATCGGCGATCCTTCCCCTGCGGTGATGCCGCACAAGCAGGTGCCCCCATTGGGGGGCGGCAGCAGCGCCCCAGCGACGTCCCAGCAGCCTCCTCTCCTCCAAAGACCTGCGGCGGCGGCACCTCCAGATCCGTTGCAATTCGAAGGGAGGTTTCACGATGGGGAGCCCTAAACGGCGGGCCTCTCTATTAAAAAAAATTCAGTGTTAATGGGGGCTGACGGTTCACAAAAGGAAAAAAAAGGGCCGATGGTTGAAAACAAATGAAGGGGGGGTGATATTTGCTGTAAACTCTAATGGGTGTTATTAAAAAAAAACGTAGAAAAGAGGCTGGAAAGAAAAAAAAGAAGAGAGAGAGAGAGGTGATAAAGAAATTTTGAGAGAGAAGAGTTTGGGCTTAATTAGGTCCTATGTTATTTCACAGAAAAAAGACTTTGTTATTGGAGGCCCAACGCAAAAAAAAAGAGATTGTTAGTTAAAAAAAAGAAAAAAAAGAGAAAAGAGGCGCGTACAAGAAAAATCCGTACGCATATACTAACAAAAAAAAAAGAAAAAAAAAGAAAAAAAAAGTCGCATAAAAGAAAAAGTCGTACGCATAAAAAAAATGTGATTCATGTTTGCTTCTCCCAACTTGTCTATTATTTTCAATATTCTCACAAGTTTGGGAGAAAGGGGGAGTAAAAGCCATATGCATCCTATATCGTTGATTGACAGACCAAACACTCCGGATTTCACAGAATATCAAGCCATCTTCACTGTGCATCGATCTTCGTCGTGGTGTCTCTATCCTCGACATCGACTCCGCACTGGATTTGTTTTCTTCAAGGCACGACAGAGACAAAGTCCGGTGACCCGCAGGCACGACTGAGATAGAGATCCGGTGACCATGCAGGCACGGCAGAGACAGTCCGGTGACCTTCCAGGCACGACAGAGATACATTCCGGTGACCTGATATACCCGTCAGCAAGAGGGTTTGTCTACCAGTTGCGGATACATACGTTTATTGTGGTGATTTCAAGTGAAGATGTAATGATGTATATTTTTCTTTATTATTGCAAGTTGCAGCTGTCCCAGCTACCAACTTGAGGGGGAGTGTTGGAAAAGAAAAGAGACCACCCATGTGTGTAGTACCACATGGGGGAGCGGTCACAATTGGGTCTGTCCGTGGGGCTATATAAGGAGCCCCACACCTCCTGTACTCATTGAGAACTTCAATAGAAGAAATGCCCAATTCAGGGGCTTCTCCCGTGGTTTCATCCCGCTCCTTCTGGAGTAGGGTTCCACGTTAAAATCTTTGTTCTTATTGTTCTATCTTTATTTCCGATTCCGCTTCCGCATTCTGTTTTTCTACATTAACCATTATATTGTATGAATTGAATGAAGCATATATAAATCTTGGAATACTCTTATATTGAAATCTGTTGAGTTCAACATAAGAAATCCTTTATCTTAAGCAATGGTTATTTATAGATGAAGGAAGCGTAGTGGAAGCATGGGTCTGACCCGAGTTAGAAGGAAAGTGAAAGAGTTGATTGTACTTCTGTGGTTTCCACACATATGACATCCAAAGAGTTGGATGAATGTCAATACTGCAACAAACTGAGGCACTAATAGTATGTTTGTGTAGACTATCTAAGATCCTTATAGAAGGACCCAGATAGTGGACTGGAATATTCCACATCTACATATAATCATTGAATTGACTTGCTTATTAGATAATATCAAAGTCTAATAATTGTATCCATTCTTCTAATAACACTTGCAATTGGTTGCATATGTTTTAGAAGACTAGAAAATTTGATCTTAGATTTTAATAGTCTTCTACATGGATGTTGATGCAATTGCTGCAATAATCTCCATGCGATATATAGACTACATATTTTTAGTGGGGGAGCCCTTAGTCTTAGAGAATGTTTCTATGACATAGATATTAAAATACAATCACTGTTTATTTTTAAATGTTGGAAATAAGCATGAATTCTGGAAAAGATCTATCATTAAGAGTTATGATGGGTATATTTCAGATAGTAGTCTAACGTATAGAGGACTCTATTTAATTCGAAAATTGTTGAATGGTTCATTAACATTTCTAAATATTGAAAAATTAAACCTTAAAGGATCGAAAAGAGGATAAAGATCATTTGATCTAACATCAAGCTTTGTAGATATGTTTATTTATAAGATCAATAGACTACTAAGATATTGAACTTTATATTGTTTGAAGGTTCGAAACTTACATACTTATTAATAGAGATCCAAAGTAAAACATCTGATACACCCTTCTTTGGAAATGGTGTAAGACACATAGGTATTTGAGTTCTCATACATATTAACGTGTGTGGATCATCTATATCATAATATAAATTAATGATATGTGATAGCCATTAATAATTTTTGTGATATGAGATTTCTTCTCTTCACCTGTTAAACCCTTTGAAATAGTCAAAGATTCCACAATTTTGGTTTAGGACTAAAGTTTGAAGGAAGATGAAATGAATTTGATCTAACCAAGGTAGCAAGTACCTATTAGATGAATTCAAGTATTACGTTATGAAGAAAGGAATATCATTCCTATCTCACTCCTCCTAATACACCTCAACTCAATGGAGTTGTAAGGAGATGCAATTATATCATGTGTGACATGATTTGATCAATGACGAATCTTAGCATAATTACCTATTAGTTTCTAGGTATATATGTAGTAGAGACTACAATATATATCCTTAATAAGATTCCATGCAAATACAAATCAAAAAACTCCTCGTGAGCTAAGGTTTGGAACCTAGCCAGTGTTGGACTCTTGAGGATTTAGGGTTGCTTGGTCCATAATAGTGTCATGGGTGTAAGTAAGTTGGAATCTAGCACCAGAGAGTGCTACTTCATTAGCAATATAAAAGATGGTACTGGGTACCTACTTTATGATCATGAGATTTTTAAAAGATTTAATCTCCAAGGATATGATTCTTAGAGGATGACTTTCTTTAGAATCAAGATGGAAATGAAGTAAAGGATCTCATTGAATCTTGAAAAGATAACGAGGCTCCTAAAATCAAACAATAAAAGGACAATTAAAGATGAAACACTCATACCTCTTCAAACTTGTTTGAGGATGTTAAAACCACCTAAAGGGTATGGATTCCATGTGCCATAAAAGTTTGAGAATGATCTTACTTCATATGATGAAGTTTCTAAGGATCATAACATGGAGAGATGGATGTTAGCAATAAAGTCTAAAATAGACTTCATACACAAGTGTTGTGTATGGACCCTCGAGTATCCTCCTATAAGGGTAAAACCTGTTAGGTGTAAATGGGTCTTCAAGAGAAATAATGAACTCGATGAGAACATAGAGACCTTTAAAGCACGATTCGTAGCCAAGAGCTACACACGAAGAGAAAACATCATTCGTGATGAGACTTTCTCTTCACTGACCATGCTTAAACCCATGAGAATATTACTAACTATAGCTACACAAATTTACTATGACATATAGATGATGGAAGTCAAGACTGCATTCCTCTATGAATTCCCAACCGAGGACATTCATATGAAGTAGCCCCAAGGCTTCATACTTGAGAATGGCAAGATGTGAAAGCTAAAGGAACTCCATCTATGGACTCAAATAAGCTTCTTGTAGTTAGAACACTACATTTGATGAAATTATGAATGTTATGATTTCAGATAGAATCTTGATGAACCATGTGGAGCTTAGTGGGAGTGCCATTGTGTTCATCGTGTCAAATATAGATAATATCCTAATCATTTGGATATGATAAAGGGATGAGAATAAGTGTTTTATAATCTAGTTGTTCCATACCTTGAAATAAAAGATCTCAAGTATACCTCTCAGATCATAGTTCTGAAGTTGTTCAGAAACAAAGAGAAGAGGGCATTGGAACCGTCACATTAGCGGTACACCTTGGACATGCTCCATTTTTCGGAAAACCCCAAGGAAGGCTTCCTTCCCTTAAGATATGGTACTGACCTATATGAAGGAATACCACCTCAAAAGAGTCGAGGAAGTGAATGCTAAAGGAACATGCCCTTGTGCATCGGTTAATAGAAGCCTAGTGTTTGCTAGATGTGTACAAAAGTCAGATGTCTTCCATGCAGTGGGAGTAGTAAACTGTTACTAATCCTATGATGGAGATAAAACACTTATTTACATTAACAAAAACACATTCAAAGATGACAAGCCTTTTGAGATAGTGATATCAAAGTCTTATCTTCAAGAACTTGAGACTTTATAGATAGTGATAGAAAAGGTCTTAATTGCATATGCCTTATAAGACTTAAGATTGGGTCTTAGTCTTAGGAGATAGAAATATTTGGGAATAAGGGTATTTTGATAAGGATGATAGAAATTACATACTGGTTATGATAATTATTTAGTTGCAGTGTCAAACACACTAGAACTACTTTAACAAGACTGAATATTGGTTGCATAATATGCAACATTCGCATTATATGCGAGCACTGTTACTAGGACATATGCAAGTATCGTAAAAGGGCTTGGTGTAGTCTCTCGAGAATAGAGTGACTGGTCAGCTTACCAAGCTTTTTTCTAAATAGCTTATAATTAGCACTTGAGTGTGTGTTTAAATATTAGCCCATTAATGTCTCTTTGGGCTAGTGGGAGATTGTTGGACATGCGAACCCATGCCGAACCATTATGTAGTACATGTTATTGCAAATCATTCCCTGATCTAAAAACAAGAATAACTAATTTGCATTATAGGTCCCTTAATATAATTAGGGTTATGTATCATGTCCATCTTAATGAACATACAATTGTTGATTCTAATGTTGAATCATAGAGGTTGGTGCTTGGATTATATCTAAAGAGTTAGATTGAGGACTCATCAAGCACCGTTAAATGATTATTAAGATGGGATATCCATTCTCAAAAGAAGATGGCAATTCTTATCTAAAGGTTGATATCTAACTGACCTCTTGATGCAGGTCATGTGCATAGGAACAGAGATTTGAAGTTGTTAGACAAGTTAGGTCAAAAATAGTTGACTTAACGAGATCGAGATAACCAAGACCTATATCATATACAATCATGATATAGGCACACATTCTTTGATCAGAGATAGATGTGTTACTATATGTTCGAGTATGTACATTTGGCGGACTGATAGGTTGATGACCTACTCAGGGTCTATACACCAGCGAGCAAGTGTGCATACAAGGGCATAGGACTGATAGGTTGATGACCTAGTCAGGGTCTACACACCAGCGAGCAAGTGTGCATACAAGGGCATATGACTGATAGTTTGATGATCTAGTCAGGGTCTATACACCAGCGAGCAAGTGTGCATACAAGGGCATATGATTAGTACGATCTCTCAAAGGGATGATACATGTTTTGATTAGGGAATCAGAAGACATGAGCTCACTCATGAGATATTGGGATCAAATTCTGTGCATGGTCATCTCGCTTTGGAAGCTTGATTGCGTTTGTAGGGTTGATATATGCATCTGGAAAGTTTATGATCAATACCCGAGTATGATATATACTTTTGGAATGTATATGATCGATACCTACTCCCAATGATCGAATGGGAAACTTAATGATAAAACCCTTAAGAAGACAGTCTAAATAAGATCTAAAACTTTTGGTTTATTCTAGGTATTCCATATGCATGATGTACATGTATTAGGAATACTCGAGGGTAATGTAATCATAAATGATTGTATAACTGTAACACTTCCATTCCGAGGGAGTGATGACACATGTTTGGATTTTAGTGATTCCTCTCAATAGAGAAGTAATCTGATCTTAGTCCAAATGTTGAACATTGATCTGAATACGGTTCAGATGCAATCAAAAGATTAGATTTATGACTTGATTCAATCGAACATCTTTGAGAGATCCCCTTGATCTGGATTTGAGATATGATCTCAATATCCAAGTCACTATACATGGAACGTACAATTACCTTGTCCTTATCTCCAAGTATCCGTAGAGAAAGCACATTATTCTTGAAAGAGTTAAAGAATATTTTCATTATTGATAATGTATCTGAGCATTGATGAAAATTGATAGTTAAATGTCATTTAATTATCATGAATAATGTGAATGTGATTCATATTATTTGGGCACATTAAGAGAGTCATCCAAGATAATTAAATATGATTTAATTATCAAGGATATGAATAATGTGGATATCTCTATCCATATTAATAATAAATATTATAAATGTGATATATAATATATTAGAGAGAGTTAATTGTAAATAAGGTTTATGAATTACATGTTTATGTGAATTGGATTCACATTGTATAATTAATTGTAGATGTAATTTACATTTTATTGGGTGTTTGAATTTGATTCATAATTGTCAATGGTTTTGTTTGCAATTATTATTTGGTGATTTTTGTTGACAAAAGATTCCATGGAATAATACTTACTGTTATGAGATTACATTAGGATTGGAGAGAGATTCTCTCTCTCTCTCCAATCAAGGTGGCTGTCCACCGTGTAAGGGAAGGATGCTATCTCCTTTCCCTTTACATGGAAGGAGGCTCTCTAATCCTATTTCATTTAGTAGATTTTGTATTTAATTGAAACTAAATATATTAAGATTATTTACAACATATTTAATTTCTTTTAAATTAAATTAATTATTGTTGTAATTTTTTACAATAAATTATTTATTTGAATTAGGAGTGCATCTCCACCATCCTATTTAGTTTAAAAGAAAGGTTAGACCTTGCCTTTTCTTTAACACATACAAGACAACAAATCTCCCTTTATATACGTACCCTCTCCCTCTCTCTTAACATGTGGCCTTCCATATGTTGACTTAGAGAATGTCATCGTCGTCGCCATGCCGTTGTGTTGTCAGATCGACAACTCATGGATCTGTATCTTCTTTGCTGCGATGTGCTAGTGAAGAAGGCATCGGATTTGTGAGAAAAAAATAGAATAATCGTCGCTCGAATCATCAACTTGGATTGCAAGAAGCATGCGTCTCATTAATGCTCCTGCAAGTGTGATCTTCGTTGGATCAGACTTGAGACAAGAGAATCTCTTACTTTAGAGATTAGCGATCGTAACCACGCTTCAAGAGGTATTCCTTGAACTCGTTTGTGATCTTGATGAAGCGATTTGAGAAGTGTTCTCAAGTCATGTGGTTTCATCATTTAAAATTTTTTAATTTTTTATTTCCCTGAACAACTAGTATTACTAGTCATTCGTGATCGCATGTGATGCGATCTTCACACTTCCGTGATGCGCTAAGTCCTAAACCCTAGCCTTCAATGCCTACCCTAAGTGTGTTTGAGATTTCTTGTAAGGACATGAGTCTCGCTAAGGCGTCATCAAGGAGTAGGAGTGGTTAGAGGAGGTCCATCATCGATTGGAGCTTAACTCTGACAAGGTCGTCTGCTCCTAGTCTCCGAGAAGTATGAGCTACTAGGTTAGCCTAATTAGGTCATATTTTCAATTCTTTGCATAGCCTCACATTTTTATTTCAATGATTTCAACTTCCTTTAGCGTTAAATTAGCAAATCATAGTTGTTAGAGCACTAGGTTCGTCCATCTATTCCACTGAGAAAACCACTTGTTCTAACCCATCTGACGATCCCATTTCCATCCTCTTCACGTCTTCATCCTTTAACCTTGCCCATATCAACTCGATTCTCTTTGAATTGAAGAATCGAGTCTCCTCCTCCGCCGCTCGCTGGAGACACCCCATCCATCTCATCCTTTATGCATTCCATCTTCAAAACGACTCAAGGAGAAAGCCCTCGAGCCCTGTGATTGTTTTGTGCAGGATCCAGACTCATTAGAGCCACCTAGAGCCTGAATGGACTGAAGAACATGACCTCCAGGTCCTTGGGAAAGAAACTCCATCTGGGACTCCTCTGACAATGCCCAGATCGATTGAAGGTGCACTGCAGTTGCAGAAAAGCCCCTGGCAGAAGAAGGAACGATCAGTGAGGCGTCATGTGGCTAGAGCACCGAGAAATCAATGATCAAAGTGGAACAGGGAAGTGTCCATCCCTATTTTCCTCATCCCTCCACAACCGTTGGATACAAGCTTCGGCCTAGATCTAATATAAGTCATTGAACATTAAAGTTAATCGGTACATGCTCCTGACTGCCCATCTTATGTGGCACGATGTGGTGCAATCTCAGCCGCCCGATCCAGACAGCACGCACAAGGCACGAGTGCTTTGGGTATAGTGCACTTTAAACCTCCCACATTTTTGTATTTCTGAATAGTCCTGTAAGTATTTTTATTAGTGTAATATTTTTTGGTTAAAACTGCACCTGACCCTAGGATTTCTGTTAATTACAAAGCAGTCCTCTTGCCTCACGTGTAGCTACATGTGAGGCCCTGTAAATTTTGCATAAGTGCCCTTTAAGTTGTAGGACCTGTTATCAAATGGAATATATGTTTTTAGAAAATGTGATTAGGTCCATGTTTGTGTAACATTTAGTTTCCTTTTATTGTATGCATTATAAATATTTTTATTGCTCAGTAAATCACAGTAAAATTAATTTAAGTGCCTGCAACCTTGCTTGATCTCATATTTTTTACATAGCATTTTAATTAATTTTCCTATTTACTAAAAATACAAAAACAAGAAATTTCATCTTGTCTAAATATTATAACTCATAAAAAAGAGAAAAACCTCTCTAAAAATTCCCAAAAAATATTATCTATAGTTATATATTATCTGCCACATATCCAAAAATATCTAAAAAATACAAAATATAAAACCTAAAAATGACAAAACTTTGAAAACACATAAAAATTAAAAAAAAATTTAAATTCAAAATATATCCTTATGTTTGTGAATTTTCTTTATTATATATACTATATGTTAAAAATAGTTTTAGGATAATTTCAGACTTATTTATAAATATTAAACCTAAAAAATCTCGAATTATTATTCTGTACAATGTTTTGCTATATTTGTTACTTTTAAAAAAATCAAAATTAGGAAAATTATCAAAAAGAGAGAAAAACATAAAAATCACAAAAATATTTTATTTCATTTAGTTTCTTATATTTTGATATATTTTAAAATATAATACCATCTATATACTATATATATTAAATATTACTTACATTATCTATAATATCCAAATTAATATACATACATATATATATATATATCAAAAATAGAAAAAAAATTGCAAAATAAAAAGGAAAATAAAATAAAAATTTTAAAAATATAAATAAAAATAAATAAATAAATCCATAAAAATTAAATATAATAAAAAATCCACAAAAAATATAAAAAAGAGAAAAAGACAAAAGAAAAGAAATAAGGACTTGACATTAATTAGAAATAATTAATACCAGATCCCAATCTATACAGTTTGCTCCCTGAGTTCGACCTCTATATTACTTGTCACTATATACATTTTGTTATAGTAATAATAAATTTTAGCTCACACATTTGCATTTTTATTTATCTTTGTGGGTTGATTATTGATTAATTTGAAATTGATCATCACAGCAATTACGATTCGAGCCTTGTTAGGAACCCTAGGTTTATCGGGATTATCAAATGGCAACGTTGCTGGGAAGCAACATAGTATAGATTGCTTATTTTTCTTATTTGATTTATTCTCTTTTATTCAATCTTTGTTTCTTTTTTATTTATATTTATCTAGAACTGTTCTTACAACTCTCTTGTTTTTCTTTCTTGCGAAGGCCCATGGATCGAGGGCGTACTTCCTAGGACGACCAGAACACCCACATGAAGCAGAGGTCGACTTTTCTGACCTAGCCAACAGGAGAGAGCAGCGAAGAAAGACCTGGAGTTGTGAAGACAGTTGTAGTTTAGCTTTAGTTTTATTTTTATCTCTAGTGAGAGAGAGAGACTTAATTTCTAATAATTAAACATAGACATTAGACTCTCTAGACACTTACATTTTTGTGAGGTCCATTTCATCAGGTGTGTTCACCTGGGGGACCTCGTCAGCTTTTTCATCATTTTCTTGTCCTTCTCTTTTATTCCTCCCCAATTTTATCTTTATTTTCTCATGATGTTAGTTTTTTACCTTTCTTTTTAGTTCTGTTGTGTGATTGATCCCTTAGCATAGGACTTTCTTGATCGATTAATCTAGGTCCACAACCCTAATTATTTTATGTGAATGTAGTTCTCTAATGCGCTTAGACTTAGATCAAATCAAATTTGTGTTTTACATTAATACTAATTTCTATCTAGGGTAATTTTACTGGTGCATTCATATAGGATAGTTTCGATTCCTATCTAGAATCCCCCATGGAGAGAGCTGGATGCAAGGTTAGCCTGACTAAGAATTCATCATGTTTTTCCCACTTGTATTGCTTTCCTGACTCCTCCCTCTGATTCTGATCACCTAGGATACAAAGGGAATTATAAAATTCATCAGACATTTTCTTCTTCAAAAATACCAAAAAAAGGGATAACCAAAAAATTGGGACTGCTCATTCATAGCATGTCATCTGCACCTCATCTGCATATCTTGCATATGGAAGGTGAAAAGCTAGTGGGTTCTGAACCAAGTTATGAGTAGATATTGAGGATGGACTTGATTTGACCTTAATCCACCTAATTTCAGAGGAACCTTATAGGAACTGGAGTTAAGATTTCTCAGGTCAAGTGACTTAATTCTTTGAGTCCGCAAGTCTATGTTCACATGTCATCTTGATCAGTCTAAGTAGAATATCTCGTTCATACGCAGGATTCTTTTAGATAATGACCTAACTTGGACAAGCACTATGCACGTAGCTCTTCATTGATGAGGTGGTGAGGAGGTAGAATCCTTTAGCCTGGAGTAGCACACAGGTGGAAACATCCGTCCTCCTCTAGGGAGGGTAGTGCATCTCAACCTAGTCTGGTGGTGTTGACGTCTAAGGACGGGATGCTGTGGGTTGCAATAATGCTTCAAAAGAGGGATAGTCTACTAGCTCAAGAGGAAAAACTCCTGATGTACATGCTGCACCTTGTATATAGTTCCAAAAAAAGAGAAAAATGCAAGAACTCCAAAAAAAATCAGACAGGTCTAAGTGAAAAAAAATACCTGTCGGAGTATGTATATTAGCAAAGAAATGCAGCTGGATGACTTGGCTACACTGGTCAGGCATCCTGGGATAGGTAGCTACACTGGCTACCGTCCATTCTTTTCTCTACCCCTTCCTCTTGAGTTGGTCGCACTTGAACTTATAAGGGAATACCCCTCTCCTCGAGGAAAGAGTTACTGGACCGGGTTATTGAGTTACCATGTTAGAGGAGGCTGGTTCTGAGCCATTTCTGATGTGGAGAGTTACATCTCACTTACACAGTACAAGTAAGAATCATAGTCATCAGAAATTTGCGTTTGAAGATTTGTGCTGACCTGACTATTGAGGCGTCTTGAATAGAAGACTTGTGGAACTTGAAGTCTGTTAGGTCTTAAATTCAGATCCCAATAAGGTTCCCCCAGACAGTTAATCCAAAGGTCGAGTCAATCTCCATTTTCAACTTTTGTTCATGACCTTGGTATGGAACCCAAAATCATTTCACTCTTGCATTTCATTTTAGTTGCTCGGGGACGAGCAAGGTTTAAGTATAGGGGGTTGATGAATCTGTGATTCATCACTTTAAAAGTTGAAAATAGAGTCTTGTTTCCGAGTAAATAGCAACATATTTCCCTTTATATTGTAAAATTAGCATTCATGCATGCAGGCATAATATCTGTATTTTAGCATTCATACTTGCATTAAATAAGAAGCCAAATTCACTTGTAAATATTCACTTGTATATTAGCTAAAATACCCTATTTGTATATATTTTATACTAACTCCGAATCCAATAAAACCAACTCCTTAGTGTATATATTACTAACACTAATTAAAGAAAAATATCAAAAAAATACTAACTTGTAAAATTGACCAATAAAAGCCGAATCCAAGTTTGAGATCATGAACCTTAAAATACACATATCTCTCTCAGACAACCTCCGAATAAGGTCTACTCACTTTTAAAGTAATATACATTCAGAGACCTTCGAAACAAGACCAATTTCATTCAAATCGGAGCTCGTATGCAAAACTTGGGTTTTGAGCCCTTTTGTACATTGTACATAATGACCGTTTTACCCCTGTATTTTATCTTTTTATCTTCTTAATTATTAAAAATCCAAAAAAATATATTAAGTTGTAAATATTCTTCTCATATTTTCTTTATTTTTATTTTGATTTTTTTAATTAAAAATGACAAAAAATTACAAAAGATAAAATGCGGTATTTTATACCTATAAGGTACCGCCCAAAAATATGCTTTTATACAGATGATCTCGTTTGATTTTCAACCCTTCACGAAAGTTGTAGATCTCATCGAGACGAGAAACATTCGTGTTGACCACTTTTTGATCTAACCTCTTTTATTATTTCTTTTTGATTTTTCTTTGTATTTAGTTGTGGATTTTTCTCGAAGTGACACGTGGCAACTCCTAAAGCCACCATGTGTCGCCTCCTCATTCATCCACTTATATCATTTCTCTCCTTTATTCTGGACCGTTGGATGAAAGGGTATTTCATCAGCGGTCCACCTTCTCCTCTACCTATTCCTCTCCCACTCTCCCATGACTTAAGGGAGAAGCCAACCATCGACAACCACTCCCACCTCCAACTCTCCCACTCCATCTTCCATCTCTCCCACTCTCTCCATCTCCTCTCCAACCTCCACCTCCTCCTCTTTATATTCTCCTCCACTCTTCCATTCACCCCCATCCGCCACTTGAGAGAAGAAGCCCAGCTCTACATTCCCTGAAGGTGATAGCTCCAGGAGATCCCTCCGAGCGAAGACGACTCCTTCTTGGCGAGATCCGGCGATTTCAACCTTCGCCGCTGCAAGATTCACACGAGGCTTGCTCGAGCTCCGCCTCAGCCGCGGCGTTGAGCGACGATCGAAGGAGCGGAGGGATCTCCTGGAGCTGTCACCTTCAGGGAATGTAGAGCTGGTCTTCTTCTCTCAAGTGGCGGATGGGGGTGAATGGAAGAGTGGAGAGAATACAAAGAGGAGGAGGTGGAGGTTGGAGAGGAGATGGAGAGAGTGGGAGAGATGGAAGATGGAGTGGGAGAGTTGGAGGTGGGAGTGGTTGTCGATGGTTGGCTTCTCCCTTAAGTCAAGGGAGAGTGGGAGAGGAATGGGTAGAGGAGAAGGTGGACCGTTGATGAAATACCCTTTCATCCAACGGTCCAGAATAAAGGAGAGAAATGATATAAGTGGATGAATGAGGAGGCAACACGTGGTGGCTTTAGGAGTTGCCACGTGTCACTTCGAGAAAAATCCACAACTAAATACAAAGAAAATACAAAAAGAAATAATAAAAGAGGTTAGATCAAAAAGTGCTCTTCATGAATGTTGCTCGTCTCGATGAGATCTACAACTCTCGTGAAGGGCCGAAAATCAAACGAGATCATCTGTACAAAAGCATATTTTTGGACGGTACCTTATAGGTATAAAATACTGCGTTTTATCTTTTGTAATTTTTTTGTCATTTTTAATTAAGAAAAATCAAAATAAAAATAAAGAAAATATGAGAAGAATATTTACAACTTAATCTAATTTTTTTAGATTTTTAATAATTAAGAAAATAAAAAGATAAAATACAGGGGTAAAACGATCATTATGTACAATGTACAAAAGGGCCCAAAACCCAAGTTTTGCATACGAGCTCCGATTTGAATGAAATTGGTCTTGTTTCGAAGGTCTCTGAATGTATATTACTTTAAAAGTGAGTAGACCTTATTCGGAGGTTGTATGAGAGAGATATATGTATTTTAAGGTTCATGATCTCAAACTTGGATTCGGCTTTTATTGGTCAATTTTACAAGTTAGTATTTTTTTGATATTTTTCTTTAATTAGTGTTAGTAATGTATACACTAAGGAGTTGGTTTTATTGGATTCAGAGTTAGTATAAAATATATACAAATAGGGTATTTTAGCTAATATACAAGTGAATATTTACAAGTGAATTTGGCTTCTTATTTAATGCAAGTATGAATGCTAAAATACAGATATTATGCTTGCATGCATGAATGCTAATTTTACAATATAAAGGGAAATATGCTGCTATTTACTCGGGAACAAGACTCTATTTTCAACTTTTAAAGTGATGAATCACAGATTCATCAACCCCCATATACTTAAACCTTGCTCGTCCCCGAGCAACTAAAATGAAATGCAAGAGTGAAATGATTTTGGGTACCATACCATGGTCATGAACAAAAGTTGAAAATGGAGATTGACTCGACCTTTGGATTAACTGTGTGGGGGAACCTTATCGGGATCTGAATTTAAGACCTAACCGACTTCAAGTTCCACAAGTCTTCTATTCAAGACACCTCAATAGTCAGGTCAGAACAAATCTTCAAACGCAAATTTCTGATGACTAGGATTATTACTTGTACTGTGTAAGTGAGATGTAACTCTCCACATCAGAAATGGCTCAGAACCATCCTCCTCTAACAAGGTAACTCAATAACCCGGTCCAGTAACTCTTTCCTCGAGGAGTGGGGTATTCCCTTCTAAGTTCAAGTGCGACCAACTCAAGAGGAGGGGGTAGAGAAAAGAATGGACGGTAGCCAGTGTAGCTACCTATCCCAGGATGCCTGACCAGTGTAGCCAAGTCATCCAGCTGCATTTCTTTGCTAATATACATACTCCGACAGGTATTATTTTTTTCACTTGGACCTGTCTGATTTTTTTTGGAGTTCTTGCATTTTTTCTCTATTTTTTTTGGAACTATAAACAAGGTGCAGCATGTACATCAGGAGTTTTTCCTCTTGAGCCAGTAGACTATCCCTCTTTTGAAGCATTATTGCAACCCACAACATCCCATCCTTAGACGTCAACACCACCAGACTAGGTTGAGATGCACTACCCTCCCTAGAGGAGGACGGATGTTTCCACCCGTGTGCTACTCCAAGCTAAAGGATTCTACCTCCTCACCACCTCATCAATGAAGAGCTACGTGGATAGTGCTTGTCCAAGTTAGGTCATTATCTAAAAGAATCCTGCGTATGCACGAGATATTCTACTTAGACTGATCAAGATGACATGTGAACATAGACTTGCGGACTCAAAGAATTAAGTCACTTGACCTGAGAAATCTTAACTCCAGTTCCTATAAGGTTCCTCTGAAATTAGGTGGATTAAGGTCAAATCAAGTCCATCCTCAATATCTACTCATAACATGGTTCAGAACCCACTAGCTTTTCACCTTCCATATGCAAGATATGCAGATGAGGTGCAGATGACATGCTATGAATGAAATGCAAGATTTTTTTTTGAAATGCAAGGCTGATATGCAAGAGTAAATAAGAAGCCTTTATTTTTGTTTTTTGTTGTTTCTTTTGTTCTTTTTGTTTTTTTTCAAAACTTTGGTATACCTCCTATGTTACAACAAATTTTACAAAAGTATGTTTTACAAGAATTTTACAACTTTTTATACAAGTATTATACATATTGTACATATTATACAAGTATACAAAATTTTAATTTATTATTTTAATTTTTATAAAAGGTTTACAAGTATTATACAAGTATAATTTTTTTTTCAATTTTTACCAACCCGTAATTATTGCAAAATATATACAAAAATACGCGAAAGTACGAGCTATGGGTAAAGTATATATGTAATATATACATGCCCCCTATACTTAGCGTGTGCTATGTCCTCAGAGCACTAAAGCGACTAAAAAGACATAGCTCGGGCTAAGCGTACGAGAGCTAAAATTACAAAAGTATAGAAGTCGTCTCGCCCCCCTATACTTAGGCTCTGGCAGCCTAAGTGTAGAAGAAGGTCAAAAATGGGGCGGACGAGGTTAAGAGGGGAAATGGATGAGTATATAATGCGGGCATCGGTCCCCCCTATACTTAGGCTCAGGTCAGCCTAAGTATAGGACAGAAGTGAGTATGAGGACCAATGTAATCGAGGGAATGTACAACGAACCGACTTAGGTGACCCTTCCCCCCTATACTTAGGATCTGGTTATCCTAAGTATAGTCCAAGATAGTGATCTAATGAGGCGGGGATGGGTTACTAAAGTCGCGTGAGAGAGGATAGGATGTACAAGAAGAATGATATATACAAATGAGTTGGTCTGAATCTTTCGAGATGTTGCGGATGGCTGGAGCTCACTGCTGCAAGGTCTCATACGCGGCTCGAGGTGTATCTGCTGAATCTGACTCGCGCATGAATACAATCTCCTCAACATGGACTAACTTCTCATTTAATTCGACGAAGTGCTTCAGCAGCTGTCCATTCACTAGGAATGTTGGTGCGTCATCTACGAGATCTGAGATCTCGACACATCCACTATCATGCACCGTACAGACGATAAATGGGCCCGTCCACTTAGACTTCAACTTGCCTTGGAAAATCTTCAGCCTAGCATTGAACAACCATACCTTCTGTCCAGGAACAAAGGTCTTTCTTCTGATATATCTATCATGCCAACTCTTCACCTTGTCCTTGTATACCAAACTGTTGTCATATGCGCGGTTTCTGACTTCCACAAGCTCAATCAGATCCATGTCTCTCTGCTTCTGCCCAAGGTGCGTGTTCCAGTTGACCTTTTTAATTGCCCATTCTGATTTGTGCACTAATTCTGCGGGCAAATGGCATGGCTTTCCGAATACCATTCGGAATGGGGAGGTGCCTAACGGTGTCTTGTAAGCCATCCTATACGCCCAGAGGACTTGATCCAAGATCTGAGACCAGTCCTTCCTGTCCGGGCGGACAAGCTTTTGCAATATGGTTTTCACCTCCCTATTTGACACCTCAGCCATACCATTGGTTTGTGGGTGGTAAGGACTTGCGACACGATGTTCAATGCCATAGTCCTTCAAGAGTTTCTTCACCTCCCGATTCACAAAGTGGCTACCCCCATCTGATATCATCATTTTGGGGATCCCGAACCTAGAGATGATGTGCTCTCTAATGAATTTACAGACAGTCCTGCTGTCTGCGGCTCGGGTCGGGATTTCCTCCACCCATCTGGATAGATAATCCACCGCAAGAAGGATATATTCGAACCTGTGGCTGATAGGGAATGGGCCCATGAAATCGATGCCCCAGGCGTCAAAGACATCACAAATGATGACCGGCTGCATTGGCATCTTATCCTTGGAACCGACGGTTCCTCCCATTCTCTGGCATACTGGGCACGACTTCGCGAAGGCGGTGGCATCGCGAAACAAAGTCGGCCAGTAGAAGCCACACTGAAGTACCTTCCATGCGGTCCTCTTCCCGGAGTGGTGTCCTCCTGCCTCTAAGCAGTGGCACAAAGAAAGGACACTCTGGTATTCCTCCTGAGGAATACATCATCTCCAGACACAATCCGGTCCTTCAAAGAAAAGGATCGGATCCTCCCAATGGTAGTGTCTAGCGTCAGACTTCAGTCGGTCGATTTGGCTCTTGGGCCAATCTTCGGGAACTTTCTTGGAGACAAGATAATTCACGATATTAGCATACCATGGGAGTGAGTCGATAACAAAAATCGACTCATCAGGGAAGGAGTCTCGAATTGGTGAAACCTCGGAAGTATTAAGATCTTCGAGACGAGAGAGATGATCGGCCACTACGTTCTTCTTTCCAGGTTTATCACGTATGTCCAAGTCAAATTCCTGGATAAGTAAAATCCATCGAAGAAGACGCGCTTTCGCGTCCTTCTTCTCCATCAAGTACTGTAGTACCGTATGGTCAGTGAACACAGTTACCTTGGATCCGATTAGGTGAGATCTGAATTTGTCCAAGGCAAATACTACCGCAAGCATTTCCTTTTCCGTAACTGTATAGTTACGCTGAGCGGTATCAAGCACTTTGCTTGCGTAGTGAATTGCGAACGGGACGCCATCTCTTCTTTGTCCTAACACAGCCCCAACAGCATAGTCTGAGGCATCTGTCATGATCTCAAAAGGTAGAGACCAATCTGGGGCTTGTAGGATGGGTGCGTCCATTATCATTCCTTGCAATAGCTTAAAGGCCTCAAGATATTTGTGATCAACAATAAACTCCATGTCTTTGCCTAAAAGCTCAGTTAGCGGTCAGGCAATCTTAGAAAAATCCTTAATGAATCTCTGATAAAATCCAACATGCCCGAGGAACAACCGCAACTGCTTAACATTGGTTGGTGGCTGGAGTCGTCTGATCACATCCACCTTGGCAGGGTCAACCTCCATTCCTCTCTTGGAGATGACATGCCCCAACACTATGCCCTCCGTCACCATAAAGTGACTTTTCTCCCAGGAGAGCACTAGATTAACCTCACAACATCTTTTGAGGACTCAGTCCATATTCCTAAGACAGGAATCGAAGGAATCGCCGTGGACCGAGAAGTCATCCATGAAGACTTCCAGGAATTCGCCGACCATTTCGACGAATACAGCAATCATGCACCTTTGGAAAGTACCTGGAGCATTGCATAACCCAAAAGGCATGCGCCTGAAACCATAGGTACCAAAGGGGCATGTAAACATGGTCTTTTCCTGGTCATCCGGAGCTATGGCTACTTGATTGTAGCCCGAGAACCCGTCTAAGAAGCAGAAGAACTCTTTCCCCGCTAGTCTCTCTAAGATCTGATCAATGAACGGTAGGGGGAAATGATCTTTCTTCGTCGCGGCATTCAGGCGTCTGTAATCCACACAGACGCGCCACGACGTGGGTACTCGCGTCACGATCTCCTCTCCATCCTCATTGGTGGTAGTCTGAATTCCCGACTTTTTCGGGACAACATGGATTGGGGCCACCCACTTAGAGTCGGAGATTGGGTAAATGAAACCCGCATTGCACCATTTTTCTATCTCTTTCTTCACGACCTCTCGTAAATTTGGATTCAACCGGCGTTGGAATTCATGGGAGGGTTTGGCTTCGTTCTCCAAGTAAATATGGTGCGAACACAGAGCGGGATTTATCCCGTGGAGATCGGAAATGCTCCAGCCTATTGCCTTGCGGTTTTTCTCCAGGATCTCTAGCAAGCGAGATTCCTGCTCCTCGGTCAATCGCGAACTGATGATGACCGGAAATTTCTTGTCCTAACCCGCAAGGAAGGCGTATTTTAAGGTTGTGGGCAAGGGTTTGAGCTCAGGAATAATGTGATCGTCTAAGAAGTCTGGCTCAACCTGATCTGGTTCAGTGTTGGAAGTGGCTGGATCATTCTCTGTGATAGCTGCCACCAAGTTCGGCTCTGGAGTCAGATCATCAAAGGTCTCCATACGATCGGCAAACGCCTCGTCCGACTCGTCATCCTCATCTTCCGATTGTCCTAGAGATGTAAGGACCGACAAGCCCAACTGGGCCTCTATGTCATCGAAGATTTAGGGCGATGCAGGCTCAGAGCTGTACTCGTTCCTGAGGATCTCGTAGACTGACTCATGCACTGGATCATCTTTGGAGGAGATGGACGCATCGGTGCTGACTGGGTTCTGTCTCCATGGCCCAACAAAGTCTACATGCTCGCAGTCTGTTCCGGTAGAAGAGTACTCGGTGCTGGATTCTGAATCCGGTCTCTGCCATCTTGTCTGCTTCATTTCAAGTTCCTCATCTCCGCCTGGAGTTTGGAACTGAATTGCTATCTTTTAATATTGACATATGTGACAGGGTGTGATGAAAGTAAGCATTTGTTGATCAGTGTGTACCAACTTGTTAAAAGAAGTGGAGCTACACAACAAAAAAATATTGACTGAAAAAGAGCTCTCAATTACAAAGTTAATCTCAAAGAGCTTCAATCAAGGGCGGGCGCTCCCAACCATTTAAAAGTGTCCACTTGGTCCAAAGCTAATTAGGCCAAATGATTCGGGTTAGTATCTCAAAAAGGGTTCTGCATCTTAAGAGATACAAGTCTGGGTGTAAGTATATTAGATACTTAAAGAAGACACATCCCGATGTACTCCCAGGAAAACAAGTACATATGACTCAACAACTCTTGATGGACGCACTGATCAACGACCAAAAATACATGTGTTGAGTAATAAAGCACTCAAGAGGACATTTGTTCCAATGAGAGGGAGAGAAGAAATTACACAAACCTAAGCTCTCCATTAACTGGACATTCATCTACATTTTAAACTCTGACAAACCACTAAGGTGGTAGATTGAATGCAAGAAATGATTTATTGTATAGTATTGAGAATTAGTTCTTGAGGAGAGTCTCTTGGATAAGGACTTTGAGTGACGTCTCGACTAGACTCTCATGATTGCAGTACATACTCAACTTCAAACCTCTTATGTTATATGTATGAATAGATACATGTATTTTGAATATTTATTTTATATTGTATATTTTATTATTTTATATAGGTACTTTATATATTTTGATTTAATTTTATATAGATTTAGGTATTTTTAGTTTATTTTTATGAGTTTGTATATACACTTAAATAATTAAGTTTATTTACATTATAGGTATATACATGTATATTTTACAGATGTATGTAAGTATATTATTTATTTTGATTTGATAGTTTTATTTAATTTGATTATGTAAATATGTTTATAATAATATAAAAAAATTTATAAAAATAAAAGACTTAGAAAAATACAAAGAATAAATATATAGAATAAAGTATGGAGGTATATTACACAATACGGGCCCTCATACCTGACCTGGGGCCAAGGAGTAGAGAAGCTCCACCAACAACTACTCCGATGAGCTGGACCACTGCTACAACACTTCTTTCTTCACGTGAAAGACTCCACGATCTTCCTGCTGTCATCAGGAGGTTCAAATGATATGAGGAAAGGGTTTGCATAGTGCTAAAGGGGATCAAAAGGTCAAAAATCGAGATGAGTGCTTATTTATGCACATGGCAGAGGGGAAAAAGGGGAAGAAGATGTCATGAAGAGGAGGAAAGGTTGGTGAAAGCTAGAGGGCTAGAAAGATGGAGCAAGGTGAGGAGAAGGTATTTGGTGAAGAAACCAAGATCCATCGAGCCATGGATCATCGCTAAAAAATGGAGAAGTAAGAGGGTTCATGATCTCTAACAAATTGCTGCTTGAGGATCGGGAAGTTGACTGGAGGTCAACTGTCCAAGGCTCCTAATTGGTCCACGTGGTCCAATCAGGAAAATTCGGGGAATAAATCCCTTATTAATTAGCCAAAATAATAATAATAATAATTGATTTTATTATTCAAAAGTCAAAAATATGAAAGTGTTTCTTATTTTGAGTACTATTTTATGGGCTTTTTTTATTTATACAACACAATTTATTAGATGCTAATTTATACAAAATCCAGGGATTTGGGCTCTATCCTTTTGGCAACATTCTCACCCACTGTGTCTGGAGGTAAGTACCTGCAAACAATGAGGTGGTTACTCTCCCAAAAGCAATGAATGTGATCTTTACGTTAATTTTAGGTCAAGTGAGAATTAGTAGTCCCTCTTTTATTGAGGTTTCACTTCTTTGGATTTTTTTTCAAAGAATCGATCTAACGAATTTTCCAATTCTTTTATTTCTTAAGTGAGAAAAATCAAGAGAGGGAGTCAGCAAAGCCGATGCGACGGAAATCAATTATGCGTGTAAGAGATAAGAGATGTACCTTACGCCAGAAGTCTACATGTAAAATGATCCTCGCATAAAACTAAATATAGAAAACTAATCTAACATAAATGATGCATGAGAAGCGTCCTAAGTAGTAACTTCTAGTTGCAGGCAAGAACCAATTAATTTGACTAAGTCTAATCCTACGATCTAGTTTACAGGAACATATATTCTTGTTTAGAGTCTTTGGACCTAATCGATTACCCGGCTCAGCCAAGAAAATAGATACTACGTCTAAGGTCTCAAGCACACACAATCATGAGAAATAAATAAAAATAAAAGCGGTAGAAAACAAAATCTGATGAGGTCCCCCAAGTGCACGGGCACTTGGTCAAACAGATCCTGTAATCCACAAGGGTATATAATGGCTTTAGAAAAAATAGAAAATGAGGCAAGTGCCAAAAGAATTATTACAATTTCTTATAAGAATAATGATGAAAATGGAAGTCTAAAAATAAAATAGGAAATGCATGTGCAAAATGCTCGAAAAATCTTCTAAGTCTTATGCTTCTTCCTTTTCTACACTCTCTTGCTGCTCGATGAAGAAATGAACACCCTTTTCTTTGCTTGGGTGCGCCGATGCTCATAAGAATGCTGCCTTTGCTCATCGGGACCTCGTAAGAAAGAGAGAAACAGAAGATATGTCAGATCATATTTATAAAAATATATGAGAAAAAATAAAAGAAGAAAATAAAAACAAACAAACAAACGTAGAAACAAATAGAGGTGGATATGAAGCAAAAATGTAAAGAGCAAGTAAAAGTGATCTCAAATGAATAACGAAGTCCGTTCTTGGGGAGCTTTCGGTGTTCGACAAATCAGATCCTGCAAGCGTTGCGTAAGATCCCTCAAGGCACGTGGTATTCAATATGAGGGTCCACTGCTCAACAGAATGAAGATCCACAACAATATATACAGAAAATAAAAGAAAAATAAATGACATAAATTATGTACAGACAAGAAAAATATAGACAATACAATAAGAGAAGAAATGACAAGAATATAGACAAGAGAAAATAAAAAAGTAAAACAAGTACTTAAAAAATCCAAAAATAGTATGTTATAAGGAGACGAACCTAGCTACCCTCACCGTGCCTCCCCGACAGCGATGCCATTTGTTGAAACATATCATTCGGGTTTTTATTTAATGAAATTAATCACAAGGTGAAACTGTCGTTGCAAGCCAAAGAAGCTTCAAACAAAAAAAATATTTTTCAACAAAAAATAAATCTAAGACATATAAGCAGGAGAAGTTGCCATTTATTTAACCGTATAGTGTACAATATCGAACTCAAGGACGTTACGAAAAAAACCCGAGGGTTATTTCATTCTATGAATAATCAAAGAAATAAATGAGCAGTCTCTTTATGCAATTCTTGGTTTTTGTGGAGTTATCTATCTTTTTTATTTTTTTACTATATTTAAATTTTTGTATTTTTGTATTTTTTTTCTGATATTGTATTTTGTATTTTAATTTTTCAAATGTTTTTATTTTATTTTATTATATAAGAAAATAAAACAAAAAAAGACAATATAAACAAAAGGAAGGAAAGAAGGGTTTTTGCATATTTAAAAAATAGAAAATATATAAAAAAATTCAAATAAAAATATTTTTAGTTTTTTAATATTTTTCAAATGTTTTTTTGATATTTTGACAATTTTTAGATTTTTTAGGGTTTTCAAATTAATTAAAATAGGAAATTAAGAAAATAGTAAATGCAGTAATTGTTTTTGGATTTTTGAAATAGAAAATAAAATTAAAAAATGAGGAATATATATACATGAAAAGACGATTTTTTTTATTTTCCAGAAAGCACTTTTTGATTTTTTTTGGATTTTATGTGATTTGATATAAATGTTTTAGTATTTTTAATGTTTTATAATTTTTTTGGTTTTTATAAAGAATTTTAAGATGAACCTTGGCCAGAAATTAAAACAAATAAATTTTGCAAACAGAAATTTTTATAAATTTTTGGGAAAGATTTTTTTAAATTTTTATTAATTTTATAACACAAACATGAATTACTTTTATTGTTTTTAATTATAAAAAATAATAAATATAAATGAAATGCAAAGCAAAACAAAAGTCATTTATGATAAATGGAATTAGCATGAACCTAAGATGCGTTTTAGGGGTTTCTCCATGATGATTTGTTATTTATTAAAAGCATTTAATAATTAGAAATGAAGACGGACTCTCACACACGAATATGTCGAGAAAGTTATTTACATGATAAAAGGCTTAATTAATTAATAAATACGAGGACAGAAAAAGCAATTTTTGCACATTTTAAGTAATTTTTAAAATACATTAGAGTGAAATGCAAATAACCAAACTGAAAGGGAAAATAATATAAATGTTCAATTAAACAAAGTCTGATACGTGTCCTCTTTAGGACTTATTTGTAAATTAAAGAAACAAAAGGGATTGGATGCAAAATTTTATACCGATCCACGTGATGTATCGGACGACAGAGATACGATCCTTAGCTTGATTTGACGGTTCAGCTCAGGTGCACACAGATGGCTTGAATTCGCTCTGAAGGATTTGATCAACGGTCACGCTTTGGGGTTTTTTGGATGATTGACGAGTCCGAAATCACCGAGTTAAGGAGTTGTTTTTAATCTTGTTCATGCCAAAAATTAATGTGTCGTTCGTTGTGGGCGGCGATCGGAATCAGTCAAGAAATAACCACAAATTTTATTCAATTTTAACCAAGTGGTTTTATGTTTATTTTACTTGGGCAAGTCCCAAGGTCGATCACAAGGAGGCAAAGGAACAACCTAGAATTATGTCTATCAAGATTCGTGCACGGTTTTCGAGGCTGTATTTTTTGGAATTTTTTAATGCAAATAAGGGGTGCAAGATGCGATTTTGGCATATTTTAGGGACTAAAATGCAAATTATGATCAAACAATGTCTGAAAAATACGAAAGTTGGCCACAATGCAAAATATGATGTAATGAATGCAATGTAATTTCTTTTGGAATTTTTTGGATATAATATGAATTTTTTATGAATTTTTAAATGCAAACAAAATTATTTTAAATATTTAATTATAATAAATATTAAACCTACTTATTTTCAAGGATCAAAATTATCTAAGATCTATCCTAGGTAATGGATCTCAAAAAAATCCTAAACCTTGAAAATGTGGGGTCTAATACCTATTAAAAATTAAATACTAAAATATGCAAAATGTTTTTTACAGAGCAATTTATGCCTGCAAATGCAAATCTTTTTGGGCACAATGTTAATCACAATTAACTCTACACTAGGTGATTTTTTGGGGGATTTTTAGAGCAACGGTTAATCAACTATGAATTTTAGAGAGCAAATTGGGCAAAATATGCTAATTTCCATCAAACAATTAATTACTAGTCAACCGATGATCATAAAAAAATCCACGATATATCAAAGTGTGGAAAATTGAATAACAAACATCATGCTATTTTTGGATTGATAAAATAATTTAAAGAAGAGGTTTAAAAAAGAGGAAGAACACATGGGTATGACTGCAAATATAATAAATAAAATAAATAAACTATGAAAATGCAACAGGACTATAATGCAGTTACCGAAAGGTCTGGGGGGTGTGCTCCAATTTTTCCAAGGGAGCACGTGCTGCGCACGTGCTCCTTAGGTGTCTGGACCGAAGCGCAATATGGAGGAACCCGAAGGGCGTCTCTGCAATTTGACCCACGGTCACATGCAAGGCACGTGACCTAGGGTTGATGTCACGCTGACGTCCCCCCACACGCACGCGCCTCGCACGTGGGGGCTCTCGGCCCTGGACCCGGCCGGCGGTGCGGAGGAGCAACGGTGGTCTGGCGAGGGGCGGCCTCCGACCGATGACGTGGCTTGGCAGCGTAGGTAGCGGTTGTTGACGAAGGCGATGCAGCGTCGTCGGCTCGAGTCGGAGGCGGTGAAGCGTGGATGGTGGCGTTGTCGAGGCGGAGTAGGCGGTGATGGGCTCCGACCGTGCCTCTGGAGGAGATGGAGATCGGAGATGGAGTCGATGGAGGCGGTCGTTGGTGAAGCGTCGGTCGAGCGTAGTCGTCGACGTCGTGGAGAGTTGAAGTTGGCGAAGTCAGGCGGTCGATGGTCCGAGAAGAAGTATTGCTGGTGAAGCCTGGAGCTGGTCGATGTCGAAGACGAAGCTGGTGGTGCGACGGAGTTACTAACTGGCTCGACGGTGATCGAAGACGGCCGGAGCTAAGCAGAAACGCGGGGAGGCGTGCTGCGACAAGGCAAGGAGGCGCCTTGGATCTCGTCAAAGTCGGAGCACCGGAGCTGTCACCTCTGTCCGTCCTTGTCTACCGGTGGATGCGAAGGTCGGGGGTGGCGGTGCCCTTATATAGGAAAGAGAGAAGGGGGTCGGTGATTTGGTTGGTGAGATTAGCAGGGCAGCGGTCGTCGAAGATCGCGGGGCGAAGTTGGTTGGTCGGTGTGGGGATAACAGAGGAGGGGCGGCGGCCGTTGCGAAGATAGCGGGGGAAGTTACGGAGGCGGCGGTGGGCGTGTGGTTGAAGGTGAGGGGTCAGCGACCGTTAGATCGGCGCTGATCGAACGTCCGCTGGAGCGCCACGTGGCGCAGGAGGAGAGAGGCTGAGGGGCACGTGTGACGCACGTGCGTCCCTAATTTTTTTTTATAAAAATGGAAATATAAAAAAGGATAAAAAACATTGACACATGGCGGCACCAGGTGTTGCCACGTGTTAGCACCACAAAATTCGAAAATAAAAGATTTTGTAAAATTGATAAAAAAATAGTAAATGACCTTAGATCAAAAAAGTTCCTCACGAAAAATGCTCGTCTCGATGAGATCTACAACTTTCATGAAGACATCAAAGCCAAAATCGTTCAAATGTAAAAAGTGAATTTTCGGGGTATCCCATGTACATAGAATACCTTGATTTTTAAGTTTTCTATTTTTTTGTCATTTTTAAACAAGATAAAAAATCCGGAAAAATATAGAGAAATCAAAGATAAATAAAAGACATCTAAATCTATTTTTTTGGATTTTTATTAATTAAGAAAATATGTACATAAAATACAGGTCAAAAACCGCTAAAATATACAATGTACAAAAGAGGCCTAAAACCCAACTTTCACATACGAGCTCCGATTCACTTGAACTTGGTCTTGTTTTGAAGGTAATTGAATGTGCATTAGTTCAAAAGTGAGTACGATCAAATCAGACACTAGATGGGGAAGATACGGGGCTTTTAGTTCGGAAATCCTTAAACTAGGGTTTGGGTTTTTGGTCCACATAACAGGGTTACTGATTTTTTTGTATTTTTCATTTATTCTTGTTAGTGATATGCACACAATGGAGGTGGTTTTGTGTCATTCGGAGTTAGCATGAAGGAGTTAATAATCCGGGAAATTAGGCTATTTACTGGTCAATTGTGTCTTTGATTTTTGGCTTCTTATTTTGTGCAAAAATGATGGATAAAATGAAATTCTTATGCAAACATGCATGGATGCTAATTATGCAGAATAAATGCAGAAATTCTGTTGATTTTGAGGGACTTGAGATTAATTAATGAGACTTAGAGTGATGAATCTGAGATTCATCATCCCCCTATACTTAAACCATGCTTGTCCCTGAGCATCAAAAAGAAGATGGAGATCCACGAGCAATCGATCCGACAACACAACGACATGGCGATGAAGATGATGTTCTCTAAGTAAACATATGGATGGCCACATGTTGAGAGAGAGAGAGTTGGTGTGTAGAGAGAGAGAGAGAGTTGTTGCCTTGTATGTGTTAAAGAAAAGGCTAGGCCTACCCTTTCTTTTATACTAAATTGGATGGTGGATATGCATTCCTAATTCCAATCAACGGTTGAGATTTTGCTGTAAAAATTTACAACAATAATTAATTTAATTTAAAAGAAACTAAATATGCTCTAATAATCTTAACATATTTAGTTTCAAATTAAATAAAAAATCTTCCAAGTAAAATAGGACTAGAGAGTCTCCTTCCATGTAAGGGGAAAGGAGATAGCCTCCTTCACCTTATACATGGTGGATAGACACTTTGATTGGAGAGAGATAATCTCTCTCCAATTCTAAGGTAATCTCATTGCATTAAGTCTCATTTCATGTAATCTTTTGTCAACAAAAATCACCAAATAATGATTGTAAATTATTTGTGATAATTGAAAACAAAACCATGGACAATTATGAATCAAATTCAACCACCCAATAAAATGTAAATTACATTTACAATTAATTATATAATGTGAATCTAATTCAGATCAACATTTAATTAATAAATCTTATTTACAATTAACTCTCTCTAATATATTATAAATCACATTTATAATATTTATGATTAATATGGATAGAGATATCCATATTATTCATATCCTTAACAATTAAATCATATTTAGTTACCTCGGATGACTCTTCTCATGTCACCAAATAATATGAATCGCATTCACATTATTCGTGATAATTAAATCACATTTAACTATCAATTTTCCTCAATTAATAGATACATTATCAACAATGAAATTATTCTTGAACTCGTTATTGAGTATGTGATTCATCACTCTTAAAGTCGAAAATAGAGCGTTCTCGAATAATTAGTTGCATTTCTCCTTTTATTTTGCATTATTCTCATTCATGCATTTAGAATTAGATATACATTTTAGAATGCAAATTTGCATTAAATAAGAAGCCAATTTCACTTGTAAATATCACTTATATATTCACCATATTTTACTTATTTTTATCTATTTTTTAGTAATTCATAATTGAATAAAATCAAATCTATAGTGTATATATTACTAACAATAATAAATGAAAATTATCAAAAAATACTAACTTGTAAAATTGACCAATAAAACCCAAATCCTAGTTTAAGACTAAGAGCCTTAAAACATGGATGTCTCTCTCATACAGTCTCCTATGGATCCCTACTCACTTTTGAATTAATGTACGTTCAATTACCTTCAAAACAAGACTGAATTCAAAAGAATCTGAGTTCGTATGTGGAAACTTGAGTTTTGGGCCCCTTTGTATATTATACATTTGTCCTTATATTTTATTTTATCTCTTTTATTTTCTTAAATATTAAAATAAAAAAATAGATTAAGTTGTAAATATTCATTTCATATATTTATTTTGATTTTTATCTTTTTTGAAAATGTTAAGAAATGCAAAAAAGCAAAAAAACTCGATATTTTATACCTATAAGATACCCGCCAAAAAAATTTTGTACAGATGATTTATTTCGGTTTTCAGTCCTTCATAAAAGTTGTAGATCTCGTTGAGATGAACAACTTTCATGTTGACCACTTTTTTATTTCTTTTTTATTTTTCTTTACATTTTATTTGTGATTTTTCTGGGAGCGACACGTAGTACCTCCTGGAGCAGCCACATGTCACCCCATTTTATATTATTTTCGCAATTTATTTTATTTTATTTTATTTTATTTATTTTATTTATATTTATTTCAGTAATTTTTAGTTTATTTATTTATTTACTTATATTTATTATTTATTTATTCTATTTTATTATTTATTTATTTACCATTTCTATTTTAGTTATAATTATAATTAATTATTTATAATTATTTATTTTTTATTTCTTTTTAGTTATTTTGTTTCAATCCTTTTCATTATTCTACTTAATTTTTATTTATTTTACCCCCATCATGTGGTCGCCCCGACGCGTGCCACGTGGCGCCTCTTCCCTCTCTCCCATCTGCACCCGCCTTCCCCACGTTGCCCGCACCCTCCGCTTCTCGTGGCGGCATGCAACCATCGTTCTTCCCCTTCTCCTACGTCATCTCTCTCTCTCTCTCTCTCTCTCTCTCTCTCCGTTCACCGCCCCATCGTAACCGCACATCTCTACCGCACGGAGGTTGTGAAACCACCGTCCGCACCCTCTCCTCCCGCTTGACCCGGTCTCGAGGCCCTGCTTCCTATCTCACCTCTAACCACCAACTCACATATCCCTCTATCTCCCCTTTATCTTCTCGCCCCACTTCCCGCACACGACCCACACCCATCACCCATCACCTCTGACCATCTTAGACTCCAGTTCAACCACCCATAAAGGAACTCGATCTGCCCCCAACGCAAGCCATCCGCCATTCCAAAGAGAGAGAAGGGGAGAGCTCCCAAACTCTCAGGAGACAGTTGAGAACGATCGAGGTCGAGCGAAGACCCCCAACTCTTTGGCGAGATCCGATGACCCCATCCACCATTGCAACTACCTCACGAAGCTGCTAGAGCTTTGTAGCCTCTCGTCGGCTGCTTGGATGTGAAGACCTCCAACACCTCAGGCGAGAACCGCCCCCAGGTAGTCTCTTTTCTCCTATTTTCTTTCTTCCTCTCTTCCTCTTCCCTATATCTCCATTCATTTCCGTCTTCTTCATCATCTCCCCCGCTCTCTTTTCGATTCCTTCTTCGTCAGCCATCGCCATATCATCTTCAACCTACAACCCATCACCAACACCACCTCTGATACTCTTTGGCTTATATTCTCCCCTTCGCGACCTTCCATCTTCGTCGGCTCCTTCTATCACAAACGAAGCCTCAGTTTCTGATTGCCCATATTCCAAGTGAACAACACCAACTCTGCCACATTCCAAGCATCCCTCTACCCTCCATCGACTGCCTGCGTCGCCTCGACCTCGAGATGCACACCCGAGCATCTTCCCAAGTACAACACCTTCGACTACCATCATTGTGATGCCCTCGTGCTTCATCCAAGCATGATCCACCTGCGCACATCTGCCTGCACCAACTCGACTTCAACCGCCTTTCCAGCACCAGTTCCATTGTACATGGATGCTCGACCGCATACACCAGCCGAAGGCTGACCGTCGCCAACCAACCACACAACCATGTGTTTCTGTAGACATCTGAACTCTGCCCTCGAGCTTGCGTGTCAGCCGCCTTGCGAGCCCTATCTCCATTGCACAGGAGCCTCGCCACCTCGATCCGCCCATCGTCCTTTGTCTCCCCCGCATGTGCTTCGCACATGAGGCGGGGGTAAATTACGCCCGATCCCTAATAAGTCCAGCCACTGACGTCAAGGTCCCCATGCATGTGTGCGGTGTGTGAGTGTGGGGTAATTTGCGCTTAAGGTCCCCCTATTTACAGCATATAACAAACCACTCCTGCCATCTGAAGGCACGTGACATCCACTGGAAATTGTAGGCAAACCCTCAAAAGTTTAGGTAATTGCATAGTAGTCCCAAAAGCATATTTAATTTTTTTTATAAATTTTATTTATGTATTGCATTTTTAACACTGTGTTCTAGCATTCATTTGAGCCTTCATATAGCATCATTTTATATATAAAAATTGCACTGTGTAGAACTACTAATGTTATGATTAATCTCAGTTTCATCACTCTAAAAATGACAAATTAAGCTCAAATCCCCAAAAATTCATTGGCATTTATTCATTTATATTGCGTAATTAGCATTCATGCACGTATTAATAATAATTGCATTTTATACTTATTACTGCATAAAATAAGGAGCCAAAAATACCAGTCCAATTGACCTGTAAAGTAGCCTAACTTCCCCGATTTTTAACTAATTCATGCTAACTCCAAATGACCTTAAACCTTCCACTGTGTACATATTACTAATAAGAATAAATGAAAAATGCAAAAAATCACTTACATAAATAAGTGGAATAAACTCAAAACCAAATTCTAGGATTTCTGGACTAAAACATTGACATCTTCCTCATACAGTGTCCGATTTGATCCTACTCACTTTTGAACTAATGTACATTCAAATACCTTCTAAACAAGACCAAGTTCAAATGAATCGACGATCTTATATGAAAGTTGGGTTTTGGGCCTCTTTTGTACATTTTGTATTTTAGCGGTTTTTGACATACTATTTTAGGGATTTTTACCCGGCATATCCTATAAACTTTTCCAATTACCTCCACGACCTTTGAAATAACTTAATTCCCCCCCTCGACCCCGTAAACTTGCCAACTCTTACCCCATGAACCCTACGGTAATCTGTTTCATGCCCGTGGGGGTTCTTGGGGTAATTTATAGGGTCGATGGGGTAATTACGTTGTGCAAAAGGTTGTAGAGGTAATTTAAAAAGTTTATAGGGTCTGTCGGGTGAAAATCCCATTATTTTATGTACACAATTGACTCATTTTATTTTATTTCTTTTTCATTTATTTTCTTTGATAAAAGTTTTATTTGAATGTGTGAAAATCGAAAACCAAAATGATCTTGAAATCAAAGAAACTAACAGAGTCCAAGTTGTCAATAATTGTATGTACAAAAATTATCTTTTTCGTGTTTTATTTTATTTCTTCCTTTCTTAATTAATAAAATAAAAATTAGATTAATGTATAAATTTTTATCTTTGATTTTATCATATTTTTTACGCATTTTTATCTGGTTTAAAAATAACAAAAAAAATATAAAACTCAAAAATCAAGGTATTATATATACATAAAGTACCCCAAAAATATCACTTTATGCAAATGATCGATTTTGATTTTGGTCTCTTATGAAAGTTGTAGATCTCATAAATACGAACAACTTTTGTGAAAAAAATTCAATTGAAGGTTGTTTGCTATTTCTTTTGAATTATCTTTGCATTTTATTTTCGAATTTTCTGGTGGCGATACGTGGCGGCTCCTGGAGCCGCCACATGTCACCCATTTTTGAGATTTTTATATTTCATTTTATTATTAAAAAATTATAAAAAAATAATTAAAAAAATAAAAAATAAATTTTCCACATGGCATAGCATTGGTCGTCCGAACTTGGCTGATCGGATGGTCGTTGCGCATCTCCCTCTTCCCCCTTCCCCTTTGGCGCTGCTACCGCCTAACCCCTTCCATCTCTAGCCACGCGCCGCCTCCTGATGGCTGCCGCAGTCTCCGCTCCTTCCATATCCGGATTTTGTCAACCTCGCGAATCCAATCAAATCTGTCCCCTGTATCTTCAATTCCTGAACTCCCCTTCCTGAATAGTTGTGCCGCCTCCGAAGTCTCCAATCTTTGATAACCGCCATCCAATTCATCCGTCGGCTGCATTAAATCAAAGGAGGTCAGTGGTGACAGCCCACCCCCTTCCCTTCTCTAGAGAGATCCGACCATCTCGCGTCGTTGCAGCTGCGCTCCAATGCGTGTTTGCCTTGCTCCGACGCCACCGCCGTCGAGCCAACGTCCTCTACCTTCATCCTTTCCCCGCTCTACCCCAACTACGTCGATCGTACCACGTCCGTGTTCATCCCCCCCACCTAGTACCTCCAGTGTCTTGTTGCTCCACGACCACCTCGCAAAGAGCACCACCAGCCACAGCTTCCGCATTAGCCCATGTTCTGCTGCACCTGGAGTCGGCAACAACGCTCCACCGTCGAGGTTCTTCCCCGACGCATCCTCTGCTCTAGGTCGAAGCCACCTTTAGCGATCGACCCTCATCTTCATCGAAGCCATCGCCGTCCACGTTGGACACCGCACACCACCGTTGATTGCAGCTTCGCACGAGGACCCCCACCACTATCATCTACTCCACCGCATCAGCCATCCTCTCGCCGGCAACAAACCACCGGGCAGGAAGCCCAAGGTCCTCCCACGTACGCTGCATGTGAGGAGGAAACATCAATAAGGAGCCCCACCCTCGCCCATGTGATACACACGTGCAGGGTGGTTAATTGCGACCACAACCTTGGAGCCCCCCTTAATCCCATCGTAGTCTAGCCGCCCTGGGGGCACGTGCTTTGCATGTGAACTCCGGGAAAGTTTGCAATTTGACCCCGCGGGGTCTTGGTAATTCAAATAAAGTCCCTCTCTCTGCATTTTTGTTTTATTTTATCAATTCTACCCCTATGTTACCCCTTTATTTTAGACCTCTACGTGACATTATTTTTATTTTTAAAAATAGCATGATGTTCTACAATTATTTCTTTACCATATGACATGCTTGTGATATTTTTACTCAATAATTAATACTCTTGTGATAAATTGCATGTTTTACCCAATATGTGCTTGGAAATTCATATTAAATTAACCATAGCTCCAAAAATTGCCAAAAGTTCATGGATTAGAGGATTAATTGTATTCACATTATGCCCTGTAAGAATTGCATTTGCATACATGGTTTGATTTATAAAAAAAAACATTTTTTAGATTTTAATCTTTAATTTTTAATAGGTATTAAATTTCGTTTATTCAAAGTTTAGGATTTTTCTGAGATCAATCACATAGTAATAGATCTTGGATAATTTTATTCCTTGAAAATAAATATTTATATTATTTATTATAATTAAATATTGAAATTCACATCATTTTCATTCATAAATTCTTTAAATATTCATCTTGCATCCGAAAATTTAAAAAAATACAATTTCTTTATTTCATTGTTATTAACATCTCGACCAAGTTTCATAATTTTTTGACATCGTTTGATTGAAATAGCATTTTATTAGTCCCTAAAATTGGCCGCATTTGCATTTTGCATCCCAAAATTGCATTAAAAATACCAAAAAAATACCGCCACAAAAATCGTGCACAAACTTTGATAGACATAATCCTAAGTTGTTCCTTTACCTCCTTGAGTTCGACCTTGGGACTTGCCCAAGTAAAATAAACATAAACTAAGCCGATTAAAAATTGAATAAATTATTGTGGTTATTACTTGATTGATTCTGAATTCCCA
The DNA here is from genome assembly GCA_037367405.1 of Ottelia alismoides. Lineage (NCBI taxonomy): Eukaryota > Viridiplantae > Streptophyta > Magnoliopsida > Alismatales > Hydrocharitaceae > Ottelia > Ottelia alismoides. The sequence continues at coordinate 163,863 of JAZKJV010006501.1, forward strand.
ATGCAATTACAACGACACATTGGCATTTCAAATGCTTAATAACTCGCATCAATTAAAGAGGGTATTTTCAGATTTTCTACAATTAATTCTCCACCATATGGCATGCTTGTGACATTTTTAGTCTTTGTGGTTAATTAATAATTAATATTCTTGTGATAAATAGCATATTTTACCCAATCTGTGCTTGAAAATTCATATTAAATTAACCATAGCTCCAAAAATTACCAAAAAATCATGAATTAGAGAATTAATTGTATTTCACGTTATGACCAAAAAGAATTGCATTTGTATGCATGGTTTGATCTATAAAAATCATTTTATTGATTTCATTCTTTATTTTTTAATAGGTATTAAATTTTGATTTTCAAAGTTTAGGATTTTTCTGAGATCAGTCACCTAGTGGTAGATCTTGGATAATTTTATTCCTTGAAAATAAATAGGTTTAATATTTGTTATAATTAAATATTGAAATTCATATTATTTAAGTTCATAAATTTTTTAAATATTCATCTTGTATCCAAAAATTTCAAAAAATATATAGTGCATTTATTTCATCGCTATTTAACATCTCGGCCATGTTTAATAATTTTTGGACATCGTTTGATTGAAATAGCATTTTAGTCCCTAAAATTGGCCGCATTTGCATTTTGCATCCCAAAATTGCATTAAAAATACCAAAAAATACCGCATCAAAAAATCGTGCATGAACATTGATAGAAATAATCCTAAGTTGTTCCTTTGCCTCCTTGAGTTCTACCTTGGGTCTTGCCCAAGTAAAATAAACATAAACCATGTCGATTAAAAATTGAATAAATTATTGTGGTTATTTATTGACTGATTCTGAATTCCCGACGTAATTACAATGACACATTGACATTTCAAACGCTTAATAATTCACATCAATTAAATAGGTTATTTTTGGATTTTTCAGATGGTGTCGTTGCTGGGGAGGGAAACGGCTTGATTTTGTCTAAAAAAAATATAGTGTTCGGGTTTCCTTATTCGGGTAGTCTGATCCCCGAATTTCCACTGTATATTTTCCATTTTTTACAGCATTTATTTTATTTTCAGCATTTATTCCCATATTTTATTTTTAATTAAATTTGTTGTCACTCTCTTAGACACACTCTCTCTTATATTTCTTGTGAGGTACACAATGCTAATGGAGCGGTTTTAACCGTCGTATCTTCACCGACGCTCGAAAAGCCGCAAAATAAAATAAAGATCGAGTCAAGTCATGAGAGAGCGTAGAGTTTAGGATTTTATTTTTTGCAATTTTAATTTTTGTAAATAATTGCCCATTTATAGTGGTTTCTGTTTGGACTCTCACGTGTGTAAAAAGACCTTGAACATTTTCTGTGGTGTGTCGTGGTCTGTTTCACTCTCCGGTGAGGGTGGGGCCCGACTTGAGTGGCTCATAGGTTAGACATGCACATACAACTATTAGAGATTCTAGGATGTTATTAACTGTGCTCGTAGAACCTAGGACCACAATTCACATTAATTGAGACGCACGTTAGATCGTTCAACTTAGTCAAATTTTAACTCAATTCTTCACGGCTAATAGAACTTTCTGCTAGGTGTAGTATTGTCAGCTTGCATCCATTTAGAATAATTTTCAATTCTTATATTGCATCCCACATGGAGATTGCGAGGAATCACTATAAGTCTTCTAACTGAGCATGCATCATCATTTTTTGCGTGCATCGGCTTTTTCCTGAATTTCTCCCTCATGTTTTGTCACTTAAAATTTAAAGAAAATTGGAATTGGACGGTAGACGTGCATTTGTGCTCATCTAATTTTTCCGTGATCATCTAAATAAAATTGGGACTAATAAGAAAAGCCGACTTAATTAACTCATAAAATCAAGAATTTTTGCGGGAGGAAAACCCCATCCTTGGGTTCATTTATTTGTCTAAGTGAGCGAGAGATGACACTTAAGGTTAGAGCCCAGCTCCGAAATCTTCATTCAGACTACTGATTCTATAAAAACGATTAGCTACATATCAGTGAGGAACTACGGGTAGCCAATAAACGGTCTGGATTTCCTTAGCAGAGTGGGCGTTTTAAAGGACACTATGTAAGGCTCCATCTTTTAGTAACATGGGTAGTCATTTGACAGTCTGTACTTACACCCATACTGGCTGAAAGTGGACGTAACTAGTCGTAAGAATTTGAGCCAGTCATTAAGAAAATTTTCGGCACCTAACAACTCGCTAATTATTTTCCAAGATTGATTTATCACCAACTAATTGAAAAGATAATTGTTGAACTCTTGCGGCTTCATTATGTAAGTTGGTGAAACTGGGGTTTGTATTGCATTTTCATTAGTATGCGTGAACCGAATTCAAAGATAAAAAAACTGCACACTTGTGCCATCACTCTCCTTGATAAAAAAACTTAGTTTCTTCTTATGAGTATCATGTGCACTTGCACCGATATCAACCATGTCGATTCATCATCACCCCCCTTTGATAAAGACGGGACAATGGTCCGAGTACCCATCCGATCTATACTATGAAAATGAATGTCTCGGTCAAACCCAAAGCATCTAAACCCTCTTCTATCAAGAATCCTCCAACATTCGCAAGAGACTTTGACCCTCGGAAGAATCCGGTCCAATCTTCGAATTCAAAACCATGTTACCCTGATCTTCTGACTACTTCTACATACATCTCATCTCCCCTTACCTTTCCTACATGCGAACCACTGCCATCTTGGGATGATCCGACTTATTTCAAATTTCTTTCTAGAACCCAAGAACCATTTGAAGAACAAAACATCGAAACAAACGACTGGCAGCAATATCAACCCCAACCAACTTCGTTCTTTCCTAATAATTTTGTTGGAATAGGTCAATACTACATATATCCACATCTTTCCTTGACCATAGGAAATAATTCGGAAACCCGACTAAACCAGATGGAGAGGCCTGCTCCAGGCCAGGGGGTCTAAGTTGCAAAATCCCCAACTGATCAAGTGCCCAGCACGTGACCTCTGGGTCGGCGGGGGTCTTCTAGTGAATGGAGGGAACTCCAGGGGGCTTCGGCGCAAAAGTTCCCCTAATGCATGTGCCGCTCACGTACACGGAGGCCTCAGGCCTCGAGCTCGGTGGAGGATTGCGGCTGGCGTAGTGGAGAAGCAAGGCCGAGCATGCCCCTATGTAGGAGGTCAGCTGGCGTGGCAGAGAAGAGGTAGAGGAGCTTGCGAGTGGAGCTCCTAGCGGTCCAAAGGAGAGACGGTGCGGGCGCATCTGGACGGTGGCGGTGGCTTAATGACAATGAAGCATATGTAACTGGAGCAGAAGGCATCGAAGTCAGAGCTAAGGTGTTGGAAGTGGCTCCAAGAAGGGGGTGGAAGTCAGTGGCTCAACGACAATGAAGCCGGAGTAAGAGCAAATGCAAGGTGAGAGCATGGCGTTGCATTGTTTGTGAAATGGTCAGATCTCATCAAAAAGAAGATAGGGTCAGGTTGTTACCACCGGCCACCTATTGTACTTTGTAGCCAGTGGATGGATTGTCGATGGAGAAGATAGCGGAGTTAAATAGGGTTGCGAAGGCGACTATGAAGGGAAGGCGGTGCGATGGGGTCGATTAGGAATATGATCAGGGATAAAGGTGTTGACTGATACGATGACGGATTTTGTGGTGGCGACGGTGAGAATGGAAGGAAGTCGGTGGCCTAAGAAGGAAGGCGATCGATTCATTGAGAACAGCGGTGGGCAAGATCCGCGAAGGCGGTAACGGTCAACCATATCTAGAAAGGAAGCAGAGATTGAAGATGAGCCTCGATTATCCGATCGACCGAGATCAGGCGGCTGAGGTGATGCCACGTGGATTTTTTTCTTTCTTTAATAAAATAAATATAAATAGACCCAAAATGGGTGACAAGTGGTTCCTCCAGGAGCTGCCACGTGTCAGCTCCAAAAAATTTGGAAAATAAAAAGAAAAGATAAATAAAAAAGAAATAGCAAACGACCTCGGATTGAAAAGTTTTTCTTCACTATATTTTTTGTGATTTTGGATAACATAAAAATCATGAAAAAATACGATAAAATCAAACACAAATATTTACACATTGCTATATTTTTTAGATTTTTATTAATTAAAAACTAGAGAAATAAAATAAAGTGCAATAAAGACGACTTTTGTATAGGTTAGTGAACACTCAGACTAGTTTCTTTGAATTTGGTTTTATTTGAGGTTTATATTTTTGCTCATTTTAATAAAATTTTTGTTAAATAAAATAAATGAAAAAGAAATGAAATAAAAAGAGTTAAATATGTACATAAAATAATAGGTTAAAATTCGGTAAAATACAGAATGTACAAAAGAGGCCCTAAACCCAACTTTTACATATGAGCTTCGATTCACTTGAACTTGGTCTTGTTTTGAAGGTAATTGAATGTACATTAGATCAAAATGAGAGGATTAAATCGGACGCTATATGAGGAAGATATCATCGTTTTAATCCGACAAATCTGAAATTAGGATTCGGGTTTATTTTGTCAATTATTTCAGCTAGTGTTTTTTTGTATTTTTTTATTTATTCTTGTTAGTAATATGTACACAATGGAGGTGGTTTCAAGTGATTTGGAATTAACATGAATTAATTAAAAATCAGTGAAATTAGCTTATTTACAGGTTAATTGGTTTGGGTTTTTTGGCTTCTTATTTTATGCAATTATGCATGATAAAATGTAATTATTATTTACATATGCGTGAATAATAATTATGCAAGATAAATGATAAAATGTAGCTGAATTTTGGTGAACTGAGCTTAATTAATCTCTTTTAGAATGATGAATCACAGATTCATCAACCCCCGATACTTAAACCATGCTCGTCCCCGAGCAATTAAAGCAATGAAATGAGGTGAAATGAGATTGGGTTCCATACCAAGACCATGAGCAAAAGATGAAAATGGAGCTAGACCAAACCTTTCGATTATTAGTTTGGTGGAACTCCTATGAGAATTAGGGTTTTAAAATCAACAACCTCTATGTTCTACACATCATTGTCACAGTTTCGACTTAGAAGTCATCTTAGATAATCCTCTTCCCAAAGAATGCCCCACGAACATTGAACAATGGTCTCATGTATGTGAAAGGATTTATCTCTTCCTATCAAGAATGCCAGACTACCATGCAAACCTCTCCTCCAATAACTCGTCCTCGCGGAGTCAGGTATTTCCTTCTAAGGTCTGTGTGCAATGTTCACAATCGAAAGGGGGAGAAATTTTTATAAGAAGAGGAAAAGAACTAGAGGATGACCAGTGTTGTCACATCTCCTTGTGAAGCTAGCCAGTTTAGCCAAGTCTCCACCAAGATTTGTAGTTTGTCTTGAAGCTTGGACCTTTTTGGTCAAATATTTATTTGGTAGTTGTCTTTCTTTTGTTTGGATTTTTTGTAGCTCTGCGTGGATCTTGTTGTGCCCAAACAGATATAGAGTCTTTTCTTCCATATATGTTTTGGGGTCTTAGAAAAAATTGTGCCCAACTGTCCATCCCTTATCTAAACAATGAAGCTTTATTTCAACCTAAACTACGGTCTTTTGATGTTCATGCTACCAGAAAAGATACTCACGCAGTCTTCCAACACTCCGCCTGAGTTGAGCTAAGTGTATAGTGCGAGAGTACATATTAATTCCCTTTTCAAGAGTCGTACCTAGAATGAGGCGACCAGGTTAAACACTAAGAGTCAAAGTCTGCACTTTGTCATGCGGAACTTGAAGAATTAAGTCAAAGACCTTAAGCTTCTAAAATCCTTTTTCTTGGTGAAGTTCCTCTGAAAATTAGGTGGACTTAGGCCAAGTCCAGACCACTCTCAGTATCTGCTCATACCTCGGTTCAGAACCCAAAGACTTTTCACAAAGGTAGATGCATGTAATGCATGATGTATGAAATTCAGATTTTTATGAGATTTTTAATGCTTTTAATGCAAGAGAATTGTTTTTGCAAAAAAGAATAAGTAGCCATTTTTTCAAAACTTTTGTTACACGCAGTGTTAGTTGCATAAAGTTAGTTAGTTTTTTTTCAATTTTTTAAAAATTTCTGGATTTTATAAGTTACTTACCCATCTCGTAAATAGAATATATACTTACACGGAAGTACGAGCTGTGGGTGAAATATATGCAGAGTATATACACACCCCCTACACTTAGTGAGTGCTATGTCCTCAGAGCACATGAAGCGTAGAACAAACATTGGTCAGGTTAAGCATAAGAGAGTGAAAAAGAAAAATAGAAAGTCAGCGTGCCCCTCCTATACTTAGGCTATGGTCAGTATAAGTATAGAAGAAGGGCGAAAATGAGTTTGTTGAAAGAAGAAGAAGTGAATGCGAAGAGTATATACCGTGGGAATCTAGTCCCCCTATACTTAGGTTGTGGTCAGCCTAAGTATGGAAGAAGGGTGGGGGGACTGATGGGGTTAGGAGGGAAGGATGCCGATGATTAAGGAGGTTTTTGACAGGTCTTTTTGTGAGCCTGTGGCGCTAGGGCATAATGATTGAATGAAGATGAAGTAGATGAGTCCCAGCCATCATCAGAGTTATCCTCAAAGGAATAGGATTGGAGGTTGTATTGCTGGGAAGAAGCAGATGAAGCAAATGAGGCTTATGATTCCCAACCATTGTCAGAGTTGTACTTAGAAGGATAGTACAGGAAGTTGGAGACACTCCAAGTATTCTTGTTCTTAAGTTGTTTTTTTAGAATTTCATCAATCTTGTGGTAAAGCAATTCATCCTTAGATGACGAATACTCTGAAGCACCACTCTTGATCTGGTCATAAGAAATTATTCTGGTATATCTAATGAGACCAAGAGAGTCGGCTTTGGAGGAATAATAGTGAGGGGAAGGAGTAGTCCAAAGAGGATTGATATTTGGCTTCTTGCTAAATAGGGCTTCTGACTGTCGAACTATACTCACTCATAAAGATGACCTTATCCTGACCTGATGAGGAATCATCAGAAGATTCCTTTCCGGTATGTCAAAGGTGACTTTGATAGTCGGTTGTCTAGACACTGAAGCAACAAGAAGAGGAGGAGACTGATGTGACTTGAGGTTCTCAAGAGAACTCCTCGAGGATTTAGTACTCTTTTTCTTCTCACCAGATAACCGACTAGATGAATGAGTAGTTAGTTTAACAAGATTAGTTAATTTAGTCCTTGTCATTTGTGAAGGCCCATGTCCTTGGGTTGAGGTGTTGGCAATTAGGTCTTCATCAGATGAATAATCATTGAAATATTTCTCCCTCGTTAGCGGACGTCTCTAAGTAAGTGTTCTCAGTTGGCTTGGCATTCATGATCTCCTGTGTCAGATTATTGGATGGATCAAGGTGTTCAGACAAAATCTTTTCCAACTCAAGGTTAGCCCATGCTTATGTGTCCTCATCAGGTGTACCATATAGATGGTAAAATTCCTGCATCAAGTGTTCCTCCGTAGGATTCGTCATGGTAGTGATTGAGGTGCAAGTAGCAGGAAATGGGAGGGTGGGGTGAGTCTCTGATCTAGTGATATGTCCAACAGCTGCTATCTTAGGTGTCGTAGCGAGGTAGGGCTCTTCTACCATTTTATGGTTACACTTGTTGACGGCTTTGTGGGTTGCCTTGGAATATCGTGTTTCCTCAAAGACTGGATGAGATGGAAGTGCTCCGAATGCGATAAAATTGATTTCCTGAGTCTCGCACTCTATAGTTGCCTTAGCTAAGGCTATGAACGACTTTCATTGGAGACTAGGTGAATTCTCCTTGATGCTTAATATCAATGATCGAGAAGTCCACCTTTAGCGGAGCACCTTGGAATGTAATGACGACTGAAATAGTTCCTCTCGACCATTTTATAGATCAATCATCCAACTGAACAATCTCTCTTGATTTTCGGATTGGTTCGAGTTTGACAATATGCATCTTTCCATCCTTGTTCTCCTCCTGCCCAACTTTTTCGGCATAATTTTACTCATTACAAATAATTCAAGGTCAGGGAAGTGTTCAATGGCCTTCATTAAGGGAAGTTCAAAAAGCAATCTTTGATCCAATGCTTTCCTCTACACAGGATCCAATTTATTCAAATACTCTCCACTTTCAATTTTTTATGATTTTGTCTAGTTTTCAAATTTTAGGGTGTTTTTGAGTTTTTAAATTTTTTGATGTGGTGTGTATGTGTGATGCTTTCCACAGCTGAGGAGGGGCTTAGATATGCCAAGTTAGAGTCATCCCTAAGGGAGCAGTATGCAGAGGTGTCGTTGTTTTATCCCTATGGTGTGCAGAGTTTGTGGATTTCTGAGTATTCTCTGGGTTTTAAACTTGAGAACCAATCATTCATCTTCCATTTTCATCCATGAGCTAGGCAGAAATTATCTCATATCCCCTCTCTGTCTTAACTTTTCATCCTCGAAAAGCTTTTTGTGATCACTCATGGGTAGAGTCTGCTCTATGGGAGGATTATGTGGAAATCTGTAGGTCTCATTCTCTACATACTGTGACTCTTGCATGCAATGCTGGGTAGAGTAGAGTCCATTTCTATGGTCATGAATGGTCAGATCATCATACGGTGAAGTCAACATACATGGTTCATGTGTGTAGATATCATTGGTCCAGTCCTCTGCATGTGCAGGTTGTCCGAAGGAGAGGTATACGGTTTGGTCAATAGAGATTTGATCATTGGGGTCAATCCAGTATGGATAATCATCAAATGCAAGTCGCTCCATTCAGTTTGGTTGGGTCATCATATTATTCCCAAAGGTCTAGTCTGGATGTGTTTCTGTGCATTGGTGACCTATCGCAACATAATTGTGATGAGAAAATGAAGTCAGTTGGGGTGGATGTCTCTACTAGTCATTTATCTCAATAGTAGATTGTTCTTCAAATGGTTCATGAGTTCTAGCGAGAAATCCGGAATAAGATGGGTCAACGTAGGAAAGAAATTGATCACGTGTAGAAAAGGGTGGGGAAGGTAGAAAATATGAAGAAGTGGAGAATTTAGTCAGATGATTGTCTTTAATTAGAATATAAATAATTGGAATACATAGAGTGGACCGGATTTACCCATGGGTGAGAGTCTCTTGCGAATGTTGGTGATGTCTAGAGGACAAGGGTTTAGATAATCAGGTTTGATCAAATAGAGATAATCCAGTGGGTATTCAAACCAATGTCCCATCTTTTTCAAAGGAGACGGATGAGCTAACATAATAGATCTTGGTTAAAAGCATGCAAGTACATAGGATACTCACAAGATGAAACCCTAATTTTTATAAATCAAGAAAGGAGAATGATGGCACTAGTGTACGATTTTTTATATGTGATCTCTGCTCACGCACACCATTGCAAACACAATACAAACCCTAGGTTCACTAATTGACACAGTGAAGGTCGCAAGAGTTTGACCAATTATCTTTTCAATTTTAATTAGTGATAATTTCAATCTTGGAGAAGAATTAGCGAGCTGTTAGGTCTGGATATTTTTCTAAAGACTGGCCTGAATTGGTACGGCTAGTTGCACCCACTTTCAACCAGTATGGGTGTAAGTACGGACCGTTGAATGGATACCAGTGTTACTTAAGGATGGTGCCGATCGCGTTTTGCTTTAACCACTCACTCTACTAAGGGAGACAATAGTTCCCTCACTGAGAAGTAACTAGTCATTTTTAGAATTAGTAGTCTGGACGAAGATTCCAGAGCTTGGCTCTATCATAGTTTGCATCTCTCAGTCACTAAGAAAGATAAATGAATCCAAGGACGCGGTCATTCTCCTCCAACAATTCTTGATTTTATGGTTTAATTTAAGTCAGCTTTGTTTAGCAATCCTAATTTTAACTTAGGCGATCACTGAGAAATTAAGTGAGCACAAAATACACATCTACCATCCAGTCCCAATTTCCTTTAAAATTTATGTGATAAAACATGAGGGAGAAAATGGGGGAAAAACTGGTACATGCGGAAAATAATGATGAATGCTTAACTAGAAGATTTACAGTGATTCCTCGCGATCTCCATGTGGGATGCAATACAAGAATTGAAAAATTATTCTATATGATATGCAAACCGATAAAACCTCACATAATAGAAATTTCTATTAGATGGGAAGAAATTGATTGGAATTTTGACTACGTTGAATGATCTAAAAGTGTGTCTCAATTAAGTGCAGTGTGGTCCTAGGTTCTACGAGCACAATCAGAAAAATCTTAGAATCTCTAATTGCTGTAGTGTAGGTCTAACGTACGAACAACTCAAGTCAGGCCCCACCGTCACTGGCGAGTGAAACAGGTCTGATACACTACAGAGAAAAAGAGTTCAAATCCTGTTTACACACGCGAGATTCCAAACGGAAGCCGCTATAAATATGCAATTAATTACATAAACTAAAATTGCAAATATTAAAATCCTAGACTCTATCTCTCTCATGAATCGGCTCGATCTTAATTTAAATGTAACTTTTCGGGCGGTTGGTGAAGATGCGCCGGTTTCGTGAAAACCACTTCACGTACGTCACGTACATTGCATGAAAAATAAGAGAGAGAGAGAGAGAGTGTGTAAGAGAGTGACAAAAATAATCAAAAAATAAATCAATAAAAATAATAAAATAAATGTTGAAAATAAAAAAAAATAAAATAAATGCATGAATAAAAATTGGAAAATATACAGTGATGAGGGTCAGGGGTCAGACTACTTGAATATGTGGAAAAACTAACACTAAATTTTCTAAAAAACCTAAGTCTTTTGCGATCCCCAACAATAATGCCATCTGATGAATCCATAAAACCCTCTATCAATTTGTGGGAATTAACACATGGATAAATGTATCTTTCCTTGTAGGCAGGTAATCGGAATCAATAAAAAATAACCACTTAATTATTAAATCCAATTAATTTAGAGTGGTTTTATGTTTATTTAGCTTGGGCAAGCCTCAAGGTCGAACTTGAGGAGCCAAAGGAACAACCTAGGTTAATGTCTAACAAAGTTCATGCACAGTTTTCAAGGCGGATTTTTTTGGTGTTTTGAATGAATGTTTTGAATGCAAATGAAATGCGAGCCTATTTTAAGGATGAAAATATTTAACTTAGCCAACATGTGAATAATAATGAAATAAATCCGCTTTATTTTTTTGGAATTTTCTGATGCAATATGAATATTTAATGAATTAAATGTTGCTAACAAGGTGTATCACAATAATTAATTATAATAAATATTGAACCTCCTTATTTGCAGGAAATAAAATTATCCAAGATTATTCAGTAAATGAGCTAGCTATCATAGAAAAATATAAAACCTTAAAAATGTTGGGTTTAATATCTATTAAAAATTAATGATTAAAATATACAAAATTATTTTTGGGAATGATGCATGCAATGATGGAAATAATAATTAATTCTACTATCCGTGAATTTTCGTCAATTTTCAGAGTAATCATTAATTTTATATGAATCTCTAAGCATGGATTTAGCTAAATATGCAAATTTCCACAAAATTATTAATGATCAATTATCCAAAGAGCATAAAAATGTTATGAGCATGCTATAATATAAAGAATTAATTTAAGAACAATGTGCTATTTTATGAATAATAAAATCAATGCAAAAATGGGGTCTAAATAATGGATAAACATCAGGGGTCTTTTTGCAATATTACAATAATTAAATAAAATAGAAAATTCAAAGAGAGGGACCTAAATGAGATTACCAGGCTTGGGGGGGGCTAAGTTGCAAAATCCCCAACTGGTCACGTGCTGGGTCAATGGGGATCTTCTAGTAAATGGAGGGAACTCCAGAGGGCTTTGGTGCAAAAGTTCCCCCAGCGTACGTGATGCGCACGTGCACGTGCACGGGGGCCTTGGGCCTCGAGCTCGGCAGAGGAGTGTGGTTTGCATGGCGGAGGAGCAAGGCCGAGCGAGCCCAAGTGGAGGAGATCAGCTGGCATTTCAAAGAGGATGTGGAGGAGGCTTGCGGGTGGAGCTCCTGGCGGTCCAAAGGCAAGATGGTGCGGGCACGTCTGGATGGTGGTAGTGTCTCAACAGTAATAAAGTGGATGCGACCAGAGTGGAAGGCATCGAAGGCGGAGCTAAGATGTCGATGTCGGTGGCTCTTGAAAGGGGGAAGGTTGGTGGCTCAACGACAATGAAGCCAGAGCAGGAGCAGACACAAGGTGGGAGCACGATGCTACAATGGCCATGAAATGGCTGGATCTCATCGGAAAAGAAGAGAGGGTCGGGCTGTCACCACCGACCTCCTCTTGTACTTATGCAACCGGCGAATAGATTGTCAACACAGAAGACAACAGAGTAAAATAGGGTCACGAAGGCGGCTATGGAGGGAAGGCGGTGCGATGGGGTCCATGAGGAATGTGATCAAGGACGAAGGTGTTGATTGATAGGGTGAAGGATTCAGGTGATGGTGGTAGTGAGAATGGAAGAAAGTCGACGGCCCAATACAGAAGGCGATCAGGTGATTGAGAATGGCGGTTGGCGAGATCTGCAAAGGCGGCGATGATCATCCATATCTGGAAATAAGGCGAAGATTGAAGATGAGCCTCGACCGTCTGATTGGTCGAGATCGGGTGGCTGAGGTGATGCCACATGGACTTTTCCCTTTTTTAAATAAAACGAAATATAAATAAACCCAAAAATTGGTGGCATGTGGCAGCTCTCGGAGCTGCCATGTGCGCGCTTTAGAAAATTCGGGAAAAAAAAGAAAAGATAAATAAAAAAGAAATAGCAAACGACCTCATATCGAAAACTTTTCTTCACAAAAGTTGCTCATCTAGAAGAGATCTACAATTTTATTGAAGAGACAAAAATCAAATTAAGTCAATTGCACAAAGTGATATTTTTGGGGTACTCTGTGTGTATAAAGTACCTTGATTTTTGGGTTTTGTATTTTTTTGTGATTTTTAAATAAGATAAAAATAAGGAAAAAAATGATAAAACCAAACTCAAATATTTACACATTACTCTTTTTTTATTTTTATATTTAAAAATGGAAAAATAAAATAAAGTGCGATAAAGATGACTTTTGTACAGGTTGTTAGTGAACACTCAAACTCAATTAGTTTCTTTGACTTTGGTTTTATTTTAGATTTGAATTTTTGATCATTTTAGTGAAACTTTTATCAAAGAAAATAAATGAAAAGAAAATAAATAACAAGAGTTAAATATGTATATAAAATAATAGGTTAAAATCGTGTAAAATATACAATGCACAAAAGTGGCCCAAGACCCAACTTTCACATATGAGCTCCGATTCACTTGAACATGGTCTTGTTTTGTAGGTAATTGAATGTACATTAGTTTAAATATAAGCAGGATTAAATCAGACACTGTATGAGGAAGATATCAACATTTTAGTTTACAGATCTGAAATTAGGGTTTGGGTTTATTTCTCAATTATTTTAGTTAGTGATTTTTTTGAATTTTTCATGTATTCTTATTAGTAATATGTAAATAATGGAGGAGGTTTTAGGTGATTGGAGTTAGCATGATTAGTTAAAAATCAGTGAAGTTAGCTTATTTTACAGGTTAATTGCTTTGGGATTTTTTTCTTCTTATTTTATGCAATTATGCATGATAAAATGCAATTGTTAATTACACATGCATGAATGATAATTATGTAAGATAAATAATAAAATGCAGATGAATTTTGGGAAATTGAGCTTAATTAATCTCTTTCAGAGTGATGAATCACATATTCATCAAAGTGTTAGATAAAAAACCCACGAATATGTGAATCTTTTGGGATGCTTTTGAGGTGGAATGGAGGGTTCAATCATGTGGAAGACCTAAGTTGTAAGTGGTTCTGCTCTCTTGCAGAGAGAATAAATGGAGGTTGTGAGCAACACATTGGAGAAGTGGGAGAGGGAGATGATGATTACGTGGGGATTAGGATAACAACTGGGAATTGTGGGCGTCTTTGAGATTCATAGATAGTGATTGAAAATGCAAGTAGAAAATAGAGAAGGAATAAAGGAAAATAAAGTCAAGAATTTTACCTGGAATCAGATGAATTGAGAAGAGGTGCGGTGAAGTGAAGAGGCAGAGCCACGTGGTGCACCTTGATGGCGCCACATGACCAAATAAGAATTCAGATAAATATAAAAAATAGTATAAAATAGAAAATAAATAAAAGGAAAAGGATTTAGAAAAAGTATTCAACATAAAATTGTAGATCTCAATGAGATCTACAAGTTTCATGGAGAACTTAAAGACAAAATAATTCATCTATATATATAAAATATTCCTACAAGTAATTTAATGAATTGAAATACTTATTTTTAATTTCTTTTCTTATTTTTTTAGATTTTTATTTTATAATTAATTATATACAATATTATTCTAATTTTTATTATATTTTTAATAATAAAAAACACAAAATAATATCATAATAATAGGGTAAATAATGTACAATAATCATATGTATTTATTCAAAACATCATATTACTTAATTAATTAGAATTATCAGTGATTTTTATTGGTTTCTTAAGCTAGAGAGATAATAATAAAGAATAATATAGATGAATTTGAGATTCATCACCCCTATACGTAAGTTAAGCTCATCCTCGAGCTAATAAATAAAGAATCAATTAAAGAGTTAAATTAATTAGTAAATTCCTTGACTTGTGCATTTGAAGAGATAATGCTTAAGAAATCTAGAACACTAGGTTTTACAGATCCTAAGACTCTAAGCTATACCCGGTCTTGGGAAAAAGGAATTCAACTCCTCTAATTATTAGACTCTCAATGTATACATATATGTAAGAGGTATGACTTAATGTGTCGACTGCATTCATGAGAGTAGATTCGAAATGTCACCTAAAGATCCAATACCAAAGATCTTCCTAAAGACCCAATCCTCAACATTAGAGATTAAATCTAATCTTGCTTTAATCCACCTTCTCTTTAGTTTGTCATACTTCAAAGTGTGGATGGCAGGACAGATGATGGAAGTATAAGTATTGTATCATTTCTTTTATCTCTCTCATCGGAACAAGGTATCTATCAAATGCCTTATTAACTCAACACAATGTATTTTTGTTGTTAATGAGTGTGTCCATCCAAAGAAGTTGAGTCGTCTGCACTTGTTTTTCCTGGGAGTACACCATGGTATGTCTTCTTTAAGTATCTAATATACTTGCACCCAAACTTTTATCGCTTATGATGCATAGCCCTTTTTGAGGTACTATCCCAACTCACAAAAGCCTAATGATTTGGTCCAAATGGACACTTAAAGGTTTGGTGCGCTCGTCATTGGCGTAAGCTTATATGATGTAACTTTGTAATGCTTTGAGCTTTTCTTTTCATCAACATCTTTTTTTCTTATCTTTTTGTCTAGATCCAATGCTTTTACTGAGGATTAGCGGACACTTATCAACAGATTAATTTAATGATTTACACATCATGACACTTAGGTATTGATCAAAAGATTAGTATGAGAACCATGTCCCATAATGGCATGCTGACACTCAAATTTCATGAATCCTTTATTAATCTTATTCCATCCTCAAGTATCATAACATCATGTCCAAACTTGAATCTTAAATCCCAGTTCCCCAAGTGAAACCTCAAATCATCTCAATCATGAACGCAATCATGCAAATAAGTGAAGGTCATATTATTTAAAGAGGAAATTAATCTTGCAATATAGCACACAAATCTTTCTAAATAGGGAAGTTTGAATTATTAAGTATAAAACACTAATGATTAAGATATGTTAACATTAAGTCTCTAGACTTCATAAACCAAGTGTTAAAGATCTTAACATGCCTTGAGTGCAAAGTGAAGGTGTCAGGGAAGAACACCAATTAACAAGCTAATTAATTACCAAGATTTTTTAAGAACTTTTTATTGCAAGAGTTAGAGAACATGTACCCTTAAGGACAACAACAGGGCACATCATAAACTTGAATAAAAAAACACTTACAAGACACTACATGATACTCACACAACACAACAAACTTCATACTCTCAAAGATAAATCTTGAATCTTCGAGGTTTATAAACATAGGCTGCCTTATTATTAACTTGTTTTCTCCTCACAGAGTACACCTTAGAATAAAAATATGGAAGATCATCATAAACTTGAAAAATGAATCACTTAGAATGGTTCCATTCTTCCTCAAATGTAATATCCATATCCACACGGGAAGCTCTAAAATTCTCCAAATAGAGAGGATAAATCCAATATTTAGATCTTGAAACAGACTTCTAGGTTTTCCTTAAAAGAGAAAAACTAGACGTAAGAGGTAAACCTAACTTACAAGGTGATACTCAGACGACTGAATATCCTCTAGAAAGGGTGTAGGTTCCTCTATATCTATCTCTTCTAATAAAATATCATCTTCCTCGAGTGGCATTACCATCTTCAAAGAACTCTTTATAGACTTGATCTTCCAATTTAGAGTTTAGATCCAGACATTCCTTCATGCTTGACTCTATAAAGAACTAGGTCTAGGCAACCTTATATAGCCTAAGAATCAGATGGTTCAGAATTCAACTGTTACACCCAATGCACCCTTTTAGATACTAAGACATTCTCTTAGAAAACTAAAGTAAGGTTTGAGTTTTATTTTTTCCATTATTATTTTATATCTATTAAAAATAATATTTGAAAATATATACAGAAAATAATGAGTATAAAGTCAAAACACATTCTGTACCCCTTTTGCAAATTATTTGCAAAATATTTTACAAACCAAGTATATATAAGCTTTTCAAACATTTTACAAACTATTTTTACAAAAAGTTATCAAATCCCCATATACATAGCCCAAAATAAATATACAAAATATGTGAAAGTACGAGCTATGATGGAAAGTATATATGCAATATATTCAAACATCCCTTTGTACTTAGCTTGAAAGACATTGATCGTACTAAGCATGAAGAGCATGGTGAAAAGGCAGGGGTAAGTCAACATGTCAGACCCTCGTATACATAAGCTTTGAATAGACTAAGTGTAGGACTGGAAGACATCAAATAAGGGTACAATAAGAATAGGTTAATGAGAATCACATAGGCTCAGTCCCCCTATACTTAGCCCGAAAATAGGCTAAGTATGAAGAGACTGAAGAGAATATACAAGTGACTAGGCATAATCTCTCCTGATACTTAAGATTTTACAAGCCCAAGTAAGGAGTGACAAAATAATAACTGAAGAATCCACCATCACAAAAGAATATGGTCGAAGTAAGAAAAAGAATAGATAAATATCTAAGATGATGAATCTGTATGATCTGAATCTTTCAGCTACATTTCATGTTGTATCTAAAATATCTGCAAATGAATCAACTGGCATAAAGTTGATATTCCACAAAATGTTTCAACAGTTGCCCGTTGACCAAGAAGGAATGTGCACCATATGTGAGATCGGATATCTCTACACTTCCATTTCCATGCACTTCCTTAATATATAAGGACCCACCAATTTAGACTTTAATTTCCAGTGGAAGATCTTTAATTTTGCATTAAGCAACCATTCTGTTCTTGCATCTAATATGTGAATCGTGCCTTTTCTTAACTTTGTCCTTATAGATCATGGTGTTCTCATATGCTAAGTTGTGGATCTCCATAAGCACATTGAGGTTCAGGTCTTTATGCAATTTTCTTAAGTGATAGCTCCAATTAACCTTCTTTACTGCCCATTCAGACTTGTGAATCAATTCAGCAGGCAAATGACATGGCTTGTCACAAATCATTCTAAAAGGTGAAGTGATCAAAGGGGTCTTGTATGCCATGTTATTGGCCCACAGAACTTGGTCCAACAGTTGGGGCCAATTCTTCCTATCGGGACGGACTAGCTTCTGAAGTATACTCTTCACCTCCCAATTGGAAACCTCTGCCATGCCATTCGATTGAGGGTGATAAGGAGTAGTAACTCAATGTTCAAACTGATAGTCCTTAACTAATTATTTCATCTCTTAGTTCAAAAATGGCTACCCCCCTCAGAATCAACACTTTTGGGACCTCGAACCTTGAAATAATGTAATCCTTTTATAAACTTACAAATAATTCTACTATTTGTGGCTCGGGTTAGGATAACCTCCACCCATCTCAAAAGATAATCAACCACTAACAAGATGTACTCAAATCAATGGCTGTCGAAAGGGACCCATGAAGTCTATGCCCCATGCATAAAAAACAACACAGAAAAACACAGGCTGCATGGGCATCTCATATGTATAGCCAATAGTCCCTGCCATCCTTTGACATACAAGGCATGACTGCATCATTCATTGCATCGTTACAATAACGTCCTCTAATATGCCTCTCGGCCTCTTTATCAATATATCAACAAACTAAAGTATCATCTTAGTGGATGTAAGAGGCCCCAACCCAAACTCAGTGAGTAGCGAGGATGGCATGCAATTAATGGACGCTATCAAGAAGAGTATGATCAAATGATCAAAGATGTGGCAACGGATGTGATGTTCTCCCTTATGTTTCTTTTTTGGCAGGAGGTTGCTGACAACATGAAGTACGACCATGGTCAATATGTATTTCTTTGTCTTCTTTCTTCTGTTCTACTTGGTTTGACGCTTTTTTGGCAGGACCATGCTTCTTTCATTCCCTTTTTCAATGTCGGCATGTACTCCATGGCCTTAAGGAGTAGAATCTCTAAGAACATATTCTGTAAAATCTCAACCATTCCAGGATCAGATAGGGCTATTTTTAATTTTAGGATTTTCTTTGTTTTATTCAATGCATAAGGAAATGGCACAAAATCAGAAGAAACATTCAACTGCTCATTTCGCCTATTCAAATAGAATCCTCATATCAATTGGACAACAAGAATCAGTCTGTATAGTGTTATCCGAAATTGGGGTAGTAGAAATAAAATAAAAAATAGGACGAACTGCTGATATTGGTGTAGAAGGAGATATTGTGACGGATGTGTGCTCCCTCTATGCTGACTGTGAATTACATATATCTCTGAATAAAGAAGGTAGGGGTGGTGGTGTCCTACAGCCTCAAGAGAATGATAATATGAGAGGACACTCTGGTGTGCATCTTGAGGAACACACCTTCTCCAAACACAATCCGGTCCTTCAAAGAAAAGGAACGGATCCTCCCAATGGTATTTACATAAATTCAACTTTTGTTGGTCAATGCTGCTCCTAGTCCAACCATGGGGAATTTGCTTGGAGACAAGATAGTTCACAACTTTGGCATACCATGGAAGTGAGTCAACAACACAGATAAAATCATGTAGCAAGGTCTCTCTGATCAGTTCTTCATCAGGGGAGTCCTTCATCTCTAATCATGACAGATGATCAGCTACTACATTTGAAACTCCAGGTTTATCCTTAATCACGAAATCAAACTCCTGGAGCAATATATGAACCTTCGTATCCTTCTTTTCCATGGGATACCTAATGGTTGAATGATCTATGTACACTTTCACTTTTGATCCTAAGATATAAGCCTGAATTTCTCCAAATCCCATACTACAACGAGCATTTCCTTTTCAGTCACAATGTAGTTTTTCTAAGCAGGGTCTCAAACTTTGCTTGCATAGTGAATGGAGAATGGAATCCAATCTTTCCTCTGCTCCAATACGATACTGATGAACCCTCATTCATCACTCTTTATTCTTTTATTTTAGCTACAAATCCTTGCAAAACACCATGTAGATGCTTTGTGTAAATACCAATAATTAGCATGTTTTTGTGCAAAAATAAAAGAATAAAGAAATTAAAAAAAAGAGGAAAATATTTAGAATAAATATTGAGTGACTTGAACCCAAGAGAGGGCCCAATATGGGCCTGATCGCCAAATAAAACAGGTAGAGAGAGATAGGGCCATTCACCATATATCCCTCCTTCATGTATATACTTTATTTTAATAAAAATAAAACAAAAATAAAAATGGGGTTTTATTAATTTGTATATATTTCTAAAAATAAAATAAAAATGAGAAAAAGAAAATAAAAAATGAAATAATTTCTCTCTCTCACCCTTGTATATACCATGTACACATGTACCTATATCTATTTATTTTACCCTTGTAAATAAACAATAAAAAAAATTAAAATTATTTTATATCCCAAATTTTATGTTGTAAATAAATAAAATATAAAATTGGGATAATTGTACAAAAATAAAGTAATAAAAAAATTGAAAATACATAGGTATTTATACCTGTATATAATATTATATTATGTATATACATTAATTTATTTTTCAAAAAATAAATAAAAATCACTAAAAAATACTTTGAAAAATAATAAAAAATTTTTATTTTATACATATTTTCAAATAAAATCATTTGCTATTTTAAAATTAATTTATAAATAATTTTAATTTTCTGGATTCTGATTGGTCCACGGGGGTTTGTTAGCCCCCTATCAACTCCCCCCCTGTACCATATCTCCGCGGATCTCGGTTTTGACCCGACTTCTCCAAATTTTCGCACCGCGATCCGATCTCCATTTCCTCAAACATCGGGCTCCGATTGTCGAGCAAAGATCTGTGATTCACGCCCCCCATCTCATCTAGGGGTCCGCTCCTCGATCCGCGCGCTCCATTCCCATCTTCTCGGACCCTTGCTGGTATAAAGCTCGACCTTCATCCGCCATTTCACGCACCTTTGGCCATCGTCTTCGACCCCAGTGACCTCCATCCTTCTCCTTGAGTGACAACGAGCATCGGAGGGTGCTGCAGCGAGTGATTGAGGCCCTTAGCCCTAGGTCCAGCGACCAATCTTGCCGTGCTCCGCCACCGGCAAAGCCCGAGCCTCTGGAGACGTCGCTCCATCGAGACAAAGACTCCAGGAGACCCAACATCTCCAGCCCAGACGTCCTCGACCATCAGGTAGCTTCCTTAGCCCTTAGCCTTGTCTCATTTCCGATCTTTCGCTTTCCAACCACCGGACCATCTCGCACGCTCCGATTGTCTATTAGCCCATCCGACTACCCTATCAACTTCATGAGACTCCTCCCCACCTTCTACGCCCCTTCAGCCACCCTGGTTCGCCCCAGAACTAGGTTACGACTCTCCTCCGCCACCGCTCGCCGGAGAGCATCGCTCCGACTCCCCTGACCACCCATTTCACCCATAACCTGGTCGAGGCAGTTTGCCCTCGACCCAGCGTTCTTTCTATGCAGGAATAGAAGGCAAATGGGCCTCATCTGGAGGTTCTCTCACTGAAGCATAGAGCTCCAAGTCGTCCTCATCGCTGGGGGTCTTCCAAGTCCTCCCGGCCCCATCGGAGCAACCCATCAGCTGCGGAATGACACCAGCTACCTTTTCCCCATCCCAACAGCATCAGAGGAGCCCTCAGGCGCGCGCAACAGCCAAGCGAAGTTCGTCGGCGACCTGTTCTTCCAGAGGCCTCCTCCACCGTTCGATCGAGCTCATCCGCCAGTTTAGATCTCAGCCATCCATATGCGGGAAGCTAGCAGCCATCTGATCCATCTGAGGATCTCGTCTGGAGCGTCGATCGTCGAAGGGGTATCGTCCGATCTCAACCGTTGGATCTTAAACGAAGATCCCCTTTCAGCCTTCCGACCTTAATAAGAGGGTAAACTTCACTTAGGCCCTTCTTAGTTTAGCATTTACGTTTGAGTCATGTAAATATTTTTTGAAGAGTTTTTATTTTTGTATAATTTGCACTTTGGACCTTGAGTTTCTTTTATTTGCAATTTAGCCCCTGTGAATGTAGCTCACGTGGTTTGGCACGTGTTTTGTGGGTCATTTATACTTTTCCTCCATTACTTTATGTATGTTATGGTTTGACCTTTTATAAATTTGAATGACATATATGCCCCTCTGAGTGTGAACCACGTGCTAGACTCATGCGATTTAGGATTTTTGCAGATTTAGCCCTCTTCCTTTTACACGTGTTATCATTTTGGCCCTAAAACTTGTTTTCTTTACATTTAGGTCCCTGTGTGTTGTGCCTCTTCTATTGGTTGAATAAAATATCAAATCAACTCTAAATCTCTTGAAATAGGACACGTGGCCCTTGCCACTGTGTAAAAATTTCAGTGATTTTTTTGGGGAATTTTTGCTTTGATTTTCTATTCTTTAAAATTAAAAAACCTTCATTTTTGCTACTGTATACATTTCAAAACCAATTAAAAATATTAAAAAGTCTCCAAAAATTCTAAAAAAATTGTGGGTTGCTTGTTTTCGTGTGTTCTTGCTTCTATCCAAATTTTGTTTGATTTGGATTTTTAAAAACCTTAAAAGTTGAAAAATCCTAAAAACTTATAAAAAATATTAAAAATTCTAAAAAAATGTAATTTCTTCTTTTGTAGTTAGGATTTTATTTGTAGTTTTTATAAAAATGTCTTCAGATTTTTAGAGCTATTTTCATATTTTTGAATAGCCTTTCAAATCTGGCTGTACAGTAGTCTCTATTTTTTTATTTTATTTAATTTTTATAAAATAAACCAAAAAGCATAAAAATCTGAGAAAATTACCAAAAACACTTGAAAATCTATAAAATCCAAAAATATTTTTATTTTAATTTTCTGACATGTTTTAATGTATTGAATAATTAGTTGATTGTGACTTTTTGGCTTTGTTTTACATTTTCTTTATAACTAAAAATTCCAAAAAAAATAAAAACCCATAAAATCCACCAAAAATATTTTCATATTTTTATTAGATTTTTTGACTACTTTATAGGCTTTCTAAGCCAATCCGTGCTCCTTGTGCTCGACCCTGGTCTCTATACCGGGTTAAATAAAATAGTGAGACTGCTATTTGATTTTATTGATTGATTATTTTATTTGGTGGTCTTGATTTTTTTATTGAGTCCGACTCGAGGGGTTGAGGTTGCAACGACCCTTGATACCTATCTCCCTTAGTCTCTCGGTTTTTCGGCTCATCAGAATGACGCCGTTGTCGTGGAGCACGGATTAGTAGTCGCTTTTTGTTTTCGGTTTTTGTTCGCAGCTTTTTATTTCTTTCGCAGCTTTTTCGTCTTCCTTTATTTTCTTTTATTTTGTCTTATTTTTTTTCTTTTTGTTTGTTTTTATTTTCATTTCTACATAGATTTTATTTTCTTTTCTTTTTCATTATTATAATAACCGTGGTCTGACGCATTTCTGTCTAGTTTTCTTGTGAGGGCCCAGCGATCGAGGCGACTTTCTTCAGAAAGCCGACGCAATCGCGAGGATTGGAGGTGGCTCCCTTCTGTATGGAGCCGCTGGAGAGCACGAAGGAGGGAGCAGAAGTGTTCGGGAGCATAGTAGTATATTAGTTTCTTTTTTACTCAAATTCCGATTATTGTAATAATACAGGGACAAACCAGACTCTCTGACTTGTGGATTGTCGAGGTCTGTTTCGCCGAGCACCGATGTGCTCATGGGACCCCACCGCAGTTTCTCGTCGATTTTGATTTTTACGGCTTTTATTTTTTTTCTCGAGGATTTGGCCTTAGCTTAGGAATTTTTATTGATCTGTGACGTAATTGATTAGGACCCCATCTAATTAGACTGCCTATTCCTATAGACCATTTAATTGGACCTAATTTATTAATCAATAAGAAAAAGCTAACCTGGTCACTCGAGGGGTCACGTGCTGCTAGAGGCCGTATACAACTGACAGGATCCGTTGTGGCGGACATCGATCGGCATCAGAGACCGACCTCCGACCCCTCCCGTTGACCCGTTAGCTACCATTCTTTTCGTGTAGAAATTCCTGTTAAGGCCGTTTTCTTCGCTGCATCATTTAGGTTAGATTTTATTCCTATCTTTCAATTATGCGCTGATCATATTGCATGTAGAGAGCTGGAGGAAAGGTACACATTCTTACTAAGCATGCATCATTGATTTTACCGTGCATCGACTTTTTCATTTTCTCCCCCTGTTTTCTTGGACTTAATAAAATCAGGATAACCGAAAAACTCGTTAGGAGGTTGTTTTTATTTGAAAAATATCTAAAAAGAGAAACCATAAAATTGGGATTGCTAAAGAAAACTGGACTTAAAAACCACCTCACAAAAAAATGTATTCGGAGAGTAATCCCCTCATTGGATGGTTTGATTGGGCGAGAGAGTGACCCGTACACTAGGATAGAGCCACATCTGACCCCTCTTCAGACTAATTCTTCTAGGCTAGTCGTTCTCCACTAAGGATCACTCCGATCTTCGGTAAAGCCGGCCACGATATCCTTAACAGAGCAAGCTGATCGGGTAGCCGGTAAACGGTTCGCGGCTTGTACTGGCTGGGAAAGATCTAGTTTGGGATTGGGACAGTCTCCTGGGGGTGTTTGATTCCTAACATCTTGCTAATCGGTCTGATAGACTGTCTTTTCTCCAAAATAAAAACGAAAAGATAAAAGACCGAACTCTTACGGTCATCAGCTCGTGTTGCGTTGGTGAATTTGGGGTATTGCTTGACCATCCTGTTTGCTTTCCAGATCTCATCCGCCTGACTCGCCAGATCAAGATAATGGGTCGGAGGTCCCTTAGGCAGCCTCTAGTTGCACCGCTTTCGAGCACTCCGGCCCGCTCATCTAGGTTTGTTCGCAAGAGCCGAGACCTGCTCTCCGAACCTGAGTTCGCTTCCATCCTGTTCCCCCCAACCACCCTTCTACTGTTAGTCCTGAGGTGCCCGATCAGCAAGAGCAGCAGTCAGATGATATTTCGGCACCTGAGCTTGGGTATTTTGCCTTTGCAGAGACCATGGCAAGCAGCGAGGACCGCACCGGTGGCCCGAGAGCCGAGCAGACATACGTGTTGGATAAGGGTGCAATCAACAACACCTTGATAGCTTCCCTCGAGATGATGCAACATCAGATCAAAGATCAGGGAGCTTTCATGATCGAGATGCGTCGGGATATGGAGCGGATGAGAGCCGATCGAGAGCAGCGCAGACCCGGTGGAGGAGACATACCTGAGGGAGAGCAGCCAGTACAGCCAGCAGCAGCAGCCTGCCCAATGAGAGAGTTGCACAACCCTAGTGCAACTCTAACCCACAGATGGATCGTGTTGCCGACCATAGCGGGAGACTTCAAGTTCCCACCACAGACTATTCAATTGCTTCCCCGCTTTCACGGACTCGCCACCGAGGTGCCACACCTTCATCTCCAGGAGTTTGAGATGATCTGCAGCACCGTCCATGATCGCTAGGTGGATGAGGACACCATCAAGATGATGACATTTCCCTTCTCCCTCGTTGACATAGCAGCCAACTGGATGAAGCATTTAGGGAGATTTGTGATGACATGGGAGCAGCTCCGGAACGAGTACCTCAACAAGTACTACCCACTCGACCGGACCAATGCAGCGAGGGCCCTGATCAGCAACTTTTCCATGCTCCCCAACAAGCAGTTTCACGAGTCATGGGACCGATTCAGGGAGCTTACCGACAGATGCCCGCACCATGACATCTCGAAGCCGAACCTAGTTCAGAGCTTCTTTTGCGGACTTACACCCGAGCTGCAGGGGTTGGTGAATGCATCCTGTGGAGGATTGTATTTCACCAAAGATGAGGACCAGGTTTGGGCCATCTACGAGGAGACGATAGAGAACTACACGGTGATGTCATAGACCCACCTCTATACACAGGGGAAGCCCCAACCACAGGCCGTGTCCTATCAGAGGATAGCACGGGTCGATGCCGGTCCCTCTACTTCATCAACAGCAGCAGCACAGGCAGCATCAACAGCAGTATCCAGCCTTCCGCCCAGTACTGACAGTTCCATCATGTTCAGGCGGAGCCGTATCATCAACAGCCGCAACAGCAGTACCTTGAGCCGCCACCATCTTAAGATAGCCAGATGGTGGTGTACCAGCCTGATCAGCCCCTAGCAGTACTCCCCCCACCCACCTACGAGCAGGAGCCGTTGATGGATGTCAATGGGATATGGTATGACCGACCCCATCTCGGTATCCGACGAGACCATCCCGAATTCCATTGGTCAGCAGGAGGCACCAGTTCCCAACAGCAGACTCCAGTTCAGGGTGGCCAGTACGGCCAACAACGAGATAGTCACCAGCAGCAGCCCCAGTCCCCGTCACACCACAAGCCACAACAGAGTTACTAGCAGCATGGTCCTCGTCCCTACCATCTGGGACAGTCTTGGAGGCAGCCTCAACAGTATCACTCACAGCCCCCTTATCTCTCTCACCAGCAGCAGCAACCTCATTATCAACAAGGCCACCCGTCAGGTTCTCATGGGTCCTCCTATGAGAACCCAGCCTTGGATGACTTAGCCCGCCTCATCTCCGATCAGCAGGCCACCTTCTGACAGGAGATGGACGAGTTCAGACAGGAGATGAGAGAGATAGTGAAGGGGAAGGCCGCCATTCCTGCACAAATAGGGTCGAACCCGAACAAACTCAAGAGGAAGTCTGAGCAGGTAGAGTTCATAGAGACCACAACTCATAGTGATTCCCTTGGTGATATTTCTGCATATATGTTGATGCTGATTTTGTTAAACTTAAGAGCGGTAGGATGCCAGCAGGCGACGGCTCGTCTGAGCGACGACCCCACGCCACTTCAGGACCGCCAGACGAGGAGGAGAGCAGTGCTGATGCCGCTCATACACATGATGATGATGGTGGTGCTGATGCCACCATGGACGTTGATCCAGCCAACGGTACTAAGGCCGTTGCTTCACCAGATGGAGGAGGTGGTACTGATGCCACCATACCAGTTGCTGAGACAGAGTGCGGTACTGATGCCGCGAGTCCAGATGTCGAGGCTGGTGCTGATGCCACCATTTCCAGCTCTGCCAGTCCTATTGTTTTTCATTCAGTTCATGTACCTCAGGACAATTCTGTGAATAAAAGAAAAGGGTTTATTATTTTCGGATCCACTTGTGTTGATTGATGATGTATGTGTGGATTCTGCTTTGTTTGAGCAGCCCAGACCCGATCCTAGTCCTTCATCTGAGAAGGACCCAGCCGTCCCCTTTCCCCAATCACTCTGCTTGGCTAAGGGGCCCAGAAAAAGAAAATCAGAAAAAGTCCCACCAGTTAGAGTTCATCCAGCAGATGATGGACCGATTTCAGATACAACTAACTCTACAGGAGGCCTTGGAGCACATCCCTCTCTTCCAGAGATCCCTCAGAGACAGGACCATGGTTCGGAGGAAGAGGAGGAACCATCAGTCAGAGATCTATGTGCTCACTTGTGCCACATGCTTTGCGATCTAGAACCGTCTGCCAGCCAAGAGGCCAGATGTGGGAGCCCCATACGTTAGATGCCACATTCAAGAGCAGAGGTTCGATCGTACTCTATTAGACAGCGGTTCGTCGATCAACCTACTTCCGACAGCCTTACTCGGCCGCTTCGAGTTAGGCCCTCTACGACAGAGCACGACGATCCTCAGTTTGCTGATCGATCTGTCAAGAGCCGAAGGGGTTGCTGAAGGACGTTGTCGTCACGATTTAGGGCCTGAAATTCCCCGTGGACTTTGTTGTGTTGGACATGGAGATCCCTGAGTTCGTGACTGATACCCCCATCATTTTAGGATGTGCCCGTTCTTGGCTACAGCCAAGACAGTGTCCGACCATGATAGCGGAAGGTATACTTTCGCATCGAGGGCGAGAGTATACAAATAGAGACGATCGAGGAGACTAGAGCCAGAGATTCCACTTTCTCAGAGCCCCATTCAGATTCATAGCAGATGACAGAGGCAGGGCGAGACATCCATCAGGACTGCGATTTCGTGATTACAGATGACGAGCCAGTTTGGGCATATCTACCAGCACAAGCCATCCTCTCACCTTCAGAGTTCGTTGATGCATAGATGCCAGCAACGGAGAGCTTGGAGAGCACATTCCTGGTCCAGGATACATCTCAGGCAGCCGATTCGGTTCCCGATCGTGAGGCAGATTTTTCTTGTGATACTGATACAGATCCCTCGGAGTCAGATATAGACTGGGCAGAGTTTAATGATTTGATTCCTTGTCTAACTTCCATAGAGCCTACAGCTAGGGTGGAGACTGATTCCATGCAGAGCAGAGATACACCAGCAGAGCAGCCTTAATCAGATTCAGATTGTCAGCTAGAGTTCTCGTTCTCCCATGCAGATTTGGTCGCATTCACTCAGACATTTTAGAGACCAGATTCGTTAGCACCGAGTTGTCCAGAGCTGAAGCCTTTGCCTTCATCGCTGAAGTATAGGTTCCTTTCGGGTGAGCATGAGATGTACCTAGTCATTATCTCAACAGATTTGACTGGAGAGCATGAATCCCGTCTGATGGGGGTTCTTGAAAAGAACCGCAAGGCGATTGGATGGAGCGTAGCCGATCTCCAGGGGATAAGTCCGGTCGTGTGCTCCCACCATATCTATCTCGAGGAGGACGTGAAGCCGTCGTGTGAGTTCCAGCGGCGGCTGAACCCGAACCTTCGAGATGTTGTCATGAAGGAGATCTCGAAATGGTGGAGCACTTATTTTATCTACCCCATCTCCGACTCCAAGTGGGTCAGTCCATTGCATGTGGTGCCTAAGAAGACGGACATCACCACAGTTGTTAGTGAGTCTAGAGAGGAGATCGCTACCCGAGTACCCACTTTTTGGAGGGTCTGTGTGGACTACAGACAATTGAACCTGGCCACCAAGAAGGATCATTTCCCTCTGCGTTTTATTGATCAGATTATAGAGAGGCTAGCAGGGAAGAGCCACTACTATTTCTTGGATGGGTACTCCGGATACAATCAGGTGGACATTGCGCCCGAGGACCAGGACAAGACTACCTTCACCTGTACCTTTGGGACATATGCTTTCTGACGGATGCCCTTTGGATTGTATAACGCCTCGGCGACCTTCCAAAGGTGCATGTTGTCCATCTTTTCGGACATGGTGGGGGAGTGCTTGGAGGTCTTCATGGATGATTTTTCGGTCTACGGTGACGGGTTTGATGCTTGTCTTGACTGCCTAGACTGCGTCCTCCAGTGATGCATTGAGGTTCACCTTGTTCTTTCATGGGAGAAGAGTCACTTCATGGTTACTCAAGGGACGGTGCTTGGCCATATACAGGGGCATGGAGGTTGATCCGGCCAAGGTGGATATCATTAGGAAACTCAGTCCACCGTCCAATTTGCGGCAGTTACGACCTTTTCTTGGGCACGTCGGTTTCTATCGACGATTCATACATGATTTCAGCTGGATTGCCCGGCCGTTGACTGATCTGATGACGAAATACACCGAGTTCATTGTGGATGATAAGTGTCTAGTGTCATTTGAGACTCTCAAGAGTCTAGCTGTAGAGGCCCCTGCCCTCCAACCACCTGATTGGTCTCTCCCATTCGAGATCCTGACGGATGCCTCTAATTTTGCCATAGGGGCCGTGCTGGGACATAGGAGGGATGGAGTCCCCTTTGCTATTCACTACGCTAGCTGGACTTTGGATGCTGCTCAGCGAAACTACACCGTCATTGAGAAGGAGATGCTAGCCGTAGTATTCGCCCTAGATAAGTTCAGATCTTACATCATTGGATCTAGAGTGACCACTTATACTGATTATACCACCATCAGGTACCTCATGGCAAAGAAGGATGCCAAAGCCAGATTGACCATATGGATCCTTATACTCCAGGAGTTTGACATAGAGATTAAGGATAAGCCTGGAGTCAAGAATGTGGTGGCGGATAATCTCTCCCGATTTGAGTTTCTTGAGGATTCTTAGTAGACTGAGCCTATTTGCGAGACCTTCCCAGATGAGGCGATCTTGCTATCGCCTCTCTCCTGTGGTATGCCTATATTGTGAACTATCTTGTTGCCAAGAAAGTTCCTCAAGATTGGCGCAGGCAGCGACTTGAGACCTTCCTCGCGAAGGCCAAGTTCTACCACTAGGAGGATCCCATCCTTTATCATGAAGGAGGGGATAGCGTCTAGCATAGGTGTATTTCTCAGGAGGAGCACCACAACGTCCTCACTTACTGCCACAAGCTTGAGGCAGGAGGACATCACTCTGGGAGGAGAACGACACAGAAAGTGCTCCAATCCGGCCTATGGTGGCCTACTCTCTTCAAGGACTATGATGAGTTCGTGAAGAGGTGTACTGACTGTCAGAGGATGGGCATCTGTGGACAGCGTGATATGATGCCGATGCAGACCATTCACTTCTGTGAGGTTTTTGACGCATGGGGCATCGATTTCGTGGGTCCATTCCCTAAGAGTCAGTGATTCGAGTACATTCTGTTGGCCGTTGATTATGTTAGTCGTTGGGTTGAGTCCATCCCTGCCCAAACCGTAGATGCTAGACTATTTGCCGATTTTTGAGGAAGAATATCATTTCACTGTTCGAGGTTCCTAGAGTTTTGATATCTGACGGGGGTCTTATTTTGTCAACGACAAGGTAAAGGCCCTTGCTAACGAGTTCAGCATAGACCATCGAGTAGCTACACCATACCATCCTCAGACCAATGGTCTTATTGAAGTGTCGAACATGGAGATCAAGACTATTCTACAGAAGGTCGTCAGCCCTGACCAAAAGGATTGGTCACAGCTTTTGGACTCGGCCTTGTGGGCATATCAAACGTCCTTCAAGACACCTTTGGGTACATCTCCCTTTCGCCTCGTTTATGGCAAGCCCTGCCATTTACCTGTTGAGTTGAGACATAGGTCACGTTGGGCAGTCAAAGATATTCTTATGGATCCCGTGAGTGTAGGATATCGGAGGAGGGCAGAGTTAGCAGCCCTGAAGGAGCTTCATGATGCAGCCTTTTCGAGCAGCCTTCAGTACAAGGAGAGAGTAAAGGAGTGACATGATTCTCATATCAGCTACAAGCAGTTTGAGCCAGGACAGTGAGTATGGTTGTTCGATGCCAGGTTGAGATTATTTCCAGGGAAGTTGCAGAGCAAACGGAAGGGACCCTATCTGGTCAGAAAGGTACATGACAATGGAAGAATCGACATATCTGAGTTGTCATCTGAGAGTACCTTTCGTGTTAATGGACAGCGACTCAAACCATATCTAGATCATGAGCCGCTAGTCGTAGACGTTGCCCCTTTTCACTTTGAGTGAGATGTGGTCTCTTGACTCGCATCTATTGCATCTCACACCTGATTATCACTGTTCTCCCGACTTATATAGATCCAGTTGTCCATATTACACTATTCTTCAGTCCAACACCCCAGTTGCATCTTTGATTATGCTATACTTAGGGTGTACTTTACCCTAAGTATAGGGGGGTATGAGACTTTTGATTTCCTTTTGATTCATTTCTGCCGATGTTTTGCTGCCTATACTTAGGATATTTTACCCTATGTATAGGGGAGGTAGACTCTGTACATTCTTCACTCGGATTTCCCTTTGTGTACAGCCTGCTATACTTAGGATTACTTGATCCTAAGTATAGGGGGAAACCCCGAAATCTTTCCATTTCTATTCTTTCATTCATCTTTGTATATACCTTTCCTTTTCACTTCCATATACTAAGCACGAGTTATGTCTTCTTCATTGCTCTTGATTCACTCTGAGGACATCGTTCGAGCTAAGTATAGGGGGGGTGTCGTATATATTTCATATATACTTTAGCCATAACTCGTACTTTGTGTGAGTGTGTTAATAAATAAAATGGCTAAAACCCTTAAAATCCATAAAAATTAAAATTTTTTCTTGTAAATAAAATTCTTTATTGCACATACATAGCTAGTTGTACAAATTATTTTTGCAAAAATATTTGTAAAAATCTTTGTGTAAATAGTTTGTAAATATTTTGATATCAAAACTATGTATATAGTACAAATTTTTGTAAAATGTTTTGAAAAACAAAAGTTCGTAAAAATCTTGTGTAAATTTGTGTAAATATTTTGCAAAACTTGCATTCATGCATACATCCATGTTTTCAAACATTTTTCAAAAATTTTGCACATTTGTAAAAGTTTGTAAAAATTGCATATTTGTAAATATTTGTATAGTTTTTCCTGAATCATAGTTGACATTTAAACTAGACTAGAATTAAATTGAAAAATGGAGCTTGGTTAAGATCTTAATCCACCTAATTCTAAAAGGAACCTTATAGGGCTTAGGGTTGAGACTTTTCAGGTCCATGGTGACTTAATTCTCTGAGTACACTAGGTTATGATCATATGTCATCTCGATGAGCCTAAGTAGAGCACCTAACAACGCACACATGACTCTTACAGACAATGGCTTTACTTGGACCAGCACTTTACACCGAGCTCTCTACGGATGAGGTGGTGAGGAGGCAATCTTCTTTGACTTGGGGTAGCATATGAGGGTAGTACTTCTAGGCGGAACCTCTCTTCTTCTTATAGTGAAGGAAGTGTGTGTCAACTTGGTCTGGTTGTCGTGAGGTCTAACGACAGGAGTTGTGGGTTGCAATAATGCTTGAAAAGAGGGATAGTCTACTGGCTCAAGAGGAAAAACTCCTTATGTATATATGTTGCACTATGTTGATATGTTGTAAATATGCACACAAAAAAAATGCAAAAAGAAAAGAATAACTCCAAAAAAGTGGTGGGTCTGAGAGAAAATGATAATCCCACCGGAGTGTATATAGTGCAATAAAGCAAAGATTATGGTATCCATGTTCCATCTCATGAAGCTTGCAACAGGGAGACTTAGCTACACTGGTTGAGCTCCCAAGGATACATGGCTACACTGGCCATGGTCCATTCTCTTCTTTCCCCTCTTCTTGAGCCGATTGAACTTGAACTTAGAAGGGAATACCCCACTCCTCGAGGAAAGAGTTGCCAGACTAGGTCATTAGAGTTACCCTGTTGGGGAGGGTTGTCACTTTGCTACTTTTGAGGTGGAGATCTATACCTCACTTACATAGTACAAGAAAAGATTCATGGTCATCAGAGTTTGTGTATGTAGACTTGTTCTGATCTGGATTGTTGAGGAGTCTTGGCTATAGATTAGTGGAACTTAGAGGCTGTTAAGTTTTAAACCTTAGTCCAAATAAGGTCTCGACAAATTAATAATCAAAAGATCTGACTAAGCTCCGTACTTCAATTTAATGAATACAAGTTTAATAATCAACATTGATTCCTCTTTCTTTCCCCTCTTTTTCTTTTCTTCTCTTTTGCACTTCTTTTTCAAATAAGTGTTTGCTAAGGGACTAGAAAAAGTAAAGTATAGGGGGGTGATGAATCCTCATTCATCACTCTTTATTGTTTTATTTCAGCTAAAAATCTTTGCAGAACACCATGTAGATACTTGTAAATACAATAAATTATCAAGTTGCATGCTTTATGTAAATACCAATAATTAGCATGTTTTTATGCACAAATAAAAGAATAAAGAAATAAAAAAAGAGGGAAATATTTAGAATAAATATTAAGTGGCCTGAACCCAAGAGAGGGCCAAATACGGGCCTGATCGCCAAATAAAACATGTAGAGAGAGATAGGGCCATTCACCATATATCCCTCCTTCATGTATATACTTTATTTTATTAAAAATAAAATAAAAATAAAAACAGGTTTTTATTAATTTGTATATATTTCTAAAAATAAAATAAAAATGAGAAAAGGAAAATAAAAACAAAAATGAAATAATTTCTCTCTCTAACCCTTGTATATACCATGTACACATGTACCTATATCTATTTATTTTACCCTTGTAAATAAACAATAAAAATAAAATAAAAATTATTTTATATCCCAAATTTTATGTTGTAAATAAATAAAATATAAAATTGGGATAATTGTACAAAAATAAACTAATAAAAATAAAAATTGAAAACACATAGGTATTTATACGTGTATATAATATTATATTATGTATATACATTATTTTATTTTTCAAAAAAATAAAAAAAATCACTAAAAAATACTTTGAAAAATAATAAACATTTTTTATTGTATACATATTAACCAGAGACAAATGGGTTGCTATATGTCTGAGTATGTACATTTGGCAGACCATTTGGTTGATGACCTAACCAAGGTCTATACACCGGCGAGCTGGTGTGCATATAAGGGCATATGAGCAATACGATCTCTCAAAGGGATCATACAGGTTCGCTTATGAACCGGAAGACAAAAGCTCACTCATGAGGTATTGGGATCAAATTCCATGCATGGTCTTCGTGCTTTGGAAGCATGACAAGAATTTGAAGGTATGATATATGCTTTGGGAAAGCATATGATCGATACCAAATCCCAATGACCAAGATTGAGAAACTTGGTGATCAAACCCTGAAGAAGACAGTGTAAAAAATTGATCTATATCTTCAGGTTGATCATTGGTCTTCCAGTATGCAGGATGTGCAGGTATTGGGAATACCTGAGGGTGATGTGATCATAAACGATTGTATAACCATGACGCTTCCAGTCCGAGGGAGTGATGAAACGGGTCTGGATTTTAGTGACTCCTCTCAGTAGAGAAGTACCTTGATCTTAGTCCAAGTGTTGGACATTGATCTGAATGTGATTCAGATGCAATGAGAAGATTAAGTATACGGACTTGATTTAATCAAGCATCTGTGGGAGGTCCATTAGATCTGGATTTGAGATGAGATCTCAACATCCAAGTCACTACAAGTGGAACAATACAATCGCCCTGTCCTTATCTCTAAGTATCTGCGGAGAAGGCACATTATTATTGAAGGAGTTCAAGAATACTTTCTGTGATGAATTTAGTATCCAAGAAAGAAGGTCTTGATGATTAAATGAGATTTTATTATCAAGTACAATATGAATGAGATTCATGTTGTGAGAATGATTTTCCACGATAATTAAATGAGATTTAATTATCAAGGATAATCAGATCATGGATAGTGATATCCATAATATCTGTGTATATTATAAATGGGATTTTTAATATATCAGAGAGAGAGAAATATTGTAAATAGCATTTGTTAATTATTAATGTGGATTGGATCTACATTAGTTAATTAATTGGAAATGTAATTTCCAAATTAGTTTGGGATGTGAATATGATTCACATATTTTTCAATGGTACGATAGAAATATTCACAAATTAATTTGGAATTAATTTTGTGGATATTATTGCAATAATAGTTATTTCAATTAATTAAGAAATAATAAGATAAAATAAAAGGAGACAAAAAATACCACCAAAATAAAGATGGTGTCACCTATGACTTAGTCTTAGGTGACGCCCCTATATTTTATGGTAGTTTGTTGCCTCTCTTATTTTGTTATCCTATTATCTCTTAATAAGTAATTTATGTGAATTAAATTGTGTTGATAATGATTCAACATATATTTAATTTAATATAAATTATTGTTGTTGGTTTTTAACCAACAACAATCATAGCCGTTGGATGGCTCTTGGATGACAATAGCCGTTGGATCCATATGAGCCATGGATTGAGATCCATTGGATCCCAAACTAGTATATAAGGAAGGGCAACCCTAGCCCTTGAGGAGTACATCAAGTAGACGCCTACTCTACTTTTCTCTCTCCCTCTCATTCTCGTCCTCTCTCTCTCTCTCCCTCTCTACAAGGTGGCCGACCACCTTTATTGAGGAAGAGAGAAGTTCTCGCCTTCGCCATTGACTACTCGAGGATCTCCTTCTTCTTTGGGGCTGCTTGCTCTATAGGAAGACGACAGATTTCGTTGGAAGAAATCAGGAGATTCGAGGCTTGGATCTTCGTCGACGATTGCGGGAGTCACGCGTCTCATCATCGCACCTGTAAGTGCTGTCTCCGTGGATCGGACTTGAGATAGGATGATCTCTTGCTTTAGAGATCTCGTGATCGCAACTACGCTTCGAGAGGTATTCCTAATACTTTGTGGTTTGATGAAACGATCCAAGAAATGTTCTTGTGATCATGTGGTTTCATCGTTTGTAATTTTTTTTAAATTCCGCTGCATCTCGCGACTAGTGCGACTAGTCGCCCCGATCGTATGAGATACGATCGTCACGCTTCTGTGATGCACTTGAGAATTCTCAATATCCTTCAAGTGGTATCAGAGCCTTAGGTCTGAAAAGGTTTTGGATACGATCCGTGAACCTAGGACGACTTGGGTTTGAAAAAAGTCGTGAAAGTTTTATCGCATTTCAATTTTAGCACCTCTCTCTAATTGGATTTTTCGGCACTGTTTAAATTGTTTAAAAACAAAATATTCAATTGGATTTTGTTCCTCATTAAATAAGGAAACCATAAGATTTGAGTTTACTAAATTTGGATTTAATTTGCTCAAGATATGGCCTTTTGAATATGCATGTATTTACAGTTGCGGGAACTACAGAACAAACGTGATTAATTTATTAATTACGGTTTTGTTGCGCCTCGAAATGAGTGAAATATCACTTAGGTTCTGTAGTAAATCAAGTTGGCAATCTTAGGACACTAATTTTGCGAATTTTAGATTTAAATTCATCAAGATAAGTTAATTTTAGTGATTGGGGGTCACTGCTGGAAATTGACAAATTTGATCATGAACCTTGTGATAGTCATTCAAATAAATTTGATGAAAATTAATTGTTAATTTTTTGAAATGATTATTGATAAGTATTTGTGAAATATTTAGAGATGATAATCGTTTCATTGAATGACATCCCACTAACCATATTGATAAGATAGTTGATCTTGATCATTGGTTAATATGAAAATATCAACAAATATGGTTTGCATACAAAACCCTAGGTCATCCTACAATAGTTGTAGGACAACTTTTACATGCAAAACCCTCTTGCTTGCATACAAAACCCTAGGTCATTTGTTTAGCAAATCTCCTTATAATATAATAAAAATTGTTTTGATGTATATTCTATGGTATAATTTCGGTTGAAAGACCGATGAGCATCTCAAAGTACATAATGATCTATTTGGCATTATCCTTTCCTGAGGTGGATATGGTGTCTAGTCGGAGATCGCTGGGGTAGCGGATTGCAACGTATGTGGTCCGTCTCACTCTCGCCGGTACTGGCCATGACATCGGGTAGAGACTGGATAATGCTGGAGAAATCAAAGTGTATTTTTCTAATTATTAAAATTCGAAATAATACGTACTTTGAGATTATACCTATTATTCAAGTAAAATTCAAAGTTTGTTGATTGATAATAGGATTGATGGTTAATTTAATGTGATTAAATTATTTATATCCTATTAAACACTTTATTATGAATAGATGTGTATTTCCCTTGGAAGAATTAATTATGTGAATATGTTGCACGATAATTAATTATTTCAATTTGAATAAGAGGTGGAGGATCACATAAGTGACATCCATGGTCTCCCGTCAAGGCAAAGAATTTCGTCGCCAAAAGTTGTATATAGGAGATGCCTGTCCAAAGTGACAGATCCTATATACAATTATTTCGGGTTCTTTGCTTCTCGAAAGAGTAAGGCCGTATACGTAATGACCCCAATATCGAGTCCTCATATTATTGGGGCGATATTGGATTGCGTATAGGAAGTATTAAGCCTGTTGATACTTGGTTCAATTAGTAAAGGGTCAACATCATCTTAGGGGTGGTGGGCCCGGGTGTTAAAGACCGAATTGGGAAATGCAAGTTGGACTTGCAAGGAGGAATGTGTTCCCGCTTCTCTTTATTTGAGTCACAGGTTCTCATATTATTGGGATGTGTTAAAGATAGAGAGAATATCCCAGATCTTGCTTGAGATATAGCGGTAAGTATATCTCTTACTTTGAAAGATGATTAGGGAACAATCTTTCATAGTAGACATAGCAAGACAAATTTGATTTGAAATGCCTTAATCAAATGTTTTAATTGGATATATAATTACTTATATATTCTAATATAGTGCATTCTTAATTTCAGAAAATGAAGTCCATGAACCCACTGAACAAGCTTCTGGAGGTCAATCAATTGACCAGATCAAATTATTCGAATTGGATCCGAAATTTGGATCTTGTCCTATCTGCGGAGCACATCTCATATGTGCTAACTAAGGACAAGATTGCAGACCCTCTGACTGCGGAATATAAAAATTTTAATGAGAAATATGATGAAGATCATAACTTGGCAAGGTGTTATATCCTTGGCTCATTATCCAATGTGCTTCAGAAGCAGCATGTGGAAATGAACCACTGCCAAGAAATCATGCTGAATCTGAAAGAAATGTTCGGTGACAAAAACCACACACAGCGTTACAATGTGATGAAAGAACTTATTCGCTGCAAGATGCAGGAAGGGACCTCTGTTAGAAAACACGTGCTCAAAGTGTTTGGGTACCTCTCTGAATTGGAAGCCCTGGGGGCCTTCATGGATGCTGATATGGAGGCTGATTTTATTCTCCTGTCACTCCCTAAGTCTTTCAACAACTTTGTTGTGTCATATCACATGAGCAAAGTTGATTTCAGTAACGTTGGGTTGTTAGCTGCATTAAAGTCTGCAGAAGACGTAATGAAGAAGGACGGCCCCTCTTCTAGTGCAATGGTTGCACAAGTAAAAGGAAAGCGCGACCGGAAGCAAGGTTCTCGGAAGGGCCCGACCCAGAAGATAAAGAAGAAGAATCAAGGAGTTGGTTCATCTTCTAGTGCTTCCACACTAATGACATCGAAGAAGACCGATGTCTGTCACCACTGCAAGAAGCCGGGGCATTGGTAGCATAACTGCACTGAATACCTGAAGTCTGCCGACAAAGGTAAAGCCCCACCAGGTATGAAATCTACGTTCATCACTGAAACTAGCTTTCCCGTTGGACGAGAAGGAAGTCAGGTTGTAGATTCAGGTGCTTCTGTTCATGTATTCAATTCATTGCATTTGTTTCAGGAAACTAGGAATCTGGAGCAAGGGGAGATAATCATCCAGATGGGATCTGATGCAAGTGTTGCAGCAGTCGCCATTGGGACCAGGCGACTATCATTATCTAGTTGTCGAGTCTTAGTACTTAAAGAGTGTCTTTATGTACCTTAAGTTAGGAGGAATTTGATATCTGTATCTAAGCTTATTAGACATGGATATTCCTTCCTATTATGTAATAAGTTAGTCATTAATCAATATGATAAATTGATTGTGGATGGTGTCTTGACTTCTGGTGGACTCTATGAATTGTGCATTGATGAATGTGTCATGAATGTCACTACCACTAATAAAAACCCTAAAAGATAAAGGGAGAATGGAAATCATTCGAATATGATTTGGCATCAAAGGCTTGGTCATTTATCTGTTGATAGGATCAATAGATTGATAAAGGATGGACCCTTAGATTTTCTACAGGTCCAATCTTTACCTACCTGTGAACATTTTATTCACGGTAAAATGACCAGGATGCCTTTCTATAACAAGGTTACGAGATGCGAAGGTATTCTTGACCTAATACATACTGATGTATGTGGTCCCTTCAGTACCGCGGCTCGGAATGGATATCAATATTATTTGACGTTTATTGATGACCATTTGCGATATGGTTTATCTTCCTACTACGTCATAAATCAGAAACCTTTGAAAAGTTCAAAGAGTTTAAAGCTTTGGTTGAGAACCAAACGGATTCGATCTGACAGAGGTGGCGAGTACCTCTCAGATGAATTCAAGGGATACCTTCAAGAGAATGGAATTGTCTCCAATCTCACTCCCCCTGGAACTCCCCAACTTAATGGTGTTGCTGAAAGATGCAACAGGACCATTATGGACATGGTCCGTTCAATGATGAGCAAAGCACGTTTACCTCTTAGTTTCTGGGGATACGCAGTAGAGACTGTAATTAATATCCTGAATAATATTTCTAGCAAATCTGTGCCTAAGACTCCTCATGAGCTCTGGTATGGAACCAAACCTAGTGTTTGACACTTGAGGGTTTGGGGTTGCTTAATCCATGCGAAAAATGTGGACGCAAGTAAGCTAGAATCTCGCACTTGTGAGTGCTACTTCATTGGGTATGTTAAACATGGTATTGGATATCAACTTTATGACCCTGAGACCCAAAAGGTTTTTGTCTCTAGAGATATGAAATTTCTGGAGGATGATTTCCTTAATGTTCAAGATAGAAACGAAGAAAAGAAATTCATTGAATCTCCTGAGGATTCTGAGGTTCCTGAACCAGAAACTAAGGAGATAAATGAAGATGAAACACCCATACCTCTTCGAAGGAGTTCGAGGGTGGTCACACCACCTGAAAGGTATGGATTCCATGTGTCAAGTGAGACTGACAATGATCCTACATCATTTGATGAAGCACTCGCAGATCATGACATGGATAGATGGATGCTAGCAATGAAGTCAGAGATTGACTCTATGCATAAGAATGGTGTATGGACCCTATAGGATCCACCTAAAGGGGTAAAACCCATTGGGTGTAAATGGATCTTCAAGAGAAAAAAGGGACATGATGGGAAAGTAGAGACTTTTAAGGCACGGCTCGTAGCCAAGGGCTAATCACAGAGAGAAGGCATCGACTACGATGAGACGTTCGTTCCTGTGGCTATGCTTAAGTCCATCAGGACACTGCTAGCTATAACTGCATCTCTTGACTACGACATCTGGCAGATGGACGTCAAGACAGCCTTCCTCAATGGATACCTCGAGGAGGATATCTATATGGAGCAGCCCCATGGCTTCATAGTTGAGGATGGAAAAGTATGCAAGCTGAAGAAATCCATCTATGGGCTCAAACAAGCTTCTCGTAGCTGGAACATCAGATTTGACGAAACCATAAAGAGTTATGATTTTGTGCAGAATCCTGATGAACCTTGTGTGTACAAGAAGCTTAGTGGGAGCGCCATTGTGTTCATCGTGCTTTACGTAGATGATATCCTTATCATTGGGAATGATACAGGATTGATGACCAGTGTAAAGATTTGGCTATCTCATACCTTCGAGATGGAAGATCTTGGAGAAGCCTCTTACATCTTAGGCCTGAAGTTGTTCAAAAACCAAGAAAAGAGTATGTTGGGATTATCACAACATGGATACATTAAGAAGATTCTTGAACGATTCTGCATGGATAGTTCCAAGAAAGGATTCCCTCCCTTAAGACATGGCATCCATTTGTCTAAAGGGATGGCTCCTCAAAGTGTTGAGGAAAAGAAGGCCATGGTTGGATGCCCCTATGCATCAGCCGTAGGAAGCTTAATGTATTCCATGATGTGTACTAGGCCAGACATCTGCCATGCAGTGGGAGTGGTAAGTCGTTACCAATCCTGCTATGGAGAGAAACACTGGAATGCAGTAAAGAAAATATTCAAATATCTAAGATGGACGCAAGATTACATCTTGGTCTATGGAGATGGTGATCTCCAAGTCTTGGGATATACAGATTCAGACTTCCAGTCAGATATTGATGATCGAAAGTCAACATCAGGGTTTGTTTCCTGTTGAACGGTGGTGCTGTGAGCTGGAGAAGCAAGAAGCAGGACACGGCAGCGGATTCAACAACAGAAGCCGAATATATTGCCGCATCGGATGCTGCAAAGGAGGCGGTGTGGTTGCGCAAGTTCATCTTGGAGCTTGGCGTAGTTTCCCCTGATACTCCCATCCCGTTACTCTGCGATAAAACGCGAGCCATTCTCTAGGCAAAGGAACCCAGGTGGCATCAAAAGAGCAAGCACGTGGAAAGGAAATACGACATCATTCGGGAAATTCAAAAGCATG
The DNA here is from genome assembly GCA_037367405.1 of Ottelia alismoides. Taxonomy (NCBI): domain Eukaryota; kingdom Viridiplantae; phylum Streptophyta; class Magnoliopsida; order Alismatales; family Hydrocharitaceae; genus Ottelia; species Ottelia alismoides. The sequence goes on from JAZKJV010006501.1 coordinate 205,250, forward strand.
GTGATATCGTCATCACCAAGGTGGCCTCTACCGACAACGTTGCTGATGCTCTTACCAAACCTCTAACGTAGAATGATTTCGACCAGCATGTAATGAGTATGGGTTTAAGGACTGTTCCTGAATGGTTTTGAGGGCTAGTGGGAGATTGTTAGCCATGTGAGCCCGGGGCGAACCATTCTTACAATAAGTGTTATTGTAATAAATATATTTTATCAATAAAAGTTATTGATTTTTCACTCCCTTTCTGAAATTAAGTGAATCAATGCACTATAAGGTCCCTCTATACAATTAGGGTTATGTACCATGGCCATCTTGATAATCATATAGCTGTTGATTCATTAGATGAATCATAGAGGCTGGTGCTTGGATGAATATCTAATGGGTTAAATAGAGGACTCATCAAGCACCGTCAAATGATTATTAAGAGATGATCTCCAGCCTGAGTAGGAGATGGCAATCCTTTCTCACATAGGCTGATATCTGACCGACCTCTCGATGCAGGTCCTCTGCATGGGAATAGTGATTTGGAGGTGTCAGATTAGTTAAGTCAAAGGGTTGACTTAGCGAGATCGAGATAACCTAAGTCCTATGTTGAATGCTGTCACAGCCTAGGCACGCATCCTCTGATCAGAGACAGATGGGTTGCTATATGTCTGAGTATGTACAATTGGCAGACCATTTGGTTGATGACCTAACCAAGGTCTATACACCGGTGCGCTGGTGTGCATATAAGGGCATATGAGTAATACTATCTCTCAAAGGGATCATACAGGTTCGCTTATGAACCGGAAGACATGAGCTCACTCATGAGATATTGGGATCAAATTCCATGCATGGTCGTCGTGCTTTGGAAGCATGACAAGAATTTGAAGGTATGATATATGCTTTGGAAAATCATATGATCGATACCAAATCCCAATGACCAAGATTGAGAAACTTGGTGATCAAACCCTGAAGAAGACAATGCAAAAAATTGATCTATATCTTCAGGTTGATCATTGGTCTCCAGTATGCAGGATGTGCAGGTATTGGGAATACCTGAGGGTGATGTGATCATAAATGATTGTATTACCATGATGCTTCCAGTCCGAGGGAGTGATGAAACAGGTATGGATTTTAGTGACTCCTCTTAGTAGAGAAGTAACTTGATCTTAGTCCAAGTGTTGGACATGTATCAGAATGTGATTCAGATGCAATGAGAAGATTAAGTATACGGACTTGATTTAATCAAGCATCTGTGGGAGGTCCGTTAGATCTGGATTTGAGATGAGATCTCAACATCCAAGTCACTACAAGTGGAACAATACAATCACCCTGTCCTTATCTCCAAGTATCGGCGGAGAAGGCACATTATTCTTGAAGGAGTTCAAGAATAATTCATGTGATGAATTTAGTATCCAAGCAAGAAGGTCTTGATGATTAAATGGGATTTAATTATCAAGTACAATATGAATGAGATTAATGTTGTGAGAATGATTGTCCAAGAAAATTAAATGAGATTTAATTATCAAGGATAAGCAGATCATGGATAGTGATATCGAGAATATCTGTGTATATTATAAATGGGATTTATAATATATCAGAGAGAGAGAGATATTGTAAATAGCATTTGTTAATTATTAATGTGGATTGGATCTACATTAGTTAATTGATTTAAAATGTAATTTACAAATTAGTTTGGGATGTGAATATGATTCACATATTTTTCAATGGCATGATTGAAATATTCACAAATTAATTTGGAATTAATTTGGTGGATATTATTGCAATAATAGTTATTGCAATTAATTAAGAAATAATAAGATAAAATAAAAGGAGACAAAAAATACCACCAAAATAAAGGTGGCATCACCTATGACTTAGTCATAGGTGACGCCCCCTATATTTTAGGGTGGTTTGTTTCCTCTCTTTTTTTTGTTATCATATTATCTCTTAATAATTAATTTATGTGAATTAAATTGTGTTGATTTTGATTCAACATATATTTACTTTAATATAAATTAATGTTGTTGGTTTTTAACCAACAACAATCATAGCCGTTGGATGGCTCTTGGATGACAATAGCTGTTGGATCCATATGAGCCATGGATTGAGATCCATTGGATCCCAAACTAGTATATAAGGAAGGGCAACCCTAGCCCTTAAGGAGTACATCAAGTAGACGCCTACTCTACTTCTCTCTCTCCCTCTCATTCTCGTCCTCTCTCTCTCCCTCTCTACAAGGTGGCCAACCACCTTTATTGAGAAAGAGAGAAGTTCTCGCATTTGCCATCGACTACTCAAGGATCTCCTTCTTCTTTGGGGCTGATTTCTCTAAAGGAAGACGACGGATTTCGTTGGACGAAATCAGGAGATTCGAGGCTTGGATCTTCGTCGAGGATTGCGGGAGTCACACGTCTCATCATCACGCCCGTAAGTGCTGTCTCCGTGGATCGAACTTGAGACAGGAGGATCTCTTGCTTTAGAGATCTCGTGATCACAACCACGCTTCGAGAGATATTCCTAATACTTTTTGGTTTGATGAAACGATCCAAGAAATGTTCTTGTGATCATGTGGTTTCATCGTTTGTAAAAGTTTTTTAAATTCTACTGCATCTCGCGACTAGTGCGACTAGTCGCCCTTATCGTATGAGATACGATCGCCACGCTTCCGTGATGTGCTTGAGGATTCTCAATATCCTTCAGTATATACTAAAGGTTGGGGAATGTCTGCTGCTTGTGAATTCTCCTCAACCAAAGGCACAAGGTCCTCCATAGACTCTGAATCTTCTCCGTGCTGTAGTGAAGCTCTCGTACTCCTCCTCTTCCTTCTAGTTGGTGTCTTTGCCTCATGATGAAGATTTTGCTGGCGACGTCTGGCCTCGTCGTCCTCTAAAGTCTCCTCATGGTAAGCTCCAGATGTCCTCTCCATCTCCCTTTCCCTATCAGGCATGACCATTGTCCTTCCGCTCGTAAGTGACATGTGTTTTCTATAATCAAAAGAAAGGATCTCATGCTCAGATTTGCTCAGATTAGGATATACTTCATCTTAAGTATAGTGAGGATGAGTGTATACAGATGTTCATTCTTTAATCCCCTCGCCTGTCTCCTCAACTTTTAATATTCTCTCTATGCTCAAGGATATTTTACCATTGGTATAAGGGGAGATAGGACGAGCCACTGATTTATTCATTTATTCATTCCCACCCTCGATCCACCCTGCTTTATGTATTGTCCTCTATACTTAGGATTGTTTGATCTTAAGTATAGGGGGTCGATCAATTTTTCATTCATTATTCCGTCCTTATAGTATAGATTTTCCTACACTTAGTATGTGTTATGTCTTCATTTTCTTTTTGACATATGAGGAAAATCTCATGCTAAGTTAAGGAGGGTCACATATATACTCTCTCTATATATATATATATTTTAGAGATAACTCGTAGTTGTGTATTTTCAATAATATGGCTAACTAAAAAATTAAAGCATTCACAAAATTCTTGATAATTATGGTTAATAAGCTGGTTAAAAATGTTTGAAAAATTGTTGAAAATTGCTATGAAAAATATTTTGTAAAACTTTTTGAAAAGTTTCGTAAAACATTTTCATACCTTTGTAAAAAAAGTTCTGTTTGTAAAAATTGATTTCATTTGTTGAATAAAATATTTTGAAAATCTATTTGCAAATAGTGTTGAAAATGGTTGCAAAAAGACATTGAAAATCTATATATAGTATTTGAAAAATCTTTGCAAAATGATTTTCAAATTCTGTAAAAGATTGTAAAAATTGTTTGTCAAATTATTCTTTCAAAATAAAATTTTCAAAATGTTTGTCAAATGGTTGTAAATTGTTTTGAGAACCCTATACATATTCAAACAAATAAAAAATCTTTACAAACCTTGTATATAAACTTGAGAATACCTTGTGTAAATTCTTCACCTAAGTTATTGTAAATAAAAAGATGCACTCCCATGTAAATATCTAAAAATAATTAGTTGCCAAAAATTTTTATTTTTGAAAAATCACCAAAAAGTTGCACAATAAAAAAATCCATAAAAATTTGCAAAATGTTTTCAATATTGCATAAAAAATTGCAAATTTTTTTGAAAAATCCATAAAAAGTTCAAAATAATAAAATAGTTTCACAAAATTATTTTCTGCATTGTGCATAGCATTTGATATTTTGGATTGATAGTGACAATTGAACATGTCTAAATAAATATGAAGATTGGATCATGGTTGGACCTTAATCCACTTAATCACATGAACCTTAAGCGAACTGGAATTAAGACACTTCTGGTATGCTAGACTTAATTCTTTGAGCACATGAGACTTAGTTTAGTGTCATCTGGACTACCTATGTAGAATATTTCGGAACATACGCATAACTCTTATCGATAGTGATCTAACTTGCACACCTGCACCTTGCTCAACAATGTGGAAGTAGTAGAGGACAATATTTGCCGGCATGAGACACAAGCAAATGGAATCATCAGAAGTCACACATCTATGGTCATTATACCCCGACCTGATCCAATAGCAATGAGGTCTAATGACAGAAGTTGTGGTTTGCAATAATGCTTCAAAAGAGGGATAGTCTACTGGCTCAAGAGGAAAAAAGTCCTTATGTAAATGTTGTTGTACATAGTATTTAAAAAAATGCAAAAATCAAAAACTCCAAAAAATAGATGGGGAAAAGTCCAAGAAAAATCAATTCACGTTGGAGCATTTATATAGTCAATAAGCAAGCTTGAGCTTCAAAGTCAAAGACATATGTGAGACTGTAGCCAGATGACTTGGCTACACTAGTCAAGCATCTTAGGATAAGTAGCTACATTGTATACCATCCTTTCTCTTCTCCACCTCCTCTTCTTGATTTGGTTGTACTTGAACTTAGAAGGGAATACCCCACTTCTTGAGGAAAGAGTTATTGGATTGGGGAATTAGGGTCACCATGTTGGACAAGACTATCTTTTACCGCTTCAGCTGAGAGGAGCTTTATATCACACACACTATACAAGATAGACTCATAGTCATAAGGGACTACGTATGGCATCAAAGTGTTCTCACTTGGCTTTTGAGAAGACTTGGGCAGAGTTTTGTGACTCTTAGAGGTTGTTGTGTTTCAAATTCACTTTCCAATGAGGTTTGGACCAGACAAAAATCTAAAGGTCTGATTGAGATCCAAACTTTGATTTTATGATGACAATTTTAAGATCTAAAATCAATCTAATTTTTTTCCTTTTTCTTTTCTTTATATTATTTTCTACACTTATAGGAATAAGTTTTTGCTAGGGACTAGCAACGGCAAGTTTATGGGGTGATGAATCTCCATTTCATCACCTTAATTCTTTCATTTTGGTCTTCAATCCCTAGCTAAATGCATGTATTCCTCATTAATTTTCCAAATAAACAACTAATAGTTGTACAAAATATTGTATCAAATACTAGTTATAATATTGTATTTAGTGCAAAAATAAAACAATAAAGAATGAAAACAAAAATAAATGAAATACCAAAGGTATTTAATGAACCTAAACCACGAGATGAAGTCAATAATTGACTTAGTCGACCAGGAATAAAGTAGGGGGAGATAAGGGCCAAGAAGAACCCAAATTTATTTTGCCCAATAATAATGTTTTTGGACCTATTTTATTCTTTATTATTTATACCTCAAATCGATAAACTTTGTACATGAATATCATAGATTAAAATACAACAAAAAACATAAATTTGAGTTCATAGAAAAATAGTGCACAATGTACAAAGGACATACAAAATAAAAAGTCAAAATAAAAACTTCACAGACCTGTATCTTCTCCATACTATATGAAAAGAGACCAAAATATGTATATAACTTTCAACAAGCTATTTAATGAAGTGATTTCATTTAATTTTTGAATTAAGATGCAAAATTAGGTTTTGGCCCCCTATTGTGCAAAATACCTGCATACTTTATTAAATATATTTATTCTTTGTAAGTCTTCTATTTTTACTAAATTATTTATATTATTTAAAACATATGTACATAATCAAATTAAATAAAACTATAAAATCAAAATAAGTAATATACTTACATACATCGGTAAAATATACTTGTATATACATATAATGTAAATAAACCTAATTATTTAAGTGTATATACAAACTCATAAAAATAAACTAAAAATACCTAAATCTATATAAAATTAAATAAAAAATATATAAAATACCTATATAAAAAAATAAAAAATAAAATAGAAATAAAAATTTAAATGTTCAAAATACATGTATTCTTAATTATACGTGTACATATAAATATTAACGTATAATAAATTACTTCATAAAAACAAATAAAAATCATAATAAAATACTACGTAAAATAATAAACATTTTTTTATGTTTTAACCTAAAATTAACAAAATCATTTATAAATCTTTTTATAAGGAATTTTGTCCCATGATTTTCCTTATTGGTCCATGTGGACCAGTCAGGGAGCTCGCTTTGTTGACCTCTGGTCAACTCTCCTTTCCAAGCTACCAACCCCTGTCAGATGATGGAACACCTGTCTTCTCCCCTTTTTCCTGGGTGGATAATCACTCCAATAGACTTGATTTCTCATGCAAAATCACCATCTATCATGCCTAATGCTCGACCGCTCGTTTGACTCTTTGTACATACTCCAAATTCATCAATAATGCTCGCTTAATAAGCCTCCGCGCCCAGCCTATAAAACTAGATCCTCTACCTCCCTTCTCTATTTGATCCCTCTTTAGGTGTTCTTAGCCCCCATCTCTAGTGCAATCAACTCTCCATGGTGACAGGTTAAAGGTCAGAGGAGTTGCAGCGAGGAGGAGCACGGGAGGTGGTGATCCACCTATCGCCAGAGGAGCTCCACCGATGGTTCATCCTCATCAGACCTTGGTTGATTTGAGGCAACTTTCTTTGTCTTCCTATGTACTATCTTAGATGTAGATTCCATTTCTTCCTTTGATTTTTGTTTTTATCACTCTATTAGATATAATTTTAGGAAACACCCAATTCCATGGAGCTTGAGCTCCAGGGCTAATCACTGTGATCCGACCGTCAGATCATCCTGATTTACACTCCATTTTCTTCCCTTCATCTGCTCCATCAATTGCTCATCTCATCACCCTTGATCCATGATGCATTAGGGAGTCGAAGCTCCCTCCGCCACCTTTTGCCAAAGCTCCATATTCATCTCACTCCATGCCATTTTTGTCGAACCCCTTAGTCGAGGAGACAACCCTCGAACCCATGAGCCTTTTGGTGCAGGACGCAGGGCTCGAAGACCCATCTAGAACTACCTGGAAGACATTGAGTTGCTCCCGGTCATCTAGAGTTGTCTGAGCTCCTAGGCCAACTCTGATTATTTTGAAGACATACCCTACATACGGAGGAGCATCAGTGACCTACAGTCATTGTCGGATCGAGAACATGATGCTGTAGCAAGGAGATCCAACAGATCGAAGCTCGTCGGACACCTGTTCTTCAGTAGTTCTTTCAACACCACTTAGGGTCATTAGATCAGGAACATGACCCCAATCTAATACGGATCGTTCATTCATTTCGAAGGGGTACCTAATCAGGATCGGGCAATCTTCCACATGGTGCAAGAACGACGACTGGATCACGAGTGCCTTAATGGTATAATTGCAAAGATCTCCCTCTACATTTTTGTGTTTTGCAAAAGGTTCTGTAAGTATTTAATTAACTAGAAAACTTGTTGGACATTTTGCATGTATGCCATCGGTATGTATTAATATTGCATATCAGTCTAGTATCAGGTCATCTCATGTGGACCCCCACATGAGGTGAAATTTTGTAGGCGTGTTCCCCTCATTTTTTGTAATTTGCATTAAGTCCAAAAAAATCAAGTTAATGTTCAAAACTTTTGGGTAATGTTTTACATGTGCCCCTACCTTTTATTTTATTTGCAAATATACCCTTGTTAGTTGATTAAGTTTTATTTTTGCATTTCTTTTTCTTTAAAATATCTCATATGCTCTGAAAATTTTTAAAAATTAGGTGTATGTGCACGATTGGTTGGTGCTCATTCTTTCATTTTTATTTTCCATTTTGCTTGCATCTATTATTTATCAAAATCATTTGGAGTTATTTTATTCCATGTCTGAATTAAAAAATACAAAAATATTATAAACCTTTTTGAAAAATTTCAAAAAATACCAATTGTTTGTTACTCTATTTTATATCTATAGATGAAAAATCACAAAAAATAAAAAAACTCTTAAATTTAGCAAACCCTTACTAACCCTAAAAAATTCGAAAAATACTTTTGCAAATTCAAAAAATATTAGTTTCTTTTTAATATTTTGTATATTATATTATATACATATTAAAGTTGATTTTGAGAAATTTTGAACCATTTCCTTATTTTAAATCTCAAAATCAATTCTGACTGTATTAAATAGTCCCAGTTTGGGTAGTTTTCTAATATAAAAATAAAAAATAAATTCGCAAAATTACCCCAAAAATCCATAAAAATAGAAAATATATGAAAGAAATAAAAATATTTTATTTGGCTATTTTTACATATTTTTATATATAGTTATATAAAATATACCTTATATAACCTATATATACCTATATCTTATTACATTTAAGTTATATTATTAGTATTTATTATAATTGTCTTTTAAAAACCTTCAAAAAAAATAAAAAGGACTATTCTTTATTGTTATTCTCATATTTTTTCATTTATTATATATATCTTGTTATATATTACTTGTATATCACTTATATAACTTCTATCCCTTTATATATCCTATTATATATATATATTATTTATATATTATTAAATTAAAAAGAAAATAAAATTCCAAAAATTAGAAATTAAAAAATTATATATAATATAAAAAAGAAAAAAAGATTTATTTTATTTAATTAAAAACCCACATCCACATTGATTGATTTTGTGCACATTTATATGCCCTTGCCTTATTTATTTATTTAAATAATACCTGTTATATCCAGTCTCCCTGTGTTCACCCCCTACTTACTTTTCCACTATACACACTTGTTTGTAGGGTATAATAAATTTTTATCAACATTCACACTTGCTTTATTTGATCGATTCTTATATGATATGGGTTAATTGTTGTTTTGATCATTAGGCTTAGTGAGTTGTCACTTCAGCGACGGTGGTCCGCCTTACAAGGCCACACGTCCGCCTCACTCCGCTTCCCGGTGGTTGAACACATATTATACATCTACATATAATCACTGAATCAACTTACTAGATAAGATCAAAGTCCTATAATTATATCTCATTCTTCTAATATTACTTGCAATTAATTGTATGTGTTTAGAACATTGGAAAATTTGATCTTAAGGTTTAAAAGTCATACACATGGGAGTTGATGCAGCTGTTGAAACAATCTCCATTGGATAGAATGACTACATATTTTCAGTGGAAGAGTCATCAATCTTAGAGAATGTCTATATGACGTAGATATTAGAATACATACATTGTTTATTTCTAAACTTATTAGAAATAAACATCCATTATGGAATAAACCTATCATAAAGAGCTATGATGGATATATTTCAAATAGTAATCTAATATCTGGAGGACTCTACTATATGAGAATATTAATGAATGGTTTATTAACATTTCTAATACTGAAAATTTAAACCCTAAAAGATCAACAAGAGGATGATCATTTAATAATGATCTAGCATTAGGCCTTGGACATATATCTATTGATAAGATCAAGAAACTTGTAAGATAAAAAATTTAGACCGTCTGAAGGTCCAAAACTTATATCTTATGAATAGAGATTCAAAGCAAAATGTCGGATACACCCTTCTTTGGGAATGGTGTAAGACGCACATGTATTCAAGATCTCATACATATTGATGTATGTGGATCATCCATATCATAATAAACATTCACGATATGTGATATCAATTGATGAATATTTGCAATATGATATTTCTTCCCTTCACATTAGAAATCTTTGAAATGTTCAAAGATTTCACAATTTTTGTTTAGAACCAAAGTTTAAATGAAGATGAAATGAATTTGATCTAACCAAGGTAGCAAGTACCAACTAGATGAATTCAAGGAATACCTTATGGAGAAAGGAATATCATTCCTATGTCACTCCTCCCAATACACCTAAACTCAATAGAGTTGTAGGGAGATGCAATTGGATCATGTGTGACATGGTTTGATCAGTGATAAATATTAGCATAATTACCTCTTAGTTTCCAGGTATATATGTAGCATAGGCTGTAATATATATCCTTAATAAGTTTCCATGCAAATCTAAACCCAAAAACCCTCATAAGCTATGGTTTGGAACCTGTCCTAGTTTTGGACACTTGAGGATTTTTGGTTGCTTGGTCCATAACCATGTCATGGATGCAAGTAAGCTGGAATCTAGCACCAAAGAGTGTTACTTCATTAGGAATATAAAGGATAGTATTGGATAACTACATTATGAAGTTGAGATTCTTAAAAGATTACATCTCTAAGGATTTGATTCTTAGAGGATGTCTTTCTTGATAATCAAGATAAAAATGAAGTAAATGAACTCATTGAATCTTGGGAAGATAATAAGGCTACTGAAATCAGAAACTAAAAGGACAATTAAAGCTGAAAACACTCATATCTCTTCAAATTAGTTGAGGGTGGTAGTTCCACCTGAAAGGTTTTCCATGTGTCAGATAAGTTTGACAATGATCTGAGTTCATATGATGAAGCTTATGTGGATCATGACATGGAGAGATGAATGTTAGCAATAAAGTCTAAAGTAAACTTCATACACAAGTGTTGTTTACGGATCCTCAGGGATCCATAAACCGAAATCCGACACACGATTATACTAAGAAGAGAATTGTCGGTTGTAGAAAGAACTGCGGAGATAGAATTTCGATTGATAAAATAAAAATCAATAAAATAGAAGAGAGAGAGAAATCTCTCCTATTTTATCTACACTTTAATATTTATCCAGGTTAGTGTGCCTAGGTCGAACTCGAGGAGGTAGAATATCCGTATGACGGTTTTCAGAGAAATAAAAAAATCTTGAGAATTTTACCATCTTCTTGATTTTACAACAAACTTCAGAAATCACTCGAAAATAACATGAAATTACAAAACTGGTTCGAGAAAAATACGCGATAAAAATCAACAAAAAAATACAAGAAATTTTGCTAAGTAGTTAAGTAACTACCCTAGAAAAATCAAGGAAAAATGCAACAAAATAAAGGCCCAAAACTCCCCTACATCTCAGGGGCAGAAATGCAAGGAAAAAGTTCTTGTTCTGTTACAAAATGGTCCCTATCAGGGACTGATTTGAAAGAAAAATAAAATTTTTTGCATTTAGATCCCTACGTAGGGATTGAAATGCAAATCTTTGGAAATTCTGGAGCTGCTTGGAATATCTGGAAGCTTGGCGGGTTTAAGATGCAAATTTTCCACACCTTCACACGAGCAGTAAAGATTAGAAGGGCGCGCTCGATCTGGGTCATCTTATGTGGATAGGTGTCGGCCAACTGTGCTTCTCGGTCTGTTCTTGGTGTTCTTGGGCTCTTGCGCAACTGGAAAATGTAGACCTCTTCTCCGATTTATCTCCGGCAGATGCGTGCTGGAGTGGATCTCCTGCAGGGTTAGAGGGGTGATGCCTTCACCCCTCAAGCTTACCTGCGATGGGCTAGCTTCGAGGTGGAGGAAGATGGCGGCTGGATCGCTTTGAAGATGGTGACTGGAAAGATAAACCTGCTGGAATTTGGAGCTGGAGTTGGCTTGATCCCTTGAAGGGAACAAGCTCCAATTGATGAAATAAAGCTCCAATATAATGAAGTTCTTCTAATGAAGATTCTTATGCTCTATTCATGTATGAATCAGCCAAGGATATCAAAAACTTGCAGATTATATTATGAGTTTCCAGAAAATATGAGAATGATGAAATTGGAAAGAAATGGAAACGGTTTGGGTGCAAGTTGAATAGGGTTTGAAGACTGATTAGAAGATGGTGTCTAACAATGATGATTAAGGTTCCTAATCACATGATTAAAGACACTAAATGCGGCATGAAAAATGAGGAATAAAAATGTAAAGAATGGATGAATGAGTACCTAATAAAGTATGAGGTGTATGACCTCATGTCGTTGCTCAACGGTCGGTGGCCGGAGCTGAATGCGCACGACGACGGCGATACAACGTGGTTGGCCACCCTGTAACCCTCCTCTGATCTTCCCTCTTCCACGCAGGCACCTCAAGGGGAGATGTCCCCTCCAGAGAAAGGCAGAGCACGACAGAGAAGGTGGGGACTCAGCCAACTATGTTCTGGAAGTATTTAGCTTAGGATCCAGTTAATTGGAGATGGTGACTTGGAGAGGCTTTTATAGACGATCCGAGAGGTAGTTGGTGATCGACGGTCGGTGTGGATGATGGTAGGTAGAGGAAGAAGATGGAGGGTGGAGATCAAAGGTAAAGGTGATGAGGTGGCGGGTAGAAAAAGGAGAGGGTCGTTAGAACAGACACACCGACCGGCCTTCTTGAAGAAAAAGGCACCAGGTGTTGACACGTGTCAACACATGGTTGGACAACTTAATGAAAATCTCCATAAATAAAGATTAAATAGTAAATAAGGGTATTTTAAATAAGTATAAAAATGAAAGTTGTAAATTATTAAATCATCTAAATTATCGTATAATTAATTTTAATAAATAATAATTATTTTACGAATTATAAATATTATATTAATAAATAAGTATAATTAATACTTAATAAATATATATTGGATTTTTAATTTAATAAATTAATAAATAGTACATTATTTTTATATTCTATCAATTATTAGGTTAATAAATAATGTATATAAGAATTTTTGTAGAATTTATTAAATTAATTTATGTACATTAATAAATAGGTATATAAGGTATACAATTCATTTATACTTATAAATTAAGGTTCTTGATTTATTTAAAATAATAAATAATTTTTAAAAATTACGAAATAAATTTGGATTAAAATACAAGATCAAGAAAATAATTAGAAATTATATAATTATTAAAACATAAAATAATGTGTTCTAAATAAAATAAATAGCCCAAAAATCCAATTGTGGTTAGGTCCCAAAACTGACTTTTTGTAAACGGACTCCAATTATAGTGAAATTACCTTCATTAATTAGAGAATATTATTTTATGAACTTTAGAGTGAAATTGGAGTTCGTACAAGAAAGTTATGATGTTCGGAAGTTGGGATTTTAATAATTTACAAGTTGGATTTCTTGGTATATATACAAGGTAATGTTTTTAACTTATTTTTATATTTTTTCCTTACATTTTTAAAAATAAATAGGAGAAGAGTTTGATGATAATCAATTAATATGAGCCATTTAAAAATCTTTAATGTTTTGGTATTTGTTGGATAATCAATAAGGAATGTGTAAGAGATGTGAAAATAATTTTTTTATTTGTTTTCTTCCTTGTCTCCCCCTACTTATTTATTTGTCGACCAATCCATGCTGACTTGGTCTCGAAGATTAGGTTATAAATATATCTTTCAGAATATTTATTTTTACAAGTCATATTATACATATATACATATCTACAATTTGCCTTTATTTTTCTTATTTTATTTATTTACATGATTTTAATGCATAAAAGTGCATTTTTATTCATGAATTGGAAATTAATGAATTTTGCATGTATTTGTTAAGGGTTTTAAGACAAAATGCAGACAGAATGTTAATGAATCATGGATTCATCAGCCCCCTATACTTAAACATTGCTACTCCCTTAGCAAACACTTATTTGAAAAATACGGGAAAAAGAAAGAAAGTTAGAATGAATTTGTTTTCCTAAACCAATTCACGAGAACAGACAAAGAACAGAGTTCGATCGGGCCTGGAACAAGCATTTTGTTGGAGCCTTAACTAGAATTAGGATTTTAGCCTCAACAGTCCTCAAGTTCCACAAATCCTTATTTAAGTTCACCTCAACAACCAGTTCACATCCACTCATTCATATCGCAAACTCTATCAACCTTGAAATCAATATGTACTGTGTGTGAATTGGTTTAGCTCTTCCCGCTTTGAAAGAAGCGAAGAAACCACCCATCCCAGCCATATACTCCCATTGGATCCTCATCTAGCTACTCTTTCCTCGGGGAGGGATATATTCCCTTCTCTGGTCAGTTCGTGTTGTATCCACAATCGAGTATAGAAAGAAAGTAGAAGAATGAGAAAAGACCTGGTGTGCGACCAGTGTAGACGCATCTCCTTGTGAAGCCCAGCCAGTGTAGCTAAGTCACCACTAAGATGTACATGCTTTTTGGTGGAAGCTCAGAACATTGTGGTCGTATTCGTACTTGGTGGCTTCTTCTTTAAGTTTGATTTGTAATGTTGCTTGCACTGCATCCATCTCTTTGTGCCTCGACTGATATAGCATCTTTTCATTTCGTCCATTTTTGAGGTCTTGGAAAAATTGTGCCAGCAGATCCTTCCCTCATCCGAAGCGATTATTGCAACCCCAATCTCTCCCATCTTTAGATGTCAGTACTGCCAGACAAGGATAGTAACACACTAGCAAGATGGATTGTCCTTCGCCGCCCCATGCAAGTCGAGCTAAGTGCAAAGTACATGTGTCCAATATTGGTTCACTGATGAAAAGTTAAACAGATGACACCAAGTGTTCTACTTAGGCGCTTTTCGAGTTGACTTCTGAAACATGGTCTCGACCCAAAGAGTCTAAATTCCAATTCCTAACTAGGGTCCTTACAATGAAAGTTAAAGGTCGTAATCAAGCTCCATCCTTTAGGCTTGTCCCAATCTTTAGTTCTAGAAATCAAACTTATTCTGAAAAATGCTAATGCAAATGCAACCATATTTTTGTGAAGTATTCTTTCTAATGTTTACGAATTTTGTGAATTTTAAGGATTTTGTAATTTTTATGAATTTTAGACTTTACATTTGTATGGATTTTGAGATTTTTATAAACAAGTTTATGTACAAGAATTGTACAAAAAAATTACCCATATTTTATTTGGATTAAATAACTAATGGATTTTACAAATTTTATATACAAAAGATTTTACAATGATTAAATGAATTTTACACATATTTGAATATATAGAATTTTAAATAAGTGTTATACATATCTTAAATACACATTTTAAATTAAGGATTTTAAATAAGGATTTTAAACATATTTTACTTCTTTATAAGAATTTTATAAATACTTTAAATAAATAGGTGGATTTTAAATTACTCTCACCCACCTTTTATGGATTTTTATCGATATAGAAAATACATAAAAGTATGAGTTATGGACAAAAGTATATATACAGTATATATGCACCCCTATACCTAGCTTGTGTTATGTCCTCATAGCGTCAAAAGCGAAAAAGAGGACATAACTCATGCTAAGTAAAAGTGGGTGAAAAAGAATGAAAGAATAGAAGTCAATCGACCCCCCTATACTTACGATCAGGTCAAGTATAGTGGAACAAAAATAAGGTGATTGAGGAAGAGAATATACAACCAAAGGAACAAAAGAAGAAAGAAAAACGAAACCATCGAAATAACTCGATCTCCCCTATACTTAGGATAAGGCATCCTAAGTATAGAAAAGAGTGTGGACAAAATTAGGGACCAGTGATTAGAGTAAAAGAACGGATATACAAAAGACTAGTAAAAAGATCAAAAAAACGAAAACGAGAATCAGCGGGTAATCGGTCTCCCCATACTTAGGATCTGGTATCCTAAGCATAGAAGACAAGCAAAAAATGGGGACAATTGTGATCTACGGAGAACATACAGGTGTGTACTCCAGAAATTGAATGGCTTCACAGGTCTCTGTACAAGATTTAATGAAGTGGAATAGTAGTAATGCATCCTGTACAAAGTAGATCATTTCAACCACAGTCATATTGAATCTTCTGCTTTTGATGTGTGTACCGATCCTTGGTTGAACAGGTAGAGCATCTCTGTAAATGAACTATGTATGTGGCATAGCTCTCTTTTCTAAAGTATGCATTTCTAGAGTCGGACTACAAAATGTGTCTATTTGTGTAACCAGTACATCATCCGAGTCTCTATGTTGAAAAGATTGAATGATCTGTGATATATATTCAACTAACTCTCATGCCAGAATATGTGTACTCTTAATCCACAGCACTGAGATTTCTATTGCTACTAACTTCTTATCTGGATCTGATGTGAACTCTGTATCTATATATGAACAATCATCTGCAGAACTAGGTACCATATCTTCTACCGCATCCTCATGTAGGATATAATGGGTATCAAGAAAAATGCTCTCATGATCAAGAGACTGTGTCTCGTCTATGTTCTGATAATCCTCTGCAAGACTGGAGTCCTCTGAAGTAAGTGACAAAACTGATCAAGGACTGCTACATTCTCTCGCCATCTCAATGTGTATCTCTCCATTGTCTAAATGGAATGATACTCTCCTTGCATCATAGTCAAAGAGTACTCTCGTTGTCTGTAAGAAGGGTCTCCCGAGAATGATTGGAGCAAGATGTAACTGCGTCGGGCATGTCATATCTAGGACAATAAAGTCCACTAGAAACTACAAGCCATGAACGATTACGATAATGTTTCTCAATACGCCTCTAGGACTCTTCACAAATCGATCTGCGAACTGAAGTATCGCTCGTGATTTGTAAAGAGGACCTAGATTGAGCTTATTAAGCAAAAAGGATGGAAGTAAATTGATCGAGGAACCATTATCTAAGAGAGTATGATGGAATGCAACATATTCAATCTGACATGTGACATAGTGAGCTCTAGAATCTCTTTTCTTCTTAGGTACATTGTTCCGAATAGCACACGAAGTTGCCTTTGTTAATACATGTTTCTCAACTCGTGATCTCTTTTTCCTACGTGTTGTGCATATGTTCCTCAATTGATTCTCGAGCGTAGGAAAATGATCCAAGGCATCGTGAAGTGGAATCTTCAGAAAAATTGATCTTTCGATAGACGATCAGTCTCTGGAGTGACAACATTCTTTTTGTGTTTTTTATTTCCTTTTCCATATAAAGCATCGAGAAAAGGAACAATTTCAGGAATAAAATTCTCTTTTTTATTGCAATCGGGATCAACTTGTACATCGAGAAAAGGAGTTATTTTATTCCAAGCCTGAATTAAAAAATACAAAAATATTATAAACCTTTTTGAAAAATTCCAAAAAATACCAATTGTTTGTTACTCTATTTTATAGCTATAAATGAAAAATCACAAAAAATAAAAAAACTCTAAAATTTAGCAAACCCGTACTAACCCTAAAAAATTCGAAAAATACTTTTGCAAATTCAAAAAATATTAGTTTCTTTTTAATATTTTGTATATTATATTATATACATATTAAAGTTGATTTTGAGAAATTTTGAACCATTTCCTTATTTTAAATCTCAAAATCAATTCTGACTCTATTAAATAGTCCCAGTTTGGGTAGTTTCTAATATAAAAATAAAAAATAAATTCGCAAAATTACCCCAAAAATCCATAAAAATAGAAAATATTTGAAAGAAATAAAAATATTTTATTTGGCTATTTTTACATATTTTTATATATAGTTATATAAAATATACCTTATATAACCTATATATACCTATATCTTATTACATTTAAGTTATATTATTAGTATTTATTATAATTGTCTTTTAAAAACCTTCAAAAAAATAAAAAGGACTATTCTTTATTGTTATTCTCATATTTTTTCATTTATTATATATATCTTGTTATATATTACTTGTATATCACTTATATAACTTCTATCCCTTTATATATCCTATTATATATATATTATTTATATATTATTAAATTAAAAAGAAAATAAAATTCCAAAAATTCGAAATTAAAAAATTATATATAATATAAAAAAGAGAAAAAGATTTATTTTATTTAATTAAAAACCCACATCCACATTGATTGATTTTGTGCACATTTATATACCCTTGCCTTATTTATTTCTTTAAATAATACTTGTTATATACAGTCTCCCTGTGTTCGCCCCCTACTTACTTTTCCACTATACACACTTGTTTGTAGGGTATAATAAATTTTTATCAACATTCACACTTGCTTTATTTGATCGATTCTTATATGATATGGGTTAATTGTTGTTTTGATCATTAGGCTTAGTGAGTTGTCACTTCAGTGACGGTGGTCCGCCTTACAAGACCACACGTCCGCCTCACTCCGCTTCCTGATGGTTGAACACATATTATACATCTACAAATAATCACTGAATCAACTTACTAGATAAGATCAATAATTATATCTCATTCTTCTAATATTACTTGCAATTAATTGTATGTGTTTTAGAACATTGGAAAATTTGATCTTAAGGTTTAAAAGTCATACACATGGGAGTTGATGCAGCTGTTGAAACAATCTCCATTGGATAGAATGACTACATATTTTCAGTGGAAGAGTCATCAATCTTAGAGAATGTCTATATGACGTAGATATTAGAATACATACATTGTTTATTTCTAAACTTATTAGAAATAAACATCCAATATGGAATAAACCTATCATAAAGAGCTATGATGGATATATTTCAAATAGTAATCTAATATCTGGAGGACTCTATTATATGAGAATATTAATGAATGGTTTATTAACATTTCTAATACTGAAAATTTAAACCCTAAAAGATCAACAAGAGGATGATCATTTGATAATGATCTAGCATTAGGCCTTGGACATATATCTATTGATAAGATCAAGAAACTTGTAAGATAAAAAATTTAGACAGTCTGAAGGTCCAAAACTTATATCTTATGAATAGAGATTCAAAGCAAAATGTCGGATACACCCTTCTTTGGGAATGGTGTAAGACGCACATGTATTCAAGATCTCATACATATTGATGTATGTGGATCATGTATATCATAATAAACATTCACGATATGTGATATCAATTGATGAATATTTGCGATATGATATTTCTTCCCTTCACATTAGAAATCTTTGAAATGTTCAAAGATTTCACAATTTTGGTTTAGAATCAAAGTTTAAATGAAGATGAAATGAATTTGATCTAACCAAGGTAGCAAGTACCTACTAGATGAATTCAAGGAATACCTTATGGAGAAAGGAATATCCTTCCTATGTCACTCCTCCCGATACACCTAAACTCAATAGAGTTGTAGGGAGATACAATTGAATCATGTGTGACATGATTTGATCAGTGATAAATATTAGCATAATTACCTCTTAGTTTCCAGGTATATATGTAGCATAGGCTGTAATATATATCCTTAATAAGTTTCCATGCAAATCTAAACCCGAAAACCCTCATAAGCTATGGTTTGGAACCTATCCTAGTTTTGGACACTTGAGGATTTAGGATTGCTTGGTCCATAACCATGTCATGGATGCAAGTAAGCTGGAATCTAGCACCAAAGAGTGTTACTTCATTAGGAATATAAAGGATAGTATTGGATAACTACATTATGAAGTTGAGATTCTTAAAAGATTACATCTCTAAGGATTTGATTCTTAGAGGATGTCTTTCTTGAGAATCAAGATAAAAATGAAGTAAATGAACTCATTGAATCTTGAGAAGATAATAAGGCTACTGAAATCAGAAACTAAAAGGACAATTAAAGCTGAAAACACTCATATCTCTTCAAATTAGTTGAGGGTGGTAATTCCACCTGAAGGGTTTTCCATGTGTCAGATAAGTTTGACAATGATCTGAGTTCATATGATGAAGCTTATATGGATCATGACATGGAGAGATGAATGTTAGCAACAAAGTCTAAAGTAAACTTCATACACAAGTGTTGTTTACGGATCCTCGGGGATCCATAAACCGAAATCCGACACACGATTATATTAAGAAGAGAATTGTCGGTTGTAGAAAGAACCGCGGAGATAGAATTTCGAATGATAAAATAAAAATCAATAAAATAGAAGAGAGAGAGAGAAATCTCTCCTATTTTATCTACACTTTAATATTTATCCAGGTAGTGTGCCTAGGTCGAACTCGAGGAGGTAGAATATCCGTATGAAGGTTTTCAAAGAAGTAAAAAAATCTTGAGAATTTTACCATCTTCTTGATTTTACAACAAACTTCAGAAATCACTCGAAAATAACATGAAATTACAAAACTGGTTCGAGAAAAATACGCGATAAAAATCAACGAAAAAATACAAGAAATTTTGCTAGGTAGTTATGTAACTACCCTAGAAAAATCATGGAAAAATGCAACAAAATAAAGGCCCAAAACTCCCCTACAGCTCAGGGGCAGAAATGCAAGGAAAAAGTTCTTGTTCTGTTACAAAATGGTCCCTATCAGGGACTGATTTGAAAGAAAAATAAATTTTTTTGCATTTAGGTCCCTACATAGGGATTGAAATGCAAATCTTTGGAAATTCTGGAGCTGCTTGGAATATCTGGAAGCTTGGCGGGTTTTAAGATGCAAATTTTCCACACCTTCACACGAGCAGTAAAGATTAGAAGGACGCGCTCGATCTGGGTCATCTTATGTGGATAGGTGTCGGCCAACTGTGCTTCTCGGGCTGTTCTGGTGTTCTTGGGCTCTTGCGCAACTGGAGAATGTAGACCTCTTCTCCGATTTATCTCCGGCAGATGCGTGCTGGTGTGGATCTCCTACAGGGTCAGAGGGGTGATGCCTTCACCCCTCAAGCTCACCTGCGATGGGCTAGCTTCGAGGTGGAGGAAGATGGCGGCTGGATCGCTTTGAAGATGGTGACTGGAAAGATAAACCTGCTGGAATTTGGAGCTGGAGTTGGCTTGATCCTTTGAAGGGAACAAGCTCCAATTGATGAAATAAAGCTCCAATATAATGAAGTTCTGCTAATGAAGATTCTTATGCTCGATTCATGTATGAATCAGCCAAGGATATCAAAAACTTGCAGATTATATGATGAGTTACCAGAAAATATGAGAACGATGAAATTGGAAAGAAATGGAAACGATTTGGGTGCAAGTTGAATCGGGTTTGAAGACTGATTAGAAGATGGTGTCTAACAATGATGATTAAGGTTCCTAATCACATGATTAAAGACACTAAATGCGGCATGAAAAATGAGGAATAAAAATGCAAAGAATGGATGAATGAGTACCTAATAAAGTATGAGGTGTATGACCTCATGTCGTTGCTCAACGGTCGGTGGCCGGAGCTGAATGCGCACGACGACGGTGATACAACGTGGTTGGCCACCCTGGAACCCTCCTACGATCTTCCCTCTTCCACGCAGGCACCTCAAGGGGAGATGTCCCCTCCGGAGCAAGGCAGAGCATGACAGAGAAGGTGGGGACTCAACCAACTATGTTCTGGAAGTATTTAGCTTAGGATCCAGTTAATTGGAAATGGTGACTTGGAGAGGCTTTTATAGACGATCTGAGAGGTAGTTGGTGATCGACGGTCGGTGTGGATGATGGTAGGTAGAGGAAGAAGATGGAGGGTGGAGATCAAAGGTAAAGGTGATGAGGTGGCGGGTAGAAAAAGGAGAGGGTCGTTAGAACAGACACACCGACCGGCCTTCTTGAAGAAAAAGGCACCAGGTGTTGACACGTGTCAACACATGGTTGGACAGCTTAATGAAAATCTCCATAAATAAAGATTAAATAGTAAATAAGGGTATTTTAAATAAGTATAAAAATGAAAGTTGTAAATTATTAAATCATCTAAATTATCGTATAATTAATTTTAATAAATAATAATTATTTTACGAATTATAAATATTATATTAATAAATAAGTATAATTAATACTTAATAAATATATATTGGATTTTTAATTTAATAAATTAATAAATAGTACATTATTTTTATATTCTATCAATTATTAGGTTAATAAATAATGTATATAAGAATTTTTGTAGAATTTATTAAATTAATTTATGTACATTAATAAATAGGTATATAAGGTATACAATTCATTTATACTTATAAATTAAGGTTCTTGATTTATTTAAAATAATAAATAATTTTTAAAAATTACGAAATAAATTTGGATTAAAATACAAGATCAAGAAAATAATTAGAAATTATATAATTATTAAAACATAAAATAATGTGTTCTAAATAAAATAAATAGCCCAAAAATCCAATTGTGGTTAGGTCCCAAAACTGACTTTTTGTAAACGGACTCCAATTATAGTGAAATTACCTTCATTAATTAGAGAATATTATTTTATGAACTTTAGAGTGAAATTGGAGTTCGTACAAGAAAGTTATGATGTTCGGAAGTTGGGATTTTAATAATTTACAAGTTGGATTTCTTGGTATATATACAAGGTAATGTTTTTAACTTATTTTTATATTTTTTCCTTACATTTTTAAAAATAAATAGGAGAAGAGTTTGATGATAATCAATTAATATGAGCCATTTAAAAATCTTTAATATTTTGGTATTTGTTGGATAATCAATAAGGAATGTGTAAGAGATGTGAAAATAATTTTTTTATTTGTTTTCTTCCTTGTCTCCCCCTACTTATTTATTTGTCGACCAATCCATGCTGACTTGGTCTCGAAGATTAGGTTATAAATATATCTTTCAGAATATTTATTTTTACAAGTCATATTATACATATATACATATCTACAATTTGCCTTTATTTTTCTTATTTTATTTATTTACATGATTTTAATGCATAAAAGTGCATTTTTATTCATGAATTGGATTTTTTAAAAAGTGGAAATTAATGAAATTTGCATGTATTTGTTAAGGGTTTTAAGACAAAATGCAGACAGAATGTTAATGAATCATGGATTCATCAACCCCCTGTACTTAAACGTTGCTACTCCCTTAGCAAACACTTATTTGAAAAATAAGGGAAAAAGAAAGAAAGTTAGAATGAATTTGTTTTCCTAAACCAATTCACGAGAACAGACAAAGGACAGAGTTCTATCGGGCCTGGAACAAGCATTTTGTTGGAGCCTTAACTAGAATTAGGATTTTAGCCTCAACAGTCCTCAAGTTCCATAAATCCTTATTCAAGTTCACCTCAACAACCAGTTCACATCCACTCATTCATATCGCAAACTCTATCAACCTTGAAATCAATATGTACTGTGTGTGAATTGGTTTAGCTCTTCCTGCTTTGAAAGAAGCGAAGAAACCACCCATCCCAGCCATATACTCCCATTGGATCCTCATCTAGCTACTCTTTCCTCGGGGAGGGAGATATTCCCTTCTCTGGTCAGTTCGTGTTGTATCCACAATCGAATATAGAAAGAAAGTAGAAGAATGAGAAAAGACCTGGTGTGCGACCAGTGTAGACGCATCTCCTTGTGAAGCCCAGCCAGTGTAGCTAAGTCACCACTAAGATGTACATGCTTTTTGGTGGAAGCTCAGACCATTGTGGTCGTATTCAATGAAAGTTAAAGGTCGTAATCAAGCTCCATCCTTTAGACTTTTCCCAATCTTTAGTTCTAGAAATCAAACTTATTCTGAAAAATGCTAATGCAAATGCAACCATGTTTTTGTGAAGTATATTTTCTAATGTTTACCCATTTTGTGAATTTTAAGGATTTTGTAATTTTTATGAATTTTAGACTTTACATTTGTATGGATTTTGAGATTTTTATAAATAAGTTTATGTACAAGAATTGTACAAAATAAATTACCCATATTTTATTTGGATTAAATAACTAATGGATTTTACAAATTTTATATACAAAAGATTTTACAATGATTAAATGAATTTTACACATATTTGAATATATAGAATTTTAAATAAGTGTTATACATATCTTAAATACACATTTTAAATTAAGGATTTTAAATAAGGATTTTAAACATATTTTACTTCTTTATAAGAATTTTATAAATACTTTAAATAAATAGGTGGATTTTAAGTTACTCTCACCCACCTTTTATGGATTTTATAGATATAGAAAGTACATAAAAGTATGAGTTATGGACAAAAGTATATATACAGTATATATGCACCCCAATACCTAGCTTGTGTTATGTCCTCATAGCGTCAAAAGCGAAAAAGAGGACATAACTCATGCTAAGTAAAAGTGGGTGAAAAAGAATGAAAGAATAGAAGTCAATCGACCCCCCCATACTTACGATCAGGTCATTGTAAGTATAGTGGAACAAAACTAAGGTGATTGAGGAAGAGAATATACAACCAAAGGAATAAAAGAAGAAAGAAAAACGAAACCATCGAAATAACTCGATCTCCCCTATACTTAGGATAATGCATCCTAAGTATAGAAAAGAGTGTGGACAAAATTAGGGACCAGTGATTCGAGTAAAAGAACGGATATACAAAAAACTAGTAAAAAGATCAAAAAACGAAAACGAGAATCAACGGGCAATCGGTCCCCCCATACTTAGGATCTGGTATCCTAAGCATAGAAGACAAGCAAAAAATGGGGACAACTGTGATCTACGGAGAACATACAGGTGTGTACTCCAGAAAACAAATGGCTTCACATGTCTCTGTACAAGATTTAATGAAGTGGAATAGTAGTAATGCATCCTGTACAAAGTAGATCATTTCAACCACAGTCATATTGAATCTTCTGCTTTTGATGTGTGTACCGATCCTTAGAGGATGTCTTTCTTGAGAATCAAGATAAAAATGAAGTAAATGAACTCATTGAATCTTGAGAAGATAATAAGTCTACTGAAATCAGAAACTAAAAGGACAATTAAAGCTGAAAACACTCATATCTCTTCAAATTAGTTGAGGGTGATAATTCCACCTGAAGGGTTTTCCATGTGTCAGATAAGTTTGACAATGATCTGAGTTCATATGATGAAGCTTATATGGATCATGACATGGAGAGATGAATGCTAGCAATAATGTATAAAGTAAACTTCATACACAAGTGTTGTTTACGGATCCTCGGGGATCCATAAACCGAAATCCGACACACGATTATATTAAGAAAAGAATTGTCGGTTGTAGAAAGAACTGCGGAGATAGAATTTCGATTGATAAAATAAAAATCAATAAAATAGAAGAGAGAGAGAGAGAAATCTCTCCTATTTTATCTATACTTTAATATTTATCCAGGTTAGTGTGCCTAGGTCGAACTCGAGGAGGTAGAATATCCGTATGACGGTTTTCAAAGAAATAAAAAAATCTTGAGAATTTTACCATCTTCTTGATTTTACAACAAACTTCAGAAATCACTCAAAAATAACATGAAATTACAAAACTGGTTCGAGAAAAATACGCAATAAAATCAACGAAAAAATACAAGAAATTTTGCTAGGTAGTTATGTAACTACCCTAGAAAAATCAAGGAAAAATGCAACAAAATAAAGTCCCAAAACTCCCCTACAGCTCAGGGGCAGAAATGCAAGGAAAAAGTTCTTGTTCTGTTACAAAATGATCCCTATCAGGGACTGATTTGAAAGAAAAATAAAATTTTTTGCATTTAGGTCCCTACGTAGGGATTGAAATGCAAATCTTTGGAAATTCTGGAGCTGCTTGGAATATCTGGAAGCTTGGCGGGTTAAAGATGCAAATTTTCCACACCTTCACACGAGCAGTAAAGATTAGAAGGGCGCGCTCGATCTGGGTCATCTTATGTGGATAGGTGTCGGCCAACTGTGCTTCTCGGGCTGTTCTGGTGTTCTTGGGCTCTTGCGCAACTGGAGAATGTAGACCTCTTCTCCGATTTATCTCCGGCAGATGCGTGCTGGTGTGGATCTCCTGCAGGGTCAGAGGGGTGATGCCTTCACCCCTCAAGCTCACATGCGATGGGCTAGCTTCGAGGTTGAGGAAGATGGCGGCTGGATCGCTTTGAAGATGGTGACTGGAAAGATAAACCTGCTGGAATTTGGAGCTGGAGTTGGCTTGATCCTTTGAAGGGAACAAGCTCCAATTGATGAAATAAAGCTTCAATATAATGAAGTTCTGCTAATGAAGATTCTTATGCTCGATTCATGTATGAATCAGCCAAGGATATCAAAAACTTGCAGATTATATAATGAGTTTCCAGAAAATATGAGAACGATGAAATTGGAAAGAAATGGAAACGATTTGGGTGCAAGTTGAATCGGGTTTGAAGACTGATTAGAAGATGGCGTCTAACAATGATGATTAAGGTTCCTAATCACATGATTAAAGACACTAAATGCGGCATGAAAAACGAGGAATAAAAATGCAAAGAATGGATGAATGAGTACCTAATAAAGTATGAGGTGTATGACCTCATGTCGTTGCTCAACGGTCGGTGGACGGAGCTGAATGCGCACGACGACGGCGATACAACGTGGTTGGCCACCCTGGAACCCTCCTCTGATCTTCCCTCTTCCACGCAGGCACCTCAAGGGGAGATGTCCCCTCCGGAGCAAGGTAGAGCACGGCAGAGAAGGTGGGGACTCAGCCAACTATGTTCTGGAAGTATTTAGCTTAGGATCCAATTAATTGGAGATGGTGACTTGGAGAGGCTTTTATAGACGATCTGAGAGGTAGTTGGTGATCGACGGTCGGTGTGGATGATGGTAGGTAGAGGAAGAAGATGGAGGGTGGAGATCAAAGGTAAAGGTGATGAGGTGGCGGGTAGAAAAAGGAGAGGGTCGTTAGAATAGACACACCAACCGGCCTTCTTGAAGAAAAAGGCACCAGGTGTTGACACGTGTCAACACTTGGTTGGACAGCTTAATGAAAATCTCCATAAATAAAGATTAAATAGTAAATAAGGGTATTTTAAATAAGTATAAAAATGAAAGTTGTAAATTATTAAATCATCTAAATTATCGTATAATTAATTTTAATAAATAATAATTATTTTACGAATTATAAATATTATATTAATAAATAAGTATAATTAATACTTAATAAATATATATTGGATTTTTAATTTAATAAATTAATAAATAGTACATTATTTTTATATTCTATCAATTATTAGGTTAATAAATAATGTATATTAGAATTTTTGTAGAATTTATTAAATTAATTTATGTACATTAATAAATAGGTATATAAGGTATATAGTTCATTTATACTTATAAATTAAGGTTCTTGATTTATTTAAAATAATAAATAATTTTTAAAAATTATGAAATAAATTTGGGTTAAAATACAAGATAAAGAAAATAATTAGAAATTATATAATTATTAAAACAATAAATAATGTGTTCTAAATAAAATAAATAGCCCAAAAATCCTATTGTGGTTAGGTCCCAAAACTGACTTTTTGTAAACGGACTCCAATTATAGTGAAATTACCTTCATTAATTAGAGAATATTATTTTATGAACTTTAGAGTGAAATTGGAGTTCGTAAAAGAAAGTTATGATGTTCGGAAGTTGGGATTTTGATAATTTACAAGTTGGATTTCTTCGTATATATACAAGGTAATGTTTTTAACTTATTTTTATATTTTTTCCTTACATTTTTAAAAATAAATAGGAGAAGAGTTTGATGATAATAAATTAATATGAGCCATTTAAAAATCTTTAATGTTTTGGTATTTGTTGGATAATCAATAAGGAATGTGTAAGAGATGTGAAAATAATTTTTTTATTTGTTTTCTTCCTTGTCTCCCCCTACTTATTTATTTGTCGACCAATCCATGCTGACTTGGTCTCGAAGATTAGGTTATAAATATATCTTTCAGTTATATTTATTTTTACAAGTCATATTATACATATATACATATCTACAATTTGCCTTTATTTTTCTTATTTTATTTATTTACATGATTTTAATGCATAAAAGTGCATTTTTATTCATGAATTGGATTTTTTAAAAAGTGGAAATTAATGAAATTTGCATGTATTTGTTAAGGGTTTTAAGACAAAATGTAGACAGAATGTTAATGAATCATTAATTCATCAACCCCCTATGCTTAAACGTTGCTACTCCCTTAGCAAACACTTATTTGAAAAATAAGGGAAAAAGAAAGAAAGTTAGAATGAATTTGTTTTCCTAAACCAATTCACGAGAACAGACAAAGGACAGAGTTCGATCGGGCCTGGAACAAGCATTTTGTTGGAGCCTTAACTAGAATTAGGATTTTAGCCTCAACAGTCCTCAAGTTCCACAAATCGTTATTTAAGTTCACCTCAACAACCAGTTCACATACACTCATTCATATCGCAAACTCTATCAACCTTGAAATCAATATGTACTGTGTGTGAATTGGTTTAGCTCTTCCCGCTTTGAAAGAAGCGAAGAAACCACCCATCCCAGCCATATACTCCCATTGGATCCTCATGTAGCTACTCTTTCCTCGGGGAGGGAGATATTCCCTTCTCTGGTCAGTTCGTGTTGTATCCACAATCGAATATAGA
Organism: Ottelia alismoides; assembly: GCA_037367405.1. Classification (NCBI taxonomy): domain Eukaryota; kingdom Viridiplantae; phylum Streptophyta; class Magnoliopsida; order Alismatales; family Hydrocharitaceae; genus Ottelia; species Ottelia alismoides. The sequence goes on from JAZKJV010006501.1 coordinate 233,476, forward strand.
AAGAAAGTAGAAGAATGAGAAAAGACCTGGTGTGCGACCAGTGTAGACGCATCTCCTTGTGAAGCCCAACCAGTGTAGCTAAGTCACCACTAAGATGTACATGCTTTTTGATGGAAGCTCAGACCATTGTGGTCGTATTCGTATTTGGTGGCTTCTTCTTTAAGTTTGATTTGTAATGTTGCTTGCACTGCATCCATCTCTTTGTGCCTCGACCGATATAGCATCTTTTAATTTCGTCCATTTTTGAGGTCTTGGAAAAATTGTGCCAGCAGATCCTTCCCTCATCCGAAGCTATTATTGCAACCCCAATCTCTCCCATCTTTAGATGTCAGTACTGGCAGACAAGGATAGAAACACACTAGCAAGATGGATTGTCCTTCGCCGCCCCATGCAAGTCGAGCTAAGTGCAAAGTACATCTGTCCAATATTGGTTCACTGATGAAAAGTTAAACAGATGACACCAAGTGTTCTACTTAGGCGCTTTTCGAGTTGACTTCTGAAACATGATTTATGTCAAGGACCCAAAGAGTCTAAATTCCAATTCCTAAATAGGGTCCTTACAATGAAAGTTAAAGGTCGTAATCAAGCTCCATCCTTTAGACTTTTCCCAATCTTTAGTTCTAGAAATCAAACTTATTCTAAAAAATGCTAATGCAAATGCAACCATGTTTTTGTGAAGTATATTTTCTAATGTTTACCCATTTTGTGAATTTTAAGGATTTTGTAATTTTTATGAATTTATACTTTACATTTGTATGGATTTTGAGATTTTTATAAACAAGTTTATGTACAAGAATTGTACAAAATAAATTACCCATATTTTATTTGAATTAAATAACTAATGGATTTTACAAATTTTATATACAAAAGATTTTACAATGATTAAATGAATTTTACACATATTTGAATATATAGAATTTTAAATAAGTGTTATACATATCTTAAATACACATTTTAAATTAAGGATTTTAAATAAGGATTTTAAACATATTTTACTTCTTTATAAGAATTTTATAAATACTTTAAATAAATAGGTGGATTTTAAGTTACTCTCACCCACCTTTTATGGATTTTATAGATATAGAAAGTACATAAAAGTATGAGTTATGGACAAAAGTATATATACAGTATATATGCACCCCTATACCTAGCTTGTGTTATGTCCTCATAGCGTCAAAAGCGAAAAAGAGGACATAACTCATGCTAAGTAAAAGTGGGTGAAAAAGAATGAAAGAATAGAAGTCAATCGACCCCCCTATACTTACAATCAGGTCATTGTAAGTATAGTGGAACAAAAATAAGGTGATTGAGGAAGAGAATATACAACCAAAGGAACAAAAGAAGAAAGAAAAACGAAACCATCGAAATAACTCGATCTCCCCTATACTTAGGATAAGGCATCCTAAGTATTAAAAAGAGTGTGGACAAAATTAGGGACCAGTGATTAGAGTAAAAGAACAGATATACAAAAGACTAGTAAAAAGATCAAAAAACGAAAACGAGAATCAGCGGGCTGATAACCCGCAGGTACCCTTAGTTAATTAGGTCAAATTAATGCCCAAATTAATGTTAATAGTTCGTTGCAGTCGGATACGAGAGGCTAGTCAAAAACCACTTATCAATTAATGTTAAGTTAACTTTAAGCGGCAGATTTTTTTAATTGGTGAAGTCCAAGGTCGATCTCAGGGAGGCATCTGTCTCCTTAGGCAAATTTTAGCAAGCGTCCAAGTGTTGATTTTCGAGGAAGTATTATTTTGGTCTTTTTAATTTCTATGCAGACTAGTACAAAGATGCAGGCCAATTTAATGTTTCAATTTAATTGGGATATCAAATAAAGTCCAAAAATTCTAAAAATTGGCCAGATGATTAATGATGATGAAAATGACCTACACTAATTTGTTTTGGATTTTTCATACATTAAATGGATTTACTGGAAATTAAATATGCAGACCGGGTGATTTTCAATATTTAATTTTTAATAAATATCAAGCCACAATTTTTTCAAGAACTAAAATTATCCTAGATAGCACTAATGACAAGGAATCCAAGAAAATTGTAAGATCTTAATTTCACTGTGAAATGAATTAATTAAATTAATATAAGAAAATCACTCGACGATTTAATTAGGCCTCGATATGCGTGCAAATGCCATTAAATTTTTATGGTATGTTAAGAATACTGTCCTTAAGCTACTGTGAATTTTTGATGATTTTTGGAAGCACAGAGAATTAACTACAAATTAAAAGGTGTCACTGGGCAAAATATGTCAAAAATTCACCAATTAATTCATTAATAATTCAACTGAAATTACAAAAATGTGACACGTGGACCAATAGACAGAGGACAAAATTCCCAACAACATGCAATTTTTATATTTGCAAAATGATGTAAAATGCAACCTAGGGATGCGTGCAAACACAGGGGTGTAAATGCAATACAGAAAAATAAAAATACAATAAGCAAATATGCAGACAGGGACTAAAATGCAATTACCTATAATGTTGTGGACTTGAATGCAAATTCTCCACAGGGCATGTGCTCCTCACGTGGGCTCAGCTTCATAGGGACCTCTTTGCAAATATGGAAAGATCCAGGGGCCTCTGTGTAAATTACCCAAGACGCACGTGCTCCTCACGTGGGCGACCTAGGCTCGGACGGCTGTGGAGGCTCGGAGCTAGGCTCGGGCGCTTTGGAGGTCTGGAGTGAGGTTCGTGCGACCCGAACCTAGGCTCGGAGAGGAGGCTCGGGCCGAGGCTACGTGGCGTACTGAAGGCCCTTGGATCAAGATGGATCCGAGGGGTGTCGGTGCTGACGCGTGGCGTGACCTCGGGCCTTTGGATCGATGATGATCCAACGGCCTCTGGGCTTGATGAAGACGGCGACATGGCTCGCTGAGGGCCGCTGGATCGACGGAGCAATCGACGGTTGGGAGCTGCTGCGGTGAGGGGACGCGTGGCGATGTGAGGGCCGTTCGATCGACGTGATCGAACGGCAGCTGTTCGTCTGCTCCGACGGTCCTCCGCCGCCTGCGGAGGAGAAGGCAGGGCTCCGGCGAAGGTGCTGCAGCTCCGCCCGTCCTTCCTCGTGTCGCTGACGCTCTCCGACTTGTCGGAGATATCCCAGAAGACGTGTGGCGAGGAGGCGGAGATGCTGGTGGTCTCAGGAGCGTCGGAGAGTGGCCTGACGTCGATGGCGATGAAGCTCGAGAGTGACTCCGGCGAGCTTCCGTTCAATGAACAGAGGGGCACCTGCAAGTGTCAACGATAGAGCCGAAGCTCGTGCGTGCGTTTGTGGAGAGGTGAAGATGGTTGGCGAGGCCTAAGGCGAAAGGAGGTGGTCGGGCGATGGAGCTCCGGCCAAATGGCGGAGCTGGTGATCGGGGTGTTACGAGGTGCGTCGTTGGATGTCGTAAAAGGTCTCGCGAGGATGGGAGCTTCGACGCGAAGCTCGTCGGAATGGATGGAGGGCGTGGAAGTGACCGTAGGCGGTGAATAAAATCGGAGAAAATAAAAGAAAATTAAGAAAAAGATCGGAGATGGATAGAGGGGTTCACCTGGGGATTGGACCTCTCTCTTGGGGTCCAGGTCGCCGCTCGAGGGACCGGTGATTTCCCGAGCTCCAGCAGCTGCTCAGAGGAGTCGCTGCGACACGACGGAGGCGCCGTGGATCTCGCTGGAGAAGAAGCCCTTCTTCGCTCGAAGACTCGTCGAATTGCTGTCACCAATTGGTAGATCTGAGCTCAGGGAAGCTCTCGGTGGTGGCGGATGCGGCTGAAGTTGGCCGGTGGTGGAGTATTTATAGGTTGAAGGTGGCAGCAGTGTTGGCGACGAGGCGAGGTTCATGGAAGTAGTGGGGCTTCTCAGGTGGTCGTAGTGGGGAGTGAGGTAGACGGCGAGGATGAGGGACGAGTGGGTGACATCGTGGAGGTGGCGGTGCTCGTCTGCGGTGGTCGAGGTGCTGCCAAGAATAGGAAGGGGGCGCCCCTCCCGCAAGGCAGGGAACGTGGGAGAGAGGGGGTACCCGGAGGTAGGAGACGAAGTCTCCACCGTTGGATCGTGTGATCCAACGGTGGTGATCGAAGAGGAAATGGCCGGGTAGGATTAGATCGGGGCGCGGTGATGATGGGCTGCGGTTGAACCACGTGGCGAGCTGCGGGCGAAGCGCTAGCGAGCGGCTAGGATGAGCAGATGGAAATGATCGGATGGACGAGGGGTGCCAACGGAAGTGTGGCTGCGATGGAGAGATCAAGGGCTCGATCAAGCGGTGTACACGCCGCCACATGGAGGGCTCTGATGAGGGCGCTGATGAACGGCGATGGATAGGGCACGAGATGATCTGACGGCCCAGGCAAAGGGGCTTGCATGGAACGCCTGGAGTCGTTGGATCTCAGGAGGAGATCCAACGGCTGGAAGATGAGGCGGATGAGGCAAGGGGGAGCGGGCCGCGTGGCGCAACCAGAGGGCGCCACGTGGCCTGCTGTGAGTGGCTGGAAGTAAATGAATGTGTAGAGAGAAGAGGGGGGCGAATTTGGAAAAACTCAAAACATGAAAGTTGTAGATCTCGATGAGATCTACAAGTTTCATGTTGACCAAAGACGGAGATGAGGTCAAATATGATACATAAATACAAAGATACAATTATACACCTATGTAGTATACAAAGTGGCCCCAAAAACCCCACTTTCCCATACAAGCTCCAAATTCAATGAAATTAGTCTCATTTTAAAGGTCTTTTAATGTGTAGTATTCTAAGAGTAAGTAGACCTAATTCGGAGTTTGTAGGAGGGCTTTATTGACTAATTTACAAGGGGGATATTTGGCATTCTTCCCTATATTATTAACTAAGGAGTACATATTATAGAGAAGAGGTTATTTTAGTGAATGGGTATTTTACAAGTGATTTTTGGCTTCTTATTTAAATGCAAATGAACGGCTAAAATGTATGAATTAGGAATGTATGCATGAATGCTATTTATGCAATATAAAGGGAAACATGCATCTATTTTCTCGGGAACAAGGCTCTATTTTTGACTTTTGAAGTGATGAATCACAGATTCATCAACCCCCTATACTTAAACCTTGCTCGTCCCCGAGCAACTAAATGAAATGCAAGAGTGAAATGATTTTGGGTTCCATACCAAGGTCATGAACAAAAGTTGAAAATGGAGCCCGACTCGACCTTTGGATTAATTGTGTGGCGGAACCTTATTTGGACCTGAACCTAAGACCTAACAGACTTCAAGTTCCACCAGTCTTCTATTCAAGACTCCTCAATAGTCAGGTCAGAACAAATCCTCAAACGCAAATTTCTGATGACTATGATTCTTACTTGTACTGTGTAAGTGATATGTAACTCTCCACATCAGAAATGGCTCGGAACCAGCCTCGTCTAACAAGGTAACTCAATAACCCGGTCCAGCAACTCTTTCCTCGAGGAGCGGGGTATTCCCTTCTAAGTTCAAGTGCGACCAACTCAAGAGGAGGGGGTAGAGAAGAGAATGGACGGTAGCCAGTGTAGCTACCTATCCCGGGATGCCTGACCAGTGTAGCCATGTCATCCAGCTGCATTTCTTTACTAGTATACAGGCTCCGACAGGTATTTTATTTTCTCTTGGACCTGCCTGATTTTTTTGGAGTTTTTGCATTTTTTTGTCAAAAAAAAGCAGCATGTACATCAGGAGTTTTTCCTCGTGAGCTAGTAGACTATCCCTCTTTTGAAGCATTATTGCAACCCACAGCATCCTGTCCTTAGATGTCAACACCACCAGACTAGGTTGAGATGCACTACCCTCCCTAAAGGAGGACGGATGTTTCCACCCGTGTGCTACTCCAAGCTAAAGGATTCTACCTCCTCACCACCTCATCAATGAAGAGCTACGTGCATAGTGCTTGTCCAAGTTAGGTCATTATATAAAAGAATCCTGCGTATGCACGAGATATTCTACTTAGACTAATCAAGATGTCATGTGAACATAGACATGCGGACTCAAAGAATTAAGTCACTTGACCTGAGAAATCTCAACTCCAGTTCCTATAAGGTTCCTCTGAAATTAGGTGGATTAAGGTCAAATCACGTCCATCCTCAATATCTACTCATAACTTGGTCCAGAACCCACTAGCTTTTCACTTTGCATATGCAAAGTTATGAAGATGAGATGAGATATCATGCTATGAAAATGCAAGACTCTTTTTCTTTTTCATGGATGCATAGATGATATGCAAGAGTAAATAAGAAGCCTCTTTTCATTTTTATTTATTTATTTTTTTTCATCATTTTTTTGATTTTTACCCACCCGTAATTATTGTAAAATATATACAAAAATATGCAAAAATACACGAAGTACGAGCTATGGGTAAGGTATATATGTAATATATACACGCCTCCCTATACTTAGCGTGTGCTATGTCCTCAGAGCACGAAGAGCGAGGTAAAAGACATAGCTTGTGCTAAGCGTAGGAGAGCCAAAGGAACAAAAAGTATAGAAGTCGTCTCGCCCCCCTATACTTAGGCTCTGGCAGCCTAAGTGTAGAAGAAGATCAGAAATGGGGCAGACGAGGGAAAGATGGGAAGTGGCTGAATATACAATGCGGGCATCGGCCCCCCCCTATACTTAGGCTCAGGTCAGCCTAAGTATCGGTAGGAAATGAGTATGAGGACCAATGTGATCTGGAGAATGTACAGTGAACCGACTCAGGTGACCCCTCCCCCCTATACTTAGGATCTGGTTATCCTAAGTATAGTCCAAGATAGTGATCTAATGAGGCGGGGATGGGTTACCAGAATCGTGGGGGTAAAGGAGAGGATGTACAAGACTGATGGTATACACAGACGAGTCGGTCTGAATCTTTCATGATGCTGCTGATGGCTGGAGTTCATTTCTGCAAGGTCTCATGCGCGGCTCGATGTGAATCTGTTGTATCTGTCTCGCGCATGAATACAATCTCCTCAACATGGACTAACTACTCATTGGATTCGACGAAGTGCTTCAACAGCTGTCCATTCACTAGTAATGTCGGTGCGTCGTCTGCGAGATCTGAGATCTCGACACATCCACTATCATGCACCGTACGGACGACAAATGGTCCCGTCCATTTAGACTTTAACTTGCCTTGGAAGATCTTAAGCCTAACATTGAACAACCATACCTTCTGTCCAGGAACAAAGGTCTTTCGTCTGATATATCTATCATGCCAACGCTTCACCTTGTCCTTGTACACCAAACTGTTGTCGTATGCTCGGTTTCTGACTTCCACAAGCTCATTCAGATCCATATCTCTCTGCTTCTGACCCAGGTGTGTGTTCCAGTTGACCTTTTTTATTGCCCATTCTGATTTGTGCACTAACTCTGCGGGCAAATGGCAGGGCTTTCCGAATACCATTCGGAATGGGGAGGTGCCTAACGGTGTCTTGTAAGCCGTCCTATATGCCCAGAGGACTTGATCCACGATCTGAGACCAGTCCTTCCGGTCCGGGCGGACAAGCTTTTGCAATATGGTTTTCACCTCCCTATATGACACCTCAGCCATACCATTGGTTTGTGGGTGGTAAGGACTCGCGACACGGTGTTCGATACCGTAGTCCTTCAGGAGTTTTTTCACCTCCCGATTCACAAAGTGGCTACCCCCGTCTGATATCATCATTTTGGGGATCCCGAACCTAGAGATTATATGCTCTTTGATGAATTTACAGACAGTCCTGCTGTCTGCGGCTCGGGTTGGAATAGCCTCCACCCATCTGGACAGATAATCTACCGCAAGGAGGATTTATTCGAACCCGTGGCTGACAGGGAATGGGCCCATGAAATCGATGCCCCAGGCGTCAAAGACATCACAAATGATGACCGGCTGCATTGGCATCTCATCCTTGGAACCAACGGTTCCTCCCATTCTCTGACAAACTGGGAACGACTTCGCGAAGGTGGTGGCATCGCGAAACAGGGTCGGCCAGTAGAAGCCACACTGAAGTACCTTCCATGCGGTCCTCTTCCCGGAGTGGTGTCCTCCTACCTCTAAGCTATGGCATAAAGAAAGGACACTCTGGTATTCCTCCTGAGGAATACAACGTCTCCAGACACAATCCGATCCTTCAAAGAAAAGGATCAGATCCTCCCAATGGTAGTGTCTTGCATCCGACTTTAGTCGGTCGATTTGGCTCTTGGGCCAATCTTCGGGAACTTTCTTGGAGACAAGATAATTCACGATATTAGCGTACCATGGGAGTGAGTCGATAACAAAAATCGACTCGTCAGGGAAGGAGTCTCGAATTGGTGAAACCTCGGAAGTATTAAGATTTTCGAGACGAGAAAGATGATCGGCTACTACGTTTTTCTTACCAGGTTTATCACGGATGTCCAAATCAAACTCCTGGATAAGTAAAACCCAACGAAGAAGACACGCCTTCGCGTCCTTCTTCTCCATCAAATACCGTAGTGCCGTATGGTCAGTGAACACAGTTACCTTGGATCCGATTAGGTGAGATCTGAATTTGTCCAAGGCAAACACTACTGCAAGCATCTCCTTTTCCGTAACTGTATAGTTATGCTGAGCAGAATCAAGCACTTTGCTTGCGTAGTGAATTGCAAACGGGACGCCATCTCTTCTTTGTCCCAATACAGCCCCAATAGCATAATCAGAGGCGTCCGTCATGATCTCAAAAGGTAGAGACCAATCTGGGGCTTGTAGGATGGGTGCGTCCATGATCATTCCTTGTAAAAGCTTAAAGGCCTCAAGACATTTGTGATCTACAATAAACTCCATGTCTTTGCCTAAAAGCTCAGTTAGCGGTCGGGCAATCTTAGAAAATTCCTTAATAAATCTCCGATAGAATCCAACATGCCCGAGGAAAGACCGCAACTGTCTTACGTTGGTTGGTGGCTGGAGTCGTCTGATCACGTCCACCTTGACAGGGTCAACCTCCATTCCTCTCTTGGAGATGACATGCCCCAACACTATGCCCTCCGTCACCATGAAGTGACTTTTCTCCCAGGAGAGTACCAGATTAACCTCACAACATCTCTTGAGGACTCGGTCCAGATTCCTAAGACAGGAATCGAAAGAATCGCCGTGGACCGAGAAGTCATCCATGAAGACTTCCAGGAATTCACCGACCATTTCGGAGAATACAACAATCATGCACCTTTGAAAAGTACCTGGAACATTGCATAACCCAAAAGGCATGCGCCTGAAAGCATAGGTACCAAAGGGGCATGTAAACGTGGTCTTTTCCTGGTCCTCCGGAGCTATGGCTACTTGATTGTAGCCCGAGAACCCATCTAGGAAGCAGAAGAATTCTTTCTCCGCTAGTCTTTCTAAAATCTGATCAATGAACGGTAGGGGGAAATGATCCTTCTTCGTCGCGACATTCAGGCGTCTGTAATCCACACAGACGCGCCACGACGTGGGTACTCTCGTCACGATCTCCTTTCCATCCTCGTTGGTGGTCGTCTGAATTCCCGACTTCTTCGGGACAACGTGGATTGGGGCCACCCACTTAGAGTCGGAGATTGGGTAAATGAAACCCGCATCGCACCATTTTTCTATCTCTTTTTTCACGACCTCTCGTAAATTTGGATTCAACCGGCGTTGGAATTCACGAGAGGGTTTGGCTTCGTTCTCCAAGTAAATATGGTGCAAACACAGAGCGGGATTTATCCCGTGGAGATCAGAAATGCTCCAGCCTATCGCCTTGCGGTTTTTCTCCAGGATCTCTAGCAAGCGAGATTCCTGCTCCTCGGTCAATTGTGAGCTGATGATGACCGGAAATTTCTTGTCTTTTCCCGCAAGGAAGGCATATTTCAAGGTTGTGGGTAAGGGTTTGAGCTCAGGAATAGTGTGATCGTCTAAGAAATCTGGCTCAATCTGCTCTGGTTCAGTGTTGAGAGTGGCTGGATCGTCTTCTGTGATAGCTGCCACCAAGCGCGGCTCTAGAGTCGGATCGTCAAAGGTCTCCATGCAATCGGCAAACGCCTCGTCCGACTCGTCATCCTCATCTTCCGATTGTCCTAAGGATGTAAGGACTGAGAGGCCCAACTGGGCCTCTACGTCATCGAAGATGTAGGGCGATGCATGCTCAGAGCTGTACTCGTTCCTGACGATCTCGCAGACTGACTCATGCACTGGATCATCTTCGAAGGAGATGGACACATCGGTGCTGGCTGGGTTCTGTCTCCATGGCCCAACTAAGTCTACATGCTCGCAGTCTGTTCCGGTAGAAGAGTACTCGGTGCTGGATTCGGAATCTGGTCTCTGCCATCTTGTCTGCTTCATTTCAAGTTCCTCATCTCCGCCTGGAGTTTGGAACTGAATCTTCCCATTCTTATAATCAAATAAGGCCCCTGCTGTTCTAAGGAAGGGCCTACCTAGAATGATCTGGGAATCTCTCCAATTATGAGGGGTTTCCATATCCAGGACAGTGAAGTCCACCATGTATTCTTGCCCCTCGACTTTGATCACAATGTTCCTCAACTCTCCTTGGGACCTCTTAGTAGATTTGTCAGCGAACTGTAGAAGAGCTCTAGATTTCCTAAGAGGTCCAAGATTAAGCCGCTCATAGAGGGCTGTGGGCATCAAATTGATCGAGGAACCATTGTCCAGGAGAGTGCGTGCAAACGCGATGTCATCAACATGACTCACTACATAATGTGCACCCATGTCTCTTCGTTTCTGAGGAAACGAGTTCTTTATTGCACAAGGTGGTGATGCTCCTCCTCTTCTTCCTCCGAGTTCTCCTCAGGTAGAGTCTCGGAGGCTCTTTCCTTCTGTGCCCGTGCCCGATCAGGTATGGTCACGGTCCTTCCGCTCCTGAGGGACATATGATTGACATTATCGTACGAGAGGATCTCATGTTCAGATAAATAATGATCTGAATGATATACCTAATCTCGAGGTCGGTTCTGGCCCTGGTGTAAGCTGTTTGGGTTGGCCTGAACCTGTGCGGGGATTGGAGTCGTTGGTGCCATTTGTTGGTCCTGGTTATGAGAGACCCGATTGATGTCGGTCCTCACATCCAGGTAGTCATTCTGCATCTGTTGGACCCTATCAGACAGGGTCTGGATCGCCAAGGTGAGAGACTCCAATCCGATGGGTTAGGGCTTGCTGTTGTGTAGATGCGATCATGTATTGGCCCTGCTGGCCATGCCGATACTACTGCTGCTGAAGGGATGATGTTGGCCCCTGCTGGTAGGTGCGCTGCTGCGGCTGGTACCCCTGTTCTGGCCTGGACTGGAAGCGCGGGACGGCGACGGGCCTGGTTTCTTGGTAGACTAGGGATGGGCGGTGTGGCTGATCCTTCCCCATCTCGATTTGCCGGACTATCGGGTCACGGCTATACCAAAGCCCGTTGATCTCGTATACTGGCGGAGGCTCCTCGTATTCCGTTTCCACTTGTGGGGGTGCATGATGGTTCTGCTGGGTATAACTCTGATCCCAGCTGCTCTGAGACCCCGGTGCCTGTTCCTGTACAAGATGGACTCGATGTACAGGTACAGGTGGTGCAGAAGGGGCAGGTAGCTTGATCTTAGCTACCTTTTCAGAGAGTTCCTCCACTTTCTTTGGAAGGCTCGAAAGAGACTCCATCTCTGTGACTCTCTTGTGGATCTGCTCGACCATGGTAATCTTGTCGGCAATCATCCCCATGCTGGGGATGAGATCCTCAGTCAGATCTGCTATAGTCCTTCGAGTTGTCTCATTGGATAGGATTGAGGGAGACAACTGATAGGCCCTTGTGGCCTATGACCTGCCGGTTTCCGCCATCTGTTCTAGAATCTTCCATACAGCGTGCTCGTTCTTGTTCAGATAGCTTCCTCCACAGGCGGCGCTGACTAACCCCTGCATCTCCGGGGTTAGACCACAGAACAAGGTCTGGACTAAGATCGCCTTCGAAATGCCGTGGCATGGGCATTTCTGTACTAAGTCATTGAACCTGTCCCAAGCTTCATGGAAAGGTTCACTGGGTCCTTGAGCGAAGCTGGCGATCTTCGTTCTCATCCGGTTAGTTCTACTGAGAGGGTAGAACTTCTTCAAGAAAAGATCCTTGAACTGCATCCAGGTAGTACATACCACCCCTAAGTTTTTCAACCAATGAGCAGCCTTATCTCCTAAGGCAAAAGGGGTGGCCTTCAGTCGGATATAATCTTGGCCAACATTGGGATGGCTAAGATTGTTGCACACCAGTTCGAAGTCACGGAGAAAAGTGTATGGTTCTTCACTGAGGTTTCCGTTGAACTTCGGAAGCAGGCTAAGGAAGTGTGGCTTCATCTCGAATGCCTGGGCGGGAACCGCGGGTGCTAGCCAGTTCTGGATCTCGTTCTCCGCCGGGTTGTAGGTATCGACCATTGGCTGGTCGATCCCTCGAGCTACTATGATCTGTCCCATCCGCGCCGTGAGATCTGCATTCTTCTGTTCGGCTTCGGCGAGGCGATTAAGAATCTATCGCATCTGGTCCTCATCAGGTGGCATCCTTGGCGGCATCTTGTCCTCTAATTCTGGGGATTGGGAAATAATATCGGTGTTAGAGGGCAAATCAAGGAAGGGATTACCGAGGCGATGGTCTTCCTCGGCAATCTCGGAGGAGATAAAAGGGTTGGTTTGAGAGTAACCACCCTGAGCATGGGGGAACCAGGACTCAAGAGGGTCATGAGTCCTGGGAGGTCCAAGGTGCGCTCGGACCGATAAAGATGAGTTGCTTGGGGGACTCATAGAGAGATCAGTGAATAATGCGTCGAAATCTCCCCTGTCACTCATCTTGATGAAGCGAGAAGAAGGTAGGATTTTACTCCTACCTGAAGCAAGCAAAAAGAACAATCCAAGACCCTGGGTTCACACTTAACACAGTGAAGGACTCGAAGTCGAGTCCAATTAATCTTGTAGTTTTTAAGTGTGATTTTCAAGCAAAATAGCAAGGATTACGCGACCTATAGGGAAGTCGGCTCAGAGCCGGATGCGTCTTCCCTGTTTATCCTGTTGCCTAAGATACCACCGCTCCTTCCTTTCTTCGCTCCTATCCCAAGCCGATGGATTCAGTGACCACACCCCTATCTACCTGCAAGCAGGCGGAGGCTGACAAGGCCGGAACTTCACCCCGGGGGTTACTGGCAGCTTGTCGCAGAGTACCGCAATTTCGCCCCTATTTACCTGAGACAGGCGGAGGCTACTTGGTACTAGTCAAAGAATCTGAGATTATTCGACTTGTGATATTTGCTAGGATCAGTTAGAACGTGATATGGAAGACGGGGATTTGGGCTCTACCTTAATGTGTTCACACACACTCAAGTACCCTCACTCAGCCTGAATACAAGGTCGGGGATTAATCTCCCGCAAACAATTTTCAAATTTTATTCCTCTTTTTTTGGTCAATACTGTTTAGCAGTCCCAATTTTAAAGTTAGGTTATCACTTATTAAGTCCACCACAAAGCACGCCTATCGGACAGTCCCAATTTCCTGTTTAATTTAAATGAGAAAATCAGAGGGGGAAATCGAGAAAAGCCGATGCACGAAAATCGATGATGCTTATGCTGAGTGAAGAATACTTACAGTGATCCCTTCGATTTTTATGCAGGATGCAATACAGAATTGAAAGCTTTTTACTCTACATGCAAATGCAAGTGATGAAAGCCGCTCCTAGATAGGCAGTTCTATTAGCGTGAAGAACAGTTTAATTTTGACTAAGTACTGCGGTCTAGTTGCGTCTTTTAAGTGCAATGTGTGGTCCTAAAGAATTACGAGCACAAGCAAATCCTAGAGTGGCTCGAGGAGCCGCTAGTGCAATCTAAATTACAATCACCCACACAGCACACGGGACACAGTTCCACTATACTTACACACGCGAGATCCCAAACGGGAACCGCTGGAAATAATGCGAAAAATTAAAATAAAATACAAAGCCTCTCTTCCACAAAATAAAAATCAAAATGCTAAGTCTTCGAAGCGTCATCGACTCCTCGCGGTCCTCGCACAAAAAATAAATTGAGGTCAGAGAGTGACACAAAAATAAAATAATGCAAGAAATAAATGAGAGAAAATAATTACAAGAAAACCAGGGGTCAGACTACCCAGGGAAGGAAAATCAAATACTCAAAAATTTGCTAAAATTTAACCTAAGCTGTGCCTCCCCGGCAACGGTGCCATTTTGATAACCCGCAGGTACCCTTAATTAATTAGGTCAAATTAATGCCCAAATTAATGTTAATAGTTCGTTGCAGTCGGATACGAGAGGCTAGTCAAAAACCACTTATCAATTAATGTTAAGTTAACTTTAAGCGGCAAATTTTTTTTACTTGTTGAAGTCCAAGGTCGATCTCAGGGAGGCATCTGTCTCCTTAGGCGAATTTTAGCAAGCGTCCAAGTGTTGATTTTCGAGGAAGTATTTTTTTGGTCTTTTTAATTTCTATGCAGACTAGTACAAAGATGCAGGCCAATTTAATGTTTCAATTTAATTGAGATATCAAATAAAGTCCAAAAATTCTAAAAATTGGCCAGATGATTAATGATGATGAAAATGACCTACACTAATTTTTTTGGATTTTTCAGACATTAAATGGATTTACTGGAAATTAAATATGCAGACCGGGTGATTTTCAATATTTAATTTTTCATAAATATCAAGCCACAATTTTTTCAAGAACTAAAATTATCCTAGATAGCACTAATGACAAGGAATCCAGGAAAATTGTAAGATCTTAATTTCACTGTGAAATGAATTAATTAAAATTAATATAACAAAATCACTCAACGATTTAATTAGGCCTCGATATGCATGCAAATGCCATGAAATATTTATGGTATGTTAAGAATACTGTCCTTAAGCTACTGTGAATTTTTGATGATTTTTGGAAGCACAAAGAATTAACTACAAATTAAAAGGTGTCACTGGGCAAAATATGTCAAAAATTCACCAATTAATTCATTAATAATTCAACTGAAATTACAAAAATGTGACACGTGGACCAATAGACAGAGGACAAAATTCCCAACAACATGCAATTTTTAGATTTGCAAAATAATGTAAAATGCAACCTAGGGATGCGTGCAAACACAGGGGTGTAAATGCAATACAGAAAAATAAAAATACAATAAGCAAATATGCAGACATGGACTAAAATGCAATTACCTATAATGTTGTGGACTTGAATGCAAATTCTCCACAGGGCACGTGCTCCTCACGTGGGCTCAGCTTCACAGGGACCTCTTTGCAAATATGGAAAGATCCAGGGTCCTTTGTGTAAATTACCCAAGACGCACGTGCTCCTCACGTGGGCGACCTAGGCTCAGACGGCTGCGGAGGC
The DNA here is from genome assembly GCA_037367405.1 of Ottelia alismoides. Taxonomy (NCBI): domain Eukaryota; kingdom Viridiplantae; phylum Streptophyta; class Magnoliopsida; order Alismatales; family Hydrocharitaceae; genus Ottelia; species Ottelia alismoides. Next base: position 248,757 of record JAZKJV010006501.1, read on the forward strand.
TCGGAGCTAGGCTCGGGCGCTTTGGAGGTCTGGAGTGAGGTTTGTGCGACCCGAACCTAGGCTCGGAGAGGAGGCTCGGGCCGAGGCTACGTGGCGTACTGAAGGCCCTTGGATCAAGATGGATCCGAGGGGTGTCGGTGCTGACGCGTGGCGTGACCTCGGGTCTTTGGATCGATGATGATCCAACGGCCTCTGGGCTCGATGAAGACGGCGACGTGGCTCGCTGAGGGTCGCTGGATCGACGGAGCAATCGACGGTTGGGAGCTGCTGCGGTGAGGGGACGCGTGGCGATGTGAGAGCCGTTCGATCGACGTGATCGAACGACAGCTGTTCGTCTGCTCCGACGGTCCTCCGCCGCCTGCGGAGGAGAAGGTGGGGCTCCGGCGAAGGTGCTGCAGCTCCGCCCGTCCTTCCTCGTGTCGCTGACGCTCTCCGACTTGTCGGAGATATCCCAGAAGACGCGTGGCGAGGCGGCGGAGATGCTAGTGGTCTCAGGAGCGTCGGAGAGTGGCCTGACGTCGATGGCGATGAAGCTCGAGAGTGACTCCGGCGAGCTTCCGTTCAATGAACAGAGGGGCACCTGCAAGTGTCAACGATAGAGCCGAAGCTCGTGCGTGCGTTTGTGGAGAGGTGAAGATGGTTGGCGAGGCCTAAGGCGAAAGGAGGTGGTCGGGCGATGGAGCTCCGGCCAAATGGCGGAGCTGGTGATCGGGGTGTTACGAGGTGCGTCGTTGGATGTCGTAAAAGGTCTCGCGAGGATGGGAGCTTCGACGCGAAGCTCGTCGGAATGGATGGAGGGCGTGGAAGTGACCGTAGGCGGCGAATAAAATCGGAGAAAATAAAAGAAAATTAAGAAAAAGATCGGAGATGGATAGAGGGGTTCACCTGGGGATTGGACCTCTCTCTTGGGGACCAGGTCGTCGCTCGAGGGACCGGTGATGTCCCGAGCTCCAGCAGCTGCTCGGAGGAGTCGCTGCGACACGGCGGAGGAGCCGTGGATCTCGCCGGAGAAGAAGCCCTTCTTCGCTCGAAGACTCGTCGAATTGCTGTCACCAATTGGTAGATCTGAGCTCAGGGAAGCTCTCGGGGGTGGCGGAGGCGGCTGAAGTTGGCCGGTGGTGGAGTATTTATAGGTTGAAGGTGGCAGCAGTGTTGGCGACGAGGCGAGGTTCATGGAAGTAGTGGGGCTTCTCTGGTGGTCGTAGTGGGGAGTGAGGTAGACGGCGAGGATGAGGGACGAGTGGGTGACATCGTGGAGGTGGCGGTGCTCGTCTGCGGTGGTCGAGGTGCTGCCAAAAATAGGAAGGAGGCGCCCCTCCCGCAAGGCAGGGAACGTGGGAGAGAGGGGGTACCCGGAGGTAGGAGACGAAGTCTCCACCGTTGGATCGTGTGATCCAACGGTGGTGATCGAAGAGGAAATGGCCGGGTAGGATTAGATCGGGGCGCGATGATGATGGGCTGCGGTTGAACTACGTGGCGAGCTGCGGGCGAAGCGCTAGCGAGCGGCTAGGATGAGCAGATGGAAATGATCGGACGGACGAGGGGTGCCAACGGAAGAGCGGCTGCGATGGAGAGATCAAGGGCTCGATCAAGCGGTGTACACGCCGCCACGTAGAGGGCTCTGATGAGGGCGCTGATGAACGGCGATGGATAGGGCACAAGATGATCTGACGGCCCAGGCAAAGGGGCGTGCGTGGAATGCCTGGAGTCGTTGGATCTCAAGAGGAGATCCAACGGCTGGAAGATGAGGCGGATGAGGCAAGGGGGAGCGGGCCGCGTGGAGCAACCAGAGGGCGCCACGTGGCCTGCTGTGAGTGGCTGGAAGTAAATGAATGTGTAGAGAGAAGAGGGGGCCGAATTTGGAAAAACTCAAAACATGAAAGTTGTAGATCTCGATGAGATCTACAAGTTTCATGTTGACCAAAGACGGAGATGACGTCAAATATGATACATAAATACAAAGATACAATTATACACCTATGTAGTATACAAAGTGGCCCCAAAAACCCAACTCTCCCATACAAGCTCCAAATTCAATGAAATTAGTCTCATTTTAAAGGTCTTTTAATGTGTAGTATTCTAAGAGTAAGTAGACCTAATTCGGAGTTTGTAGGAGGGCTTTATTGACTAATTTACAAGGGGGATTTTTGGCATTCTTCCCTATATTATTAACTAAGGAGTACATATTATAGAGAAGAGGTTATTTTAGTGAATGGGTATTTTACAAGTGATTTTTGGCTTCTTATTTAAATGCAAATGAACGGCTAAAATGTATGAATTAGGAATGTATGCATGAATGCTATTTATGCAATATAAAGGGAAACATGCATCTATTTTCTCGGGAATAAGGCTCTATTTTTGACTTTTGAAGTGATGAATCACAGATTCATCACGGGCAATCGGTCCCCCCATACTTAGGATATGGTATCCTAAGCATAGAAGACAAGCAAAAAATGGGGACAATTGTGATCTATGGAGAACATATAGGTGTGTACTCCAGAAAACGAATGGCTTCACAGGTCTCTGTACAAGATTTACTGAAGTGGAATAGTAGTAATGCATCCTGTACAAAGTAGATCATTTCAACCACAGTCATATTGAATCTTCTGCTTTTGATGTGTGTACCGATCCTTGGTTGAACATGTAGAGCATCTCTGTAAATGAACTATGTATGTGGCATAACTCTCTTTTCTAAAGTATGCATTTCTAGAGTCGGACTACAAAATGTGTCTATTTGTGTAACCAGTACATCATCTGACTCTCTATGTTGAATAGATTGAATGATCTGTGATATATATTCAACTAACTCTCATGCTGGAATATGTGTACTCTCAGTCCACAACACTGAGATTTCTACTGCTAATAAATTCTTATCTGGATCTGATGTGAACTCTGTATCGATATATGAACAATCATCTGCAGAACTAGGTACCATATCTTCTACCGCATCCTCATGTAGGATATAATGGGTATCAAGAAAAATGCTCTCATGATCAAGAGTCTGTGTCTCGTCTATGTTCTGATAATCCTCTGCAAGACTGGAGTCCTCTGAAGTAAGTGACAAAACTGATCAAGGACTGCTACATTCTCTCGCCATCTCAATGTGTATCTCTCCATTGTCTAAATGGAATGATACTCTCCTAGCATCATAGTCAAAGAGTACTCCCGTTGTCTGTAAGAAGGGTCTCCCGAGAATGATTGGAGCAAGATGTAACTGCGTCGGGCATGTCATATCTAGGACAATAAAGTCCACTAGAAACTACAAGCCATGAACGATTACGATAATGTTTCTCAATACGCCTCTAGGTCTCTTCACAAATCGATCTGCGAACTGAAGTATCGCTCGTGATTTGTAAAGAGGACCTAGATTGAGCTTATTAAGCAAAAAGGATGGAAGTAAATTGATCGAGGAACCATTATCTAAAAGAGTGTGATGGAATGCAGCATATTCAATCTGACATGTGACATAGTGAGCTCTACTAATCTCTTTTCTTCTTAGGTACATTGTTCCGAATAGCACATGAAGTTGCCTTTGTTAATACATGTTTCTCAACTCGTGGTCTCTTTTTCCTACGTGTTGTGCATATGTTCCTCAATTGATTCTCGAGCGTAGGAAAATGATCCAAGGCATCGTGAAGTGGAATCTTCAGAAAAATTGATCTTTCGATAGACGATCGGTCTCTGGAGTGACAACATTCTTTTTGTGTTTTTTATTTCCTTTTCCATATAAAGCATCGAGAAAAGGAACAATTTCAGGAATAAAATTCTCTTTTTTATTGCAATCGGGATCAACTTGTACATCAAGAGTCTCAAAATTATCTACAAAACTCTCTAAAATAGGAAAAGACACATCAACTTCGGGAGTGTCTGCATGGCCTGGCATGGTTTCATCGTCTGATTTGCCTAAGTCCATATCGATAGTATCGACATCGCTCCCTTCTCCCTAATCGTCAAGTGGTTGATCCCCGTCATCCTTGCGGTTCTCCTCCCCAGCATCAATATATGTATCATTGCCCAGCTCTCGCTCTTCACCTTGTGCCATCTCCTATTCCCGATCAGGTGCTCTTGGTGATCTACCTCTCCTTGGACGAATGAAGTTAGATAGAAATTCTGGAAAAGAGATCGTACCTATTGTGGTTTCTACCTGATCTAGGTGCATCCTCTTATTATTCGGATTCATCCGGGGTTGGGCTTGAACAGTGGTCTTGGGTACGATTAACTCATCCAGATGATGGTTAACCCGCTACATTTCGATCTTGTGTGCGATCTGGAGCATGCTCTGCATATCCATGATCCGATTCAATGTCAGGGCTTGTGAATATATCTCAGGTTTAGTGCGATAAACCTAGCTCTCTACTCTCTCCTGCCTCGGCATATGCTTTTGTGGGGCGTATGGCTGAGGAGATAGGTGGGGTGTGTATGGAGACTGTTGTTGCTGCTGGTAATGATTCGGCTGTGAGTGCATAGCAGGATGGTGAAAAGAATGTGGTCTCTAATAAACATTCTGTTGGGACTGCTGCTGCGTGAAATTTTATCGGTGCTGATATTGCGGACGTCCATGCTGCGGATGATTGTAATGTTGCGGCTGTTGCTGCTGGTTTACGCTCTGAGGAGTAAACTATGATGGTGGTTGAATTGGAGCGTACCATATCCCATTGATCTCAAGAGTGGCTTGAGGCTCAACATTAGTGTCTCTAGGGCTGGTGATCTGGCTGGAATTGGCATAATATTGGTCCTCACGCCAATCAATCCGCGGAGTCTCCGTAGGCTGACCCTACTCGCTTTGGATGAAGTGGATCTATCAGATGGGAGGAGCGGGTAAAGATCTCCAAGTAGGTTGAGAAGTCAAAGAAGCGTGAGTCTGCTGTTACTGAAGCTGCAGGTCCATCACCTTCTTCGTCAGACCGCTAAGCTGCTGAGGAAGGGATGAGAGTTTCTCCAACTCTCGCAGCAGCCACAGGTCTTGAACTTGCTTTTGAATCACATCTACTAACGTTAATTTCTCGCTAATGTATCCCATGTTGGTATTGGATTTAGATTCCGAAATGTTTGCAACCTTATAATAATCTCGATGGTGTGGTGGCTGTGGGGCCTTCTGGAATGCCCGAGTAGAGTCAACGACTCTTGAGTTCTCTAACATCCCCTCAAAGATGGAGCAGACAGACTCGACACCCCGATTCAGATAACTGCCGCCACATACGGTGCTCACAAGGTCCTGAACATCTGATTGGAGTCCTCCAAAATAATTCTGCACTAGCACGTTCAATGGTATCTAATGATGAGAGCATCTCATGGTAAGATCCTTGAACCGATCCATGCCTCGTGGAATGATTCATTTGGTAGCTGAGTGAAGTTGGAGATCTGGCTCCTCATCATGTTCGTCCATCCAAGAGGAATGAATTTACGCAGGAACGTGGACTTCAGGTCGGTCCACGTAGAGATCTCTTTCCCCAAATGACTGAGCCAATAAAGCACCTTATCTGCTAAGGCGACGTGGAAGGCTTTGAGGCGAATGGCCTTCTACATAACACCATGATAATTAGTCGTACCGCAAATCATCTCGAACTATTGTAGAAAGGTAAACGGCTCCTTTGCGACATTCACGTAAAACTTGGGAAGTAATGAAATAAAGGACGGGCGTAACTCATATGGCCCTTGATTCGGTGGTAACTGAATCTAGTGATGTAGCGTCCTGGCACCAGGGTCATATTCGTCTCTGAGTGTTGTGAGAACTACGGCAGGAGGTGGTGGGTTCCCGGCTCATGCTATAAGCGCAACGATCTCGGCTCGTAGCTCATTCTGGACTCTAAACTTATCTTGGATCTATAGATTCATATGCTGAAGAGTGTCTAGAATCCCCGTCGTGATGTCTGCGGCTGGATCCGGTCTTCCATCAATGTGTTGTTCTCCAGTCTGTTGATCCTCTACTTCTCTATCCTCGACTGATCCCTTCTCGCGCGCCATATCCTTTGAATCTTCTGGGAAGGAAAAAGTCTCATAAGAACTTAGTGAAAATTATACAGGAGAAATATACGATGAATTGAGTCAGGGGTCAACCTCAAAAGATGGGCTGGGAGGTGAGGGAGTCTGGGCCTGACTCTCCTCAAGATTAGATGGGATCGAGTCAGGAAGAGGGTCATCCTGAGTGTGTAAAGATGTACGATGGACGGTAGATCGTCGAGAGCTCATGGAGTCTGAGTAGAAAAGCCGTCGAATCGTCATCTTCGATATCAACAGAATAATTGGGAGAGCACGATGTCAAGTCAAGAGATTGGAAGTAAAGGCGTATAAGATTTTGTAATGCACGCCTCTCAAGTAGACACAAAACAACCCTGGATTCACCAACACAACCCGATGATGATCGTAAAAGTTAGGTCTTTTATCTTGTCATTTTTAGGGTTATGTTAGCAGATATATATTATCACAGATTATCGTGAGCTTATAGGTGCCAAAAATTTAACCAAAACACTATCTCGAGTCCTTACAGAAAACCACTTCTCAGCTAGTATGTGAGTAAGTACGAACCGTTTCTGGCTACCTCTGTTACATGAGGATCGAGCCCTACGCAATGTGCTATAAACCTCCAACTCTGCTAAGTAAGCTCGGACCATTATCGGCTACCCGAGAGTACACATTGAAGAACAATGATTAGGTGTATGTACTAAGTAGTATTCTGAGAGAAACTCAGACTTTGGTTCTATACTTAAGTGTCATCCCACACTCACAATGTCTGGAAATGTTCCTGCAATCCATTTGTAGGGGTTGCTCTCCCAAATCAAATGATCTTTATGTTTATTTTTAGGTCAAGTAGTTAAGAAGCTCCGATTTTATTTTTGGTTATCTCTTTTTTATTTTTTTTCAAACAAAATGTAAAACAATTTTTTTATTTATCATAGAAAAGCTTGCACCTAGTTCGCGAGTCCTAGAACTAACTACGAAGGCGCAATAAGAGAGGAAACAAATCGAAAAATCTCCTAAACCAACACCTAACCTCATAAAAGGCCGCGGAAAAACCATCGATGCGAAGGAAAATCGTGATGGGTGCCCTGCTCTCCTGAATACAACACTTAGTGAAATAGATCTCGAAAACAAGGGAGGGGAGGTACAAGTCGGGATGCCCATATGGGGCCCCTTCTAAGAAAATAGAAAAATGGGCATGTGCCCTTATTTTTTAACAAAAAAATTACAAATAAAAGAAAAATCCTAACTTTTTGCTGTCTACAACTGACCTGTGAGAGATGGGGTCGGTCTCTGCACTTTCAATTATCTCGGCTTCCAAAGAAGTCAGCTGATCCGTCAAGCTTGCAAAAGGTAGTTAGAAAAAAAAACAAACACAAAAAGCCGTAATTAAACTCAAACAAAAATTGAAAGAAATTAAAGAAACACAAAAGCTGTAAAAACCGAAGAGAATTGATAAAAGCTGTAACAAAATCAGACAAAAATCGAAAAAGAATCAGAAAACTATAAAACCAAGAAGATCGAAAAATCTCGAAATTAGGTAAAAACCCAAGGTAAAGCTAATGCCTCCTCGGCAACGATGCCATTTTGATAAACCAAAATCTGACACACGATTAATTAAAGAAGAGAGTTGTCAGTTGTAGAAAAAACCACGGAGATAAGCTTTCGATTGATCAAACAAAAATCAATAAAATCAGAGAGAGAGAGAAATCTCTCCTATTTTATCTACACTTTAATATTTATTCATCTAAGTGTGCTTGGATCGAACTCGAGGAGGCAAAATATCCGTAGGATAGTTTTCGAAGAAATAAAAAAAATCTAGAATTTTACCATCTTCTTGATTTTACAACAAACTTCAGAAATCACTCGAAAATAACACGAAATTATAAAAATCGCTTCAAGAAAACTATGTAATGAAAATCAATTAAAAAATACAAGAAATGTCGCTAGGCTATTTATGTAACTATGATAGCTCCGGGATATACCTTTTTAATGGTATCGAATTAACGATTTCGTTGCAGTTAGATAAATCCGGATCCATAAAAAATAACTGCATGGATCGATGAATCGTCGAATGAAATGAAATGCGCTTTTATGTTTGTTTAACCTGGGCAAGCCCCAGGATCGACTCAAGGAGGCAAAGGAACAACTCGGGATCAAGCTAGAGGGATTAGATCGTGGTTTTCCAAGTGGATTTATTTTATTTTATTTCAATAAAATGCAGATGCACCGATGCAGATGAACTAGGTTATTAAGAAAATTAACAACTTAGCCAAAAATAATTTTAATCTAAAATTAGTCCAAACTGACCAAATTGTATTTTCCTATAAACCTAATCTAATGATAAAATGGATTTTTTGGAATTTTTGGATTTAAAGTGCAACGATGAAAAATGCAAACTTTTTTAGGGTTTTTATGCAATTTTTTGTGCAAATGATATGATAAAATTATGAAAAAATTACTGGAAGAGAAATATGATGAAATTAAGCTATACTATTTTTTGGATTTTTCTGACACTTTATGTCTTTTTTATGAATTTTTTAATGAAAACAAAGTGACTGTGAGTATTTAATTCCTAATTAATCCAGTAAATCAAATTATCCATAGAGCTATTTATATCAAATATTATTTTAATCTGGAATTCAGGAAAATTGAAATTTCTAAAAAATCTTATTCGTGGATTTAATTAAAAATCAATTACAGAAATCACTCTATAATTTATTCTATGCAAAACACAATCCAATTTTTATGAAACTTGGATAGTAATTAAAGAGAACTTAGAGGCATCACATAAAATTTTTTCACAATTTTTGGAGCAAGAAATATGTCTGTGCGAATTTCAGAGCATAAATGGCAAAATATTTCTCAATTTCAATATCTGGTTTTTAATAAATAAATTGATGCTCACAAAAATGCAAATAAATAGCTACAAGGTAAAGATTTAGTTGCTCTACAAAATGCTATTTTTGATTGAATAAAACGATGCTATTTTGAAGTCCAAATTATCATGCGAAGTCGGGGATATCAATGCAATACAGAATTGAATCAATCAATAAACAACTGTGCACAGGGGCACTTCTGCAATTACTAGTACTTGGAGGAATAAAAGTACAATTTTCACAAAATAATAATAATAATAAAGAAATAGACCTTTGAGGGAACAAGAAAGGAACCCACCTTCCCACACAGACGCGACTTGGGGAAGCGGCTAGGGCTCGGAGGGCGGCGGCGTACCACGGGCGTGGCGAGGTCGGCAGGAGGCGCACGGGCGGAGGAGGGCTGCGGATAGAGGTACGGCGGTCGACCGGATTGCGCCGCGAGGGGCGGCGGGGATGGCGCAAGGGCGGTGCACCGCGGTTGGAACGACGATGCGGGGCTGCGGCGCACCGCGGCGATGGTGAGCGGAGCAGCCTGGCAGGGGGGACTCCACGGAGGCGAGCAGGCGGGCGAGCGACCGCTGCACGAGGGCTGCGCGCGCGGAAGGCGGCGCGTCGCGGGCGGAACGTCTGGAGGCGGTGGCGTCCGCCACGGAGTGCTGACATGTGGCGTGCTCCGCCGCGGAGTGTTAGAGGCGGTGGTAGAGCGGTCGCCGGTGGTGGCGGCTACCGCTAGCGTGGAGGCGGAGGCGTGCTGGGCGTGCAGCCTGTGTTTTTTTTAATTTTGTTTTGTAATTTTTTTATTTTTATTGATGTCAGAAAATAAAAATGCAAGAATGAAGAGGGGATGGTAATGTTGGTGGTGTTTTTTTTATGGTTATGGAAGTGGTAATGATAATGATGTAGAAATGAAAAAATAAAAAGGATATGATTATGAGGTGGTATTGGAAATGATATGTGATGATGAAATAAAAGAATAATGATGAATGATGGTGGTGAATAATGATGAATAATAAGGAAGAAAATATATTAGATAAAAAAAGGAAATGAGAAGATAGGATAGAAAATACTTTCCTGTTTGGTTCGCCATATTGTGGAGTAGCTAAGCTAAAACTCCGATCGTCGCCTCGATCAGCTCCGGGCGGAATCGGAGCAGAGAAGGCGGACGAGCTTCGAAGAAACTCGTGACGGTGGTGCGGACCATTGGATCTCGCCTTGATGTTGTCGTTGCTCAACTCGTCTCCTACAGTTGTCACCCGAAGTTTAAAGGGGCACGACCTCACTTCTCTCGAAAATAGTGGATGGGGTCGAAGGTGGCCGGAGGTGGGGTAGTTATAGGAAGGAGGTGAGGGTGCAGGTGACGGGGCTACGAGGTTTGTGGAGCTCGTGGAGCGACGTGGGCGAGGTTCATGGAGATTGTGGAGGTCGGCGAGGATGAGAGTGGTATGGGCGATATGGTGGCAGTTATAGGGGCCGGAGAGGATGGCGGGAGTGGAGCCAAAAATAGAAAGGGGGCGGAGTCGTCGCGAGGTGGGCAACGTGGGCAAGGCTCCTACGGGAGATAGACGACGCCTTCCGGGCCGTTGGATCTAGTGATCCAACAGCCAGGAGTTGGGCGCGAGGAGACGGTCCAGATCAGATCGGGATGGTGACATCGGAGCGTCAGGTGGGCGGCGCGATTGGAGCTCCGGCGTGAGGCTTGGAGCTCCTCCGTACCTCTCCGTGCTCGGTGAATATCAGGGAAGGATGCTGGATTCCTGGCGATGAAGACTAGAGCTCAGGGAAGACGCGGGAGAGCCTGGAGTCTGATATCGATGAGTGATCACCTGAGGTGGAGCTCTAGAACTTGGCTTTGCCCGAGGTCTGGCCAATGAAGTCCTCAAACCTGCAAGAGTGGTTAAGTGATAGCCGAGGCGTGTTTGCATGCGAGCTGAGGTGAACGGAGGGCTGAGGGGTGAAGACGCTGAGCCCTTGGTGGGTTCTCCTCCGCCTCCGGCGGAGGAAAAAGCCTGGGATGGTGAAGGGTTTTGACGGATGAGGAGGATGAGCGGAGATGATGGCAAATATGTCTGGAGGTGGGCGGATCTCGTGGGGGGATCAGGTGGCGGTGAAGGTGTCGGGCGTCGCCTACTTTATTTGAAGAAGAAGGAAGAACATACAAAGGGGGAATCAAAGAAGCTTACCTGAGAAGCTTGGCAAATGAGGTGGTCTAGGCTGAGCTCCGAGGGGAGCTCGGGTCATCTCTGGACTCCGACAACCCCTCGGAGCAGCTTGGCAGAGGCTGAGCCACCGCGATCCTGGCTGTGACGGCCAGAGGTCTTACCAGAGTTACCGTCGTCACTGGGAGGGGGAGAGATGTTGGGCGGAACCCTCGTAAAGGTGGACAACATTACGTGGCAGCGGAGGTGGGTTATTTGAAGGGGCGAATGTGGTGGTTTCAGGTGAGGGGGACGTGGTTTGCGTGGCGATTTTGGAGTGAGGAGAAGGTTGTCGTGGGGTGATTGACGGCCTGCGAGGAAGAGTGATGGATGGGCTATGTTGTGGGTTCGTTTGGAAGTGGAGGTGGTGGCAGAAGTAGCGAGGGAAATGAAAGGGTGGAGAGGCTACGAGAGGTGGAGAACGTGGGAGTGAGGGAGGGTTGGATGTTGACGACGGAGCTTTGGCCGTTGGAGGATCCAACGACTGAAAGACGGGCGCTAGCGAGCGGTTGGATTGAATAGATGGAGACAAGATCATGGGCGAGGATAGCGCCACATGGCGAGCTGAGCGAACGACGAGGACCGACGGCTTGGATGAGAGGGAGGTTACAATCGAAGGGCTGAGAGCACGAAGTGGTTTGAGCGGTTGAGATGGAGAAGATCGGGCGGATGAGGATATGACATGTGGCGGGATGAGGAAGAGGCACTAGCAGACGGCCAGGATTTGATCTGGGGAGCTTCAGATGGTGAGGAACGATTGGGGGAGTGAATGGTTGTGATGAGAAGCGCCTGAAGGAGATCTGACGGTCAAGATTGAGGGCGCGGAAGCTGCCACGTGTCGTGCTGTGGGTGAGGCGCCAGCGGGCAGCTATGATGAAATCTGAGCTTGATCCAATGGTTGATGTTGGTTGCGGGAAAGAATGGATGAGATTTGAAGAATCCAGACCGCAATCCAACGATAGTTGAACCAGGCACGTGGCGTGAGGGGATGCGGCCACGTGGCTCAACCAGAAAGATCCGCGTGGCCCAATCAGATTATTACGAGGGAGAAAGTATTTATGAGGGTGTATATGGCCAAATTTGGAAAACTCAAAACATGAAAGTTGTAGATCTCTATGAGATCTACAACTTTGATGTTGGCCAAAAACGGTGATGAGGTCAAACCAAGATAGAAAATATTGTTGAGGGCATTTTTAAGGCTAAAAACACCACGAATTTTAATTTTTCTATTTTTGGTATTTTTAATTTATTCAACGACTCTGATATTTACAATATTTTGTCTGGTTTTTATTGACACATGTTTAAGGAAGGGGGTTAAAATATGCAAATTAAGATGATGAAATCGAGTTTCATCAAACTACACTAGAAAAAACAAGGGAAAATGCAACAAAATAATGGTCCAATACTCCCATGCAGCCCAAGAGAAGAAATGCAAAGAAAAAATTCTTGTTCTGTTACAAAATGGTCCCTGTCAGTGGCTGATTTGAAAGAAAAATAAAATGTTCTGCATTTAGGACCCTGTGCAAGGACCTAAATGTTAATCTTTGGAAATTCTGGAGCTGCTTCGAATATCTGGAAGCTTGGAAGGTTTAACACACAAATTTTCCACCCCTTCGCACGAACGGTCAAGATTATAAGGGTGCGCTCGATCTGGACCGTCTGATCTGGACCGATGTCGGCCAACTGTGCTTCCCATGTTGTTCTTGGTGTTCTTGGGATCTTGTGCAGCTAGCGAATGTTGGGCTCCGATCTATCTCTGGTAGATGCGTGCTCGAGTGGATCTTCTGCAGGGCAAGAGGGGTGACGCTTTCACCCCTCGAGCTCGTCTGCGATGGGCTGGATTCAAGGTGGAGGAAGATGGCGGTTGGATCGCTTTGAAGATGGCGACTGGAAAGCTAAACCGGATGGAATTTGGAGATGGCATTGGCAAATAAAGCTCCAATATAAAGACGTTCTGTGAATGAAGATCCTTATGCTCGATTCATGTATGAATCGACCAAGGATATTAAAAACTTGCAGATTATATTATGAGTTTTTATAAAATATGAGAACGATGGAATTGGAAAGAAATGGAGACAATTTGGGTGCGAGTTGAATCGGGTTTGAAGACTGATTAGAAGATGGTGTCTAACAAGGATGATTAAAGTTCTTAATAACACGATTAAAGACAATAAATGAGGCATGAAAAATGAGGAATAAAAATGCAATGAATGGATGAATGAGTACATGGGAAGTATGAGGTGTATGACCTCAAGTAGTTGCTCGAAGGTTGGAGGCTGGAGCTGAATGCATGCGATGACGGCGATACAAGGTGGTTGGCCACCCTGGAACCTTCCTCCGATCTTCCCTCTTCCATGCATGCACCTCAAGGGGAGCTGTCCCCTCCGGAGCAAGACGGAGCACGGCGGAGAAGGTGGGGACTCGACCAGCTATGTTCTGGAAGTATTGAGCCTAGGAGCCAGTTAGTTGGAGATGGCATCTTGGAGAGGCTTTTAGAGACAATGGGAGATTAGGTACTTGGTGATCGACGGCAGGCGTAGATGATGGTAGTTGGAGGAAGAAGATGGAGGGTGGAGATCAGAGGTAAAGATGAAGAGGTGACATGTATAAAAAGGAGAAGGTGGGTCGTTAGAACAGACTCACCAACTGGCCTTCTTGAAGAAGGCACCTGGTGTTGACACGTTTCAACACGCAGTTGGCCAGTTTAATGAAAATCTTAATAAATCAAGATTAAATAGTAAATAAGGGTATTTTAAATAAGTATAAAAATGAAAGTTGTAAATTTTTGAATTATCTAAATTATCGTATAATTAGTTTTAATTAATAGTAATTATTTTACAAAATATAAATATTATATTAATAAATACTTTATAATTAATACATAATAAATAGACTTTGGATATTTAATTTAATAAATTAATAAATAATATGTCTTTTTTATATTTTATTAATTATTAGGTTAATAAATAAAGTATATAAGAATTTTTGTAGATTTTAATAAATTAATTCAAGTATATTAATAAATATGTATATAAGGTATACAATTCATTTAGACCTACAAATTAGGTTCTTGATTTATTTAAAATAATAAATAAGCTCCAAAAATTATGAAATAATTAAAATAATAAATATTATGTTCTAAAGAAAATAAATAGCCGAGAAACCCAATTGTGGTTAGGTCCCAAAATCGAGTTTTTGCAAACGGACTCCGATTTTAGTGAAATGACCTTCATTAATTAGAGAATATTATTTTGTGAACTTTAAATGTGAGTAGAGTGAAATTGGAGTTCATATGATAAAGGTATAATGTTTCGAAGTTGGGATTTTGACAACTTACAAGTTGGATTTCTTGGTATATATACAAGGTAATATTTTTAACTTATTTTTATATGTTTTCTATATATTTTTAGAAATATTTTGGAGAAGAGTTTGGTGACAATATATTAATATGAACTAAGTAAAAATCTTTAAAGTATTGGTATTTATTGGATAATTAATAAGGAATGTGTAAGAGATGTGAAATTAATTATTTTTATTTATTTTCTTCCTTATCTCCACCTACTTATTTATTTGTCGACCAATCCATGCTGACTTGGTCTCGAGGACTAGGTTATAAATATATCTTTCAGCTATATTTATTTTTACAAGTCATATTGTACACATATACATATCTATAATTTGCCTTTGTTTTTATTCTTTTATTTATTTGCATGATTTTAATAAAAAAAGTGCATTTTTCTTCATGAATGGGATTTTGTTAAAAAGTGGAAATTAATGGATATTTACATGTATTTGTTAAGGGTTTTAAGACAAAATGCAGACAGAATGTTAATGAATCATGGATTCATCAGGGATCCACCTATAAGAGTGAGACCCATTAGGTGTTAATGGATCTTCAAGAGAAAGAGGGAACCTGATGAGAAGGTAGATACTTTCACAGCACAGCTCGTATCCACAAGTTACACACAAAGAAAAGACATCTCTTGCGATGAAACTTGGTCTTCAGTAAGCATTCTTAAACTCATCAGAATATTGCTAACTATATCTACACAACTTGACTATGACACCAACAAGACGGAAGTCAAGATTGCATTCCTCTATGAATTCCTTATCGAGTATATTCATAGGTAGTAGCCCCAGGGCATCATAGTTGAGGAAGGCAAAGTGTGTTAGAAAACTCCATCTATGGACTCAAATAAGCTTCTAGCAGTCAGAACATCGGATTTAAAGAAATTATAAAGGTTATGATTTCATACATCATCTTGGTGAAACATGTGAAGCTTAGTGGGAGTGCCATTGTTTTCATCATGCTAAATGTAGATAAAGTTCTAATCATTTGGAATGATATAAGGATGATGATAAGTGTTTTATAATATGGTTGTTCCATACCTCTTAGATCGTAGTTCGGAAGAGTTCAGAAGCAAAGAGAAAAGGGTATTGGGACCATAACATTAGTGGTACACCTTGGACATGTTCCATTCTTGGAAAACCCCAAGGAAGGATTCCTTCCCTTAAGAAATGGTAGTGACCTATTGGAAGGGATAACACATCAAAGAGATGAGGAAGCGAATGTTAACGCCGCTTTGCCTTTCGCATCAGTTACTAGAAGCCTGGTGTGTGCTAGATGTGTACGAAAGTCAGATGTATGCCATGCACTGGGAGTAAAAAACTGTTACTAATCCTACTATGAATATAAAACACTTGATTGCTGTAATAACAATATCTTTAAATATGATAAGACTTTTTGAGATAATGACCTTAAAGTCTTTTCTTTAAGAACTTAAGACTTTATAGATAGTGATCTAAAAGGTCTTAATTGCAGATACCTTACAAGACTTAAGACTAGGTCTTAGTCTAAGGAGATAGAGATATCTGGGAATAAGGGAATTTTAATAAGGATAATAGAAATTACTTTCTGGTTACATTATTTATTGAGTTGTAGTGTCAAAGACACTGTAACTACTTTAACAAGATTGAGTATTAGTTGCATAAGATGCAACATTCACATTTGATGAGAGCACTATTAATAGGAGATATGCAAGTACCGTAAAAGGACTTGGCATAGTATCTCGAGAACAGTGTGATTGGTCAGCTTACCAAGCTATTTTTCTAAATATCTTATGCTTAGCACTTGAGTCCGGGTTTAAAGATTAGCCCATTAATGGCCCTTTGAGTTAGTGGGAGATTGTTGGACATGCGAGCCCATGGCTATCCATTATGTAGTAAATGTTTTTGCAAATCATTCCGTGATTTGAAATGAAGAATAACTAATTTGCACTGTAAGTCCCTTAGTACAATTAGGGTTATGTACCGTGGCCATCTTAACGATCATACAATGGTTGATTTAATGATAGAATCATAGAGGCAGGTGCTTAGATGATATGTAAAGAGTTTGGTTGAGTACTCATTAAGCACTGTCAAATGATTATTAAGAAAGAATCTCCATCTTGAGAAGAAGATGGCATTTCTTCTCTAAAGGATGATCTCCAACCGACCTCTTGAAGCAGGTCCTCTGCATAGGAATATAGTTTCAGAGGTGTTTGATAAGTTAGGTCAAAGAGTTGAGTTAATGAGATCGAGCTAACCAAGACCTATGCCGTATACAGTCACGATACAGGAGAGCATCCTTTGACCGAAGACTAATGTGTTACTATATGTCTGAGTATGTACATTTGGCAGATCGATAGGTTGATGACCTAAAGGTATATACACTAGTGATCTGGTGTGCATGCAATGTCATATGAATAATATGATCTCTCAAAGGGATCATACAGGTTCATCACTGAACCGGAAGACATGAGCTCACTCATGAGATATTGGTATCAAATTTCATGCGCGGTCGTCTCCCTTTGGAAGCTTAACTAGATTTGTAGATTTGATGTATGCTTTTGGAAAGTATATGATCAATACTTAGGTATGATATATGCTTTTGGAAAGTATATGATCGATACCAACTCCCAATGATCGAATGAGAAAGATAATTATAAATACATGAAGAAGACAATCTAAAGTGATATAAAACTTCGGGTTTATTCTAGGTCTTCCAGTATGCAGGATGTACATGTATTAAGAATACTCGATGGTTATGTGATCATAAACGATTGTATAACCTTGACGCTTCCATTCAAGGTAAGTAATGAATCAGGTTTGGATTTTATTGACTCCTCTCAATATAGAAGTAAACTGATCTTAGTCCAAATGTTGGGCATTGATCTAAATACATTCATATGCAATGAGGAGATTAGATTTACGGCTTTGATTTAATCAAACATCTTTGAGAGATTCCTTTGATCTAGATTTGAGATACGATCTCAATATCCGAGTCACTACACATGGAACTTAAATTCACCATGTCCTTATCTCCAAGTATCCGTAGGGAAAGCACATTATTCTTAAAAAAGTTCAATAATAATTTCATTGTTGATAATGTACATGAGCATTTAGAAAAATTAATAGTTAAATGTGCTTTATTTATCATGAATAATGTGAATATGATTCATTTTGTATGGTCATACGAGAAGAGTCATCCAAGTTAATTAAATATGATTTAATTGTAAAGGATATAATTAATGTGTATATCAATATCCATATTAATCGTAAATATTATAAATGTGATTATAATATATTAGAGAGGGTTAACTGTAAATAAGATTTACAAATTAAATGTTGATGTGAATTGGATTCGCATTGTACAATTAATTGTAAGTGTAATTTATATGTTATTGGGTGGTTGAAAATGATTCATAATTGTCTGTGATTTTCTTGAAATTATCACAAATAATTTCCAGTAATTATTTGATGAAATTTTGTTGACAAAAAATTCCATGAAATAAGACTTAATAATAAGATTACATTATGATTGAGAGAGATTTTCTCGATCCAATCAAGGTGGTTGTCCACCATGTATGAGGGAAGGATGCTATATCCTTGTCCCTTACATTGAAGGAGGCTCTTTAGTCTTATTTCATTTAGACGATTTTTGATTTAATTGAAACTAAATATGTTAAGATTATTTACAACATATTTAATTTCTTTTAAATTAAATTAATTGTTGTTGTAAATTCTTACATAAAAATCTCAACCGTTGATTTGTTATGAGTGCATCTCCACCACCCATTTAGTATAAAAGCAAGGGTAGACCTAGACTTTTCTTTTACACACTAGACAACAACATTAAGAAGGGGAACAAGGCTCTCTCTCTCTCTACATGTTAACTCTCTCTCTCTCTCTCAACATGTGGATGCCTATATCTTGACCTAGAGATGCTCGCAGTTGTCGTGACAAAGTTGTGCTACCAGATCGACTGCTCATGGATCTCCTCCATCTTCACTGCTTTTTTCTCATGAAGAAGGCGTCCGATTTTGTGCAATGAAATTGGGAGACTCCAAGCTTGCATCATCAACATGGATTGCTGGAAGCATGTGTCACATCAACGGACCCACAAGTGCGACCTTCGTCGGATCAGAATTGACACTGGAGAATGTCTTAGTTTAAATATTACCATCCGCAACCACGCTTCAAGAGGAATTCCTTTGAATGCGTTTGTGTTCTTGATGAAATGATTTAAGAAGTGTTCTCGAATCATGTGGTTTCGTCATTTTTTTTATTTCTGCTGGCCCTAGCAACTAGTATGACTAGTAGCTCTGGATCGCATATGATGAGATCTTCATGCTTTCGTGATGCGCTAAGGCCTAAACCCTAGCCTTCATAAAAACTACATCGAATGTTGTTGCCGCATCTTATGCATCCAATGCTTTACTTTTTCAAAACAACCATAGCGTCATGCTTCTTACTACACTTAGCTTATAGAGCACTACCGTTCAACAAGAATAAGAAACTTGAGGTTGACTTCCTATCATCAACATCTGATTGGAAATCTGAATCAATGTACCTTAAGACTTGGATATCATTATCTCCATAAATTAAGATGCAGTCTTGAGTTCTTTTAAGGTACTTGAAGACGCTTTTCACTGCAGTCCAGTGTTTCACTCCATAACAGGATTGGTAACTGCTTACCACTCCCACTGCATGACAGATATCTAGTCTAGTCCACATCATAACATACACCAGACTTCCCTAGATGATGCGTAAGGGACAGCGACTATGCATTTCTTTTGCTCAATAGTTTGAGGAGTCATCCCTTTAGATAGGTGAATACAATGTATTAAGGTAAGGAAGCCTTTATTGGAATTATCCTACTGAATGTTTCCAAGATTATCTTGATGTATCCTTGTTGTGCTAGTCCCAATATCCTCTTTTGTCTGCTTTTGAACAATTTCATTCCCAAGATATAAGAGACATCTCCGAGATCTTTCATCTCGAAGTTATTGGACATCCAGACCTTAACACTGGTCATCATCCTAGTATCATTCCCAATGACAGGGATGTCATCTACATAGAGAACAATGAATACGATGGTGCTCCCACTGAGCATCTTGTACACATATGGTTCATCTGGATTCTGCATAAAATCATAACTCCTTATGGTTTCATCAAATCAGATGTTCCAACTATGAGAAGCTTTTTTGAGCCCATAGATGGATTTCTTTACCTTGCATACTTTTTCCTTCCTCAGCTATGAAGCCATGGGGCTATTCCATATAGATGTCCTCTTCGAGGTATCCATTGAGAAAATCAATCTTGACATCCATTTTCCAGATGCCATAGTCCAAATGTGCGGCCATTGCATGCAATGCCTTGATGGATTTGAGCATGGCCACGGGAGAGAATGTCTTATCGCAATTGATGCCTTCTCTCTATGTGTAACCCTTGTCTATGAGTCACGCTTTAAAGGTCTCTATCTTCCCATCGTGTACCCTGTTTCTCTTGAAGGTCCATTTGCACCCAATGGGTTTGATCCCTTTAGGTGGATCTTTGAGGGTCCATACACCATTCTTGTGCATGGAGTCTATCTCAGACTTCAATGCTTGGATCCAGCTATCCAAGTCACAATCACCCAAGGCTTCATTAAATGAAGTTGGGTCATCATTAGACTTTTTTGATACATGGAATTAGTACCTTTCAGGTTATATTGCAACCCTAAAACTGCTTCTAGGTGGTTCGATCGTTTCATTTTCAATTATCTCTTCATTTTCTAGATTACGAACTTCATTGCTCTCGCTAGTTTTGATTAGTTCCTTAATTTCATTATTCTCTTAACTTATATGGAATTCATCTTCTAGAAATTTGACGTCTCTAGAAGTAAGTACCTTTTGAGTCTCAGTATCATAAAGTTGGTATCCGATACCATTCTTTATATATCCAATGAAGTAGCACTCTCTAGTGTCAGATTCCAGCTTCTTGCATCCATGTTTTTAGCATGAACCAAATAGCCCCAAATCCTCAAGTGTTGTACACTTGGATTGGTATTATACCAAAGCTCATGAGGAGTTTTAGGTATGGATTTAGATGGAATCTTGTTTAGGACATAAGCTGTAGTCTCTACTACATGTCCCCAGAAACTGAGAGGTAAGTTTTCTTTACTCATCGTTGATCTTACCATATCCAACATGGTTCTGTTGCATCTCTCTACAACTCCATTGAGTTAAGGAGTTCGTAGAGGAGTGATATTGGAAATAACTCCTCTCTCCTTAAGGTATTCTTTGAATTCATTCAAGAGGTATTCACCACCTCAGTTAGATTGAATCTGTTTTATAATCTTTCTTATTTGTCTCTCAACCAAAGCCACGAATTCTTTGAACTTTTCAAAGATTTCATGTTTGTGACCTAATAAGAAGACAAAACCATACCGTGAATGATCATCAATAAAATTCACATGATATTGATGCCCATTTTAAGTCACCATACAAAAGGGACCACATACATTGGTATGTATTAAGTCCAATATACCTTTGCATCATTCACCTTTCTTATAGAAGAGTGTCATGTGCATATTCCCATGAATACAATGTTCGCAAGTTGGTAAATCACAGACTTCCAGAAAATCCAAAGGTTCGTCTTTTACTAGTTTATTGATCATATCAATAGACACATGTCCAAGTCTTTGGTGCCAGATCATAGTTAATTGATCTCCATCCTCCCTTGATTGTTTAGGGGTTTTAATGTTACTATTAATATTAATGTTATCAGTGGTATTGAGATTCATGATACATTCATGCATTTTCAATTCATAGGGTTTGCATGCTTTTAGAGAACCATCTGCTATAAAATTACCATAACAATTTATGATAATTTTGTTAGAAAAAAGGAAAGTATATACATAACCAACAAGCTTGGATACGAATAATAAGTTCCTTCTAACATTTAATGCATAGAGACAATATCTAATTTCAAGGACTCTTCTTCTTGATAATGATAGTCCACAAGTACTTATGGCGATCGCTGCACTATATACTAATTGTTACTCTTTTAGAATCTAGTCTTATTGTAGTGATCGTAGAATCCATCTCTATGGGTGTCAGATGTGTTGAAGCTTTAGAAGATTGATCAACAGTTTGACTTTTTTTTTCTTCTCTTGGATCAGACCCTTCTGATATCTGTGCTTCCTCTCGCGGTTGCCTTTAACAAGTGCAACCATTGCACCTCTACAGGGAAACTCTTTCTTCATAATGTCCACAGTCCATCTTAATGTAGAAAGAGTACGATTCACATCTCCATACATCTTCTTTAGATTCAGGAGGATGTTATGGGTGGATTCAATGTCTATAAGTTGTTTCTGAAGCACATTCGATAATAATACAAGAATGAAGCAATGAGCAATCAAATGATTCTCGTCCTACTTCTGGTTGAACTCACATGCATCCTTGTCTGAGGGTTCTCATACTTCACATATGAGAGTACATACGCTATGTGTTCTGTCTCAAGTATGAGTTCCAAATTATGGTTCTAATTAGAATAATTTGGACTGGTCAACTGATTAACCTTAAGAAGATTGTTAAGTGGGTTGAGAGATTTCATATGAAATAAAAGGAAAAATAGAGTACACTTTAAAATGTAGATCAAGGAAATTAAACGATTTAATATTTTTAAATCAAGAGTTCTCGTATTTTTTGTACTTTGAAATGTTTTCCCTTATAAGATTTCAAAGCATGACATATGCTAACCAAAGGCCTCACTATGAGATCTGATTCTCCTTTCCATTTTTATTGCACCCCAATAATATGAGAAAATGCATCTACAATGAAACAAGCGAGAACTCTTTCCATCTTACAAGTCCAACTTGTATTCTCAGTTTGGTCATCAACACCCATACCCCCCACATATATGGAGTTAGCATGTGGTCAATTAAACCAACCGTCAATGAGAAATGTCAATTTACGCTATGTGCAATCCAATGTTGCCTCAACAATATGGGGAACAACATTGGGGTACCTACGCATATGGCCCATCTCTTTTGAGAAACAAATCCGATCCATGTAAATTTGTATTTCGGAGTCATGATTATGCATGAGCATCTCCAAATATACATCCTATGGCGACTGAGTTCTCGGTAATGGTGGGAGACCAAGGATGCCATCATATGACTTTACATATCATGTTTAAATTAATGATTAATCAATTCGAATCATTTTCTCATGATTAATCTAAGGGATATAGTCAAGACATATGCTTATTGTCCTAGTTTTAATCTAATTAAAACAATGACATTTAAGTAGTCCCAACTAGGGTTTGATCTTTTTATGAACTTGATGTTACCATATAGTATTACACCCTCAGTTAGTACAATTTGATGTTCCAATTTTAGTTCTTAAAGTATGCCATGACTCCTCATGCAATCTTTTAACGAAATGGGTCCAACCAAGTTGTACAAATAATGCTAACATGGAGCACTTCCAATGCAAATGCAGTGTAGGGTGCCAATTAAGTAACCCATTAGCATTTCCACGGCCTAGACTATTAGCTATGTTTGCTTGAGGCAAACCGTTTCTATAATAAATGTTATTTTAATCTTTGATATATAAATAAAAGATATTGATTTATTTCACTTCTTGTCTGAGATTATATGAATGAATGCACTATAAGGTCCCTTAGTACAATTAGGGTTATGTACCACAACCATATTAATGATCATACATCCGTTGATTCAATGGTTGAATCATAGAGACTAATGCTTGTATGAATATCTAAGGAGTTAGATTGAGGACTAATCAAGCACCACCAAATGATTATTAAGAGATGATCTCCATCCCGAGAAGGAGAAAGCAATCCTTCTCTAAAGGCTAACGAGATCGAGATAACCAAGATCTATGTCATATACTGTCACGATACATGCATGCATACTCTGGTCGGAGATAGATGTATTGCTATATGTTTGAGTGTGACATTTGGCAGACCGATAGGTTGATGGCCGAATCAAGGACTATACACCGACGAGCCGGTATGCATATAAAGGCATGAGTTATATGATTTCCCAAAGGGATCATACAAATTCAATTGTGAATTAGAAGACATGAGCTCACTCACAAGGTATTGGGACCAATCAAATTCCATGCATGATCGTCTTGGTTTGGAAGCATGATAAGAATTGGTAGGTATGATATATGCCTTTGGAAAGCATATGATTGATATCACTCCCAATGATCGAATGAGAAACGTAATGATAAAACCTCAAAGAAAACATGTTAAATTGATCTGAATCTTCAGGTTTATTCTAGGTCTTCCACTATGTAGGATGTACAGGTACTAAGAATACTCGGGGGTGATGTGATCATAAATGATTGTATAACCATTATGCTTCCATCTGAGGGAGTGATGAATCAGGTCTAGATTTTAGTGACTCCTCTCAATAGAGAAATTTGATCTTAGTCCAAGTGTTTGACATTGATCTGAATGTGATTTAGATACAATGAGAAGATTGATATCTTTGAGAGGTCCACGAGATTTGGATTTGAGATCTAATCTCAATATCCAAGTCACTATAAGTGGAATGTACAATCGCCATATACTTATCTCAAGGTATCCGCAGAGAAAGCACATTATTCTTGAAAGTGTTCAGAATAAATCCATTGAAAATGTATATCCGAGCATTGAGAAATGGATAATTAAATGAGATTTAATTGTCACAAATAATATGAATTTGATTCATATTATCTAGATGTATGGGAATAATGATCAAATATAATTAAATATGATTTAATTATCGTAGATATGAATAATATGGATAACTATCAATATTAATCATATATATTATAATTAAATCACATTTAATTATATCTGATTATGATTCCCATGCATCTACATAATATATATTATAAATGTGATTTATAATATATTAGAGAGAGCTATTTGTAAGTAGTATTTACAAATTAAATGTTGATGTGAATTGGATACACATCGAACAATTAATTGAAAATGCAATTTACGTTTTATTTTGAGTTGTGAATATGATTCACAAATTTCCAATGGCATGATTGAAATTGTCACAAAATAAATTAGAATTATTTTTGCGAAATAATATACAATAAAAGTTGTTGTATATAATGAAGGATTATGGAAGATATTAGATCTCATATGGATCTCATATAAAAGGAAGAAGGAGTGCACCTACCATCTAAGGAGGGTGGACGACCAAAATGATTTAGGACTCAAAGTGGTTGTCCCCCCCTTAATTGCAAGGAGCATTGCTTCCTTCCTAAAACAACATGGTATATTGATTTTATTTAAATAATTTATATTGATGATTATTCAATATATATTTAATATTATTAAATTAATTATTATTTTATTTTTACCACAAAATCATTGTCATTGAAAGAAACACAACTCAATCTCAACCATTGGATTTGTGATGTTCATGGATTGAGATCCATGTACTCCGAAGATATTATAAAAGAAGAGGAAACCCTAGATCCTCATTTACATCGTAGAATTCACAAGATCTCTCTCTCTCTCATCATACACTCCCCCTCTCTCCAAGTGACTGTCCACTTTGTGACCTATTGAGGATAATTGTCGTTACTATGCCATCGTATCACCCTTGGATCACTTGTGGATCTTCATCTTCCATGATTCTTCTATTATGTAAAGAAGATCTTGGATTTCATGTGAAGAAATAAGGAGATTTGTTTCTTGGATCAACATCTTGGATTGCGAGAAGGACACGTCTCATTAACTTGCTCACAAGCATCTCCTCCGCCAGGTCGGACTTGAGATAGGTGGTCTCTTCATTTAAGGGCTTTGATTGCAACCACACTTCAAGAGGTATTTCTATTTCTAATTTGTGGTTTGGATGAAATGATTCAAGAAGTTTTCTCAAATCATGTGGTTTCATCATTTTAAAATTTATAATTCAGCTGCCTCGAGCAACTAGTGCGACTAGTCGCTCCTGATCGCATATGATGTGATCTTCACACTTCCGTGATGCACTTAAAGTTTTCTTCATAAACTCAAAGGGGTATAAAGCTTCGGTCAAGGTCTTGTATGATATCTAAAACCCAAAGTGAATGAGGTTTGTGTTTCAGACGTGCAGGACTCATTTTTATTTTTGCATTGGATGCAAGATTTGAATTGGTTTTTCGCTAAAATAAAAACCTACTATTTGTGAACTTTTTGGGAGTGTTTTTCTATTATTAAATGTATTTATAATGTCTAAATATGTCCCAACAACAGTAACATATTATTATTACCAAAAGTGCATAAATCTGATTCGAAGAGATACCGCCATGAAAATGTTTTCTGCATGTATTAGAGGATCTGTAAGAAAATTAATTTTGCTTACTGTTTTCCCATAATGAAACATGAAATAACACTTGAATTAAGTACAAAATCAAACCAACAAACTTCTCGAATTTATTTCATGAGATTACGACTATGCTTGATCTAGATATTCCATATTTAGTGGAGATGCGTCAGATGATGATTAAATCATCAAATCTTTTTGCTTAATGTGTTTATAATTCATTGAAATCATGGAAATTATATACTTTACTTGATTAATTATGATGCCTAATAATTATGAAAATAAATAATTAATCATCATTGTCCATTGCATGTCTTTTCATGAAGATCATAGTCTATCCTACAATAGTTGTAGGACAATCATTACATGCAGAACATGTTTTCTTGATATGCTTAGAAATTTTTTAGGATCTCAAAATAATTAATTCCTAATATTTTGGACTTATTATTATAAAATATAATGATGGCCATCAAAGTTGATCGTTAAAACCGCAAGTACATTGTTATTATTTTGTATTACTCTCAATCGTAATGGTGAAGGTGTCTTGTCCGGGTATGCTGGCTTTGTTTACTAATTAGCACCTTGCATGTCCAGGAAATGCTCCCTCCCAACATAACTCAGTGTACTGGACGGATCCATTTTTAGGAAAGAATAATATGAGTAAGTCAAGTTGTACTCTAATTATTAAAATACAGAAAAATGCATACTTGTGAGGATATACACTATATAGTAATATAAACCAAACACTATTTTGTTTGTTGTTTGATTGAATTAGATAGATAATTAATTTAATATGATTAAGATAAGTAGATGCAATTAAAATAAGCACTCTATTATGAATAGAGTTGTATTTCCTATGAAAGAATGAATTATGTGAATATGATTCATAAAAATTAATTAAAATTTGAACATGAGAATCACATAAGTGACATCCACGGTCTCCTGTCAAGGCGAAAGGTTGCGTCGCCATGGATTGTACGTAGGAGACGCATGTCCGAAGTGACAGCTCCTACATACAAGAGCACAAAGATCAGGCTCTTTGCTTCTCGAAAGAGTAAGGCCATATGTGTAGTGACCCCAATATCAAGTCCTCATATTATTGAGGCGATATTGGATTGTACATAGTGAGTGTTATACCTTTTGATGGTTGGTTCAATTAACAAGGGATCAACATCACCTTAGGGGTGGTGGGCTCGAGTTTAAAGATTGAATTGGGAATTGCAAGTTGGACTTGCAAGGCTGAATATGTTCTCGCTTCTTTTAATCCAAATTACATGTTATCTTATTATTGGGATTTAACAAAGGTAAAAAGGATATCCCAGTTCTTGCTAGAGATATAGTACTAAATATATCTCTTGATTTAAAAGTGATTAAGGAAAGGAACTTTTAGAGTTAAACAGGCAAGACTAATTTGATTAAAAATCCTTAGTCAATGATTTTAAATTTGAATGTATAATTATTTATATGTTCTAATATAGTGCATTCTTAATTTTAGACAATGAAGTCCGTGAACCTACTTAGTAGGCTCTTGGAGGTCAATAAGTTGATCTGACCAAATTACTTGGATTGGATCCGTAAATCGGATCATGTTTTATCTGTGGATCACGATTCTTATGTATTATCCAAGAACAAGCACACAAACCCTAGGACACTAGAAGAAAATTGGTACATAAAAAATATGATGAAGATCATTCATTGGCCAGATGTTATATTCTGGGATCCCTCTCCAATGTGCTTCAGAAGCAACATTTGGAAATGGATAAGTGCTAGGATATAATGTGGAAAATCAATGAGATGTTCGGTGATGTTAACCGTACAAAGAATTATAATGTTACGAAAGAATTTATTTGCTGCATAATGTAGGAAGGACTTCCATTCTTGAACATGTAATCGAAAAGTTTGGTTACTTGTTAGAACTGGAAACTCTCAGGGTCGAGATGGATGCATACATGTAGTCTGACTTCATTCTGCTATCTCTCCCCAAGTCTTTCAATAACTATGTGGTAACATACCACATGAACAAGTTAAACATGTCTAACACTGAACTCATGGATTCATTAAACTCTGTAGAAGACATAATGAAAAAAGATATCCCTCTTGCAGTGAAATGCTTGCACAGGTCAAAGGGAAGAGCGGGCGGAAGCAAGGGTCTCGGAAAGGGTCCGACTCATAAAAAAAGAAGAGTCAAGGTGTTGGCTCATCTTCTAATGCTTCCACACTAATAGCATCGAAGAAGACCGATGTTTGTCATCACTACAATAAGCTGAGACACTGGAAGCATAACTACCCATATTATCTGAAATTCGCTGGGAAAGGTAAATCCCCAATAGGTATAAAATCTACTTTTATCATTGAAATCAATTTTTTGTAGGATGAGAAGGGAGTTGGATCATTGATTCTGGTGCTTCTGTTCATGTATGCAATTTGTTTCATCCATTTTATGAAACTAAGAATCTTGATTGAGGGATAGTCATCCAGATGGGATCTGATGCAATCGTTGCAATAGTCATTGTTGGGACCTGCAGACTATCAATGTATAGTGCGATAATCCTTATGCTTAAAGAATTGCTTTATGTTCAAGAAGAAATCTTTTTTATTTATAAATAATTTGGTGATAAATAAATTAATGAAAGAATATGTATTATAGATAATAGTATACCAGTGATGATAATTTTTCTGGAATTAGGCCTTATCTTCCCCTACTTTATTCCTTGTCGATCAGGTCAAGTCCTTACCTTTTCTTGGGTTCTATTTCAGCATGTATCTATTACATATATATAGTCTTTTATTTTCTTTATTTTTTCCTTTATTTCTTTCTTTATTTATTTTAGGTTAAAATAGTGATTATTATACAATATTTACACAAGAATGCTGGTTAGTAAAAATATGGATTTATTGATATTTACAGTATAGCAAAAAAGGAGTGATGAAATAGGACAAATATGAACAACTCAAATCATTCACCCCCTATACTTAGGATAGAGTACATCCTTAGTATAACACACACATATATACAAACAAAGAAGAGATGGATTATAAAATGTAAGAAGAAAGGAACAAAAAAAGTTGAAACTCATATATACAAAGTAGACATTGTTGAGGTGCATCTCAATTAGTGCTAGAATTTACGCCCCTAGCTGGGCACAAAGTCTAGGGCAACGAAGTATTGAGGTATAGGATGACATCACTAATGCTAATGCCGTGCTCTCGCTATTGTCTCAGTGTGAGAACAACAACGATGTCAAAAGTACAAACAATGAAACCCAAATAAGCAATTAGGCGGGTGTCTGCTACCTGGACAATAGATGCACAAATAAAATCAGGAACCGATAGCACAAAAGAAATCATCGGCTTAGAGTCAGAACGGAGTGGAATGGTGTAGCTGAAGAAATACAACGTGGATAAAGAAGGATCATTCACGGAATCCTCCACTTCAATCACCTTCTTAAGGAGATATAGAAAATCAAGATCACGAGCCACAATGATATCCGATGCACATAATGTAGAGAAGTCATGTAAATAATTGAATATCTCATAGATGGGGTCATCCTCGCAAGGGTCATTGAGGAGAGACAACTCAAACTTAGAAGAAACATAAGAAGACTCGGTCTCTTGATACAATATATCAGATGCACATCCTGGATATGAAACTGAGTACAAAGAACACACCACATGTAGATAACCCTCGGGAGGTGGGAAAATTAATGATGATTCGAGGAAGAGAATGAACGATCAAACTCAAATAAAGATCCTCTCTTGAAGTCAGAGAAAAGCCCTCTAATGGATCCGTAGTATAAGGCTCAAAGAGATCTAGGTCAAGATCAAAGAGATCATTGACCAGCCAAAATGAAGGGATCTGAGCTTGGGAATGTTGGATAACATCTGGCCCTCAGAGTGAAGGTTGGGAGGGAGGGTCAAAAGAAAGGAAAAATGAAAGGTGACTCCTAACTATGAACGTAACCAACTCACACCAAAGACAAGCAAACTCCAGTTTCACCAACTCAACTCGGTGATGACTGTTGGAGATCGGTCGTTAATCTTGTTAGTTTTAGAGTTAGGTGACTAAACACAAAGTTGTACAAACACATAAGAAGGCTTGGGATTGGGGCACAAATCCGTAGGGTGTACATGGCAAATAAAATGCAAATACAATGAAGGGGTTGCTCTCCCAAAAGAATGAATTTGTTACGTTTGATTTTATGATCATGTGGTATTAGCATTCCTAGTTTTACCTTGTTATCATTTTTTTTGGATATTTTTCAATTAATCGACTATCGAATTTCCAGTTTCCTTTTGATATTATGTGAGTGAAAATGAGAAAGAGAATCAGAAAAGCCAATGCACGATGAAATTCAATGATGCATGCAAGAGATAGATGATGTGTACCTTGTCGTCAACACTCTACATGCAGAGTGATCCACGCAGAAATTAAAAGATAGAAATTAAACTAACCTAAATGATGCATGAGAACCGTCCTGGCAGTAACCTCTATTAGCAGGCAAGAACCAATTAATTTGACTAAGTCCAAATTACGCTTTACTCTATAGGTGCAGAAATTCTTGTTTAGGGAATTGGAACTGGTTAATTACCTGGCTCAAGCAAGATAATAAAACTACTTCTAAGGGCTAAAACACATAAAACCATGAGAAAACAAAGAAAAACATAGTGATGAAAACAAATCAGATGTGGTCCCCCAAGTGCACTGACACTTGGTGAAATAGACCCCGCACAAACAAGGTATATAGTGTCCCTTACAAGAATTTTGAATGTATAAAATGCTAAGAATAAATCAACAACTGTTTATGCAAAATGCTCCAAATGTCTGGTCTCCTCCAAATCTTCTTCTCCTCTTCCTACGCTCTCATGCAACTTGATGGAGAAACAAGCTGCCTCCGCTCCACTCAGGTGCACCAGCTCTCCTAGGTAAGCCGCCCTCACTCGTATGTCCCTCGCAAGAAAGAGGAAATATAAGAATGTGTAAGAGACACAATTATATAAAGAATATGAGAAATAACGAATTGTTAATATACATTGTGAAAAAAGGCAAGAAAATGAAAAGAAAAGATAATAAACATGAACAAGAAAATAATGCAAGGTATTTGAAGCAAAAATAAATGAAAGAATTAGTTGACAAGAAATGTATACAAAGAATAAGTGACAGTGAAATGTACAATAAAACTAACGTTGAAAAATATCAACAGAAAAAAGAAAAAGAAAACAAGTATAAACAACCAAGAATATCAGGTTAAGAGAAAACCTAACTAATCTCACCGTGCCTCCCCGACAACGGTACCATTTGTTGAATCGCTAAACATTTTTAAATTTAAATGAATTATTCACAAATGAAATTGTGGTCGTCGCAACCCAAAGAAGCATTAAACAAAATTTGTATCCAATTCTCAAGCTAAAAATAAATAGAGAAAATGTAGCAAGACAACTTTCCTATTTATTTACCTAATAGGTAACAAGATCCAACCCAGGGAGTTTACAAAAAAATCCGAAGAGTTATTCGAATAATTGAAAAATCAATGAAAAGAATCAAGGAATCTCTATGCATACTATGCTTGGTTTTTGTAGTTTTTTATTTTGTATTTTTTTATGAAAATTTTATTTTTACATTTTTTATTTTTTATTTATTTTTTTATTTTTAATTTTGCAAAGTATTTTAAAAAAACAATAGATTATTTAAAGAAAAATAAGACATACACACTAAACCAAACTTTTTGTATTTTTCAAATATACAAAAAATAGTCAGAAATATAAACTAAAAATATTTTTGGGTTTTTTATAGTTTTTACATGTTTTTTTAATTTTTCTAGATCTTTTAAAATTTTTTTAAAAGCCTTTAAATAAATCAAAAACTATGAAATTAATAAAAAATGCAATGTGAATCTTTTTGAATTTTAAAATAGTAAATGATATAAAAAATGGATAAAATGTACACTCACCAAAAGATATTTTTTGTATTTTCTAGAGAGGGGTTTTAATTTTTTTTAGATTTTTAAATGAACTTTTATGAATTTTATGCTTTTTAAATTTTGATAAATTTTTATGGTTTTTATGAGGATTATAACTGCCAAAATTATATAAAAATTAGAATAAATTAAAATGACAAACATTTTTTAGAATTTTGGGAAATTTTTTTTATTTTTTATTGATTTTTCTATGCAAACAGAGATTTTTTTAACTGTTTTTGAATTTTTATAAATAATAAAAATGATGAAAATGCAAAATGCAATTTATGGATGCATGATATAACATAATGTTAGATGATTTTTTCTAGATTTTTTAAACACATTTTGATATTTTTTATTTAATTTTAAACATTCAAAATAAATGGACTCACAGGAGCATATATGCAATTTTTTAAAGTTTACATACTAAATGACAACACATGTGAAAAACGTAGGGGTGGATCTTGCAAAGTGTCTAAAAAGTCACGTGCACAGGCACATGATATGCACTAGATTAGACCTTTGTGTAATTATCTTAATTCCATTGACCAAACAATAAGAAAGAAATACGATACTTTATTACAAATTTCCCAAAACTCATGAGCCAAACACGCGTTGCAGTTCAAACAAGACTTGAATGCAATTGAAATAATTGCTAAGGGTAGCAATGTAAATGTTCAATTTATTACAAGACAACACATGTCCAAAGGATTATTTAAAAATATAATAAATGTAGAGGGTACGAGGGCAATTATACACTTATTTGATGTGGATTGATCGGTGGTCATGATTCCCCCGGAGGATGATCCAAAGGTTGGAAATGAGTAGCGATCAAATGGTTTGGATTTGATCTGGAAGTGGGATTCACAGTTCAACTTTAGGGAAAAATGGATGGTAGAAATGGAAACTTGCTGGCTATTCTTGATCATAGGGGTGCGAGTGCTTCTGGAAGAATTGGGAAGAGAGCCTTCCCCATCAAACTTGATCTGCCTGGATCTCCCTCGTCTTGGCTCTGCTTCATGTCAAGTCAGTCTCAGATGAAAGCTCCATGGGTTCCGCATCTGCTGCACACTTGAATCGTCGTGAAATCACCAGACCATAGATCTGGAAGGTTTTGAAAGTCGTTGCTCTAGGAACCTAATCCCAGTCTTGGCCATGAGCTCTAAGTTGTTTCTGGAGCTCCATGGACCTGCAAATGAATACCCACTCAGAGGAGAAGCTCCGACAGTATTTTTGATGCATAGAAAACATGAAATGTTGAATGGGCAGAAGCTCCGATGGAGATGATCGGAGGATGAACTATTCTTCAGATCCATGAGGATATGAAGGTGGGCAGAGGATGGAAGAGATGGAGAAGGGTAAGGCGGTTATGTTGGCGAGGATGGAGTTGTTTGAAAGTGAATGGAACCCATCCGATCTGGTGATCGGATGTTAAAGGCGAAGATCAGAATTTTAAACTTAAATAGAAATTAAGCAAAATAAAAATTGCAAAAATTTAAAACTAACTACCCACGGTTACCTACTAGTGAAAAAGAGGTGGAGATCGTCCTTGATCCACTATGTCTGGAGGAAATTCGAAACACAACGGAGAAGTCCGACCGCATGTTGGATCACGATCCTCAAGCTTCCTCACGCACTCCTAGCTATGGAGTTGCATGTCCTATCACTGCCTTGATTCCAGAGATCAACCTCAGGCATAGAGAAACGAGAAGAAAGTAACAATCGTGGGAGATGGAGGAGACTTATTTATAGGGTAAAATCTGACATGATTTATATTTGAAATAGCATGATGATCGAGGCGGGGATGGCGAATCTAAAGGGTTGACAATGGTGATGAATGACAGAGCTGAAAGTTCAGAGAAGAAGACGTAAGTTGTTATTGATCGAGGCACGTGGGAAAAATGGTTGAAGGATAGGTGGAACGCGAGGTTAGCAGAAGTTAGGTAGGGACCAGCCAGTTGACCCGGATCAACAGACCCGGGCTAGCTAATGAGAACACATGTAGAATAAAACAAAATGGGAATAACGAGAAAAATCCAATGAATTGTTAAATAATTCAATTAAAAATCGAGAATGAATTTAATTAGTTAAATGATGTTAATGAAAAATGTTAGGAATATAATAAAGTTAATTTTATTGATTTCTAATTAATTAAATAAGTTATATGTTAGGGTTAAAATAAATATAAAGGGTTATTTGTAGGTTTGTATACCTATATACAAGGTTTTGATTTTGAATTAATCATTTATACAATATATACATGATTTATTATTTTATTTATTTATAATATTTTACAAGGGTTTTAATGAAATTTTTATTTGATTTTTATGGATTAATTTATTGGGTTAATAAGATAGGTATATGTACAGTATATACATAGTGATACATATACAATATATACATGATTTTATTTTCATTGATGTTTGATTTTGTGATATTTATTTGTATTTTATATAAGTTAAATACAATATTCATAATTAATACAATATTCACAAATATGCACAGGCAAATAACTAATAGTATAAAAAGTATATATTTGTATAATATATAATAGTACCCCAATTTACTATATTTCACACCTTAACTCTGATTTTTATAAAATCACCTTTTAAAGATTATTTAATTTGGAGTTCAATGAATGTGAGCTTGATGAATTTGGAGTATTGGCGAAGAAGATATTGATCTTGAAATTTGAGCTTTGTGGCTTTTTGAGATTGTTGTTTTTTACACAATATACATAGATTTTTATTTCCATTATTTTTTATTATTTACAATTGAATTTTATGCACATCTTTCAATAAGAAATCATTTTTATGTACAAAGAATTGATTATAGATAACTTAATAAAAGAAATGTATTGTAAATAATAATGTATAGATGATGAATATACAAGTGATGGTAAATTTTCTGAAATTATGCCGAATCTCCCGGACTATATTCCTTGCCGATCAGGTCAATTTTTGACCTTCTCTCGGGGTCTGATTCAACCTGTATCTATTACATATATATACATTCTCTTATTTCCTTTATTTTTCCTTTATTTATTTATTTTAGGTTAAAATAGTGATAAATATAAAATATTTACAAGAGTAATGGATTTATTGATATTTACAAGAGTTTTATAAGGGATTTTAAGCGAAAATAAATGAATAAAGATGATGAAATGTAGATTCATTAGATGGTCATCTTACTTAGGAAGCATGGCAAGAATTTGTAGGTATGATATATGATTTTGGAAATCATATGATCGATACCAACTCCTAATGATCATATGGGAAACTTAATGATATAAATCTTGAGAAGACAGTATTAAATTGATATGACTCTTCGGGTTTATTCTAGGTCTTCTAATAGGTTGGATGTAAACGATTAAGAATACTCGAGGGTCATCTGATCATAAATGGTTACATAACCATGACACTTCCATTCCAAGTGAGTGATGAAATAGGTCTGGATTTTATTGACTCCTCTCAGTAGAGAAATCTAATCTTAGTCCAAGTGTTGGACATTGATCTGAATGTAATTCAGATACAATGAGAAATTTGATATCTTTGAGAGGTCCCCGAGATCTGGATTTGAGATGTGATCTCAATATCTAAGTCACTATATGTAGAACGTACTCGCCCTATACGTTTCTCCAAGTATCTGTGGAGAAAGCGTAATATTCTTGAAAGAGTTCAAGAATAACTCCATTGATAAGTGTATATACGAGCATTGAGGAATGGATAATTAAATGATTTATTTATCATGAATAATATGAATTTGATTCATATTATTTAGATGCATGAGAATGATAATTAAATATAATTAAATGTTATTTAGTTATCATGTATATGAATAATGTGGATATTACTATCGATATCAATCATATATTATAAATGCTATTTATAATATATTAGAGAGAGATATTTGCAAATAGTACTATCGATATTTGTAAAGAGCAGGAGCAGACGACAGGTGGGAGCATGGCGTTGCAGTGGCCACGAAATGAACGGATCTCGTCGGAAAAGTAAAGAGGGTCCGGCTGTCACCACCGACCTCCTCTTGTACTTGTGCAATCGATGGATAGATTGTCGACGGAGAAGACGACAAAGTTAAATCGGGTCACGAATGCAGCTATGGATGGAAGGCGATGTGGTGGGGTAAATTAGGAATGTGATTAGGGACAAAGGTGTCAATTGATAGGGTAAGGGATTTAGGTGACAGCGGCGGTGAGATTTGAAGGAAGTCGGTGGCCAGGTGATTAGGAATGGCGATGGGTGAGATTCGCGGAGGTGGCGGTAATCGGCCAGATATGGAAAGGATGCGAAGATTGAAGATGAGCCACAGCCGTCCAATAGGCCGAGATCGAGCAGTTGAGGTGATGCCACTTGGATTTTTTTTCTTTTTTAAATAAATGAAATATAAATAAACCTAAAAATGGGTGACACGTGGTGGCTCCGGGAGCTTCCATGTGTGAGCTCTAGAAAATTGGGAAAATAAAAAGAAAAGATAAATA
Organism: Ottelia alismoides; assembly: GCA_037367405.1. Classification (NCBI taxonomy): domain Eukaryota; kingdom Viridiplantae; phylum Streptophyta; class Magnoliopsida; order Alismatales; family Hydrocharitaceae; genus Ottelia; species Ottelia alismoides. Next base: position 284,879 of record JAZKJV010006501.1, read on the forward strand.
AAAGAGAAATAGCAAACAACCTCAGATAGAAATTTTTTCTTCACAAAAGTTGCTCACCTCGATGAGATCTATAATTTTCATGAGTTCAAAATCAAAATAAGTCAATTGCACAAAGTGATATTTTTGGGGTACTCTATGTGTGTAAAATACCTTGATTTTTGGATTTTTTAAATTTTTGTTGTGAATTTTAAATAAGAAAAAACCAAGAAAAAATGATAAAATAAAACTCAAATATTTACACATTAGTCTATTTTTTGGGATTTTTATTAATTAGGAAAATGGAGAAATAAAATAAAGTGCGATAAAGACAACTTTTGTACAGGTTGTTAGTGAACACTCAGAGTCAGTTAGTTTCTATGACTTTGGTTTATTTTAGGTTTGTATTTTTGCTCATTTTAATAAAAACTTTTGTAAAATAAAATAGAAGAAAAAGAAATGAATTAAAAAGAGTTAAATATGTACATAAAGTAATAAGTTAAAATCGGGTAAAATACATAATGCACAAAAGAGGCCTAAAAGCCAACTTTCACATATGAGCTCTGATTCACTTGAGCTTGGTCTTGTTTCAAAGGCAATTGAATGTACATTAGTTAAAAAGTGAGTAGAATCAAATCAGACACTGCATGAGTAAGATATAAACATTTTAGTCCACATATTTGAAATTAGGGTTTGTGTTTATTTCTCAATAAATTTAGTTAGTGTTTTTTTTCTATTTTTCATTTTATTAGTAATATGTACACAATGGGGGAGGTTTTAGGTGATTCGGAGTTAACATGAATTAGTTAAAAATCAGTGAAGCTAGCTTATTTTACAGGTTTATTGGTTTGCGATTTTTGGTTTATTATTTTATGCAATTTTGCATGATAAAATGCAATTATTAATTACACATGCATGAATGATAATTATGCAAGATAAATGATAAAATGCAGATGAATTTTGGGGAACTAAGCTTAATCAATCTCTTTCAGAGTGATGAATCACACTTTCATCAAGGTGTTAGATAAAAAAACCCACAAATATGCAAATATTTGGGGATGCTTTTGAGGTAGAATGGAGGGTTGAATCACATGGAAGACCTAAGCTGTAAGTGGTTCTGCTCTCTTGCAGAGAGAAGAAATGAAGGGTGTGAGAAACACATTAGAGAAGTGGGAGAGGGGGATGATGATTACGAGAGGATTAGGATAGCAACTGGGAACTGTGGGCGTCTTTGAAATGTATAGGAGTGAAAATGCAAGTAGAAAATAGAGAAAAACAAAATCAAGAATTTTACCTGGAATCGAATGAATTGAGAAGACAAGAAGATCATGAATTACAAGCCTGGAGATTTTCAGAAGAACTTTAGGTCTTCGCTAAACCTCAATGGCAAGTTGAGGAATCTTGAGAAGCGCCTCTAATGGTTTGTAACTTGGCATAAGTTGCCAAGGATCTCACCATTACGCTCCGCTCCATCATCTCTCACAATGCTCTCTCACCGTCACTAATTGTTAATGTGGCTAGGAGGAGCTCTCCGGAATGGCAGACAACGGTGGCAATGGCCGGTGGAGGAGTTTTGAGGGGGAGAAGTTTTGCGGTTTCTGGTTGTTAAGGGCGAGGTTTCAGCTAGAAAACAAGGGGGCACGTGAAGGAGACAATGGGAGTTGGAGGTTGGGAGAAGGTTACAGATGAATGGTAAGAAGAATGTTGATGGATATTGGTGGGTAACACACATGAGGGAGTTTGGAAAAAATGGAGAAGTGGGATGGATATGATGGGACGCGTTACTTCAGACCTCAAGCTGGAGTTTTAAAACAAACCCCAACGGTTGGATCTTAAGATCCAACAGTTTGGGATGAGGCACGGTGAAGTGAAGAGGTGGAGCCACGTGGTGCACCCAGATGGCGCCACTTGGCCAAATAAGAATTCATATAAATACAGAAAATAGTATAAAATAGAAAATAAATAAAAGGAAAAGGATTTAGAAAATTATTCAACGAAAAATTGTAGATCTCAATGAGATCTACAAGTTTCATGGAGAACTCAAAGACAAAATAAGTCATCTATATATATATATATATATAATATAATTGCAAGTAATTTAATGAATTAAAATACTTATTTTTAATTTCTTTTTTTATTTTTATGGAGTTTTTTTATAATTAATTATATACAATTTTATTCTAATTATTATATTGTTAATAATAATAAACACAAAATAGTATCATAATAATAAGGTAAATAATGTACAATAATCTTATGTATTTATTCACAACATCATATTAATTAAATAATTAGAATTATCGGTGATTTTTACTTTTTTTCTTAAGCTAGAGAGATAATAATAAAGAATAATGTAGATTAATAAGAGATTCATCACCCCTATACGTAAGGTAAGCTCATCCTCGAGATAATAAATAAAGAATCAATTAAAAAGTTAAATTAATCAGTGAATTCCCTGACTTGTGCATTTGAAGAGACAATGCATAAGAAATCCAGAATACTAGGTTTTAGAGATCCTAAGACTCTAAGCTAAACCTGATCTTAAGCAAAAGTCCTCTAATTATTACACTCCCAATGTATACATATATGTAAGAGTTATTACTTAATGTGCTCATTGCATTCACGAGAGTAGAGTCGAAATGTCACCTAAAGTTCCAATACCAGAGATCCTCCTAAAGACCCAATCCTCAACATTAGAGATTAAATCTAATCTTGCTTTAATCCATCGTCTCTTTAGTTTGTCATACTTCAAAGTGTGGATGGAAGGACAGATGATGGAGGTATAAGGATTGTGTCATTTCTTTTATCTCTCTCATTGGAACAAGGTATCTCTCAAGTGCCTAATTAACTCAACACAATGTATTTTTGCTGTCAATCAGTGCGTCCATCAAAAGAAGTTGAGTCGTTTGTAGTTGTTTTTCCTGGGAGTACACCATGGTGTATCTTCTTTAAGTATCTAATATACTTGCACCCAAACTTCTGTCGCTTACGATGCATAGCCATTTTTGAGGTACTATCCCAACTCGCAAAAGCCTAATGATTTGGTCCAAATGGACACTTAAAGGTTGGGAGCGCTCGCCATTGATGAAAGCTCATATGATGTAACTTTGTAATGATTTGAACTTTTCTTTTCGTCAACATCATTTTTTTCTTTTCTTTTTATCTAGCTCCACTGCTTTTACCACGGATTGGCACATACATATCAACAAATTAATTTAATGATTTACACACCATGACACTTAGGTTTTGATCAAAAGATTAGTATGAGAACCATGTCCCATACTGGCTAAGATGCTGACACTCAAATTTCATGAAGCCTTTATTAATCTTATCCCATCCTCGAGTATCATAAAATCATGTCCAAACTTGAATCTCAAATCCCAGTTCCTCAAGTGAAACCTCAACTCATCTCAATCATGAACGCAGTCGTGCAAGTAAGTGATGGTTATATTATTTAAAGAGGAAACTAATCTTGCAATATAGCACACACATCTTTCTAATTAGGGAAGTTTGAATTATTATGTCTAAGACCCTAAGGATTAAGACATGTTAACTTTAAGTCTCTGGACCTCATAAACCATGTGTTAAAGATCTTAACAAGCCTTGAGAGCAAAGTGTAAGTATCAGGGAAGAACGCCAATTAATAAGCTAATTAATTACCAAGATTTTTGAAGAAATTATTATCACAAGAGATAGAGAACATGTACCCTTAAGGACAACATAGGACAAAACATACACTAGAACACAAAAACACTTACAAGACACTACAAGGTACCCACACAACACAACAAACTTCAGACTCTCAAAGATCAATCTTGAATCTTCGGGGTTTAAAAGCACAGGCTGCCTTATGATTAACTTATTTTCTCTTCACAGAATACACCGCAAAATAAGAATATGGAAGATCGTCATCAACTTGAAAAATGAATCACTTAGAATGGTGTCATTCTTCCTCAAATGTAATATCCATATCCACATGGGAAGCTTTAAAATTCTCCAAAAGAGAGAGAAGACAAATCCAATCCTATAGATCTTGCAACAAACTTTTGGGTTTTCCTTAAAAGAGAAAAACTAGACATAAGAGGTAAACCTAACTTACAAAGCGACACTCAGATGACTGAATATCCTCAAGATATGGTGTAAATTCCTCCATATCTAACTCTTCCAATAAAAAATCATCTTCCTCGAGCAGCATCACTCTCTTCAAAGAACTCTTTATAGATTTTATCTTCCAGTATATAGAGTTTAGATCCATACATTCCTCCATGCTTGACTCTATAAAGAACTATGTCTAAGCAACCTTATATAGTCTACGAATCAGACGGTTCAGAATCCAACTATTACACCCAATGCACCTTTTCAGATACTAAGACCTTATCTTAGAAAGCTGATGTAAGGTTCGACTTTTAATTTTTTTTCTATTATTTTTATATTTATTAAAAAGAATATTTGAAAAGATATACATAAAATAATGCGTATAAAGTCAAAACACAATCTGTACCCTTTTGAAAATAATTTGCAAAACATTTTACAAAGCAAGTTTATATAAGCTTTTCAAACATTTTACAAAGTATTTTTAGAAAAAGTTTTCAAATCCCCATATACATAGCCCAAAATAAATGTACAAAATATGTGAAAGTACGAGCTATGATGGAAAATATATATGCAATATATTCAAACATCCCCTTATACTTAGCTTGTGATATGTCCTCATGGCACAAAGTAGAATGAAAGACATTAATCGTACTAAGCATGAAGAGGATGGTGAAAAGGTAGGGATAAGTCAACTTGTCAGACCCCCCTATACATAGGCTTTGAATAGCCTAAGTGTAGGACTGGAATACATCAAATAAGGTTACAATAGGAATAGGTAAATAAGAATCACATAGGCTTAGTCCCCCCTATACTTAGCCTAAAAATAGGTTAAGTATGAAGAGACTGAGAAAAAATACAAGACTAGGCGGAATCTCTCCCTATACTTAGGATTTTACAAGCCCAAGTAAGGAGTGAGAAAATAATAAGTGAAGAATCCACCATCACAAAAGAATATGTTCAGAGTTAGAAAAAGAATAGATGAACCTCTAAAATGATGAATCTGTATGATCTGAATCTTTCAGTTATGTTTCATGTTCTATCTGAAATATCTGCAAATGAATCAACTGGCATTAAGTTGATTACTTCAACTAGAGTCAGTCGTTCTTTGGATTCCACAAAATGTTTCAACAGTTGCTCCTTGACCAAGAAAGAAGGTGCATCATCTGTGAGATATGATATTTCTACACTTCCATTTCAGTGCACTTCCTTAACTATATAAGGACCCACCCATTTAGACTTTAATTTCTTGTGGAAGATCTTTAACTTCGCATTAAACGACCATACCTTTTGTCCAGGGACAAAGTTCTTACATCGAATATGCGAATCTTGCATTTTCTTAACTTTGTCCTTATAGATAATGTTCATGTCTTATGCTAGATTGCCGATCTCCACAAGTACATTGAGGTTTAGGTCTTGTTGAAGAGGATTTGTAGGGTGTCGTACATTTTCATAAGGCGAAACCGCAGTTGATGTCTTGACCACAAACAAAACCCAACTTAAATCAACAAATAACCCACAATATAATTAAGAGATGAAAATACAAGTGTAGAGTTAAAATTTATGATAACTCTATAATAGATGTGTATAGCGTGCAAGTATGTAGAGGTCAACTCAGGGAGCAGACTAGATAGATTGTGCAATGAATGCAAAAGATGTGATTGTGGTTCTTTATCTAATTTTTTAGGTGTGGGTTTTCGATTTTTTATATTTTTTATTTTTTGTTTTATATTTTGTTATTAATTATATGTATAGGATTTTATATTTTCTTTTTCTTTAGAATAAGTAATATAGAATATAATAGACTATATATGGATAACATCGATATAAATATAACTAAAAATATCCAAAAATTGCAAGAATTAATATTTTTGGGTTTTGAATAATTTTTACTGTTTTTATGATTTTTTAAGTAAATTCTGATAATATTTATATATTTTAAAGTAAAAAATGTCTTAAAACATGGATAAAATGATAGGCTGGATTAAAATGGAGATGAAAAATACCAAACAGTTTCAAAATTTCTCCAAATAAATTTTAATATAAAGATAAAAATATAGATAAAATTATAAAATAGAAAATTGTATTTTTGTAATTTTTAGGAATTTTATAATTTTTTATAAAGGATTTTGAGGTTTTTTAATTTTAAGAGTTTTCTTTTTCTTTTTAATGATTTTTGGTCTAAAGATTAAAAAAACATAAAGAAACAAACTATATTTTTTCTTAATTTTTCAAAACTTTTCCATATTTTTTGGTATTTTATATTAGAAATAGCGGCTTTTGGTGCTCTAAATGATTTTTAATAAATAATAAAAGGTACTAATTTGCATAAATAAATACGTGGTATGAAAGTGTGTGCAATTAGGAGTGTACACATATTTTTGGGATTTATTCGAGCACAATTGGTGTTTTAAAGAAATAGAGGAAACAAAGAGAAACTACATTACTGACATGGGCATAATTACACTTATAGTAAAAGATAAGGGTCTGGTTGCAATGTTTATAAAAATATAAAATGTAATTAAAAAATTTTGGGCCAAATAAAAATACACCAAAACACGGGTGCCCACCTGAAAAATACCCACCTCACGTGGGCGGCCACGTGTGGTGAGTTGGCGAGGATCGGATGGCAAATATGAAAAGTGCAGAGTATTTTATACAAAAATTACAATAAGTGATTAAACTACTTAATTAATGTACAAGACTAAGTATTAAAGTAACAAAAATGGGGGTACACATGAAATTTACCCCCTTAGGGCAGGTGATGGGACGATTGACCTTCTTCACTTGTGCCATGTGTCCACCTCTCGTGCGACAATAACCCTTCACGTAGGACGGTTATGATTAGTTCCTCAAAAGGGGATCGACAACTGATGGCTTGACCAATCCGGCGTCTTATGCTCTTCACGAAGAACTACGGAGGTTCCAATGGCTTGGATGCTATCTATACAAACACTAGAAAAACTCGAGCGAGTTTGAATTGGCTGAGGCGTGAGCTTCCGAGCACTTGGACCTACTCTAACTATCCCAACTAGCTCCTACATCTACTCCACGATGCCCTGGTTGTTCAAATGCACCGGGTGCCGGTTATTGAGCCCCTGGAGCTCAGGCTCCTTGTATCGACCTGGGAAGCTTTCCCTTGGCAAAATCAGCATGCAGAAGCCCCCATCAGGTCCTGGAAAGAGGGTAGAAAGTACGACAAGAAGACAAAGTATGAACATGAACTATATTGGTGGATGAATAGCGCGTTGTGGAATGGATAGTGGTGGCCGGAGCTCAAGGGCTCAGACGAGGGTGTTTGATCCAAAACTAAGCTAAAATCATTGGTAAAACTCGTAGAATTAACCCTACAGTGATTCTACACTAATAGGCAAGAAAAAAAGGAAATGGAACCTCGATTGGTGCAAGGCCAGGAGATGAGGACCTCGATGGCGAGATCACTAGAGGAGGCAGAGATCAGCCCCTACGTCACCTTCTCGATCCTCCTTAGGAAGGGATATGTCGCTGACACGAACAACCCTCTCAACACCAAAGAAAGGGAGAAAGACCGGTAGGGGAGACTCAAAAACTAGAGGAAGGTAACGGGTGAGGCTTTGTACAAGATTTGAAGGAGCGGGGTTTGAGGCACGCTCATGGGCAAATTAATGGTGTTCTGCTCTAGGAGAGGGCTCAGCGTGGATCACTGATGTACATAGAAGATTTCCCATGAAGGATCTAATCTCCCTCTAGAAATGCATCAATGTCTAGAAAATCAAGAAGACAAGGAAAAACTCAGGACTATCAGAAGCTAGACCTGGAGTCAGAGTTGACCCTAGGTCAACGGGAGGCGTGGCGTGATTGGGCCACGTCACTGGTAAAAAGATGAAATCCAAATAAAATTCAAAATAAATTAAAATTAATTAGTAAATGATTTTATAATTTTTAGCTTATCATAGTATTTTATTTTGATTTTTATTTATTTTTCAAGGTGTTTAATTACAAGATACTTTTTAGGGGTTAATTATTTGTATATTTATATATGTCTTCTATACTTTTATTTTTTGCATTTTCTTATTTTACAAACTTATAACTTATTTTTATAGACATAAATATATTTTTATTATATTTTTACTGATATATTATATACACTTAAATAAATAGGTATATTAAATATATAAGTATAGATATAGGTATTTTATCTATGTATTTTATATATGTATTTTATTTTAATGCCTTATTTATGGTTTATTTTAGTTTGAATATGTACATATATTATAAATAATATTTACAAAAATATAAAATTATAAAAATATAAAAATAAAAAGAATTAATAAAATGAATATTTTATTCATGTATATTGTACACTATGGGTCCAAAACCTAACTTTCACACCTTAACTCCAAAAAATATGAAACCACTTCATTAAATAGCTTATTAAAAGTTATATACAATTAAATATGATTTTGATATATTTTGAATTTTTATTTGAAAGATATGGGTCTGAGAAGTTGGGATTTTGGAATGTTATTCATAGTATGACTTTTACAATGTATACTATTTTCGTATAAACTCAATTTTATATTTTTCTATATTTTATTATCTACAACTTTCGTGTTCAAAGTTTCTTTATTGAGGTATAAAAAGTGGAAAATTAGGTCCCAAAAATGAATAAATAATGAATTAATAATTGGGATTTTATGGTATTTCTTGCCCTTATCTCCCCCTACATTATTCCTCGTCGATCTAGTCATCAAGATGCCTAAGTCTCGGAGTTTAGAGTCATAAAATATTATTGATATTTTATTCTTTTTATTTTCTTTTCTTTATTCTATACTTTTAGCATTAAAACAATATTTTATACAATATTTGTACAACAAAGAATTAAAGTTAATTTGAATAAATTAAGGGTATTTACATGCAATAACTAGGTTTTTATTGACAAAATGATAGAATAAAGGTGATGAAATGGAGATTCATCATCCCCCGGTACTTGCCTATGCTAGTCTCTAGCAAATACTTATGCAATAGGTGCAGAAAATAAAAAACAAAAAAAAAAGAACGAACGTTGATTAAATTTAATCATCAAATTTTTCTTCACAAAATCATAGTTGGATCTTAAGTTGGACCTTTGGAATTTTAGTTCCGGCGAAACCTTATTGGGAATTGGATTTCAAACACAACATCCTTCGAGAATCCCAAAACTCTGCTCAAGTCTCCTCAATAGCCATGTCAGAATAGTTCAACTCATACGCAAACCCTTGTGACTATGAATCTAACTTGTACAGTGTATGTGATGGTGGCTCTCCCCAATTGAAATGACAAAGAGACTAACCTCTGTAGCATGACAAACCGGTGATTCCCCAATCCAGCAACTCTTTCCTTGAGGAGTGGGATATCCCCTTCTAAGTTCAAGTGACATCCAGCTCAAGATGAGGGGGTGAAAAGAAGAATGGACGGTAGCTAGTGTAGCTACCTATCCTAGGATGCATGACCTGTGTAGTCAAGTCATCCATCTACAGGCTCACAAGATATGACTTTGAAGCCCAAGCTTATTGACTATACAAATATATACACTCCGACATGTATTTTATTTTCAATTAGGCATGTCCACTTTTTTGGAGTTTTTTTTAAATACTATATACCACATCATTTACATAAGGAGTTTTTTCCTCTTGAGGCAATAGACTATCCCTCTTTTGAAGCATTATTGCAACCCACACTCTCATGTCTTTAGATGTCTCTGCTACTGGATGGGTTGGGGTGCACTTCCCTCCCTAGACGAGGACAAATGTTTCCACTTGTGTGCGTCTCATACTGGCAAATCCAATCCTCTCACCACTCCATCTGAGTTAAGCCAAGTGAAAGGTGTAGGTGTTCACGCTAGGTCATTATCAACAAGAGTCGTGTGCGTGATCCGAAATACTCTACTTAGGCAGTCAAGAATCCATTGAATCAAGTCTCACGATTCTCAAAGAATTAAGTCAAGTCGACCTGAAGTACCTCAATTCCAGTTCCTATAAGGTTCTTGTGATTTGGTAGATTTTAATGTCCAACCAAGATCCAATCTTCGGATTTTACTTAGACTCGTTCAATTACCAAACTCAATCCAAAAAATGTGAATGCTATGTACAACGCAATGAAAAATATTTTTGTGATGCAATTTTTACTTTTAAACTATTTATGGTTTTTTGAAAAAGATGATGCAAATGCAATTTTTTTGGTATTTTTCAAAAAATATTTTACAAATGTTTTTGGTATTTTTCATTTTGCAAATATTTTTACGATTTTTAAAAATAAAAGATTTTGGCTAGAAATAGGTACAAATATTTACGGAGGTACAAGAGTTGGGTTTAGGGATATATGATCATTTTATAGATTTATATCTACAATTAATAAAGAATTTTAGTGTCATGTATATATTCCTTAAACCTATTTGAAAAATCAATTTACAAACAATTTTGAAAACTATAATCCAAAATAATTTTTACAAATAATTTTCACAAACATTTTCATACATTTAAAAATCATTATGCAGAAGTTGTTCAACCAATATATATATAGTTTTTTCAAAATATTTTTACAACCATTTTTCAAATCATTTGCAAATACTTTTTCAAAAAAAAATATTTCACACAAATAAAAGAAAATTTTACAAGCAAAACAATTTTACTAAGGTTGAAAATCTTTAACAAAACATTTTCCAAATAGTTTTCAAAAGATTTTTCGAATAGATTTTTCAAAAAAAATTTAAAACTATTTTTCGAACATTTTGCAAAAAATATTTTTACCTAATTTATTTAATATGAAAGGAATTTGAGGAATAATATGCATCTTTTTATTAAGTTATTTTAATGAATTTAATGGTATATGTCTACTATTTTATACAGAATTTTAGCCATAATTATTGAAAATACAAAAAGTACATGTAGGGGTGTAGACGGACCGAACCTAAGCGAACCTACATTTTTTAAGTTCGGTTCGTTTATTTAATAGAGCCTAAATTTGTGTTCAGGTTCGGTTCGTTTATTTTCAAACCGAATCTGAGTCGAACCTCTATTTAATCAAATTGAATCTAAGAGAATATCGAACTTTGGAATATTCTAATGAGAGGGGGTGAAAAGAAAAGAAAATATGTGTTTATGTCTATAATTAAAATAAACATTCATTCATTTTTTTGTTATCTAACTCTTCTTCATTTCTTGAAAAATCTAGATTAATAAGGATTCGTCTCTTTGAAAAAAGTATAATTATAATATATTTTTATATTCGTTCGTATGACGATAAGGAATAATGTTAGAATAAGCGATAAGTAAGGTGTATACGTGTTCTCTTGATTTGAGGATAAAGAAGGGAAAAGTACTAGACACGTAGATGATGAATGTTGAAACCACGATGTGACTATTTACTTTGGGATAGTTCATATCGAGATAAAACCTACTTATCCTGTAAATATTCACTAATCATTGGTCAAAATAAAATTCAGTTATGAGGATAAGGATAGTATGTACATGTGTGTGTGTTTATCGAGCTTTTAACGAATCGAACCTGAGCGAACCTATGAATTTTAGGTTCGGTTCATTTATTTAATCGATCCTAAACTTGAGTTTAAGTTTGGTTCGTTTATTTTCGAACCGAATCTAAATCGAACTTTTTGCGAACCGAATCTGAGCGAATATCGAACTTGACAATTTTTTGACACCCCTAACTACATGTTATGGCTAAGTGATATACGTAGTATATACGACCCCCCTATACTTAGCTTGAGCTATGTCGTCATATATTAGAGAGAAAAAGAGAAGACATTACTCCTACTGAGTATAGAAAAGCCTAAAGAAGAAATGAATAAATGAAGAAGTAAATGAATGAGAAGTCGACCGTCCCCCCTATACTTAGGATCAAATAATCCTAAGTATAACAGTCTGTATACAAGGAAGGGAGGGTCAAGGGTGGGAATGAACAAAATGTTCTCAGACTGTCTCCCCCTACACATAGGGTACGATATCCCTAAGTATAGACAAGAAGAGGAGACAATGGAGAGGATCAAAGAATGAAAGAACTCGGGGTGCACTTCCCCCTATACTTAGGAAAAAGTGCATCCTAATTATAGAAGACCGACAAAAAGGGGCGACACCTTTTTGTAGAAAAAGAAAAGAAGAAAATGAAAAGAAGAAAAGAAGTAAAGAAGAAAAGAGGATAAAGATTGAGGAAAGGATTGTAGAGAAATGCATGCGTCACTCCCCCAATACTTAGGGTAAAAGAGCCCTAATTATAGACAACAACAAGAGTGATGAATCAGAATGAAGAATGAACACTTGGCTCATCCATCACCCTATAATTAGGACAAGGTACGTCCTAAGCAAGGCAACATACAAGAATAGGGTTGATGAGCAACACGGGGGATTGAAAGAGGTAAACGAAAGCGATTATACAACAGAGATGATGTACACGGGTCAAGAAGGTAGAAGGCAAACCTTCTTGCGAGATCATTGAGGAATGGATATGATAAGGTGTAGGTTGTTATTGGGGTCCTCAGCTAACACAAACCGATCAGGGTCGACTCTAAAGGTATCCTCAGTGGTCCTAGGGTAAGAATGCATAGACGGGTAAGTGGAAGAAGTGTGGCTAGGTTCGGCCTTGGGTGTCCCACAAATATTATCAAAGTGAAAAGGCTCGAACTCATATCGGACGAAGTAAAGTCAAGTCCAGCCTGGCGAGTCTCAACTAGGTCAAAACAAAAGGGAACAAACTCATCTGTGGAAGTAGTCGAGTCATGTTCGTCCTCTAAGCTCTCAACCGGATCATCATCCTCATTATAAGGCCCTAATTTAAATAATAAAAGCTATCAAATCATATTCAGCATCATTAGTCTTATCTAAATCTACCCCCTGCTCTAAATTATCAATCGTGTAAATCACCCAGATGTCATCAACACATCGCTAAGTACCAGAAGAAGGAACTCCAAGGTCTATGCTTTCCAAGTCTTCCTCCTTGGAGAGGAATCCTTGGGTCTCAATAGAATCTAACATACAATAAAAATCTTGGATAGTCTCATCAAGGTCATAGTCCTCAGGTCGGCTGAAATAGGTGAAGTCAAATCAGATGCATGTGTCTGGTCAGCAGTATGTGCACTAATGACCACAACACTCCAATCATTAGGACGCAAACGAATCTCTCCTGATTTGTAATGAATAACGACTCTCGCACATGCGAGAAAGGGTCGTCCCAAGATGATTGAAGAGTGCTCCCCGTAGAGTTCTTCATGGGAAATACGATAAAGTCAACAGTATAGCCCATGCCCTGAATCCCAATGATAGTGTTCTCTAGAATATCCTTTGGCCTCTTGATAGATTCATCACCGAATTAAACTATCATCCTAGTTTCTTGAGAGGGCCTAAGTGAAGAGAATGTACCAGCGAGAAAGGTATGATGCTAATTGAAGCATCGCCAATAAGGAGAGTAAGATCACATGTGTAATCCGAGATAGTACATCTAATGAATGGTGTGTCAGTGTTCCCTTTCTTAGAGAATGGACGGTGTGGGCCGTGGCCATGGTCAACATATGACACTCAGATATGCTCCTTTGCTTTCTCTTGGGTTGAGGAGCAGATAAATGGGTCATGGCCTGACGAAATGGGGCATCAATGATCTCATGAATAACGACCACAACTTCAGGTTCAGTCAACATTTTTTTAATTTTCAGATCTCCTCCATACAAGGGAGGAGATCAGAATCAACATCTACACAAGGATGACTTAGAGCAGTCCGTACAGTGTCATCCTCGCGGTAAAAGGTGGGGCAAGGTGTGAATGGATGGTGGTCAAAGGGTCTGGCATGTGGGCCCTCCCCTCATAGTCTGAATCAGCCATGTGTCTACCGAATTCTTTTTGTATTTTAAAAATTTTCTCAATTTTTTTTGTATTTTGGGCGATGCAAGCTCTCATGATCATCCTCAAGTGAAACGATATCCTCAAATAGTGGAGCGGCATTCTAGTTCTTATTTAAGCAAAATAAATTATTAATCCTCGAATTTGTATGCTCCATCATTCGGTTCAAGGTCTCAAGTGTGGACTCCATGAGAGATGACTCAAACAAATCAGTCTCGGGTGGAAGAGATGGAGGGTAGTGTGACAGTGGCGTGGGTAAAAATCCGAGGACTTATAGTGTGGCTGAGGGGGATATGTACAAAAGTCAGGAGCAAAATCCTCCGGGAAACATGGAGATGGACCGGTTGGAGGCTATGAAGGATCCACAAAGTCTAGATAAAAAGCGCTCTAGTTGGCCATCTCGAAACAAAAGAAACTGATCAGGAGAGCACGATGGTCAAATCAAGAGAAGTGAAGAAAAAAGGCGCAAATTCGTAGAGAGATCGAGGATACACACATGCAATCACAAACAAACACACACAAAACAAACACAACCCCTCCATTCACCTACTCAACTCGGTGAAGGCAGTGAAAGTTTTGTCTTTTTATCTTGTTTGTTTTAGAGTTAGTTGAGAATCACATAATTGTACAAACACTTAGGTTTGCTTATGGGATTTGGGCACTAACCTTAGTGTGTACATTGAGCAAGTAAAAGAGAAGACATTGAGGGGATTACTCGTCCCAAGACAATGGTTTTCTTTTTTATTTATTTTATGGTTAAGTAATTGTAACAGTCCCAATTTTATTCGTTATCACTTTTGTTGTATTTTAATAAGAAATGAACAAGCCTAATGGGGAGTAAATTCTTTTTAGCAATCCCAGGTTATCAAAATCAGAGGGAGAGAGTCGGAAAAGCAATGCAAGCGGTAAATTGATGATGAATGCTAAAGCGTAGATGCGCATCTTGCCTCTAGCTCTCTACATGCAGGGATGCTAAGCAAAATTGAAATATATCTATATGCAAATGCGACCGATGAAATTGCCCTAGGTACAGAAATTGCTATTATCGTGAAGAACAATATGCTAAGAATCTAGAAGTGAGACCAAGATCCGATCTTCAATGCTGATCGGTGCCTGCAACAACAGGTCATGCAAGTGCTGTATACGACCTCTGTCGGCAAGCGATCTCAAATCCAAATAAATAGCAATTCAAAATTTGACTAAGTCCAAACGAGACTATAGGTGCAGGAAAATATAATTAGGTGTTTGGCCTTAATCTATCGTCAAGCAAATCCTAATGCTAGGGCTCAATCACACAAAAAAAAAGAAGAGTGAAAATCAGAAAACAAAAAAAATACGATGAAAACAAAGAAAAAATCAACAAGGCCCCCAAGAGAACAATCCCTCAGGCACTTGACCTCGCTAAGTGTGTAGAGTCCTTGAGAGTCCTTTTTATTACAATTAATGTCTCTCTCTCACCTTAAATTACACAAATAAATAGATAAAATAAAATGCTCAAAAAGCCTTACCTTCAAAATTTCTCTGAGTCCTTCTTTGATGCTAGGTCAGAACGTTGCCTCACGTGGGTGCACAAGCAGTCTGAATAGAATGCCTCCCTTGATCTATGTTCCTCGCAACAAATCCAAACAAGGAGAGTGGTTAGACAATTCAACACTTAAGCTCAAATAAATAAGAACAACAAGGAGGACTAAATATAGACAAATAAATCACAATCAAGCAAAGACCAATCTATGTGCAGTTGCTCCCCGGCAGCGACGCCATTTGTTGAAGAGGATTTGTAGGGGGTCGTACGATTTCACAAGGCGAAACCGCATGCGATGTATTGACCACTCACGAAACCCAACTTCAGACAATAATTAACCCACAATATAATCAAGAGATGAAAATACAAGTGTGGAGTTAATATTTATTATAACTATACAGTAGATGTGTATAGTGTACAAGTATGTAGAGATCGAACTCAGGGAGAAGACAAGATAGATTGTGCAATGAATGCAAAAGATGTGATTGTGGTTCTTTGTATAATTTTTTTGGTGTGGATTTTTGATTTTTTTATTTTTTTTGTTTTATATTTTTTGAATTTTGATTTTAATTATATATATATTTGATTTATATTTTGTAGTTTCTTTTTCTGTAGAATAAGTAATATAGAATATAATAGACTATATATATAATAATGGATTACATAGATATAGATATAACTTAAAATATCCAAAAATTGCAAAAAAAAATATTTTTGGGGTTTAAATCAATTTTTACTGTTTTTACGATTTTTTATTAAGTTTTGCTAATATATATATATATATATTTAAAGTAAAAATGGCATAAAATAGGGATAAAATGATAGGTCGAATTAAAAGGGAGATTAAAATACCAAATAGTTTTAAAATTTCTCCAAATTAATTTTAATATAAAGATAATAAAATAGAAAAAATTATAAAGTAGAAGAATATTTTTAAAATTTTTACGAATTTTATAAATTTTGATAAAGGATTTTGGGGTTTTTAATTTTCGAGTTTTCTTTTTCTTTTTTATTTATTTTTGGTCTAAAGAATAAAAATATATATAAAAAAATAAAATATATTTTTTGGTAATTTTTCAAAATGTTTTTATATTTTTTGGTATTTTATACTACAAACAAGGGCTTTTTGTGCTCTAAATGAACTTTAATAAATAATAAAATGTCGTAATTTGCAAAAATAAATATGTGATGTGAAAGTATATGTAATCAGGAGTATACAACTATTTTTTGGGATTTTGTCGAGCATAATTGGTATTTTAAAGAAATATAGGAAATAAAGAGAAACTACATTATTGGTTGGGGCATAATTGCACTTAAAATAAAAGACGAGGGCCTAGTTGTAATTTTCACAAAAATATAAAGCATGATTAAAAAATTTCTAGGCCAAATAAAAATACACTAAAGCATGGGTGCCCGCCTACAAAATGGCCACCTCACGTGGGCGGCCACGTTAGGTGAGCTAGCGAGTACCGGATGGCAAATATGAAAAGTGCAGGGGTGTTTATGCAAAAATTGCAAAAAGTTATAAACTACTTAAGTAATGTGTAGGACTAGGTATTAAAATTACAAAAATGGGGGTACAAGTAAAATTTACCCCCTTAGGGGGGGGCGCGATCGGACGGCTGGCCTTCTTCACTTGTGACACGTGTCCGCCTCCCGTGCAAAGATAACCCTTTGCATCAGACGACTATGATTAGGTCCTCAAAAGGGATCGACGGCTGATG
Source organism: Ottelia alismoides (assembly GCA_037367405.1). NCBI lineage: Eukaryota > Viridiplantae > Streptophyta > Magnoliopsida > Alismatales > Hydrocharitaceae > Ottelia > Ottelia alismoides. Next base: position 302,056 of record JAZKJV010006501.1, read on the forward strand.
GCTTAACTGATCTGATGCCTCATTCTCTTCACGAAGAACTGTGGGGGATCCAACAACTTGGAGACGATTTGCACGAACACTCGAAGAACTCGAGCTCGACGAGTTTGAATCAGCCGAGGCGCAAGCTTTCGAGAACTTGAACCTACTCTAACTATCCCAACTAGCTCCTACAACTACTCCACAATGCCCAAGTCGTTCAAATGTGCCCAGGGGTCGGTGATTGATCACCTGGAGCTCACGCTCCTTCATCCGACCTATGAAGCTTTCCCTAGGTGAAATCGGGTCACAAAAGCCCCCTTCAGGTCCTGCAAAGAGCGTATAAAGCATAGCAGAAAGTCATAGTAGGAACATGGCCTTTATTGGTGAATGAACGACATGTCGTGGAATGGATAGTGGTGACCAGGGCTCAAGGACTTCGGTGAGGGTATTTTATCATAAACTACGCTAAAATTATTGTGCAAAACTCGCAGAAATAAACCTAAAATTATGCTACACTAAAAGGCAAGAAAGAAGAAAGGAAATGGAACCTCGACTGGTGCAAGGCCAGGAGATGAGGACCTCGACGGCGAGCTTGCCAGAGGTGGCGGAGATCATCCCCTATGTCACCTTTTCGATCCTCCTAAGGCAGAGCTAAGTCCTTGTCACGAATAGCAACCCTCTCAGCACCAATGAAAGGGAGAAACACTGGTAGGGGAGACTCAAAAACTCGAGGAAGGTGATGGGTGGGGATTTGTACAAGATGTGAAGGAGCGAGGTTTGAGGCATGCTCACGGGCGAATCGATGGTGTTCATCACTAGGAGAGGGCACGACATGGATCACTGATGTACATAGAAGATTTCTCATGAAGGATCTAATCTCCTTCGAGCCATTAATTAGTGTAAAATCGAGAAGATGAGGAAAATGTAGGATTGTCAGAAGCTAGACCTGGGGTCAGAGTTGACCCTAGGTCAACGAGAGGCGTGGCCTGATTGGGCCACGTCATTGGCAAAAAGAAAAAATCCAAATAAAATTCAAAAATAAATAAAAATTATTTAGTAAATGATTTTATTATTTTTAGTTTATAAAATAAAAAAGATTATCATTTTTCATAGTATTTTATTATGATTTTTATTTTTCCGAGGTGTTTGATTACAAGTTACTTTTTAGGGGTTAAATATAGGTATATTTATCAATGTTTTGTATACTTGTATTTTTATTTTATATTTTTGATTTTATTATTTTATTTTCTTATTTTATAAAATTATAACTTATTAGTATAGACATAAATATATTTTTATTATTTTTTCTGAAATGTTGTATACACTTAAATAAATAGGTTTATTAAATATATAGGTATAAATATATGTATTTCATCTATGTATTTTATATATGTATTTTATTTTAATGCCTTATTTACGATTTTATTTTAGATTTAATATGTACATTTACAAAATTATAAAAATATAAAATTATAAAAATAATAATGAATAAATAAAATGGATATTTTATTCGTGTCTATTGTATAATATGGGTCCAAAACCTAACTTTCGCACCTTAACTCCAAAAATATGAAACCACCTTCATTAAATAACTTATTAAAAGTTATATACAATTAAATTGATTTTGATATATTTTGAGTTTTTATTTCTAAGATATGGGTCTGAGAAGTTGGGATTTTGGAATCTTATTTAGAGTATAACTTTTACAATGTATATTATTCTTGTATAAATTCAATTTTATATTTTTCTATATTTTATTATCTACAATTTTCATGTTCAAAGTTTCTTTATTTGAGATACAAAAAGTGGAAAATAAAATAGGTTCCAAAAATGAATAAATAATGAATTAATAAATGGGATTTTATTGTATTTCTGGCCCTATCCCATCCTACTTTATTCGTTGTCAGCCTAGTCATCAATATGCCTAGGTCTCGGGATTTAGGGTCATAAAATATCAGTGCTATTTTATTATTTTTTTCTTTTCTTTATTCTATAATTTTGGCATTAAAACAGTATTTTATATATTATTTGTACAATAAAGAATGAAAGTTAATTTGCACAAATTAAGGGTATCTACAAGCAATAACTAGGGTTTTTAAGGCCACAATGATAGAATAAAGGTGATGAAATGGAGATTCATCAGGTCTCTAAACAATTTTCCTAAGTGACAGCTCAAGTTAACCTTCTTTATTGCCCACTCAGACTAGTGAATCAATTTAGTAGGAAAATGACATGGCTTGTCATAAATCATTCTAAAAGGTGAAGTGCCCAAAGCGGTCTTGTATGCCATCCTATAGATCCATAGAACTTGGTCCAGTAGTTGGGACCAATTCTTCCTATCGGGACGGATTAGCTTCTGAAGTATACTCTTCACCTCCCTATTGGTAACCTCTGCCATGTCATTCAATTAAGGGTGTTAAGGACTAGTAACTCGATGTTGAAACCGATAGTCCTTAACTACTAATTTTATCTATTTATTCAAAAAATGGCTACCCCCATCAGATATCAACACTTGGGACCTCGAACCTTGAAATAATGTAATCCTTTATAAACTTACAGATAGTTCTACTGCCTACGACTCGGGTTAGGACAGTTTCCACCCATCTCAAAAGATAATCAACCACTATCAGGATGTACTCAAATCCGTGGCTGTTGGGAAAGGAACCCATGAAATCTATGCCCTATGCATAAAAAACATCACAAAAAACACACATGATGCATGGGAATATCATATATATAGCCTACAGTCCCTCAAATCCTTTGACATATAGGGCATGACCACATAAAATCAATGGCATTTCTAAATAAGGTCGGCCAAAAGAGTCCACATTGAAGTACCTTGTAAGCGGTTCTTTTCCTGATTGGTGTCCTCCAGCCTCAAGAGAATGACAATATGTGAGGACACTCTGGTATGCATCTTGAGGAACACACCTTCTCCAAACACAATCCGGTCCTTCAAAGAAAAGGAATGGATCCTCCCACTGGTATTTCCTTGAATTCAACTTTAGTTGGTCAATACTGCTCCTAGTCCAACCATGGGGAACTTGCTTGGAGACAAGATAGTTCACCATTTTTGCATACCATGGAAGTGAGTCAACAACACAGATAAACTCATCTGGTAAGGTCTCTCTGATTGGTTCTACATCAAGGGGATCCTTCATCTCTAATCAGGACAGATGATCAGCTACTGCATTTGAAACTCCATGTTTATTCTTAATCACAAAATCAAACTCTTGGAGCAATAATATCCATTAAGAACACACGCCTTCATATCCTTCTTTTTCATGAGATACTTAATTACTACGGTCTCAAACTTTGCTTGCATAGTGAATGGAGAATGAAGTGCGATCTCGCTTCTGCCCCAATATGGCTCTTGTAGAAAAAAAATCCAATGCATAAATCATGATCTCAAAGGGAAGATACTAATCAGGATCATGTAGAATAGGTGAGTCACAAATCTTTCTTTTTAAGAGCTCAAAGGACTCTAGGCACTTGTGATCTACAATGAACTCGGTGTCCTTTTCTAAAAGCTCAATTAGTAGACGAACAATCTTTGAGAAATCCTTAATGAATCTTCTATAAAATCTAACATGCCCTAAAAATGATATCATGACTTGATGTTGGTTGGTGGATCAAGTTTCTTGATCACATCCACCTTGGCAGGGTCTACATACATTACCTTTTTGGAGATGACATGCCCCAACACGATACCCTCCTCAACCATAAAATGACTCATTTCCCAGGAGTGTACCAGATTAACATGCCTAGACCTTTGAAGAACTCGGTCCAAGTTTGCTAAACATGTATCAAATGAATCACCATGGAACGAGAAATCGCCCAAGAAGACCTCCAGGAAAACCCCACCATTTCGACAAATGCAACAATCATGCACCATTGAAAAGTACATGGGGCATTGCATAGCCCAAAAGGCATGCACCTGAATGCATATGTCCCGAAAGGACAAGTGAAAGTGGTCTTTTCCTGGTCTTCAGGGGCGATGGATACTAGATTGTAGACGGAGTACCCGTCAAGAAAACAGAAAAACTTATTCCCCGCTAGTCTTTCCAAATTCTCATCAATAAAAGGTAGGGGAAATGATCCTTCTTGGTAGTGACATTTAGATGCTTGTAATCAACAAAGATGCACCATGATGTGGGTACTTGTGTCGCAATCTCAACTCCCTCCTAATTTGTGACCATCTGAATTCCTGACTTCATCAGGGAAACATGTAGGGGCGACACCCACATGGAGTCAAAGATGGGGTATATGAATCCTGCTCCACACCATTTCTCAATTTCCTTCTTAACTACTTCTCGAAGATTTGGATTAAATATCCTTTGAAATTTACAGAAGGTCTTGCACTATCCTCAACATATATGTGGTGTGAGCAGAGAGCAGGATTAATACCCACTAGATCTGATACAATCCATCCTATTTCTTTGCGATTCTTCTCAAGCACATATAATAGTCTAGACTTTTATTCTACAATCAACTTAGAACTAATGATGACAGGAGATCTATTCTTATGTCCCGCAAGAAAGGAATACTTTAGTATAGGAGGTAGCTGTTTCATCTCTAGTAATGTAGTATCATCAAGTAAATCCGACTGAACTATCGCTGAATATGGCTCCATGCTGCATGAAGGTGGTACTGACTCGGTATTGTTGGCCACCTACTGAACTGAACAAGGAGTCGGATCGTCAAAGAAACACGCTAGTTTAGCCAAAGACACATCCAACTCTAAATCTAACTCCTCTGATTGTTCCTTAGAGATAGGAACTGGAAGATCTGTAGAGATCTCTGAGTCATCAAAGGAATAGATAGATGATCCGTCTCTCAAGAAGCTTGGAAACACCTCGCAAATCGCATCATGCACATTATCTTCTCTAAAGAGAGGGTCTCACTCAATCCTGTCTGGTTCTGTTTCCACCCCAACTATGATAACACATCTGCAATCTACTTCAGAAGTTGATGAGAAATTTGTACTAGACTCAGAGTTAGGTCGTTGCCATTTCATCTACTTCATTTTGAGTTCCATTCTCTGCCTGGAGAACGGAATTTCATCATCCCTGTATGATAGTTAAATATAAAGCTCCAACGGTCCAAAGAAAAGGCCATCCAAGTATGATATGTTAATATCTCTAATGATTGGGGATATCCATTTCAAGGATAGTGAAGTCCACTCTATAGACTTGTCCATCAATCAAATGATAACATCCTTCACCGCTCCCTTTGCCTTGTTCATACATTTATCTACAAACGGGAGTAATGCTCTTGATTTTCTAAGTGGACCCAACTCCAGTTTTTCATATAAGGCAAGAGGAAGTAAGTTAATCGAAGAACCATTATCGAGGAGAGTGCGTGCAAATGCTATGTCATCAATATGACTCACCACATAATGCACGTCTAAATCTCTCTTCTTTCTCGGTAGATGTTGATTCTTCAGACAATAGGTACTGGAAACCGACAACACATGTGTCTTGACATAACTATTAGGTTTCTTCTTGGTAACCATGCTTAGTGTACAACATAAATTCAAGTATTTATTGAAAGCAAAATGACTCGACACATACTCATCAAATGGCACTTTTACCATAATATTATATTTACAAAATAGTGCCATTTCAGGATCATCTTTCTGAATCTTCTTGAAATTACCCTTTCCTGTAGTTAGAGCATGAGAAAAATGGACTAAATAATAAATAGATGAATGCAAATAAATAACATGCTTTTTATTCTTGGAAACAAAGTTCTTCACAACTAAATCTTCTACAAACAATTTGGAATCAGAAATACATGTATATACTAAAGGTTGGGGAATGCCGGCTGAATGTGCATTCTCCTTAATCGAAGGCGCAAAGTCCTCTGTAGACTATGAATATTCTCCGTGCTGCAGTGAAGCTCTCGTACTCCTCCTCTTCCTTCTAGCTGGTGTCTTTGCCTCATGATGAAGATTTTTCTAGCGATGTATGGCCTCATCGTCCTCTAAAGTCTCCTCAGGGTATGCTCCAGATGTCCTCTCCATCTCCCTTGCCCTATCCGGCATGCCCATTATCCTTCCGCTCCTGAGTGATATGTGCTTGCTATAATCAAAAGGAAGGATCTCATCCTCAGATTTGCTCAGACTAGGATATACTTCATCTTAATTATAGCGGGGATGAGTGCATACATGTGTTCATTCTTTAATCTCCTCGCTTATCTCCTCAACTTTTGGCATTATTTCTATACTCAGGGATATTTTACCCTTAGTATAGGGGGAGACAGGACGAGCCGCTGATTTATTCATTTAATTATTCCCACCCTCGACCCACCCTGCTTTGTGTATAGTCCTCTATACTTAGGATTATTTGGTCCTAAGTTTAGGGGGTCGATCGATATTTCATTCATTATTTGTTTATAAATATAGATTTTCCTATACTTAGTACGAGTTATGTCTCCCTTTTCTGTTCGATCTATGAGGAAAATGTTCATTATAAGTATGGGGAGGTCACATATATACTATGTATATATTTTAGCCATAACTCGTACTTGTGTATTTTTAATAATATGGCTAATTTTAAAAACTAATGCATGCATAAAATTCTTTATAATTACGGTTAATAAGCCAGTTTAAAATGTTTTGCAAATATTTGAAAAATGGTTGAAAAATTGCTTCGAAAAATATTTTGTAAAATCGTTTGAGAAGTTTTGTAAAACATTTTCAAACATTTGTAAAAAAATTGTTTGTTTGTAAAAATTGCTTTCAATGGTTTGTTTGTAAAAAATTCTTTCATTTGTTTGAATAAAATATTTTGAAAATCTATTTGCAAATGGTGTTGAAAATGGTTGCAAAAAGATTTTGAAAAATCTATACTTACTATTTGAAATATTTGCAAAATGATTTTCAAATTTTGTAAATGATTGCAAAAACTATTTGTCAAATTATTCTTTCAAAATAAAGTTTTCAAAAGGTTTGTCAAAATGGTTGTAAATTGTTTTGAGAACCCTATAGGTATTCAAACAAATAAAAAATCTTTACAAACCTTGTACATAAACTTTAGATTACCTTCTGTATATTTTTCACCTAAGTTATTGTAAATAAAAAGATGCACTCCCGTGTAAATATCTGCACATAATTACTTGCCAAAACTTGAATTTTGAAAAATCACCAAAAAATTGCAAAATAAAAAATCCATAAAAGTTTGCAAAATATTTTCAAAATTGCATATAATTGCAATTTTTTTAAATCCACAAAAAGTTCAAAATCATAAAATAGTTTCACAAAAATATTTTCTGCATTATGCATAGCATTTGTATTTTTTTTGTTGATAATGACAATTGAACAAGTCTAAATAAAATCTGAAGATTGGAGCATGGTTGGACCTTAATCCACTTAATCAGAATAACCTTAAGGGAACTGGAATTAAGACACTTCAGGTCTGCTAGACTTAATTCTCTAAGCAGGTGAGACTTAGTTCAGTTTCATCTGGACTACCAAAGTAGAATATTTTAGAACACACGCATGACTCTTATCGGCAATGACCTAACTTGCTCACATGCACCTTGCACCTTGCTTAACTTAGTGGAAACGGTATAGGATTGTATTTGGCAGCATGAGACACAAGCAAATGGAATCATTGGAAGTCACACATCCATGGCCATTATAACCCAACCCGATCCAGTAGCAATGAGGTCTAATGATAGAAGTTGTGGGTTGCAATAATATTTCAAAAGAGGGATAATCTACTGGCTCAAGAGGAAAAAGTCCTTATGTAAATGTTGTTGTACATAGTATTTGAAAAAATGCAAAAATAAAAAACTCCAAAAAATAGATGGGGAAAATTCCAAGAAAAATCAATTCCGTCAGAGCATGTATATAGTCAATAAGCAAGCTTGAGCTTCAAAGTCAACGATATATGTGAGACTGTAGCCGGATGACTTGTCTACACAAGTCAAGCATCTTAGGATAGGTAGCTACATTGGCTACCGTCCATCCACTTCTCCACCTCCTCTTCTTAATTTGGTTGTACTTGAACTTAGAAGGGAATACCCCGCTTCTTGAGGAAAGAGTTATTAGATTGGGGAACTAGAGTCACCATGTTGGAGAAGACTATCTTTTACCGATTCAGTCAAGAGTAGCTTTATATCACACACACTATACATGATAGACTCATGGTCATAAGGGACTGCATATGACATCAAAGTGTTCTAACTTGGCTTTTGAGAAGACTTTGTCATAATTTTGTGACTCTCAAAGTTTGTTGTGTTTCAAATCTCCTTCCCAATGAGGCCCGGACCAAACGAAAATCCAAAGGTCTTATTGAGCTGCAAACTTCGATTTTATGAAGACAAGTTTAAGATCTAAAATCAATCTAATTTATTTCCTTTTCTTTTCTTTATTATCTTTTCTACATTTATAGGAATAAGTGTTTGCTAGGGACTAGGAAAGGCAAGTTTAGAGGGGGTGATGAATCTCCATTTCATCACCTTTATTCTTTCCTTTGGTCTTAAATCCCTAGCTAAATGCATGTGTATCTCATTAACTTCCCAAAATAAAAACCTAATAATTTGTACAAAATATTGTATCAAATATTGGATATAATATTGTATTTAATGATATATTCCACATGACAAAATAATTATACAAAAAAATTACAAACCTTTTCAAATCATTTTATAAAAGAGTTTACATATATTTTGTAAAAATATTTTAAAAGGTTTTACAAATGTTTTACAAATGTTTTTGCAAATTAATTTACAAATATTTTACAAACATATTTTTCCAAACTTTTTGCATTCAAACATTTTGTACAATATAAATATTTTTCATACAGAAATAATTTACAAATCACTTTACAAACAAAACAATTTTACAAACAATTTTACAAAGATTTGTACAAAAAAATTAATGAGATTTCTACAAACATTTTTACAAATAGTTTACAAATGTTTTTACAAAATATTTTACAAAACAGTTTTTTGCAAATAATTTTACAAAACATTTTGAAAATCAATTTACAAATCATTTTTCAAAACATTTTTTAGTAATAGCCATAATATTAACAAACAAAAATACGAGTTATGGCTAAAGTATATATACAATATATACGACACCCCCTATACTTAGCTCAAACTATGTCATCATAGTAACCAAAGAGCTACAAAGGAAGACATGACTTGTGCTAAGTATAGAAAAGTGAACAGAATCTATACAACAACAACTCAAAGAATAAATAGAAAAGAGAGAAATCGGCAATATTCCTATAATTAAGATAAAATAATCCTAAGTATAGAAAATTGTACAAATATGCATCTGATGACAACCCAGATATGACAATACTACCATTGTCACAAACAACTCTAATAATTAACGGTCTTAACCAATTGGTTTTTAATTTGTCAGCGAACAATTTCAATTTCGCATCAAACAACCATACTTTCTTACCAAGGGAGAAGGTCTTTCTTCTGATGTGTTTGTCATGCCAACGCTTGAATTTCTTCTTATACATAAGTGAATTGTCAAAAGCAAAATCTCAGAATTTCAGCAATTTGTCGAAGTCCACTTTCCTACTCTTGGTTGTTTTCCCATAATCCAAACATCATAGACGGAGTGCCCATAAAGATTTGTGTACCAACTCAACTAGCAAGTGGCAAGGCTTTCCATAAACCAATTTGTAGGGAGACATACCCAATGGGAACTTCTACGTCGTCCGATAAGACCATAGAACTAAGTCAAGCATCTGGGAATAGTTCTAATGGAAGAACAAGTTTCTGAAGTATAGTATTTATCTCCCTATTTGAAATTTGAGCCAAGCCGTTAGTCCATGGGTTGTAAGGAGACACAACTCTATGCTCATTGACATACTCCTTCACAAGCTTCTTGACCTCTGTAATAATGAAATGCTATCCCCATCTGAAATGAGTAACTTGTGAATCACGAACCGTGCAATAATATTTTCCTTGAGAAAGGAACAAACCGTACGACTATCAGCGGCTCGGGTGCGGAACACCTCCACCCAATGACTAACATAATCCATGTCAAGAACAATGTACTGAAATCATTGACTTACAAGAAATGGGCCCATGAAGTCTACGCCCCAAGCATTGAAAACATATGAAATCTAGACATATCTCAAGGGCATGGTATCTTTGAAACTGATGGTTCCTCCCATTTTTGACAATCAGTACAACCTCGAACATAATCTCTAGCATCCTTAAAAAGAGTTAGCCACCATAGGTTTCTTTGTGGAACCTTAGCTGGCATGTGCTTCCCTGAATGATGTCCACCGTACTCTAGTATGTGACAATGTTCAAGCACACTGGTGTATTCCTCCTTAGGAATGCACCTCCTCTAGATACAATCCACACCATCATGCAAAAGGTATGGATCCTCCCACTAGTAAAAATGAATCTCTGACAGGAATCTGTCTACCTTATGCTTCAGCCAATATTGTGGAACTTTCTTGGAGATAAGATAGTTGAGAACATCAGCAAACCATGGGAGTGAGTCCACAGACAAAATTTTCTCATCTGGAAAGGTCTCAGAAATAATAAGTATAGTCTGCTCAGAGGACTCTGCATATACGATATGGGAAAGGTGATCTGCCACAACATTCTTCACTCCAAGTTTACCTCAAATCCCTAAATCAAACTCCTGGAGAAGAAGGATCCATCTAATAAGGTGTGGTTTGTAATCCTTCTTTGCTTGTATGTACCGTATGGCAGTGTGATCCATGTAACAATGGCATGTAAACCAAGTAGGTATGAACGGAACATCTCTAAAGCAAACACCACATTTAACATCACTTTCTCTGTAACTGCATAATTGTGTTGTGCTTCATCCAGAGTCTTGATAGCATAGTGTATGGCAAACGGTATACCAATTCCTTCTCTTCCCAAAAACAACTCCAACTGCAAAATCTGACGCATCCATCATGATCTCAAAGGTGATATACCAATCAGGTGGTTGTAGGACAGGAGCTCTAGTAACCATGTCTTTCATCTGGTGGAATGCAAGTAGGACTTTCTCCTCAACTATAAACTAACTCTCCTTTCACAGAAGCTCAGTCAAAGGCTTTGTCAATCTTACTGAAGTCCTTAATAAATTGCCTATAAAATACAACGTGATGAAGGAACGACCTCAACTCCTTCAAATTCTACGACAACTCTTACTTAGAGATCACATAAATCTTAGCCGGGTCAACATACATACCATGTTTGGAGATGGCGTGGCCCAATACAATTCCATTAAACACCATAAAGTGACTCTTCTCCCACGAGAGCACTAAGTATACCTCGCAACAACGATAAAGTACTCAGTCTAAATGATTAAGACATAAGTCGAAACTATCTCGGTAGACCGAGAAATTGTCCATGAAATCCTCGAGGAAACTACCTAACGTGTCTGCAAAATGGCTAACATACACCTTTGGAATATAGCAGGGGGCGTTACACAATCCAAAGGGCATATGTCTAAAGCCGTAGGTGCGAAAAGGACAAGTAAAAGTAGTTTTCTCTTGCCCCTCAAGAGAGATTGCAACCTATTTATATACTGATTCTCCATCCAAGAAACAAAAGGACTCCTTTCCTGCCAATCACTCAATAATCTGATCAATAAAATGCGGTGGAAAGTGATCTTTCTTGGTAGTTGAATTCAGGTGCCAATAATCTACACAAACATGCCATGAAATAGGTACACAAGTCGGAATCTCCTTACCATGGTCATTCATTATAATAGTAATCCTGGATTTTTTTGGGACCACATGCAACGAAATGACCAACTTGGAATTCAAAATGGGATAAATAAAGCCAGCATCACACTATTTCCCGATCTCTTTCATGACAACATCCTAGAGATTTAGATCTAGACAACGTTGACACCCACGGGAGGGTTTGCTCTCATCCTCTAAGTAGATATTATGTGAGCACAAAGCTGGACTAATCCCACGGAGATCTGAATAATCTATCATATGGCCTTGCGGTTTCTCTCGAGAACATCTAGAAAGCGAAATTACTAATCATCAGACAACTGTGAATTGATGATGACTGGAGACATTTGGGGAGCACCACCGGGAAGGCATGATTCAACATTGAGGATAAAGCCTTAAGCTCAGTTGCGGTTTGAATCTACTCTGTGACAATCTCTACAACTGCACTGGTAGAAGGTATACGATCTCCACACTGTGAACTGTCCATCATGGCTACTAAAGGCTTTGCCAGTAAAATTTCAGAAAGGTCTTCAATGAATGATCTTGGATCAAAATGGGATGGCTCATCATGATGTTCAAATATCTCAGTAAACTCATTATGTACCTCCAAAAACTCAGAATGATCCTCATAAAAAAGCTCATACAATCCATTAGCCGACAACTCTATATAATCAATAGGGAAGCGAATGCCGACTCTGCTTTCTAAGTTTTCCTTTTGGGAAAGGAATTCCTGGGTGTCCATGAAATTTGTGAAAAGATCTGTCTCTCTAAACTCAGCAAGACAGTCACAATCCTCAGAATCTGTTGTAATTGTCCCTCTCTCATTTGTTGCTTGTGGCAGTGATGGCTTTGGACCTGAGATCGTCTCTATCTCAACCTTGTCACTGAAGGAGTGAAAGGTTATCTCTCCAGTATTGTAATGAACTATTGCCTTAGACGTTCAAAGGAATGCCTGACCAAGTATGATTAGGTTATGGGGTAATGATGCATAGATTTCCATATCTATAACAACAAAATCAACTGGGAATCTCATTCCTTGCACCATTAGGATAACGTCCTCAAGATTACCCCTCGACCTCTTGATCGATCTATCGACAAACTGAAGGATCATCCAAGTTGATCTAAGAGGCCCCAACACAAACTCAATAAGTGGTGAGGATGGATTGAGATTAATGGAGTATCCACTATCGAGAAGAGTACGATCAAACTCTTGATCAAATATATTTTAATTGGATGTGAGGTGCTCCCTTATCTTTATTTTTGGGTGGGAGGTTGCTGATGGCATGAACTGTGGACATGTGAGATTTTCTGTTTTCTTTTATCTGTTCTGCTTTGGTTGATACTTTTTAGTACATGCTTCTTCCATTCCCTTTTTGACTGCAGGCACATACTTCATGGCCCTAAGGATTGACATCTCTAAAAAGATGATCTAAAGTATCTCTACCACTCCAGGACCAGATAGCGCTACTTTTTATTTTTAGATTTTTTTAGTTTTATTCAAACTAAAGGAATGGAAGAGAATCAGAAGAAACATCATACTGCTCATTTTTCTTTTTCAAATTAGAATCATTACGTACATTTGGAAAACCTGAATCAGTATGTACAGAGTTATCCAATACATGAGAAGATGAAACATAGGGAAAAATAAGATGGTCTGCTTGGTCTGCTAATATAGAAGAAGACTCCACAACGAGTGTATTCTCCTTCAAGACTGACTCGGTAATGCATCTGTCTTTATTCTCTTTTTGGCTTTTTTCTAAATAATGATGGCGCTAGTGAATAAGATGGTGTAGAAGGTGATGGTGGTGATGAAGATGGTGGAGATCCTCCCTAAACTAGATTGCTACTCAATAGGTGAAGAAGATGATGAAGTCGGTGTATCTCTCTAAGTGGCTCTATCTCCCAATCCCAACTATTGTGTTGGCGGATGCAATCTCCTACCACTCCTGAGATGAATGGACTCAAATAAACAAAAAAATCAACGGCCATATCAATTTCGGGGGTGGGTGGGTCATGAGATACCTGCTCCTTGCATCTGAAATTGTTGGGATTGGCTTCGACCTGTGCTTGTATCAATGTCTTCATGGTGGTCAGTTCGTCAAGCCTCTATGTCAAATCATTCATATTTTTCATGAGGAGTGCAAGCTGATCTAGTGCGAGTTTCACAAAAGGTGCCTCTGGATGCTCAACTACGCATTGTCGTTGAGACTGGTAATGTAGAAGTTGTTGGTACCCAGAATACCGTGACTAATAGTAAGGAGGAGGAGTGTGTGAAAACAATGGAGACTCTTGCTAATGTAGGGCTAATGAGAATATGTAGACTGCATCTTTTACTATCCATGTCTCTGATGAGGTGAAAAAAGAATCGAGTTTCGCGGCTTCTTCTTTTTATTGAAAGAAGAAAGGAAGTTGTCGGTTGTAGCAGAAGCTGCGAAACGAGGAAATTTCGATCTTTAAAACCTATCAAACAAATACGGTTTTCTGTCGAAAAACCGTTCACTAATATTTAACCAGGCAAGTGTTCCTGGGTCGAACTCAAGGAGGCAGAATAAATTCCCTAGATTTTCCTATTCGTAATCTTATTTTAATTCTTCTCTAAGGCAAAACGCTTTTTTATTGATTTTTATTTTTATTATTTTTTTATTTGATTTTATTCTTTTCAAATTTTTATTTAATTTTCAAAGAGGGATATTTTTCAAAAGATTTACTTATTATATAGTAGGTGAATAATATCTAAGTGATACTATATAGTTGGGTGAACGAGGTTCGAGCCACGTATTCGAACTACACAAGAAAACAAATCAAAACGAGGCGGTTTTCGATTAAATCAAAACACGTCAAAAAATCATCAAAAAAGCCACGAAAATTTTATACTAAGTAGCTGGGGTAGTTGTGTAACTACCCTCAAGAAAACGTTGAAATCCGAGGTCACAAGAGCAAGAAACAGCCCCTACAGCCCAGGGGAATAAGCGCAAGAAAACTAATTAAAAAATGCTTGCAAAAAGGTCCAGGAGGACTGTTCTGAAAGAAAAATACAAGAACTTTTACATTTAGGTCCCTGCAGAGGGACCTAAATGCAATTATGCAAAGGTCTGGAGGCGGAAGGAAATTCTGAAAGTCGGCTGGACTTATTACGCAAATATTCCACCCGTTCGATTTAGACGGTCCCGATTAGAAGCCGCGCGCTGCGATCGGACGCTCACAGGTGCGCCACGTGTCGCGCACCTGTGCGTCCTCTGTTCTTGGGCGGTTGCGACTGCTGGTGATGGCGCCTTCGTCTCCGATTTATGGCGGTCGTCCGGCGATAGCTTTGGCACACCTGCGGGGCCAGAGGGGTGGCTCCTCCACCCCTCGAGCTCGCCCGCTGAAGGATTCCGGCGGAGGTCGCTCCGAGCAGCCGTGAATCGACGACGAAGTCTGGGATTCCGTCCACCTGGAGCTTGAGCTGTTCTGGAGTCCGACCTTGGAGGTGGATTTCACTGATGCTCGAAGGTTCCCAATGGTGAATAACAACCTTGCGATGAACCTGGATCTGCAAGGTACCCAAGCATATGCTCGATTCGTATCGAATCGGCCAATGGTTTAATGATCTTAAGCCCCAAAGATAAAAAAACATAGAGTTTCCAGCCAAGCAATCAGAAGCTTGATAAACGACAGTAGTTTGGGATCGATTTGGAAGCGAAATGAAGCGATTCGGAAAGGTATATCGAATGTGCGACGAAGATGAATGATTAAGCTAACTAAAAAGGTGATTAGCCACGCTAATCGTGGCTCGTGGATCGAGAAACAAATTCACGAAATGAAGGAAAAATTCTGTGGAATGTCAAGGTGTAGTACCTGGACGACGAGCTGCTCGACGGTGGCTTTTGACCGGAGCGAAACGCGGCGATGGCGGCGCTGCAAGGCGGCGTGGATGCCTTGGAACCTTCTCCGTCGACTCCTCTTCCTCGCGGGCTACGCCTTGGTGCTGTCACCACCTTGGATCGGCCGGAATATGGCTAGGAAGTTAGGGGGTCGGTAGTCTGGAGCTGGAGCTTCAGGCAGTTGGGAAAGTTGTTTGGCTATGGCGTCTTGGAGGCCTTATATAGGGCAAATGGCGTGGGCTCCAAGGTCAAATCGACGGTGGCGATGGAGAGGGTTGTTGGAGGAAGAGGATGGACGGAATGGATCGATCAGAAGGTTCTGGAGTAGCGCGGGGTAAATGGGTGAAGTTGGCAGGTCGAGCAGCTGGGCGCAACAACTTCTTGGGGAAGAAGGTCCCAGGTGCTGACAAGTGTCAGCACCTGGTTGGCCCAGATGGAAAATTGACTTATAAATTAAATATAAAATAGTAAATTACATTATTTTAAATAGGTATAAATACAAGAAAGTTAAATAAATTAATTTTCTAAATTATAGTATAATTACTTTTAATAAATAATAAATATTATTTAAAATATAAATATTATATTAATAAATATGTATTTATAAATAGGTTTTAGATTTTTAATTTAATAAATAATTAAGTAAAAATTAATTTCATTTTTTCTTAATTATTAGGGTATTATTAAGGTTTATACAAATTTTTAGGGCTTTTATGAATTAATTTACATATTTTAATAAATAGAGTAAGTATCTATATAGGTCAATTATACCTATATTTTGAGGTGTTTGATTTTATAAAAATAATAAATAATCTCCAAAAATTATGAAATAATTTATGTACAAACTACATGATCATGAAATAATTTAAAAATTATAAAATTAAGAATATAATGAGTAGTGTGTGTTACATAAAATAAATAGCCCAGAAACCCCTTTGTCTTTTGGTCCCAAAATCGACTTTTTGCAAACGGACTCCGAATTCAATGAAACCACCTTTATTAATTAGATAATATTATTTTATGAATTTTAAAGGTGAGTAGAGTGAAATTGAAGTTCGTATGAGGAAGTTATGATGTTCGGAAGTTGAGATTTTGACAATTTGTAGGCTGGGTTTCTTGGCATATATACAGGGTAGTATTTTTAACTTATTTTTATATTTTTATTTACATTTTTATGAATAATTAGGAGAAGAGTTTGGTGAAAAATATGTTAATATGAAATAAGTAAAATTCTTTGAAGTTTGTATTTATTTGATAAATAGTGGAAGGTGTAGATACATGTGTTAAATTATTTTTATTTGGTTTTCTTTCCTTATCTCCCCCTACTTATTGGTTTGTCGACTAATCCATGCTGACTTGGTCTCGGGTTTGGGATATAAATATATCTTACAGCTATATTTATACTTTAATTCATATTGCATATATTTACGTATATTCCATATGCCTTTTTCTTTCTTTTTCTGGTTCTTTATTTATTTACATGAGTTTAGTGGTTAAAAGTGAATATTTACACATGAATGATGTTTTGTTAAAGTATGAGAATTAGTGAATATTTACATGTATTTGTTAAGGGTTTTAAGACAAAATGCGACAGAAAAGTTAATGAATCATGGATTCATCAACCCCCTATACTTAAACTTTGCTAGTCCCTTAGCAAACACTTATTTTGAAAAAGTAAGTGAAAAGCAAGTTAGAATGAATTTGTTTTCCTAAACTAATTCAGGAGAACAGATAAGGACAGAGCTCGATCAGGCCTGAAACAAGCATTTTGTCGGAACCTTAACTAGGATTAGGATTTTATTCTCAACAGTCTTCAAGTTCCATAATTCTTACTCAAGATCACTTCATCGGCTAGTTCAGACTAACTTATGCACATCGCAAACTCTATCATCCTTGAAGTCAACTTGTACAGTGTGTGAATTGATTTAGCTCTTCCTGCTTAGAGAACCGAAGAAACCGTCAATCCCGGCTATACACTCCTATGGCTTCCTCATCCTGCTACTCTTTCCTCGGGGAGGGAGGTATTCCCTTCTGAGTTCAGTTTTGCTATGTCCACAATCGAATATAGGGAGAAGTTAGAAGAATGAGAAAAGAAGTGGAGTGCGACCAGTGTAGACGCATCTCCTTGTGAAGCCCAACCGGTGTAGCTGAGTCTCCACTAAGATGTGCAGGCATATTTGGTGGAAGCTTTGACCAGTTTGGTCTTATTTGGTGGCTTCTGCTTTGCTTTGACTTTGTAATTTGCTTGCACTGCATTCATCTTTTGTGCCTTGACGGTTATAGAATCTTTTTAATCCGTCCATTTTTTGAGGTCTTAGAAAAATTGTGTCAGCAGATCCTTCCCTCATCCGAAGCAACTATCACAACCACAATCTCTCCCGTCTTTAGACGTCAATGCCGCAAAGATAAGGATAGAAACGCACTACCAAGGTGTACTGCCCTTCAGAACTCCATGGAAGTTGAGCTAAGTGCAGAGTGCATGTGTTCAAGATTGGTTCACTGGTGTAGTGTTGTACGGATGACTCCAAATGGTCTACTTAAGCTCAGATGACTTGATTTCCCGAATATGGTCTTACGGAACCCAAAGATTTTAAGTCACCAGACCCGAAGAGTCTAAATTCCAGTTCCTAATCAGGCTCCTTACAATGAGAGTTAAAGGCCGTAATCAAGCTCCATCCTTTAGACTAGTCTCAGTCCTTAGTTCCGGAAATCAAACTTATTCTGAAAAATGCGAATGCAAATGCAACCATGTTTTTGTGAAGTCTATTTTCTGGTTTTTACGCATTTTTATGGATTTTAAGGATTTTGTAATTTTACGAATTTTAGGACTTTGTATTTTTTATGGATTTTTTATGATTTTAATAAAAAGGTTTTATTCACAAATTTTACAAGATAGATTTATTTAAGTTAAATGTCTAATGTATTTTACAAATTTTATCTACATAGTATTTTACAAGGGTTGAATGGCTTTTATACCAGTTTTAATAAATAGGATTTTAAATAAGTATTATACAGATTTTAAGTACAAATTTTAATTACAAGTTTTAAGCATGTTTTACTTATTTACCAAGATTTTATAAATAAGAGAGTGTATTTTAAAATTAACCCGTACCCACTTTTTATGGATTTTATAGATATAGAAAATACGTAAAAGTACGAGTTATGGCCGAAAGTATATATTCAATATATACGCACCCCCCTATACTTAGCTTGAGCTATGTCCTCATAGCGTCAAAAGAGAAAAAGGAGGACATAACTCGTGCTAAGTAAAAGTGGGTGAAAAAGGGATATCGATGACAAGTCAGTCAACCCCCCCTATACTTACGATCAGGTCATCGTAAGTATTACGGGAGAGCAAAAACGGGATGACTGAATGAAAAGGATAAATAACGAAAATTTAAAAGGAAAGAATACGAAGTCATCGAAATCACTCAGTCCCCCCTATACTTAGGATAAGGCATCCTAAGTATAGAAAAGAGTGTAGCCAAAAATTGGAAACCAGTGATTCGTGAAAAAGAGTGGCTATACAAAAGAATCAGTACGAAAATAAAACGTAAATCAGCGGGCAATCGGTCCCCCTTATACTTAGGATCTGGTATCCTAAGCATAGAAGACGAGCAAAAACGGGGATGATTGTGGACTACGAAGAATATACAAGTGTGGTGAATCTCCTGAATGGCTCAAAAGAATTTGTACAGGAAGAAGTAAAGGAATGATCATGATTCCTGTACAAAATAGATTACTTCAGTACGGGCCAGATGATTAGTAGTCTCTACGAAGTGCTTCAGCATCTTCCCGTTAACCACGAACGGTTCTGCACCAGGTGACACATCTGATATCGCAATACTGCCATTGTCGTGCACCGTTCTGACTATGTATGGTCCTTCCCACTTGCTTTTCAATTTGCTGGGAAAAATTCTCAACCTTGCATTAAACAACCAGACTTTCTGCCCAGGGACAAAGCTCTTGTGCCGAATATGTCTGTCATGCCATTTCTTCACTTTGTACTTATAGATGAGTGTGTTCTCGTATGCTTGATTGCGAATTTCTACCAGCTCATTCAGATCTATCTTTCTCTTGGCTCCTGCTTTCTGCATATCCATCATTATTTCTCGGATTGCCCACTCAGATTTGTGCATGATCTCTACGGGCAAGTGGCACGGCTTTCCATAAACTAGCCTGAATGGTGAAGTGCCTAAGGGAGTCTTATATGCAGTACGATATGCTCAAAGAACTTGGTCCAGAAGAAGTGACCAGTTCTTCCTATCCGGTCGTACTAACTTCTGTAGAATTGATTTTACCTCCCTATTTGATACTTCGGTCATGCCATTCGTCTGTGGGTGGTAAGGAGAAGCTACTCTGTGATCGATGCTGTACTGTTTCACTAGCTTCTTCACTTCCTTATTAATGAAATGGATACCCTCGTCAGAGATAAGAATACGAGGAATCCCGAACCGCGAAATGATGTGTTCCCTTAGGAACTTGCAAACGGTCTTGCTATCTGTGGTTCGTGCGGGTATAGCCTCCACCCATCTGCTAACATAATCTACAGCGAGAAGGATGTACTCAAAGCCACTGCTAGAAGGGAACGGTCCCATAAAATCTATGCCCCATGCGTCAAAGATCTCGCAGATAATGACGGGTCGCATCGGCATTGCATCTCTGGCACTGACTGTCCCTACAGCTCTCTGACAATCTGGACAACTCTTCACGAATGTGCAAGCATCTCTGGTAAGAGTCGGCCACCATAATCCGCTCCGTAGTACCTTCTGCGCTGTCCTCTTCCCTGAATGATGTCCTCGTGATTCTAGAGAATGACACATAGTGAGGACACTATTATATTCCTCCTGAGGAATACATCGCCTGTAAACGCAATCCGATCCTTCGCGAAAAAGAATCGGATCCTCCCAATGGTAGTATCTTGACTCGGAGACGAGTTTCTCAACTCTGTTCTTTGGCCAACCCTGAGGACTTTTCTGTGTGACCAGAAAGTTCACTATGTCTGCATACCACGGAAGTTCTGTAACCGCAAAGATGCTCTCGTCTGGAAATCTCTCTATGATCTCTGGTATGTACTCATCTGAAGGCTGATCTGTCTGCAATCGGGAGAGGTGATCAGCTACCACGTTCTTTACTCCAGGTTTATCTTTGATATCCAAATCGAATTCCTGAAGTAAAAGAATCCATCTAAGAAGGCGCGCCTTGGCATCCTTCTTTTCCATCAAAAATCTGATAGCTGAGTGATCGGTGTAAACTGTGATCTTTGAACCAAGTAAATAAGATCGAAACTTGTCTAATGCAAACACTACTGCCAACATTTCTTTTTCGGTCACTGTGTACTTTCTCTGAGCATCATCTAAGGTCTTGCTGGCATAGTGTATAGCTATGGGAAGTCCATTCCTCCTCTGCCCTAATACAGCCCCGACCGCAAAATCTGATGCATCCGTCATGATCTCGAAGGGTAGAGACCAATCAAGGGGCTGTAGGACAGGAGCACTCATTATCTTTTCCTTTAATGTGAGAAAGGCATGAAGACATTTGTCATTTAAAACGAACTCGATGTCTTTGCCTAATAATTCAGTTAACGGTCGGGCAATCTTGGAGAAGTCTTGAATAAACCGTCGATAAAAGCCGACGTGCCCCAGAAATGACCGTAACTGTTTGATGTTGGATGGTGGCTCGAGTTTCTTGATGACGTCCACCTTGGTAGGGTCAACCTCCATGCCTCGCTTGGAGATGACGTGCCCCAACACGATCCCGTGAGTAACCATTCGTCTCCTCCTCTCTCCTATCTTGTCTCTCATTCCTCAGCTAAAAGATCATATCTCTCAATCCAGGCTGGATGTCAGCTTGCTCACTCAACTGTGCCTGGATGTCCTGAATAGAAGCTAACACCGTACTATTGATCTCATTCTACTCTACCATGGTACTCTTTCCCTTTGGTGGCATAGTGCTCTGATTTTGTCTCAATAAATTCATATTGCATTACATTAGTCCTTTGAAATGGAAGAGTCACAAATGACAGTTAGAGATTAGAGTCAATCTCAAACAATGGATTTATTGATAAGAAGATGGGAAATAGGGATATTAGGAAAGTAAGTCTTCATGAAGAGAAGATGATCGAACTGGAGTGTGAAATGAGCTAGTGTTTCCATACAAGAAATACTCCAATTTAACATCTTTGATGTCAAGAGGGCAAATGCAAGAACATGAAGTATAGTCCATAAGAAAGAAGGAAAAAGGCATGAAGGATGCGAATGGATCTTTACACTAACAAACAAACATAATACAACCCCTGATTCACCAACTGAACACAAGTAGAGACCGTAAGGGTTTGGTCTTTTATATTTTCAATTTTAGTTTTAGTGAATCTACAAGAAGTTACTTAATACCAAACACACAGGGTGAGCCGCCACTATCATCCAACGTACGTTCTCAATCCTCCCCAATCAGTGGAGCTATCTGCCTGTGCTGTCGGGTTCAATATCAAGCCCAAAGGGAGAAAGGAGAATGAGCAGACCAAAACGATTTTCTAATGTCTGAGGAAAGCACTTTCATCTCAACCATACATTACAGAGATGCTTATAGGAGCATAAGGCAGAAGTCCAGGGATTGGGCGCCTTCCTTATGGTTGCGTCCACATCTACTCTGTTTGGAGGTAAGTACCTGCAAACAATGAGGGGGTTACTCTCCCAAAACAATGTGATTATTTGTCCTTCCGTTTATTTGAGGGTCGAGTTTTCTTTACCAGTCCCAGTTTTAGAAATTTTATCACTTTTTGGATTTTTTTCAAGTAAGTTGTCTAATAATATTTCCAATTCCTTTTGATCCCAAGTAAGTGAAAAATAAGGAAGGAAATTGGAAAAGCTGGTGCACGATGAAATAAATGATGCATGCAAAGAAAGATATGCGTACCTTTCACTAACACTCTACATGCAGAGTGATCCGCGCATAAAAATAAAGACAGATATAAAACTAACCTAAATGATGCAAGAGAATCGTCCTAGTAGTAACTTATATTAATGGACAAGAACTAATAGATTTGACTAAGTCCATTACTCCAATATAGTCTATAAGAACATATTCTTTTAAGGGCTTCGGACCTAATCGATTACCTTGCTCAAGTAAGATAATGAAATCAACTTCTAAAGGACTCAAGCACAAAAAACCTTGAGAAAACAAATAAAAATAAAATATATGAAAACAAAATACGATAAGGTCCCCCAAGTGCACCAGCACTTTGTGAAACATACCGCTCACACACAAGAGTATAGAAAAAATAAAAAAAGAGGCAAGTGCCAAGAAAATAATTACAGCTTTTTACAAGAATAATGATGCAAATAAAATACTAAAAAGAAAACAAAAAGAATGTTCAAAATTCTGCAAAATCTTCCATGTCTTCTGCTTCTTCCTTCTACGTTGTCATACTGCTTGATGAAGAAACAAGCTGCCTATGCTTCGCGTTGGTGCACCGATGCTCCTAGGAATGCTGCCCTTGCTCGTCGGGCTCTCGAAAGAAAGAGAGAAACAAAGGAAATGTCATGTCACAGTTTTGAAAAATATGACAAAAGAGATGTCAAACCTCTAAAGAAATTCTGCACAAGGCCCGTCTTTGGTATATCGTGATGGGGGCACTTTTTCATCAAATCTTTAAATTTTGCCATGCCTCGTGAATAGGTTCATGGGACATTTGGGAGAAGTTGGAAATCAAGGACCGCATCTAATTCAGTCATCCAAGGATACAATACTTATCAAAAATGCTGACCTCTCTACCCAAGATGTAACAACCTTTTCTAAATGATTTATCCAGTATAATGCCTTGTCCATAAGACTGAAAGGAAAAACTATCATCTTATCTACCTCTAATGGAATGTTAGGGTAGCTTATGGTTCCACATATGCAGTCAAATTGTTAGAGGTGTACATAAGGTTCTTCATTAATGTGTTTGTGAAATATTGGTATTAGAGGTAAAATTATGGGCTTAAGCTCAACATACCCAAGAATCATAGGTATCTGAATCTATTTATTCGTTTATCCTACCCCTGGATTATAAGCATCCTGAAGTGTAATCTTAGCCACTGGCTCTAGTGGATCACCTCCTTATTGGACATGCGAGCCCACAACAAGCCATTATGCAATAAATGTTATTGCGAATATTATTCCCTGATATGAAATGAAGAATAAATAATTTGCATAATAGTTCCCTTAGTACAATTAGGGTTATGTACCATGGCCATCTTGATAATCATACACCTGTTGATTCAGTTATTGAATCATGGAGGCTGGTGCTTCGATAAATATCTAAAGAGTTAGATTGAGGGCTCATCAAGCACCGGCAAATGATTGTTAAGAGATGCTCTCCGACCTGAGTAGGAGATGACAATCCTTTCTCATCTAGGCTGATATCTAACTGACCTCTTGATACATGTCCTCTACACAGGAATAGAGATTTGGAGGTGTTATATAAGTTAGGTCAAGGAGTTGACTTAACGAGATCGAGATAAACAAAGTCCTATTACGTATGCTGTCACGATATAGGCACGCATCCTCTGACTGGAGACAGATGTGTTACTATATGTCTGAGTATGTACATTTGGCGGACCAATAGATTGATGACCTAATCAAGGTCTATACACCGGCGCGATGGTGTGCATGTAAGGGCATATGAGTAATACGATCTCTAAAAGGGATCATACAGGTTCATTGCTGAACTGGAAGACATGAGCTCACTCATGAGATATTGGGAAGAATCAAATTCCATGCATGATCGTCTCACTTTGAAAGCTTGACTGAATTTGTAGGTTTGATATATACTTTTGGAAAAGTATATGATCAACACCTGGGTATGATATATGCTTTTGGAAAGCATATGATCGATACTGACACCCAATGATCAAATGAGAAACTTAATGATAAATCCCTGAAGTAGAAAGTATAAAATTGATCTTATACTTTGGGTATATTCTGGGTCTTCCAGTTTGTAGGATGTACATGTATTGGGAATACTTGAGGGCAATGTGATCATAAACGATTGTATAACCATGACGCTTCCATTCCTAGGGAGTGATGAAATGGGTCTGGATTTTAGTGACTCCTCTCAGTAGAGAAGTAATCTGATCTTAGTCCAAATGTTGGACATTGATCTGAATGTGATTCAGATGCAATGAGAAGATTAGATTTGTGGTCTTGATTTAATCAAGCATCTATGGGAGGCCTGAGATCTGGATTTGAGATGTGATCTCAATATCCAAGGCACTACACATGGAATAATACAATCGCCCTGTCCTTATCTCCAAGTATTCGCAGAGATAGTGCATTATCCTTGAAAGAGTTCGGGATAATTTCATTGTTGATATAAGTATCCGAGCATTGAGAAAATGGATAATTAAATGTTATTTAATTGTCATGAATAATATGAAATTTGATTCATATTATAAAGAGAGTTATCTTAGATAGTTAAATGTTATTTAATTATCAAAGATGTAGATAATATGAATATGATTCACATTATTTGGGCATATGAGAATAGAGATCCAAGATGATTAAATGTGATTTATTTATCATGGATATTAATAATGTGGATAACACTATCCATATTGATCATATATATTATAAATGTGATTTATAATATATAAGAGAGAGCAATTTGTAATTTACATTTGTTAATTTAATGTTGATGTGAATTGGATTCACATTGGACATTAAATTGAAAATGTAATTTACATTTTATTTTGGGTTGTGAATGTGATTCACAAATTTCCAATGGCAAGATTGCAATATTTTACACAAAATAATTATGAATTATTTTTGTCGAATAATTTGCAACAAAAGTTGTTGCAAATCTTGGAGATTACATGGAAGATGAAAATGCCACCTTCCTAAAGGAGGAGGGTGGATGGCTACCACTCCTATTAGGAAAGGGTGGCCGTCCCCCCTCTCCACATGGAAGGAGGCACTCTCTCTTCCATTATCTCCATGTATTGATGATTGAATTTTGTGATTAAATTGTGTTGATTTATCGATATATATTTAATCCAAATTAAATTAATTGTTGTTGATTTTTACAAATACAAATCTTAGCCATTAAAAAAACACAAATCAATGAGAGCCATTGTATTTGTGTTTCCCATGGATTGAGATCCATGGATCCCAAAATATTATAAATAGAAGGGCACCCCTTGCTCTTCAAATGATAATAAGAATATAACTCTCTCTCTCACACACTCTCTCTCTTTCTCTCTACATGCCCACACTCTCTCTCTCTCATATGGCCGTCCACCATGGATGCCCTAGAGAGAGTCTCCATCGCCGAAGCGTCGCCGTTATTCTGCCCGATCATTTGCTCGTGGATCTACGTCTCCTTCGGTGCACCTCGCTCGTGAAGAAGACGTCGGATCTCATATGTCAAGATCAGGAGATCCGCCGCTTGGATCATCAACATGGATTGTGAGAAGCACATGTTTCATCAACACGCTTGCAAGCATCTCCTCCATCGGATCGGACTTGAGACAGGAGGTCTCTTCGTTTAGAGACTCGATCGCAACCACGCTTCAAGAGGTAACCTTAATACTTGTTTGTGGTTTAGATGAAATGATCCGAGAAGTGTTCTTGGATCATGTGGTTTCATCGCATGAAAATTTTTTATTTCCGCTGCCTCGAGCAACTAGTGCGACTAGTCACTGCCGATCGTATACGATGCGAACCTCACGCTTCCATGATGCGCTTAAGGATCTTACCATATCCTTCAAGTGGTATCAGATCCTTAGGTCTAAGGTTTCGGATACGATCCATAAACCTCAGCCGACTTGGGTTTGTTAGGGTTTGCGAAAGTTTTATCGCATTTCATTTTTACATCTCTGTTTAGTGATTATTTTCGATCCTAAGTAAATTGTTTTAACATAAAATAACTTGGATTTTGTTCCCCATTAAATAAGGAAACCGTAGGATCTGAGTTTGCATGATTTCGAATCTGTTTGCTCAAGTTATGGTCATTTTAGTGAACATGTATCCACAGTTTCGGGGACTGCGAATCTTAAGATAATTAAAGAGTTAATTGCAGATTTGAAATGCCTTGAAATGCATGCAAATCACTTATATTCTTATTTAAATCAAATTATCAAACTTTAGAAACTTACTTTGCTTAATTTGGATTTAAATTGATTGAGATATGCTAATTTTAGTAAGTGAGGGTCACTGTTGGAAATTACTTTCCTAATCAAGAACCTTGTGATTGTCATTTAATCAATTAGTGAAATTAAATTGTTTAACTTCCTGAAATAATTATAGATTAATATTTATGAAATATTTGATGATAATTAATATTTATGAAATATTTGATGATAATTATTTCCTTAAATGACATTTCCTTAACCAATAATTGATAAGATGTGATGTAGATCATAATTGGTTCCACAATCCACTTTCCAACAAACATGTTGCTTGAATAGGATTTGGGATTTGTTTAGCAAATCTCATTATAATGTTAATCAAAATTGTTATGATTATTATTATATGGTATAACTTCGGTTGAAAGACCGATTATAATCTCAAGTACAAAATGATCAATTTGGCATTATCTTTTCCCGAGGTGGATATGGTGTCTATTCGGGGAGCATTGGGGTAGCAGGTTGCACCTTGTGCAGTCTGTCCCACTCCCATTGGTACTGGCCATGACAGCGGGTAGGTACTTGATAATGTAGGAGAGATCACGGTGTATTTTTCTAATTATTAAAATTCAGAATAATATGTGTTTGATATAATACCATAATTCAAGTAACAATAAAGATTGTTTGTTGGATAGTAATTGGATCATTAATTTAATATGATTAGATTAATTGAAATCCAATTAAAATTAAAACACTCTATTATGAATAGAGATGTTATTTCCCTTGGAAGAATTAATAATAATGAATATGATTCATGATGATTAATTAGAATTTGAATATAATATGGAGGATCACATAAGTAACATCCATGGTCTCCTGTTAAGGCGAAGGGTTCCATCGCTAGGGATTTTATGTAGGAGATGCATGTCCGAAGTGACGGCTCTTGTATGCAAGCGCATCTGGATCGGGCTCTTCGCTTCTCGAAAGAGTAAGGACGTATGTGTAGTGACTTCAATATCGGGTCCTCATATTATTGGGGCGATATTTGATTGCACATAACGAGTTGTATTCATGTTGACGTTTGGTTCAATTAATGACGGGTCAACATCACCTTAGGGGTGGTGGGTCCGGGTGTTAAAGATCAAATTGGGAGATGCATGTTGGACTTGCAAGGCGAAATTTGTTCCTGCTTCTTTTTATCCGAGTTACAGGTTCTCATATTATTGGGATGTAACAAAGTTAGAAAGGAGATCCCAGATCTTGTTGAGATATAATGGTAGGTATATCTCTTACATTAAAAGTGATTAAGGGAATGAACTTTCAGTGTTGACAAGACAAGACAACTTTGATATAAAAATTCCTAAATCAAAGTAAAATGTGTGTATATATTTTTATTTATATATATTTATGCAAATTTCTTATTTCAGATAATCCTTCATTAAACCCACTCATTAATATACTCAATAATAACCGGTAAAATATCATGGATTGGATTCTTGATCAAGATATTGTACATGCAGTTGAACACATAATGTATGTGGTTGCAATGTGCAAGTTTCCTCATAATAATGAGGAATGACAATCATAATAGACAATAGGACTTCAACCCTAGGGTTTTTATGTCTCTATAGTCTTGATCTCTCGTCGAATGTACTTTGGAAGTGACATGTCAATGATGATCGTAATTGTCAAATAATCCTTATAAAATTCTAAGAAGATATTCTGGCATACATATGTGCCCTCGACATTTAATCATGAATGACGTGGTTCTCTACATCATGCAGAATGGTGGCTCTATAAGAGATGATGTATTCAAATTGTTTGAGTACCTAGCTGAATCAATGTTTTAAGAGTTTAGATGGATGTAGATACGATGAGTGTCATCATTCTACTGTCTATACTCTGGTCATTCATATTATTCATATTGTATGAATTGAATGAAGCATGTATAAATGTTGAAATACTCTTATATTGAAATTTTTGATTTCAACATAAGAGATCCTTTGACTTGAGCAATGGTTGTTTATAGATAAAGGGAGCGTAGTGGAAGCATAGGTTGGACCCAATTAAGAAAGAAAGTCAAAGAGTTGACTGTACTTCTGTGACTTCCATATGGCATTCAAAGAGTTGGATGAATGCCAATACTGCAATGAGTTGATGTGTTGATAGTATGACTATCAAATCTATCTAGAATCCTAAGAGAAGGAATGAGATAGTACATGAGAATAATCTGCATATAATCATTGAAATTGACTTACTTATTTGATAAGATAAAGTCTAATAATTGTATCTCAATCTTCTAATGACACTTGCAATTGGTTGTATATGTTTTAGAATATTAGAAATTTGATCTTAAGATGTAATGGTCATCCATGTTGGAATTGATGCAATTGTCGCAACAATTTCCACCGGATCAATAGACTTCATATTTTCAGTGGGAGCCCTTAGTCTTAGAGAATGTCTCTGTGATTTGGATATTAGAATACACTCATAGTTTATTTCTAAATGTTGGGAATAAACATGGATTCTGGAATAGACCTATCTTAAAGAGTTATGATGGAGATATTTCAGATAGTAACCTAACATCTAGTGGACTCCACTAAATTAGAAAATCAATGATGGTTCATTAAGATTTCTACTACTGAAAATTAAATCTTTAAAGATCAATAGGAGGATGAAGATCATTTGACAATGATCTGGCATCATGTTTTGGGCATATGTCTGTTGATGAGATCAATAGACAAGTAAGAGATGAAACATTAGAATGTCTAACATTTCAAATCTTGCATACTTGTGAATATTATATTCAAAAGTAAAAAAATGTTGAATACACCCTTCCTTGAAATTGTGTAAGATGTTAAGGTTCAAGTTCTCATACATATTGATGTATGTGAATCAACTATATCATAGTAAACATTATGGATATGTGATATCTATTGATGATTATGTATGCTATGAGATTTCTTCTCTTCACCTAAGAGACCTTTGAAATATTCAAAGATTTCACAATTTTGGTTTAGAACCAAAGTTTGAAGGAAGATGAAATGAATTTGATCTAACCAAGGTAGCTTGTACCTATTAGATGAATTCAAGGAATACCTTATGGAGATGTAAATATCATTCTTATCTCAATCCTCTTAATGCACCTTAACTCAATAGAGTTGTAGGGAGATACAATTGGATCATATGTGACATGATTTGATCAATGATGATTCTTAGCATAATTACCTCTTAGTTTCCAAGGTATATATGTAGTAGAGACTACAATATATATCCTTAAAAGGTTCCATGCTGGTAAATTGAAATCTAGCACTAGAGAGTGCTACTTCATTAGGAAAATAAAGTATGGTATTGGATACCTAATTTATACCTTGAGATTTTTAAAAGATTTCATATTTGAGAATGTGATTCTTAGATCATGAGACTCTTGAGAATCATGATGAAAACGAAGTAAAGGAACTCATTTAGTCTTGAGAAGATAATGAGGCTCCTAAAATTGGAAACTAAAAGGACAATTAAAGATGAAACACTAATACCTCTTCAAATAAGTTTGAAGATGGATTCCATGTGTCAGTTGAATCTTACAATGATCTATCTTCATGTGATGAAGCTTCTGAAGAGCATAGTATGGAAAGATGGATGTTAGCAATAAATTATAAAGTAGACTTCATATACAAATGTTGTATATGGACCGTCGAGGATCCACCTATATGGGTAAGACCCATTAAGGTGTAAATGGATCTTCAAGAAAAAGAGGGAACTTGATGAGAAGGTAGATACCTTCAAAGCATGGATTGTAGCCATGAGCTGCACACCAAAGAGAAGACCTCGCCTGCAATGAGACTTGATCTTCAGTGACCATGCTTGAAACCATCAAAATATTGCTAATTATAGCTACACAACTTGACTTTGACATCTTCAAGATGAAAGTCAAGATTGCATTCCTCTATGAATACCTCTCCAAGGAATTTCACATGAAGTAGCCCCAGGGCTTCATGGTTGAGGAAAGCAAGGTGTGCAAGCTGAAGAACTCCATCTATGGACTCAAATAAGCTTCTTGTAGTTGGAACATAAGATTTGATGAAATTATAAATGTTATGATTTCATCAAATTCTTGATGAACCATGTGAAGCTTAGTGGGAGTGCCATTGTGTTCATCGTACTTAATGTAGATAATATCCTAATCATTTGTAATGATATAAGGATGATAATAATAAGTGTTTTATAGACTGGTTGTTCCATACCTTGATATAAGATCTCAAGAATACATCTTAGATCTTAGTTCTGAAGTTGTTTAGAAGCAAAGAGAAGAGGGTATTGGGACTATCACATTAGTGGTACACCTTAGATATATTCCATTTTCTGGAAAATTCTAAGAAAGGCTTCTTTCCTAAGATATGGTACTAACCTATCTAAAGGGATAGCGCCTCAAAGAGTTGAGGATGTTAATGCTAAAACTGCTTGCCCTTGTGCATCAGTTCCGACAAGCCGGGTATATGCTACATGTGTACAAAAGCCAGATGTCTACCATGCAGTGGGAGTAGTAAACTGTTACTAATCCTACTATGGTGATAAAACACTTGATTGCAGAAATAACAATATCTTCATAGAGTGCAAAACTTTTGAGATAGTGATCTCAAAGTCTTATCTTCAAGAAATTAAGACTTTATAGATAGTGATCTAAAAGGTTTTACTGCGGATACCTTAGGAGATAGAGATCTCCAGGATTAAGGGTCTTATAATGAGGATGATAGAAATTAAATACTGGTTAAATGATTATTGAGTTGTAGTGTCAATGACACTATAACTAATAATGTTGAGTATTGGTTGCATAAGATGCAATTTTCGCATTGAATGCGAGAACTGTTACTCAGAGATATGCAAGTGCCGTAAAAGGACTTGGCGTTGTCTATCGGGAATAAATCAACTATTTTTCTAAATACCCTACGATTGTCACATGAGTGTGGGTTTAAATGATTAGCCCATTAATGGCTCTTTGGAATAGTGGGAGATTGTTGGACATGCGAGCCCACGGCGAGACATTATGCAATAAATGTTATTGCGAATATCATTCCCTGATCTGAAATGAAGAATAAATAATTTGCATAATAGGTCCCTTAGTACAATTAGAGTTATGTACCATGACCATCTTGATGATCATAAGCTGTTGATTCAGTTATTGAATCATAGAGGCTGGTGCTTGGATAAAGATCTAAAGAGTTAGATTGAGGACTCACCAAGCACCGTCAAATGATTGTTAAGAGATGATCTCCATCCTGAGTAGGAGATGGCAATCCTTTCTCATCTAGGTTGATATCTAATCAACCTCTTGATTCAGGTCCTCTGCATAGGAATAGAGATTTGGAGGTGTTAGATAAGTTAGGTTAAGGAGTTGACTTAATGAGATCAAGATAACTAAAGTCCTATGATGTATGTTGTCGCAATATGGGCACACATCCACTGACCGGAGACAGATATGTTATTATATGTATGGGTATTTACATTTGGCAGACCAATAGGTTGATGACCTAATCAAGGTCTATACACCGACGCGTTGGTGTGCATGTAAGGGCATATGAGTAATACGATCTCTCCAAGGGATCATACAGATTCATTACTTAACCGGAAGACATGAGCTCACTCATGAGATATTGGGGAGAATCAAATTCTGTGTACAGTCGTCTCGCTTTGGAAGCTTGATTGAATTTGTAGATTTGATTTATACTTTTGGGAAAGTATATGATCAACACCTGGGCATGACATATGCTTTTGGAAAGCATATGATCGATACCGACTCCCAATGCTCAAATGAGAAACTTAATGATAAATCCCTGAAGTAGAAAATATAAAATTGATCTTATACCTCGGGTTTATTCTGGGTCTTCCAGTATGCAGATTGTACAGGTATTGGGAATACCTGAGGGTGATGTGATTATAAACGGTTGTATAACCATGACGCTTCCATTCCTAGGGAGTGATGAAACGGGCCTGGATTTTAGTGACTCCTCTCAGTAGAGCAGTAATCTGATCTTAGTCCAAATGTTGGACATTGATCTGAATGTGATTCAGATGCAATGAGAAGATTAGATTTGCGGTCTTGATTTAATCAAGTATCTATGGGAGGCTCGAGATCTGGATTTGAGATGCGATCTCAATATCCAAGTCACTATACATGGAACAATACAATCGCCATGTCCTTATCTCCAAGTATTCGCGGAGAAAGCACATTATCCTTGAAAGAG
The DNA here is from genome assembly GCA_037367405.1 of Ottelia alismoides. NCBI lineage: Eukaryota > Viridiplantae > Streptophyta > Magnoliopsida > Alismatales > Hydrocharitaceae > Ottelia > Ottelia alismoides. The sequence goes on from JAZKJV010006501.1 coordinate 334,932, forward strand.
TTCAGGATAATTTCATTGTTGATATAAGTATCCGAGCATTGAGAAAATGGATAATTAAATGTGATTTAATTGTCATGAATAATATGAATTTGATTGATATTATAAAGAGAGTTATCTTAGATAATTAAATGTGATTTATTTATCAAAGACGTAAATAATATGAATATGATTCCCATTATTTGGGCATATGAGAATAGAGATCCAAGATGATTAAATGTGATTTAATTATCATGGATATGAATAATGTGGATAGGACTATCCATATTAATCATATATATTATAAATGTGATTTATAATATATAAGAGAGAGCAATTTGTAATTTACATTTGTTAATTAAATGTTGATGTGAATTGAATTCACATTGGACATTAAATTGAAAATGTAATTTACATTTTATTTTGGGTTGTGAATGTGATTCACAAATTTCCAATGGCAAGATTGCAATATTCACAAAATAATTATGAATTATTTTTGTAGAATAATTTGCAACAAAAGTTGTTGCAAATCTTGGAGATTACATGGAAGATGAAAATGCCACCTTCTTAAAGGAGGAGAGTGGACGGACACCACTCCTATTAGAAAAGAGTGGACGTCCCCCCTCTCCACATGGAAGGAGGCACTCTCTCTTCCATTATCTCCATGTATTGTTGATTTAATTTTGTGATTAAATTGTGTTGATTTATCAACATATATTTAATCCAAATTAAATTAATTGTTGTTGGTTTTTACCAACACAAATCTCGGCCATTAAAAGAAACACAAATCAATGAGAGCCATTGGATTTGTGTTTCCCGTGGATTGAGATCCATGGATCCCAAAATATTATAAATAGAAGGGTACCCCTTGCTCTTCAAATGCTAATGAGATCATAAGTCTCTCTCTCTCTCTCTCTCTTTCTCTCTACATACCCACTCTCTCTCTCATATGGCCGTCGACCATGGATGCCCTAGAGAGAGTCTCCATCACCGCAGCGTCGTCGTTATGCTGCTCAATCGTTTGCTCGTGGATCTCCATCTCCTTCAGTGTGCCTCGCTCGTGAAGAAGATGCCAGATCTCATGTGTCAAGATCATGAGATCCGCCGCTTGGATCATCAACATGGATTGCGAGAAGCACATGTTTCATCAACACGCTCGCAAGCGTCTCCTCCGTCGGATCGAACTTGAGACAAGAGGTCTCTTCGTTTAAAAACTCAATCGCAACCACGCTTCAAGAGGTAACCCTAATACTTGTTTGTGGTTTAGATGAAATGATCCGAGAAGTGTTCTTGGATCATGTGGTTTCATCGTATGAAAATTTTTTATTTTCGCTGCCTCGAGCAACTAGTGCGACTAGTCGCCACCGATCGCATACGATGCGATCCTCACGCTTCCTTGATGCGCTTAAGGATCTTACCATATCCTTCACTCCCCCATTCCCACCTCCATTCATCTCCTCCTCTCTCATGTCTTGTCTCTCATTCCTCAGCTAAAAGATCATATCTCTCAATTTGGCCTGGATCTTAGCTTTCTCACTCAACTGTACGTGGATGGCCTAAATAGAAGCTAACATCATACTATTAATCTAATTCTACTTTGCAATGGTACTCTTTCCCTTTGGTGGCATCAAGTGCTCAGAATCTGTCTCTGAAAATTCACATGGCATTAGATTAGTCCTTAGAAATGACAGAGTCTCAAATGATAGTTAAAGATTAGAGTCAATCTCAAACAATTGATTTATTGATGAGAAGATAGGAAATAAGGATATTTGAAAAGTAAATCTTCATGAATAGAAGATGACCGAACTGGAGTGTGAAATGAGATAGCAGTGTCCAAATAAGAAATACTCAAATCTGACATCTTTGATGTCAAGAGGGAAAATGCAAGAACACAAAGTCAAGTCCGTAAGAAAGACGGATCAAGGCACGAAGGGCACAGATGGATCTTTTCACTAACAAACACACGCAATACAAACCCCGATTCACCAACTGAACACAAGTAGAGACTGTAAGAGTTTGGTCTTTTATATTTTCAATTTTAGTTTTAGTGAATCTAAAAGAAGTTACTTAATACCAATCACACAGGGTAAGTCGTTGTTATCACCCAACGTACTTTCTCAATAATCCACAATCAATGGAACTATCTGCCCGGGCTGTCGGGTTCAATATCAAGCCCAAGGGAGAAAGGAGAATGAGCACACCAAAACGATTTTCTAATGTCTGAGGAAAGTGCTTTCATCTCTACCATACATTATAGAGATGTTTGCAGGAGTAAAAGGCAGAAGTCCATTGTTCGGGCGCTATCCTTATGATTGCGTCCTCACCCACTCTGTTTGGAGGTAAGTACCTGATGAAAGGGGTTTCAGCCGAGGTCGTATCTTTCCACAAGGCGGAGAGACAGTCGCTGAGTTGACCTCAGACAAAATCCCCAAATCGATCAACAATTAACCCACGATAAATATATGCAATGAATATCCAAAAATGTGGAGTTAAAATTTATTATAACTCTACATGCAAATGTGTATAGGTGTAAGTACAGGTAGAGGTCGAACACTGGGAGGCGAATGGTTGTATGTCATGTATCATTCAATTATTCAATCAATTGTTCATGTCCTTTTATTGTTTTTGTGGGTTTTGGATTTTATATTTTTTATATATTTTTTTGTTTTTATAATTTTTATTTTGTTTTTAGATTTTATATTTTTTTAATTATTTTTAATTATATTTTTATTCATATAAATATAAATAGATAGATATATATAAGACATATATATATATAAAGAGATATATATATATATATATAAAAGAAGAGAGAGAGAAGTACTATAGTCTATAGATATATGTGTATACTTAAAAGATATATATATAGATATAATTTTTTTCTTTGGCTTTTTAATATTTTTCTAAATTTTTTTATTTTTTTCTGAAATATTTCTAATTTTTATGTATTTTTAAATGCAAAAATGTCCACAATATAGGACTAAATAAATAGCCGAATATAATTTGGGTTTTAAAAATATAAAATAAACTCCAAAAATTCCCAAATTAATTTTAATATATTAATAATAATATATAGATAATTATAAAAGATAAAAATATATTTTTTTGGGATTTTTTTAAGGATTTTTCTATTTTTTTGTTGGATTTTGGAGCTTTCTGATTTTTTAATTTTCTTTTTCATATTTTTAGGGTTTTTCATTTTCTGGACTCAATATATATATATATATGTATACCATATATAATTTTTTTGGGATTTTTCAAAAACATATTCTGATTTTTTTGTATTTTCTAATTTAGACAGTGCAAAAAATGGCTTCTATTTCATTTTTAATAATTAGGAAAAATGCAAAAATGCGAAATAAAATGTTGGCGTGAACTAGAATGGCATGGAGCACCTATCCTAATTTTTGTGAATTATTAGAAGCCTTCTAGTTATTTTTAATAAATAGATAAAGAGACAAAAATAAAACTGCCTGGTAGGGGTATTTTTGCAAATGAAATAAGTTACAGGGGCATCAGTGCAAAAATACAACAGAAATAAACATTTATTTTAATTTTTAGAACTATTTTACAATATACAAAAACCGCCAGGGTAAACATGCAAAATTTCACGCGCCTCACGTGGGACTGCACGTGAGGCGCGGAAGGACCTAAATGTAATTTCAAGAAACTCAGGGTCCATTCTGCAAAAATTACATTTTATTTACAACTTGCTATATATTTTACAAGATTAAAAATTAAATACAAAAATGGCAGGGGCTAGATGTGCAAATTACCCCCAAAAGGCGCTTTATCCGACGGCTGATCTTCGTTCACTTGACACGTGGCGCCTCCACGTGCGCCGATGACGGTTCGCCGATGAGCGGTTGAGATTAGATCACTCGCGTGATCTGACGGTCGCTGCTTCGCTCCATCGGACGGTTGCTGCTCGATCTGGGCCTTCGTCTTCATCCAACGACTGAGAGGACGTGTGGAAGAACAAGGAAGAAGACTCGCCGGGGCGAGCTTCCTCCTCCTCGATCTCGCTCTCCGGCCGGTCTTCTCTGCTCCTGAAGGTCCACAAAACTTCCTGGCAGGGTCTCCTTCATGCTGGAGGTCTTGGATCGGTCGGAGGTACCCTAGAGCGCCGCCACGAGCTCGGTGAAGAAGTGGGGCTCCAGGTACCTCCGCCGGCTTGGGAATCGTCTCCTGGTGCTTCTCAACGCACCTAACCTGCACAGAAAGATAGAGGGGCTCGAGAGCGTCTCCCTCGACTCGGGGTTCGAAGCTGACAGCACAGGGATGAAGGTGGGCGAAGAAGCTCCGGCGAAGGGTGGTGGAAGGGCTTCGATTCGCGGATTCAGAAGCAAATCCGGTTGGACAAGGTGGCTAGGATATGGAGAAGGCGTAGGGGAATGAAATGGCAGTGGAAGGTGGTCGGGGTACAGTCGGAAGCACAGTGAAAAGCTCGCCGGAGCGGAGCTCCGGCAAACTTCGAATCGCCTAAACTAAGCTAATCTATGAATCTAAATGCGAAATAAATGACAGGAATAAAATGCTGGAATGGAAACCTACCTATAAATGATAAATCCACAGCTCTTATACCTGGGGGCCGCCAGGGAGCAGGGTGGTCGCCAGAGCACCACCGCGACAAAATTTCCCACCTCCTTGGGCCGAATCGAGGTGCTGGGAAGCGCCTCCTGTCACAAGGGCTCCGCCAGGAGCTCATTCAAGCTCAAAGAAGGGGATGAAAATGGCCAAATTCGTCCAAGGAAGTGGGAGGAGTTATTTATATACATTCCAAGGGACCCCCATTGACCGGCGATTATTAAAGAATCGGTGGTATGTACAAGGGATCTAAGAGGACGGTGAGAATCTTGGATGATCAGAGAACAAAATCCATGAAGGATTCGAGGGCGATGGATGAAAGGGACGCCCAGGAAAAAGGCATGAAAATCGGGGAAAAGACAGTCCACGTCAGGTCAGGCGCCTGGGGGCGCAGTTGACCGACCGGTCAACAAACGCAGGCGTCTGATTGGTCCACGTCAACAAGAAGTTGACCGATTTATTTAACATAATAAATGAATTAATTAGATTTTTCATATAAAATAAAAAATGTTCATAAATTATTGTAGTATTTAATTACCATTTTTATTTATTTTTTTGAAATATATTTTTACGGTTTTATTAAAATATGGTATTTATAAGTATATTTATAAACATTTATTTTTATTTTGTTTATTTTCTTTTATTATTTTATTTTCTTATTTTATAAATTTATAACTTATTTTTGTGAGTATAAATATATTTTTATTTAATTTTTATGAGTTGATTTACATTTTTAAATAAATGTGTATATGCATATGTTAGTATACTTTTAGGTATTTTACCTATATATTGTATACATTTTATTTATTTAATGAATTTTATGTGTTTTTATTATGGATTTGTATTTTTAATAAGATATATACAATATATACATTATTACAAAAATATAAAAGAATTGAATAATTAAAGAATGTTTTCCTCTTTTATTTATGTACATACTCCACATAGGTATTTTGCCTATATATTTTACATAAACTTATTTTATTTTACAAATTCTTTTGGATTTATTCTAAGGCTAATATGTATATGAATTATATACATTATTTACAAGATTTTAAAAATATAAATTTATAAAAATAATGAATTATTGAATAAAATGAATATTTTAATCAGGTATTATATACAAGAAGGGCCAAAAACCTAACTTCTGCATATGGACTCCAAAAATTATGAAACCAATTTTATAAAATAGTTTATGAAATGGTATATACAATTAAAGGTGAGTTTGGGTGATTTGGAGTTTTTATTTGCAAGATATGGGTCTGTGAAGTTGAGATTTTGGCTTTTTATTATGTGTATAAAATGTACACTGTGTATTATTTTTACACAAGCTCAATTTTGTATTTTTATTTACATTATTATCTACAACTTTCATGAGAAAAGTTTATTTATTTGATGAATAAATAATTATGTACAAAATAGGTGTCACAAATGCATAAATGGATGAATAAATAAATGAGGTATTTATTATACTGCTGGCCCTTATCTCCCCCTACTTTATTCCTTATCGACCAATTCCATGCTGGCCTTGGTCTCGGGGTTAGGGTCATAAAATATTTGCAATATTTTATTCCTTTTTCTTTTCTTCTCTTTATTCTATAATTTTGGCATTAAAAACCTTATTTAATGCACAATAAATACAAGAAACAATGAATGCTATTATATACAAATTAATCCTATTTACATGCATTTGCTGGGGTTTTTAAGACCAAAATGATAGAATAAAGGTGATGAAATGGAGATTCATCACCCCCCTATACTTGCCTTTGCTAGTCCCTAGCAAATACTTATGCAATAAGTACAAAAAGAACAACGAATAAGAAGAAAAGAAAAAGCAAAAATAAAGAATGTAAAGAATAAATTGACTTGATCATGATTATTAAACTTATCTGTATAAAATCAAAGTTTGGAGCTCAGGTTAGACCTTGGTCTGAGAATGTGTGTGGAACCTAGTCGGGAACCAAATCTAAAACACAACAGCCTCTGAGAGTCACAGAACTCGGTTCAAATCACCTCAATAGCCAGGTCAGAACTAGCCTACATCATACGCAAACCCTTATGACTATGAAGCTGACTTGTACAGTGTAAGTGATAGTGGCTCTCCCCAACTGAAATGACAAAGAGACTGACTTCTCCAGAATGACAACCCAATGATTCCCTAATCCAACAGCTCTTTCCTCGAGGAGCGGGGTATTCCTTTCTAAGTTCAAGTGGCATCCAACTCAAGAGGAGGGGGTAGAGAAAAGAATGGACGGTAGCCAGTGTAGTTACCTATCCTGGGATGCAAGACCAGTGTAGTCAAGTCATCCAGCTGCAGGCTCACATGGTATAACTTTGATGCTCAAGCTTGCTTATTTTCTATACAACATATATACATACTCCGGCAGGCATTTTTATTTTTGTTTACAAGCATGTCCACTTTTTTGGAGTTTCATTTTTCATTCATTTTTTTTTCAACATACTATTCACAGCAGCATTTACATAAGGAGTTTTTCCTCTTGAGCCAGAAGACTATCCCTCTTTTGAAGCATTATTGCAACCCACACTCTCCTGTCGTTAGACCTCATGGCGATTGGACCAGGTTGGGGTGCACTTCCCTCCCTAGAGGAGGACGAATGTTTCCACCCGTGTGCGTCTCAGACTGGCAAATCCAACCCCCTCACCACTCCAACTGAGTTGAGCCAAGTGAAATGTGCAAGTGTCCAAGTTAGGTCACGGTCGACAAGAGTCATACGTGTGTTTCGAAAAGTTCTAGTTAGTCCACTGAGGTGACTTGAACCTAGCCCTGATTTCTCAAAGAATTAAGTCTGAATAGACCTGAAGTACCTTAAACCCGATTCCCATAAGGTTCAAGTGCAATTAGGTGCAGTAAGGTCCAACCAAGCTCCAATCTTCGACTTTATTAGACTAGTTCAATCATCAAGCTCAATGAAAGAATATGAATGCTATGCAAATGCTTTTTACAAATATGGAAAGAATAATGCAATTTTTACGCAAAGAATTTTTGCAAATAATTTGGGCACTCAAAATAGGCAATATGTACAACTATTTACACGGGTGTGCCGCTTTATTTTAATGATTTTTTAAGAATTTAGAATTTAGTTTTTATTTATAGGTATATATGTACACTTATTAAAGAATCTTGTTTATTTTTATTTAAAAATAATAATATAGTATTTTAGTTATTTATTGTATGTGACTATTCCTCAAACTTCTTTGACACAAATTTTTCAAACAATTTTTGAAAACTATAGTCCAAAATAATTTTTACAAACATTTTTGCAAACATGTACACCCATTTGAAAATCATTTTGCAAAGGTTTTTCAAAACAGTATATATAGATTTTTCAAAGTATTTTTGCAACCATTTTTCAAACCATTTGCAAATCATCTTTCAAACATTTTATTTTACACAAAGAAAATTAATTTTACAAACCACACATTTTTACACTGGTTGAAAACATGTAACAAAACGTTTTCAAAACAGTTTTCAATGAATGTTCACAATACTTTTCAAACTACTTTTCAAACATTTTGCAAAAAATATTTTCACCTGATTTATTAATCAGTATATACAAAAGAATTTGAGGAATAATCCCATCCTTTTATTAAGGGTTTTTAACGAATTTAAAGAATTTTTAGCCGAATTATTAGTAAAATACGAGAGTACGAGTTATGGCTAAATATATACATAGTATATACGACCCCCCTATACTTAGCTTGAGCTATGTCCTCATAGATCGAATGGAAAAGAGAAGACATAACTCGTACTTAGTATAGACAAGTCGAAAGAATATACGAATAATGGTGGGAATATACAGATGAACAAATCAGGGGTGCACCCCCCTATACTTAGGACAAAGTACGTCCTAAGTACAGAAAACTGACACAAAGGGGCGACACCTTTTATTTAGATACAGGAGATAGAAAAGGAAAAGAAGAAAAGAAGAAAAGATAGATATATACAGATAGATGAAAAAACCGAGGAGAATATAAACATCACTCCCCCTATACTTAGGGTGAGATATCCCTAAGTATAGGAAAGAAAAGGAGTGACGAAAAATGTGCAAGGAAAGAACAACTTAGTATGTGCCCCCCTATACTTAGGACAAGGTACGTCCTAAGTGTAGATACAAAGATATGGCGATAGATCTAGGGCACACATAACATGTGGGGAAAAAGAATGAAAAAGGCACACATTTATACAAGTGGTGAAAAGCTGGTGAAGTACAGGACGGTGTCTGGTAAGCAACAACCGTGCTCTCGTCGTCGTCTCCCTGTGAGAACGAGGATGCAGTCACAAGGTGCAAAGACACCCGAATCTACAATCAAGTGGGTGTCAGCTACCGGGGACAATAGGTCGAAAGGTTAGATATCGGGTCCGATAGCATGAAGCAGTCAACCGGCTCATAGGGTCAACATGAAGGAACAGAGCCGATACCGTAAGACCGGGAGGAAGAAAGAGCAGTACAGACTCCTCCAGTCAATCATGGTCTCAGATAGATATGAAATAAAGCATATGAGACTGTGTGATGCATGGTGGTGATATAATCTGAAAGTCATAAGAATACACCGAACAATACAATATATGGCTCACTCTTGCGAGGGTCATCAAGGTGAGCGGAATTAGAGAATAATCAGAAGACTCGGCTCCGTGCTCCACCAACTGGGAGACACCAGAGATGAAGCCGAGTACCAACAAACTGATGTACTCTCCCGCAGATAACCCTCGGGGAGTAGTACATGCTAATCAATGAATAATCAGAATAGAAGCTCACCCTTCCGAGGGTCGTCAAGGAGAGCGGACTCAAAGGAGCCTGATCCATCAGACAGATCATAGAAACGGTCTCGGTAGGCGACAGATCGGCTACCAGTAGAAGAGACCGTCAAATCGAGAAAGTGTGGCAGCGTCCCGCAATAACCCTCGGGGAGTGGGGTGCCAACTAGTCATGGGAATGGCAGATATGCTAAACCCTGCGAGGACCGTCAAGGTGAGCAGGCTCAAAGGAGTCTGATAAGATAAGTCCCATGATCCGCAGATCGGATACGCAACTAAAGATGGAACCAAAATCATATATATATCAGACGACTCGATTCCGTGCTCCGCAGATCGGAGACACAATCAGCAGTGGGAACCGAGCGTGAAGAGAGTGTCGCAGTCTCTCGCAGATAGTCCTCGGAGAGTGCTGCGATCTAGGCAAAGAATAGTCAGAATGTGTCTCTACCTTGTGAGGGTCGTCAAGGAGAGAGAAGGGCTCAAAGGAGCCGGGTCCATCAGACGGACCCACATAGTGGTCTCAGTGGTCGACAAGGCGGCTACCAACAGGAGAGACCGATCAGATCTGAAATATGTCATAGTCTCCCGCAGATAACCCTCGGGGAGCTATGAACTAGGCATGGAATAATCAGAAAAGTAGAGCTCTGCCTTGCGAGGACCGTCAAGGAGAGCGGACTCAGATGAGTCAAGTACATTGGCCTCGTGTACTGACAGGTCAGGTGCACAATCACCGGGGGAGGCCAATCAAGCATATTATCTGACTCGATTTCAGGTCCCAACATAATGGTGACCGAAGCAGTGAATGAAACCGCAGTCCTAGAAATTGTCGCATTCTCCCGCAGATAATCCTCGGGGAGGAATGCAAGCTGTAGCGATGTAGGTCATGGGAATGCTGGCAAGTCATCTCAGGTCCTCAAAAAGCAATAAATCCTTCAATCATTTGGAGGGCATAAGATCATGCAAGGGAGAAAGTAATCATGTCATTCACCAAACATCCCTCAGGTCAATCCAGTAAGCTGAGATGGCACGAGAAATAGTCAAGAATCCTCTAAGTGCCATGGTGGATCAAAGAGTCAGGAGATCAAGGACGAGTCAATCAGGAAGATGAGAGATCATGTAGGATCCACACACCTTATCAGGAATTCCAAATCAGAATAAGCAATCAATCCTCAAAAACCAAGATGGGTGGGACCTCAAGATGGATAGATAAATCAATACTCATGAAATCTTCATCGAATCGTCGCATCATATCACATCCTCAATCCGGTGTGCGAGACCAAAAATTCCTCAATAAGGCATCACACCTATGCTCTATGCATCAGCAAAAATCCTCAAGAAATCCATATGCACGTATCAAAGATAAATCCACCAAGTCGATCTCAACAACCTCAACATCATAGGCCCGGCTTAAATAATATGTATAAATAATCCTCGTGCGGGCCTTATCAAGATGCACAACATTCCCGGGTAAAGGGAGAGATGATACGGGGTACACGAGGAAGATGGGTAAGAAGGGTAACACAATGGGGTGGAGAAGCTGATTGAGCGGGCGTGCCAATATCGTGGGTGGTAGAAGGGTGATACACAGGGTACGAGGAGGGCGGGCAAGAAAATCGGGATATAGACAAAATTGGGTGTTCCACACAAGGCGGGAACACCGTCAAAATTGAGGTTCAAGGGAAGGGATCTCCCTGAACCAGAGAATGATGATGGTACGGAGAATACGAGGGGAGTGACGAAGAAGAGGGAGACACATGACTTGGCGAAGAATGATTGAGCTCAAGCGCCAATATCATGACTCAATGCAAAATGAAGAGAGATATGTATAAGAGAGGTAGAGAGACTCAAAGATGAAAAATGCATGACTCACACGGACGGGACCGACTACTCTAATGATGAATGGAAAACACAATGGACTCCAAGTCACAAACAAGACACAAGGCAAACCCCCAATTCACCTACTCAACACAGTGAAGACCATCAGGTGACGGTCATTTATCTTTTCGATTTTTAGAGTTAGGTGAGATCACAAAAATTGTACAATCACTTAGGAGGCTCTGATGGGATTTGGGCTCTACTCCTTAGTGTGTACGTGAGCACTTAAAACGCATCCAATGAGGGGGTTGCTCTCCCCAAGACAAGGAATCCATTACGTTTTATTTTTAAGTCCAATAGAGTTAGCAGTCCCGATTTTATTTAAGTTATCACTTTTTTTTGGGTATTTTCAATGCACGTGCCTATCGAGGTTCCAATTTCCATTAAGCATCCTAGGTTGGCAAAAACAGAGGGAGAAGATCGGAAAAGCCATGCAAGTCAGAAATCGATGATGCATGCTAAGTAAGAAGACTTACAGTGCCTCCCAGCTCTCTCCATGCGGGATGCAAAACAGAATTTGAAACCTATGCTATATGCAAATGCAAACCAAAGAAATCGCCCTAGGTTCAGAAATTGCTATTATCGTGAAGCACCACAAGTCGCTCATTAATCTTTAGCCTCAAAAAGTCCGGTCTTGGCTCACCCCTCCTCTGTACTCAACACACTTGAGCTTAGGAGAAAGCGCTTTGCGGGGCTCGCTGTGGCGCAAAGGCTAAGAGATTAATGAGCGGCTGTTTAGAGTTTGATCTAGGTCCAAAGCGCACTATAGGTACATGCAAATCAATTAGGGTGTTTGGACCTAACTCTACGAGCAAGCAAATCCTAATGCTAAGGCTCATTCACACACAAAATAATAAAATAAAATAAAGAAAAGAAAAAGCGTCAAAATCATCGAGGCCCCCAAGGGAACAATCCCTCGGGCAATGGACCTCGGGAGTCGGAGTGCACCTGTGAGAGTCCTGTATTATTACAAAATTCTAAGGGTCACTCTCTCACATGAATATACATAATAAGATAAAGGAAATAAAATTCATTAAATAGAGACTGTCTTCGAAAATTCTCCTTCATCTGCTATTGATGCTCTCTCCTGTTGGCTTGGCATAGAAGAGCCAACACCGCCTCGCTTGGGTGCATAGGGCCTCCTAGGAGGTCCTCCTTCGCTTAGCGGTCCCTCGCATCAAAGACAAAAAGAAAGAGATGGTCAGAGCAGTCAATCAATAATATCAAATAAAAATAAAAATAAAAATCACACAAATAAATAAATGAAGGACATGAACAAAGAATCAAATAAATGAACAAATAACCACACAAAATCATACAAAATCCGTTGCCTCCCCAGCAACGACGCCATTTGATGACTGGGGTAAATTAAGGGTCTAGATATCTCACAAGGCGAGAAATCCAGTCGCTGAATCGACCACTTAAAGATCCCCAGATCAATCAACAATTAACCCACAATAATTATATGCAATGAATCTCTAAAAATGTAGAGTTAAAATTTATTATAACTCTACATGCAAATGTGTATAGGTGTAAGTACAGGTAGAGGTCGAACACTGGGAGGCGAATGGTTGTATGTCATGTATCATTCAATTATTCAATCAATTGTTCATGTCCTTTTATTGTTTTTGTGGGTTTTGGATTTTATATTTTATATATATTTTTTTGTTTTTATAATTTTTATTTTGTTTTTAGATTTTATATTTTTTTAATTATTTTTTATTATATTTTTATTCATATAAATATAAATAGATAGATATATATATAAGACATATATATATAAAGATATATATATATATATAAGAAGAGAGAGAGAAGTACTATAGTCTATAGATATATGTGTATACTTAAAAGATATATATAGATATAATTTTTTTTCTTTGGCTTTTTAATATTTTTCTAATTTTTTTTTATTTTTTTCTGAAATATTTCTAATTTTTATGTATTTTAAAATTCAAAAATATCCACAATATAGGACTAAATAAATAGCCGAATATAATTTGGGTTTAAAAATATAAAATAAACTCTAAAAATTCCCAAATTAATTTTAATATATTAATAATAATATATAGATAATTATAAAAGATAAAAATATATTTTTTGGGATTTTTTAAGGATTTTTCTATTTTTTTGTTGGATTTTGGAGCTTTCTGATTTTTTAATTTTCTTTTTCATATTTTTAGGGTTTTTCATTTTCTGGACTCAATATATATATATATGTATACCATATATAATTTTTTTGGGATTTTTCAAAAACATATTCTAATTTTTTTGTATTTTCTAATTTAGACAGTGCAAAAATGGCTTCTATTTGATTTTTAATAATTAGGAAAAATGCAAAAATGTGAAGTAAAATGTTGGCGTGAACTAGCATGACATGGAGCACCTATCCTAATTTTTGTGAATTATTAGAAGCCTTCTAGGTATTTTTAATAAATAGATAAAGAGACAAAAATAAAACTGCCTGGTAGGGGTATTTTTGCAAATGAAATAAGTTACAGGGGCATCCGTGCAAAAATACAACAGAAATAAACATTTATTTTAATTTTTAGAACTATTTTACAATATACAAAAACCGCCAGGGTAAACATGCAAAATTTCACGCGCCTCACGTGGGACTGCACGTGAGGCGCGGAAGGACCTAAATGTAATTTCAAGAAACTCAGGGTCCATTCTGCAAAAATTACATTTTATTTACAACTTGCTATATATTTTACAAGATTAAAAATTAAATACAAAAATGGCAGGGGCTAGATGTGCAAATTACCCCCAAAAGGCGCTTTATCCGACGGCTGATCTTCGTTCACTTGACACGTGGCGCCTCCACGTGCGCCGATGACGGTTCGCTGATGAGCGGTTGAGATTAGATCACTCGCGTGATCTGACGGTCGCTGCTTCGCTCCATCGGACGGTTGCTGCTCGATCTGGGCCTTCGTCTTCATCCAACGGCTGAGAGGACGCGTGGAAGAACAGGGAAGAAGACTCGCCGGGGCGAGCTTCCTCCTCTTCGATCTCGCTCTCCGGCCGGTCTTCTCCGCTCCTGAAGGTCCACAAAGCTTCCTGGCAGGGTCTCCTTCATGCTGGAGGTCTTGGATCGGTCGGAGGTACCCTGGAGCGCCGCCACGAGCTCGGTGAAGAAGTGGGGCTCCAGGTACCTCCGCCGGCTTGGGAATCGTCTCCTGGTGCTTCTCAACGCACCTAACCTGCACAGAAAGATAGAGGGGCTCGAGGGCGTCTCCCTCGACCCGGGGTTCGAAGCTGACAGCACAGGGATGAAGGTGGGCGAAGAAGCTCCGACGAAGGGTGGTGGAGGAGCTTCAATTCGCGGATTCAGAAGCGAATCCGGTTGGAAAAGGTGGCTAGGATATGGAGAAGGCGTAGGGGAATGAAATGGCAGTGGAAGGTGGTCGGGGCACAGTCGGAAGCACAGTGAAAAGCTCGCCGGAGCGGAGCTCCGGCGAACTTCGAATCGCCTAAACTAAGCTAATCTATGAATCTAAATGCGAAATAAATGACAGGAATAAAATGCTGGAATGGAAACCTACCTAGAAATGATAAATGCGCAGCTCTTATACCTGGGGGCCGCCAGGGAGCAGGGTGGTCGCCGGAGCACCACCGCGACAAAATTTCCCACCTCCTTGGGCCGAATCGAGGTGCTGGGAAGCGCCTCCTGTCACGAGGGCTCCGCCAGGAGCTCATTCAAGCTCAAAGAAGGGGATGAAAATGGCCAAATTCGGCCAAGGAAGTGGGAGGAGTTATTTATATACATTCCAAGGGACCCCCATTGACCGACGATTATTAAAGAATCGGTGGTATGTACAAGGGATCTAAGAGGACGGCGAGAATCTTGGATGATCAGAGAACAAAATCCATGAAGGATTCGAGGGCAATGGATGAAAGGGACGCCCAGGAAAAAGGCATGAAAATCGGGGAAAAGATAGTCCACGTCAGGTCAGGCGCCTGGGGGCGCAGTTGACCGACCGGTCAACAAACGCAGGCGTTTGATTGGTCCACGTCAACAAGAAGTTGACCGATTTATTTAACATAATAAATGAATTAACTAGATTTTTCATATAAAATAAAAAATGTTCATAAATTAATGTAGTATTTAATTACCATTTTTATTTATTTTTTTGAAATATTTTTTTACGGTTTTATTAAAATATGGTATTTATAAGTATATTTATATACATTTATTTTTATTTTGTTTATTTTCTTTTATTATTTTATTTTCTTATTTTATAAATTTATAACTTATTTTTGTGAGTATAAATATATTTTTATTTAATTTTGATGAGTTTATTTACATTTTTAAATAAATGTGTATATGCATATGTTAGTATACTTTTAGGTATTTTACCTATATATTGTATACATTTTATTTATTTAATGAATTTTATGTGTTTTTATTATGGATTTGTATTTTTAATAAGATATATACAATATATACATTATTACAAAAATATAAAAGAATTGAATAATTAAAGAATGTTTTCCTCTTTTATTTATGTACATACTCCACATAGGTATTTTGCCTATATATTTTACATAAACTTATTTTATTTTACAAATTCTTTTGGATTTATTCTAAGGCTAATATGTATATGAATTATATACATTATTTAAAAGATTTTAAAAATATAAATTTATAAAAATAATGAATTATTGAATAAAATGAATATTTTAATCAGGTATTATATACAAGAAGGGCCAAAAACCTAACTTCTGCATATGGACTCCAAAAATTATGAAACCAATTTTATAAAATAGTTTATGAAATGATATATACAATTAAAGGTGAGTTTGGGTGATTTGGAGTTTTTATTTGCAAGATATGGGTCTGTGAAGTTGAGATTTTGGCTTTTTATTATGTGTATAAAATGTACACTGTGTATTATTTTTACACAAGCTCAATTTTGTATTTTTATTTACATTATTATCTACAACTTTCATGAGCAAAGTTTCTTTATTTGATGAATAAATAATTATGTACAAAATAGGTGTCACAAATGCATAAATGGATGAATAAATAAATGAGGTATTTATTATACTGCTGGCCCTTATCTCCCCCTACTTTATTCCTTGTCGACCAATTCCATGCTGGCCTTGGTCTCGAGGTTAGGGTCATAAAATATTTGCAAAATTTGTTCCTTTTTCTTTTCTTCTCTTTATTCTATAATTTTGGCATTAAAAACCTTATTTAATGTACAATAAATACAAGAAACAATGAATGCTATTATATACAAATTAATGCTATTTACATGCATTTGCTGGGGTTTTTAAGGCCAAAATGATAGAATAAAGGTGATGAAATGGAGATTCATCAGTACCTGCAGACAATGAGGGGGTTACTCTCCGGATTATTTGTCCTTACGTTTATTTTAGGGTTGAGTTTTCTTTAGCAGTCCCAGTTTTAGAAATGTTATCATTTTTTTTTGGATTTTTATCAAGTAAACTGTCTAAGAAATTCTCCAATTCCTTTTGATCCTAAGTAAGTGAAAATAGGGAAGGAAATCAAAAAAGCTTATGCATGATGAAATAAATGATGCATGTAGAGATGCATACCTTTCGCTGACACTCTACATGCAAAGTGATCCACATATAAAAATAAAGAAAGAAATAAAACTATCCTAAATGATGCAAGAGAACCGTTCTACCAGTAACTTATATTAACATGCAAAGAACTAATAGATTTGACTAAGTCCAATACTACGATATAGTCTATAAGAACATATATTCTTTTAAGGGTTTTCGACCTAATCGATTACCTTGCTCAAGTAAGATAATAAAACCAACTTCTAATGGACTGATGAGCGTGAAATCTACCTCTTTAATAGTCGATAATTGTAGTATATGAGGCAAATTTCGGTCGATCAAAAAATACAAGCTTTGAATGTTGTGGAGTACTTTTACTTGGTAAGTGTACCAAGGTCGAACACATGGAACGAAGATTTTTAGTTATGCGATCTTGAATAAAATTAAATAATCAATCAATGTTCGATTAATTTCTGTGTTGAAAAATATACAATGCAATGATGCGAATGTGATGCAAATAAAATAAACAGGTTTATGCTCCGGATCTGTGATTTGAAACGTACCTAATTTTCAAATAATATGATCAATAATTTCATCAAAATTTATCACAAATCAAAAAATATTTGAGTCAATGCTTCAGGTTAATATGTTGATACTCAGAATAATTGAAGCAATATGTCCGTCCTCCGAATGCCTTTGATCTATTTCCTAGAAAGTTTGATCATAATCTTAAGGAATTGATCTGAGATAATCCCCCTTGAAATTTAAATTATTAAGAATAAGCAATGAAGGCTTAATCAGATAAAAATACTCATCCGAATTCCTCAAATAATATCATCAAAATCCCAAGCAACAATATGTCAAAAATTGGCCTTCATATATCATGGATGATCATCAAATAAAAATTGATAATAAACAATCTCAGATCTGATCACAAACTATGCTAAGTGATAGAGGACAGAATTATCTTCGAAACGACTTATTATAATCTAAAAACGAAGTTCGTATGACAAAGATATGATCAAATGAAGTTTCATGGACCGTTATGTAAATTAAAATAAAGTTTTTTTTTCAATAAGATCCCTGAGGGCTTATCTATAATTTCCGAATCTTGGCTGGCTTTTAATGCAATTTCTCCAGTGCATCACGTGCCAAGCACATGACACTCACGTCAGTAAGGACTACTTCGTGATTAGCAGGAAACAAAGGGGTAGATGAAAATTACCCCTCCCGCCTCACGTGCTTCTCACGTGAGGGGAGGGTTCTGGTCGGTTGGCCATTAGAGCGTCCACGCCCGCTACCCCAGGAACGGAGGTGGCTGCTGCGGCCGCAGTCGGAGGGCGGCGCTCCCGGCTACGGGGGTGAGTTGTTGAAGTGTGGCGGGTGGAGGAGAGGGAGCCTCTGGCGGGCTCACAGCGGAGGGAGGGGGTGGTGCCACCGCGCAGGCGGAGGCGGCGCTTGGAGCAGGGTGGCCGACGCGCGTGGACGCGGCGGAGCTGCTGTGCAGCCGAGGGGGGCGGCGGTGACCTGGTGGTGGGGCTTGGTAGCCGTGGATCTCCAAGCTCCAGGAGGAGAGGTGCAGCGCGGCCTGCAAGGTTAGCAAAAAAAACAAAGGGGGGGGGGAATTGGGGCTTCGTCGGAGATGCTTAGTGGTGGTCAAGGCAGAGGAACGGGGATGGAGCACCGGCCTGTGCGAGGCCGGCAGCGGTCGGAGGGAAAGTCGAGGCGGAGGAGCTCACCTCGAGGGAGGAGGGTCTTGGCTCGAAGCTGAAGGAGCCGAACTCTAGGCAATGGGGTGCCCTCTGCAGCCGTACGACGGCTGGATCACGCCACCGAGCTGCTGTCACCGACGATCTTGAAAATGGGCGGATGATCTATGCGGCTGTCGAGGGAGATATTTATAGGGGGAAGGTGGTTCCGTTACGCTCGAGGGGGAGGTGAAACGGGCCATGCACGGCGGCTTGATGGCCGTGCATGGCGGAGGGGGTAATGGCTGGAAGGATGTGCGCTGGGGAAGAAGGCCTGGGTCATGTGCTAGGCACGTGACCTGGGGTGGGGTGGCTGGAGAGAGAGTGGGGGTGCCACGTGGCACGCCCAGGAGCTGCCACGTGGCACCAAAAAAATTTCAGATTGTTGGAGGGGAAAAAGAGATAAAAGATGACCTCGGATCGAAAAATTTTCTTCACGAAAGTTGTTCGTCTCAACGATATCTACAACTTTCATGAAGGACCCATGAGCAAAAGAGGTCACCTATGTGAAGTGGTATTTTTGGCGGTTCTCCATGTGTATAGAAAACCGAGTTTTGTGGATTTTGTATTTTTTTTGGTGGTTTTAGAGAGGATAAAAAAATCTAGAAAAAATACGATAAAATATAAGAAAATTAATTACACTCTAATCTAATTTTTTTGGATTTTAATAGATAAGAAATTAGGAAAATAAAATAGAAGTAAGAAACACACAAATTTTGAACAGACAGACAACGAACACTTGGACTCGGTCAGTTTCTTTGATTTCAGTTTTGATCTGGATATGGATTTTTGTGTTTCTTATTAAAACTTTCATCAAAGGACACAAATGAAAAAGAAATAAAATTAAAAGGGTTAATTAAGCACATAAAAACCCAGGTCAAAAATAGCAAAAAGTCAAAATGCGCAAAAGAGGCCCAAAACCCAACTTTCACAAATGAGCTCCGAATTTTACGAAATTGGTCTTGTTCTGAAGGTATTTGAAAATGGAGTACTTTAAAAGTGAGTAGACCAAAATCGGACACTGTATGTGGGAGATATGCTCATTTTAGTCTGTCAGATGTGAAATTTGACTTTGGGACTATTTGACACTTATTGGAGTTAGTAATTTTTTTGTATTTTTTATTTAATAAGGTTAGTAATATCTACACAATGGAGGTGGTTTTGGGTCAATCGGAGTTAGGATGAATTAACTAAAAATGTGAGAAGTTAGCGGCTTTTTGGGCTAATTTACACTTGCGATTTTAAATGCAAATATGCATGATGAAATGCAGATATTATTCACACATGTATCAATGCTAATAATGCTCTATTAATGATTAATTATAGGTGAATGATGGGGAACAGAGCCTAAATGACCAATTTTATCATGATGAATACGAGATTCATAATACCCCTATACTTAGACCATGCTCGTCCCCGAGCATGAATGAATGACTTAGTTGAATACATCCCTGACTGTGCATGTGAATTTTCAAGGCTTAATTCATAGAAGACCCTTAATTTGAGTGATCCTAAAATCCTGGGCTCAACCAAGCTTTAATCAAAAGGAATCCAACTTCTCTAATTTTCCAGACTCTCTATTTGTACATATAATATAAGGATATGAACTTATGTGTACTGCATTTCATGAGAGTCGAGTCGGGGCATCACTCAAAGTTCCAGTCCCAAAGATCCTCCTCTAGACCTAATCCTCAACACTAGGGAATAAGTTTATTCTTGCTTTAGTCAACCGTCTCATTAGTTTGTCAGACTTGAAAGTGTAGATGGATGGCCAGATGATGGAGGGCATAGGATTGTGTCTAATTTTCTCTCCCTTACATTGGAACAAGGGGCCTCTCGAGTGCCTTTTTACTCAACACATGTAAATTTTAATATTGTTGATCAATGTGTCCGTCAAGAGAATTTGGAGTCGTCTGCACTTGTTTTTCTGGGAGTACACCGGTGTGTGTCTCTTTTGAGTATCTAAGATACTTTCGATACCCAGACTTGTATCGCTTACGATGCAGAGCCCTTTTATGGTGTCAACTCGACTCCTTGGTCCTAATTAGCGCTTGGTCCAAGTGAACACTTTGAAAATGTTTGGGAGCGCTCGCCATTAGTGGAAGATCATTTGGAATTGACTTTGGATGATAGAGCTTTTCTTTGACATTTCTCTTTTTTTTTATTTTGTGGGCTAGCTCCACTGCTTTTACCAAAAGTTGGCGCACACTGATCAATAATTTTCATTAAGTTTCGTCACACCCTAGCACTTAGGTCAATATCAAAAAGATAGCACATGAATCTTGTTCACATACTTGCTAGGGTTTTGCTGACACTCAGGTTTTCTGCAGCCTTCAATAACTTTATCCCATCCTCGAATATCATTAGATCGGGTCTAAACTCAAATCTCTAGTCCTAGTTCCTCAAGTGATATCTCAACTCATCTCATCAATCATGCAGTTGTGGGAGTGATTGTGCTGATCATATTCTTTTTGAAGGTAGAGATGAAGAGTGCAATATAGCGCTCAAATCTTTCAAACTAGAGAAGTGTGGATTATTAAGTTCAAAACCCTAATGACTAAGGCAGGCTAACTCAGAATCTCAAGATCTCAGAAATCAAGTGTCCTCAAAATCCTCAAGCCTTGAGTGATGATGAATGTGTCAGGAATATATCGACCAAGGAATGCATGAAATGCTTTATGAAATGCAAGACCATGAGTAATGATTTTTTTTTAATGCAAAAGTTTTTTTTTGTTTTTTTTGTTTTTTTTCTTTTTTTGTTTTCTTTTTTTTGTTGTTTTTTTTGTTGGAAAACAGGTAATATACACACTACTTGTACCCATCCCCGATGTTAGATAAAAATGATTAAAGTATGAGCTATGGACAAAGTAGATAAAATATATACAAACACACCCCCTATACTTAGCTTGTGCTATGTCCTCATGTCACAAAGTGAAATGTAGACATAGCTCGTACGCAGTATAGAAGGGACAAAAATAAAAGCAGAGAAGCGATGTATAAACAATGAAATCGGTACCCTAAGTATCGGGGATCGAGAGAGGGTAGATGGATATACAGAAGAGTGTAGGTTCCAGAGAGGTGTGCTATCTGGGCAGATCAAATTTTTCTTCAAAATCTATGCCTTGAGTGAAGGAGATCTGTTCAGCTTGTACTAATTGCTCATTGGATTCGACAAAATGTTTAAGCAGCTGACCGTTGACCATTGATGTTTGCGCGCTATCTGCGGTATCTGAGATCTCAACACTCCCAAGTTGTGTACCTCTCTTACAATGAAGGGTCCCATCCATTTTGATTTCAATTTTCCTTGGAAAATTTTCAATTTTAAATTAAATAGCCAAACTTTCTGCCCTAGGACAAAGATCTTTGTTCGAATGTTCTTGTCATGCCATCTCTTTACTTTGTCCTTGTAGATGGTGCTGTTTTCATAAGCATGATTTTGGATTTCAGACAGTTCATTCAAATTCATCTGTCGGTTCTTCTTTCCTTGGTGACAATTCCAATTAATCTTTTGATTGCCCATTCTGATTTATGCACGAGTTCTGCGGGCAAATGGCATGGCTTTCCATATACCATTCGAAACGGGGAGGTGCCCAATGGGGTCTTATAAGCCGTCCGGTAAGCCCATAGAACTTGGTCCAGGAGTTGGGCCCAGTTCTTCCTGTCAGGGCGAACGAGCTTCTGTAAATTCCTTTAACCTCCCTGTTTGACACCTCAGCCATGCCATTGGATTGTGGATGGTAAGGAGTAGAGACACGGTGCTCGATGCCGTATTACTTAGTCAACTTCTTCACCTCCCGGTTGACAAAGTGGCATCCCCCATCATATTAAAACTTTTGGAATTCCAAACCTTAAAATAATATGATCTTTCAAAAACTTGCAAACAGATTTGCTATCTGTAGCTCGAGTAGGGATAGCCTCCACCCATCTAGATAAATAATCTATCGCGAGAAGAATATATTCAAATCCTTGACTGTTAGGGAATGGGCCCATAAAGTCAATGCCACATGCATCGAATACATCACAGATGATCACTGGTTGCATAGGCATGGCATCTTTGGAACCAATGGTTCCTCCCATTCTCTGACAGACTGGGCATGACCTAACAAAATTGTAAGCATCCTTAAACAAGGTCAGCCAGTAAAATCCACATTGCAATATCTTCACAGCGGTCCTCTTCCTAGAGTGATGTCCTCCCGCCTCCAAGGTGTGGCATAGATTGAGGATACTTTGATATTCCTCATGAGGAATACATCTTCTCCATATGCAATCTGGTCCTTCAAAGAAAAGGAATGGATCTTCCCAATGATAGTGTCTCGCTTGAGATATGAGTCGATCGATTTTGTTTCTGGGCCAACCTTGAGGAACTTCATTGGTGATGAGATAATTCACCGTGTTTGCATACTAAGGGAGTGAGTCAATAGCAAAAATTGACTCGTCTGGGAAGGTTTCACAGATGGATTCAGATTCCGGAATTTTGTTATGTTCAATCCGTGATAAATGATCAGCCACGACATTCTTAACACCAGGTTTGTCCTTAATCTCCAAATCAAATTCTTGAAGCAGTAGAATCCATCTCAGAAGTCGTGTTTTTGCGTCCTTTTTGGCCATTAAATAGCGAATGGCAGAATGGTCTGTGTAAGCTGTCACCTTAGATCCTAGAAGTATTGATCGAAATTTTTCCAAGGCAAAAACCACAGCAAGCATTTCTTTTTCGGTCACAGTGTAATTTTTCTGAGCAGGGTCTAAAACTTTGCTTGCGTAGTGAATAGCAGACGGGATTCCATCTTTTCGGTATCCTAATACAGCCCCTATAGCGAAATCGGATGCATCTGTCATGATCTCGAAGGGAAGAGACTAGTCGGGAGCTTGTAGGACGGGAGTCTCAATGATCCTTCTCTTGAGTAATTCGAATGCTTCTAGACACTTATGATCTACCGCGAATTCGGTGTCTTTCCCAAGAAGGTCAGTTAGCGGTCAGGCAATTTTTGAAAAATCTTTGATAAATCTCTTGTAAAATCCCGACATGCCCTAGAAAAGACCGTACTTATTTCACATTTGTAGGTGGCTCAAGCTTTTTGATCACATCAACTTTGGCAGGGTCAACCTCCATTCCCTTCCTGGAGATGACATGCCCCAATACAATGGCCTCTTTCACCATGAAATGGCTTTTCTCCCAAGAAAGCACCAGATTCACTTCCCTGCACTTTTGGAGGACTCGATCCAGGTGTGCTAGACAATCATCAAATGAATCACCATGAATTGAGAAGTCATCCATGAAGACCTCCAGGAAATCCCCAACCATGTCGGCAAAAATCGCAATCATGCATCGCTGAAAGGTGCCGGGGGCATTGCAAAGCCCAAAAGGCATTCGCTTGAATGCGTATGTGCCAAAGGGTCATGTAAAAGTAGTCTTTTCCTGGTCCTCTAGGGCGATGGCTACCTAATTGTAGCTCGAGTACCCGTCTAAGAAACAGAAGTATTCTCTCCCTACCAATCTCTCCAAGATTTGATCAATAAAAGGCAGCGGAAAGTGATCCTTCTTCGTTGCGGCATTCAGGCGCCTGTAATCCACACAGACACGCCACGACGTAGGTACCCGTGTCGTAATCTCTTCTCCCTCCTCATTGGTGATAATCTGAAGTCCCGACTTTTTCGGGACTACATGCAAAGGTGACACCCATTTGGAGTCGGAGATGGGATATTGAACCCAGTTTTACACCATTTTTCGATTTCAGTCTTAACCACTTCTCGTAAGTTTGGATTCAATCTACGTTGGCATTCACGAGTGGGTTTAGCATTATCTTCCATGTAAATATGATGTGAGTACAGGGCTGGGTTAATCCCTGGGAGATCAGACAATCTCCAGCCTATAGCCTTGCGGTTTTTCTCCAAAACATTAAGCAGGCGGATCTCCTGCTCTTCGGTCAGATGTGAGCTGATGATGACCGGAAATTGTCCCTTTTCTCCAGCAAGGAAGGCATACTTAAGTGTAGGGGCAATGGTTTGAGTTCAGGTAAGTCAATGATGTTTCTCGAATCTGGTTCTGTCAGTGATGTTTGTTGTTGTGATGTGGACGCTTGTAGTGTATTAATGTTGGCCACCATCGTGTTAATATCAGGGATCAGATCGCTAATGATGGAATGAGGTGTGGCAATTGCCGCGTCCAATCCGTGTACCTTACTCAAGGATTGTCCATAAGAAGAATGGACTGACAGGTCCAGAGGGGCCTCTGAGTCTCCTAGAGTATAGGTGGATGCATGAATGAGCTGGAAGACTAAATCATCAACAATTTCCTCTCCAGATGAGGTTGATTCTATCCTAGCGGTTGGGTTTTGTCTCCAGGGCCCAACTGTTGCTTCTGTAATTTCAGTCTCAGTTTTCGATTTTTCAGACTCAGTGCTCGACTCAGTGTCAGGTCTTTGGAACCTAGTTTGCTGCATTTTAAGTTCAACTTTTCCAAACTGGATTCTCCCAGATGTGTAATCAAATATAGCTCCTGCGGTCCTAAGGAAGGGTCGCCCTAGTATCATCTGGGAATCTTTCCAATTTCTAGGGACATCCATGTCAAGAATTGTAAAATCCACTGGGTAGTTTTGTCCCTCTATGTTGATGACAACGTTTCGAATCTCGCCCCTAGGTCGCTTAGTTGATGTGTCTGCGAATTGTAGTACGACTGCAGATTGCTTAAGAGGACCTAGATTTAGATGCTCATATAGGGTTGTGGGCATGAGATTGATGGATGATCCATTGTCTAACAATGTTCTTACAAACTTGATTTCCTTGATGTAGCTAGTGACGAAGTGAGCACCATGTCTCTTTTCTTTCTTGGCAGCTCATTTTTTATAAGACGAGATGTGGCTACTGAGAGTATGTGTTTCTTTGTTCGGATAGGAGTTTGTTTGTTGGCCGTAGTTGGTGTGTATCTCATCTTCAGGTATTTTCAAAAAGCCGAGTCTCTTTCTATCATCTCGTCTAGGGACAGAGTGACCTTAATATTTTCCTTACAGATGCGGGCCATCTCTTCATAATTTTTTGGTTTTTTAATGTTTTTCTTCTTTCCTGCCGTAAGAGCACGGGGGAAGGGAATGGACTTAGTATGATCAATAACATCACTTTTATTGAATGTGAAATTTTTTACAAGACTCGGACTCGGACTAAAAACAGGGAAATTTGTGGGTAGATGTGGCTGGTGTCTTAGTGGCATTTCTCTATCTGATTCAGACTCAGACTCTCCATTATATCTGGGTGGTATGGGTGGGACTTGTTCTTTCTCCTTCTGTCTTCCTTTGTCAATTCCCCCAGAGTTGTGTGAATTGGTGGACACTGAGGCTATGTCTTCGTGTTCCTTCGCTCGATCAGGCATGGTTACGGTCCTTCCGCTCCTAAGAGAGATATGATAAGAGTTAATATTCGAGGAGGGCTCAATTTCAGGTACGGAATAGTCAGAGATTAATACCTGATTGTGTCCAAGGCTATTTGGGTTAGCCTGGACTTGGGCTGGAATCACGGTCTGGGGTGCATTCACCTCATCTCTCCAACGAGAAAGTCGATTTATGTCGACTCTCATGTCGTGCAGCTCATCCAGCACTCGCTGGAGTTCAGGAGAGATAGAAGAAGAGGAGGACCCTTGGCCCTGTCTGGCATGAGGTCACTGATACTGGCCTTGTTGGCTTTGGCGTTGGTTCTGCTGTGGATGAGGTTGCGGGTTCTGATAACCCGTGCGATATTGCTGCCTCTGCTGCAGTTGAGGCTAGTAGGTGGGCTGGGCTTGCGGTGGACGAGGGTTTGGAGTAGAGTTTTGGCCTGAGAGATTGACTGGTTCCAAATTATACCAGAATCCGTTTATCTCCATTACCTGTGAAGGTTCCTCAAAATCAGTCTGAGCGGAGGTTTCATCAGTTTGAGAGGACAAGACTTGGTCTCCACCCCAATGGCTATGTTGCCCTACCCCTTGACCTTGAAAGTAGTGAATTTGGTGTATGGATGCGGGGGGTGCAATCTTTGATACCCTGTCAGCCAATTCCTCCATTTGTTTAGGCAATTTAGCTAATTTCTCCATATCAGATGATTTATGGATCTCATCCACCTTTTATAAATCTGCTCAACCATAGTTAGCTTATCAGCTATTATTCCCATATCAGCATTATGGTCGGTTGTCAGATTATTCACCATCTTTTTGGAGCCGGCTATGTAAGCTCGGCTAGTGGTTTGTGCACAGCTAGATTTAGCAAGTCTTTCGAACACCTTGTAGACGGTGTCCTCGTGGCGCCCCGTGTAGCTTCCTCCGCAGGATGCACTAACCAATCCTTGAGTCTCAGGGTTCAGCCCGCTCACAAGACTTTGGACCAGCATCATTTTACTTATCCCATGTCCTGGGCATTTATGTACTAAGTATGTGAATCTTTCCCAGGTTTCATGAAATGGTTCGCTCAGGTGTTGGGTAAAACTCGTGAGCTTGATCCTCATTTGATTAATTCTATTAACTGGGTAGAATTTCTTTAAAAACAGAGTCTTGAATGTGGCCCATGTAGTGACTATTTCCCCTAGAATTTTCAGCCAGTAAGCTGCCTTATCAGTCAAGGCGAAGGGGACAGCTCTCAACCTTATGTATTCCTGGCTAACCCTAGGGTGGCAGAGGTTAGCACAGACTAACTCGAAGTCGCTGAGGAAGATATATGGTTCTTCATGATTATTTCCTCTGAATTTTGGCAACAGTGCAAGGAAATGCGGTTTGTGTTCGAACGCATCCTCAGGGGGGACAGGTCTCAACCAATTATAGTCTTCATCTAATTCCGGGAGATACGTGTCTTCCATAGCATCCTCGCCTTGTTGTATTATTGCCAACTGCGTCTTAAGTAGTTCATTGGTTTGTTCAGCAGTTGTTATCCTACCCAAGATTACTGGGATAGGGTCATTGTCGTTCTCATCGTCCCCAAAGTTCTTCTTTGGAGGCATTATGATTCACCTTCAGAAAGGAAGAGTTCAGTGTTAAGTGTAGGAATTGAATGAGGTTTTTGCTAAGGATAAGAAATTCCTTAGTGAAGGAGTAAAAAGAACAAGATGCTAAGACAAGGAGGACGGAGAGAGTCCAAAGCAAACACAAGCTAATTTTCAGGTTCACCACTCAACATAGATGAAGGCACGTCAGGGTTCGGCCGCTTATCTTTTCAATTTTAATTTAATGACAAGACAATCTTGCAAATTAAGCGGAACTGTTAGGTGCCGAAATATTTTATAAAGACTGTCCCGAGTTCATACAAATAGTTGCACCCACTTTCAGCCAGTATAGGTGTAAGTACGGACCGTTTAAACGGCTACCCGTGTTACTTGAGGACAGTGCCTTCCGCGGTGTCCTCTAAACCACCTACTCTGCTAAGGGAAGTCGGACCGTAAACGGCTACCCGAGACCCTCACTGAAAAGTAGCTAATTGTTTTTTTAAAATCAGTAGTCTGAATGAAGTATTTCGGTTTTTGGCTCTACCCTAAGGTGTGCGATCTTGTCCTTACACAAACAATGAGTGGGTTTCTCTCCACCAAACAAAAGTTAATTTTAGGCCAGTTTATTTACAGTTACCTTGATTAGCAGTCCCAATTTTAGATTAAGGTTACCACTGTAGTTTATGTGAGCACAGAAATTCACGCCTAATGAGCAGTCCCAATTCCGTTAATTCCTAAGTTGTAAAACTCGAGGAGGGAGAATCGAAAAAGCCAATGCAAGCGTAAATCAGTGATGCATGCTTAAGAGAAGGACTTACAGTGAATCCTTGCGTTCTTCATGCGGGATGCAAGACAAGGAATTTAAATTTACACTAAATAGTATGCACAGATGGAAAACACCCTAAACAGATAGTTCTATTAGCGGGAAGAATTGATTTCAGAATTTGGCTAATGTTGAACGATCTATAGTGCGTATATTAGTGATAGTGTGGCCTAAGAATTACGAGCACAATCAATGATAGAAAAATAAGCGTATATGTGCCTAAGTCCTACGCCACTCAAGTCGGGTCCCAACCACACAGAAGGGGTTGAAACAGACCCGACACACCACAGAAAAAGTTCAGTCTGAATTATTACAAGGGCTCAAAGAGAGGGACCCTGAGAATATTGCAGAAAATTAAATCTATACCAACTCTCTCTCACAAAATTAAAATTCAGTCTTCATCGCAGATCCTTGATTTAATATCAAAATCCAGCTCCCAGAAGTCTGCGAAGAGAGAATTTGCGGTTAGTAGCAGAAGTAAGAGAGAAATGCAAAATAAAATGCAGAAGAAAAAAAATACACAAAAATTAATCTTACAAAAATTAATCACAAAAAATGATTTAAAACCCTAAAAATCTCTGTTCCCCGGCAACGGCGCCATTTGATGAGCGCGAAATCTACCTCTTTAATAGTCGATAATTGTAGTATAGGAGGCAAATTTCGGTCGATCAAAAACCACAAGCTTTGAATATTGTGGAGTATTTTTACTTGGTAAGTGTACCAAGGTCGAACACAGGGAACAGAGATTTTTAGTTACGCGGTCTTGAATCAAATTAAATAATCAATCAATGTTCGATTAATTTCTGTGTTGAAAAATATACAATGCAATGATGCGAATGCGATGCAAATAAAATAAACAGGTTTCTGCTTCAGATCTGTGATTTGAAACGTATTTAATTTTCAAATAATATGATCAATAACTTCATCAAAATTTATCACAAATCAAAAAATAATTGAGTCAATGCTTCAGGTTAATATGTTGATACTCAGAATAATTGAAGCAATATGTCCATCCTCCGAATGCCATTGATGTAATTCCTAGAAAGTTTGATCATAATCTTAAGGAATTGATCTGAGATAATCCCCCGTGAAATTTAAATTATTAAGAATAAACAATGAAGGCTTAATCAGATAAAAATACTCATCCGATTTCCTCAAATAATATCATCAAAATCCTAAGCAACAATATGTCAAAAATTGGCCTGCATATATCATGGATGATCATCAAATAAAAATTGATAGTAAACAATCTCAGATCTGATCACAAACTATGCTAAGTGATAAAGGATAGAATTATCTTCGAAACGACATATTATAATCTAATAACGGAGTTCATATGACAAAGATATGATCAAATGAAGTTTCAGGGACCGATATGTAAATTAAAATAAAGTTTTTTTTCAATAAGATCCCTAAGGGCTTATCTGTAATTTCCGAATCTGGCTGGCTTTTGATGCAATTTCTCTAGTGCATCACGTGCCAAGCACGTGACGCTGACATCAGCAAGGACCACTTCGTGATTAGCAGGAAACAAAGGGGTAGATGAAAATTACCCCTCCCGCCTCAAGTGCTTCTCACGTGAGGGGAGGGTTCTGGTCGGTTTGCCATTAGCGCGTCCACACCCGCTGCTCCAGGAACGAAGGTGGCTGCTGCGGCCGCAGTCGGAGGGCGGCGCTCCCGGCGAGGGAGGTGAGTTGTTGAAGTGCGGCGGGTGGAGGAGAGGGAGCCTCTGGCGGGCTCACAGCGGAGGGAGGAGGTGGTGCCGCCGCGCAGGCGAAGGCGGCGCTTGGAGCGGGGTGGCCGACGTGCGTGGACGTGGCGGAGCTGCTGTGCAGCCGAGGGGGGCAGCGGTGACCTGGTGGTGGGGCTTGGTTGCCATGGATCTCCAAGCTCCAGGAGGAGAGGTGCAGCGCGGCCTGCAAGGTTAGCAAAAAAAATGAAGGGGGGGGGGGATGGGGCTTCGTCGGAGATGCTTAGTGGTGGTCGAGGTAGAGGATTGGGGATGGAGCACCAGCCTGTCCGAGGCCGGCAGCGGTCGGTGGGAAAGTCGAGGCGGAGGAGCTCACCTCGAGGGAGGAGGGTCTTGGATCGAAGCTGAAGGAGCCGAACTCTAGGCAATGGGGTGCTCTCTGCAGTCGTGCGACGGCTGGATCACGCCACCGAGCCGCTGTCACCGACGATCTTGAAAATGGGCGGATGATCTATGCGGCTGTCGAGGGCGAGATTTATAGGGGGAAGGTGGTTCCGTTACGCGCGAGGGGGAGGTGAAATAGGCCATGCACGGCGGCTTGATGGCCGTGCATGGCGGAGGGGGTCACGGCTGGAAGGATGTGCGTTGGGGAAGAAGGCCTGGGTCACGTGCTAGGCTCGTGACCCGGGGTGGGGCGGCTGGAGAGAGAGTGGGGGTGCCACGTGGCACGCCCAGGAGCTGCCACGTGGCACCAAAAAAATTTCAGATTTTTGGAGGGGAGAAAGAGATAGAAGATGACGGTCGGATCGAATAATTTTCTTCACGAAAATTGTTCGTCTCGACGAGATCTACAACTTTTATGAAGGACCCATGAGCAAAAGAGGTCACCTGTGTGAAGTGGTATTTTTGGCGGTTCTCCATGTGTATAGAAAACCGAGTTTTGTGGGTTTTGTATTTTTTTGGTGGTTTTAGAGGGGATAAAAAAATCTAGAAAAAATACGATAAAATATAAGAAAATTAATTACACACTAATCTAATTTTTTTGGATTTTTAATAGATAAGAAATTAGGAAATTAAAATAGAAGTAAGAAACACACAAATTTTGAACAGACAAACAACGGACACTTGGACTCGGTCAGTTTCTTTGATTTCAGTTTTGATCTGGATATGGATTTTTGTGTTTCTTATTAAAACTTTCATCAAAGGACACAAATGAAAAAGAAATAAAATTAAAAGGGTTAATTAAGCACATAAAAACCTAGGTCAAAAATAGCAAAAAGTCAAAATGCGCAAAAGAGGCCCAAAACCCAACTTTCACAAATGAGCTCCGAATTTTACGAAATTGGTCTTGTTTTGAAGGTATTTGAAAATGTAGTACTTTAAAAGTGACCAAAATCGGACACTGTATGTGGGAGATATGCTCATTTTAGTCTGTTAGATGTGAAATTTGACTTTGGGATTATTTGACACTTATTGGAGTAGTAATTTTTTTGTATTTTTTATTTAATAAGGTTAGTAATATCTACACAATGGAGGTGGTTTTGGGTCAATCGGAGTTAGGATGAGTTAACTAAAAATGTGAGAAGTTAGCGGCTTTTTGGGCTAATTTACACTTGGGATTTTAAATGCAAATATGCATGATGAACTGCTGATATTATTCACACATGTATCAATGCTAATAATGCTCTATTAATGATTAATTATAGGTGAATGATGGGGAACAGAGCCTAAATGACCAATTTTATCATGATGAATACGAGATTCATCATGGACTCAAGCACAAAAAACCTCAAGAAAACAAATAAAAATAAAATATATGAATTTTTTTTATTTATTTTATTTTTTATTTTATTATTTTTTTTTTTTTTTTATTTTTTATTTTTTATTTTTATTTTTATTTTTTTTATGTGTGTGCAAGTGCCAAGAAAATAAATATTTTTTACCACAATAATGATGTAAATAAAAGTCTAAAAAGGAAAAAAAGAATGTTCAAAATCTGCAAAATCTTACATGTGTTCTTCTACTTCATCCTACGCTATCATGCTGCTCGATGAAGAAACAAGCTGCCTATGCTTCGATTTTGTGCACCACGCTCCTAAGAATGCCACCCATGCTCGTCGAGCTCTTGTATGAAAGAGAGAAACAAAAGAGATGTCATATCACAGTTATGAAAAATATGACAAAAGAGATGTCAAACCTCCAAAGAAATTCTGCGTAAGGCTCGCCTTTGGTATATCGTGATGAAGGCACTTTTCCGTCAAATCTTCTAATTTTTCCCATACCTCGTGAATAGGTTCATGGGATATTTGGGATATGTTGGCAATCAAGGACCGCATCTGATTCAGTCGTCTAAGGATATAATACTTGCTCAAAAATTCTAACCTAATTTCTTCCCAGGATGTAACGACCTTCTCTAAATTATTTATCTAGTATAATGCCTTGTCCATAAGGCTGAAAGGAAAAGCTATCATCATTTCTACCTCTAATGGAATCTTAGGGTAGTGTATGGTGCCACATATGCAGTCAAACTGTTGGAGGTGTACATAAGGTTCTTCATTAATGTGTCTGTGGAATATTTATTGTAGAGGTAAAATTATGGGATTAAGCTCAAAATGCCCATGAATCGTAGGTATGCGAATACTTGTATTCATTTGTCCTGCACATGGATTATAGGCATCCTTAAGTGTAAGCTTAGCCACTGGCTCTGGAGGATGACCTCCCCCATTCCAACCTCCATTCGTCTCCTCCTCTCTCCTATCTTGTCTCTCATTCCTCAGCTAAAAGATCATATCTCTCAATCCAGCCTGGATTTCTGCTTGCTCACTCAACTGTGCCTGGATGGCCCGAATAGAACCTAACATCATACTATTGATCTCATTCTACTCTGCCATGGTATTCTTTCCCTTTGGTGGCAGCAAGTGCTGTGATTCTGTCTCTGAAAATTTATGTGGCATTAGATTAGTCCTTAGAATTGGTGGAGTCTCAAATGACAGTTGGAGAGTCAATCTCAAACAATATATTTATTGATGAGAAGATGGGAAATAGGGATATTCGGAAAGTAAGTCTTCATGAATAGATGATGACCGATCTGGAGTGTGAAATGAGCTAGCGTTGTCCAAATAAGAAATAATCCAATCTATCATCTTTGATGTCA
This sequence comes from Ottelia alismoides, assembly GCA_037367405.1. Lineage (NCBI taxonomy): Eukaryota > Viridiplantae > Streptophyta > Magnoliopsida > Alismatales > Hydrocharitaceae > Ottelia > Ottelia alismoides. Next base: position 368,034 of record JAZKJV010006501.1, read on the forward strand.
AGAGGGAAAATGCAAGAACACAAAGTCAAGTCCATATGAAAGAAGGAAAAAGCACGAAGGACGCGGATGGATCTTTACACTAACAAACAAAAACAGTACAAACCCCTAATTCACCAACTGAACACACGTATAGATCGTAAGAGTTTGGTCTTTTTATATTTTCAATTTTAGTTTTATTGAATCTAAAAGAAGTTACTTAATACAAAGCACACAGGGTGAGTCGTCGCTATCACCCAACGTACGTTCTCAATCCTCCCCAATCAATGAAACTATCTGCCAAGGCTATCGGGTTCAATATCAAGCCCAAAGGGAGAAATGAGAATGAGCACACCAAAATTATTTTCTAATGTCTGAGTAAAGTGCTTTCACTCAACCAAATATTATAGAGATGTTTACAGAAGCATAAGGCACAAGTTCGGGGATTGGGCGCTATCCTTATGGTTGCGTCCTCACCCACTCTGTTTGGAGGTAAGTACCTGCAAGCAATGAAGGGGTTACTCTACTAAAACAATGATTATTTGTCCTTACATTTATTTTTAGGTCAAGTTTTCTTTAGCAGTCCTAGTTTTAAAAATGTTATCATTTTTTGGATTTTTTCCAGTAAGTTGTCTAACAAATTTCCAATTCCTTTTGATCCTAATATGTGAAAATAGGGAAGGAAATCAGAAAAGCTGATGCATGATGAAATAAATGATGCATGCAAAGAAAGAAATGCGTACCTTTCGCTGACACTCTACATGCAAAGTGATCAGCACATAAAAATAAAGACGGAAATAAAACTAACCTAACTAATGCAAGAGAACCATTCTAGCAGTAACTTAAATTAACATGCAAGAACTAATTGATTTGACTAAGTCAGATATTGCGATATAGTATATAAGAACATATAAACTTTTCATGGCTTTGAACCTAATCGATTACCTTTCTAAAAAAACCAACTTCTAATGGACTTAAGCACAAAAAACCTCAAGAAAACAAATAAAAATAAAATATATGAAAACAAAATACGATAAGGACCCCCAAGTACACCAACACTTGGTGAAACGTACCCCACATGCACAATGGTATAGAAAAAACAAAAAAAGAGGAAAGTTCCGAGAAAATAATTACAACTTTTTACAAGAATAATGATGAAAATAAAAGCCTAAAAAGAAAACAAAAAAGAATGTTCAAAATTCTGCAAAAGCTTTTAAGTCTTCTGCTTCTTCCTCCTATGCTCTCGTACTACTCAATGAAAAAACGAGCTACCTATGCTTCTCTTTGGTGCACCGTCGCTCCTAGGTATGCCACCCTTGCCCATCGGGCTCTCGGAAGAAAGAGAGAAACAAAAGAGATGACATATCACAGTTATGAAAAATATAAACAAAAATAAAACGAATAAAAGCAGATAATATATACAAGAAAGCAAACAAGTGGATACGAGGCAAAATAAGAGTAAGTAAAAGTGATCTCAATTGAATCCCGAAGTCCGATGTTTGGGAGCTTTCGGTGTCTTACAAATCGGTTCCGACAAGCGCTATGTAAGCTCCCTCACGGCATGCAGAATTCGAAGTGAGTGCTCACTCCCAACAAGATGCAATCCACACAACAATATATACACAATTATAGACAAAAATATAATGAATAAAAGAAAGAAAATATAGATAAGTGAGAGAAGAGACAAACGATATCGACAAGAAAATAGAAAAGGAAAACACATATATACAATATCTAAGAATAACAGGCTATGAGAAAAAAATTAGCTACTCTTGTCATGCCTCCCCGACAACAACGCCATTTGTTGAACAAATATTTTTCGGTTTTTAATTTTAAAGAATTAATGCAAGGTCATTGCAACCCTAAAAATCCCTCAACAATTTTTTATTCCTCAAGCAAAAAAAAGAAGAAAATGTTAGTAAGAGAATTTTGTTATTTAATTTACATATACAGCCTATAGGATCGAACTCAGGGAGGCCACAAAAATCCTAAGGGTTAATAATTCAATGAAAAATCAATGAAATAAACAGAGAAATTCTATGTAAACTACTATTGGTTTTCGTGAATTTATTATCTTTTTAGTATTTTCCTAAGTTGTATTTTTTATATTTATAAGAATTTTCTGATTTTATATTTTTATGAATTTTTAAATTTACAAATGTTTTTATTTTTTGAAAATAAAAGAAAAAACAAAGAAAAAAGAAATAAAAGAAAAGAAAGGAAAAGCTATAGTTTGTATTTTTCAATATATTTAAAATATGCAAAAAAAATAAAATTATTTTGTATTTTTTGGTATTTTCGATGTTTTTGTGATTTTTTGTGAGTTTTTAGATTTTTTATATTTTTAAATAAATCAAATACAAGAAAAATGATAAATAATGCGAATGTTTTTAGGTTTTTAAAATAAGAAATAAAATAAAAAATTGGATGAAAAATCCTTAAACAAAAAGATAAATTTTTATATTTTTTGTAAAAAGCAATTTTATTTTTTTCAATTAAAATGAGTTTTTTTATTTTTTAGGTTTTTTTTATTTTTTGTTTTTATAAAGAATTATAAGATCAAATTCGGTCAAAAAATAATAATATGCAGACACTATTTTTCTAGAATTTTTCAAAAAGTTGTTATATTTTTCACTTATTTTTTAATGCAAACATGATATTTTTTGGTGTTTTTGAATTATTAAAAATAAGAAAATAGCTTAAAATATAGAACCAAAATTATTATAAATAAAACGGATTAGCAGGTGTTCAAGGTATTTTTTATAGATTTTTAATGATGATTTGCTATTTTTTAAAATAAATTAACAAGCAAATTGAAATGCAGCTGGTCAAGGGTATATATGCAAAGAAAAATAGTTTAAAGACTGGACAAAAACAAAAATAAAAATGCAAGGGGAAAATATGTGATTTTTCCAAAAATGCATATGCCAGTTGACATGAGTCTTGCTAGCATAGAAATACAAATAATATTTTCCGAGGGCTAAATGATAACATAAACATGCAGGACCTTTGTTGCAAAATACCTAAGAAATCACATGTAATGCACGCTCTTTACTTTAGATAGGATTGATAAATAAATAAAATAAATAATAAAGTACAAAAATGCAAATGTTCAAATAAGTAACAGTCTGAAATGTGTCCCAAAGGACTTATTAACAAAATTAAAAAAAATGCAGGACTGGAGTGCAAATTTTATACCGATTCGTGTGGCAGAAGAGACGGTGGAGATGAATTTGATCTATGATTGAAAGGCAGAGGATGAGAATGCGTGGATGCTTGAGATTCGATCTGGACGACGTGATCCATAGCTAAAATTTGGGCATGCTTGGACAACCAAGATGCACCTAGAGCTCCTCGTTCTTGTTCGAACGGCGACGAAGGGCGTTGTAATAACACTGTAGAAGGTCTTTCGTAATGGATTTGGATCGCCTCGATTTCTTAAGACTGGCTCAGATATGTGCTGTAAAGGGTTCCTTTGACTACTCTCGAGATTTCGCATCAACCTGATATGGCACTGAAGTGCGTCGCATCCCGATCGAAGATCTAGACGTCTGGGAGGCTGTAGCTTGAAGTTCACCTCCATATGCTCCTTCACGCTTCCAAAAGAATTCCTGGCACCTGCATGTGGATCAATGCTCGGAGGAGGACTCCCCAGCTAACTTTATCATCGAAAAACAAAGCAAATGTACATGGATGGATAGCTTCTGGCGACGATGGTCAGAGTGGAGGCTAAATCTTAGACCTAAAGCGATTTGTGGTGATCAGGTTTTGGGAAGGCTATGAACAAAGCTTGGTGAATGTGAAAATGGGGTCAGAATGATGAGTCAATGATCGTAACTCCTCTGATCTTTCATATCAAAGGGAAATATGAAGACCACACTTGAACTAATTATAGAATATGAAACAAAAATCAAATGCTATAATGAAAGCAAACTACCAATGTCTACCTAAGAATGAACGGAAGAAGTGGTTCACCTCGATCTTCTACATAGAATAGAGTCTGAATGAGGCAGCGAAGAACTCCAACGACATAGTGGATCAAGCTATCCAGCAACCTGTCACACTCTTGGGTGAAGGGATCAAAGCCTTGTCACAACCTCGACTCCTTGGAGCCACCCTCGGGAGAAAATTAGCCTTGAAAACCCATCAATATTGAAAATATGGAGATCTAGAAGTTTCTATGGGCTTGAGTCCGATGAGGTTTTAAAATTCAAAAGAGCGCAAATCGAGGCAAGATCGATGCATTGGATGATCTGGCGATGGAGTTAGTTGATTAGGCTGAAAGTTAGGAGAAGGTGGGCGAAATTACTGACCATAATGTGCGGTAAAAATGGGAAAAGAAGGATGACGAGCGGAATAAGCGAGAAGAGGCGTTGACTGGGGCGTTGACCAGGTCAACATACCCGATTTCAACCAATCAGGGCGCGTGGAGAATGTGACAAAATCCATTAGATGACAAAAAAATTGTGAAAAATGAGAAATAAAGGAAATAAAATAGAAAATGAATTTAAAATAAAAAATAATTAAAGATAAAATGTTAGTAATTTAATTAACTTGTTTTGTTGATTTTTAAGGAATTAAATAAAATATATACGAGGGTAGAAATGAACAAAATGTATTGTTCACAGGTATATATACATATATATACAAATACCTTGATTTTTAATATATTATTTTTACATATGTAAATATATATTTTTATACTTTATTAATTTACAAAATTTTACACGAATTTTAATGATATTTTTATTTTTTTGATGAGATGATTTATCAGGGTAAATAAATAGTAATATTTTACAATATACATAGTAATACATATACAATATATACATGAATTTATTTTTTTATATATTTTTGATTTTGTGATTTATATTTGTATTTTTATATAATTCAAACATAATATATACAAATAGTTAAAATTATAATAAGCACAAAAATTCAAAGAAAATAAATATACAAATCATGTCAAATAATTTACTAAGGCATATCGTACAATGGCACCCCAAAAGCTACATTTCATAGCTTAACTCTGATTTTTATGAAACCACTTTGATTTTTAAGATTATTTAATTTGGAGTACAATTTAAGTGAGTTGGGTTATTTTTGAGTTTTCATGGCAAAGTTATTGATCTGACAAATTGAACTTTATGGTTTTTTCGATGTTGTTATTTACACAATGTACAAGGGTTCTACTTGCAATTATGTTTATTATTTACAACTAATTTTTATATACAAGTTTCAAGAAGAAAGCATCTTTATTTGAGATGAATTTGGTTATGAATAAATTAATGTAAATAACATGTATTATATACGGTAGTGCACAAGAGATAAATATATACAAATGGATATTGGTTTTCTTGATTTTCTAGTATTCAGGTCTAATCTCCCCCTACTTTATTCCTTATCGATCAGGTCAAGTCTTGACCTAATTTCGGTTTCAAAGTTGGTTGTATCAATTACATATATACAATCTTTGGTTTTCTTTATTTTTCCTTTATTTATTTATTTTAGGTTAAAATAGTGATAAATATCCATTATTTACACAAGATCGAAGTTTAGTAAAATGAGAGATTTACTTATATTTACAAATGTTTAATAAGGTATTTTAAGCTAAAATAAATGAAAAATGATAAATGTAGATTCATCAGCATGCCCTCATAGCAATTGAAATAAGATGATGGTCAGAACAAACTTATATAAAAATAGAATAAAGATGAAATATACAATGAAGTAAATAATGGCAAAACAAGCTAAGAAGACCACTCTATGCTCTACAAACCGATGCTCCCTAGTAACGAAGTCATTTGATAAGCACGAGAGAAGGTGTACCACAGTCCAGTCTTGGAGGGCTTGCAGTGTCCAATAAGTCAGATCTGACAATCGATGTATTAGTTACTCACTTCGGCTATAAGCACACAATCTTACGTGACAATTTCAACAATTAACCCTTAATAATGATTAAACAATGTAAATGAGTGAGCTAAAATTTATTATACCCTACAAATATGTGTATAGTAGACAAGTTGTAGGAGAAACCACAAAGAATCACACGAGGAATAGAAAGAAAAATGAATAGACTACTTAGGGATTTTTGTATTTTTAATTTGTAATTTTTTTGTGTGTTTTTTATTTATATTTTTTATGTTTTAAATTTTTCAAATTTTTAGTTTGATTTTAAAAATAAGATAGAGTCTAATATATATATAATATTATATAGAAAGGGATTAGAAAAGAGATGTTTTTTATTTTGAAAATATAGTAAACAAACTAAAAAATTCAAACATAAAATATTTTAAGGTTTTCTAAATTTTGATCTATTTTTAGTATTTTTCGGGTAATTTTTTATAGATTATTAAATAAGGAAATACATAAAATAAATAGAATAGAAAATCCATAAATGTGAGATGGCCTTAATAAAATTAATTTTCCTAAATACTAAAAAATACAAATAAAATTTAAAAACCCAAAATATATTTTTGTGAATTTTTAGAATTTTTATAAGTTTTAATTAATATTTTGCAAAAATATTGAAAAGAATATAAAATATGGCTAAACAGACATACAAGATTTTTTTAATTTTTTAGAACATTTCGTATTTTTATGGATTTTTAAATGCTAAATAGGAGAAAATACATTGTTTTTATTTTTATAAAAAGAAAAATAATTTTAATTGCCTTGTGAAAAACATTTGTCACAAAATATGGTTCTAAGCACATAAGATAATTTTCAATGATATTTTTAATAATTGAAATAAAAGTACAAAGTTAAATATACAATACATTAAACTAGTTGCAATTTTCAAGAATTAAAAAGAGCATTTAATAACACTTTAATAAAGTTTGGGTTCATTCATGAAATTTTGCATAATAAAAATATAATACATGTTGGCAGAGGTATAAATGCAAATAATTAAGAACAACATGGGCAAGTATGCAAATTTTACAAAATGTTTTGTACTTAGATTCAATGTTTCTGGATCAAATAGTAATACAGCACCTAGAGGGGATCCACGTAAAATACCCTCCCATCACGTACACATGCATACGAGGTGATATGGAATTGGATTAAATTGTAAATATAGGAAATCTGGGGTCCAATATGCAAATATTACAAAACTTTTATAACTGTAAATGAAAGTTTAAATACTAAAGTATAAATATAAAATGGTTGGGTTTAAGTTGCAAAATACCCCCACATGCTTGCTTGGGGAAGGCGGAGATGACTTCACTTATCTACGTGGCACATGCTCAAGAATCGACGATTCTTCAATGATGGAGGGCTGAGATTAGATCCAGGACTCTAATCTGACGGTCTTCGATTGTGCGATTGGACGATTGTTATACACCTAAAGCTCATCACCAAATCCAACAGCTTTGAGCCGCTATGGAAGAATATCTTAAGAACAATTGGGAGATGAACTTTGATCAAGCTTCCTAGTCAATGTCGATGGTCTCTAGAGCTGCAGAGATATTCAAAATGTTCTTATAGTGATTTCGTGCGTGGAGATGCTTCAAAAAGGTCCGGACCTCATTGGAGGATGTCTGGAAGGTTGAAGGAGCTCAAGCTCTTGGAGCTGCATGGTCAAGTCGATTCGATCGTTAAAAAGAGTTCCTTCCTGCACAAAAAGCTTCAGGGCTCGAGGGCGAAGTCCCTTGACCCAATGGTGAGCAAAAATGGGGGCTGGAATGAACAAGTAATCGATCTCTTATGGATGGTTGAGGAGAAGATTAGGCGGACCAGATCTTAGCGAGATTAGGGTGGAATGGTATGCTGGAAGATGCAGAAGCGCAAGGAGAAGAAGATGGATTTGCTAGCGGTTCGGTTAATTGTCGGAACAGGAGGAACCAAAGCCGGATCTCAAAGCTCCGGTGAACTACGATATTTGATTTTAGGATAAAATAGTGTGAATCAAATAAAATAAATTGCAAATCTAAGCTATTGCTACTCCAAAGAATTGAAGAGGCAAAAAAAATGAAGCTCACCTATCCTGAATGGCAAGGAGTATAACCACATAGATAAGGTCTCCAGCAATGGTGAATTGCTTCCTCCATGCCGCCAAACGAGATGATTTACTCACTGTCACTAAGGGCAAGCTCCGGTGATGATTTTTGGTTAGAAAAATAAGGTAGAAAGGATTAAATTTCAAAAAATGGGTAGATGATATATTATATACAACGTTGCTGAAGAGGAGGTTCACATGAATCAAAGGTTGACTTGGGTTACTTTTTGATTTGCATGAAGGATGATGATTCTGCAAAGATTTTTTTGTGAAAGATTTGTGTAGAGGTCATACTTGATTCAAGCCCCAAAATTTATCAAAAAGGGGAAAACACACATCATGGACTAGTCCAAGAGGGGGTCTGATCTGTTGACTCAGGTCAACCAACACCACCTCAACAGAACGTCAGCTACTAAAAGACAAAAGAGAAATAAAAATAAAAGGAAGAGGAAAACGAAAAAGAAAATAATTTTATTAAATAAAACTAAAAACAACAAAGTAGTTTCTTATTTTGTGTACTATTTTTAGATGATTTCTATTTATTTTTATTAGTTCGTTTATTACATGTTAATTTTTACAAGTGTAATTATATGTATTTATACATATGTATTGTATATTTATTTTTATTTTTTATTTTAAATATTATTATTATGTGTATATTTTCTATATTAATAATATGATTAGTAAATATTTATATCTTTTATTTTTTTCTTATGACAGTATTTATGTACTTAAATAAATAGATGTATGTATATTATAGGTATAGTTTACTTATATTTCAATATATTATTTGTTTTAGTGTATTTATAATGCTTTTATTTTATCTTTATAATTTTAATATTTTTTATATTACAAATATAAAAAGAGTAAAAATATAAAGAATGAATTAACTACGTAAAATGTATATATGTAATACAATGTGACCCCAAAAGCCTATTTTTGTATCTTAACTTCATTTTCAATAAAACCCACCTTCATTAAATAAATAATTTAATTTTAAGAACAATAAAGGTTAGCTTGATAAATTTTGAATTCATATGGAGGAGATATTGCTCATTGTAGTTCTGTATGCTACCTTTTCATATGTGTCCCAGCCGTACGGTACATTATTTTTATATGCAATTATTTTTTATTCTTTATATATTTTATTGTACAAGTTCTGTGTTGAAAATATATTTATTTGAAGTGTGTAAGAGTGTGTTTAAATTAGTGTAATGCAGTGGGCGCCTAGGGTCTCTAGGTGTCTGTGTTATTTTTATTTGTATTTATTTTCCCTTATCTCCCTCTACTTTATTCCTTGTTGACTAAGTCAATATTGACTTGGTCTCAGGGTTTAGGGTTAGTAAGTATCTACAATACTTCCTTTATTTTCTTTTCTTTTCTTTTCTTTATTCATTTATTTTGTATTTAAATATAAGTATTTATGGACTATTTACATTCAATAGTATATGTGTTAACTTGTACAAGTTAAATATATTTACATGTATTTATCTAGGGAACTAAAGACAAAATAAAGGAATATAGGTGAATGAATGGGTATTCATCAATGCCTAAGAAGAAAGGTGAAACACCTCGTAATAGGATACACCGTAACACAAATACATGACCAACCACTCTTTTGCAGTATATGAAGCAAAATTAGAAATGCAAGTGGATCATGGACAACGGGTTCTCCAAGAAAATGATAGAAGACAAATATCATTTCATCAAAAAAGAACCGAAGGAAGGTTTACATTTACCTTTGGTAACAACCGCAGATGTACAATCATTGGAAATGGTATGATTGGAAATTCCCCTAGTTTTGAAAATGTTAGTTTAGTTAAAGGTCTGAAGCACAACTTGCTCAGTGTTACTTAGATCTATGATAAAATGTTTTAAAGTAACTTTCTCTAAGAACTATATTGATGATTCAAAAGAAGATAAATGGTAGTTTTTCCTAAGGGAGATATGCGCAAAAGTATTTATATACATAGATCTATGATTAATAATTGCTTGATTGCATTTTGGTCTCACAAAAGGATCATCTAATCTGGCATAAAAGATTATGTCACATACACATGAAACTAATCAATAAGTTGTACTAACTTGACTTGGTTAAAGGGCTTCCCAAGCTATACTATAAGAAGGAAGAGGTGTGCATAGCATGTAATCTCATAAAACTACCCAAAATCATCTTAAAGAGCAAGATGTTCATTAGTACAACCATACCTTTAGTGTTTTTACACCTAGACCACTTTGGACCTACAAAATCCAAAAGTTTAAGCAGTCTCCCTTATTGTTTTCTCCTAGTATAGAAACTTATGTTTCATTTGGGTTTCGTTTCTTACAACGAATGACATCATCTTAGAGTTTAAAAAGCCAGCCAAATAGAATCAAAAGTAACAAGGAACCACAATCACTTTGTCAAGAAGTTATGATGATGGCGATTTGACGATAATAACTTTTTTACGTATTGTACGAAAGGATAGGATTAAACATAACTTTTTTCTCCCAAAATATCACCTCAAAATAGTGTAATTCGAACAAAAAAATCACATAATTTAGTAATGCGCTCTTTTTATGCTTTGTGAATTTGATCAGCCTCAGGTTTTAAAATATGTGAAGTTGACTGCTATTTGTTATGTCTTAAACAGAACTTTGATCCATCTTAGATTAAAGAAGAAACCCTTTAATGTTTTTTTCATTTAAGCATCAAGGATAAGATGCTTTCATGTTTTTGGATGTAAGTATTTTTTTCTTAACACTATTATCATCTTGACAAATTTGCATTGAAAAGTCAAGAAGGTACCATAATAAGATATTCTTCATGAAGCAAATTGTACGAGATATTAAAAAATTATGACTATTGTGAAATAAATAAATTTTTCGTTTGATGAATATTTGATAAAGTCTCCCCAACCATATGAATTGAAAAATGTGGAAGAGATACAAATTGTTTATCCTTCAAGTATACTAGAGAAGGAAAATGCTCACATCCTACTTAAGGATTTTAGCTTTATTTCATATCACCCTAAGGATTTGGTAATTGGGGATGTATCTAGAGAAATTCTGACGATGTCACAATTTAACAGATATGCAATGCTAGCCTTTGTATCCCACAACAAGCTGAAATCCATAGATCAGGCATGCAATGGAGAAACTTGGTTAATAGCAAGGGACGAAGAGATTGTCTGATTTGAAATATGGTTTGTGATCCTGTAATCAGACCTTAATATCGCATTATTATAGGATCCAAGTGGGTGTTCACGGGCAAGTTGAATGAGTCAGAAGGAAGGTATCGATTTTGATAGAACCTATACATTTATTTCTAGGATTGAATCAATCAGAATGTTATTGGTACTTGCACATTTTAAAAGAATTAAAGCTAAGATGGATGTGAAAAGTGCATTTCTTAATGGATTCATTAAAGAAAAAGTCCTCGTCAAGCAACCCCCAACTTTGAACACCCAACTAAATCGAATCGTGTTTTCAAGTCTATGCAATTTTTTACTAAGATTGCAAGACTAATTTGAGATAAGCATGATGAGAGAAATGGAATTCTTACTCTATCTACATATCACTCAAATATAAAAAGAAATTTTCTTCTCACACTAGAAGTACACAAAGGAAACTCTCAATAAGTTCGAGATGGACAAATGCAAAGGAAAACCTACGTTGATTGTTCTATCATCATATATTGACATAGAGGAGATATGGAAACCAACTGACTAAAATATGTAGAGTTATTAATTACCTGTGAGCTGATCTGATTGTGAGTTCGGGGATCGCAATCCTACTAGAAGGTGGTGAACAATGGTTCAAGGAAGTTTTAAATCTTTTTGCAGAATATTCTTCAAGCACATATACAATCAATGAAGCAATCCGATTAACACACTTTGCATAATATTTTAGCGTGGAAATCCACCTGAGTAAAAATCATGACTTTAGTCTTCCTTACTTAGGATTTCCTGATTAGCTGAGCTAATTGATTGCTTCACAAAAACCTGAGATATTTACATGGATATCTCAACTGTTTACAAATCTGATGCTTCACAATCTTGGATCAAACACCAAGATCAAAACAATCGATCGAACTATAGCCTAAGTAGAAGAACAAATGAGCTTCGACTTTCTTTATGCTTCCTTGGATATCTTGCATCCAAGAACTTTACTATAACTTAGGATCAGCCCCCTATTGTCATGTAAAAAGATGTTAACTAGTAAAATAGAGCAATAATCTTTTCTAAAGAGTATTAACTTCATTGATATCAAATAAATAATTCTCCAATGAAGAACAATGATACATAGAGATAAATTAACATGATATAATTGCACTAAGATTCACAAGTATAGCATAACATCACAGTTATAGCACATGCAAACAATCAATATCAAACTAGTAATAAATATCACCATGCTGGGAAGGCTGTCAAAAGTACTCTGGCTCCAATCAAAAGAACTTGAGAGAAGGCGAGCGATCGAACTCTACTAAATTGAAAAACTTGGCCTAACAGCTTTCAAAAAATTTATTAATCTCGAATGATCGAATGAATCGATGAACAAAGAGAAGGAGTATTGAGGAAATCATTTAGAGAGAGATTCACATTCTTTTAGAGAATGTTGGAGTGATTTCTCAAGTTGGGTGTACTACAACATTGGGTATCAGGTCACTTATATAGGGGTCCGAAAGAATATGGCCATTGGAAATTAAATATGCAAGAAATCAAAGATTATTTCTTGATATGATCAATCAGAACAAAAGTGTGATCGATCAACTACAAATGATCTATAAAGTCAAACTCTATGGTTAATAAGTTGGTGACCAATGATAATACAAAATATGATCGGTAATGCCAATATATATGATCGATAAGGCATGATCAATAGGTAAAAAGGACATGATTGATGGGTGATGATCGATCAATGCTAGAGTCCGTTCAATAAATTCATGAATACTTGATCTCTCGATTTAAAAACTTTCAGTTATTCTTGCTTGAGGTTACAACTTTCCAAAAACCAAAATAAACAATTGCTAAAGTTTTTAACAAAGGATAATCAATAAGTCTAAGCTTCTACTTTACTTAAAGGCGAGGACTGTTCGCAGTCATGTCGAGCTGAAAACCAGACTTGCAACCCTGATGCCACAAAGAATATGCAAGTGACTACATTATAATCTTTTGTGTGTGCCATCTATAAAATCATGAAGAAATAAAGAACTAACAATCTCTTCTTTTTTAATGATAACGAAATCTTTTCAAAAGCTTAAAGAGTTGTAATCATTTAAGCACAAACAAATTTCAAATCAAGCTTAATATAAGCAATGTATAGCATGATAAATTATCAAATCAAATTCATTTGTATATCACCAATTCAATTTTTGATTTTTGTTGATACTCATTACTAAGATAATCATAAAACATCTCTTTTAATTCATTTGAAAGATGTAAGGAGAGTAATGGTTGTAAAACACTTTCGATAAAAACAACTATTTTAATCCTTAATAGAAGTTTTATCTAATTCTTCCCATTAATTAGACAATCCACTAATCTTTAAGTCATATAAATTGAGCTTGAATTTCATTCTCCCCCTTTTGTTACCAATTAAAAAGATAGACAAAGAGAGTAAAACACATGCACACTTCATTAAATAAGATAAGGAACATATTACAAAAATGTTTGTGGCTCACAAAATGAAGTTCCCAAAACTACAAAGACATGAAAGAAGCACCAAACTAAAGACTAGGATTGTAAGAGAACAAAGAGATACAAGAGAAAAGATTACAACTAATCAGAAGGGACATATTTATATCCTCCGATCCACAAGAAGAGAGTCGGTCCTTGTTTCTATGCTCGACAACTCAACGTGTATGAAAACTATACTTGTACTGAAGGGTGCCAAACTCTTCTTTTTCTATCTCAATATCTGTCTTCGCTTCTATCTCTTTTTCTGATTGTGACTCAAGCAACCAGAGGTCCTTTACTTTGCATGGGTAAGAGGCATCGGGTCCAGAAGGTCATGGTGAGGGCTGAGAGGGAGTGGGGATCATTGAGGCATGGTGCGACAAGCATGAACACGATAAACATGAGTCCTATGTGCTGGAGCAGGAGGGTTCCTCAAGATATGCATCAGATGCATATCATCATGAAGGCGATACAACATCTCTGATTGATCATTCGTGAGGTGTGCATGAATCTTCGAGTATGTCGCCACCTCCCGTTTGAAGCTCATCATGGCATTACTAGTCTCTCTAATTTGGCGGAGCTCAAGATAATGAATGTCAATGATGATGTGCTGAGGTATCTCCTCGCTTGGAGTGATGTGATAGTCTAAAGACCGCCCAAGTGGAATCAAAAGCTGAGGGAGTGATGAGAGCGCTCCCCTTCATGGTTAAAAAATAATAAAGATGTCGGTAATAGTGATTGTAGAGAGAGGAGCGCTCTATCAAACAAAAAATAAGAGAATAGAGAGGGAAAAGATGAATAAATAGATAAAAGTCTCTCTCTAACTCATTTTGACTTGTTATTTACTAGGTAAGTGTCCATGGGTCGAAAATAAGGAGACAAAAGTACACTCAGATTTTCGAGATTGAAGATTTTGTGATTGAATTTTCTTCTTTGAAAAGTTCTTTTTGTTGGGTTTCAGTTTTTATGGTTTTTATTTTTGGATTTTTTTATTTTACTTTTATTCTGTATTTTTTTATTTTCAAAAGTGATTAACTAGAGAAAAAATGGCGATACTATAGAATAAGTAGAATATATTGTAGTGTATTATTCTATTATAGTGGAAATAAAAAGGAAAAGAAACCGATTTTTTTATAATTTTTCAAAAAGTGAAAAATTATTTTGCAAAATAGTACACTATATAGCATATATAGAGGTGGTATTGTATAGTAGAACGAGGATGAAAAGAAAGCTGAGTAATGGGCTCAAAGACATAAACAAACTCAAAACCAAGAGGAAGTTCAGAAAATCAAAACAAAACAATTATGCAATGAAAAATTATGAAAAATGTGGCAAAATCACGATAGTGTAGTTGGGTAAATACCTTGGAAAAAATAAGGAAAAATTAAGTCCATATAGTCTCCAAGAGTATACAGATGTCCTTTGGTACAATTGCAAATGAAAGAATACAAAGTTTATAGATAGGTCTCGATCAGGGGCTAAAAAGTAAAAAAACAATGTTTTCTTGCACTTAGATCACCGTGAGGGGACCTAATTGCAAATAATGAAAAGGTGGGTGGCATGAACCAAATATGAATGTGCACTTGGCAGAGTATGCGAATTCTCCACCGCTTCAGAATAGCTGATGAAGATTAGAACGTCTTCTCATGATCTAGTGTGTCGAATTAGAATACACGTCGGCAAACTGTACTTTTGGAGGGAAGAACTGAAGGATATGGTGAGATCCTTAAGTGCATCACGGAATCATGAGGATCGCATCGTATGCGATCAGGAGCAACTAGTCGCACTAGTTGCTCGAGGCAACAGAATTTTAAAAAAAATTCATGCGATGAAACCACATGATCTAAGAACACTTCTCAGATCATTTCATCTAAGCAATAAACAAGTATTAGGGTTACCTCTTGAAGCGTGGTTGCGATCGAGTCTCTGAACGAAGAGATCTCCTGTCTCAAGTCCTATCCGACGAAGGAGACACTTGCGAGCGTGTCGATGAAACACGTGCTCCTCGCAATCCATGTTGAAGATCCAAGCAATGAATCTCCTGATCTTGACACACAAGATCCAACGTCTTCTTCACAAGTGAGGTGCATCGAAAGAGATGGAGATCCACGAGCAAATGATCCGGCAGCATAACGACGACGCTACGATGATGGAGACTCTCTTTAGGTTTTCCATAGTGGACGACCATATGAGAGAGAGAGAGAGGGTGTGTAGAGAGAAAGAGAGAGAGAGCCTTATGTTTCATTGTCTAAAGAAGAGCAAAGGGGGTACCTCTCCTTTTATATTATTTTGGCATCCATGGATCTCAATCCATGGATAACACAAATCTAATGGTTCTCATTGATTTGTGTTTCATTTAATTGCCAAGATTTTGTTTGTAAAAACCAATAACAATTAATTTAATTTATATTAAACATATAATGCTAAATCAACATAATTTAATCCTCAAATTAAATCAACTAATATTGGAGATAATGGAAAGGAGAATCATTCCTTCCATATAGTAGTGGTGGACGGCCACCCTTTCCTTGAAGGAATTGGTGGCCGTCCCTTTTCCTATTAGGAAAGGGAGATTCCAATGCAATCTCCAAGATTGCATGATTCCATATATCTCCAATATTTACAACAACATTATTGTAAATTATTCTACAAAAATAATTCATAATTATTTTGTGAATATTACAATCTTGCCATTGGAAATTTGTGAATCACATTCACAACCCAAAATAAAATGTGAATTACATTTTCAAGTAATCATCCAATGTGAATCCAATTCACATCACCATTTAATTAACAAATGTAAATCGCAAATAGCTCTCTCTTATATATCAAAAATCACATTTATAATATATATGATTAATATGGATAGTGCTATCCACATTACTCATATTTATGATAATTAAATCACATTTAATCATCTTGGATCTCTATTCTCATGTGCCCAAATAATATGAATCACATTCACATCATTCACATCTTTGATAATCAAATCACATTTAATTATCTAAGGTAACTCTCTTTATAATATGAATCAAATTCATATTATTCGTGATAATTAAATCACATTTAATTATCCAAGATAATTCTCCTTATAATATTAATCAAATTCATATTATTCATAATAATTAAATCACATTCAATTATCCATTTTCTCAATGCTCGGATACATATACAAATAAGGAAATTATCTTGAACTCTTTCAAGGATAATATGCTTTCTCCGCAGATACTTGGAGATAAGGATAGGGCGATTGTATTGTTCCACGTATAGTGACTTGTATATTGAGATCACATCTCAAATCCAGATCTTGCGGACCTCCCATAGATGCTTGATGAAATCAAGACCGCTGATCTAATCTTCTCATTGCATCTGAATCACATTGAGATCAATGTCCAACATTTGGACCAAGATCAGATCACTTACCTACTGAGAGGACTCACTAAAATCCAGACCTGTTTCATCACTCTCTAGGAATGGAAGCGTCATGGTTATACAACGTTTATGATCACATCACCCTCAGGTATTCTCAATACCTGTACATCCTGCGTACTGGAAGACCCGGAATAAACCCGAAGTATAAGATCAAATTTACACTATCTACTTTTGGGTTTTATCATTAAGTTTCTTATTTGACTATTGAGAGTTGGTATCGATCATATACTTTCCAAAAAAGCATATATCATACCCAGGTGTTGATCATATACTTTCCAAAAGCATATATCAAACCTACAAATTTAGTCAAGCTTCCAAAGTGAGACAACCGTGCACAGAATTTGATCTTCCCAATATCTCATGACTGAGCTCATGTCTTTTGGTTCAGTAATGAACATGTATGATCCCTCTGAGAGATCGTGTTACTCATATGCCCTTGCATGCACACCAGCGTGCTGGTGTATAGACCTTTATTAGGTCATCAACCTATTAGTCTACCAAATGTACATAGTCAGACATATAGTAACACATCTGTCTCCGGTCAGAGGATGCGTACCTATATCCTGAAAGCATATGACATAGGACTTTGGTACCTAAATCTTGTTAAGTCAACTCTTTGACCTAACTTATCTAACACCACCAAATATCTATTCCTATGCAAAGGACCTACATCAAGAGGTCGGTTAGATATCAACCTTTAGAGAAAGTATTGACATCTCCTTCTCAGGCTGGATATCCTCTCTTAATAATCATTTGACGGTGCTTGATGAGTCCTCAATCTAACGCTTTAGATATTCATCCAAGCACCAACCTCTATGATCCAATAATTGAATCAACAACTGTATAATCATTAAGATGGCCATGGTACATAACCCTAATTGTACAAAGGGACATATTTTGCAAATTAGTTATTCTTTATTTAAGGTCAGGGAATGATATTTGCAATAACATTTATTGCATAATGGCTCGTTATGGGCTCGCATGTCCAACAAGAACGACTCTTCCCCTAAATGAAGAACGGGCGATGATGAATGGTTGATTTCCCGATGATGGAACTATTGCTGTGACTTAAGGTGTTGCTGCTCATCTCCGGTAGGTCGGGGATTGGGCCAGAAGGGGGCACCTCCCCCCTTCGAGCTCTCCTTCTATAAAAGGAAGACTCGAAGAAGACACGTCTAGGGTTCTAGAACTGGTGAGTGTAGATCCTGAAGATGGCTGTCGATTCTGCTTTGATTGATGCTGATAGCTTGCTCTAGGAGATAGGTCAACCTACAAGGAATGTTTATGGGCTTGATTCACATTGAATTGACTTGCATTATAATGATGTTCTTGCACAACTAATAGTGGATTAGAACATGTATTTCAGATCAGATATTTTAACAAAGAATCACTCGAATTGGGAAGGAATTTTAAAGTGAATCGCTAGAATGATGATTAGTGTAACTAAAGAGATGATTAACATTCCTAATGAGGTGATTAGATCGAGGAATGAAATGGTGGATCTAGTCACCTAGGGCTGAGGTTATACGAACCTCGGTCGTCACTCAAGAATCTGATGGAGATTTGAGCTCCAACATCAGTCGATTAACAACAATGCAAGGTGACAGTGCACCTTAGAACTCCTCCTCGATGTTCCCTCGTCCACAAAGAGGCACCAACACCCTCAATAGTCACATGAGGAGATGGTCTCAAGGCAAGGAAGAAGGATGTTCGGTAAGGGTTTCTGATATCTGGAGGAAATTTGGTTGGAATGGATGACTCGATTGACTTAAATAAGGAGAACAATGAAGAGGTGGCATGGATTCACGAGCTCGCATGAAAGTGGTTTTTTTGGAGAAGAAGGCATCAGATTGGATTTTGGGTGAAAAATGCTATAGAAATAATGGATTGAGGTTAGGTCGTTGGAACAACCAACGACCTGCTTCTTGAGGTAGGAGAAGGGTTGTGGTGCTTATACGTGTCAACACCACAAAAATCGATCAAATATTCCTTATAAAATCTATATTAGTTTGTAAATTAAGTTATTCGTTAAAAGTGTATAAAAATGGAAATTATAGATAAATTAATTTTCTAAATTATGATATATATTACATAAATAAATAATATTCATTTTATGGTAAATAAATATAATTTCAATAAAATAGGCTTTATAAATAACATCTATAAATTTTTAACTTAATATTTTAATAAATATGCTGCCTGTTTTATATTTTATTAATTTATAATAATAAATATAATTCATATTTTTTTATAGATTTTAATAATTTAATTTACATATATTACTAAATACATGTATATACAATACAATTCAAAATTACCTATTTTAGGGTTTTTGATTTATTTAAAATATTAAATATGGATTTAAATTTTGGATATTATTTTATAGAAAAACTACAAGATCGAGAAAATAATTGAAAATTGCTAAATCACTTGTTCTATAAATATTATGTACAAAATAAAATGAATAGCCTAGAAACCTGTTGTTATTAGGTCCAAAAAGAAACTTTTTGCAAACAACTCCATTTTCGATTGAATGACCTTCAATAATTAGAGAATGTTATTTTATGAACTTCAAAGAGAGTAGAGTGAAATTGGAGTATGTATGACGAAGTTATGAGGTTTGGAAGTTGGGAAATTGACAAATTATAGTCCAGATTTCTTGTGTCATATATATAAGTTGGATTTTTTTTAATGATTTTTATATTTTATATACAATTTTATAAACACAATAGAGAAGATTTTGTGAAAAATTTGTACATATGAATTAACTAAAATTATTTGAAGATTTTATATATAAAATAAATAAATAAATGGAATTAATGTGTGATATACATGGTTAGTTATTTTTGAAGTTTTCTTACCTATCTCCCCCTACTTTATTGTCTGTCGACCAATCCATGTTGACTTTGTCTTGAGGGTTTGGTTATATAAATATACCTTGAAGCTATATTTCTATATTTTAAGTCATCTTGTACAAAATATACATATTTACAATCTACCTTATTTTCTTTTCTTTGTTTTTACATCTTTTTAATGCATAAAAATGAATTTTTTTTATGAATGAGATTTTTATAAAAGATAGGAATTAATGCATATTTACATGTATTTGTTAAGGGTTTTAAGACAAAATGCGACATAAATGTTAATGAATCGTGGATTCATCAACCCCATATACCTTTGCTAGTCCCTTAGCAAACACTTATTTTAAAAACAAGGAAAAAGAAAGAAAGCTAGAATGAATTTATTTTCCTAAACCAATTCATGAGAATAGACAAAGGATAAAACATGATCAAACCTTAGAATTAGAATTTTGTCAGAGCCTTAACTAGGAGTAGGATTTTAGTCCCAACAGTCCTCAAGTTACACAAGTCCTTATTTAGGTTCACCTCAATAGCCAGCTCAGATCCACCTATCCATATCGTTGATTCATTCAACCTTGAATTTAATTTGTATTGTGTGTAGTTTGTTAGCTCTTCCTATTTAAGAAGGAAGAAACTGACCACCCTAGTAATATACTCCATGGCTTCCTCATCCAGCTACTCAATCCTTAAAGGGGGGTATTCCCTTCTAAGTTCAGGTCGTGATGTGTCCACAATCGAAAAGAGGAAAGAAGGTAGAAGAAGGAGAAGAGAACTAGAGTGTGACCAGTGTAGTCACATCTCCTTCTGAAGCTTTGGTCAGTGTAACCAAGTCTCCACCAAGATATGCAGGCTCTAACAAGATTAGACCATTTTCGGTCAACAATGTACTTCATGAAATTTTGCCCGACAGATTTAGAATCTTTTAGTTCTCCGATGTTTTTTGGATAATAGAAACTACTGCATTGCATTCTTGTGTGCCCCGGCAGATATAGAATCTTTTGTTCCGCGCATGTTTTGGTGTCTTAGAAAAAATTATGCCAGCAGACCATCCCTCATCCGAAGCTTTATTTCAACCTTACAACTCTCATCTTTAGATATCTCCGCCTATAGACAAGGATGAAAATTCAACACTAAAATGAACTACCCCTCACAACCTCATTCAAATCGAGCTCAGTGCGGAGTGCATATGTCCAAAATTGGTCCATTATTGAAGAGTTAAATATATGACACCACGCGTCCTACTTAGGCATTGAATTCTGAACCTGGTCTTATGGAACCTAAAGATTTAAGTCAAAGATTTGAAAAGGTGAAATCCCAGTTCCTGACCAGGCTACTTAGAATTCGGAGTAAAGGCCATGATCAAGCTTCACACATTTGGACTATTTCAGATGTTTAGCTCAAGAACTCAAACTTATTCTAAAAAAAGTGAATGCAAATGCAACAATGCTTTTGTGATGTAAATTTTCTGAATTTTACTCATTTTTATGTGTTTTAAGATTTCACAATTTTTACTAATTTTAGGACTTTGTAATTTTAATGAATTTGTGAATTTTTATTTTTTTATAAACAACCATATTTATAAAAAATTACATGATAAATTACTAATATTTTATTTTGGATTAAATAACTAATGTATTTTATCAATTTTAAATACAAATATTTTAGATATTAAGTATTTTCACGCATTTCAATAAATTGGATTTTAAATAAATATTATAGAATTTTAAATACGCATTTTAAATACCATTTTTAAAAAACGATTTTAAAAAAGTTTACATATTTTTATGTATTTAAAAGGCTTTTATAAATAGCTTTTAAATAAATTTTACTCACACCCACTTTTTACAGGTTTTATATATAGAAACTACATAAAAGCCTGAGTTATGGACAAAAGTATATATGCAATATAGGCACCCTCTATACTTAGCTTGTGTTATGTCCTCATAGTACTAAAATGAGAAAAAGGAGGACATAGCTCGTGCTAAGTAAAAGTGGGTGAAAAGAACAAAAGAATAGAAGTCATTTACCACCCCTATACTTACGATCTAGTCATCATAAGTATAGTGGGAGACAAAATTGAGGTGACTGAGGACAAGAAATAAACAAACGAAAGACGAAAGAAGAAAACAAAACAAAATCGACGAAATCACTTGGTCCTCCCTATACTTAGGATCAGGTATCCTAAGTATAGAGAAGAATGTGGCAAAAATTAGGGATGAGGATAGGTGTAAAAGAATGTACACAAAAGAAAAGTAAAAAGAATAAAATACAAAAACGGAAAATCAAAGGAAATAATCAGTCCCATCGTACTTAGGATAGAGTGTCCTATGTATAAAGATGAGAAAAAATGGAGACGATTGGGATCTAAGAAGAACGTACCAGTGGTGTGAACTCCAAAACGAAAGATCTCAAGGTCTTTGTAAATGAAAAAATGAAGAAGAAAAGTAGTCACGAGTCTTATACAAAGTAGATCACCTAAACTCAGGCTAAATGGTCTGTAGATTCAACGAACTACTTCAACATTTGCTAGTTCACCATGAATGGCTCTACACCAGTTGATACATCTGATATGGATATGCTTCCATTTTCGTGCACCATTCTGACTATGTATGCATCTTCCCATTTGTTTTTTAACTTGGCAGGAAAGATTTTCAACCTTTCATTGAATAGCCAAACATTCTAGCTAGAAACAATGGTCTTGTGGTGAATGTGTCTATCTTAACACCTCTTGACCTTGACCTTATAGATGAGAGTGTTCTCATATGTTTGATTTCGACTCTCAACTAGATAATTCAAATCCATCTTCCTCTTTGTTCTAGCTCATTACAAATCAAGTAATATATCTCTGATTGCCCATTTTGATTTATGCTTGATCTCCATGGACAAATGGAATGGCTTCTCATAAACAATCCTAAATGGAGAAGTACCTAAGATGGTCTTATATGCAGTTCAATATGTCCAAAGAACTTGGTCTACAAGCTGTGACCAATTCTTTCTGTCAAGATGTACCAACTTCTGAAGTATGGATTTCACCTCCCAATTCGAACCTTCAACCATGTCGTTCGTCTGTAGGTGGTATGGAGAAGATACTCTATGAACTATAACATAATTCTTCATTATCTTCCTTACATCCTTGTTGATAAAATGGCTACCCCCATCAGATATGAGAATACGTGGGATCCCGAACCTTGAAATAATGTATTCCTTGAGGAACCTGCATACTATCTTGCAATCAACAATTCGTGTGAGAATATCCTCCACCCATTTGCTAACATAATCTACAACCAGGAGTATGTACTCAAAGCCACAGCTCGAAGGAAATGGTCCCATAAAATCAATGCCCCATGCATCAACAAACTCACAAATAATCATTGGTCGCATCGGTATTGCATCTCTCGCATCGATCGTTCCTCCTGCTTTCTGATAAACTGGACAACTCTTGACAAATGCGCAAGTGTCTCTTGTCAGAGTTAGACACCAAAAACCACTCTGAAGTACCTTATGTCTTGTCCTCTTCCCTGAATGATGTCCTCTTGCCTCTATAGAATGGCACATGGTAAGGACAATATTGTATTCCTCCTGACGAATATATCGTCTATAAACACAATCTTGTTCCTACTAACAAAGAATCAGATACTCCAAGTGGTAGTATCGTGCCTCAGAAACTAGTCTCTCAACTTGATCCTTCGGCCGTCCTTGTGGACTCTTCTGTGTACCCCATAAAGTTCACTATATCAGCATACCATGGAAGCTCTTTCACTACAAAGATGCTCTTATATGGAAATCTATCTACAATATATGGCGGGTAATCATCTGGAGACTGCTCTAACGGTAAATGGGAGAGGTGACCAGCTACCACATTCTTCACTTCATGTTTGTCCTTAATATCCAAATCAAATTTCTGAATTAACAGAACCCATCAAAGAAGGTGTCCACTGGCATCCTTCTTTTCCATCAAGTAACTGATAGCTCAATGAACTATGTAAATTATAATCATGGAACCAAGAAGATAAGATCTGAATTTGTCCAATAAAAAACCATTACCAACATCTCTTTCCCTGTCGCAGTATAATTCTGTTGTGCATCATTGATGAATCCATGATTCGTTAACATTCATGTTGCATTTTATCTTAAAACCCTTAACAAATACAAGTAAATATGCATTAATTCTCATCATTTATAAAAATACCATTCATAAATAAAATTGCATTTTTATCCATTAAAAAGACATAAAAATGAAAAAGAAAAATAAAAATAAAGAAGAAAGCCCGATTGTAAATATGTATATATATACAGTATGACTCAAAAAATATAAGCATAGTTGTAAGATATATTTATATAACCTAACCCCCGAGACCAAGTCAATAGTGTTGGTCGACAAATAATAAATTATGAAGAGTAAGGAAGAAAATACCAAAACTAAATAAATATGTACATAGAACACTTAATCTTATTTATTCGTTATTTACCAAAACTTCATCTATTTTTAATTAATTCATATGTCATATTTTTTACTAAACATTTTCCAAATGTGTTTATAAAATGTATATAAAAATAAAAAAATAAAAATTCTAACATGTAAATATGCCAAGAAATCTGGTTTACAAATTTTCAATTTCCCAACTTCCGAACCTCATAACTTCTTCATACAAACTCCAATTTCACTCTACTCATCTTTAAACTTCATAAGAAAATATTCTCTAATTAATGAAGGTTATCTCATCAAAATCAAATTCTGTTTACAAGAAGTCGTTTTTTGGACGTAATGATAATTGGGTTTCTGGGATATTTATTTTATTCTGTATATACTATTTATAGAACAATTGATTTTAAAATTTTAAATTATTTTACTAATCTTGTGTATTATTTATAAAATAAATTCTAAAATTAAAACCTTTATTTATTTTTATATTAATTGAAAAAATATAAAAATAATGCTTTATTTATTAAAATATTTAATTAAAATTATATATGTTATTTATTAAGTATTATTAATAATTTTTTTTATAAATCCTAAAATATATAGTATTTATTAACATAAAATATGTAATAATTTAGATAATTTAAGTATTTATATTTTTCATTTGTATTTCTATTTAAAATAATAACATTAATTGTATCTAATTGATTAATGTGTTGTTGATACATGTCTGCGCCACAATCAAGATTCTGTTGACATTGTGCTTGAACGCTCGATCTTCACCTAATTCTCCACACTTTGGTTCACCACCAAAGCCTAATCTAAACCATCCAAGCTCTTGACCTAACTACCATGACACACGAGCGCCATTGGATCCGATCCATACCGCTTCCTTCCTTTCTATTTAATTACTCAAACTTCATCAATCAAACTAAACTCACTCTAACTCCAGTTTCCAAACTAATCGAACTCCACTTCCAAGCCTTGCAGCTCCAACCTTTGATGCATCTTAGCGAGGAAGAGGGATAGTTGGGGAGTAGTTCCAAGGCATTGCTCCGCCATGAATCATTGTCGTCCGTTGTGTAGAGCTCTGACATTACCGGTCGTGAGCGAAGATTATATGGTCTTAAACACTCTACTCCCAGGTAACTCCTCCATCCCTTTTTTTCAAACAATTTCATCGCCCAATTAGCTTAGATAATCACATCATTAGGTAGACTAAACACCATTTGTTAGTTTAGGCCTGAAACCCCATTCTAATATCATTCTATTTTCTTCAATTGTGAGTTTGAAAGTGGTATTTCTGGAACCCTATTTTTGTTGCAAGAACCAATCAATTCCCAGGTTGATACTATACAAATCGAACTAAATAACTCTTCTTAAAGGTCATTCTGACATCTAGAGCAATCATCACGACATAGATGAAGTGAGAAACTTGTCAATTCTTTGCATTATTCGAGCCCTTGTTCAAGAACAAGGTCTTCAGTTCTTCAACATTCTGGAAGCCCTAATCAACCTTTAATCCTCTGCCTTCATTGCCTCCTCGAAGCATGGGAGCTCGAAGGGGAAAGAAGACACCTTCTGGTCTTGCTTCCTCCTTTATAGCCTTGACAATGGCCGTCGGACACCCAGATCGACGTTTGAAATCCTTCATCCCTGCTGCCACCCCAATTCAGGGAAGAACAAATTGAAGAACAACTCGAGCGCAAGTCACTGACACATGTCTGCCCATCAACGTCAAGGATTAAGCCACATATTTTAATCACAGCTATCTGCGCCAAATGGTGGACTAATTGTTGAGAATCCTAGCGACTTTCCAGATTTCCAGCCTACTCGGAAGAATTCTAGAATTACAAATAGGTCCTCGTATATGGACCTAATTGCAAGAAAAAGTATTTCTTTACTTTTTATTCCCTGAACAAGGACCCATTTGCATAGGACTTTTATACTATCTTTTTATTTGTGCCCCTAAATCGTAGGATATTTTTGGACATAATCTGGACGTTATTTTTTTTTTAAGGTAGGTAGTAAACTACCTCGGCGATGTTTTTTTATATTTCTTATGCATTTTATTTGCTTTATTCTTGAGTTTTGATTTTCTGCACTTCTCTTCGTTTCGAGTATTGTTTGAGTCCTCTTCGAGCCCATTGATCGGGTTTTATCCGAGTCATCTATTATATAGTATAACCTATATTTTCCTTCACATAAATATAATATAGTAGATCACTTGTTTGCAAAATTCAACTTTTGAAAATTAAATAAAATTTGGAAAAAGATAAAATCAATAAAAAACATAAAAACTAAAACCAGCATAAAGATTTTTCTTGAAGAATTGAAATCACAAAAATATTTTCAACTCAAAAATCTCAAATATTAATTTACACCTCCGTGTGTTCGACCCATGGACACTTAATTGGGTAATAATTATTGAAACAATAAAATAGAAGAGATCATCCTATTATTTTTCTATTAATCTTATCTTTCTCTCTCTTTTATTTTATTTAATTGGTTTAATAGAGAGCTCGCCTTTCCTCTATTCATTACAGCTGGCATACATGCATCAGCAGTCACACCACACATTTCATTAGAGACCAACACAACATTTCCACTCTCCTACTCCACATAGAGATTCACAGTATCATCACCACCAACAACAATAGGAGTCTTTTATTATACCTCAGAGATCTCCTCAACCATGCACATCACAACCTCAACTCAATTCTTGGCAGGAGAGATCCAGGGCCAGACTATTGAGCCAAAGTTATTTGCACAGTCCTTGGCACTGAATCAGATAATGGATATGCTTAACACACTTCAGGTTGCACATAGAACAGAGATGGAACGGGATAACCATCACCTGGATGAGTTAGCTGCGCCCAAGACCCCTCTCCCAGCACATCCTCAGATGAACCCGGACAACAAGAGGCGTCATCTAGATCCGGTAGATACTGCTAAAGGTATGGTCACTTTTCCTTATTTTTTATCTAACTTCATTCATTTTAGGAGTGGTAGACACCCATGAATACCTGTTCTAGAGGAGGAGAGGGCACATGATGATGAGAGAGAGAGAGATTATAAATGATGAGAGACATTTTGATGCCATGGAAGAAGACCACCTTGAGGACCACGATGATCATGATGATGCCGTACAAGGGAACAATTCAGATGATGATACCATGCCAAAATATACAAATATATCCGATGATGATTCTGTTTCTTTTCTATGTGCATGTTGATTCCATTTATGATGAAAATAAAAATAAAGGTTTTGTTGTCCCTGAGTTTATTTCTTTTACAGATGCTTTGTTTGGTAAATGAAAGAAAACTACGAAAAAGAATGGTGTTACTGATGAATTGTCATTCATGCACATTTATTAATTTATTTTAGGTTTAATCCCTTGATAAATGCATATAAATATCAATAATACTCATGAATTAACATATGTATATTCATGTATAAAGTGTCTGTTAATACATGTAATTAAACGCTAAAATGAAAGAATAAATAAGGAAAAGAAAAATAAAGTTGGTCTCATAGATACTGACTAACCCTGACCCCCAACACTAAGTCAAGCAGTGACTTGGTTGACTAGGAATAATGTAGGGGAGATAGGGTATAGAAACTACACAAAAATAAATATAAAAACCCTGATTATTTATGTTAATATATACATTTTGGGACCTATTTCTTTCATACTTTTATACATAAAATCAATAAATATTAAATATAAACTTTGTACATAAAAATATTGAGAAAAATACAAAATTCATTTCATTCAAAAATAGTACACAGTGTGCATGTGACACACAGAATAAAAAGGCGCAAAGAAAACTTTTCATATCTGTATCTTCTCCGTACAGACTCAAAATTCACCAAACTCACCTTTATTGTTCATAAATTAAATTATCTATTTAATGAAGATGGGATCATTTAATTTGGAGTTAAGATGCGGAAGTTGGCATCTGGGCCATCATTGTGCGATTTACATGTATATAATATTCATAATATTTTCTCTTTAATTTTTCATCTTCTTATATTTTTTAAATTTGTAAATATTACTTAAAATATTTATATATGATAAAACTAAAATAAAAGCATTATAAATACACTCAAATAAATAATGTACTTCATTGCATAGGTATATATTCCTATAAAGTACACATGATATATGTATATATATATTTATTTAGGTATATAAATAACGTTAGAAAAATAAAAGAACAATATGCACATATGTAATTAAATATATTCTAAATATATAAATTTTGTATACATAATATTAGAATATAAAGCACAAAATTAAAAAAAAATATAGGATATATAGGTATTTATACCTTTATTATACTTGTAAAAAAACTCGAAAATAAAGTGATCAAAATAAATAAAAATCACTACAAATTTGTTTATTAAATATGTAACAATTTTCATGTTTCAAGTTTATTTAAATAAAATCATTTTATATTTATATTTTTATTTTATTTTCTACTTTGTCATTTTGAGCATTAGTGTTGCCTACATAGCAAATTGCATGGCGTGGAGTCTTGACCCCATGTCAACACCCCCTCCCCCTTTGCTACCTATCAGATTTGGTCGGGTAGCCAAATTCGTCGTTTTATCACGTGAACTCCTTTGCTTAATTGGGCATGATTCCTTCTTGAAAATCAAAGATAGGGTCACCCTCTTTCTCGTAGATCACTCCGATTTGATCTTTATCGAGAAAGAGTGATGAAACCCTAATTTACTTTTTCAATTTTTCTGTTGGTTATAAATAAGCCTCCATTTTTCTCCTTTGCTCCTTGATCGCCTACTTACCTCTCTTACACCCTTGAGCCATCAGGAAGTTTTGCCTTGGTGACCGGAAGGTCGTACACTGGCTTTTGGGCGAGGACAAAAGGAGGAGGAGGAGGAGATGTATCCACCCTTTGCTAGAGCTCTTCCCCCGAAGCTCTTCTCCCAATTGGTTTCTCGAGTGAGTTGATATTTTCTTGCTTGTTTTTCATTCCTTAGCATACCAATAGCTTAGGTGTAATTCCAGCCATTTTGACTTTGCTTTAAATCTATCAAAATTCCCAAAAAGAACCTCTTTGGAGCTTGCAGCTTTGGCACTTATTTCTAGCCATTCACATCCGATCCATCGCTTTTTCCTCCCCCATCAGCTTCCTGACCCATTCTCCATTTCCCAGATCACTTCCTTCACCCCGATCTTTCAAAGATCAGGTCTGTCAAGCCTCCCTACGCCATCTTCCTCGATGCCCCTCCGCTTGCATGATCCACTACACCCTTGTCCATTTTTAGGACCAAGCTTCATGTCATGGACCTTGTGCTAACCGTGCAGGTCTTAGCTCGTGAGGACCCCATCTGAAGGATCCCAGGTACCAGAGAAGATCCTCCTGGTCTAGTATTCTTCTCTGACATCCAGGGCCCATTCCTTCGGTCATGGGCCTTCTTCAAACCATAAGAACGCTCAGTGTTTGTCCCAGGATCATCTCTATCCCATCTGCACAGTGGGAGGAGGCCAGAGTTTCTTAGGAAGGTATATCAAAGGTCATCAGGTTGGTGTTCTTTGTCTGTTCTTCCACCAACCTTATTTGGCGTCCGATGAAGAACATCTGCCCAAATAGCACAACCATCGTCCGATCATAGGCCATCTCCACAGTTGATAACGTGAAACTGACCTGCAGTTAATAAAGGTGTCGCTTTAGAAAACTGCAGAGAGAGATTCACGTTAATCGAACAAAAAATCAATAAAATAGTAGAGAGACAGAAGATGAATTGATTTCATTTCTATTTTATCTTAAACTATTTATTTATCCAGGTAATTTTTCTTGGGTCAAGCACAAGGAGTCATAATAACTATAATTTGATTTTTTGAGTAAAAATGCCATTTTTTTATTTTTATATCTTTTTGAAAATGTGAGAAAAATACTCAAAATGGATGCGAATTTAGAAAAAAAATCAAAATAACAAAAATACTCAATGAAAAATCCCAACAAAAATAAGAAAACCTCATTAGGGTAGTTGTGTAACTGCCCTAGAAAAATCAAGGAAAATGACATCAAAAAGATGTCCAAAGTACCTACACTATTCAGGGGTAGAATTGTAAAAAATAAAGAAAATAGCTAGCATATTGGTCCCACGTAGGGACTGAAATGAAAAGAAAACAAGTTTTATTACATTTCAGTCCCTATGCGAGGACCTAAATGCAATATCTGAAAACTTCTAAGCTTTTAGGAATTTATGGAGATGTAAGGGCCTATGATGAAATTTTTCCACCTGTTCGCTCGATGGCGAGGATTAGATGTTGCGATCGGATCTCACCCGTCCGTTAGAGGACACGAGTCGCCAACCTACACAATGCGTTCTTCAGCTATTCTTCCCTAATCTGAGTGGCGCCGGTGGCGAATCGTCTTCCTTCGGTCGACTCTCCGGTGATGGAATGGTAGAGCTGCACTCTAGTAGAGCTAGAAGGAAGCTCCTCCCCTTCGATCTCACCTACGACGAGAAGGACGGTTGGAGAAGGTGACTGATATTATAGGGTTTTGAACCCTATTTCTTGTCTATAGCACGATTTTTTGAATTTGCATTGTAATCGGATCAATTGACGGCTCTAGAGGATTGAGTGTTGCTCCAAACATCTGGATAGACCTGCAATTGAGAGTGTTTTGCTCGATCCCCTATGGAATAAGCCAAGATGAAGTTGTTCTTTGCAGTTCAAAAATTCTTCCAGAATAGTGTTATTTCAAGCAAAGATTGGGGTGGAAATTGAGCGAGATTGAAAATGATTTTATGCGTGATTTAAATATGATGGTTAAGGGTCTCAAATTATGTGATTAACTAATCTAATTCCAGCACGAAGATCGAGAAAAGAATTGAAATGGGGATGAAGGCAATCACCTGGGATGGAGTATACTACTCGAGGTTGTTGCTTCTACAGGCGGTGTTCCCGAAGCTTCACACCAGCAGTGGTGGCCGTGATGCAAGGCCATGAAGCCTTGGAACTCTCCACCTAAGCTCCCTCTTCCACGCGGAATCGACCGTGGGTGCTGTCACCATCGAAGAAGGCCAAAATCTATGGGGGAAGTTGGGGTCTTGGTCAGATGTTTCTGGAAATTGGAGTAGTTGGTTCGAACAAACTAGGTTTGGCTTGATTTATAGACAAAATGGTATGGTTGGAGTGAATCCTAGGGTATACGTGTATCTAGGATGTGAGGAGGATGTAATGGAGGATTAGGATTGGATTTTGGGTGGAGAATAGACGCGGGGAAATTAGGTGAAGATGGGTCGATGAAACAGTCTGCAACAAAATGTTCCTGATGAAGATGAACCAGGTGTTGACACGTGTCAGCACATGTTGGCCAGATGAGATAATTATAATATAAATTAGGTATTGAAAAATAAATAATGTTATTTTAAATAGGTATAAAAACAAAAAATATAAATAATTAATTTATCTAAATTATGGAACAATTAGTCTTCATAAATAATAAATAAATTATGAAATATAAATATTATATTAATAAATAGGTATAAATAGTACTTGATAAATGTGTATTTGATTTTTAACTTAATAAAATAATAAATAATACTTTATTTTTATATTTTCTTAATTATTATAATAAATAGAATATATATGAATTTTTATGGATTTTAATAAATTATTTTAGATATATTAATAAATACGAGTATAAATTACACAAATCAATTTGTTTCTGAAATAAATCATGGTTAAAATACAAGATGAAGAAAATAATAAAAATTATAAAATCATTAAAACTATAATAATGTGTTCTAGATAAAATAAATAGTAGCTTAGAAACCCAATTGTCATTAGGTCCCAAAATTGGCTTTTTGCAAACGGATAGGTCCCAAAATTGGCTTTTTGCAAATGGACTCTGATTTTAGTGAAATCACCTTCATTACATAGAGAACTTTGTTTTATAAACTTTAAATTGGGTAGAGTGAAATTGGAGTTCACATGAGAAAGTTATGATGTTCGGAAGTTGAGAATTTGACAATTTACAAGTTCGATTTCTTGGCATGTATACAAGATATTATTTTTAACTTATTTTTATATTTTTCTATGCATTTTTAGAAATAATTAGGAAAAGAGTTTGGTGAAAAATATATTCTTACCAATTAACTAAAAATCAATGAAGATACGATAATTATTTGATGAATAATGAAGGATATATGTAGTGTATAATTAATTATTTTTTATTGTTTTCTTTCCTTATCTCACCCTACTTATTTGTTTGTTGACCAATCCATGCTTACTTGGTCTCCGAAGTAAGGTTATAAATATATCTTTCAGCTATATTTATATTTTATGAGTCATATTGTGCATATATACATACTTATCATCTTCAATCTTTTTATTTTCTTTTTTATTCTTTTATTTATTTACATGATTTTGATGCATAAAAGTAAATTTTTATTCATGAATATGATTTTATTAAAAATTGGAAATTAATGAATATTTACATGTATTTATTGAAGGTTTTTAAGACAAAATGCAAAAAGAATGTTAATGAATCATGGATTCATCAACCCCCTATACTTAAACTTTGCTGGTCACTTAGCAAACTCTTATTTTAAAATAAGGGAAAAGGAAAGAAAGTTAGAATGAATTTGTTTTCTCAAACCAATTGATGAGAACATACAAAGGACAGAGCTCGGTTGGGCCTAAAACAAACATTTTGTCGGAGCCTTAACTAGGATTAGGAATTTAATCTCAACAGTCCTCAAGTTCCACAAATCCTTATTTATGTTAACCTCAACAACAACTCAGATCCACTTATCCATATTACAAACTCTATCAATCCTTGAATTCAATATGTACTGTGTGTGAATTGTGTTAGCTCTTCCTGCTTAAAGAAGCGAAGAATCTGCCCATTTCAATAATACACTTGCACTGGGCCCTCATCTAGCCACTCTTTCCTCGAGGAGGGGGGTATTACCTTCTATGGTCAGGTCCTGTTGTGTCCACAATCGAATAGAAAGAGGAATTGGAGAATGAGAAGAGAACTAGAGTGCGACCAGTGTAGACGCATCTCCTTGTGAAACCCAGCTAGTGTAGCTAAGTCTCCACTATGATGTGCTGGCTTTTTGGTGGAAGCGTGGACCATTGTGGTCATATTTGTAATTGATGGCTTCTTCTTTGAACTGGCTTTGTAATGTTGTTTACACTGCATCAATCTTTTTATGCCTCGACGGTATAGTGATGAGTCCGGAAAATGCCTACTTAATTGTCGTGAATTATCGTATGTTTAATTTATGAATGTCGTTTTATAGTACGCGGGCTATCAGAATCGATCAAGAAATAACTACAATTAAATTAATAAACTTTATTCGAAGTGGTTCAATGTTTATTTTACTTGGGCAAGTCCCAAGGTCGAACTCAAGGAGGCAAAGGAACAACCTAGAAATTTATTTATCAACGTTCATGCACGGTTTTCGAGGCAGTATTTTTTAGTATTTTTAATTCAATTTTGGGATGCAAAATGCAAATGTGGCCAATTTTAGGGACTAAAATGTAAAGATCAAACAAATAATATTCGAAAATTACGAAACTTTACCAAGATGACAATTATGATGAAATAAATGTACGGTAATTTTTTTGGAATTTTTGGATGCAAGATAAATATTTTATGAATTTATGAATGAAACTATGCAAATTTCAATAATTAATTATAATAAATATTGAACATTATTATTTCCAAGAGAAAAAATTATCCAAGATCTATCACTAAACCTCAAAAATACTAGATTTAATACCTATTAAAAATTAAATATTGAAATATGCAAAATTAATTTTATCAGGCAAATTATGCATGCAAATCTAATTTTTTGGGGCATGATATAACATACAACTAATTCTACAATATGTATTTTTTGTCAATTTTCAGAGCTACGGTTAATTAGTTATGAACTTTCAAGCATGGAATGAGCAAAATATGCAATTTTCCACAAAACAATTAATTATTAATTAACCACAGATCACAAAAATATCAAACATATGCCATAATGTAGAGAGTTAGTTGAAGAACAAAGTTCTATTTTTATAAAAATAAAATGATGCAATAAAGAGGTCTAGAATAAGGGGGAACACAAGGGTATTTATGTAATTACAACAATTAAATAGATATAAAAATATGCAGACCATGGGTATAAATGGAATTACCGAAAAGTTGGGGGTTATTTCTGCAAAATCCCATAGTGGTCACGTGCATAGCATGTGACCCTGGAATGGCGGGGGTTCTTCTGCGAGTAGGCTGAACTCCGGGGGCTTGTGGCAATTATGTCCCTCCAGGCACGTGTTAAACACATGAGCCGGGAGACTTTTGAAATCGGGCATATCCTTGGGGAGGTCTTTGCAAGATGTCCCCTCCTGGCACGTGCTCCTCACGTGGGGAGCATCTCAGGTATAGCCCTCGGCGGTGCGGTAGAGATCCAGGAGAGACGGTGATGAAGCTGTTGGAGGATCATGTCTGAGTTAAGCTGGACAAGGTGTGGTCAAGGGAGGCGACTCCTGGCTCTGGCCAGGAGGTGGCGAGGACAGAGGACCGAAGTTGATGCGAAGGTGCGGGCTCGATGTGTCCCCGAGGTTGATGAAGAAGACGTTGCTGCTCGAAGCTAGGTTGAGGCAGTAGTCGAGGGTGTATGTGTGTTGATGGATGCTGGTCCTTCCGACATCGGAGCGGGGCGTCAAGGATGCTCGAGCAGAGAAGGAGATGGTGGAAGAGCGGAGCTCCGATGTTGGTGAGAACGTAGGCTCGACGGGGATTACCTGAGGAAGATGGGTGGGTGGTGACAAATAGTGGATTGATTGAGGTGATGGAGATGAGAAGGGCAGAGTGAGATTGAAGGAGTACCTAGATGTTCTTGGGCTCAACGGCGAACCGGAGCAAGGGCAGTTGTGTCACCACCTGCTGCAATGAGGAACCGGTCCTCAGATCACACTGGCTTTGAAAAGGAGGACATCAGGGATGCTATCACCACTCCGACCTAACGTCGCTCGTCATAGCTTTGAATCGGCGGATGTTGAGGAGGAGGGGCAATCAGAGTTATATAGGCGACGAGGGGTGGCCTGTGATTTGGGAAGGCAACGATTGGAGATACACAATGAGGGAGATGGCGATTGGAATCGGAGATGGAGGGATTCACGCGGTTGGCGGCGGCGGTGAGATTTGACCGCGAGATACACGAGGAGGGGCAGGCACCGCCCCCAAAGGCGAAAGTGGGAGGAAGAAGACGGCGTACAGGTGCCGTCTGATCGATCGAGATCGTACGACCCTGATCTCGCCATGGCATGAAATGGAGGGCGGTGAAGCATGTGCAGGGCACGCACGATTTTTTTTATAGAAACTAACATATATAACTCTGAAAAATGGGTGACACGTGGCGGCTCCAGGAGCGGCCACGTGTCAGCCCCAAAAAATCGAAAAAATAAATACAAAGATAAATACGTAAAAAATTAAATAGCCTCGGATCGAAAAATTTTCTTCACGAAAGTTGCTCGTCTCGATGAGATCCACAACTTTCATTAAGAGACCAAAACAAAAATCGATCATTTGTGCAAAGTGATATTTTTGAGGTATCCCATGTACATAGAATACCTTAATTTTTAGGTTTTATATTTTTTTGTCATTTTTAAATCGGATAAAAATACAGAAAATATGATAAAATCAATGATAAATATTTACATGTTAATCTATTTTTCTGGATTTTAATTAAGTAAGAAAAAGAAGAAATAAAATAAAATGTGAAAAAGTCAATTTTGTACAGACAGTTAGTGAAGACTCGGACTCAATTAGTTTCTTTGATTTCAGGCTCAGTTTGGATTTGGATTTTGGTGCATTTTAATAAAAATATTATCATAGAAGACAAATGAAAAAGAAATAAAATAAACTGAGTCAATTATGTACATAAAATAATAGGTTAAAAATCACTAAAATACAAAATGTACAAAAGAGGCCCAAAACCCAACTTTCACATATGAACTCCAATTCACTTGAACTTGGTCTTGTTTTGAAGGTACTTGAATGTACATTAGTTCAAAAGTGAGTAGGATCGAATTGGACATTGTATGAGGAAGATATCAATGTTTTAGTTCAGAAATCCTATAAATAGGGTTTGGGTTTTTGGTCCACTTATTTAGGTTAGT
The DNA here is from genome assembly GCA_037367405.1 of Ottelia alismoides. NCBI lineage: Eukaryota > Viridiplantae > Streptophyta > Magnoliopsida > Alismatales > Hydrocharitaceae > Ottelia > Ottelia alismoides. Next base: position 404,546 of record JAZKJV010006501.1, read on the forward strand.
GATTTTTTTGAATTTTTCTTTTATTCTATTCTTGTCATGTACACAGTAGAGGTGGTTTCAGGTCATTCTGAGTTAGCATGAATTAGCTAAAAATCGAGGAAGTTAGGCTATTTACAGGTCAATTTGGCTGGGATTTTTGGCTTCTTATTTTGTGCAAAAATAAGTGATAAAATGCCATTCTTATCAAAACATGCATGAATGCTAATTATATGGAATAAATATAGAAATGCCAATGAATTTTAGGTATTTGAGCTTAATTCATGACTTTTAGAGTGATGAATATGAGATTCATCATCCCCCTATACTTAAACCATGCTCGTCCCTGAGCATCAAAAGAAATGCAATGAAGTGAAATGAGATTGGGTTCCATACCAAGATCATGAGCAGAAGGTGAAAATGGAACTAGACCTAACCTTTTGATTATTAGTGTGGCGGGACTTCTGTGAGACTTAGAATTTCAAGATCAATAGCCTTCAAGTTCTACACATCATTGTCACACATTCAGCTCAGAAGTCATCTTAGATCGATCCTGCTCCCAAAGCATACCTCATGAATATTGAACAATTGACTCATGTGTGTGAAAGGTTTTAGCTCTTCTCATCCAGAATGCCGAACTACCATGCAAACGTCCTCTCCAATAACTCATCCTCAGGGAGTCAGGTATTTCCTTCTAAGGTATGTCGTGCTGTGTTCACAATCGAAATGGGGGAGAAGTTAGAAGAAGGAGAAAAGAACTGGAGGGTGGCCATTGTAGTCACCTCTCCTTGTGAAGCCGACCAATTTAGCCAAGTCTCCACCAAGATCTGTAGGTTTTCTTGAAGCTTGGATCTTTTTGGTCAGATATTTATTTTGTAGTGGCTTCTTTGTATTTGGATTTTTGATGGTTATGCTTGGATCTTGTTGTGCCCCTAGGGATATAGAATCTTTTCTTCCATACATGTTTTGGAGTCTTAGAAAAAATTGTTCCCAGTTGTCCATCCCTTTTCCAAAGCTTTATTTCAACCCGTACTCCAGTCTTTAGATTTCCACACTACCAGAAAAGAAACTCACACAGCCTTCCAACATATCGTCTGAGTTGAGCTATGTGTGTAGTGCGAGAGTACAAATTAATTCCCTATTCCAGAGTCATACCCAGAATTAAGAGACCAGGTTAGACACTGAGAGTCAAACACTGCACATTGTCATGTGGAACTCGAAGAATTAAGTCATAGACCTGAAGCTTCTAAAATCCAATTTCTCGATGAAGTTCCTCTGAAAATTATGTGGATTAAGATCAAGACCAGACCACTCTCAGTTTCTGCTCATAACTCGGTTCAGAACCCAAGGACTTTTCACAAATGCTGGAAATGTAATGCTGAATGAAGTGCAGGTGTGTGAAATGCATACACATTTTTGTATTTTTTTTGAATTTTTTGCAAGGTTTTTTTTGTTGTTTTATTTTTTTTGTTTTTTTTATGCAAAAATGAATAAGAAGCCATTTTTTTCAAAAAAAATTGGTTAAACACAATCAGTGTTAGTAGAAAAACTTTTTTTATTTTTTTTGTTTTTTTGTTTGTTTTTTATTGTTTGTTTGTTACCCACTCCATAAATACATATAGACTTATGCGAAGTACGAGCTATGGGTAAAATATATACACAGTATATATACGCACCCCCCTATACTTACCGAGTGTTATGTCCTCAAAGCACAAGAAGCGTAAAGAAGACATAGCTCGGGCTAAGTGTATGAGAGTGAAAGAAAAAGAAAAAAGATAGATTGGGCTGTCCTCTATACTTAGGTTGTGAACAGTCTAAGTATTGAAGAAGAACGAAATTGAGGTGGTCAGAAGATGTGAATGAGGAGAGTAAATACAGATGGGCATCGGTTCCCCCTATACATAGGCTCTGGTCAGCCTAAGTATAGAAGAAGGGTGGAATTGATGCGATTGTGAGAAGGAGTTTGATGAGGAGAATGGTATGTACATATGACATCGGTCCCCCCCTATACTTAGGCCTTGGCCTAAGTAGAGGAAGAAGATGTACAAGGAGATCGATGTGGTCGGGAGGGAGGTTGATCTAATGAGTTTTCAATGTGCTCGCTCTACATGAAGTAGATGTCTTCAACTTGGGTTGTCTGCTATTTGGATGATTCTACATATGGTTCAGCAATTGCCCATTTATTAAGAAAGGTTGAGCATCATCTTTGAGTTCAGCAATATCCACACTTCCATTAGTATGCACATCAATGACAATGTAGGGACCCGTCCATTTTGATTTGAGTTTCCCGTGAAAGATCTTCAACCGGGCATTGAACAACCACACTTTCTGGCCATGGACAAAGGTTTTATGCCTAATGTGTCTGTTATGCCATCTCTTGACCTTGTCCTTATAGATCACACTATTGTCATATGCCCGGTTTCAGATTTCAATTAGCTGATTCAGATTTAAGTCCCGGCAAAATTTCCCAAGGTGACAACTCCAACTATGTTTTTTTATTTCCTATTCTGATTTGTGAATAAGCTCTGTGGGTAAATGCATGGCTTGCCATAGAACATCCTAAAAGGTGAAGTACCGAGTGGAGTCTTGTAAGCTGTCATATAGGCCCACAGAACCTGGTCCAAAAGATAAGACCGGTTCTATCTATCTCGACAAATCAACTTCTGAAGAATACCCTTCACCTCTCTATTAGAAACCTCTGCCATGCCATTAGATTGTGGGTGACATGGATTGGCTATTCTATTCTCAAATTTATATTCTTTAGCCAATGATCTCATTTCTCTGTTCACAAAGTGGCTACCTCCATCTGAAATCAAGACCTTTGGTACCCTGAACCTTACAATGATATTATCCTTGATAAACTTACAAACAATTTTTCTATCTGCGGTTCAGGTTGGGATAGCCTCCATACATCTTGATAAATAATCAACCACTAAAAAGATGTAATCAAATCCATGGATTCTTGAAAAAGGATCCATAAAATCGATTCCCCATGCATTGAAAATATCGTAGAAAATCACAGGTTGCATGGGCATTTCATCTCTATATCCAATCGTCCCTTCCATTCCGTGACAAATCGGGTACAACCATACAAAATCATTGACATCTCGAAATAAGGTCTGCCAGTAAAATCCACATTGGAGCACCTTAGGTGCAGTTCTCTTTCCCGAATGGTGTCCTCCAGCCTCAAGTGAATGACAGTGTATGAGGACACTCTGGTATTCCTCCTGAGGAATACATCTTCGCCAGACGCAATCTGGTCCTTCATAGAAAAGGAAAGGATCGCCCCAGTGGTATTTTCTTGAATCCGACTTCAATCGACCAATTCTACTCTTGGTCCAACCTAGGGGAACTTTCTTGGAGACAAGATAGTTCACTATGTCAGAGTACCATGGGACTGAGTTAGTAACGCAAACTGACTCGTGTGGAAAAGTCTCTTTAATTGGTCCAGTACCAGAATAGTCATTTTTCTCAATTCGGGAAAGGTCATCAGCAACAACATTCTTTATTCCATGCTTATCCTTGATCTCCAAATTAATTCCTAGATTAATAAGATCCATCTCAAAAGACGTGCCTTGGCATCCTTCTTTTCCATTAGACATCTGAGTGCCGTGTGATCAGTAAAAATCTGAGTAGTATACATGACCATTTTGTTGGGAAGATTGAGATTTGTTCAAGCTATTAGGGTTAGCTTGAACTTGGGCGAGAATGGTTGTAGCAGGGGCTGTCTGCTCATCTCTCCAACGGGAGAAGCGATTAACATCTACCCATAGATCTTGTAGTTCATTTCGAAAGTAGTGAATCTCCTTGAACATCTGTTGTTGGATATCTATGGGTTCTCCTTGAGAGTTGGATGGTTGAGATGGTTATTTTTAGGGATGACCTTGTGGAGCTTGGTATTGCTGCCGGTATTGTTGGGGTACCTGCTAGTGTTGATTCTAGCGGTTGTATGGTTGTTGCTGATGTTTCAGATGCTGGAATGATGTAATACTCTGAGTGTGCTACGGATCTGGTGGAAATGCTGCATTATAGAAAGTGGTGGGACGTTGGTAAGGCTGATAGTCCCCCATATTACCCTGTCGGGTGGGGTCTTGAGTGTACCAGATGTCGTTCACCTCGAACACCGGAGGTGGTGCTTCTTCAGTGATCTCAACTGGTGAGGGTGACTGCTGGGAAGGTTGGGCATAGGATTGGTCCTGAGCCCATTGTTCTTGTTGTCCTGATCCTGGATGCTCCTGGACGTGATGTATACGATAGATGGGGTTCGTGGATGCAGCTGGTATCCCAATCTTGGATACCTTCTCGGTCAGCTCCTCCATTTGCTTTGGAAACTGGGAGATCATGTTGTCAATTTCGTTCATCCTCTTATGAATCTAATCCACAACTACCAACTTATCAGCAATGATGCTCATGTTCGGAATCAAATCTCCGCCATTTCTACAACAGTTTGCTTTCCCCCTTTAGACTGAAGTGTGTTCAGGGAATCGGTGTACGACCTACTGGCAATTTGTGAGCGTCTTGTCCCAGCCATTTGCTGTAGTACTTTCCAGACGGTTTCAGCACCTCGTGATGTGTAATTGCCCCGACAAGCAACGCTCGCTAATCCCTGTGTCTCATGGCTGAGGCCAAAATAGAGTGACTGAATTAAGATATTATCATCCAGATCTTGGCACGAACACTTCTATAGTAGATCTTTAAATCTATCCTAAGCATCACAGAGTTGTTTATTAGGCATCTTAGAAAAGCTGGTGATGTGTGTCCTCATCTTATTGGTCCGACTTAAAGGGTAGAATTTTTTTAAGAACATGTTTTTGAACCTATCATATGTGGTCACCATCATTCCTAAATTCTTCACCCAATAGTTTGCCTTTCCTTTCAAGGCGAAAGGAAGTGCAGTGAGACGAATGTAATCTTGGCTGACCTGGGGGTGCCTCAGATTAGATCATACTAGCTCCAAATCCCATAAGAATTCATATGGTTCTTCATCAGCATTACCATGAAATTGTCGAAATTGGCTCAAGACATGTGGTTTTAGTTCATAGTGTATTTCTGGTTCGAGAGGCTGCAGATAATTTCTCACTCTGTACTGGCCAGGGTTGTATGTGGCTTCCATTGGTGGTTCTCCCTCAGCATTTAACTGCTCTATCTGTTCTCTCAATAAAAGCTGCTACTGCTCAGATGCATCCAATCTTGCCAAAATCATTTGCATCGGATCTTCATTGGGTTCTTCTTCATTATCTCTTTTCTTGAGATCTTCTTCAAATTCTTTTCTTCCTCACCTTCAAAATGTGAGAAATCAAAGTCAATAGAATGGAAAGAATCGGAATCAGAGTTATCGAGGTGAGAGTTTTCCTCGATGTGATTAGGAGATAAAGAAAGAGTATGGGTTTTAACTCCTTCCAGGAAGATGAAGGAATCATAGGAAGAGGATTCATGGGAGTGGTGTCTCCGAACCTAAGGTGGTCCGTAGTAAGAGTGCCTCCGAACCTTTGAGATTGGTAAGTTTATGGTGGTCAGTGGGAGGTTCGCGGACAAAATTCACCACAATCTTCCATTCTCGATTTCAAGTGATTTGAAAGAGGTTTACGATTCATGATTTAGGCGTAAATGTGTGGTATTCGATGATTATCATGTATCTACGCACAAAACAAACATAATACAAATCCTTGTTTCACCAACTCACCCAGTGAAGGATGCAAGGGTTCGGCCAGTTATCTTGTCAATTTTTATTTAGTGATAATTCAAATCTTGCAAAAGTTTAAGCAAGCTGTTAGGTGCATGTCTTTCCCTATCGACTGTCCTGAATTCATACGACTAGTTGCACCAACTTTCAGCCAGTATGGGTTTAGGTATGAACCGTAAAACGACTACCAGTGTTACTTAAGGATGGAGCATTATGCAGTGTCCTTTAAACCACCCACTCTGCTAAGGAAATTCAGACCATTTACCGGTTATCCGTAGATCCTCACTGAGGAGTAGTTAATCGTTTTTTGTAGAATCAGTAGTCAATATGAAAATCCTGGCTAGGCTCTATCCTAGTGTGTGTCTCTCTCCTCTCTGCAAGATAAATGAATACAAGGTCGGGGTTGATCTCCTGCAAAAAATCTTGATTTTATGGGTTATTTAAAATCAGCTATATTTAGTCGTCCCAATTTTAATTAGGTGATCACTGAAATTTAAGGTGATCACAAATACATGTCTACCACCTAGTCCCAATTTCCTTTTAAAATTATGTTATAAAACAAGAGGGAGAAGTTCGGGAAAAACCGATGCACGTGAATCAATGATGTATGCTCAGATAGAAGACTTACAGTGCTTCCTCGCAATCTCCATGTGGGATGCAATACAAGAATTGAAAATTAATCTATATGAATGCAAGACGACGAAAACCGCACCTAGCAAAAAGTTCTATTAGCCGGGAAGAAATGAGTTAAAATTTTGACTAAGTTGAACGATCTAATGTGTGTCTCAATTAAATGCAGTGTGATCCTAGGTTCTACAAGAACAATTAAAAATTAAAAGCTCTAATAGCCGTATGTGCATGTCTATCCTAAGCGCCACTCAAGTCGGGCCCCACCCTCACCGGATAGTGAAACAGGCCACGACACACCACAAAAATAGTTCAAGGTTTTCTTATACTCATGAGAGTGCAAACAAATACCGCTATAAATGAGCAATTAATTACAGAAATTAAAATTGCAAAAAGAAAATCCTAGACTCTACGCTCTCTCACGACTCGACTCGATCTTAAGTTTATTGCGGCTTTTTGGGTGTCGGTGAAGATGCATTGGTCCTCGAAAACCGCTCCACATACGTCGGGTACCTCTAAAGAAAAATAAGAGAGAGGGTAAGAAAGCGACACAAAATGCTGAAAATTAAAAATAAAAATAAATGGGAAAGTTTATAGTGAAGATTTGGGGGTCAAACTACCCGATTAAAGAAAACCAAATAACAATTTTTAGAAAAAATCTAATTCATTTGCCTCCCCAGCAACGACACCATCTGATGAGTCCGGAAAATTGCATGCTTAATTGTCATGAATTATCGTACGCTTAATTTATGAATGTCGTTTCGTTGTAGGAGGGCAATCGGAATCGGTCAAAAAAATAACCACAATTAAATTAATAAATTTTATTCGAAGTGGTTCAATGTTTATTTTTCTTGGTCAAGTCCCAAGGTCGAACTAAAGTAGGCAAAGAAACAACCTAAAAATTTTTCTATCAAAGTTCGTGCACAGTTTTCGAGGTGGTCTTTTTTTGTTTATTTTATTACAATTCTGTGATGCAAAATGCAAATATGGCCAATTTTAGGGACTAAAATGTAAAGATCAATGTAACGATTTTCGAAAATTATGAAACTTGGCCGAGATGACAATTATGATGAAATGAATGCACTATATTTTTTTGGAATTTTTGATGCAAGAAAAATATTTTATGAATTTATGAATGCAAACGATGCGAATTTCAATAATTAATTATAATGATAATTAAACCTAATTATTTCCAAGAGATAATTATCCAAGATCTATCACTAGGTGATTGATCTCAAAAAAATCCTAAACCTCAAAAATACTGGCTTTAATACCTATTAAAAATTAAATATTGGAATTTGCAAAATGATTTTTACCAGGAAAATTATGCATGAAAATGCAAATCTTTTTGGGCACGATATAACATACAACTAATTCTACAATATGTGAATTGTTGGCAATTTTCAGACTACAGTTAATTAGTTATGAATTTTCAAGCACAGAATGGGCAAAATATGTAATTTTCCACAGTTCAATTAATGATTAATTAACCACAGATCACAAAAATGTCAAACATATGTCATAATTTAGAGAACTAATTAAAGAACAAAGTGCTATTCTTATAAAAATAAAATGATTCAATAAAGCGGTCTAGAATAAGGGGGAACACAAGGGTATTTATGCAATTACAATAATTAAATAATTATAGAAATATGCAGACCAGGGTATAAATGGAGTTACCGAGAAGTTGGGGGTTATTTCTATAAAATCCCCCAGCGGTCACGTGCCTGGTACGTGATCCTGGAGTGGCAGGGTTTGTTCTGCGAATAGGCTGAACTCCAGAGGCTTGTGGCAATTATGTCCCTCCAGGCATGTGTTAAATACGTGAGCTGGGAGACTTTTGAAATCGGGCATAGTTTGGGGAGGTCTTTGCAAAATGTCCCCTCTCAGCACTCCTCACGTGGGGAGGATCTCAGATATAGCCCCCAGCGGTGCATCAGAGATGCAAGCGAGACAACGGCAAAGCTGCTGGAGGTTCACACCTGAGCGGAGCTGGACGAGGTGTAATCGAGGAAGGCGACTCCTAGCTTCGGTAAGGAGGTGGTGAGGATAGAGGAACGAAGTTGATGCGGAGGTGCCTGCTGCAACGAGGAACCGGTCCTTGGATCGCGCCGGCATTGAAGCGGAGGACATCAGAGATGCTGACACCACTCCAACCTAACACCGTTCGTCATAGCTTTGAATCGATGGATGGCAAGCGTAGGAGGGGCGATCGGAGTTAAATAGGCGAAGAGGGGTGGCATGTGATTTGGGAAGGCGACGATTGGAGATACGCAATGAGGGAGATAGTGATTGGAATTGGAGATGGAGGGATTCGCGGGGTTGTCGGCGGCGACAACATTTGAACGTAACATACGCGGGGAGGGGCGGAGATTTCGCGCGGGGGGGGGGGGGGGGGGGAGGCAGTGCCACCATCAAAGGGGAAAGTGGAGGAAGAAGACGACGTACAGGTGCCATCCGATCAGCCGACATCGGACGACCTGATCTCACCACAGAGCATGAAATGGAGGGCGGTGAAGCACGTGCAGGGCACGTGTGCAGGAGGCAAGTGCTTCGCATGCGCGATTTTTTCTTATAAAAACTAATATATATAACTCCCAAAAATGGGTGACATGTGGCGGCTCCAGGAGTTGCCCCGTGTCAGCCCCAGAAAAATTGAAAAAATAAATACAAAGATAAATACGTAAAAAAAGTAAATTACCTCAGATCAAATAATTTTCTTCACAAAAGTTGCTTGACTCGATGAGATCTACAGAGCGGATTCTGTACTTAGGTGCGGTACATTCATGAAGAGACCCAAACCAAAATCGATCATTTGTGAGATGTGATATTTTTGGGGTATCCCATGTACATAGAATATCTTAATTTTTGGGTTTTATAAATTTTTTATCATTCTTAAACTAGATAAAAATCCGGAAAAAAATATGATAAAATCAAAGATAAATATTTACACGCTAATCTATTTTTTTAGATTTTTATTAAGTAAGAAAAATAAGAAATAAAATAGGATGTGAAAAAGTCATTTTTTGTACAGACAGTTAGTGGAGACTGGAACTCAAATAGTTTCTTCAATTTCTAGCTCAGTTTGGATTTGGATTTTTGTGCATTTTAATAAAACTTTTATCAAAGAAGACAAATGAAAAAGAAGTAAAATAAACTGAGTCAATTATGTACATAAAATAATAGGTCAAAAATCGCTAAAATACAAAATGTACAAAGGAGGCCCAGAACCCAACTTTCACATATGAACTCCGATTTACTTGAACTTTGTCTTCTTTTGAAGGTAATTGAATGTACACTAGTTCAAAAGTGAGTAGGATCAAGTCGGACACTGTATGAGGAAGATATCAAGGTTTTCGTCCGGAAATCCTAGAACTAGGGTTTGGGTTTTTGGTCTACTTATTTAGGCTTAGTGATTTTTTTGTATTTTTCATTTATTCTTGTTAGTGATATGTATACAGTGGAGGTGGTTTCAGGTCATTCCGAGTTAGCACAAATTAGTTAAAAATAGACGAAGTTAGGCTATTTACAGGCCAATTTGGCTGGGATTTTTGGCTTCTTATTTTGTGCAAAAATAAGTAATAAAATGTCATTATTATCAAAACATGCATGAATGCTAATTATATGGAGTAAATGAAGAAATGACAATGAATTTTAGGATTTGAGCTTAATTCATGACTTTTAGAGTGATGAATCTGAAACTAATCATAAAGCATCTTTTCATTCCTTCCATTTTTTGAGGTCTTCAAAAAAATTCTACCAGTAGATCCTTCCCACATCCAAAGCATTATTTCAACCCCAATCTCTCATGTCTTTAGATGTCCGTGCCACTAGACAAGGATGAAAATGCACCACTAAAATGGAATGCCCTTCACAAACCCATGTAAGTCAAGCTAAGTGCAAAGTGCATGTGTCCAGAATTGGTTCACTGATGAACGGTTAAACGGACAAAACCAAGTGTTATACTTAGGCACGTTTAAGTTGACTTCCCAAATATGGTCTCATGGAACCCAAAGATTTAAGTCAAAGACCTAGAAAGTCTAAATTCCAGTTCCTAACCCATGCTCCTTATAATGAAAGTTAAAGGCCATAATCAAGCTCCATCCTTTAGATTGTTCCCAATCTTTAGTTCTAGAAATCAAACTTATCCTGAAAAATGCTAATGCAAATGCAATCATGTTTTTATGAAGTACAATTTCTGAATTTTACTCATTTTATGGATTTTAAGGATTTTGTAGGTTTAATGAATTTTAGGACTTTGTATTTTTTATGGATTTTTCAATTTTTCTAAACAAGTCTTTATATAAGAATTTTACAATATAAATTACCCATATTTTATTTGAATTAAATAACTAATGTATTTTATAATTTTTATATACAAAAGATTTTACAAGGATTAAATGAATTTTACACATATTTTAATAAATAGAATTTTAAGTATTATACAAATTAAACATACTTTAAATACATATTTTAACTAAGACTTTTAAATAAGGATTTTAGGCATAATTTACTTATTTACATGAATTTTATGAATAAATGAATAGATGGATTTTAAATTAACCCTCATTCACTTTTTATGGATTTTATAGATATAGAAATTACATAAAAGTATAAGTTATGGATGCAAGTATATATATAATTTATGCGAACCCCTATGCTTAGCATGTGTTATGTCCTCATAGCGTAAAAAGAGAAAAAGGAGGACATGACTTGTGCTAAGTAAAAGTGGGTGAAAATGAATAAAAGAATAGAAGTCAGTCGACCCCCTATACTTATGACTAGGTCATCGTAAGTATAGTTGAAGACAAAATCGAGGTGATTGTGGAAAAGGAAATATGCAAACGAAGGAACAAAAGGAGAAAGAAAAACTAAATAAATGGAATCACTTGGTCCCCCCTATACTTAGGATAAGGCATCCTAAGTATAGAAAAGAATGTGGCCAAAAGGTAGGGGCGAGTGATTAGTGTAAAAGAAAGAAAATCAAAAGAAAAGTAAAAAGATTGAAAATCGAAAGACACAAATCAACAGGCAATCAGTCCCCCCTATACTTAGGATATGGTATCCTAAGCATATAAGATGTTCAAAAAATGGGGACGATTGTGGACTACGAAGAATATACAGGTGGTGTTCTCCAGAAAAAATCGAAAGTCTCGAAGGTCTCTATACATGATGAAATGAAGTGGAAGAGTAGTCATGCATCATGTACAAAGTAGATCACCTCAACCTGGGTCATACTGAATTATCTGCTGAGCATGTGCATACCGATCCCTGGTGGAACAAGTAAAGCTGCCTCTGTAAGTGAACTATGTATATGGCATAGATCTCTCTACTGAAATACACGTCTCTGGGGTCGGACTACAGAAGGTGTCTATATGTGTAACCAAAACACCATCCAACTCTCCACGCTGAATAGATTGTTGAATGATCTGTGAAATATAATCAACTGACTCTCGTGTTGGAATATATATACTCTCAATCGACGGCACTAAGATGTTTATTGCAACTGATTTCTCATATGGATCTTATGTGAAATTTGTATCTATATGTGAACAGTCATATGAAGAACTAGGTACCATGTCATCTACCCCATCCTCATTTAGGATATCGTGGATATCCAAATAAACACTCTCAAGATCAAGAAACTGTGTCTTATCTATGTACTGACAATCCTCTGTAAGACTGGTGTCCTCTAAAGTAAATGACAATACTGATATGGGACTGTTGCATCCTCTCGCATTCTTAATGCGTATCTCTCAAGTGTCTATGAGGAATGATACTCTCCCAGCATCATAATCAAAGTGTGCTCTCGTTGTCTGCAATAAGGGTCTCCCGAGAATGATTGGAGCAAGGTGTAAATGCATAGGGCACGCCATATCTAAGATAGTAAAGTCACTAGAAACTGCACGCCCTGAACGGTCATGATAATATTCCTCAGCACACCTCTAGGTCTCTTCACATATTGATCAGCAAACTGAAGTATCGCTCGTGATTTGTAAAGCGGACCTAGCTTGAGCTTATCAAGCAAAGAAGATGGGATCAAATTAATCGAGAAACAATTATCTAAGAGAGTGCGATGGAATGTGGCATCTGCAATCTGGCATGTGACATAGTGAGCTCCTGGATCTCTCTTCTTCTTAGATACCTTATTCTGAATATCACATGAAGTTGCCTTGCTCAATACATGTTTCTCAACTCGTGATATCCTTTTCCTACATTATGTGCATTTGTTCCTCAATTGATTCTTAAACATAGAAAAATGATCCAAGGCATCATGGAGTGGAATATTCAGAAAAATGTGATCTTTCAATAAATGATCAGTTTCTGGAGTGACAACATTATTTTTTGGATTTTTTTTCTTTCCTTTTCCATACAAAGCATCAGGAAAAGGAACAATCACAGGTACAACAAACTCAACATCTTTATTCAAATCATCAAAAACAGAATCATCATGTACATCGAGAGTCTCAGATGTATGTACAAAACTCTCTAAAACATGGGAAGAAAAATTTGCATCGGGAGTGTTTGCATGGTCTGGTGTGGCATCATCGTCTGACTCGCCTATGTCCATATCTACTGTCTCGGCATCGCTCCCCTCTCTCTGATCATCAATCTGGACATCACATCGGTTCTCATCATCATGGTGGTCCTCCACCTTAGCATCAGTACGTGTATCATTATATATCGACTCTTGCTCCTCATGTGCCCTCTCCTACTCTCGATCAAGTGCTCGTGGTGATCTACCTGATATGAGTGCCTCCTCTTGTTGTTCGGATTCATCTGAGGCTAGGCTGGGAGAGTGGTCTTGGGTGTGGTGAACTCATCCAGACAATGGTTAACCCATTCCATCTCTGTCTTATATGCTGTCTGGAGCATGCTCAACATGTCCATGATCTAATTCAGTGCCAGGGCCGCTGAAGACATCTCAGACTCAGTGTAGTGTCCCTGGTTGTCTACTCTCTCCTACCTATGAGTGTGTTGTCTTGGTGTGTACGGTTGAGGAGATCTCTGTTGTGTAAAAGATTGTTTCTGTTACTGGTAGTTATGTGACTGTGAATGTATAGCACGGTACAAAAAAATGTGGTCTCTGATATGCATGCTAATGAGACTACAGCTACGTGTAGTGCTAGTTGTGCTGGAAATGTGGATGTCCATGCTGCGGATGACTGTATTGCTACTGTTGGTGGTGATGTACGCTCTGATGAGTAAAGTGTGGTGAAAGCTGAACATGAGCGTACCATATCCTGTTGATCTCAAGAGTGGCCTGAGAATCAACATCTCCAAGTCTAGTGATCTATATCGAATCAACATTGGACGGATCCTCATGCTAATCAACCTGCGGAGTCTAAGTAGGCTGAACCGCTCGCTCTGAATAAATTGTATCTGACAGGTGGGTGGAGTGGGTAAAGATCTCCAAACAGGTTGAGAAGTGGAAGAAGGAATGCAAGACTGCTTGTACTGAAACTGCAACTCAGTCTCCTTCTTTGTCAAATCGCTCAACTACAGAGGAAGTGATGAGAGTTTCTCCTATTCTCGCAGAGGTTGTAAATCTTGAACTTGCTTCTGAATCACATAGACCTGTGTAAGCTTTTCACAAATGAATCCCATGTCGGATTGCGACTCAGACTCTAAAACATGCACTAGCTTCTGATGCTCTCTCTGGTGTGGTGGCTGTGGGCCCTTCTGGAATGCCCTAGTGGAAAAAATTATGCATGAATTGTCCTCCATCCCCTCAAAGATGGACCAAACTAACTCAGCATCCCTATTCAGATAATTGTTTCCACATGCGACGCTCACATGGCCCTGTACATTAGGTTGTAGTCCTCCAAAGTAATTATGCACAAGCACCTTCAAAGGTATCTCATGATGTGGGCATCTCTCTATAAGATCCTTGAATCTATCCCATGCCTCATGGAATAATTCATGCGATAGCTGTGTAAAGTTGGAGATCGGTCTCCTCATCATGTTCGTACATCCCGGAGGAAAATACTTACGCAGGAATGTGGACTTCAGATCATCCCATATAGAAATCTCCCACATTAAGTGACTCAACCAGTAAAGTGCCTTATCTGCTAAGGCGAAAGGGAAGGTCTTGAGGCGAACATTCTCCTGCGTAACTCTTGAAAAACTTGCCATACCACAAATCATCTCGAACTATTTTAAAAAGGTAAACAACTCCTTTGTATCATTCCCGTAGTTCTTGGGAAGCAAAGAAATGAAGGATAATCTCATCTCGTATGACCCTTGATCTGGTGGTAATCGAATCCAAGGGTATAACGTCCTGGCTCCTAGATCATACTCATCTCTCAACGTAGCGGGAATCACGACAAGTGTTGGTGGGTTTCCATCTCCTGCTCTTAGTGTATCGATTCTCATCTCTCAACTCATCCTGGACTCTACACTGATCTATGATTTGTAGGCTCATCTGTTGTAATGTGTCTAGAATCCCCATAGTAATATCTGATTCTAGATCGGGTTTCTCATCTATGTGTCTCTCCCCGGTCGATCTGTCCTTAGTGGCTCTATCCTCAACTGGTCCCTTCCCTCTAGACATGATCTTCGAATCCTATGGGGAAGGAAAACGTCTCAAAAAACTCAATGAAAAGTGTTTAGGAGAAATAGACGAAAATTTGAGGCGTGGGTCTGCCTCAACAAAAGGGCCGGGAGGCGATGGAGTCTGGGTCTGACTCTCCTCATGACTATATGGGATCAACTGGGGAATAGGGTCATCTCGAGTTTGTGAAGACATACGACGGGCGGTGGATCATCAAAAGCTCACGGAGTCTGAGCACAAAATCTGCCTGGTCATCATCTTCGATGTCAAAAGAAATATATGGGAGTGAGCATGAAGTCAAGTCAAAAACACGAGTGTGAAGGCGTATGAGACGCGGTATAATGCACTCCTCGCATACAAACATAATGCAACCCCAAGCTCACCCACTTCACACAATGATGACCGTAAAAGTTCGGTATTTTATCTTTTCAATTTTAAAGTTATGTGACAAAGCAGTTATTTAACAAGCTCACAGGTGTACTCTCCTTGAGTAGTTCATGTTTAAGCTGGCAGTGCACACCGTCTTAAACAATACTACTTATACTAATGTCTTAGGCAAGTGCTTGCAGCAAGTAACAGGTGCTGAGAGTGAGTCCAAGAGCTTGGGGCACAAGTCCAGGGATATGTGCTCTATTCCTTAACTGTACATGCCTTGCTCTGTCTGGAGAGTACCTGCAAACAATGAGGGGTTTTCTCTCCCAATACAAATTTTGATCCATATTTTTATTTTTGGTCAAGTTTTTCTTAATTTTTTTTATGATTTTTACTTTTTTGAATTTCAACAATATCTAGCGGGAGGTCGGTTCTTTTTTAAATTTTCAAAAATGTGTTTCACGGAGGGAGAATCATAAAATACGGCGGGAAACAATGGTGTATGCAGAGATAGAGATCATACCCGACGCCAGCCGTCTACAAGCAAGTGATCCGTGCATAATTTATAACCTAAGCTACTGCATACAAAAAGTGGTAAAAGTCGTATCCTAAATGATCACCTCTAGTGTAAGAATGAACTAATTTTCAAATCTATGAGTTACGCCTAAGTGGGGATTAGGTATATGGGTTTTACTTTAATCGCCTAATCAAGCAAGCATACACCCCTAGGCTCCATGAAATCACGTAAAACTAAGAAAAATCGATGATAATCGAAGACCTACAGTGAGGTCCACCAAGTGCACTGGCACATGGCAAAACAGATCTAGAAGAAAGCCTCAAAGTTCGGGTACAAGTCAGGATGTCCTTAGTGGACCCTTCTACAAAAAGTCAAAATGGGAAAATGCCCCTTCCTCTCTCACAAAATACAAAAAATGTGCATAAAAAAATTCTGCCAACTAGCTCTGCTCCTTTACAACTGACTCCTAACGAATGAGTCGAACTCTGCACTCTCAACGAGTTCGGCTTCCGAAGAAGCCGGTTGATCCTGCAAGCCCTATAAAACACGTTAGCAATCACTCACAAAAATCATAAAAATCAAAGAATCACGGAAACCATAAAAATCAAAGAAAATCGATGAAAGCTGTAAAACCCGTAAAACAACTCAAAAGAAAATTGAAGAAACTCAGAAAAAACCGTAAAAATCAAGAAGAAGAAAAATCACAAAATATCAAAATCGAAATATAGCTAACACCTCCCCGACAATAGTGTTGTTTTGATAATGTGAAACTGACCAACGGTTAATAAAGGTGTCAGTATAGAAAATCACAACGAGAGATTCGCATTAATCGAACAAAAAATCAATATAATAGGAGAGAGAGAAGTTGAATTGATTTCTATCCTATTTTATCTTAAACTATTCATTTATCCATGTAAGTTTCTCTACGTCAAACACAAGGAAGAAGAATAACTATAATTCGGTTTTTTGAGTAAAAATGTTATTTTTGTGATTTTTATATCTTCTTGAAGGCGATAAAAATAATCAAAATAGATGTGAATTTAGAAAAAATAAAAATAAGAAAAATACGCAATGAAAAATCTCAACAAAATAACAAAACCTCGTTGGGGTAGTTGTGTAACTACCCTATAAAAATCAAGGAAAATGACATCAAAAGGTGTCCAAAGTACCTACACTATTCAGCTGTAGAATTGTAAAAAAATGACGAAAATTGCTTGTAGTTTGGTCCCTAGCAGGGACTGAAATGAAAATAAAACAAGTTTTTTACATTTAGGTCCCTACCCAGGGACCTAAATGCAATATCTGGAAACTTCTGAAGCTTTTAGGAATTTCTAGAAATGCAGGGGCTTATGATGAAAATTTTCCACCCATTCGCTCGATGGCCAGGATTAGATGATGCGATCGCATCTCAGCCGTCTATTGGAGGAAATGTGTTACCAACCTGCGCAATGAGTTCTTCGGTTGTTCTTCCCTAATCTGAGCGGTGGTAGTGGCGAATCTTCTTCCTCCGGTTGACTCTCCGGTGATGGAATGGCAGAGGTGCACTCCAGTAGGGCCAAAAGGGGGCTCCCCCCCTTCGAGCTCGCCTACGATGAGAAGGACGATCGAAGAAGGTGGTTGAGTTGATTGATATTCTAGGGTTTTAAACCATATTCCTGGTTGTAGCATGATCTTTGGAATTGGCGTTGTAACCAAATCAATTGACGGTTCCAGGTGATTGAGTCTTGCTCCAGACGTTTGGATAGACCTGCAATAGAGAGTGTTTTGCTTGATCGACTATGGAATCAGCCATTATGAAGTTGTTCTTTGCAGTTCAAAAATGCTTCTAGAATAGTGTTATTTCAAGCAAAGATTGGGATGGAAATTGAGCAAAATTCAAAAAGATTTTGTGTGCGATCTAAAGATGATGATTATGGCTCTCTAATTACTTGATTAACTATGCTAATTCCAGTGTGAAGATTGAGAAAAGAATTGAAAAGGGGATGAAGGCAATCGCCTATGATGGAGTATATTACTCCATGTCGTAGCTTCTACGGGTGGTGTTCCCAGAGCTTCACACGGCGATGGTGGCCGTGATGTAAGGCCACAAAGCCTTGGAACTCTCCATCTGAGCTCCATTTTCCATGCGGAATCGACCATGGGTTAAGTCACCATCGAAGATGGCCAGAATCTATGAAGGAAATTGGGGTCCTTGTCAGATGTTTCTTGAAATTGGAGTAGTTGGTTCGAACATACTAAGTTTGGCTCGATTTATAGACTAAATGGTGAAGGGTTAGAGTGAATCATAGGGTAGGCGTGTATCTAGGATGTGAGGAGGATGCAACGGATAGATATGATTGGATTTTGGGCGGAGAATGGATGCAGGGAAATTAGGTGAAGATGGGTTGGTGAAACAATCTACAACAGAATGTTCTTGATGAAGATGAACCAGGTGCAAACTCGTGCCAACACCTGGTAGGTCAAATGAGATAATTATAATATAAATTAGGAATAAAATATTAAATGATGTTATTTTAAATAGGTATAAAACAAATAATATTAATAATTAATTTATCTAAATTATCGAATTATTAGTTTTCATATATAATAAATAATTTGTGAAATATATATTATATTCAAAATAGGTATAAATAATACTTGATAAATATGTATTTTATTTTTAAATTAAAAAATTATAAATAATACCTTATTTTTATTTTTTCTTAATTATTATAATAATATATAGAATGTATGTGAATTTTTGTGGATTTTAATAAATTAATTAGATATATCGAGTATAAATGACAGTTCATTTTGTCTATAAATTAATGTTTTTGATTTATTTAAAATAAGAAATGATGTAAAAAATTTTGAAATAAATCATGGTTAAAACATAAAATCATTAAAATAATTAAAAATTATAAAATCTCTTAAGCTATAGATATTGTGTTCTAGATAAAATAAATAGTAGCCCAGAAACCCAGTTGTCATTAGGTGCCAAAAATGACTTTTTTGCAAACGGACTCCGATTTTAGTGGAATCACCTTCATTAATTAGAGAATATTATTTTATGAACTTTAAACATTAGTAGAGTGAAATTGGATATCGTATGAGAAAGTTATGATGTTCAGAAGTTGATAATTTCATAATTTACAAGTTGGATTTCTTGATATATATATTTTTTATGCATTTGTAGAAATAATTAGGAATAG
The DNA here is from genome assembly GCA_037367405.1 of Ottelia alismoides. NCBI lineage: Eukaryota > Viridiplantae > Streptophyta > Magnoliopsida > Alismatales > Hydrocharitaceae > Ottelia > Ottelia alismoides. Next base: position 423,466 of record JAZKJV010006501.1, read on the forward strand.
AGTTTGGTGAAAAATATGTTTGTATGAATTAATTAAAAATAAATGAATATTTGATAATTATTTGATAAATAATGAAGGATGTATGTTGTGTATAATTAATTATTTTTCATTATTTTCTTTCCTTGTCTCCCCCTACTTATTTATTTGTCTATTAATCCATGCTGACTTGGTCTCGGGAGTTAGATTATAAATATATCTTTCAGTTATATTTATATTTTATGAGTCATATTGTACATATTTACATATTTGTAATCTGTCTTCTTTTTATTTTCTTCATTTTTATTCTTTTATTTATTTACATGATTTTGAAGCATAAAAGTGCATTTTTATTCATGAATATGATTTTGTTAAATGATGGGAAAATGAATATTTACATGTATTTGCTAAAGGTTTTAAGAGAAAATGTAAAAATAATGTTAATGAATCATGGATTCATCAACCGTCAGATCAGACAAAGGACATGATCTTGACCCTTCATATGCGAAGGGGTAATTACCATTGATAGATCGACATGTGTTTAAGTGAACTGATCCTAGTCGTTCCCCAACGCATGTATTGAGGGTATTGTGCACTATTCTAACTCGCATTTTTGCAATTATAATTGGAAAAAATGGGGCTTCCCTACCTCATTTTCCAATGTTTTTTTATTTTTTTTAAAATAAAGCCATGTATTTTCGTCACTATATCCCTCTAATATGTCATTCCAATTTCATCAGAATAGAGGCTCCTATGACTTCCATCTAGAACATGGAATTTTAAGGGTTGTAGAATTTCTGTAATCGGCCCGTTCTAGTTGAAGGGCAGGAGTCTCTGTTTCTGGCGATATTGGAATGACATGTTAGCGATATATATTGATGAAAATACATGGCTTAATTTTTAAAAAAAATAAAAAAAATGCCGTAAAATGGGGTTGGGCAACCATGTTGGCTGCCCTCAAAGGGAAGCCCCATTGAACCCTTTATAATTTTGTCCTATAAATATATATTTCAGTTCAAAATTTTTTGGATATTTTGCAACTTGAACCATGATGTTTAAGTTTATTGCTTTTAGTCCAGGCCACATCACCTCACGTGCTGTCCCACGTGAGGGTTTTTATGGTAATTTTGCATTATTGGTCTTGTGGTTTTACTGGACTTGCTCAGAAATTCGGAAAATATTTTTAGAAATTGCAATTTGGTCCCTAGCAATTTAATTTGAATTAATATTTTATTGGGATATTTGCTTGGATGCCCCTGTAACTTTGCCTATTTGCATAAATATGCCTCTTAGGCACTTAAAAATTGTGAATTTAATTTGGAAAATTGGGAATTGGCCCCCTGGACTTTAGTATTTTGTTACAGACGTATACCTAGCGTTTCTTTATATGTAGAATAGTCCATGTGTTATTTAATTAATTGTGTGTTTCGTTTTTAATTGCACTAATTAGCTACTTAACTTAAAAAAATCGGGGAAAATTATATTAAAAAACTTATATTATATATATCAATATAATTTTAAAGGTATTTATTATTATATTCCTAATTAAAAAACTACAAAACTAGCTATATTTTGCTATTTTAATTTAGAAAAATCATAACAATTAAAATATAACTTCAAAAACTACCAAAAAATAGGGTATGCATATTTTACTATATTTTATCACATATCTAAATTCAAAATAGAAGGTTTAAAAATTGCAAAATACAGAAACCCTTAAAAATCATAAAAATGTAGAAAATCAGAAAAATATGTTCTAAATCTTCAAATTTTCTTTAGATTGTCTAATATACAGGGAAAATAAGTTCGTGCTCATTCCATTTTATAGATATTTTGTAGGCCCATTTGAAGTTCCTGTATATTCTATTTCTTTTATTTGTATATTTTTATGTTTAAAAATCCATAAAAACATAAAAAATTCACTTAAAATACCATTAATAGAGAAAAATATAAAAAATCAAAAAAATCTATTTTGTGCTTTTTTACTTTATTTGCTATATTTTAAAAAATACTAGAAGATTCCTTTTTATCTCTTTTTATATCTCTCGCCTATATAATAATATATATTTATGAATATTAATTTAAAAATATTTGCAAAATTAAAATTCATAAAAAATATAAAATTAAAAATAAAAAAATCTTAGAAAAATTTAAAACCCACAAAATACAGAAAAATGTAAAAGGTTCCAAAATCAACAATTTTGTCCTTGATTCCTTGTGTTGAGATTCATTTTGTGATCTATCCATGTTTGCTCCTGTGGACAACACTCTACTTGCTTGCCTTATACACATTTCATGTAGAGTTAAATAAATTTCTTCACTCACACTTGCATGATCTATTTACACATACACATCCGTGGGTTTTGATAATTATTAATTGAGTTGAGTGGTTTGGAGTATGAGTACCACGGTAGGCACCAATACAACGATTGTCGAACCTGAATTGTCAGGCATCGTAGGCCCTCCAAGACCAAGTGTTAGGATCTCCATCATTCTATAAAATCTCAGCTATCAGTTACTCCTAAGAAAGAGTGGTTATTTAATGATCACATCTTTTTGAAGATCCCACTCCATGATGCCTTGGATCATTTTCCTATGCTCAAGCAGCGGCTGGAAAATAGATGTACCACGCATAGGAAAAAGAAGTCACAAACAGAGAAGTACATATTGACTAAGGCCAGATCATGGCCACATAAAACAAATTATCAAAGAAGAAGAGAGATTCAGGAGCACATTATTTCAGATACGAGATATCATATACAACATTTAATCGCACTCTTTTAGATCATGATTCCTCTATCAATCTATTACCATCAAGTCTACTCGATAAACTCAAGTTAGGTCCTTTTTACAAATGTCGCGCAATCCTTCAGTTTGTTGATAGATCAATAAAGAGACCTTGGGGCATATTGAAGGACATTATCGTAACTATACATGGTCTGCAGTTCCTAGTCGACTTTACTGTCCTGGACATGGATTGCCCTACACAAATACAAATTACCCCGATCATTCTCGGGAGGCCTTTCGTACAGACCACAAAGGCACTCTTTGATTATGATACATGGAAGGTATCTTTTCGCACCAAAGTTAAGAAGGTACTTATTGACATGGTGAGAGAATCAATCCACTTCTAGTGTTGCATCGACAGCCACTATAGACTTCCTTAGTTCCTTAGCCTCCTGCAATTACATGGATGAGGTTCGTTTTGACAACCTTGAGAGGTATCAGGTAGAGACCCACAATATCCCAGTAGGGAATGGGTCCGAGGCTTCAGTTTGCAATTCTTTTGATGGTACTTTGTATTTCAGCATGATTGATGAGCAAATGGAGCATACAACTAATGATTTGATTGCAGATAGTTCATATAATTTTCATGGTCCCTCCACTTCAGATGAACTAGAGACAGACTTCCACTTAGTTGAGTTCTTTTCTTCTAGTAGGTTTGAGGATGAGTACAATAGAGTCGGATGATGCTATTTCAGATGTTTTAGTCATCTTCTATAATCAGTCTTTAAAGCGTATTAAGATGGTGGATAGCCATATTGTAGACACATCTACCACTAGCACAGTTCCCAACACACACACACACATATGAGGTTACAATGAGCCAGATTACACCTTGCCAAAACTGAAGACTTTGCCACCAAACATGAAATATGCTTTCCTTGTGGGTCCACATCGATAGTTTCCGATCATTATCAGCTCATCTTTGACCAAAGAGCAAGAATCTCATTTGATGGATATTATTGAAAGAAACAACAATGCTATTGGGTGGACTATATCTGATCTCCACAGGATAAATCCTGTTTTGTGCTCTCACCATATATATCTCTATCTTGACAATAGACCCTGTAGAGAGTTTCAGCGAATGTTGAATCATGTTTTATGAGATTTTGTCAAGAAAGAGATTGTAAAATGGTGTAACGTAGTGCTTATTTATCCTGTCTCCAATACTAAATGGGTTAGCCCATTACATGTTGTCCCGAAGAAGTCGAGAATCCAGATAGTTATGAATGGGAGTAGAGAAGAGATTCCAAAAAGAGTAACAAAATCGCGGTGAGTTTACGTTGATTACTTAAAGTTGAATGTCGCGACAAAGAAGGACCACTTCCCTTTGCCTTTTATAGATCATTTCACAGAGAGGTTGGCAGGGAAGGAGTACTTTTGTTTCCTTAATGTTTACTCCGAATAGGACCAGGTCACTATTGCTCCTAGTGACCGGGAGAAGTCTACCTTTACATATCCTTTTGGAATGTATGCTTTTATATGGATGCCCTTGGTTAGTGAAATGTCCCTATAACATTCTAGAGGTGCATGGTTGCCATTTTTGTAGACATGGTAGGTGAGTTTCTTGATGTATTTATGTATCATTTTTCGATCTATGGTGAGTCCTTTGATGATTATTTAGCGCACCTAGACTAGGTTCTTCAGAAGTGTTGTGAAGTGAATCTCGTTCTGTCATGTCAAAAGAGCCATTTTTTTTGTTACAAACAAGATTGTGTCGGGGCATGTCATCTCCAAATGACGCATGGAGGTTGTGTTGGAATTGTAAGCCCTTGGTGACCCATTAATGGAATGAAAGTTATTATTTTATCATACCCATCCAAAATGAAATGAATGATTGAATGAATGCACTTCACTATTAAGGTCCTTTTGTACAATTACGGTTATGCTCCTTGTCCATATTGAATACAATGCAGTTGGGAGGACACATCTGACTTCAAACATGTGATATTCAATACAAATCTCCAGTCTAAGAAAGAGATTACAATCTTTCTCTAAAGATGGATTTCCAATTGACTTCAAAATGCAGGTCCTCTGCATGGGGATAATGATTCGGAAGTATTAGAATAATTAAGTCAAAGAGTTGACTTGATGAGGCAGAGATAAACTAAGACCTGAATCGTAACTGTTATGATCAGGCACACATCCTTTGACTTGAGATAGATATGCATCTATATGCCTGAGTAGGCACATTTGATAGACCAATAGTTAGTGACCTAGCCAAGGTCCATATATCGATGCATTGGGATGTATATGAAGACATATGAGATGTATGATCTCTCGATGAAATCGTACATGTTCATAGTAGATGAACAGGGAGACATAGCTCACTCATGAGATATTTTCGGGGGTCAAAATAAATTCCATGCATGGTCATCTTTTTGTTTATAAAATGAGACACAAATTCGAGATATTAATATATGCTTTTGGAAAGTATATGATTAATATTGTCACCTAATTATCAAATGCTATATCTATTGGTACATTCCGAAGAAGACAATCAGACCAAGGTTTGAACTTTGGACTTATCAAAGTCTTCTAGTGTGAAGGATGAGTGAGTATTGGGAATACCCATTGTTACATCTGTTGTAATGGATCATCTACCATGACACTTCCATTCTTAGAGAGAGATTAAATAGGATGGATTTTAGTGGCTCCATTTATCTAGATGATATGTGATTAGAATTGATAGAATCACAATTCATTTCAGTCCAATTTCCAAATCCAATTCCAATGTCCAAATGTTGGAAACAGAAATGGTCATGGAAATGGAAATAGACAAGATCATTGAGCTCATTTCTTAGATCCAAATGGTTTGGACTATGATTAGAAATGTCCAAGAAGCTAGATTCAGGTCACCGAAACTTTTTCTAGTTCATGGAGACTGTGATGCATTTCTTAGTGCTCATTCAGAGTGTAAAGTGTTACACCTCGAGCTCAACATTCGTGGGCGATAGATTTTCGTGTGAATGGTATAAACCCTGAAATTATTAAGTTATCTACATTTAAAGTCACTATACATGGATATTACTATATCCCCAACATTATCTCCAAGTATCTGCATTTGTATCTCATGAGTCCTAATTGGATTAGGACTCATACCTATTGATTCCATTATTATTATTATTATTATTATTATTATTATTATTATTATTGCAAGGGCAGTTTTGTGAATAAGATTGACAAATATGTCTCACTAATTAATGTGAAAAATGATTTACAATAATTAATTATTATATGTATATGATTCATATAAATACTTATGTAAATATGATTTACATAATATTTCCAAGGCCTGAAATTTTGTGAATTTGATTGACATTAATTTTGTAGAATAAATTGGATTTGCATTTAATTTTGGGTTCATGAATACGATTCATAAGCTTTGAGGAATAATTCGATAATTTCTCCTTTTTTAATAATGGGATTATCAATTTAATTAATTAATCAATAAAAAGGCAACAACCTTAAATAATTTTTGTTAAGTTTAGTTGTTATTGTTAATATTAATTGGAGATAAAAAGGAGATAATACTTATTAAATTTGGACTTGATCTAATCCCTTGATTAAAAAATCCAAAGGACTACAACACACATGTTGGATATGTGGTGTAAGTATAAAAGGAGCGCAATGCCCTCGCTTTTGCAAAACAATTTTTGAGAGCAATAGTCCTTGAAAGTTTCGTGCCCCTTGAGATATATAAGATTCATGAGAGTCTCCATCTCTCATATTCCTCTTCTTGTTGTTCTGGTCGACGTACAGGTCCATGGGAAGCAACGTGATTCATCCCTATGCCCACGAAAGAGACTTATGCAGATCAGCCTTGATTCAGGAGGTTTCTTCATTTAGAGACTTACACTTCAAGAGGTAATGCTGATATAACTCTTTTATTCATTATGAGTATCCAACTTTATTTTGGAAATTATTTTCTTAGAATTCATAATTTCTGAGTGCACAAATTGTTGTGCTACATTTTCTAGTTCATACGATGTACTAAGATTGTTCTGGAAAAATATTTGTAAAATATTACGCAAATTTTGATGACACATAGTAAATAATTTTTATTTCATTCCTTTAATTGCTATCCGAGACATAGTTTAGAGTAATTAAACTGCATCCAATCCGATGAATAATTGTCTAGAGTATCTTCATTATCGGGTACATTATCTTGTGACAGTTTTAACGGTTCAAATGATTCGATGACTTTCTAAGTTTATAATACTCTCCCCTATTTGTAGTCATAATTTTGGGATATGTATGAGGTCTATAAGGTCTAAACTCATACCCAAAATATGCATCAATTGTTGGTGACATTCGAGAGAAGATACAGACATTAAAAGCGATCATAGACTCTGATTTTGTCCAAAGATCGTAGCATTAAAGTTATGAATTTTTAGCTACTGTTTTTGGATTATATAACATGATAAAATACTCATAAATAATCCACAAATCAATTCCCTAATCAGTGCAAAGAAGTTTTGCGCAATTCCTATCGTGCGGCCTCGAGAAAATGGATTTCTCCAAAGGCGAGTTTAAAGAAGACTCGGTTGGTCTAATTGACTTGATGTTCGTACTCTGGGAATCAATATTGATGGAAATATATTTGATATATTTATATAAGGAGCTAGAGCTGATATTTTAAAATATCAGGGATCACAATAAATTTGAAGTGTGATGGTCGCAACTTACAAAATTAGAATCCGAAATCATAGTTTGGTTATTTTGTAAATTTGCAATAAAATAGAATGTTTTTTGTTTAATATTTTTCCTAATTAATTTTGCGCTTTAATGTTTACAAAGCAATTATAAGTTGTGGAACTAATTTGATAAATTTCACGAATTGTCTATATTACTGCACAAGACATCTTTCGCATTTGAAATTATTTTGATTCAATGAATAGTCTAGATTGTTGCATTAGTCCTTTTTGAAATTAAAAAAAGGAGTTTTTGTATTCAAGAAGTGTCTATACAATTTCACTAGACCTTTTGGGAAATTAAAAAGAGTTTTAAATTCCTTAAAAGATGAGAGTTACTGTATAGTATTATACTCGGTCGAAAGATCAACAAAACCTCCTTAATACAATATGTATCGATCATGTGTCTCGAATTGATTCGGTGAATCTTGAAGGTTATGGAGAAATCCTTAAGCGCATCACAAAAGCATGAAGATCGCATCATTTACGATCAGGTGTGACTAGTCGCACTAGTTTCTCAGGGCAATTTAAAGCGATGATACCACATGATCCAAGAAGACTTCTTTCATCGAAATCCCAAAGTAGACATAGAAATACCTCTTGAAGCATGGTTGCAATCGAAGCCTTTAAACGAAGAGACATGTTGTCTCAAGTCTGACTAGATAGAGGAGACGCTTGCGTACGCGTTGATGAGACACGTCATTCTTGCAATCCAAGACGTTCATCCAAGTGATGGATCTCCTAATTTCATCATACGAAATATGGGGTCTTCTTCATGTACTAGAAGAACCGAGGAAGATGAAGATACACGAGTGGTTGAAGTGGTTGCACGACGATGTAGCAACGATAGCGATCCTCACTAGGTCACAAAGTGGACGACCACATAGAGAGAGAGGGGGGAGTGTATAATGAGAGAGAGAGAGAGAGCTTGTGGATTATATGATTTAAAAGAAGAGATAGGGTTGCCTCTTCCTTTATAATATTTTAGGAGTCCATGAAACTCAATCATTGGACAACACAAATCCAATGGTTAAGATTGATTTGTGATTCTTTCAATGGCCCTGATTTTGTTGTAAAAACACAACAATAACTAATTTAATTAAAGTAAATATATATTAAATAATTCATCAATATAATTAAATTAAAATCAATATACCATGAAGGATTAGGAAGGAGGTAATGTTCCTTCTAATTAATGGGGGGATGACCACCTTGAGTCCTAAATCAAGGTGGTCCTCCACCCTCCTTAGATGGAAGGTGCACCCTTCTTCCTTTTATATGATATCTAATATCTCATATAATCCTTCATTATATACAACAACTTTTATTGTATATGATTTCATAAAAAAATGCAAATTATTTCATGAAAACTTCAATCATACCACTGGAATGCACAACCCAAAATAAAATGTAAATTGCATTTTCAATTAATTGTCCAATTTAAATCCAATTCACATCAACATTTAATTTGTAAATACTATTTACAAATAATTCTCTCTAATATATTATAAATCACATTTATAATATATATGAATAATATGGATAATACTATCCACATTATTCATATCCATGATAATTAAATCACATTTAATTATTTTTGAAAATAATTCTCATGAATCTAAACAATATGAATCAAAATCACATAATTCATGATAATTAAATCTCTTATAATTATCCATTCCTCAATGCTCGGATAGATATTTTTTTATGGAATTATTCTTGAACTCTTTCAAGAATAATGCATCTTCTCTGTGGATACTTGGAGATAAGTACAATGAGATTGTACGTTCCATGTATAGTCACTTGGATATTGAGATCAAATCTCAAATATAGATCTCAGGGACCTCTCAAAGATATCAATCTTCTCATTGTGTATGAATCACATTCAGATCAATGTCCAGCACTTGGACTAAGATCAGGTTTCTCTACTAAGAGGAGTCACTAAAATCCAGACCTTTTTCATCATTCCCTCGGAATGGAAGCGTCACGATTATATAATCGTTTACCATCAGATCACCCTCGAGTAATCCTAATAATTGTACATCCTACATATTGGAAGAACTAAAATAAACCCAAAGATTCTGATCAATTTAATACTTTTTTCTTCAGGGTTTTATCATTAAGTTTCTTGTTCCCTCATTGGGAGTAGGTAACAATCATATGCTTTCTAAAAGCTTATATCCTACCAACAAATTCTTGCCATGCTTCTAAAGCAATATGATCATGTATGGAATTTGATTGGTCCCAATACTCATGAGTGACCTCATGTCTTTCGATTCACAAGTGGATATGTATGATCCCATTGAGAGATCGTATAACTCATACCCCTTGTATGCACACCCTCTCACCGGTGTATAAACCTTGATTAGACCATCAAAATATCAGTTTGCCAAATGTGCATACTCAGACATATAGCAATAGTTCTATCTCCGGTCAGTAGATGCATGCCTATATCGATACAATATATGACATAGGTTTTGGTTATCTCGATCTCGTTAAGTCAATTCTTTGACCTAACTTAGCTGACATTTTCAAATTTCTATTCAAATGAAGAGGGCATGCATCAAGAGGTCGGTTAGATATCAACCTTTAAAGAAGGATTTCCATCTCCATCTCAGGTTGGAGATCATCTCTTATTAATCAATTGATGGTGCTTGATGAGTCCTCAATATTACTCCTTAGATATTTATACAAACACTAGCCTCTATGATTCAACCATTGAATTAACGTATATGAGATCATTCATATAGCTATGTAACATAACCCTAATTTATAAAGGGGCCTTATGGTGCATTCACTCATTTAATCTCAAATAGTGAGAGAAATAAATCAATAACTTTTATTGATATATCAACTATTACAATAACATTTGATGTAGAAATGGTTCGTCTCGTGCTCACATGGCTAACAATATCCCACTAGCCATCAGAACAATTAAGGCACAATCCTTAAATTCATTCGCATAACATGTTTGTCGAAAACCTTTTGTGTCAAAGGTTTGGTAAGTGGATCAATAACATTGTCGGCAAAGGCCACCTTGGTGATGATGATGTCACTGTGCTTTTGAATATCCAGAATTGTGTGGTATTTCATTTGCACATGCTTGCTCTCTTAATGCCATCTTGTTTCCTTCGCCTGAGCTATGGCTCCCATGTTATTGTAGAGTAGTAGGATGAGAGTATAAGATGAAACTACGCCTAACTCCATCATAAACTTGCGCAACCACACTGCCTCCTTTGCAGTGTATGATGCGGCAATGTACTTGGCTTATGTTGTTGAATGTGTTGTTGTGTCTTGCTTCTTGCTTCTCTAGCTCATAGCATTATCGTTTAATAGGAGCACAAACCCTGATGTCGACTTTTGATAATCAATGTCACGCTGGGAAATCAAAATCTATGTATCCTATGACTTGTATATCACTATCTCCATATACATGGTGTAATCTTGCATCTGTCTTATATACTTAAAGAATTCTTCACTTCATTCTAGTGTTGCTCCCGATAGCAGGATTGGTAACAACTTTGGCCTTGTACACATCATGGCATACATAAGGCTTCCCACAACTAATGCATAGGGGCATCCAACCATGGCTTTCTTATCCTCAACACTTTGAGGAGACATCACTTTATGTTGGTGGATACCATGTGTTAATGGAAGGAAGTCTTTCTTTGAGTTCTCCATATGGAAACGCTTCAAGATCTTCTTAATGTACCCATGTCGTGACAATCCCAAAATCCTCTTTTTTGTATTTCTCAACAGCTTCAAAACCAAGATATAAGAGGTTTCTCCAAGATATTTCATCTCAAATGTATGAGATAGCCAAATCTTAACACTAGTCATCATCCCTATCTCATTCCCAATGATAAGGATGTCATCTACATAAAGTATGATGAATACAATGGAGCTCCCGCTAAGCTTCTTGTACACACACGGTTCATTAGGATTCTGAACAAAATCATAACTCTTTAGGGTTTCATCAAATATGATATTCCGGATATGAGAAGCTCATTTAAACCCATAGATGGATTTCTTCAGCTTGCATACTTTTCCTTCCTCGGTTATGAAGCCCTGGGGCTTCTTCATATAGATATCATCCTCAAGGTATCCATTGAGGAAAGTTGTTTGGATGTCCATCTGCTAGATGCTTTAGTCAAGATATGCAGTTATAGCTAGAAATACCCAGATGGACTTAGGCATAGCCACAGGAGAGGATGTCTCATCGTAGTTCGATGCCTTCTCTCTGTATGTGGCGCATGGCTACAAGTTGTGCCTTTAAGGTCTCTCCCATCCCATCAGGTCCCATTTTTCTCTTGAAGATCCATTTACACCCAACGAGTTTTACACCTCTATATTGATCCTCCTGGGTCCATACACCATTCTTATGCATGGAGTCTATTTTAGACTTCATTTCTAGCATCCATCTATCGATGTCATGATCCGCGAGTGATTCATCAAATAAAGATGGATCATTGTCACTTTCACCTAATGCAACGAATCTGTACCTTTCAGGTGGTGCAAGAACCCTCGAACTTCTTCGAAGAGGTAGTGGTGTTACGTCTTCAGTTACTTCTTCAGTTTCTGGTTCAGGAAACTCAGTATCCTCACGTGATTCAACGAGTTCCTTTATTTAATTATTATCTTGACCCTTAGGGATGTCATCCTCCAGAAATTTTACATCTCTAGAGACAAATGCATTTTGAGTCTCACGGTTATAAAGTTGGCACCCAATACCGTTCTTTATAAACCCAATGAAGTAGCACTCACGTGTGCAAGATTAAAGCTTACTTGAATCCACGTTCTTTGCATGGACAAAGTAACCCCAAATCCTCAAGTGTCTACCATTGGATTTGGTTCCATGTTGAAGTTCATGAGGAGTTTAAGGTACGGATTTTCTCAGAATCTTATTCAAGATATATATTGAAGTCTTTACTACATAACCCTAGAATGAAGTGGTAAATGTGCTTTACTAATCATTGAACGGACCATGTCCTTGATGGTCCTATTGCATCTTTCAGCAACACCATAAGTTGTGGAGTTCAAGAGGAGTGAGATTGGAGATGATTCCTCTCTCTTTGAGGTATTCCCTAAATCCATCTGAGAGGTACTCGCCACCTCGGTCAGAATGAATCTGTTTAATCTTCCTATCTGGTTAGTTCTCAATCAAAGCCATGTACTCTTTGAACTTTTCAAGGTTTTATATTTATGACGTATTAGCAAGGTAAACATGTATTGTGAATGGTCTTCAATAAACATAAAAAATAACGATATACATTCCGGGTTGCGGTACTGAAGGGACCACATACATCAGTATGTATTAGGTCAAAAATGCCCTTGTATCTTGTAACCTTGTTACGAAAAGGCATCCTAATCATTTTACCTCGAATATAATGTTCACATATAGGTAAAGTTTGGATCTGTAGGAAATCTAAGGGTACATCCTTTATCAATCTATTGATCCTATCAATAGATAAATGAGAAAGCCTTTGATGCCAAATCATGTTGGAATGATTTCCGTCCTCTCTAGTTCTTTTAGGGTCTTTATCAATGATAGTAACATTCATGACATTTTCATCAATGCACAATTCATAAAGTCCACCAGAAGTTAAAACACCATATGTAATATGTTTATCATAATGATTTATGGTAATTTTATTATAGAATAGAAAAAGTATCCATTTCTAACTAACTTAGATACAGATATAAGGTTCCTTCTAACGTCTGGAACATAAAGACATTCTTTAAGCATACAGAGTCTCCCACTAGATGACGACAGTTTGCAGGTCCTGATGGTGACTGCTACCACGGTTGCATCAAATCCCAATGGATGGCTATCTCGCCTTAATTAAAATTCCTATTTCTCGAAAATTGATGCAATGAATTGCATACATCAATAGAAGTACCTGAATCGATAATCCAACTACCTTGTCCTACAAAGGAAATTGGTTTCAATGATGAAAGTAGATTTTATAGCTTCTTAGGCTTTACCTTTCTCCACGAATTTCAAGTAATCTGGGCAGTTATGCTTCCAGTGCCCCTGCTATTTGCAGTGATGACTAACATCAGTCTTCTTCGATACTATCAGTGTGGAAGCATGAGAAGATGAGCCACCACCTTGACTCTTCTTCTTTTAATCGTAGGCCAGACCCTTCCGGGACCATTGCTTCCACCAGCTCTTCCCTTTGATATGTGTAAGCATTGCACTACCAAAGGGATTCTCTTTCTTCATTACGTCTTCTACAGACTTTAATGAAGCCATTAGTTCAACGTTAGTCAACTTTAACTTGTTCATGTGGTACCTTACCACATAGTTATTGAAAGACTTCGGAAGAGACAATAGAATGATGTCAGACTGCATGTCTGCATCCATCTCATCCCTGAGAGTTTCCAATTCTGACAAGTAATCAAACATTTCCCTTACATGTTCATGAACGGAAGTCCCTTCCTATATTTTGAAACAAATAAGTTCCATAACATTATAACATTGTGTGTGGTTGACATCGTCGAACATCTCTTTGAGATTATGCATTATATCTGGGCAATTATCCATTTTCACATGTTGCTTCTTAAGCGCATTGGAGAGGGATCCCATAATATAACATCTGTCAATAAATGATCTTCATCATATTTTTATATATTTAATTTCTTGTATAGCACATAAGAAATGCGATCTGCGGATAGAATGATCCAAATTACGGATCCTATCCAAATCATTTTGTCCGGTTAATTTATTGAACTCCAAGAGCCTACTAAATATGTTCGTGGACTTCATTGTTTGAAAATAAGAATGCACTATATTAGAACATATAAGAAATTATATATTCAAATTTAAAATCTTTGATTAAGGATTTTTAATCAAATTAGTCTTGTCTTTTTAACTCTGGAAGTTCACTCCCTTAATCACTTTTAAAGCAAGAGATATACTTACCGCTATATCTCAAGCAAGAACCGGGATCTTCTTTTTACCTTTGTTACATCCCATTAATATGAGAACCGATAACTCAGATAGAAAGAAGGGGGAACATATTCCGCCTTGTAAGTCCAACTTGCATTTCCCAATTCAATCTTTAACACCCGAGCCCACTACCCCTAAGGTGATGTTGACCCATTGTTAATTGAACCAACCATCAACAAGAATAACACTCACTATACACAATCCAATATCACCCCATGAGGACCTGATATTTGGGTCACTACACATAGAAGCTTACTCTTTCAAGAACCAAAAATCATGATCCTTGTGTGCTTGTATGCTGGAGCCGTCACTTCTGACAGGTGTCTCCTACATACAATCCATGGTGGCGGAACCCTACTCATTTACGGGAGACCATGCATGTCACTTATGTGATCCTCCATATCATGTTCACATTTTAATTAATTATTATGAATCATATTCACATAATTTATTCTTCCAAGGAAAGTACAACTCTATTCAAAATAGATTGTTTATTTTAATTGCATCAAATTAATTTAATCATGTTAAATAATTATCAATCCAATTCAATCAATCAACGAACAATTAGGTCTTGCTTGATATTACTATATAGTGTACACCCTCATAAGTATGCATTATTCTGTATTTTAATAATTAGAGTACAACTTGACTTATTCATATTATTCTTTCATCAAAAATGGATCCATTCAATATACTCAAATTATGATGGGAAGGAGCATTTCCTTGAAATGCAAGGTGCTAATTAGTAAACCAAGCCAGCATACCCATACTAGACACCTTCACTATTCTGATTGAAAACAATACAAACTAATGCCAATGTACTTGTAGTTTTAACGATCAACTTTCATGATCAAAATTATACTATAATAATCACTCAGAAATATTAGGCATCTTAAATCAATTTTGAGATCTTAAAAAATTTCTAAGCATATCAAGCAACCATGTTTTGCATGTAAATATTGTCCTACATCTATTGTAGGATAAACTAGGGTTTTATCGAAACATACATTCAATGGACAATGATTATTAATTAATTATTTTCATATTTACTAGGCATCATAATCAATCTAGACAAATTCACAATTTCCATGATTACCATTGAATAACAAACACATTAAGCAAAGAGATTTGATGATCTAATCACCATCCGACCCATCTCAACTAAATATAGAATATCTAGGGCAAACAAATTCGGAATCACAGGAAATAAATTCGAGCGGTTTGCTGGTTTGATTCTCTACTTAATTAAGTGTTTATAATTATGTTTCATTATGGGAAAATAATAATCAAAAGTAACTTTCTTACAGATTCATCAATACATGCAAATAAAACATTTTCGTGGTAGGATCTCTTTGAATCATATTTATGCACTTTTGGTACCAATAATAGGTTATTGTTATTGGGAAATATTTAGATATTGTAAATAAATTTTAATACTATAAATCATCCCCAAACAATGCACAAATAGTAGGCTTTTATTTTAGCAAAAAACAATTCGAATCTTGCATCCAATGCAAAAACAATGAGTCATGTGCATCCGAAACACAAACCTTGTCCACATAGGGTTTTTGGTCTCATCCAAGACCTTGAACAAGAATATAATACAACTTGAAGGTTATGGAGAAAATCTTAAGCACATCACGGAAGAGTGAAGATCACATCATATGCGATTGGGAGCGACTAGTCGCACTAGTCACTCAGGGCAACAGAATTATAAATTTTAAAATGATGAAACCGCATGATCTGAGAACACTTCTCGAATCATTTGATCTGAATAGAAAAGAAGTTATATAAATACCTATTGAAGTGTGGTTGCGATCAATGCCTCTAAATGAAGAGACCACCTGTCTCAAGTCCAACCCGACAGAGGAGATGCTTGCGAGCAAGTTAATGAGACATGTCCTTCTTGGAATCCAAGATGTTGATCCAAGCGTTGGATCTCCTTATTTCATCACACAAAATTCTAGTTCTTCTTTGCATATTACAAACATCGAGGATGATGAACATCCACGAGTGGTCGAAGCGACGACACGATGATATACGACGATAACAATCCTCTCTAGGTCACAAAGCGGACATCCACTTAGAGAGCGGTGAGGGGCTTGTATGATGATGATGAGATAGAGAGAGCTTGTGAATTCTATGGTGTAAAACAAGATCTAGTTTCACCTCTTCATTTATGATATTTTTGAAATTCCATGGATCTCAATCCATGGACAACACTAATCTAATGATTGAGATCGACTTTTGTTTCTTCAATGGCCATGATTTTGTTGTAAAAAACAAATGATTTTATCATAAAAATAAAATAACAATTAATTTGATTAAATTAAATATATATTTAATAATCATCGATCTAAACTAATTCAATCAAATCAATATACCATGAAGGATTGGGAAGGAGGCAATGCTCATTCTAATTAGGGGGGACGACCACCTTGAGTCCTAAATCAAGGTGGTCATCCAATCTCCTTAGATGGAAGGTGCACTCCCTATTTCTTTTATATGAGATGAAATATATCATATAATACTTCATTATATACAAAAACTTTTATTGTTTAATATTTCACAAAAATAATGCCAATTAATTTGTGAAAAATTTAATCATGCTAGTGGAAATTTGTGAATCATATTCACAACCCAAAATAAAATGTAAATTGTATTTTTAATTAATCGTCCAATGTGGATCTAATTATGTCGACATTTAATTTGTAAATACTATTTACAAATATATCTCTCTAATATATTATAAATCACATTTATAATATATATTATTAATATCAATAGTACTATCCACATTATTCATATACATGATAATTAAATCACTTCTAATTATATTTGATTATCATTCTCATACATCTAAATAATATGAATCAAATTTATATTATTCAAGATAATTAAATCTCATTTAGTTATCCATTCCTCAATGCTCGTATATACATTTATCAATGGAATTATTCTTGAACTCTTTCAAGAATATTGCACTTTCTCCGCGGATACTTAGAGAAAAGAACAGGGTAATTGTACGTCCATGTATTGTGACTATGATATTGGGATCACATCTCAAATCCAGATCTCAGGGACCTCTAAAAGATATCAATCTTCTCATTTTATCTTAATCACATTCACATCAATGTCCATCACTTGGACTAAAATCAGATTTCTCTACTAAGACTACTCAATAAAATCCAGACCTGCCACTCGCTCGGAATGGAAGCGTCATGGTTATGCAACCATTTATGATCAGATGACCCTAGAGTATTCCTAATACTTGCACATCCTGCATATTGGAAGACCTAGAATAAACCTGAAGATTTAGATCAATTTAATATTGTCTTCTTAAGATTTTTATCATTAAGTTTCCCATATGATCATTGGCAGTTGGTATCGATCATATGATTTCCAAAAGCATATATCATACCTACAAATTCTTGTCGTGCTTCCAAAATAAGATGACCATCTGATGAATTTGCATTTCATCGTCTTTATTCATTTATTTTAGCTTAAAATCTCTTATAAAATTTCTGTAAATATCAATAATTCCATATTTTTACTAACCAGCATCCTCGTGTAAATATTGTATATTTGTCACTTTTTAAGATAAAATAAATAAAAATAAATAATAAATAATAAAGAAAATAAAAGACTGTATATATGAAAAAGATACAGGCTGAATCAGACCCCGAGAGAAGGTTAAGACTTGACTTGATCGACAAGGAATATAGTAGGGGGGAGATAAGGCATAGTTACAGAAAATTTACCATCACTTGTATATTCACCATTTGTACATTATTATTTATAATACATTTTCTTTCATTATTTTATTTATCACCAAATTCTTTGTAATAAAAATGATTTCTTCTTGAAAATTGTGCATAAACTTCTTTTGTAAATAATAAAAAAATAATGGCAATAAAATATGTGTATAATGTGTAAATAATAACAATCTCAAAAAGCCACAAAGCTCAACTTTCAAGATCAATATCTTCTCCGCCAAAACTCCAAATTCATCAAACCCACTTTCATTGAGCTCCAAATTAAACAATCTTTTAAAATGGAGGTGATTTTATAAAAATCAGAGTCATGATGTGAAATATGGCCAATTGGGTACTATTGTATATTATACCTATATATACTATATATTTTATTTAATTATTTATTTACTTGTGCATATTTGTGAATATTGTATTTAACTTATATAAAATACAAATAAAAATCACAAAACCCAAAAACAATGAAAATACAATCATGTATATATTGTATTGGTATCACTATGCATATAGTGTACATATACCTATTTAATTAACCCAATAAATTAATCCCTAAAAATCAAATAAAAATTTCATTAAATCCCTTGTAAAATATTTTAAATAAATAAAATAATAAATCATGTATATATTTGTATAAATAATTAATTAAAATCAAAACCTTATATATTTAGGTATGCAAACCTATAAATAACCCTTATACTTATTTTAACCCTTGTATATATCGTATTTAATGAATTAAAAATCACTAAAATTAACTTTATTTTATTCTTAACATTATTCATTTACATCATTTAATTAATTAAATTCATTCTCGATGTTTAATTGATATATTTAAAAATTTATTGGATTTTTGTCGTTATTCCTATTTTGTTTTATTCTACACACATTCTCATTAGCTAGCCCTGGTCTGTTGACCTGGGTCAACTGGCTGGTCCCTTCTTAACTTTCGCTAACCTCGCGTTCCACCTATCCTTCAGCCATTTTTCTCACACACCTTGATCAATAAAAACTAATGTCTTCTTCTCTGAGCGTTCAACCCGGTCATTCATCACCATTGCGAACCCTTCAGATCTGCCAACCTTGCCTCGATCATCTCTCTTTTTGAAATTCAAATCACGTCATAGTTCTCCCTATAAATAAGTATCCTCCATCTCTACCGCGAGGTTGTTACTTTCTTCTGGTTTCTCTGTGCATGAGGTTGATCTCTGGAGTCTAGGCATTGACAGGGCATCCAACTCCACAACTAGGAGTACATAAGGCTTAAGGATCATGATCCAACACACGACCGGAGTTCTCCGTCGTGTTCCGACTCTTCTCCAGTCATAGCGGATCAAGGATGATCTTATCCTCTTTTTCACCCATAGGTAACCTTAGGTAGTTAGTTTTTAATTTTGCAATTTTTATTTCGCATTTATTTTCTATTTTAAGATAAAAATATGATCTTCGCCTTTAATCTCTGATCACCAGATCGGAGGGGTTTCGTTTGCATTCAACCAACTCCATCCTCGCCAACACAACCGCCTTACCCTTCTCTATCTCTTCCATCCTTCACCCACCTTCAGATCCTCATAGATTTGAAAAACAACTCCTCCTCCGATCATCTCCGTCGGAGCTTCACCCATTCACCATTTCCTATTTTGTACGCATCAAAAATACCGCCAAAGCTTCTCCTCCGAGTGCGTGTTCATTTGTAGGTCCAAGGAGCTCCAGAAACAAGTTAGAGCATAAGATCAAGACTGGGAGTAGGTTCTTGGAGCAACGACTTTCAAAACCATCTAGATTGATGGTCTGGTTATTACAAGGTTTGCAGCAAATGTGGAACCCACGGATCTTTCATATGAGACGAACTTGACATGGAGTAGAGCCAAGACGAGGGAGATCCAGTCCGATCAAGTTCGGTGGTGAAGACTCTCTTGCCAGTTATTCCAGAAGCCCTCGCAACCCTACGATCAAGAACAACCACCCAGTATCCATCTTGACCGTCCATTTTACCCCAAAGTTGAAATGCAGATCCCACTTCTAGATCAGATCCAAACCATTCGATCACTACTCACTTCCAACCGTTGGATCATCCTCTAGGAGAATCATGACGCCGATAAATCTACGTCAATTAAGCATATAATTGCCCTCATACCCTCTTCATTTATTATATTTTTAAATAACTCTTTTTGGACACGTGTCATCTTGTAAATAAATGAACATTTGCATTGCTACCCTTTGCATTTATTTTATTTTCATTTAATTGCTGTTTGAATTGCAGCACGTGTTTGACATGTGAGTTTTGGGAAAATTGCAATAAAAGTATCGTATTTCTGTGTAACTGTTTGGTCCCTAGAATCAAGAAAATTACATATAGGTCGAATCCAACACATATCATGTGCCTCCACATAAGACTTTTTGGATACTTTGCAAGATCCGTCCTGCATTTTTCAAATGTGCTATCATTTAGTCAGCAAACTTTAAATAATTGCATATATGCCCCTATGAATCCATTTATTTTGCTTGTTTAAAATTAAATAAAAAAATATCAAAACATGTTTAAAAATTCTTGAAAAAATAATCTAGCATTATGTTACATCATTTATCCATAAATTGCATTTTGCATTTTCATCATTTTTATTATTTATAAAATTAAAAAATAATGCAAAAATTTCCTATTTACATCCAAAAATTAATAAAAAAATAAAAATTTCTTTTCAAAAATTCTAAAAAAATTCTATTTTCTTATTTTGATTTATTATATTTTTATAATTTTGCATTTAAAATCCTCATAAAAACCATCAAAATTCAAAAAAAAATTAAAAAGCATACAAAATTTACAAAAGTTCGTTTAAAAATATAAAAAAATAAAAAACCCCTCTCTGGAAAGTACAAAGATATCTTTATGTGATTATACATTTCATCCCTTTTTTATTTCATTTCCTATTTTAAAAATTCAAAAAGATTTGCATTGGATTTTATTTATTAATTTCCTTGTTTTGATTTATTTAAAGACTTTAAAATTTTTGGAAAAATCAATAAAAGTAGCAAAACCATTAAAAACTATAAAAACCAAAAATTAATTTTAGTTTTGTTTTCTGATTATTTTTTTATATATTTGAAAAATACAAAAAGTTTGGTTGAGTGCATGTCTTATTTTCCTTTAAATATTCCATTGTTTTAAAAAATATTTTGCAAAATTAAGAAAATAAAAAATAAAATATGCAAACTAAATAAAAAAATATATAAATTAAAATTTCATTAAAAAATACATAATACATAAATACAAAAACCAAGCATAGTGCGCATAGAGATTCCTTAGTTCTTTTCATTGATTTTTCAATTAATCGAGTAACCCTTGGGATTTTTTGTAGACTCCCTGAGTTTGATCCTGTTACATATACAGTTAAATAAATAGAAAAGTTCTCTTACTACATTTTCTCTATTTATTTTTAGCTTGAGAATTTGATAAATTTTTGTTTGACGCTTCTTTGTGTTGCGACAACCACAATTTTATTTGTGCATAATTCATTTAAATAAAAACATGAGTTTAGTGATTCAACAAATGGTACTATTGCCGGGGAGGCACGACGAAGTTAGTTAGGTTTTCTCTTGACCTATTACTCTTGGTTGTTTATACTTGTTTCTTTTTCTTGTTTTTGACTATATTTTTCAACATTCATTTTATTGTGCATTTCACTATCACTTATTCTTTGTATACATTTCTTGTCAACTATTTCTTTCATTTATTTTTACTCCAAATACCTTGCATTATTATCTTGTTCATATTTATTATTTTATTTTCTCTCATTTTTTTGCCTTTATTCACTATGTATATTAACAATTCATTTTTTCTAATATTCTTTATATAATTGTGTCTCTTAAACATTCTTATATTTCCTCTTTATTGTGAGGGCCCAACAAGCGAGGGCGGCTTACATCGGAGAGCGGGTGCACCCAAGTGTCCATGAAGTTGCATGAGAGCGTAGGAGGAGGAGAAGAAGATTTGGTGGAGACCATGCATTTGGAGCATTTTGCATAGACAGTTGTTGATTTATTTTTAGCATTTTGTACATTCAAAATTATTGTAAAGGACACTATGTACTTGTCTGTGCGGGGTCTATTTCACCAAACGCCGGTGCACTTGGGGGACCTCATCGATTTTGTCTTCATCACTTTGTTTTTCTTTGTTTTCTCGCGGTTTTATGTGCTTGAGCCCTTAGAAGTAGGTTTTGTTATCTTGCTTGAGCCAGGTCATTAACTAGATCCAAATCCCTAAACAAGAAATTTTGCACCTATAGAGTAGAGCGTAATTTGGAAAAGTTAAGGTTTGGATGGTTTTCGTGCATCATTTAGGTTAGTTTAATGTCTGTCTTTTAATTTTTACACGGATCACCCTTCATGTAGAGTGCTGGCGACAAGGTATACATCATCTATCTCCTGCATGCATCATTGAATTTCATCGCGCGTTAGCTTTGCTGACTTCCTTCCTCATTTTCACTCACATAATATCAAAAGGAATTTGGAAATTCGGTAGTCGATTTATTGAAAAAATCCAAAAAAAGTGATAATAGTGTAAAACTGAGAATGCTAATGCCACATGATCATAAAATCAAACGTAACAAATTCATTCTTTTAGGAGAGCAACCCCCTCATTGTATTCGCATTTTATTTGTCACATACACCGTAAGGATTAGTGCTCCAATCGCAAGTGTTCTTACGTGTTTGTACAATTTTGTGTTTAATCACCTAACTCTAAAACTGACAAGATTAACGACCGATCTCTAATGATCATCACCGAGTTGAGTAGGTGAAACTAGGGTTTGCTATGAGTTTGTTTGTATTTAGCGTGAATTGGTTACATTCATATTTAGCAGTCACCATTCATTTTTTCCTTTCTTTTGACCCTTCCTCCCACCCTTCACTCTTAGGGACAGATGTTGTCCAGCATTTCCCAAGCTTAAATCCCTTCATTTTGGCAGGTCAATGTTCTCTTTGATCTTGACCGAGATCTCTTTGAGCCTTATATTTTCGATCCATTAGATGACTTTTCTCTTACTTCAAGTGAGAATCTGTTATTTGAGTTTGATTATTCTTTCTCATCCTCGAATCATCATGAATTTTCCCTCTCCTCGAAGGTTATCTGCACGTGGTGTGTTCTTTGTACTCAGTTTCATTTCCAAGATGTGCAACCGATCTGTCGGATTACGAGATCGAGTCTTCTGATGTTTCTTCTGAGTTTGAGTTATCTCTCCTCGACGACCCTCACGAGGATGACCCGATCTATGAGATATTCAATGATTTACCTGACTTCCCTAAATTATGTGCATCAGATATTAATGAGTCTCATGATCTTGATTTTCCATATCTCCATGAGACGGTGATTGAAGTGGAGGATTCCATGACTGATCCTTCTTTCTCCATGTTTTATTTCTTTGGCTCCACTGTTGCACTCCATTCTGACACTAAGCTGAATATTTCTTTTATGCTACCGGTGCTTGATTTTATTTGCACCTCTATTTTCCTGGTAGCAGACAACCGCTTGATTGTTGTTTGGGTGTCATTGCTTATATTGTTGACCTCATTGTTGTTCTCACACCAAGACAACAACGATAGTACGACATTCACATTACATATGTCATCCTAAATCTCAATACTTTGTTGTCCTAGCCTTTGTTCCCAATTAGCGGCGGAAACTCTAGAGCTAGTTGAGAGCCACCTCAACAATGTCTACTTTGTATATATGAGTTTCGACTTGACTTGTTCCTTCCTTCTTCTGTTTTATCGTTCATCTCTTTTCTGTGTGTGTATATGTGTGTGCTATACTTAGGATGTACACTATCTTAAGTATGGGTGGGTGAATGACTTTGAGTTGTTCATATTCGTCATGTTTCATCACTCTTGTTTTTGTTATACTTAGGGATCCTTTACCCTAAGTATAGGGGGAGTGATGTTGTTCACTCCGTCTCTTTCATGTTTTTAATTTCTTTTAACTCTTCTGATCTCTCACTTGTACTTCAACTTGTTGATTTTCTTCTTCTATTCTTGAAATCAAAGTGTTTGCAAAAACCTATTTGTAAATTTTTTTGTAAATTGATTTGTAAAAATGTTTGTAGAATAGTTTGCAAAAATGTTTGTAAAATTTTTTAAAAAATCTTTACAAAATGTTTTGAAAAATTCTTAAAAAATATTTTGCAAAATGTTTTGAGAAGGTTTTTAAAATGTTTGTAAAATATTTTGTCCCATGGGATATAAATTATGTGATGTATATATATATATATATATATTCTTAAAATCCACGTGTGTATAAAAACCTTGATCATTTACCCTCATGTAAATAAAAAATCTTTATAGATAAAATTCTTTATTTCAACTTGTACATAAAATCTTCTTGTAAAATCCTGTATAAAATTTGTTAATCCTTATGTGTATATTTGTATATATATTCAGTCACTAACCCTTTCTCCTTATTAAAAAAATGTTTAAAATTCATAAAAATTTGCAAAAACTAAATCTTTGATAAACTTTTTCAAAAAGATTGTTCTTTTGGTTTCTTTTTCATTAAAAATGGTTTAAAATTCATAAAAATTTGCAAAAAAAATCTTTGAAAAAAATTCCAAAAAGATTGTTCTTTTGTTTTCCTTTTCTTTCAAAAAAAATATTATATATATATGGGATAAATGGGGCTGCCCCTGGGGGGAGCTAACTTGGCTCCCCCCGCGGTATTTCGCCCGCTTTTTTTATTTTTTTTTTTGAAAATTTCTTCCGTGAATATTCATCACTATATCCCTATATTATGTCATTCAAATTTCGTGCGAAACAGAGACTCCTACGGCCTCCATCCAGACATGCATTTTTTTAACGGTAACAGAATTGCTAAAAACGACCCTCCTGGATGGAGGTCGTAGGAGTCTCTGTTTCTCGCAAAATTTGAATGACATAATATAGGTATATATTGATGAAAATCCACGAAAGAAATTTTCCAAAAAAATATAAAATAAGCGGATGGAATGGCACGGGGGGAGCCAATTAGCTCCCCCCATGGGGGCAGCTCCATTTTATCCTATATATATATATATATATATATATATATATATATATATCTTGCATTTGCATGTACATTTCTCAAAATAGAATTGACACTTAAACTTGTTTTGAATAAAGTCAAAGAATGGAGCTTAGTTGGACCTTAATCTACTTAATTTTAGAAGAACCTTATATGAAAGAGATTGAGATTCTTTAGGTATATAGACTTAATTCTTTCGGAACCATAAGGCTTAGTTCAATGTCGTCGTGACTGACCAAGTAGAGTACTTCGATGCACACACATGATTCTTGTCAATAATGACCTATCTTTCACACCTACACTTACACTTTGCTCACCTCAGTTGAAGTGGTAGAGGGTTGGATTTACCGTCATGAGACACAAGCCAATGGAAACACCAGTAGTGACAGATTTATGGCCATTGTACCCCAGCCCAATCAAGTAGCAGTGGGGACTAAAGACAGAATGTTGTGGGTTGCAATAAAGCTTCAAAAGAGGGATAGTCTATTGGCTCAAGAGGTAAAACTCCTTATGTACATGCTGCACCTTGTATATATTCAAAAAAAACTGCAAAAATCCAAAACTCCAAAAAAGTGGACAAGCCTGAATGAAATAAAATACCTACCGGAATATGTACATTTGTATCAACTAATAAGCAAGCTTGAGATTCCAAGACAGATATTTATGAGCTTGCAGCGGGATGACATGGCTACACTGGTCATGCATCCAAGGATAGGTAGCTACACTGGCTACTGTCTATTATTTTCTCCTCCTCCTCTTCTTGAGATGGTTGTACTTGAACTTAGAAGGGAATACCCCGCTTCTCGAGGAAAGATTTATTGGATTGGGGAACTAGGGTGACCATGTTGGAGAAGACTGACTTTTAACTCTTTAGCCGAGGAGAGCTACCTATCACTTACGTTGTACAAGAAAGATTCATAGTCATTTGCATATGAGTTGATCTATTCTGACCTGGCTATTAAGGAGACTTGAGCAGAGTTGTCTGGTTTCTAGAGGCTCTTGAGTATCAAGTCCGTTTCCCACTAAGGTTCCGCCCAAACTAATAATCCAAAGGTCAGACAAAGCTCTATACTTTGATTTTATGAAGATAAGTTTAATACTCAATATTGTTCCAAGTTCTTCATTTTTCATTTATTCTTTTTTTGTTTATTTTATTCACTTATTATTTCAAATAAGTGTCTGCTAAGGGACTAGCAAAGGTAAAGCACACGAGGATGACGAATGTGCATTTCATCATCTTTATTTATTTATTTTAACCAAAAATCCCTTATAAAACACTTATAAATATCAATAAATCCATATTTTTTTACTAACCAACATTCTTGTATAAATATTGTATATTTATCACTATTTTAACCTAAAATAAATAAAGGAAAAATAAAGAAAATTAAATATTATATATATGTAATATATTGATAAGTCTAAAAATCAGATCGCGGCTTTTAGAGAATGAAGATGTCGATGTAGAAAAAGCTGCGAAAAGATTTTTAGATTTATCAAAATGGTGTCGTTGCCGGGGAGGTGTTAGAATATTTTGATTCTTTGTGATTTTATTTTTTTTTCTCTTCTTTTTGTTTCGTTTTTCGTTGCTTTTCGTACGGTTTTTCGTAAGGCTTTTTCTAGATCTTCTTCTTGTTTTGTTTTCATAGATTTCTTTCGTCTTTTCTTACGGTTTTCTCGACTCTTCTCTCGACCTATTTCGTATGGCTTTTCGTACAGCTAACTAATTGTTGCAGGGCCTGCAGGATCAACCGGCTTCTTAGGGAGTCGAATCAATTAAAAGAGCAGAGGCCGACTTCTTCTTCACGAGTCGGCTGCAGAGGGCAGAACTTAGTTAGAGTAATTTTTGTAAAAGAGAGGGAAAGGGAGAGAAGCTGTAAAAGAATATAAACAAACCCCCCCCCCCATTTTTCTTCGGGGTCTGATTCGTCGGATACCGTGTATCCGAGGGATCAGGGCACCCACCGCGGTTTTTCTCGCTTATCGTTTTTCTGCGGCTTTTTAGATGCTTGCTTAGGTTTTTGATTCTATTTGATTGTGCCTACGTAGTCAGTCTTAGGACTCGCAACCTAGGTGCATGATTTTAGGGTTTTTATAAAAAGAAAAAAATCGGTAGACGTTTGTTTGAAAAAATTCAAAAAAATTACAAAAGCGCAAAATAAAATCGGGACTGCTAAACATATCTGACTTAAAAACCGTAAACCAGTTCATTTGTTTTGGGAGAGTAACCCCCGCATAACTTCTCAGAGTGCGCGAGCGAGAGCCGACCCATAAGGTTAGAGCCCAAACCCCGTATTTCCCAGAAATACTACTTAGTTCATACACCTGATCACTGTTCCTCAGTGGGTACTCTCAGGAAGCCGGAAACGGTCCGGGTGTACTTATCAGAGTGGGAGGTTTAGAGGACACTGTGCAAGGCTCCATCCTCAAGTAACACGGGTAGCCGGAACGATCCGTACTTACTCCCATACTGGCTGAGTGCGAGTGATCTTTTGTAAGGACTCGGGCCAGTGTTTCGGAGAAACTATCGAGCACCTATCAGCTCGCTCAACCCGCGATAACCACGAAACATGTTTGCTAATTACAACCATAAAACCAACAAGATAAAAGACCGAACTCTTACGGTCTTCATCCGGTTGAGTTGGTGAACACGGGGTTTGCTTGCGGGGCGTGAGTTTCCGCGGCTTTCGCATTTCTCCTCTCATTTGAATTGTACATTGTGTTCTCCCGATCAATTCCTTTGACATCAAAGATGACGTCTCGATGGCTTTTCTGCTCAGACTCCGTGAGCTTTCGACCGCCCACTGTCAAGCGTACTTCTTCACAGGCTCAGGATGACCCTCTTCCCGAGCTGGTCACATCTGATCTCGAGGAGAGTCAGACTCAGACTCCCTTGCCTCCTGGCCAGAACATTAAGGCAGACCCTTGCCACAATACATCTAGATCTCCAGCCGATCTTTCGTTGAGTTCTTACGAGAGTTTTTCTTTCACAGACAAGCAGATGGCTTGATGTAAAGGACCAGCGGCAGACGAGAGGCATCCAGCTGAGGAGCAGCACGAAGGAAGACCTGACGCTGCAGATGTTACTATTGGCATTCTCGATACACTTCAGCAGATGAATCTACAGATCCGAGAACAATTTAGAGTTCAGAATGAACTACGGGCTGAAATAGCCACGCTGCGAGCAGGGGCCGAGAACCAGTTACCGCCTGCGGTTCCTGCAACTTTACGGGATGACTATGACCTGGGTGCTAGAACGCTCCACCATTGGATTCGGCTAACACCAAATTAAAGGCCATACGAGCTGAGACCGTCCTTCATTTCTTTGCTTCCCAAGTACCATGGGAATGCCGCAGAGGAGCCGTTTACATTCTTACAACAATTCGAAATGATTTGCGGTACGGCTTGCTACCCTGGAGTTACGCAGGAGGCTGTACGCCTCAAGGCCTTCCCCTTTGCCTTAGCCGATAAGGCTCTTTACTGGTTGAGTCATCTGGGGAGGGAAATCTCTACATGGGATGATCTGAAGTCCACCTTCCTGCGCAAATATTTTCCTCTGGGAAGGACGAACATGATGAGGAGCCAGATCTCCAACTTCATGCAACTCCCGCACGAATCTTTCCATGAGGCATGAGATAGATTCAAGGACCTTACGGAGAGATGCCCGCATCATGAGATCCCGATGAAGGTGCTAGTTCAGAACTATTTTGGAGGACTCCAGCTGGAAATACAGGGGCTCGTGAGTGCCGCATGTGGCGGCAGCTACTTGAACAAGGATGCCGAGTCAGTCTGGGCCATCTTCGAAGGGATGGCCGAGAACTCGAGAGTCGTGGACTCTACTCGTGCATTTCAGAAAGCCCCGCAGCCATCACATCACCGCGATCACCATAAGGTGGCTAACATCTTAGACTCTGAATCCAACACCAACATGGGATACATTAGTGAGAAATTGACGTTGTTGGACGTGATTCAGAAGCAGGTCCAAGACCTACAGCCGCTGCTAGAGTTGGAGAAACTCTCATCTCTACCTCAGCAGTTGAATGATCTCTCGAATAAGGTCTCTGATCTTCAGCTCCAGTACCAGCAAAGCCAGTCTTCTTCGAACGCACAACCAGCATGGAGGATCGCACCCGCTCCACCCACCTGTCAGATCCACTACGTTCAGAGCGAGTCCGAGATTCTGCAGCTTGATTGGCATGAGGATCAGTCTCACGCCAATCCCGGCTAGATCACTAGCACCGCAGAGATGGAGGTGGAGCCACAATCCACTCTCGAGATCAACGGGATTTGGTATACACCGATTCAGCAGCCGAGTATACCGAATCAGCAGCAGTAGTCGTACGGTCATACGCAGCATGGACGTCCGAATTTCCAGCATCGCCAGAGCTTCACGCCACAATAGTCTCACCCGAATGTCTATCACTAGAGACCGCATTCATATCAGCAGCCTGCTCATTATTCACTAAATTATCCTTACCAACAGCAGCAGCAGCAGTCTTCCTACACACCTCAGTGATACTCCCAGCCTTCCACCTCTCAGCAGTATACACCAAGGCAGGAGAGAGGAGCAAGCCAGAGCCACCACACCGAACCAGAGATGTCTTCACAGGCCCAGGCACTCAACCAGATCATGGACATGCTGAGTACGCTCCAGATTACGCACAAAATCGAGATGGAACAGGTTAACCATCGTCTGGACGAGTTAACCGCACCGAAGACCACTCTTCCAGCCTAGCCTCAGATGAACACGAACAACAAGAGGAGGCATCCAGATCAGGTAGACACTACAGGTAAGGTCTCGTTTCGTGAATTTTTATCTAACTTCAAATGTCTTAGGAGCGGTAGATCACCACAAGCACCTGCTGGAGTAGAGGAGAGGGCACTAGAGGAGCACGAGAAGATCCATGAGCCGCAAGAATTTGAAACCGAGGAGGAGAACCAACAAGATGATGAGGACCAACCTGCAGATTCGAGAGACGGGAGCGATGCCGACACAGTAGATATGGACATTAGCGACTCAGACGATGACACCACGCCAGATCAGGCATAGATTCCCGAGAAAAATATTTCTTCCCCTGTCTTAGAGAGTTTTGTACATAATTCTGAAACTCTCTATGTATAAACTGATTCTGAAATAAATAAAAATTCTGATTTTCTGACTCTTGATTTTGTTCCTTTTCCCGATGCCTTGTTTGGAAAAGGAAAGAAAAATACCAAGAAGAATGTTGATCCTCCAGAGATCGAAAAACTACTAAAAGATCACATCTTTCTGAAGATTCCACTTCACGATGACTTGGATCATTTTCCTACACTCAAGAATCAGTTGAGGAACAAATGTACTACACGTAGGAAAAAGAGATGACGAGTTGAGAAGCATATACTGACCAAGGCAACTTCGTGTGCGATTCGGAACAAGGTACCCAAGAAAAAGAAAGATTCAGGAGCTCACTATGTTAATTGCCATATTGAAGACAATACATTCCATCGTACTCTCTTAGATAATGGTTCCTCGATCAATTTACTTCCATCTTCTTTGCTCGATAAGCTCAAGCTAGGTCCTCTCTACAAATCACGAGCGATACTTCAGTTTGTAGATCGATCTATAAAGAGACCTAGAGGTGTGCTGAGGAACATTATCGTGACTGTTCAGGGCTTAGAGTTTCTCGTGGACTTTACTGTCCTAGACATTTCATGCCCTACACAGTTACACCTTCCTCCAATCATTCTCGGGAGGCCCTTTTTGCAGACAGCAAGAGCACTATTTGATTATGATGCTGGGAGAGTATCATTCTGCACAGACAATGGAGAGATACACATTGAGATGGAAAGAGGATGTCGTAGTCCCAAATCAGTACTATCATTTACTTTAGAGGACACCAGTCTTGCAGAAGATTGTCAGCACATAGATGAGACACAGTTTCCTGATCTCGAGAGCATTTATTTTGATACCCACGATATCCTACACGAGGATAGGGTAGATCACCTGGTACCTAGTTCTTCATATGATTGTTCACATACAGAGACATATTTCATATCAGATTCAGATGAGCAGTCACCTGCAGTAGACATCTCAGTGCTGCAAATTGAAAGTACACATATTACATCACAAGAGTCGATTGATTATATTGCATAGATCATACAGTCTATTCAGCGTAGAGAGTTGGATGGTGTGATACTTACACATATAGACACCTTCTGTAGTCCGACTCCAGAGACGCATATTTCAGAAAAGAGAGCTTTGCCATATACAGAGTTCACTTACAGAGGAGGCTCTGCTTTTCCAACCAATGATCAGTACGCACATAAAAAGTAGAAAATTCAGTATGATCCTGGCTAAAGTGATCTATTTTGTACAGGAATCATGATAATCCTTTCATTTCATCTCATCCTGTACAACTCTTTTGAGCCATTCGATTCTAGAAACCCACAACACTTGTATATTCTTCGTAGACCACAATCGTCCCCATTTTTGCTCGTCTTCTATGCTTAGGATACCATATCCTAAGTATAGGGGGGACCGATTGTTCGTTGATTCACGTTTTATATTTTGTTCTGATTTCTTTTGTATAGCCTTTCTTTTTCACAAATCACTGGTCTCCGATTTTTGGATACACTCTTTTCTATTCTTAGGATGCCTTATCCTAAGTATAGGGGGGACCGAGTGATTTCGATGATTTTGTATTCTTTTCCTTTTGAACCTTCGTTATTTATTCTTTTTACTCAATCATCTAGTTTTTGCTCTCCCGTTATACTTACGATGACCTGATCGTAAGTATGGGGGGGGGTGACTGACTTGTACTCTTTATTCTTTTTCACCCGCTTTACTTAGCACGAGTTATGTCCTCCTTTTTCTCTTTTGACGCTATGAGGACATAATACAAGCTAAGTATAGGGGGGTGTGTATATATTGTATATATACTTTCGTCCATAACTTGTACTTTTATGTATTTTCTATATTTATAAAATCCATAAAAAGTGGGTAAGGGTTAAATTAAAATCTATTTATATATTTATTTATTATTTATTAAATCCTTCTAAATAAGTAAAATATGTTTAAAAAATTGTATTTAAAACTTGTAATTAAAATATGTACTTAAAATATGCATTTAAAATTTGTATAATGCTTATTTAAAATCCTATTTATTAAAATATGTGTAAAAACCATTTAATCCTTATAAAATCCTCTGTAGATAAAATTTGTAAAATACATTAGATATTTAATCCGAATAAAATATATCTTGTAAAATTCTTGTAGAAAAACTTGTTTATAAAAACCATAAAATCCATAAAAAAATACAAAGTCCTAAAATTCATAAAAATTACAAAATCCTTAAAATCCATAAAAATGAGTAAAATTCAGAAAATATACTTCACAAAAACATGGTTGCATTTGCATTCGCATTTTTCAGAATAAGTTTGATTTCTAGAACTAAGGACTGAGTCTACTATAAAGGATGGAGCTTGATTACGACCTTTAACTCTTGTTGTAAGGAGCCTGGTTAGGATCTGGAATTTAGAATCTTCATGTCTTTTGACTTAAAATCTTTGGGATCCATAAGACCATATTCGGGAAATCAAGTCATATGTGCTTAAGTAGACCATTTGGAGTCATCCGTACAACTCTACACTAGTGAACCAATCTTGAACACATGCACTCTGTACTTAGCTCAACTCGCATGGAGTTACGAAGGGCAGTACATCTTGGTAGTGCATTTCTATCCTTGTCTTTGCGGCATTGACGTCTAACGACGGGAGAGATTGGGGTTGCGATAGTTGCTTCGGATGAGGGAAGGATCTGCTGACACAATTTTTTCTAAGACCTCAAAAAAGGGACGGAATAAAATGATGCTATATCCGTCGAGGCACAAAAAGATGAATGCAGTGCAAGCAAATTACAAAGTCAAAGCAAAGCAGAAGCCACCAAATAAGACCACAATGGTCCAAGCTTCCACCAAAAATGCCTGCACATCTTAGTGGAGACTCAGCTACACCGGTTGAGCTTCACAAGGAGATGCGTCTACGCTGGTCCCACTCTACTTCTTTTCTCATTCTTCTACTTTCTCTCTATATTCGATTGTGGACATAGCAGAACTGAATTCAGAGGGAATACCTCCCTCCCTGAGGAAAGAGTAGCGGGATGAGGAAGCCATAGAAGTGTATAGCCGGGATGGACGGTTTCTTCGTTTCTCTAAGCAGGAAGAGCTAAATCAATTCACACACTGTACAAGTTGACTTTAAGGATGATAGAGTTTGCGATATAAATAAGTGAGTCTGAACTAGCTGATGAAGTGATCTTGAGTAAGGATTTGTGGAACTTGAGGACTGTTGAGGATAAAATCCTAATCTTAGTTAAGGTTTCGACAAAATGCTTGTTTCAGGCCCGATCGAGCTATGTCCTTTGACTGTTCTCATGAATTGGTTTAGGAAAACAAATTCATTCTAACTTTCTTTCTTTTTCACTTACTTTTTCAAAATAAGTGTTTGCTAAGGGACTAGCAAAGTTTAAGTATAGGGGGTTGATGAATCCATGATTCACTAACTTTTCTGTTGTATTTTGTCTAAAAACCCTTAACAAATGCATGTAAATATTCATTAATTCTCGTCTTTTATAAAAACTTCATTCATACATAAATACTCGCTTTTAACCATCAAAATCATGTAAATAAATAAAGAACAAGAAAAAGAACAAAAGTCAGATTGAGTATATGTATATATATACAATATGACTTAAAATATAAATATAGCTGCAAGGTATATTTATAGCCTAACCCCCGATACCAAGTCAGCATGGATTGGTCGACAAACTAAAAAGTAGGGGGAGATAAGGAAAGATAATCTAAAAAAAATTAATACACACTCCATACACCTTCTACTATTAATAAAATAAATACAAAATTTCAAAGATTTTTAATTAATTCATATGTATATATTTTTCACCAAACTCTTTTCCTAATTATTTCTAAAAATGTATATAAAAATATAAAAATAAGTTTAAATTATTACCCTGTATATATGCCAAGAAACCCAGCCTATAAATAGTCAAAATCTCAACTTCCGAATATCATAACTTCTTCATACAAACTCCAATTTCACTCTACTCACATTTAAAGTTCATAAAATAGTATTCTCTAATTAATAAAGGTGGTTTCTTCGAATTCGGAGTCCGTTGCAAAAAGTCGGTTTTGGGACCTAAAGACAACCGGGTTTCTGGGCTATTTATTTTATATAACATACATTATTTATAGTTTTCTTAAATTTATAATTTCTAAATATTTTCATGATTTCCTAATTTAACCCTAATTTATTTCATAATATTTGGAGCTTATTTATTATTTTAATAAAATCAAAAACCTTAAAATATAGGTAAAAATGAACTAGCTAACTTATATCCTTATTTATTAATAATACATGTAAATTAATTTATTAAAATCCATAAAAATTCACACAAATCTTATTTATTATTCTAATAATTAAGAAAATATAAAATTAATATTTATATATTTATTTATTAAATTAAAAATCTAAAACCTATTTATAAATACATATTTATTAATATAATATTTATATTTTGAATAATATTTATTATTTATAAAAAGTAATTATTCCATCATTAAGAGTATTTAATTACTTACATTTCTTGTGTTTATACCTATTTAAAATAACGTTAACTACTATTTATTATTGAATTTACAAGTATTTCAAAAATCTGGGCCAACCAGGTGTTGACACTTGTCAGCACCTGGTTCATCTTCCTCAAGAAGCAGGTATACCCGCCTGATCTGAACCGGCCGACTTTGACCATTTTTCCCGCGCATCTTTTAACTCCTCCAAGCAATCCAATCCGTCGATCTTATTCTCCTAACAACCAAGAACATCGCCAGCCCTTGGATCTTAACTTGGGATGCACGAAATCTCTCTATTTAAAGATCCAAAGTCCACCATTCGCAGTCTAACTCTCCAACAACCTGTAACCCCAGTTCCAGTTGGCCGACCCCCTTCCTTCCAAGCCTTGCTCAGACTCGCATTGCTGGTGACAGCGTCTGCAAGCTACACCGTGTGGAAGAAGGATAGTCGGAGGAGGTTCCAAGGAGGTTCGCTTCCTTGCATCGCCACCGTCGTGTGCGTGGAGCTCCGGCCAAGGTCGTCCGTCGAGCCTTCATTCCAGGTAATACACCTTGTTCCCCAGACCTATTCCTCCATCCTTTCGAATTTCTTTCTCGATTCTCGTGCTTTAATTAGCGATGCTAATCGCATAGTTAGGTAGTTCAATCCCTTAGGTTAGACGACCAATTGAAATCCCTTTGCATTTCATTTCGAATAACATTCAAATCGCGCATCATCTCGTCGTCCTTTTCACGCATTTCACATAGTTCTTCTGGAAACTAAATTTTTCATCACTTTTTGATCTTGCGAACTCTTTAATCCTTAGGCCGATTCTTCGAATCGAGCATATCCATTGTTTATTCGCAGGTCTATCTTCAATCAGGAGCAACTTCAAAGCTCTGGAAGCTTTCGAGCATTAAGAAAATCCACCTCAAAGATGGCGTGACCACCTGATCTTCAGACACCATTGCAGAAGTCCGCCATCTTCATCGACTGTTCACCGTCGCCCCGAGCCGCCTCCGACCACCACCTACCTCGGGCGAGCTCGAGGGGTGGAGGAGCCACCCCTCTAGCCATGCCGGAGCGCCCAAGCCGCCGTCAATCATCGGAGGAAATTTGGAGAAGACGCAGCTTCAGCCATTCACCTACCACGGGCGAGCTCGAGGGGTGGAGGAGCCACCCCTCTGGCCCCGCCGGAGAGCTCAGACCGCCGTCATTTGATCGTGAAAAGTCGGAGAAGGAGGCTCATTCGTCAGGCGTTCAACAGACTCAAGAACTGATTCAAGAACAGCCGAAGCGTAGATTCGTGACACGTGGAGGGCGCGCAGACGTTAGATCCGTGCCTTCAACTTCTAATCGTGGCCGTTGAAAACGAATCGGGGGACATTTTGCATCTTAAATCCAGAAGGCTTTCAGAAACTTATTCCCGCTCCAGAGGTTTTCAGATATTACATTTAGGTCCCTCCGCAGGGACCTAAATGTAAAAGCACTTTATTTTTCTTTCAGAACAGTCCTTTGAGGACCTTTTTGCAATAATTTCTAGATATTTTTCTTGCGCTTATGCCCCTAGGCTGTAGGGGATCTTTGGACCTCGTTTGACCTCTTGTTGATCTCTTTAGGGTAGTTACGCAACTACCCCAACTAGTTTGTATTAAATTTTTGTGTCTTCTTCACATGTTTTTCTCGTGTTTTCATTCTTCGAAAACCGACTTCGACTTGATTTGTTTTCTTGTGTAGTGCGAGCCCGTTGCTCGGTTTCCACCTATTATATAGTATCATCTACATATTTTCCACCTATTATATAATAAATAAATCTTTTGATGCAGAAAAAGCCACGAAAAGATCTCAGTCTATCAAACAAATTCGGTTTTCGAAAGAAAACCTACACTATTTCTTTTACCAGGTAAGTGTGCTTAGGTCGAACTCAAGGAGGCAGAATAGAAGAATTTGATTTTTTTTGGAGAAAATTTTTGCGATTTTATTTTTATCTCTTCTGAAAGTGATCAAAGAAAGGAAACACTTTTTATTTAATTTTTATTTTTTTAATTTTTTATTTGATTTTAGTCTTTTCAAAGTTTTATTTAATTTTCAAGAGGGATATTTTTCAAAAGATTTATTTATTATTTAAAAGGTGGAAAATATGTAGATGATACTATATAATAGGTGGAAACCGAGCAACGGGCTCGCACTACACAAGAAAACAAATCAAGACGAAGTCGGTTTTCGAAGAATGAAAACATGAGAAAAACATGAGAAGAAGACATAAAAATTTAATACAAACTAGTTGGGGTAGTTGCAACTACCCTAAAGAGATCAACAAGAAATAAGGTCAAACGAGGTCCAAAGATCCCCTACAACCCAGGGGCATAAGCACAAGAAAAATATCTAGAAAGTATTGCAAAAAGGTCCTTAAAGGACTGTTCTGAAAGAAAAATAAAGTACTTTTACATTTAGGTCCCTACGGAGGGACCTAAATGTAATATCTGAAAACCTCTGGAGCGGGAATAAGTTTCTAAAAGCCTTCTGGATTTAAGATGCAAAATGTCCACCGATTCATTTTCAACAGCCACGATTAGAAGTTGAAGGCGCGGATCTGACGTCTACGCGCCCTCCACGTGTCACAAATCTGCGCTTCGATTGTTCTTGAATCAGTTCTTGAGTCTGTTGAACGCCTGACGAATGAGCCTCCTTCTCTGACTTTTCACGATCAAACGACGGCGGTCTGAGCTCTCCGGCGGGGCCAGATGGGTAGCTCCTCCACCCCTCGAGCTCGCCCGCGGTAGGTGGATGGCTGAAGCGGCGTCTTCTCCAAATTTCCTCCGATGATCGACGGCGGCTTGGGCGCTCCAACGTGGCCAGAGGGGTGGCTCCTCCACCCCTCGAGCTCGCCCGTGGTAGGTGGTGGTCGGAGGCAGCTCGAGGCGACGGTGAACAGTCTATGAAGATGGCGGACTTCTGCAATGGTGTCTGAAGATCAGGTGGTCACGCCATCTTTGAGGTGGATTTTCTTAATGCTCGAAAGCTTCCAGAGCTTTGAAGTTGCTCCTGATTGAAGATAGACCTGTGAATAAACAATGGATATGCTCGATTCGAAGAATCGGCCTAAGGATTAAAGAGTTTGCAAGATCAAAAAGTGATGAAAAATTTAGTTTCCAGAAGAACTTTGTGAAATGCGTGAAAAGGACGACGAGATGATGCGCGATTTGAATGTTATTCGAAACAAAATGTGAAGGGATTTCAATTGGGCGTCTAACCTAAGGGATTGAACTACCTAACTATGCGATTAACATCGCTAATTAAAGCACGAGAATCAAGAAAGAAATTCGAAAGGATGGAGGAATAGGTCTGGGGAACAAGGTGTATTACCTGGAATGAAGGCTCGACGGGCGACCTTGGCCGGAGCTCCACGCACACGACGGTGGCAATGCAAGGAAGCGGACCTCCTTGGAACCTCCTCCGACGATCCTTCTTCTACGCGGTGTAGCTTGCAAACGCTGTCACCACCAATGCGAGTCAGAGCAAGGCTTGGAAGGAAGGGGGTCGGCCAACTGGAACTGGGGTTACAGGTTGTTGGAAAGTTAGTCTGCAAATGGCGGACTTTGGAGCTTTAAATAGAGAGATTTCGTGCATCCCAAGTTAAGATCCAAGGGCTGGCAATGTTCTTGGTTGTTAGGAGAATAAGATCGACAGATTGGATCGCTAGGAGGAGCTAAAAGATGCGCGGGAAAAATGGTCGAAGTCGGCCGGTTCAGATCAGGTGGGTATACCTGCTTCTTGAGGAAGATGAACCAGGTGCTGACAAGTGTCAGCACCTGGTTGGCCAAGATATTTGAAATACTTGTAAATTCAATAATAAATAGTAGTTAAAGTTATTTTAAATAGGTATAAATACAAGAAATGTAAATAATTAAATACTCTTAATTATGGAATAATTACTTTTTATAAATAATAAATATTATTCAAAATATAAATATTATATTAATAAATATGTATTTATAATTAGGTTTTGGATTTTTAATTTAATAAATAAATATATAAAT
This sequence comes from Ottelia alismoides, assembly GCA_037367405.1. NCBI lineage: Eukaryota > Viridiplantae > Streptophyta > Magnoliopsida > Alismatales > Hydrocharitaceae > Ottelia > Ottelia alismoides. The sequence continues at coordinate 462,330 of JAZKJV010006501.1, forward strand.
ATTAATTTTATATTTTCTTAATTATTATAATAATAAATAAGATTTGTGTTTATTTTTATGGATTTTAATAAATTAATTTACATGTATTAATAAATAAGGATATAAGTTAGCTAGTTCATTTTTACCTATATTTTAATGTTTTTGATTTCATTAAAATAATAAATAAGCTCCAAAAATTATGAAATAAATTAGGGTTAAATTACAAGATCATGAAAATATTTATAAATTATAAAATTAAGAAAATTATAAATAATGTATGTTATATAAAATAAATAGCCCAGAAACCTGATTGTCTTTTGGTCCCAAAACCGACTTTTTTGCAAACGGACTCCGAATTCGATGAAACCACCTTTATTAATTAAAGAATATTATTTTATGAACTTTAAAGGTGAGTAGAGTGAAATTGGAGTTCGTATGAAGAAGTTATGATGTTCGGAAGTTGAGATTTTGACAATTTATAGGATGGATTTCTTAGCATATATACAGGGAAATAATTTTAACTTATTTTTATATTTTTATAAACATTTTTCGAAATAATTAGGAAAAGAGTGTGGTGAAAAATATATATATATGAATTATTTAAAAATCTTTGAAATTTTGTATTTATTTTATAAATAGTAGAAGGTGTATGGAGTGTCTATTAATTTATTTTTTTTAGATTTTCTTTCCTTATCTCCCCCTACTTTTTAGTTTGTCGACCAATCCATGCTGACTTGGTCTCGGGGGTTAGGCTATAAATATACCTTGCAGTTATATTTATATTTTAAGTCATATTCTACATATATACATATATTCAATCTGACTTTTGTTATTTTTCTTGTTCTTTATTTATTTACATGATTTTGATGGTTAAAAGTGAGTATTTATGTATGAATGAAGTTTTTATAAAAGATGAGAATTAATGAATATTTACATGCATTTGTTAAGGGTTTTAAGACAAAATGCGACAGAAAAGTTAATGAATCATGGATTCATCATATATACAGGTTGAATCAGACCTCGAGAGAAGGTCAAGACTTGACCTGATAGACAAGGAATAAAGTAGGGAGAGATAAGGCCTAATTCCAGAAAATTTACCATGACTTGTATATTCATCATCTGTACACTATTGTTTATAATACATGTTCTTTCAACTAGCTGGTCCCCACTAACTTCCAGTAACCTCGTGTTCCACCTATCCTTCAATTATTTTCCCATGCACCTCGATCATTAACAGCTCCCATCTTCTTCTACGAACTTTAAGCCCAGTCATTCATCTCCAGTGCCAACCTTTCAGATCTGCCAACATCACCTCGATCATCGTTCTTTTTTAAATTAAAATCACGTCGAAGTTCTCCCGATAGATAAGTCTCCTCCACCTCCACCACAAGGTTATTCCTTTCTTCTGGTTTCTCTATGCCCGAGGTTGATCTCTGAAGTCAAGGTAATGATAGGGCATCCAACTCCATAGCTAGGAGTGTGTGAGGAAGCTTGAGGATCGTGTCCAACACACGGCTGAAGTTCTCCGCCGTGCTCCGACTCTACTCCAGACATAGCAGATCGAGGATGATCTCCAAGTATTTTTCACCCATAGGTAAACGTAGGTAGTTATTATTTAAATTTGCATTTTTTATTTCGCATTTAATTTCTATTTTGCGATAAAAATACTACAACCAACTTCGACCTTGCCAACACAACATCCTTACCATTCTCCATCTCTTCCATCCTCTGCCCAACTTCAGATCCTCACAGATGAAGAACAACTCCTTCTCCGATGATCTCCACCAAAGCTTCTGCCCATTCACCATTTCCTGTTTTCCATGCATCAAAAAGACTTCCAGAGCTTCTCCTATGAGTGTGTGTATAGCAGGTCTACGGAGATACAGAAACAATTTAGAGCGCAAAGTCAAGATTGGGAGTAGGTTCCTGGAGTAGCAACTTTCAAAACCTTCCAGATCGATGGTCTAGTGATTTCACGATGATTCAAGGTGTGCAGCTGATGTGGAACCCACAAAGCTTTCATCTGAGACTGACTTGACGTGGAGCAGAGCTAAGACGAGGGAGATCTAGGAGGATCAAGTTCGATGGGGAAGACTCTCTTCCCAATTCTTCCATAAGCCCTCACAGCTCAACGATCAAGAACAACTGCCCAATTTCCATCTCAGCCGTCTATTTTGCCCCAAAGTTGAACCATGGATCCTACTTCCAGATCTGATCCAATCCGTTCAGTTGCTACACTTTTCAAGCCATTGTATCAGCCTCCAAATGAATCATGACCGTCGATCAGTCTACGTTAGTTAAGGGTATAATTGTGCTCATACCCTCTCCATTTATTATATTTTTAAATAAGTCCTTTTGGATATGTATCGTCTTGTAATAATTGAACATTTGCATTGCTACCCTTCACATTTATTTTAATTACATTTAAGTCCTGTTTGAACTGCAATGCATGTTTGGCACATGAGTTTTGGTAAAATTGCAATAAAAGTATCGTATTTCTGTGTTATTATTTGGTCCTTGGATTAAGATAATTACCTATAGGTCCAATCTAGCACACACCACATTCCCGCACATGCGACTTTTTGGACACTTTGCTGAATCCACCCTGCATTTTTCACATGTGTTATCACCTAATCTACAAACTTTAAATAATTTCATATATGCCCCTGTGAGTCTACATTTATTTTGCATGTTTTAAAATAAATAAAAAAATATCAAAATTGTTTAAAAAGTGATCTAGCATTCTGTTACTCATATCGTGAATCTATAAATTGCATTTTACATTTTCATCACTTTTATAGTTTATAAAAATTCAAAAACAATCCAAAAAATCCATATTTGCATCCACAAATCAATAAAAATATTAAACTTTTTCCTAAAAATTATAAAAAATCCACTTTGATTATTTTGATTTATTTTAATTTCTTTATAATTCTGACATTTATATTTATAAAAAAACATAAAATCATACAACATTCAAAAGCATAAAAATTTATTTAAAAATACAAAAAGTCATAAAACCCTTCTTTGGAAAATACAAAAAAATATCTTTATGTGAGTGTAAGTTTTATTCAATTTTTATTTCATTTGCTATTTTGAAAATTCAAAAATATTCCATTGCATTATGTTTATTAATTTCCTTATTTTTTAATTTATTGAAAGGCTTTAAAAATTTTGGAAAAAATCTATAAAAATCATAAAAACATTAATAAACTATAAAAAACCCCAAAAACACTTTTAGTTTAATTTTCTGACTATTTTTGATATATTTGAAAAATATAATAAAATTTGTTGAGTGTACAGGCCTTATTTTTCTTTACATATTGCATTATTTTTTGGAAAAAATCATTTGCAAGATTAAAAATAAAAAATTGAAATCATAAAACTAATTAAAAAATATAAAAATTTAAATTCCATAAAAAAACAAAATTCGAAAATACAAAAACCAAGCATAGTGTGTATAGAGATTTCTTGATTCTTTCATTGATGATTCAATTAATCAAATAGCCCTCAAGATTTTTTGTAGCCTTCTTGAGTTCAATCCTGTTAGTTATACATCTAAATTAAATAGCAAAGTTCTCTTGCTACATTTTCTCTATTTATTTTTAGCTTGAGAATTGAATAAAATTTTGTTTAACGCCTCTTTGGGTTGCGACGACCACAATTTCATTTGTAAATAATTCATTTAAATAAAACCCAAATTTTAGTGATTTACACCATCACGGAATTTGATTGGTCTTAATACCCCATGAGTAAGCTCATGTCTTCTGATTCACAAGTGAATCTCTATGATCCCATTGAGAGATCATATAACTTATATCCCTTGTATACACACTAATTCGTTAGTGTATAGACATTTATTAAGACATCAACCTATCGATCTGCCAAATGTATGTACTCCCACATATAGAAATATATCTGTCACTAGTCAGAGGATGAATGCCTATATCGTGATAGTATACGGCATAAGTCTTGATTCTCTCGATCTCGTTATGGCAACTCTTTGACCTAACTTATCTGACACCTCTGAATCTCTATTCATATGCAGAGGACCTACATCAAAAGGTCATTTAGATATCAGCCTTTAGAGAAGGATTGCCATCTCCTTATCAGGTTGGAGATATCTATTAATAATCATTTAACGGTGCTTGATGAGTCCTCAATCTAACTCCTTAGATATTAATACAATCACCAAGCTTTTATGATTCTGCCTTTAAATCAACAACCAAATGATCATTAAGATGGCCATGGTACATAACCCTAATTGTACCAAGGGACCTTATAATGCATTCATTCATTTAATCTCAAACAGGGTATGAAATAAATCAACAACATTTACTGATATATCAAAGACTACAATAATATTTATTGTAGAAATGGTTCACATTTGGTTCACATGGCTAACAATCTCCCACTAGCCCTCAAAACCATTCATGCATAATCCTTAAACCCATGCTCATAACATGCTGGTCGAAACATTTCGTGTATAAGGTTTGGTAAGGGGATCAAAAATGCTAGGTTGAGGCCACCTTGGTGATGATGATGTCACCATGCTTTTGAATCTCCCGAATAATGTGGTATTTCCTTTCCATGTACTTTTTCTTTTGATGCCATCTAGGTTCCTCCGCCTAAGATATGGCCCACGTGTTATCGTAGAGTAGTGGGATGGGAGTATCATAGGAAACTACACCAAGCTCCAGGATGAACTTGTGAAACCACACAACCTCCTTTGCAGCATCTGATGCGGTAAAGTATTCATATTTTGTTGTTGAATTGGATGTAGTGTCCTGCTTCTTGCTTCTCCCACTCATGGCACCACCATTCAACAGGAACACAAACCCTTGCGTAGACTTTCAATCATAAATATCAGACTGGATGTTTGAATCTATGTATCTTAAGACTTGGAGATCACCATCTCCATAGACCAAGATGTAATCTTATATCTGTCATAGATACTTAAATATGTTCTTCATTGTTTTGTAGTGTTTCTCCCCATAGAAGGATTGGTAACGTCTTGTACACATCATGGCATATGTTAGACTTCCCACAGCTGATGCGTAGGGGCATCCAACCATGTCTATTTTATCATCAACACTTCGAGCAGCCATCCCTTTAGATAGGTGTATACCAAGTGTTAAGGGAAGGAAGTCTTTCTTGGAGTTCTCCATATGGAAATGCTCCAAGATCTTCTTTATGTACCCATGTTGTGACAATCCTAAAATCTTCTTTTCTCAATTTTAAACAACTTCAGAGCTAAGATATAAGGGGCTTCGCCATGATCTTTCATCTCGAAGGTATATGACAACCAAATTACACTGGTCATCATCCCTTATATCATTACCAATTATAAGGATGTTATCTACACAAAGTGCGATGAAAACAATGACGCTCCAACTAAGCTTCTAATACACACATCGTTCATTAGGATTCTGAATAAAATCATTACTCTTTATGGTTTCATTGAATCTGATGTTCCAGCTATGAGAAGCTTGTTTGAGACCATAGATGGATTTCTTCAGCTTGCATAGTCTTCCTTCCTCGATTATGAATCCATTGGGCTGGTCCATATAGTTATCCTCCTCAATGTATCCATTGAGGAAAGTCATCTTGACGTCCATCTACCAGATTTTGTAGTTACGATATGTAGCTATAGCTAGAAGCGCCATGATGTATTTAAGCATAGCCACAGGAGAGAATGTCTCATCGTAGGCAATGACTTCTCTCTGTGTGTAGCACTTGGCTACAAGTCGTGCCTTAAAGGTCTCTACCTTCCCATCAGGTCCCCTTTTTCTCTTGAAGATCCATTTACCCCAATAGATTTTAACCCCTTTAGGTGGATTCTCTAGGGTCCATACACCATTCTTATGCAAGGAGTCTATTTCAGAGTTCATTGCTAGCATCCATTTATACGTGTCATGATCTATGAGTGCTTCATCAAATGAAGATGGATCATAATCACTTTCACCTAACACATGGAATATGTACCTTTCAGGTGGTGCAAGCACCCTCAAACTCCTTCGAAGAGGTACGAGTGTTACATCTTCATTTACTTCTTCAGTTTCTAGTTCAGGGAACTCAGTATCCTTACGGGATTCAACAAGTTCCCTTACTTTATTATTGTCTTGACTCTTAGGGAAGCCATCCACCAGAAATTTTACATCTCTAGAGATAAATGTCTTCTGAGTTTTAGGGTTATAAAGTTGGCATCCAATACCATTCTTTACAAACTCAATGAAGTAGCACTCAAGCGACATTCTATCTTACTTGCATCCACATTCTTCACATGGACCAATCAACCCCAAATCCTCAAGTGTCTAACATTGGGTTTGATTCCATGCCAAACTTCATTAGGATTTTAGGTATGGATTTTCTAGGAATCTTATTCAAGATCTATATTGAAGTCTTCCCTGCATATCCCCAGAAACAAGTAGTAAATGTGCTTTACTCATCATTGAACGGAACATATCCATGATGGTACTTTTGCATCTTCCAGAAACACCAATAAGTTGGGGAGTTTTAGGGTGAGTGAGATTGGAGATAATTCCTCTCTCTTTGAGGTACTCCTTAAATTCATGTGAGAGATACTCACCACCTCGGTCAGATCAAATCCGTTTTATCTTCCTATGGAATTGGTTCTCATAAACTCTTTGAACTTTTCAAAGGTTTCATATTTATGACATATTAGGAAGATAAACATGTATCGTAAATGGTCATAAATCAATGTCAAATAATACTGATATCCATTTTGGGATGCAGTATTGAAGGGACCACATACATCAGTATGTATTAGGTCAAGAATACCCTCGCATCTTGTAACCTTGTTACGAAAAGTTTTCTTAGTCATTTTACCTCGAATGCAATGTTCATAGGTTGGTAAACTTTAGACTTGTATAAAATCTAAGGGTCCATCCTTTATCGATATGTTGATCCTATCAACGGATAAATGACCCTTTTATTCCAAATCATGTTAGAATGATTTTCATCCTCTCTGGTTCTTTTAGGGTTTTTATCAGTGGTAGTAGCATTCATGACATTTAAATAAATGCACAATTCATAGAGTCCACTAGAAGTTAGAACATCATCTGCAATATGTTTATCATAATGATTTATGACAAGTTTATTATAGAATAGAAACGAATATCCATTTCTTACTAACTTGGATACATATATAAGGTTGCTAGTAACATCTGGAACGTAAAGACATTCTTTAAGTACAATGATTCTCTCACTATATAATGATCTGCAGGTCCCGACAGCGACTACTACGACGGTTGCATTAGATCCCATCTGGATGACTATCTCTCCATCAAGATTCCCAGTTTCCTGAAATAGATGAAACAAATTGCATACATGAACAGAAGCACCAAAATTGATGATCCAATTACCTTCTCATCCTACAAAAAATTGATTTAAATGATGGAAGTAGATTTTATACCTATCGGGGATTTACCTTTCCCAACGGACTTCATGTAATATGGGTAGTTACGCTTCTAGTGTCCCGGCTTCTTATAGCGATGAAAAACATCGATCTTCTTCGATGATATTAGTGCGGAAGCATTAGAGGATGAGCGAACACCTTGACTTTCTTTTTTTTCTAGGCCAAACCCTTTCCGAGACCCTTGCTTATGCTCGCTCTTCCCTTTGACCAGTGCAAGCATTACACTACCAGAGGAATTCTCTTTCTTCATTGCGTCTTCTACATACTTTAATAAAGCCATAAGTTCAGCATTAATAAAGTTTAGCTTGTTCATGTGGTACATTACACATAGTAATTGAAAGACTTGGGGAGAGATAGCAGAATGAAGTCAGACTCATGTATGCATCCATCTCACCCCGGGAGTTTCCAGTTCTGACAAGTAACCAAACTTTTCGATTACATGTTCAAGAACCGAAGTCCCTTCTTGCATTATGCAGCAAATAAGTTCTTTCATAACGTTATAATGCTTTGTATGGTTGACATCACTGAACACCTCATTCATTGTCAACATTATATCCTAGCAGTTATCCATTTACACATGTTGCATCTGAACCACATTGGAGAGGGATCCCAGAATATAACATCTAGCCAATTAATGATCTTCATCATATTTTTTTATTGTACTAGATTTCTTCTGGTGTCTCAGGGTTTGTGTGCTTGTTCTTGGATAGCACACAAGAAATGTGATCCACAAATAGAACAAGATCTAAATTACGGATCCAATCCAAGTAATTTGGTCCGTTCAAGTGATTGACCTCCAAGAGCCTACTAAGTGGGTTCATGGACTTCATTGTCTGAAATTACGAATGCACTATATTAGAACATATAAATAATTATACATTAGAATTTAAAATCATTGATTAAGGATTTTTAATCAAATTAGTCTTGCCTTTTTAACTTTGAATGTTCCTTCCCTTAATCACTTTTAAAGCAAGAGATGTATTCACTGTTATATCTCTAGCAGGAACTGGGATATCCTTTTTACCTTTATTACATACCAATAATATGAAAATATGTAATTCGGATTAAAAGAAGCGAGAACATATTCCGCCTTGCAAGTCCAACTTGCAATTCCCAATCCCACCACCCCTAAGGTGATGTTTATCCGTTGTTAATTGAACCAACTGTCAAAAGGAATAACACTTGCTATGTACAATCCAATATCACCCCCATAATATGAGGACCTGATATTGGGGTCACTATGCATACAACCTTACTCTTTCAAGAAGAAAAGAGCCCGATCCTTATGCTCTTGTATGTAGGAGTTGTCACTTTGGACATGCGTCTCCTATATACAATCCATGGTGACGCAGCCCTTCACATTGACCTAAGACCATGGATGTCACTTATGTGATTCTGTATATCATGTTAACATTTTAATTAATTATTATGAATTATATTCACATAATCCATTCTTCTAAGCGAAATACAACTCTATTCATAATAGAGTGTTTATTTTAATTGCATCTACTTATCTTAGTCATATTATATTAATTATCAACCTAATTCAATTAACCAACAAACAAATAGTGTTTGCTTTATATTTCTATATAGTATACACCCTGACAAGTACGTGTTATTGTGTATTTTAATAATTAGAGTACAACAAGACTTACTCATATTATTCTTTCCTAAAAGCGGATCCGTTCAATACACTGATTTATACTGGGAGGGAGCATTTCCTTGACATGAAAGTCGCTAATTAGTAAACAAAGCCAACATACCCGGACAAGACACCTTCACCATTCCGATTGAGAACAATACAGAATAATGATAATGTACTTGCGGTTTTAACGATCAACTTTGATGACTGTCATTATACTATATAATAATAACTCCAAAATATTAGGCATCCTAAAATAATTTTGTGATCCTCAAAAATTTCTAAGCATATCAAGCAAACATATTTTTCATGTAAAGATTGACCTGCAACTATTGTAGGATAAACTAAGATTTTCATGAGAAAGACATGCAATGGGCAATGATGATTAATTAATTAATTTCATAATTATTAGGCATCATAATTAATCAAGGAAATTATATAATTTCCACTTATGGAATACCAAACACAATAAGCAAAAAGCTTTGATGATCTAATAATCATCCGATGCATCTCCACTAAATATGGAATATCTAGGGCAAACAAAATCATGATCGCGTGAAATAAATTTGAATAGTTTGTTGGTTTGATTGTGTATTAATTCAAGTGTTTATTTCATGTTTTATGATGGGAAACAATAAGCAAAATTAATTTTCTTACAGATCCGCGAATACATGCAGAAAACAATTTTGTGGTAGGATCTCTTCGAATCAGATTTATGCACTTTTGGTACCAATAATATGTTACTCTTTTTGGGATATATTTAGGAATTATAAATACATTTTAATAATAAAAAATTCATCCAAACATATCACAAATAGTAGGTTTTTATTTTAGTGAGAAACCAATTCAAATCTTGCATTCAATGCAAAAACAATGAGTCTCACACAACCAAAACACCAACCTCATTCACCTAGGGTTTAGGATCTCATCCAAGTCCTTGACCAAGGCTCTGATACCACTTGAAGGTTATGAAGAAACATTAAGTGCATCACGGAAGCGTGAAGATCACATCATATGCGATCAGGAGCGACTAGTCACACTAGTCGCTCGGGGCAACGGAATTATAAATTTTAAACTGATGAAACCACATGATTCGAGAAAACTTCTCAAATCATTTCATCCAAACCACAAAGTAGATATATAAATACTTCTTGAAGTGTGGTTGTGATCAAAGCCTCTAAATGAAGAGACCACCTGTCTCAAATCCGACCCAACAGAGGAGATGCTTGCGAGCACGTTGATGAGACGTGTCCTCGGAATCCAAGATGTTGATCCCAGCAACAGATCTCATCTTCTTCATACTAGAAGCACCTAAATCAATTTTTTCATCCACCCTCCTTAGATGAAAGGTGCACTCCTTCTTCCTTTTATATGAGATCTAATATCTTATATAATCCTTCATTATATACAATAACTTTTATTGTAGAATATTTTGCAAAAATAATTCCAAAATATATTGTTATAATTTCAATCATGCCATTGGAAATTTGTGAATCATATTCACAACTCAAAATAAAATGTAAATTGCATTTTCAATTATTATCTGATGTGTATCCAATTCAAATAAACATTTAATTTGTAAATACTATTTACAATATCTCTCTAATATGTTATAAATCACATTTATAATATATATTATTTAGATGCATGGGAATCATAATCAAATATAATTAAATGTGAAATAGTTATAATATATATATATATGATTAATATGGATAGTACTATCCAGATTATTAATTTCTATGATAATTAAATCACATTTAATTATATTTGATCATCATTCCCATGCATCTAAATAATATGACTCAAATTCACATTATTCGTGACAATTAAATCTCATTTAATTATCCATTCCCCAATACTCAGATATACATTTATTAATGGAATTATTCTTGAACTCTTTCAATAATAATGTGCTTTCTCTACGGATACTTGGAGATAAGTATAGGGGCAATTGTACATTCCACGTATAGTGACTTGGATATTAAGATCATATCTCAAATCTAGATCTCGTGGACCTCTTAAAGATATCAATCTTCTCATTGTATCTGAATCACATTTAGATCAATGTCAAATGCTTGGACTAAGATCAGATTTCTCTACTGAGAGAAGTCACTAAATCTAGACATGTTTCATCACTCCCATAGATGGAAGCATCATGGTTATACAATCATTTATGATCAAATCACACTTTAGTATTCCTAATACATGTACATTGTAACATATTGGAAGACCTAGAATAAACCTGAAGATTCAGATCTATTTAACATGTCTTCTTTGAGGTTTTATTATTAGGTTTCTCATTCGATCATTGGGAGTTTGTACCAATCATATGATTTCCAAAAGCATATATCTTACCTAAAAATTCTTGTCATGCTTACAAAGCAAGACGATCATTCATGAAATTTGATTGGTCCCAATACCTCATGAGTGAGCTCATGTCTTTTGATTCACAAGTGATTTTTTTTATCCCTTTGGGAAATCATATAACTCATATACCCTTGTATGCACACTAGATTGTCAGTGTATAGACCTTGATTAGGCCATCAACCTATCGATCTGCCAAATGTACATACTCAAACATATATCAATACATATGTCTCCAACCAGAGGATGCATGTCTATATCATGACAGTATACGACATAGGTCTCGGTTATCTCAATCTCATTAAGTCAGCTCTTTGACCTAACTTATCTATCACGTCCAAATATCTATTCCTATGCAGAGGACCTGCATCAAGAGGATGGTCATATATCAACCTTTAAAGAAGGATTGTCTTCTCCTTCTAAGGATGGAGATCATCTCTTAATAATCATTCAGTGGTTCTTGATGAGTCCTCAATCTAACTCCTTAGATATTCATACAAGTACTAGTCTCTATGATTCAACCATTGAATCAACGGATATATGATCATTAATAAGGATGTGGTACATAATTCTAATTATACTAAGGGACCTTGTAGTGCATTCATTCATTTAATCTCGGACAAGGAGTGAAAAAAGTCCATAACTTCTATTGATATATCAAAGATTAAAATAACATTTATTTTATAAATGGTTTGCCTTGAGCTCACATGGCTAATAGTCTAGATCGTGGAAATGCTAATGGGTTACTTAATTGGCACCATACGTTGCATTTGCACTGGAAGTGCTCCCTGTAAGCATTGTCTATCCAACCTAGCTTGACCTATTTCGATGAAAGGTGGCATGAAGAGTCATGACATACTTTAACAACTATAATTGGAACATCAAATTGTACTAAGTAAGGGTGTGATACTATATCGTAACATCAAGTACATAAATATATCAAACCCTCGTTGGGACTACTTAAATGTCATTGTTTTAATTAGATTAAAATTAAGACAATAAGCATATGTCCTGACTCTATCCCTTAGATTAACTGTGAGAATATGATTCGAATTGATTAACCATTGATTTAAACATGATATGGACTAAGTCATATGATGGCATCCATGATATCCTACCATTGCCGAGAACTCAGTCTCCATAGGTAATATATTTGGAGATGATCATGCATAGTCATGACTCTGGAATACAAATTCATATGGATCAAATTCTTTATTTCTCGAAAGAGATGGGACATATGCTTAGTGACCCCAATGTTGTTCCCCATATTGTTGAGTCAGCATTGGATTGCACATAATGTAAATTGATATCCTCTCATCGACGGTTGGTTTAATCGACAACATGCTAACTCCATATATGTGGGGCTATGGGTGTTGATGACCGAACTAAGAATACAAGTTGGACTTATAAGATGGAAAGAGTTCTCACTTCTTTTAGTGCAGTTGCATTTTCTCATATTATTGGGGTGCAATAAAAATGGAAAGGAGATTCAAATCTCGTAGTGTGGCCTTTGGTTTGCCTGCCTCATGCATTGAAAGCTTATAAGGGAAAGCATTTCAAAGTACAAAAAATAAGAACTCTTGATTTAAAAATATTAAATCATTTAATTTCCTTAATCTAGATTTTAAAGTGTATTCTATTTTTCCTTTTATTTCAGATGAAATCTCTCAATCCACTTAACAATCTTATGAAGGTCAATCAGTTGACCCTGTCCAGATTGTTCGGATTGGATCGACAATTTGGAACTCATACTTGAGACAGAACACATTGCGTATGTGCTCTTGTTTATATGAGAACCCTCAGACAAATGTCGCATGTGACTTCAACAAGAAGTGGGATAAGAATCATTTGATTGCTCATTGCTTCATTCTTGTATCATTGTCATATGTGCTTTAGAAGCAGCTTACTGACATTGAATCCTCTCATGGAATCCTTCTGAATCTAAATAAGATGTATGGAGATGTGAATCGAACTCTTTCAACATTAAGATGGACTGTGGACATTATGAAGAAAGAATTTCCCTCTGGCGGTGAAATGGTTGCACATGTTAAAGGGAACCATGAGAGGAAGCATGGATCTCAGAAGGGCCTGATCCAAGAGAAGAAAAAAAGGTCAAACTATTGATCAATCTTCCAAAGCTTCAACACATCTGACATCCATAGAGATGGATGTCTACCATCACTGCAATAAGCCAGCATTCTAGAAGAGTAACCATTGGTATGTATTGCAGTGATCACCATTAGAACTTTATGGACCATCATTATTAAGTGGGAGAGTCCTTGAAATTAGATATTGTCTTTATGCATTGAATGTTAGAAGGAATTTATTATTCCTATCTAAGCTTATTGGTTATGGATATACTTTCCTTTCCTGTAATAAAACTATCATAAATCATTATGGTAATTTTATACCAAATGGTTGTCTAAAAGCATGCGAACTCTATGAAATGAACATGCATGAATGTATCATGAATCTCAATACCACTGATAACATTAATATTAATAGTAATATTAAAACCCCTAAACAATCAAGGGAGGATGGAGATCAATTAACTATGATATGACACCAAAGACTTGGACATGTGTTTGTTGATATGATCAATAAACTGGTAAAAGGCGAACCTTTGGATTTCTTGGAAGTCTGTGATTTACCAACTTGCGAACATTGTATTCATGGGAAAATGTTGATTGTCAACATTATATCCTAGCAGTTATCCATTTACACATGTTTCTTCTGAACCACATTGGAGAGGGATCCCGGAATATAACATCTAGCCAATTAATGATCTTCATCATATTTTTTATTGTACTAGATTTCTTCTGGTGTCTCAGGGTTTGTGTGCTAGTTCTTGGATAGCATACAAGAAATGTGATCCACAAATAGAACAAGATCTAAATTACGGATCCAATCCAAGTAATTTGGTCCGTTCAACTGATTGACTTCCAAGAGCCTACTAAGTGGGTTCATGGATTTCATTGTCTGAAATTAAGAATGCATTATATTAGAACATATAAATAATTATACATTAGAATTTAAAATCATTGATTAAGGATTTTTAATCAAATTAGTCTTGCCTTTTTAACTTTGAATGTTCCTTCCCTTAATCACTTTTAAAGCAAGAGATGTATTCACTGCTATATCTCTAGCAAGAACTGGGATATCCTTTTTACCTTTATTACATACCAATAATATGAAAATATGTAATTCGGATTAAAAGAAGCGAGAACATATTCCGCCTTGCAAGTCCAACTTGCAATTCCCAATCCCACCACCCCTAAGGAGATGTTTATCCGTTGTTAATTGAACCAACTGTCAAAAGGAATAACACTTGCTATGTACAATCCAATATCATCCCAATAATATGAGGACCTGATATTGGGGTCACTGCGCATACAACCTTACTCTTTCAAGAAGAAAAGAGCCCGATCCTTATGCTCTTGTATGTAGGAGTTGTCACTTCGGACATGCGTCTCCTATATACAATCCATGGGGACGCAACCCTTCACCTTGACCTAAGACCATGGATGTCACTTATGTGATTCTGTGTATCATGTTAACATTTTAATTAATTATTATGAATTATATTCACATAATCCATTCTTCTAAGGGAAATACAACTCTATTCATAATAGAGTGTTTATTTTAATTGCATCTACTTATCTTAGTCATATTATATTAATTATCAATCTAATTCAATTAACTAACAAACAAATAGTGCTTGCTTTATATTTCTATATAGTATACACCCTCACAAGTACGTGTTATTATGTATTTTAATAATTAGAGTACAACATGACTTACTCATATTATTCTTTCCTAAAAAGCGGATCCGTCCAATACACTGATTTATACTGGGAGGGAGCATTTCCTTGACATGAAAGTCGCTAATTAGTAAACAAAGCCAACATACCCGGACAAGACACCTTCACCATTCCGATTGAGAACAATACAAAATAATGATAATGTACTTGCGGTTTTAACGATCAACTTTGATGACTGTCATTATACTATATAATAATAACTCCAAAATATTAGGCATCTTAAAATAATTTTGTGATCCTCAAAAATTTCTAAGCATTTCAAGCAAACATGTTTTGCATGTAAAGATTGACCTGCAACTATTGTAGGATAAACTAAGATTTTCATGAGAAAGACATGCAATGGGCAATGATGATTAATTAATTAATTTCATAATTATTAGGCATCATAATTAATCAAGGAAATTATATAATTTCGATTATTGAATAACAAACACAATAAGCAAAAAGCTTTGATGATCTAATCATCATCTGATGCATCTCCACTAAATATGGAATATCTAGGGCAAACAGAATCATAATCGCGTGAAATAAATTTGAATAGTTTGTTGGTTTAATTGTGTATTAATTCAAGTGTTTATTTCATGTTTTATGATGGGAAACAATAAGCAAAATTAATTTTCTTACAGATCCGCGAATACATGCAGAAAACAAAATTGTGGTAGGATCTCTTCGAATCAGATTTATGCACTTTTGGTACCAATAATATGTTACTCTTTTTGGGATATATTTAGGAATTATAAATACATTTTAAAAATAAAAAATTCATCCAAACAGTTCACAAACAGTAGGTTTTTATTTTAGTGAGAAACCAATTCAAATCTTGCATTCAATGCAAAAACAATGAGTCTCACACATCCAAAACACAAACCTCATTCACCTAGGGTTTAGGATCTCATCCAAGTCCTTGACCAAGGCTCTGATACCACTTGAAGGTTATGAAGAAACATTAAGTGCATCACGGAAGCGTGAAGATCACATCATATGCGATCAGGAGCGACTACTCACACTAGTTGCTCGGGGCAACGGAATTATAAGTTTTAAACTGATGAAACCACTCGAGAAAACTTCTCGAATCATTTCATCCAAACCACAAAGTAGATACATAAATACTTCTTGAAGTGTGGTTGTGATCAAGGCCTCTAAATGAAGAGACCACCTGTCTCAAATCCGACCCAACAGAGGAGATGCTTGCGAGCACGTTGATGAGACGTGTCCTCGGAATCCAAGATGTTGATCCCAGCAACAGATCTCATCTTCTTCATACTAGAAGCACCTAAATCAATTTTGCCATCCACCCTCCTTAGATGAAAGGTGCACTCCTTCTTCCTTTTATATGAGTTCTAATATCTTATATAATCCTTCATTATATACAATAACTTTTATTGTATAATATTTTGCAAAAATAATTCCAAAATATTTTGTGACAATTTCAATCATGCCATTGGAAATTTATGAATCATATTCACAACTCAAAATAAAATGTAAATTGCATTTTCAATTATTATCTGATGTGTATCCAATTCAAATAAACATTTAATTTGTAAATACTATTTACAATATCTCTCTAATATGTTATAAATCACATTTATAATATATATTATTTAGATGCATGGGAATCATAATCAAATATAATTAAATGTGAAATAGTTATAATATATATATGATTAATATGGATAGTACTATCCAAATTATTCATTTCTATGATAATTAAATCACATTTAATTACATTTGATCATCATTCCCATGCATCTAAATAATATGACTCAAATTCACATTATTCGTGACAATTAAATCTCATTTAATTATCCATTCCCCAATGCTCAGATATACATTTATTAATATAATTATTCTTGAACTCTTTCAATAATAATGTGCTTTCTCTACAGATACTTGGAGATAAGTATAGGGGCAATTGTACATTCCACGTATAGTGACTTGGATATTAAGATCACATCTCAAATCTAGATCTCGTGGACCTCTTAAAGATATCAATCTTCTCATTGTAGCTGAATCACATTTAGATCAATGTCAAATGCTTGGACTAAGATCAGATTTCTCTACTGAGAGAAGTCACTAAATCTAGACATGTTTCATCACTCCCACAGATGGAAGCATCATGGTTATACAATCATTTATGATCAAATCAAACTTTAGTATTCCTAATACATGTACATTGTTACATATTGGAAGACCTAGAATAAACCTGAAGATTCAGATCTATTTAACATGTCTTCTTTGAGGTTTTATTATTAAGTTTCTCATTCGATCATTGGGAGTTTGTACCAATCATATGATTTCTAAAAGCATATATCATACCTAAAAATTCTTGTCATCTTTACAAAGCAAGACGATCATTCTTGGAATTTGATTGGTCCCAATACCTCATGAGTGATCTCATGTCTTCTGATTCACAAGTGATTTTTTTTATCCCTTTGGGAAATCATATAACTCATATACCCTTGTATACACACTAGATTGTCAGTGTATAGACCTTGATTAGGCCATCAACCTATCGATCTGCCAAATGTACATACTCAAACATATAGCAATACATTTGTCTCCAGCCAGAGGATGCATGTCTATATCATGACAGTATACGACATAGGTCTCGGTTATCTCAATCATTAAGTCAGCTCTTTGACCTAACTTATCTATCACGTCCAAATATCTATTCCTATGCAGAGGACCTGCATCAAGAGGATGGTCATATATAAACCTTTAAAGAAGGATTGTCTTCTCCTTCTCAGGATGGAGATCATCTCTTAATAATCATTCAGTGGTTCTTGATGAGTCCTCAATCTAACTCCTTAGATATTCATACAAGTACTAGTCTCTATGATTCAACCATTGAATCAACGGATATATAATCATTAATAAGGACGTGGTACATAATTCTAATTATACTTAGGGACCTTGTAGTGCATTCATTCATTTAATCTCGGACAAGGAGTGAAAAAAGTCCATAACTTCTATTGATATATCAAAGATTAAAATAACATTTATTTTATAAATGGTTTGCCTTGAGCTCACATGGCTAATAGTCTAGATCGTGGAAATGCTAATGGGTTACTTAATTGGCACCATATGTTGCATTTACACTGGAAGTGCTCCCTGTAAGCATTGTCTATCCAACCTAGCTTGACCTATTTCGATGAAAGGTGGCATGAGGAGTCATGACATACTTTAACAACTATAATTGGAGCATCAAATTGTACTAAGTAAGGGTGTGATACTATATCGTAACATCAAGTACATAACTATATCAAACCCTAGTTGGGACTACTTAAATGTCATTGTTTTAATTAGATTAAAATTAAGACAATAAGCATATGTCCTGACTCTATCCCTTAGATTAACTGTGAGAATATGATTCGAATTGATTAACAATTGATTTAAACATGATATGGACTAAGTCATATGATGGCATCCATGATATCCTACCATTGCCGAGAACTCAGTCGCCATAGGTAATATATTTGGAGATGATCATGCATAGTCATGACTCCGGAATACAAATTCATATGGATCAAATTCTTCATTTCTCGAAAGAGATTGGACATATGCTTAGTGACCCCAGTGTTGTTCCCCATATTGTTGAGTCAGCATTGGATTGCACATAATGTAAATTGATATCCTCTCATTGACGGTTGGTTTAATCGACAACATGCTAACTCCATATATGTGGGGCTATGGGTGTTGATGACCGAACTAAGAATACAAGTTGGACTTATAAGATGGAAAGAGTTCTCACTTCTTTTAGTGCAGTTGCATTTTCTCATATTATTGGGGTGCAATAAAAATGGAAAGGAGATTCAAATCTCGTAGTGTGGCCTTTGGTTTGCCTGCCTCATGCTTTGAAAGCTTATAAGGGAAAGCATTTCAAAGTACAAAAAACAAGAACTCTTGATTTATAAATATTAAATCATTTAATTTCCTTAATCAAGATTTTAAAGTGTATTCTATTTTTCCTTTTATTTCAGATGAAATCTCTCAATCCACTTAACAATCTTATGAAGGTCAATCAGTTGACCCTGCCCAGATTGTTCGGATTGGATCGACAATTTGGAACTCATACTTGAGACAGAACACATTGCGTATGTGCTCTCGTTTATATGAGTACCCTCAGAAAAATGTCGCATGTGACTTCAACAAGAAGTGGGAAAAGAATCATTTGATTTCTCATTGCTTCATTCTTGTATCATTGTCAAATGTGCTTTAGAAGCAGCTTACTGACATTGAATCCTCTCATGGCATCCTTCTGAATCTAAATAAGATGTATGGAGATGTGAATCGAACTCTTTCAACATTAAGATGGACTGTGGATATTATGAAGAAAGAATTTCCCTCTGGCGGTGAAATGGTTGCACATGTTAAAGGGAACCATGAGAGGAAGCATGGATCTCGGAAGGGTCTGATCCAAGCGAAGAAAAAAAGGTCAAACTATTGATCAATCTTCCTAAGCTTCAACACATCTGACACCCATAGAGATGGATGTCTACCATCACTGCAATAAGCCATGATTCTAGAAGAGTAACCATTGGTATGTATTGCAGTGATCACCATTAGAACTTTATGGACCATCATTATTAAGTGGGAGAGTCCTTGAAATTAGATATTGTCTTTATGCGTTGAATGCTAGAAGGAATTTATTATTCCTATCTAAGCTTATTGGTTATGGATATACTTTCCTTTTCTGTAATAAAACTATCATAAATCATTATGGTAATTTTATAGCAAATGGTTGTCTAAAAGCATGCGAACTCTATGAAATGAACATGCATGAATGTATCATGAATCTCAATACCACTGATAACATTAATACTAATAGTAATATTAAAACCCCTAAACAATCAAGGGAGGATGGAGATCAATTAACTATGATATGACACCAAAGACTTGGACATGTGTTTGTTGATATGATCAATAAACTGGTAAAAGGCGAACCTTTGGATTTCTTGGAAGTCTGTGATTTACCAACTTGCGAACATTGTATTCATGGGAAAATGTTGAGGGCACCCTTCTCTAAGAAAGGTGAAAGATGCGTTGGTATATTGGACTTAATACATATCGATGTATGATGTCCCTTGCGTATCGTGACTCAAAATGTACATCAATATCATGTGTTTTTTATTGATGATCATTCACAGTATGGTTTTGTCTTCTTATTATGTCACAAACATGAAATATTTGAAGAGTTCAAAGAATTTGTGGCTTTGGTTGAGAACCAAATGGGAAAGAAGATAAAACAGATTCAATCTAACTGAGGTGGTGAATACCTCTCGAATGAATTCAAAGAATACCTTAAGGAGAGAGCAATTATTTACAATATCACTCCTACGGGTACTCCTTATGTTAATGGAGTTGTATAGAGATGCAACAGAACTATGCTGGACATGGTATGATCAACGATGAGTAAAGAAAACTTACCTCTCAGTTTCTGGGCACATGTAGTAGAGACTATAGCTTATGTCCTAAACAAGATTCCATCTAAATCCATACCTAAAACTCCACATGAGCTTTGGTATAGTAGCAAGCCAAGTGTCCGACACTTGAGGAATTGGGGTTGTTTGGTTCATGCTGAAAACGTGGATGCAAGCAGCTGGAATCCCACACTAGAGAGTGCTAGTTCATTTGATAAATAAAAAATGGTATCGGATAATGAATTTATGATCCTGAAACTCAAAAGGAATTTATTTCTAGAGTCGTCAAAATTCTAAAAGATGAATTCCTTACAAGTTAAAAGAATAATGAAATTAAGGAACTAATCAAATATAGCGAGACCAATGAAGTTCCTAATCCAGAAAATGAAGAGATAATTGAAAATGACACGAGCGTACCTACTAGAAGGAGTTTTAGGGTTGTATGACAACCTAAAAGGCACTAATTCCATGAGTCAGAAGAGTCTAATGATGATCCAACTTCATTTAATGAAG
Source organism: Ottelia alismoides (assembly GCA_037367405.1). Taxonomy (NCBI): domain Eukaryota; kingdom Viridiplantae; phylum Streptophyta; class Magnoliopsida; order Alismatales; family Hydrocharitaceae; genus Ottelia; species Ottelia alismoides. Next base: position 483,510 of record JAZKJV010006501.1, read on the forward strand.
TTTTGGGTGATTGCGACATGGATAGCTGGATCCAAGCAATAAAGTCTGAGATAGACTCCATGCACAAGAATGGTGTATGGACCCATTGGGTGCAAATAGACTTTCAAGAGAAAGTGGGGACACGACGGGAAGGTAGAGACCTTTAAAACACAACTCATACAAGGGTTACACATAGAGAGCAGGCATCGATGTGATGAGGTATTCTCTCTTGTAGACATGCTCAAATCCATCAAGGCATTACTTGCAATCATTGCACACCTGGACTATGACATCTGGAAGATGGACGTCAAGATTGATTTTCTCAATGGATACCTTGAAGAGGACATCTATATGGAATAGCCTTAGGGCTTCATAGTTGAGGAAAGAAAATTGTGCAAGATAAATAAATCCACCTATGGGCTCAAACAAGCTTCTCAAAGTTGGAACATTTGATTTGATGAAACCATAAGGAGTTATGATTTCGTGCAGAATCCAGATGAACCATGTGTGTACAAGAGTCTCAGTGGGAGCACCACCTTGTTCATTGTGCTCTATGTAGATGACATCCTTATCAATGGGAATGATACCAGGATGATGACCCATGTTAAGGTCTGGATGTCCAATACCTTTGAGATAAAAGATCTTGAAGATGTCTCTTATATATTGGGACTGAAATTGTTCAATAACAGACAAAAGAGGATATTGGGACTATCACAACAAGGATAAATACGATAATCTTGGAAACAATCAGTATTAATAATTCCAATAAAGGCTTCCTTCCCTTAAGACATGGTATTCACCTATCTAAAGGGATGACTCCTCAAACTATTGAGGAAAAGAAAGGCATGGTCGAATACCCTTACGCATTGGCTAGGGGAAGCCTGGTGTATGTTATGATGTGTACTAGACTGGATATCTGCTATGCAGTGGGACTGGTAAGTAGTTACCAATTCTATTATGGAGAGAAAGGTCGGACTGTAGTGAAGATCATCTTCAAGTACCTTAGAAGAACTCAAGACAACATCTTAATTTATGGAGATAATGATGTCCAAGTCTTAGGGTACACTGATTCGGAATTCCAATCAGATGTTGATGATAGGAAGTCAACCTCAGGTTCTTATTCTTGTTGGATGGTAGTTCTCTATGAGCTAAGTGTAGTAAGAAGCATGACGCTATGGTTGTTTCGAAAATGTAAAGCATTGGTTGCATAAGATGCGACAGCAACATTGGATGTAGTTTTTATGAAGGCTAGGGTTTAGGCCTTAGTGCATCACGAAGCATGAATATCTCATCATAGGCAATCAAGAGCAAATAGTCATAGTAGTTGCTCAGGGTAGCAAAAATTTAAAAAAAATGACGAAACCACATGATTTAAGAACACCTCTTAAATCATTTCATCAAGAATACAAATGGGTTTAAAGGAATACCTCTTGAAGCATGGTTGTGATCGTTGATCTCTAAACTAAGGCATTCTCCAATCTCAAGTCAGATCCGATGAAGATCGTACATGCGAGCGCGTTAATGAGACACGTGCTTCCCGCAATCCATGTTGATGATGAAGGCTTGGAGTCTCCTTATTTCGTCGCTTGATATCTGACACCTTCTTCACGAGAAAGAAGCACCAAAGATGGAGGAGATCCACGAGTAGTCGATCCGGTAGCACAACTGTGTCGCGACAACAGTGAGCATCTCTAGTTAAAGATATAGACATCCACATGTTGAGAGGGAGAGTTGACATGTAGAGAGAGAGAGAGCCTTGTTGCTCTTCTTAAAGTTGGTGTGTAGTGTGTAAAAGAAAAGGCTAGGTCTACCCTTTCTTTTATACTAAATTGGATGGTGGAGATGCACTCCTAATTCAAATCAACGGTTGAGATTTTGTTGTAAGAATTTACAACAACAAATAATTTAATTTAAAAGAAATTAAATATGATGTAATTAATCTTAATATATTTCGTTTCAATTAAATCAAAAATATTCTAATGAAATAAGACTAGAGAGCCTCCTTCAATGTAAGGGAAAAGGAAATAGCCTCCTTCTTCTTATACATGGTGGACAACCACCTTGATTGGAGCGAGAAAATATCTCTCAATCCTAATGTAATCTTATTACATTAAGTCTTATTTAATGGAATCTTTTGTCAACAAAATTTCACCAAATAATTATCGTAAATTATTTGTGATAATTGCAAGCAAAATCATTGAAAAATATGAATCAAATTGAACCACCCAATAAAGTGTAAATTACATTTACAATTAATTGTACAATGTGAATCCAATTCACATAAACATTTAATTCATAAATCCTATTTACAGTTAATTCTCTCTAATATATTATAAATCACATTTATAATATTTATGGCTAATATTGATAGTGATATCCACATTAATTATATCCTTTACAATTAAATCATATTTAGTTGTCGTGGATGACTCTTCTCGTGTGCCCAAATAATATGAATCATATTCACATTATTCGTGATAAACAAATCACATTTAACTATTAATTTTTTTCTAAATGCTCAGGTACATTATCAACAATTAAATAATTATTGAACTCTTTCAAGAATAATGTGCTCTCTCTATGGATACTTCGAGATAAGGACATGGCAATTGTAAGTTCCATGTATAGTGACTCGGATATTGATATCGTATCTCAAATCCAAATCAAGTGAACCTCTCAAATATGTTTGATTAAATCAAAGCCGTAAATCTAACCTCCTCATTCCATATGAATGTATTCAGATCAATGCCCAACATTTGGACTAAGATCAGATTACTTCTCTATTGAGAGGAGTCACTAAAATCAATACTTGATTCATTACTTCCTCCGAATGGAAGCGTCACAGCTATACAAGTGTTTATGATCACATAACCATCGAGTATTCCTAATACCCATACATCCTGCATATTGGAAGACCTAGAATAAACTCAAAGTTTTAGATCACTTTAGCCTGACTTCTTCAGGCTTTTATAATTATGTTTCTCATTCAATCATTGGGAGTTGGTATTGATTATATACTTTCCAAAAACATATATCATACCTAGGTATTGATCATATACTTTCTAGAGCATATATCAAACATACAAATTCAGTCAAGCTTCCAAAGCGAGACGACCGTGCACGGAATTTGATTTCAATATCTCATGAGTGAACTCATGTCTTCCGGTTCAGTAATGAACCTATATGATCCCTTTGAGAGATCATGTTACTCATATGACATTGCATGCACACCAGCTCACCGGTGTATAGACGTTTATGTCATCAACCTTTCAGTATGTTAAATGTACATACTCAAACATATAGTAACACAACAGTCTCTTGTCAGAGGATGCAGTCTTGTATCATGACTGTATACAACATAGGTCTTGGTTATCTCGATCTTGTTAAGTCAACTCTTTGACCTAACTTATCTGATACCTCTGAATCTATATTCCTATGTTGAGGACTTGCATCAAGAGTTCGGTTAGAGATCACCCTTTAGAGAAGCATTTCCATCTTCTTCTCATGATGGAGATCCTCTCTTAATAATCATTTGACAGTTCTTGATGAGTCCTCAACATAATTCTTTAGATATCATCCAAGCACCAACCTCTATGATTCAATCATTGAATCAACCATTGTATGATCATTAAGATGGCCATGGTATATAACCCTAATTGTACACAGGGACTTTTAGTTATTCTTCATTTCAGATCATGGAATGATTTGCAATAACATTTATTGTGTAATGGATCATCGTGGGCTCGCATGTCCCATAATCTCCCACTAACCCAAAGAGCCATTAATGGGCTAATCTTTAAACCCAGACTCAGGTGCTAATCTTAAGCTATTTAGAAAAATAGCTTGGTAAGCTAACCAGTCACACTATTCTAGAGATACTACGCCAAGTCCTTTTACAATACTTGCGTATCTTCGAGTAATAGTTCCTGCATCCAATACGAGTGTTGCATCTTATGCAACTAATACTCCATCTTGTTAAAGTAATTTAGTGTCTTTGACACTATAACTCAATAATTATTGTAACTAGTAAGTAATTTCTATTATCCTTATCAAAATACCCTTATTCCCAGATATCTATATCTCCTTAGACTAAGATCTAGTCTTAAGTCTTGTAAGGTATCTGCGGTTAAAACCTTTTAGATCACTATCTAAAAATTCTTAAGTTCTTGAAGATAACACTTTGAGATCACTATCTCAAAAAGTCTTATCATCTTTGAAGATATTGTTATTACTACAATCAATTGTTTTATCTCCATAGTAGGATTTGTAATAGTTTATTACTCCCACTGCATGGCAGACATCTGACTTTCATACACATCCAACACACACTAGACTTCTAGTAACCGAAGCAAAAGTTAAAGCAGCTTTAGCATTCACTTCCTCAACTCTTTGAGGTGTTATCCCTTCTGATAGTTCATTACCATTTCTTAAGGGAAGGAAGCCTTCCTTGGGGTTTTCCAAGAATGGAACATGTCCAAGGTGTACCACTAATGTGATGGTCCCAATACCCTCTTCTCTTTGCTTCTGAACATTTTCAGAACTAAGATCTAAGAGGTATGGAACAATTATATTATAAAGCACTTATCATCATCCTTATATCATTCCAAATGATTAGGACTTTACCTACATTCGACATGATGAATACAATGCCATTCCCACTAAGCTTCACGTGTTTCACAAAGATGATGTACAAAATCATAAGCTTTATAATTTCATTAAATCTGATGTTCCGACTACTAGAAGCTTACTTGAGTCCATAGATGTTGTTTTCTTACACACTTTTCCTTCCTCAACTATGAAGCCTTGTGGCTACTTCATATGAATATACTCGGTGAGGAATTCATAGAGGAATGCAATATTGACTTCCATCTTGTAAGTGTCATAGTCAAGTTGTGTAGCTATAGTTAGCAATATTTCGATGGGCTTAAGCATGGTTACTGAAGAGCAAATCTCATCGCAAGCGATGTCTTCTCTTTATGTGTATCTTGTGGATACGAGTTGTGCTTTAAATGTCTTTACCTTCTCATCAGGCTCCCTCTTTCTCTTGAAGATCCATTAACACCTAATGGGTCTCACCCTTATAGGTGGATCCCTGAGGATCCATAAACAACACTTGTGTATGAAGTCTACTTTAGACTTTATTGCTAACATTCATCTCTCCATGTCATGATCCATATAAGCTTCATCATATGAACTCAGATCATTGTCAAACTTATCTGACGCATGGAATCCATACCCTTTAGGTGGAATTACCACCCTCAAACTAAATTAAAGAGGTATGAGTGCTTTCAGCTTTAATTGTCCTTTTAGTTTCCGATTTCAATAGCCTCATTATCTTCTTTACTTCATTTTTATCTTGATTCTCAAGAAAGTCACCCTATAAGAATCATATCCTTAGAGATTTAATTTTTTAAGAATCTCCCCGTCATAAAGTAGGTATCCAATATCATCCTTTATATTCGTAATAAAGTAGCACTCTTTGGTGCTAGATTCCAGCTTACTTGCGTCCATGACATGGTGATGGACCAAGCATCCCTAAATCCTTAAGTGTCCAAAACTAGGATAGGATCCAAACCATAGCTTATGAGGGTTTTGGGTTTACATTTGCATGGAATCTTAGTATGGATATATGTTGCTGCCTCTGTTACATATATACCTAGAAACTAAGAGGTAATTATGCTAATATTCACCACTGATCAAATCATGTCACACGTGATCCAATTGCATCTCCCTAAACTCTATTGAGTTTAGGTGTATTAGGAGGAGTGAGATAGGATTGATATTCCTTTCACCATAAGGTATTCTTTGAATTCATCTAATAGGTACTTGCTACCTTGGTTACATCAAATTCATTTCATCTTCATTCAAACTTTGGTTCTAAATCAAAATTGTGAAATCTTTGAATATTTCAACAGTTTCTAAGGTGAAGGGAAGAAATCTCATATCACAAATATTCATCAATTGATATCACATATAATTATTGTTTATTATGATACAAATGATCCACATACATCATTATGTATGAGATCTTGAATACATGTGCATCTTACACCATTCCCAAAGAAGGGTGTATCAGTCATTTTGCTTTGAATCTCTATTCACAAGTTTGTAAGTTTGAACCTTCAGACAATCTAAAGTTCTATATCTTATAAGTCTATTAATCTTATCAATAGACATATGTCCAAGGCCTGATGCTAGATCATTGTCAAACTATCATCCTCTTGTTGATTTTTTAGGGTTTAAATTTTCAATATTAGAAATTTTAATAAACCATTCATTAATATTCTAATTTAGCAGTGTCCTCTAGATGTTAGATTACTATCTAAAATATATCCACCATAACTCTTTATGATAGGTTTATTCCATAATGGATAATTATTTCTAACAAGTTTAGAAATAAATAATGAATGTATTCTAATATCTGTGTCATATAGACATTCTCTAAGACCGATGACTCTCCCACTGAAAATATGTAGTCATTCTATCCAATGGAGATTGTTGCAGCAATTGCATCGAAACCCATGTTTACTACTTTTAAACCTTAAGATTAAATTTTCCAATCTTCTACAACACGTACAACTAATTGCAAGTAATATTAGAAGAATGAAATACTATTATAGGACTTTGATCTTGTCTAGTAAGTTGATTCAATGACTATATGTAGATGTATAATATGTGTTTAACCACCAGGAAGTGGGGCAAGGCAGTCATGTGGTCTCATAAGGCGGACCACAATCATTGAAGTGATAGCTCACTAAGCTCAATGATAAAAACAACAATTAACCAACACAATATAAGAATCGATCAATGAAAGCAAGTGTGAATATGGATCAAAATTTATTATACCCTACAAACAAGTGTGTATAGTTGACAATCAGGTAGGGTCGAACATAGGGAGACAGGACGTAGCAGGTATTATTTAAATAAATAAATAAGGCAAGCGTATATAAATGTGCACAAAATCAATCAATGTGTTAGTGGGATTTTAATCAAATAAAATAAATCTTTTTTCTCTTTTTTATATTATATTTTTTTAACTTCTAATTGTTAGATTTTTATTTTCTTTTTAATTTTATAATATTTTATAATATATATATGTATAATAGGATATATATATATATTGGAATATAAGGTATATAAATGTTATACAAGTAATATATAATAAGATATATGTAATAATTACAAAAAATCGGAGAATAACGAAAAAGAATAGTTTTTTATTTTTTTGAAGTTTTTTAAAATATATTTATAGTAAATACTAATAACATAACCTAAATATAATAAGATATTGATATATATAGGTTATATAAGGTATACTATATATAAATATAGATAAAAATATGCAAAAATAGACAAATAAAATCTTTTTATTTTTCAAATATTTTCTATTTTTATGGATTTTTTTGGGAATTTTTAAAATTTTTTTTATATTTGTAATATTATAAAACTAGTGAAACATGGACTGTTTAATAGATCCAGAATTGATTTTGAGATTTAAAATAAGGAAATGGTCTCAAAATTTCTCCAAATCAATTCCAATATGTATATAATATATAAAAATATAGAACATAAACTAATATTTTTGTATTTTTCAAAAATATTTTGCAAAGTTTTTAGAGTTAGCAAGGGTTTGCTAATTTTTAGAATATCATTTGATATTTTATTTGTGGTTTTTATTCTATAGCTATAAAATAGAGTAAAAACAATATGTATTTTTTTGGAATTTTTCAAAAAGGTTTTATAATATTTTTGTATTTTTTAATTCAAATAAGGGAATAAAATAGCTCCAAATGATCTTTGATATATAATAGTGATAAAGCTCGGGTTTCGTGAGTGATGAATCCATGATTCATCTAATTTGTAGGGACATATTAGCAAAATCCCCTTAACAAATCACTAATTAAATCCCCTAACATGTGTTAATTAACAATCACTAGCATTGTTTAATTTAGGGTTAAATTCTGTAATAACATGTGTTGAAAACTTGATTGAGATTATTATTTTATGTACAAAAATTATTATTTTAACTTAATTCTTTTTCTATTATTTTCCACTACTAATTACCTAACTTGGCATAAAGAATCAAAACCCATAAAAATCACAAAATAAAGATAACACAAAATTCTGGCATTGTTTATTTTGTGCTTATTTTATATTTATCGTTTTTATTTTACCTTTTTCTAGCCTACAAAAAATCCATCAAATTAGATTAATTATGTATATATTGTATATAAATTAATTTACTAATTAAAATCAATTAAAAATATAAAAAAATCACTAATTGCAAATATACATTAAAATGAACTTAAAATAAAAAATAATGTAAGGAGGAAATGGTAGTAATTTAATTAACTTGTTTTTCGTGATTTTAATGAATTAAATAAAATATATAGAGGGGTAAAAATGAATAAATTGTGTTATGCAAATGTATATATACCTATATATACAACACCTAAATTTTAATATATTATTTATACAAACATACATATAATTTATTAATTTAATAATTTACAATTTGTTGCACTGATTTTAATTATATTTATTTTTTATTTTTATGAGATGATTTATCAGGGTAAATAAATAATATTATTTTATACTATGCACAGTGATACATATACAATATGTACATGATTTTATTTTTGTATATTTTTTTGATTTTGTGATTTTTATTTGTATTTTATATAAGTCAAATACAATATATACAAATAGTTTAAAATACAATACAAAAAAAATAAAAATAAAATAAATGTACAAATTATATACGAATAATTTACATAGACATATTGTATAATAACACCCCAAAAAGCCACATTTCACACCTTAACTCTGATTTCCATGAAACCACTTTCATTTTAAAGATTATTTAATTTTGATTACAATGAAAGTTCAGTTGGATTAATTTTGTGTTTTGATGGAGAAGATATTGATCTGACATGTTGAGCTTTGCAGCTTTTTCATAGTGTTGTTATTTACACAATGTACAGGGGTTCTTCTTGCAATTATTTTTATTGTTTACAACTTATTTTTATATAAAAGTTTTAGAAGAAAGAATTTTTATTTTAGATAAATTTTGTTATAGACAAATTAGTGTAAGTAATGTTTATTATATATAGCAGTGCACAAGTGATAAATATACACAAATGCATATCGGTTTTCTTGATTTTCTGGCATTTAGGCATTATCTCCCTATAGTTTATTCCTTGTTGATCAGGTAGTCTTGACCTAATCTCAGGGTCAGAGTCAGAATGTCTCTGTTACATGTATTTAATCTTTGGTTTTTTTATTTTTCCTCTATTTCTTTATTTTTTTGTTTTAGGTTAAAGTAGTGATAAATATACAATATCTAGACAAGTATGAGGGTTATTAAAATGAGAGATTTATTGATATTTACAAGTGTTTAATAAGGGATTTTAAGCTAAAATAAATGAATAAAAAAATAAAATGCAGATTCATCATCCCTCTATACTTTACCTTTGATGGTCCCTTAACAAACAATAATTTCAAGAATAAGTGACTGAAAGAAAATGAAAAGGAATAAAGGAAAAATAAAGAACTTAGAACAATATTGTTATTAAACTTATCTTTATAAAATCGAAGTATGGAGCTTGGTCAGACTTTTGGATTATTAGTTTATCAGAACTTTATTGCGAATAAGACTTATGACTCAACAACCCTCAAGTTCCACAACTTTATGTTCATGTACCCTCAATAGTCAGGTCAGAACATGTCTACATACCCAAACTCTTATGACTATGATTCTTTACTTGTACTGTGTAAGTGAAAGATAGCTCCCCACTTCAGAAATGACATAGCAATAACCTCTTCTAACAAGGTAAGTCTAATTCCCTGGTCTAGCTACTCTTTCCTCGAGGAGCGGGGTATTCCCTTCCATGTTTATGTCCAACCAGCTCAAGAAAAGAGGGTAGAGAAGAGAATGTACTGTGGCTAGTGTAGACACATATCGTTAGAGCTTGACCAGTGTAGCCAAGTCTCCTGCTGCAGGATTCCTTGGTACAATACTTTGAGGCATATGCCTTGCTTATGAGACATTTTTTCATTTTTTTGACTATATACAAAGGTGCAACATGTACATAAGGAGCTTTTCTTCTTGAAACAGTAGACTATCACTCTTTTGAAGCTTTACAGTATCTCATCTTTAGACGTCAACGCCACTAGACTAGGTTGAGGAACACTGGCCACTTATTGTGATTGTGAATGTTTCTACTCGTGTGTTTCCCCATGCTAAAGGATTCTGACTCATCACCACTTCATATGTGTTGAGCTACGTGTAGAGTGCTTGTCTAAGTTAAGCCATTGTCTAAAAGGGTTATGCGTGTGTTGATAAATATTCTACTTAGACCAATCAAGATGACATGTGAACATAGACTTATGAACTCAAAGAATTAAGTCACTTGACTTGAAGAGTCCTAACTCTAGTTCCTATAAGGTTCCTTTGAAATTAAATGAGTCAAGGTCTTAAGCAAGCTCCATTCTTCGATTTTATTCCAGACTAGTTTAAATGTCAATATAAGTTTGAAAAATTACATGCAAATGCAAGAAATATATACAAAACACTTAAAAAGGAAAAGAAAATAAAAGGAAAAACTTTTTGATAAAGTTTTCGAAGAGTATTGCAACTTTTTATGGATTTTAAACATTTTACTGTTTTTTAAGAAAGAAAAGAGTTAGTGGTTTTAACGTATTTACATGGGTTAGCAAGGATTATGTACACATTTACAATGATTTTATACGAGTATAAATACAAGAATTATACATGTTTTATACAATATTTTATTTTACAAAAAGGATTTAGTACATATTTTACAAAAGGATTTTATAAAAGTATTTTATATATATAGAATTTTATAGAAGTAATTACAACCTTTATACACACTTGGATTTTACAATTTTATTTCCATTTATTTCTCAATTCCACCCATTTTAGTCGTCTAGCGTATTCTTCGTGTGCCCTAATTGGTTGATACCAGTTCTGTTGACCTAGGTCCACTCCCCATTTAATGCCCCTTCTCACTTATTCCGCTCGAATATCTTCCTTTCCAATTTTTTCCCGCATGTTCTGGTCAGTAACTCTGTCCGCCTTCTTTTCCTAACTTTCAGCCCAATCAACTAACTCCACCGCTAGATTATCCAATTCATCAATCATGGCTCGATTTGCACTCTTTTGAATTTCAAAATATCACCAGACTCATGCCCATATATACTTCCATATCTCCATCTTTTCAAGGTTGATCGATTTTCCAAGCAAATTTTCACCTGAGGGTGGCTCCAAGGAGTTGAGGTTGTGCCAGGGATTTGTTCCCTTCATCCAGGAGTATGAAGGTCTACTGGATAGCTAGATCCACTATGCCGTAGGAGTTCTCAGCTGTCCCATTCCAACTCTCCGTGCCACGCTGCAGATCAAGGAGAACCACTTCTTTCATTCATGCTTACATAGAATAGGTAGTTTGCATTCAATTTAGCATTTGCTTTTTCGTTTTTTTCATGTAATTAGTTCAAATCCAATCTTTATCTTTGCCTCCTATCTGAAAGATCAGAGGTGTTCTGATCATTGAATCATAATTACAACCCCATTATCACGTTCACCAAGCTTTCTTCGTACTCTTCGCAAAACCTGATCACCGCAGATTGCTTTAGGTCTGAGATTTAGCCTCCACTCCAACCATCACCACTGGAGGCTATCCATCCATGTTGATTTTCTTCATTTTCGCAAATAAAGTTAGCTAGAGAGTCCCCCTCTATGCATTGATCCACTTGTAGGTGCTGGAAATACTTTTCGCACAAAAGGGATATTTAAATGCTAGAAAAATAATTCATTTATTAAACTACGATCTAAAATTGTATGATAATGAAAATGTTACCTACATACCTCAAATGGTCAATGGCCTTAACAACCTTGTTGAAAGAGCCTAAGTTTGAATGAATATCATCCACCTTATTCACCATACAAACTTAGTCTTGGATACATCGGATATCGGCATGTTGCATGTTGAGGGTATCTCAAAAAACTAGATGCTCCATTAGAACTAGTAGAGGATGTGAACTTAGGTGGCAAACCACCCAAAGTCTGCCTTCTATTAGGCCCCACCTCACGCTCACTGATGACTTCTTTCCATAAACTATCATTGAAGTCTATTTCTTCATCGGAAATGGAAACACCAAACTTGGCTCTATACAGGTCCATGTAACGATTCTACAAATTATTTTTTTAGTGTAATATGAAATAACTAAAAATATATAACTGATAAGCAACATACCAACACCGCCTTTGATTCAGGTGTAGCCAATTCCCCCCCACTTGTATGAGTCGCGGTCCACCATTTGATAAACGTTGGAGGGCGTTTATCAGCTCCAAGCTATAATGCCAACATAATAGTCGTCAACACAAATTTACAAATGATAATGTAAAATCAAACTTTGTTATTTATACATACCAGTTCATGCCTTACAGTTCCATGGCTCTTCGATCCACTAGTTGATCTAATACTCTATTTCCCTCTATTTATCTTCCCTTCTTCAGACCTCTTCTGAAATTTTTCTTGAATGAAAAGGTCACAATAGCGACTCCACCTCACTGGAGTGCATTACGATGGCACGCATAATTTTGCTCTTTCCCAATATTCCGCACCATCCAGCTTCTTGATTGCAGCTTTTCTTTCCCTGCAAACATTATCCTTTACTCGGTCTGTTGCTAGCTTTACTAGAGCAAATCGATACATTTCTTTTGTATGACCAGGTGGCAGCGCATACAGGTTTTGCACATCAAGTTTTAGTTACAAATAATTATTTTGAAAATAACCAATAGATAACATCACGTAATGAATCTTACATAAACACCATTTAAGATTCGCTCTTGTTCCTCTGGAGTCATGCAACTCCATCTATAATCCGAGCAATCTTGCATAGCTCTGAAGGCCTTCGTGAGTGCTTGGGCCATAGCATGCTGATTATCAAGTGTGTACCTGAATTTCAAAATTACTTATTAAAAATAAATAAGCATGATAAATAAGCAAGCATATATAGTAATTAAAAGAACTATTTATAAAGTAGATACCCATCTGGTAGAAATTGCAAGTATTTCCGAGGATCTTGAGTTGGGGGCGGGACTTGACGTTGAGGAGTGTCATGGGGCTGGGAAGGACCCTGAGTAATGGGTGGACCTGAACCTAGTGGAGGATGTTGAGGAGGAATCTAAGGTTGGCCAGGACTATGATGATGGGTAGAGGATTGTGGAGTGGGATGGCAAAAGCGTGTAACACTTGGAGGTGTTCCTGCCAACGAAATGTAAAGTACATATTGCGAAGGAACTTCTACACCAGTATCAAGCATATAGGAAACAAGCCTTGCGACATCTTCATTTTGCTCACCTATTGTAGAAACAAGCATGTAAGAAATATAACTATTTTTTAAAAAAAATATTACTACAAGGAATCATACCATCGATGTCTGGAGTACATCGATCTGAAATACGATCATCATCATGATGTGTTTTACTCCCGCTCCCTCTAGAACCTCGTCCACGCATCATACGCATTTCCTATAAAGATCAACATGTTATGATATGAAAAATTAAGAAGGAGATACTACAAATAAATAAATTATTAAACTTCAATTTTAATCAACTTACAATGATACTATGGGTATACTGCTACATTATGTGGTCGCTCAAAGTCTGGAACAAGTACAGTTGACAAGTCATCTATATTCAATTGGTCATTAGAATATGTATAAATGTGTGACATCTTCTTTAAAACCGTAAAACAATCATCTCTTTTTCGCTTTTTCCACTAGTGGAACATAACATATCTGATCAACTTGTGAAGTAAGGACATAAGGTTCAAATCTTCGAATATATTTTCGGGCAATGACATCTACAATATCATGTATTTGATCAACAACCACACCATATTGTGGATCATACCGGTCACAAGAAAATAAGAAGACCTTATTAGGAGGTGGCATATGATATTCAAGCTCAAGCTCCTCCTTAAAAATCCCGTAATAATTCAAACTATCCTCATCATAACATGATCCTTATACCATAACACCGGAGTTGTATGTAGTTAAGCTTGTAGTTGTATCCACACAATGAAATCTACACCCATTGGCAAAAAACCACCGTACGACATCGCCAAATGATTGGGACCAAGTGATAGGTCATTGAGCATCTTGTGTTTAGGATCTGTTGGATCAATCAACTTTACACGCTCTTTAAACCAATTTGAGAATTTCTTCCTGAATTCATCCACAACTTCATCTTCAGTAAATGAAGGATTCTCTACCATTAACTTATTCTTGAACTCCCTACAGTTAGAGAAAATCATTTTATGAACTGAAGATCCTAGCATAAAAAATGAATTGAATAAGATGTATACATACTCTGCAAATGGTGTTACTTCGTCTGTGTTGTCTAGAACATAAAGCTTAGCAGCTTCTTTCTCTTGGGTGGTCATCATTCATGATTTTCTTTTTTTTAAAAGGTCGACCGCGTGTTTCAAAAATGAAGAGGCCAACAACACGTTCATTTTCAATGTACTCATTACCATGGGACGATTATGAATGGTTTCAATGTCGTCAGACAAGTTTCGAGAACAAAAGTTAGCCACCTCTTCGAATATGTACTGAGCACTTATTGAGCCTTCAATCTTGTTCTTACGCACTTTCCTCTTCAAGAAAAACAGATACCTATTATCATGTCAGTTTACATTGTTAGAAAAAGTACACTAGATATACTATATTAAATAACATTATAAGTCATACCTTTAAAAAGGGTACATCCAACGATATTTGACCGGTCCACCAACTTTAGCTTCGTAGGGAAGGTGCACCATTAAATGTTCCATTGAGTCAAAAAAGCAGGTGGAAATATCTTCTCAAGATTGCATAGGATAAGAACTACATTCTCTTCAAGTGTTGCCATATCTTCAACTTGTAACTTTGAAGAGCATATGCATTTGAAGAAGTTACTCAACTCCATTAATACATCATGTACTCCCTTCGGTAGTAATCCTCTAAAAGCAAGGGGCAATAGTTGTTCCGTAAATACATGACAGTCATGACTTTTCATATCCTTGAATATGTTTATCTTCAAATCAACAAGTTTTGAAATGTTAGACGAATAACCATCTGGCATTTTTAACTTACTTGCCCATTCACATGCATATTTCACTCGAACTTTACTTAAGCAATATTTTGCCTTTGGCATATGAAAGCGACCATCATCAGATTCTACCAACCCTAACTCAGGACGTGCACAAATCATCACTAAGTCTCTACGAGTATTCTCTGTATCCTTTGTCTTGCCCTTCACATCCAATACTGTATAAAATACATTATCAAAGACATTTTTCTTTATGTGCATGACATCCAAATTATGTCTGATGAGCAAATTAGGCCAATATGGTAGTTCCCAAAAAATGCTCATTTTTGTCCAGTTGTGGCTATCACCAAATCCAGGAAGAGGTTGTACACAATCATCCGAATCTTTTAACTCTAACAGCCTCTACAATATTTCAAATCCTGATAACCTTATTGGTGGATCTGAATCATCAATTTTATTTATTTTGAATGCCATCTTTTGTTTCCTATATGGATGATCTTTTGGCAGGAACTGCCGATGTCAGTCAAAGAAGCATGGCTTGCGACCATACTGAAGTTGAAATGCTTTTGTTTTTACCATGCAATATGGACAACTTCTCTTACCATGCGTGCTCCAACCTGATAGCATTCCATATGCTGGAAAATTACTAATGGTCCACAATAAGC
The DNA here is from genome assembly GCA_037367405.1 of Ottelia alismoides. NCBI lineage: Eukaryota > Viridiplantae > Streptophyta > Magnoliopsida > Alismatales > Hydrocharitaceae > Ottelia > Ottelia alismoides. The sequence continues at coordinate 499,272 of JAZKJV010006501.1, forward strand.
CCACTCTCATCTGAAATTTACTTTTGCTGATAGCATCATAAGTTTCCTGACCTTTATCCCAAAGTTCCTTTCATTCATCAATTAAAGGACGGAGATATACATCCAAATATTTTCCTGGAGATGTTGGACCAGGCACAAGCAAAGATAAGAACATGTATTGTTTCTTGTTACAAAACCAAGGTGGAAGGTTGTATGGTATAATAATAACTGGCTAACATGAGTAATCTTCCCCCGGCCATGTGGATTAAACCCATCAGTGGACAACCCAATTACAACATTCTTCTTATCAATGGAAAAGATGGAGGATGAATCTATCGAAGCACGCCAACAAGCTGAATCAGAAGGATGTTCCATATAGTCACCACGTGCATGATCTGCATGCCAAGTCATGTCTCTAGCTATTTCTTTGAAATAATATAGCCTCTGTAAATGTGGTGCTATAGGAAAATAACGAAACACCTTCTGTGGAACATTTGATTGCATATTGGGTTTGAATCGAGGTTCGCCACAATCTGGACATTCAGTCGCATTCTTATATTCATCTCTATAGTATAAAATGTGATGGTTAGGACAAGCATCAATTAACTTGGCTGATAATCCAAGTGTACACATCATTGTTTTAATCTTGTAGTAGGATCCTGGCAAAACATTATCCTCTGGAAGCATTCTTTTTATGATCTTAATCATGGCATTGAAACTAACGTCAGTCATATTATATTCAGCTTTTATCGTCAACAACTCTGTAACAGCTGATAGGAGTGAAAATGTCTTGCAACCTTCCCGTAATGGTTCCTCTGCCATCTGTAAGAGTTCAAGAAAGTCTTTATATTCCTCATGGATTTCTTCATCATCACAACCCTCCATAGAAGGATAAAAATTCAAACATGATGCATCCATCACCATCTCAACAAAAGGATTGTCCGGAGTCTGAGATCTCTCTTTGTAAGTAGTACGTGTCTCTCCATGTGCATACCAAGATGTGTAATCATCGACAAAACCCTTCATGTACAAGTGTGCTGCCACAATGTCTCTAGCTTGTTTCTTCATCAATTTGTATTGCATACACGGACAAATTATCTTCCCATCTACATCGACTATTCCATCTCCTTGGGCATATGCAAAATAAGAAAGCTTTCTACACCTAGGAGAAATGGCATGCAAATAGATCCATTCACTAAGCGATTGTACACCCAATCCCTTGCTGCATCCATTGTTCTACCTACAATGCATCCATAATAGGTAATTAGACACATGGTTTGATAGAATAAAAGATTTTCCTCTATTCGATAACATACTCACATCTAAACCAATATGCTTCCTAAATTAGGTATACAATATAATTGCATTCAGTCCGTCCCATCAAGCATGACGACTTGATCAATTAACATTAGCATTACTGTGCATACAACATTATGATATAGATGACCTTGTTTGCGATCATTGTCATATTATTTCTGCACAGGACAACTATGCATTTGTTGTCCATATCCTATATGTTATAGGACTACAAAGTCATATTATATTATGAGAAAGGTCCTTGTGGCATATATGTGCAAATCCTTCTATGTAACTCAAAACATCCAACTGGATAGTCAATTACATCACTTGGCCTCAGATATTTTTTTGCAAAAATATATTTCTTATTTCTAATCCTATTCATAAATATTACATATGGGTCAAATCTACACAGATAACAAGATAGATCATTTAAAACTTGACATTGTTGATATGTCTTGGATCCTAACCAAATAGCCAAGCTAAAGAACCTTGTATGCTGCCTTCCTGCCGTATCATACCCCAACAAGCGAGCATGGGGGGTCTAGGGGCGAGCAGGTGCGCTCCCCCTGCGGGGTGTGGGGGCAGCGCCCCCGGCAAAAATTTTTGCAACAAGCCTCGTGTATCAGACCAAGTTCTTCACCTTTGTTGTCCTTGAGTTTTTGCAACAAAAACAAGTGACTGCGATCTATCTGAGATAGTGTGGATATCATCGAAATCATCCATTTCTATGCATTTTTTGATCTCTATACGCGTAACCTTAATAGTCATCTTATCACCAGAACATCAATCTTAATGATTTTCCTTTTTTTCAATATCGGTAACCTAATATACATACTAGTACCAAAATAATGGAGTTTGTGAGACCCAACATGTGCTATTTGTGTTAAGATGACAATGCTCTTCATTATACTCGTAATTAAAAATAGACTATTGCAGGAGTAGAACATTTCATAAATTGAAGGATGTACATCAACGAAGAAGTTGGGTCACCTGTCCGAAGAAGACGATGACACACAACTAGGAGGCCGTGAAGAGCGACGGAGGGCTTGTCGCGGGGAGGGCTTGCGTAAGGAGTCCTTCACGTCGGTCGCGCAACAGCGAGGCTAGAGGGAGGGGTGCACGGGAGGAAGGGGGCATGTAAGAGGGAGGGGTTGAGGTCTTCGATTTGGGGGAAGGGGTGGTGGAGAAGAGAGAGGTCAGGGGCAGGAGACGGCTAGGGATGGGACGAGGGGGCATTTCGGCAGAAGGATGTCTGCAAGAGAAAGGGTATAGGGTTTTGAGGGGAAGGGGCGGCAAGGAAAATATTTGGCGAAAAATTTCACCCAAAATTTGCGATTATATCGCAACGACAGCGTGGTAGTAACGTGGTCGCAGGTAGTTACTACCAAAAGCGCGTCTACATGTAGTAGCAACATTCGCGTTAAAATATCGCTACTACAAATGTGGTAGTATGGTAATCGCAAAATAGTGGCAATATAGTTTGTGACTACATTACCACCGACAGTAGTAGCAACATTGTGGTCGCAAAAACACCATTTTCTTGTAGTGTTCTTTTCTTCGACGAGAAAAATCTTTTTGATCGGTTTTAGTTTTTAGTTTTTTATTTGATTTTAAAATTTTGATTTTCAATTTATTTTTCAAAGGAATAAATTTGCAACAATTGATCTGCAATATAGTATGTAGGTGATAGAAAAAATATAGTGATACTATATAGTAGATGAATCGCTCAAGCAACATGCTCGTAAAAAACTCAAAAAGAAATCAAAACGATTTGATAAATGAATAATAAAATCCCAGAAAAATGCGATAAAAACTTTAGAGAGTCAATTGAAAATAAAATGTAGAAAAAGAATGTGTTGAAAATAAAGTCCAATGGTCCACAATAGTCCAAAATTTAATGTAGCAATGTGTAAAAAAATACAACAAAAGAAAATAACGAAATCTTCCAATTAGGTCCCAGGCCAGGGAACTAATTGCAAGAGAAATTAGAAAATCTTTACACTTGGGTCCCTGTACGGGGACCTAAATACAATATTCGAAAAGTCTTGGAGAAGGGATGAACAATCTAGAAATCACGAGGGTTTCTAAGCAATTTTTCCACCGGTTGGTTCTGGAACAGTTGATATTAGATTGCGATGGTCGATCTGAGCCATAAGATGCAAACACGTGGCAACCACTTGTGTCGCGTGTTCTTGAGCTGTGTACTTCCCCAAATTCTCTCGCAGCGGCGGCTATTAGGTTATCCTCTTCGATCTCTGGCGACTCCTAGCGTTGACCGACCTCCCGTAGGGCTAGAAGGGGTCTCCTCCCCCTTCGAGCTCACCTACGACAAGGGAAAGCAAACTAAGGAATCAATGAGAGCGGATTGATGGCCAGCTAGGTTGGCCTCCTGGAACGAGACTGATTTGCTGCTCGAAGCCTTCAATCAGCGAAGAAAGTATGACTCTAGATGATGAAATTAAAGGTGAATGCACTCTAGAAGCTTGTGAAGAGCTGAAAATGAGATACTACTACTCAATTTCGTAAGGAAATCATCCACAAATTGAATGTTCTTGCAGTTCTAAGAATGGGTTCGAGGAAGAGGATTTTTAAATGAAAATTGGATGAGATTTGAAATGAATCAAAAGGGGATTTGATGTGTGGGTTTGTTATGGTGATTAGATGTACTAATAGAATGATTAATTGAGCTAATGGGGGCATGATAATCGATGAAATCAGAAGATGAATGAGGTTTACTTGGTATTGAGGATTTCAGACCCTTGATGATCGCTCGAAGATCGGTGATTGCCGGAGCTCTACGCACACGCTGGCGGTGATGCAAGGCGGAAAAACACATTGGAATCTTCCTCCATCACCCTCCTTCCATGAGGGGTGAACTTCTGGTCCTGTCACGACCGGAGCGAGGTGGAGAAAATTGGTTGACAGCCACTGTTCAGGTGGTTAGGTAAGAGTTAGGTATGAATGGATGGAAGTTGGGGTCATTAAATATAGTGATCGAAGGTAGTTTTCGATTGATATGATGGTAGGAGTGTAGGAGGTTAGTTAGGTCTAGAATCTGAAGGGTAAGGATTGAAGACTAGATGAAAAGTGACGATGGAAAAAAGATTGAAGATCGGGTGTTAGAACAATCTCCAACCAACAACCTTCTTGAGGAAGAAGGTTGTGAATAATATTATTTTAAATAGGAATAAAACGAAAAACATGTCTAATTAATTTATCTAATTGATGGTATGATTTATTTTTATAAATAGTATACAGTTTATAAAAATATGAATATAATATTAATATATATATAGTATACTTAATAAATAGGTTTTCTGTTTTAAATTCAATACTTTAATAAAGAATATATATTATTTTTATATTTATTATATAATAATAAATAGGAGTAGTATGAATTTTTATGGATTTTTAAAATTTTGTTTATACATATTAATAATTACAGATATATATTTCACAATTCACATTATCTATAATTTAGGGTTTTTGAATTATTTAACATATTATATAAAGATTTTAAAATATAAAAAAAATTTATAGATAAATAACAAGATCAATAAATAAATAAAAATTTAAAATCAATTATACTATAAATATTTGTTGAGAATAAATTAAATAGCCTAAAAACCACTTATCATTAGGTCCCAAAATCGACTTTTTGCAAACGGACTCCGATTTTAGTGAAATCACCTTCCTTAATTACATAATATTATTTAATGATCTCTAAAGATGAGTAAAGTGAAATTGTAGTAAAGATGAAGAAGTTATGAGGTTCAGAAGTTAAAAAATTGGTAATTTAAAAGTTGGATTTTCTTGGCATATATAAATGTTAGAAAATTTTTATGATTTTTATATTTTTATATACATTTTAAGGATTGCATAAGAAAATAGTTTGGTGAAAAATATATACCAAATGAATTTATTAAAAGTCATTGAATTTTAATGAATAAATGATAAAAAGGAATAATGTTCGATGTACATAATTAATTATTTTTATTTTTTTTCTTATCTCCCCCTACTTTATTGTCTATTGATCATTCCATGCTGATTTGATCTAGAGGATTAGGTTATATAAACATATCTTTCAGTTATATTTATATTTAATTTAGTCACACTGTACAATAAATACATATTACAGTCTGCCTCATTTTATTTTCTTTCTTTTTATTATTTTATTTATTTACATGTTTTTGATGCATAAAAGTGTATTTTTATTCATTAATGATATTTTTATAAGAAATGATATGACGTGGATATTTACATGTATTTGTTAAGTGTTTTAAGACAAAATACACACAAAATGTTAATGAATCATGGATTCATCAGGATTGTAAGTGGTCAAAAATCAAAAATGGTGAGGCAGACACTTCCATTGTGCTCAGCTCATGTTTTTGGAGCCAAGTGTCCTTGACATTGAAGATCTTATCTCCACTAGTATGCCTCTTGCGTGTGGTTGATGGAGAAAGGAAGCCATCAATGGGCTTTGTATATAGAGGATTGGAGGATGCAAAAAGGGAACTAAAGGCTATTTTTAAACATGTTGAACATTCCTACAAGGCCTTTATAGATGCCATTACCTTGAAGAAGAAAGTAAGATTGGATAGCCCCCTCCATCTAACAACTTTCTATCTCAATCCCTTACAGGGATAGAGATGCAATTTATAAGGATATCTTCATCGTTGATTGTTCAATAGAATGCATGGAGATTTCTTATATCTTGAGTTAAAGATTCAGGATGCCAGCATCAAGAAAAAGATTTATATTTACCGAAGGGGAGATGGGACGTTTGGATAGCAAATGATTGTCAAACAAAGATCTACCAATGATGATAATTTCAATCTCGGTAATATATCTCAAGCTTATTATCGACTTTAATGTTTGTAGGTTAGATTTACTATTTTATAACAAATTGATTACCTAATCTCTTATAGCTCATAGGTGGTTGTTATATGATTCTCAAACACCCTATTTCAAAGAACTAGCTTTCAAAATTCTGAAGTTGACATCCTCTTCATATGGTCGTAAGATCAATTGGAGCTCATTAACGGTGATATAACTCTTACCATTAGGGTGTACAATTGAATACATTCATTGTGACATTATAATTTATCATTGACCAATTTTAAATATTCTTACTGCAGATTCACACGAAAAAAGAAACAAACTAGAAACCAAGAGATTGAATGATTTGGTTTTTGTAAAATTCAATTCAAAGCTGAAGGAGCGTCAATCACTAAATTGGAGTAATCCATTAGTTTCAAAGGATAGAACACATGATTGGATTGGTGTCAATGAAGAAGAAGAAGAAAACTTCCAAGGGCCATGGCTCATGTGGAACTTGGTTGCAGAAGTTCATTGAGAACAGGAGGAGCTAAAGGAATGCAAAAGCTTTGTCAACTTTGGATGATGAAGAAGATTTTATGAGTAATAGAGAAAGCGATGATTATATTCCAACTATCAATTTTGAAGATAATTTACATTAGAATTTAGTAGTTGATTTATAACTTTATATATTATAAAATTCTACATTTGGAAACATATATTGATATCTGAAGGAACTATGTATCTTTTTATTGCGGTCCTTTTAATTTTTAAAAGTATGTGTATGTGGGAATCTAATGAAACATGTAGTTTTTTATCTATGACATCACAATTAAATATATATTTTTAAATATTTTTAATTAAAATAATCCAAATCACGTAATAAGCATATACTTCCGCATATCCGCTTACTCGCTCGAGATCGCCTAATCGAACAAATACCGCATATAGACTTTCTAAACCTTTCACCTTGCAAGTCTAACTTGCATTTCCTAATTCAGTCTTTAATACCTGAGCCCAGCACCTCTAAGGGCGATGTTGAATTGTTGGTAATTGAACCAATCATCAACAAGAATAGTACTCACTATGCACAATCTAATACCGCCTCAATTATATGAGAAACAATATGAGGTCACTATGCATACGATCTGTCTCTTTTGAGAAGCGAAGATCCCGATCCATATGCGCTTGTACACCAGAGCTATGACTTCACATAGGCGTCACCAATGTACAATCCATGACAACGAAATCCTTTGCTTGATGGGAGACCATGATGTCAACTTATGATCCTCCATACCCCATTTAAAATTTTGATTAATTATTTTGAATCAAATTATAATGATTAATTCTTCCAAGAGAATTACGGTTCTAGTAATAATACACTACTTTTTAATTAGACTAGAATAATTTAATCAAATTAAATTAATTATCGATCTAATGTAATAAACAAATAATTTATTTTTCTTGATATTACTATATAGTATATGCCCTAACATTTATACAATTGTATTATTCTAATTAGTTCTTTAAAGTATGCAAGGACTTCTCATGATACCCATCATTGAAATGGATCAAGACAGCTCTGACAAAGTGTGATAATTGGGAGCGCTTCCACTGCAAATGCAGCGTAGGGTGATAATTAGTTAACTCATTATCATATCCACAACCTAGCTACCATCATCAAATCGATTCAAGACAACACGATTGGTATAAGTTTTACTAAGATGTTTTATCGATCATATGCTCTTGATGACCAGTATAATAATATATAATAAATTCTCAGAAACATAGGTATATTGAAATATTTTTAATGTCATAAATTACTAGTCATATCAATCAAACAAGTTTGGTTTTGCGTTAAAAGTTGTACGACAACTATTGTAGTAAGAACTAGGGTTTTGTCATAAAACATTCATACAATGGAGGTTTATGATTATCAAATATTTCTATAAAGATATGAAATATCATTTAATCATACCATATTCATAATCTTCTTCCAGATCTTGCAGACCTCTCATAGATGCTTGATTAAATTAAGATCACAAATCTAATCTTCTTATTGCATCTGAATCACATTCAGATCAATGTCCAACTTTTGGACCAAGATTAGATCACTTCTCTACTAAGAGGAGTCACTAAAATCCAAACCAGTTTCATCTCTCCCTAGGAATGGAAGCGTCATGGTTATACAATCGGTTATGATCACATCACCCTTAGGTATTCGTAATACCCGTACATCCTACATACTGGAAGACCAAGAATAAACCCGAAGTATTAGATCAATTTTACACTGTCTACTTCAGGGATTTATCATTAAGTTTCTCATTTGACTATTGGGAGTTGATATCGATCATATACTTTCCAAAAACATATATCATACCCAGGAGTTGATCATATACTTTCCAAAAGCGTATATCAAGCCTACAAATTCAGTCAAGCTTCCAAAGTGAGACGAATGTGCATGGAATTTGATTCTTCCCAATATCTCATGAGTGAGATCATGTCTTTCGGTTCAGTAAGTGAACCTGTATGATCCCTTTGAGAGATTGTAGTATTCATATGCCCTTGTATGCACACCAGCGCACCGGTGTATAGACCTTGATTAGGTTATCAACCTATTGGTCTGTGAAATGTTCATACTCAGACGTATAGTAATACATCTATCTCTGGTTAGAGGATGTGCACCTATATCGTGATAGCATATGACATAGGTCTTTGGTTATCTCAATCTCATTAAGCCAACTCTTTGATATAACTTATCTAATACCTCCGAATCTCTATTCCTTGACAGAGGACCTGCATTAAGTTGTCAGTTAGATATCAACTTTTAGAGAAAGGATTGTCATATCCTTCTCAACCTGGAGATTAGCTCTTAATAATCATTTAACAGTGCTTGATGAGTCCTCAATTCACCTCTTTAGATATTCATCCAAGCACTAACATCTATGATTCATCAATTGAATCAATAGTTGTATGATTATTAAAATGACCATGGTACATAAACCTAATTATTTTAAGGGACCTATTATGCAAATTAATTATTCTTCATTTCAGATCAGTGAATGAAATTTGCAATATCATTTATTGCATAATGGCTCGTTGTGGGCTCGCATGTCCAGCAATCTCCCACTAGCCTAAAGAGTCATTAATGTGCTAATCATTAAACCCACACTTATTTGAAAATCATGGGATATATATAAAAATAGCTAGGTAAGCTGATCAGTCACTCTATTCCCAAGAGACTATACCAAGTCCTTTTACGACACTTGCATATCTCCTAGTAACAGTGCTCGCATCCAATGCGAATGTTGCATCTTATGCATCAATACTCAATGTTGTCAGTTATAGCACCCTTGATACTATAGATCAATAATTGTTATAACCAATATGTATTTTCTATCATCCTTATAAGAATACCCTTATTCTCAGAGATCTCTATCTCTTAAGGTATTTGTAGTTAAGTTAGATCTCTATCTATAAAGTCTTAAGCTCTTAAAGATAAGACCTTAAGATCACTATGTCAAAAAGTCTTGTCATCTTTGAAGATATAATTATTACCACAACTAAGTGTTTTGTCTCCATAGTAGGATTAGTAACAGTTCACTACTCCCATTGTGTGGCAGACATCTGACTTTTGTACACATTTAGCATACATCTGACTTCTCGTAACTGATGCACAAGAGAAAGCAGTTTTAGCATTAACTTCCTCAAATCTTTGAGGTGCTATACCTTCAGATAGGTTAGTACCATATCTTAAGGGAAGGAAAAGGTGTACCACTAATGTGACGGTCCTAATACCCCATTTTCTTTGCTTCTGAACAACTTCAGAACTAAGATGTAAGAGGTATCCTTAAGATCATATCTCAAGGTATGGAATAGTTGGTCGATAAAACACTTATTATCATCCTTATATCATTCTAAATGATTAGGATATTATCTACATTTAGCACGATGAACACAATGGACCCACTAAGCTTCATTTGGTTCATCAAGATTCTATCTGAAATCATAACATTTATGATTTCATCAAATCCAATTTTCCAACTACAAGAAGCTTATTTCCTCAACCATGAAGCCCTGGGGCTACTTCATGTGAATATCCTCAGAGAGGTATTCATAGAGGAATGCAATATTGACTTCCATCTTGAAGATGTCAAAGTCAAGATGTGTAGCTATAGTTAGCAATATTTTGATGAGTTAAGCATGGTCACTGGAGAGAAAGTCTCATCGCAAGCGATGTCTTCTCTTTGGTGTGTATCTTGTGGATACAAATCGTGCTTTAAAGGTGTCTACCTTCTCATCAGGTCCCCTCTTTCTCTTGAAAATTCATTTACACCTTAACAGGTTTTACCCATATAGGTGGATCCTCGAGGGTCCATATACAACATTTGTACATGAAGTCTACTTTAGACTTTATTGCTAACAACCATCTTTCCATGTCATGATCTTCAGAAGCTTCATCACATGAAGTAAGATCATTGTCAAACTTAACTGACACATGGAATCCATCCTCAACTTCATTTGAAGAGGAATCAATGTTTCATGTTTAATTATCTTTTTAGTTTCCGATTTCAGGATACTCATTATCTTCTCAAGATTAAATGAGTTCCGTAACATCATTTTTATCTTGATTCTCAAGAGAGTCATCCTCTAAGAATCATACTCTCAGAGATGAGATATTTTAAGAATCTCAAGGTCATAAATTGGGTATCTAATACCATCCTTTATTTTCCTAATGAAGTAGTACTCTCTTATGCTATATTCCAGCTTACTTGCATTCATGACGAAGTTATGAAACAAGCAACCCTAAATCCTCAAGTGTCCAACAATAGGCCAGGTTCCAAACCATAACTTATGAGGACGTTCGAGTTTAGATTTACATGGAATCTTTTTAAGAGTATATATTGTAGTCTCTGCTACATATACATCTTGATACTAAGAGATAATTATGCTAAGATTCATCATTGATCAAATCATGTCACACATGATAAACTGTATCTCCCTATAACTCTATTGAGTTTAGGTGTATCAGGAGGACTGACATAGGAATGATATTCCTATCTCCATAAGGTATTCCTTGAATTCATCTAATAGGTACTTGATACCTCGGTTAGATCAGATTTATTTCATCTTCCTTCAAACTTTGGTTCTAAATCAAAATTGTGAAATCATTGAACATTTCAAAGGTTTCTAAGGTGAAGAGAAGAAATACTACATTACAAATAATCATCAATGGATATCACATACCATTAATGTTTATTATGATATAAATGATCCACATAAATCAATATGTATGAGATATTGAATACATTGACATCTTACAACATCCCCAGAGAAGGGTGCATTGGACAATTTTACTTCGAAGACAATATTCATAAATATATAAGATTTGAAATTACAAACATTCTAAAACTTCATTTCTTACCAGTTTATTGATCTCACCAACATTGTCCAAGGCTTGATGCCAGATCATTATCAAATGATCTTTATCCTGCTATTGATCTTATAAGGTTTGATTTCCAGTATTTAGAAATGTTAATGAATAATTCATTAATTTTCTAATTTAGTAGAGTCCACTATATGTTAGATTACTATCTGAAATATATCCATCATAACTCTTTATGATAGGTCTATTCCAGAATGCATGTTTATTTCTAACATTTAAAAAAAATAATGAGTGTATTCTAATATCCAGGTCATAGAGATATTCTCTAAGACTAAGGGCTCTTCCACTGAAAATGAGAAGTCGATTTATCCAATGTAGATTGTTGCAACAATTGCATCAATTCCAATATAGATGACTATTATACCTTAAGATCAAATTTTCTAAAAACATATGCAACAATTGCAAGTGTTATTAAAAGAATGAGATACAATTATTAGACTTTGATCTTATCCAATAAGTAAGTCAATATCAATAATTATATGTAGATTATTCCGATGCACTATCGGAGTCCATCTCTAAGGATTCTAGATAGACTTGATAGTCATACTATAAACATATCAGCTTATTGCAGTATTGGTATTTATCCAACTCTTTGAATGTCATATGTATGGAAACAAAAGTACAGTAAAATCCTTTGACTTTCCTTCTTGCTTGGATCATACCCATGCTTCCATCGCACTTCCTTCATCTATAAACAACCATTCCTTAAGACAAAGGAACTCTTATGTTGAATTCAAAAGGATTTCAATATAAGAATATTTCAACATTATACATGCTTCATTCAATTCATATAATAAGAATATTATGAAGCTTCATGAATGACTTGAGTATAGACAGTAGAATGATGACACTCATCGTATCTACATCCATCTGAACTCTAAAGACTTTAGCTCAGACATGTACTCAAACATTTTGAGTACATCATCTCTTATCGAGCCACCATTGCACATAATGCAGTGAACCATGCCATTCTTGAATAAATGTCGAGAGCACATATGTTTGTCAAAACATCTTCTTAGATTTTATAAGGATTATTTGACAATTACGATCATCATCGACATATCACTTCCAAAGTACATTCGATGACAGATCAAGACAATAGAGACATACAAACCCTAGGTTGTAGTCCTATTGTCTATTTAATTGTCATTCCTCATTATTTTGAGGAAACTTGCACATTGCGACCACATACATTATGTGTCCAACTGCAAGTACAATATCTTGATCATGGATCCAATCCATGATATTTTACTGGTCATTGAGTATAGTTTTGAGTCGGTTTGACGAGGATTATCTTAAATAAGAAATTTGCATTATATACATTACTTTGATTTAGGAATATTTATATCAAAGTTTTCTTGCCTTGTCAACACTGAAAGTTCATTCCCTTAACCACTTTCAATGTAAGAGATATACTTACCATTATATCTCAGTAAGATCTGGGATCTCCTTCTTATCTTTGTTACATCCCAATAATATGAGAACATGTAACTCCGATAAAAAGAAGCGGAAACACATTTCGCCTTGCAAGTCCAACTTGCATTTCGCAATTCTATCTTTAAGACCTGGGCCCACCACCCCTACTTTGATGTTGACCCATCGTTAATTGAACCAACCGTTAATAGGATTAGTACTCGCTATGCGCAATCCAATATCGTTCCAATAATATGAGGACCTGATATTGGGGTCACTACGCATACGACCTTACTCTTTCGAAAGCAAAGAACCCGATCCAGATGCGCTTGTATGCAGGATCTGTCATTTCAGACAAGAATCTCCTACATCCATTCTCTGGCGATGGAACCCTTTGTCTTGATGGAGACCATGGATGTAACTTATGGGATCCTCCAAATCATGTTAAAATTCTAATTAATCATTATGAATCATATTCATTACGATTACTTCTTTCTAGGGAATTGCAACCCTATTCATAATAGAGTGTTTTAATTTTAATTGGATTCTAATTAATCTAATCACATTAAATCAATGATCTAATTAATATCAAAAAAACATTCTTTATTGTTACTTGAAATATGGTATTATCTCAAATACCTATTATTCAAATTTTAGTAATTAGAAATATGCATCATGATCCGTTCAAACATTATCCCTTCCTTACCCGTTGTCATGGCCAATACCAACAAGCGTGGGACAGACCGCTCATGGAGCAACATGCTACCCTAACGCTCCCCAACTAGACACCATACCCGCCTCAGGTCAGGATAATGCAAATTGATCACTTTGTACTTGAGATGATAATCAGTCTTTCCGCCGAAGTTAACCTATATAATATAATTAAAATATTATTTATTAACATTATAAGAGGTTTGCTAAACAAATCTCTAATCTATTCAAGCAATTTTGTTTGTTGGTAAGAAAATCATGTAACCAATTGTGATCCAGATCATATCTAATCAATTTTGGTTAAGGCAATGTCATTTAAAGAAATAGTTATCATAAAATATTTCTCAAATATTCATCCATACTTATTTCAAGAAATTAAACTATTTAATTTCATTAATTGATTAAATGATAATCACAAGATTCTTGATTAGGAAAGTAATTTTTAGCAGTGACCCTCACTTGCTAAAATTAGCATATCTCAATCAATTTAAATCCACATCATGAAAAATTAGTTTCCATAGTTTGATAATTTGATTTAAACGGAACCTAAGTGATTTGCATGCATTTCTAGGATTTTGAAAACCGTAATTAACCCTTTAGTTATGTCAAGATTCGCCATCCCCGAAATAGTGGATACATGTTCATTAAAATGATCATAACTTGAGCAATTGGTTCCAAATCATGCAAGCTCAAATCCCACAGTTTCCCTATTCAATGATGAACATAATAAAGTGATAATTTCATGTTTAAATAATTTAAACAGGATGGAAAAATCACACAAAACAAGGCTGCATGAATAAAATGTGATAAAGTTTCACAAACCCTAATGAGCCCAAGTCGTCCTTGGTTTATGGATTGTATCCAAAACCTAGAACCTGATGTTCAGATACCACTTGATGGATAAGGGAAGATTCTTAAGTGCATCTCAGAAGCATGAGGATCGTATAATATGCGATCGGGAGCGAGTAGTCATACTAGTAGATTAGGGCAGAGGAATAAAAAAAATTAGACGATGAAACCACATGATCCAAGAACACTTCTCCGATCATTTCATCTAAAGCACAAACAAGTATTAGGTTTACCTCTTGAAGCATGGTTGCGATTGAGTCTCTAAATGAAGAGACCACCTGTCTCAAGTTCGACCCGATAGAGGAGATGCTTGCGAGCGCATTGATGAAACATGCCCTTCTCACAATCCATGTTGACGATCCAAGCGACGAATCTCCTGATCTCAACACATGAGATCCGATGTCTTCTTCACAAGCGAGACGTACTGAAGGAGATTGAGATCCATGAGCAAACAATCCGGCAGCATAATGACAATGTTGCGGTGATGGCGACTCTCTCTAGGGCTCCATGGTGGACGGATATAATGAGAGAGAGAGGAGGTCTAGAGAATGAGAGAAAGAGAGCATATGTTTTTGTTGTCATTTTTGAAGAGCAAGGGGTGCCTCTTCTTATATAATATTTTGGGAGTCCATGGATCACAATCCATAGACTATACAAAATCAATGGATGAGATTGATTTGTGCTTCTTTTAATGGCCAAGATTTTGTTGTAAGAACACAAAAACAATTAATTTAATTTAGTTTAGATATATATCAATAAAAGAAATCCTAAATTAAATCAAACAAGCATGAGGATTATGGAATGGAGATTGCCTCCTTTCATTATATGGGAGTGGAGGGCCACCCTTTCCTAATGGGAGTTGGTGGTTGTCCACCCTCCCAATTGGGAAGGAGCCAATCTCATATAATCTCATGAGATTACAATATTTCATGGAAATGTCCAAGATTTACAACAACACTTGTTGTAAAATATTCTATAAAAATAATTCATAATTATTTTGTGAATATTGCAATCTTGCCATTGGAAAATTGTGAATCACATTCACAACCCAAAATAAAATTTAGATAACATTTTTAGTTAATTATCCAATGCGAATCCAATTCACATAAATATGTAAATTATAAATATTATTTACAAATAGACCTCTCTTATATATATTATAAATCACCTTTCTAATATATATGATTAATAAGGATAGTGCTATCTACATTATTCATGTCCATGATAATTAAATCACTTTTTATCATCTTGGATCTCCATTCTCATGTACCCAAATAATATGAATCAAATTCACATTATTCACATCTTTGATAATTAAATCACATTTAATTATCTTAGATAACTCTCCTAATAATATGAATCAAATTCATATTATTCATGATAATTAAATCACAATTAATTATCAAGTTCCTCAATTATCGGATGCATATATCAACAATGAAATTATCCTTGAACTCTTTCAAGGATAATGCGCTTTCTCCGCGGATACATGGAGATAAGGAATGACGATTGAGCGTTCCACGTATAGTGACATGGATATTGAGATCACATCTGAAATCCAGATCTTGCGGACCTCTCATAGATGCTTGATTAAATCAAGACCGCAAATCTATTGTTCTCATTACATCTTAATCACATTCAGATCTATGTCCAACATTTGGACCAAGATCAGATCACTTCCTTATTGAGAGGAGTCACTAAAATCCAGACACGTTTCGTCACTCCTAAGGAATGTAAATGTCATGGTTATACAATCATTTATGATCACATCAGTTATTCCTAATACATGTACATCCTATATACTGGAAGAACAAGAATAAACCTGAATTATTAATGAATTTTAGACTATCTACTCCAGGAGTTTATCATTAGGTTTCTCATTTGACTATTGGGAGTTGGTATCGATCATGTACTTTCCAAAAGCATATGTCATACCCAGTAGTTGATCATATACTTTCCAAAAGCATATATTAAATCTACAAATTCAGTCATGCTTCCAAAGTGAGATGACCGTGAACGGAATTTGATTCTTCCCAATATCTCATGAGTGATCTCATGTCTTCCGGTTCAGTAAATGAACCTGTATGATCCCTTTGAGAGATCGTATTACTCACATGCCCTTGTATGCACACCAATGCGCCGATGTACAAACCTTGATTAGGTTATCAACCTATTGGTCTGCTAAATGTACATACTCAGACATATAGTAATACATCTGTCTCTGGTCAGAGGATGTGTTCCTATATAGTGACAGCATATGATATAGGTTTTTGATTATCTTGATATCAATAAGTCAACTCTTTGACCTAACTTATCTAACACCTCTGAATCTCTATTTTGTGGCAGACGACCTACATCAAGATGTCAGTTAGATACTCGACCTTTAGAGAAAGGATTGCCATCACTTTCTCTGGCTGGAGATCATCTCTTAATAATCATTTGATGGTGCTTGATGAGTCCTCAATCTAACTCTTTAGATATTCATCCAAGCACCAGCCTCTTTGATTCAACAATTGAATCAACAAATGTATGGTTATTAAGATGGCCATGGTGCATAACCCTAATTGTACAAAGGGACCTATTATGTAAATAATTATTCTTCATTTCAGATCAGGGAATGAAATTTGCAATAACATTTATTGCATAATGGCCCATCGTGGGCTCGCATGTCAAAAAGTGCCACCCCTATCTGCAAGGCCCCTGCTCACACCTTACCTGCAAGTCCCTCTCGAAGTCCCCTCTGACTCTGCCCCCGCCTGCAAGGCCCCTACCCCCTTCTCGCCTACAAATCCCTCTCAAAGTCCCCACCACCCCCTGCTTGCATGGCCCCCGCCCATGCCTCACCTGCAAGCCCCTCTCGAAACCTCCCCTTCCCTGACGCGGTTGCCTACAACACCCCCTACGCCTGGAAGAAAATTCATTTTCTTTTTCTTTTTTTACTTTTGATTAATTCTAGCTGTTAGATTGTGGATTGGTTAGATTCAATCACTCGTATGGTTGAGTTAATGAACTAAACTAACAGAAGGTTACGAGTGTAAAACATAGTATCTATTCAGGGGTCTGGGTGTAATTCGTGATTATAGAGAGTTTTGGGGGTAATTACGAAATTACTCAGGGATATGGAGTGTAAATATACCTAATTGTAAATTATTTTTTTAAACTCTATTATATTATAAATCATATTCACAATACAAATATAATTATTGTGGATAGACTATCCACATTAATAATATCTTTGATAATTAAATCTAATTTAGTTATCTTAGATGTCTCTCTACATGTGTCCAAATAATGTGAATAATATTCATATTATTGATGATAATTAAATCATATTTAATCACCATTATTCCAATGCTCAGATATTATCGTAAATAAATTTATTCTTGAAATTTTTCAAGAACAATGTGCTTTCTCCGCAGATACTTGGAGATAAGGACATGGCCATTGTATACTCCATGCATAGTGACTTGGATACCGAGAACTAATTTCATATCCAGATCTAGGAGACAACACAGAGATGTGTAATCTGTTGGAAATGCGAGCCCACGGCGAGCCATTATGCAATAAATGTTATTGCAATTCACTCCTTGATCTGAAATGAAGAATACATAATTTGCATAATAGGTCCCTTAGTACAATTAGGGTTATGTACCATGGCCATCTTAATAATCATACAGCTGTTGATTCAATTATTGAATCATAGAGGCTGGTGCTTAGATGAATATCTAATGAGTTAGATTGAGGACTCATCAAGCACCGTCAAATGATTATTAAGAGATGATCTCCAGCCTGAGTAGGAGATGGCAATCCTATCTCATTTAGGTTGATATCTGACCGACCTCTTGATGCAGGTCCTCTGCATAGGAATAGAGATTCGGAGGTGTCAGATAAGTTAGGTCAAAGAGTTGACTTAATGAGATCGAGATAACCAAAGTCCTATATCATATGCTGTCATGATATAGGCACACATCCTCTGACCAGAGACAGATGTGTTACTATATGTCTGAGTATGTACATTTGGCAGACCAATAGGTTGATGGCCTAATCAAGGTCTATACACCGGCGCGCTGGTGTGCATATAAGGGCATATGAGTAATACGATCTCTCAAAGGGATCATACAGGTTCACTACTGAACCGGAAGACATGAGCTCACTCATGAGATATTGGGAAGAATTAAATACCGTGCGCACGGTCGTCTCGCTTTGGAAGCTTGACTGAATTTGTTGGTTTGATATATACTTTTGGAAAGTATATGATCAAGACCTAGGTAGGATATATGCTTTTGGAAAGTATATGATCAATACCGACTCCCAATGATCGAATGAGAAACTTACTGATAAAACCCTGAAGTAGACAGTATAAAGTTGATCTAATACTTCGGGTTTAATCTGAGTCTTCTAGTATGCAGGATGTACAGGTATTAGGAATACCTGAGGGTGATGTGATCATAAACGGTTGTATAACCATGACGCTTCCATTCCTAGGGAGTGATGAAACGGGTCTGGATTTTAGTGACTCCTCTCAGTAGAGAAGTAATCTGATCTTAGTCCAAATGTTGGACATTGATCTGAATGTGATTCAGATTCAATGAGAAGATTAGATTTGCGGTCTTGATTTAATCAAGCATCTATGGGAGGCCCAAGATCTGGATTTGAGATATGATCTCAATATCCATGTCACTATACGTGGAACAATACAATCGCCCTGTCCTTATCTCCAAGTATTCGCGGAGAAAGCGCATTGTCCTTGAAAGAGTTCATGGATAATTCTATTGTTGATATATATATCCGAGCATTGAGAAAATGGATAATTAAATGTGATTTAATTATCATGAATAATATGAATTTGATTCATATTATAAGGAGAGTTATCTTAGATAATTAAATGTGATTTGATTATCAAAGATGTAGATAATGTGAATGTGATTCATATTATTTGAGTGCATGAGAATAAGTTATCCAATATAATTAAATATGATTTAATTGTTATGGATAAGAATAATGTGGATAGAAATATCCAATTATTCATAATATATTATAAATGTGATTTATAATGTATTAGAGAGAGTTAATTATAATTTATATGTGTTGATTAATTATTATGTGTATTGGATACACATTGTGCAATTAATTGACAATGTAAATTATATATTGTTTTGGGTTGTGAATTTGATTCACAATTTTTCTATGGCTAGATTGCAATATTCTCAAATATAATTATGAATTATTTTTGAAGAATAAAAAGCCAACAAAAGTTGTTGGAAATAAATAGAGGAGATTTTCAAGGAGATATGCAATCTCATGGATTTCCATGAGATTGCTCTCTCCATGGAAAGAGGGGGGCGGCACATCATTCCCAAAAGGAATGTGTGGCCGTCCACATGGAAAGTGCATGGAGATGAAATCTCCATGCACATTCTCTCCTTATTTATTGGATTGATTTTGGATTAATTTGTATTTGATTTTGTCAAATATATTTTGATCTAAATTTGTTGGTTTTACCAACAACAATCTTAGCCATTGGATTGACATAAATCAATCTCACCCATTGATTTTATATGTCACATGGATTGAGATCCATGGATCCCAAAACCCTATAAATAGAGAGGCATACCCATGCTCTCTCTTGACACACACAATGCTTGAGAAGCATCTCTCTCTCTCTCTTTCTCTCTAGAGGTCAGCCCTCTCTCTCCCTCTCATGGCCGTCCACCATGGATGCCATGGAGAGGTTCTCCATCGCTGCGGCATCGTCGTTATGCTGCCCGTTCTTCTGCTCGTGGATCTCCGTCTCCTTCGGTGCGCCTCGCTCGTGAAGAAGACGATGGATCTCGTGTTTCGAGATCAGGAGATCTGCCGCTTGGATCATCAACATGGATTGCGAGAAGCACACGGTTCATCCCCGCGCTCGCAAGCGTCTCCTCCGTCGGATCGGACTTGAGACAGGAGGTCTCTTCGTTTAGAGACTCGATCGCAACCACGCTTCAAGAGGTAATCCTATTACTTGTTTGTGGTTTAGACGAGACGATTCGAGAAGTGTTCTTGGATCATGTGGTCTCGTCGTAATAAATTTTTTAAATTCCGCTGCATCGAGCAACTAGTGCGACTAGTCGCTCCTCGTCGTATTCGATACGACGCTCACGCTTCCGTGATGCGCTTGAGGATCAAACCATATCCTTCAAGTGGTATCAGAGCCTTAGGTCGACGGTTTCGAATAGTGATTCGCTAACCGAGGACGACTTGGGTTCGTTAAGGTCGCGAAAGTTTTCATCGCATTTGATTTCGCAGATCTGTTTAGTAAAGAAATTCGACACTGTTTAAATTGTTTAAACATGAATTTTATAATTGGATTATGTTCTCCATTAAATAAGGAAACCATAGGATCTGAGTTTGCGTAAATCGGATTTCGTATGCTCGAGATATGGTCGTTTTAATGAACATGTATGCACTGTTGCGGGAACTGTGAATCTGAACGTGATTAAAATGTTAATTACTGTTTAGACTTGCCTCGAAATTCGTGAAACATCACTTAGGTTCTGTCCTAAATCAAATTAGCAAACTTTAGAAATTGACTTTGCTTAATTTGGATTTAATATGATTGAGATATGCCAATTTTAGTAAGTAGGGGTCACTGCTGAAATTGCTTTCCTAATCTAGAACCAAGTGATTGTCAATTAAGGAAATTAATTGTTAATTTCGTCAAATAATCTTGAAAAATATTTGTGAAATATTAAAACATGATTATTTGCCTAATTGACTTGGCCCCAACCAATTAGTTGATTAGATTTGATCTAAACCTTAATTGGAATTACAATCATCAAACTTCTTGCTTGAATAGGACTTGGGAATTTGCCTAGCAAATTTCCTTAAAATCAAAATTGTTTTGATTACTATATGGTATAATTTCGGTTGAAGAACCGATGATCATCTCAAGTACAAAATAATCAATTTGGCATTATCCTTTCCCGAGGTGGATATGGTGTCTAGTCGAGGATCGCTGGTCAGCGGGTTGCAACGTATGTGGTCCGCCCCACTCCCGTCGGTACTGGCCATGACAGCGGGTAGGGCCGGGATAATGTCCGAGGGATTATGATGTATTTTTCTAATTATTAAAATACGAATTAATACGTACTTTGAGAATAATACCATATATATATTCAAGCATAAAATTAAGTTTGATTGATTGAATTGGATTGATAATTAATTTAATATGATTAAGTTAATTATATCCAATTGAGATTACTCTAATATGATTAGAGTTAATAATTCCCTTGGAAGAATTAATTATATGAATGTGATTCATAATAATTAATTAAATTTGAATAAGAGGTGGAGGATCACATAAGTGACATCCATGGTCTCCCGTCAAGGCGAAGGGTTTCCGTCGCCAGGGATTGTATATAGGAGACGCCTGTACGAAGTGACAGCTCCTATATGCAAGCGCATCTGGATCGGACTCTTTGCTTCTCGAAAGAGTAAGGCCGTATGCGTAGTGACCCCAATATCGGATCCTCATATTATTGGGGCGATATTGGATTGCGCATAGCGAGTTCTATTCCTGTTGACGGTTGGTTCAATTAACGACGGGTCAACATCACCTTAGGGGTGGTGGGCCCGGGTGTTAAAGACCGAATTGGGAAATGCAAGTTGGACTTGCAAGACGGAATGTGTTCCCGCTTCTCTTTATTGGAGTTGCAGTTTCTCATATTATTGGGATGTAACAAAGATAAAGAGGAGATCCCAGATCTTGTTGAGATATAATGGTAAGTATATCTCTTACATTGAAAGTGATTAAGGGAATGAACTTTCATTGTTGACATGGCAAGACAACTTTGATATAAAAACTCCTAAATCAAAGTATAATATGTGTATATATATAAATATATACCCTTATGCAAATTACTTATTTCAGATAATCCTTCATTAAACCCACTCAATGTTATACTCATTAATAACCAGTAGAATATCATGGATTGGACCCTTGATCCAGATATTGTACTTGCGATTGGACACATAATGTATGTGGTTGCAATGTGCAAGATTCCTCATAATAATGAGAAGTGATAATTAAATAAGACAATAGGACTAAAACCCTAGGGTTTGTATGTCTCTATAAGTCTTGATCTTATCGAATGTACTTTTGAAGTGACATGTCGATGATGATCGTAATTATCAAATTAATCCTTATAAAATCAATAAAGATATTCTGGCATATATATGTGCTCTTGACATTTAATCATGAATGACATGGTTCTCTACATCATGTAGAATGGTAGCTCTATTAGAGATAATGTATTCAAATTGTTTGAATACCTACCTGAACCGATGCTTCAAAGAGTTTAGATGGATGTAGATGATGAGTGTCATCATTCTACTGTCTATACTCTAGTCATTCATGAAGCTTCATAATATTCATATTATATGAACTTAAATGAAGCTTGTATAAATGTTGAAATACTCTTATATTGAATTTTTTGATTTTAACATAAGAGATCCTTGGTCTTGAGCAAAGGTTGCTTATAGACAAAGGGAGCGCAGTGGAAGCATGGGTTGGACCCAAGTAAGAGGTATAGTCAAAGAGTTGACTGTACTTCTGTGACTTCCATATGACATCCAAAGAGTTGGATGAATGCCAATGCTGCAATAAGTTGATGTGTTGATAGTATGACTATCAAGTCTGTCTAGAATCCTCAGAAAAGGACTCGGATGGAGCATCAGTATAATCTACATATAATCATTGATATTGACTTACTTATTTGATAAGATAAAGTCTAATAATTGTATCTCAAATTTTCTAATGACACTTGCAATTGGTTGCATATGTATTAGAAATTTGATCTTAAGTTTTATTGGTCATCCATGTTGAAAGTGATGCAAGTGTTGCAACAATTTCCATGAGATCAATAGACTTCATATTTTCAGTGGGAGCCCTTAGTCTTAGAGAATGTCTCTATGACCTAGATATTAGAATACACTCATTGTTTATTTCTAATTGTTGGATATGAACATGAATTCTGTAATATATCTATCATAAAGAGTTATGATGGAAATATTTCAGATAGTAATCTAAAATCTAGAGGACTCTATTAAATTAGAAAATTATTGAATGGTTCATTAAGATTTCTAATACTGAAAATTAAAACTTTAAAAGATCAATAGGAGGATAAAGATCATTTGACAATGATCTGGCATCAAATTTTGGACATATGTCTGTTGATGAAATCAATGGACTGGTAAGACATGAAACTTTAGATTGTCTAAAGATTCAAATCTCACATACTTGTGAATATTGTATTCAAAGTAAAAATGTCCAATACACCCTTCCTTGGGAAAGGTGTAAGGTGTCAAGGTATTAAGGATCTCATACATATTGATGTATGCAGATCATCTATATCATAGTAAACATTATGGATATGTAATATCTGTTAATGATTATATATGATATGAGATTTCTTCTCTTCACCTAAGAAACCTTTGAAATGTTCAAAGATTTCGTAATTTTGGTTTAGAACCAAAGTTTGAAGGAAGATGAAATGAATTTGATCTAACCAAGGTAGCCTGTACCTATTAGATGAATTCAAGAAATACCTTATGGAGATATGAATATCATTCCTATCTCAATCCTCCTAATGAACCTTAACTCAAAGGAGTTGTAGGGAGATACAATTGATCATGTGTGACATGATTTGATCAATGATTAATCATAGCATAATTATCTCTTAGTTTCCAGGTATATATATGTGGTAGAGACTACATTATATATCCTTAATAAGGTTCCATGTGATTAAGCTGGAATCTGGCACTAGAGAGTGCTACTTCATTAGGAAAATAAAGGATGGTATTGGATACCTACTTTATGACCTTGAGATTCTTAAAAGATCTAATCTTTGAGAATATGATTCTTATAGGATGACTCTCTTGAGAATCAAGATGAAAATGAAGTAAAGGAACTCATTTAATCTTGAAAAGATAATGAAGCTCCTGAAATCGGAAACTAAAATAGATAATTAAAGATGAAACATTATTACCTCTTCAAATAAGTTTGAAGATGAATTCCATGTGTCAGTTAAATCTGAAAATGATCGGACTTCATGTGATGAAGCTCCTGAGGATCATGACATGGAAAGATGGATGTTAGCAATAAAAGTCTAATGTAGACTTCATATACAAGTGTTGTATATGGACCCTCGAGGATCCACCTATATGGGTCAGACCCATTAAGGTGTAAATGGATCTTCAAGAGAAAGAGGGAACCTGATGAGAAGGTATAGACCTTCAAAGCATGGTTCGTAGCCATGAGCTACACACCGAAGAGAAGGCATCGCATGCGATAAGACTTGCTCTCCAGTGACCTTGCATTAACCCATCAGAATATTGCTAACTATAGCTACACAACTTGTCTATGACATCTTCATGGTGTGATTCAAGATTGCATTCCTCTATGAATGTCTCTCTGAGGATATTCATATGAAGTAGCCCCAGGGCTTCATGGTTGAGGAAAGCAAGGTGTGCTAGCTGAAGAACTCCATCTTTGGACTCCAATGAGCTTCCTGTAGTTGGAACACAAGATTTGATGAAATTATAAATGTTATGATTTCAGATAGAATCTTGATGAACCATGTGAAGCTTAGTGGGAGTGCCATTGTGTTCATCGTGCTAAATGTAGATATCATTCTAATCATTTGGAATGATATAAGAATAAATAATAAATGTTTTATAATTTGGTTGTTCCATACCTTGAGATACGATTTCAAGGATACCTCTTAGATCTTAATTCTGAAGTCGTTCAGAAGCAAAGAGAAGAGGGTATTGGGACTGTCGCATTAGTAGTACACCTTGGACTTATTCCATTTTCTGGAAAATTCCAAGAAAAGCTTCCTTCCCTTAAGATATGGTAGTGACCTGTCTAGAGGGATAGCACCTCAAAGAGTTGAGGAAGTGAATGCTAGAACTGCTTGCACTTGTGCATCAGTTATGAGAAGCTTGGTATATGCTAGATGTGTACAAGAACCAGATGTCTGCCATGCAGTGGGAGTAGTAAAATGTTACTAATCCTACTATGGAGATAAAACACTTGATTGCAGTAATAACAATATCTTCAAAGATGATGAAACTTAGAGATAGTGATCTCAAAGTCTTATCTTCAAAGGTTTAAGACCTTGTAGATAGTGATCTATAAGGGTCTTAACTGTAGATACCTTAGGAGATAAAGATCTCCAGGAATGAAGGTATTCTAATAAGGATTATGGGAATATTGGTTATGATAATTAATAAGATGTAGTGTCAAGGACACTATAACCAACAAAATTGAGTATCGGTTGCATGAGATGCAACGTTCGCATTAGATGCGAGCACCGTTACTGGGGATATGCAAGTACCGTAAAAGGACTTGGCGTAGTCTCTTGGGAACGGAGTGACTGATCAGCTTACCTAGCTATTTTTCTAAATAGCCTATGATTGTCACATGAGTGTGGGTTTAAATGATTAACCCATTAATGGCTCTTTGGGCTAGTGGGAGATTGTTGGAAATGCGAGCCCACGGCGAGCCATTATGCAATAAATGTTATTGCAATTCACTCCTTGATCTGAAATGAAGAATACATAATTTGCATAATAGGTCCCTTAGTACAATTAGGGTTATGTACCATGGCCATCTTAATAATCATACAGCTGTTGATTCAATTATTGAATCATAGAGGCTGGTGCTTAGATGAATATCTAATGAGTTAGATTGAGGACTCATCAAGCACCGTCAAATGATTATTAAGAGATGATCTCCAGCCTGAGTAGGAGATGGCAATCCTATCTCATTTAGGTTGATATCTGACCGACCTCTTGATGCAGGTCCTCTGCATAGGAATAGAGATTCGGAGGTGTCAGATAAGTTAGGTCAAAGAGTTGACTTAATGAGATCGAGATAACCAAAGTCCTATATCATATGCTGTCATGATATAGGCACACATCCTCTGACCAGAGACAGATGTGTTACTATATGTCTGAGTATGTACATTTGGCAGACCAATAGGTTGATGGCCTAATCAAGGTCTATACACCGGCGCGCTGGTGTGCATATAAGGGCATATGAGTAATACGATCTCTCAAAGGGATCATACAGGTTCACTACTGAACCGGAAGACATGAGCTCACTCATGAGATATTGGGAAGAATTAAATACCGTGCGCACGGTCGTCTCGCTTTGGAAGCTTGACTGAATTTGTTGGTTTGATATATACTTTTGGAAAGTATATGATCAAGACCTAGGTAGGATATATGCTTTTGGAAAGTATATGATCAATACCGACTCCCAATGATCGAATGAGAAACTTACTGATAAAACCCTGAAGTAGACAGTATAAAGTTGATCTAATACTTCGGGTTTAATCTGAGTCTTCCAGTATGCAGGATGTACAGGTATTAGGAATACCTGAGGGTGATGTGATCATAAACGGTTGTATAACCATGACGCTTCCATTCCTAGGGAGTGATGAAACGGGTCTGGATTTTAGTGACTCCTCTCAGTAGAGAAGTAATCTGATCTTAGTCCAAATGTTGGACATTGATCTGAATGTGATTCAGATTCAATGAGAAGATTAGATTTGCGGTCTTGATTTAATCAAGCATCTATGGGAGGCCCAAGATCTGGATTTGAGATATGATCTCAATATCCATGTCACTATACGTGGAACAATACAATCGCCCTGTCCTTATCTCCAAGTATTCGCGGAGAAAGCGCATTGTCCTTGAAAGAGTTCATGGATAATTCTATTGTTGATATATATATCCGAGCATTGAGAAAATGGATAATTAAATGTGATTTAATTATCATGAATAATATGAATTTGATTCATATTATAAGGAGAGTTATCTTAGATAATTAAATGTGATTTGATTATCAAAGATGTAGATAATGTGAATGTGATTCATATTATTTGAGTGCATGAGAATAAGTTATCCAATATAATTAAATATGATTTAATTGTTATGGATAAGAATAATGTGGATAGAAATATCCAATTATTCATAATATATTATAAATGTGATTTATAATGTATTAGAGAGAGTTAATTATAATTTATATGTGTTGATTAATTATTATGTGTATTGGATACACATTGTGCAATTAATTGACAATGTAAATTATATATTGTTTTGGGTTGTGAATTTGATTCACAATTTTTCTATGGCTAGATTGCAATATTCTCAAATATAATTATGAATTATTTTTGAAGAATAAAAAGCCAACAAAAGTTGTTGGAAATAAATAGAGGAGATTTTCAAGGAGATATGCAATCTCATGG
Source organism: Ottelia alismoides (assembly GCA_037367405.1). Classification (NCBI taxonomy): domain Eukaryota; kingdom Viridiplantae; phylum Streptophyta; class Magnoliopsida; order Alismatales; family Hydrocharitaceae; genus Ottelia; species Ottelia alismoides. The sequence goes on from JAZKJV010006501.1 coordinate 527,088, forward strand.
ATTTCCATGAGATTGCTCTCTCCATGGAAAGAGGGGGGCGGCACATCATTCCCAAAAGGAATGTGTGGCCGTCCACATGGAAAGTGCATGGAGATGAAATCTCCATGCACATTCTCTCCTTATTTATTGGATTGATTTTGGATTAATTTGTATTTGATTTTGTCAAATATATTTTGATCTAAATTTGTTGGTTTTACCAACAACAATCTTAGCCATTGGATTGACATAAATCAATCTCACCCATTGATTTTATATGTCACATGGATTGAGATCCATGGATCCCAAAACCCTATAAATAGAGAGGCATACCCATGCTCTCTCTTGACACACACAATGCTTGAGAAGCATCTCTTTCTCTCTCTTTCTCTCTAGAGGTCAGCCCTCTCTCTCCCTCTCATGGCCGTCCACCATGGATGCCATGGAGAGGTTCTCCATCGCTGCGGCATCGTCGTTATGCTGCCCGTTCTTCTGCTCGTGGATCTCCGTCTCCTTCGGTGCGCCTCGCTCGTGAAGAAGACGATGGATCTCGTGTTTCGAGATCAGGAGATCTGCCGCTTGGATCATCAACATGGATTGCGAGAAGCACACGGTTCATCCCCGCGCTCGCAAGCGTCTCCTCCGTCGGATCGGACTTGAGACAGGAGGTCTCTTCGTTTAGAGACTCGATCGCAACCACGCTTCAAGAGGTAATCCTATTACTTGTTTGTGGTTTAGACGAGACGATTCGAGAAGTGTTCTTGGATCATGTGGTCTCGTCGTAATAAATTTTTTAAATTCCGCTGCATCGAGCAACTAGTGCGACTAGTCGCTCCTCGTCGTATTCGATACGACGCTCACGCTTCCGTGATGCGCTTGAGGATCAAACCATATCCTTCAAGTGGTATCAGAGCCTTAGGTCGACGGTTTCGAATAGTGATTCGCTAACCGAGGACGACTTGGGTTCGTTAAGGTCGCGAAAGTTTTCATCGCATTTGATTTCGCAGATCTGTTTAGTAAAGAAATTCGACACTGTTTAAATTGTTTAAACATGAATTTTATAATTGGATTATGTTCCCCATTAAATAAGGAAACCATAGGATCTGAGTTTGCGTAAATCGGATTTCGTATGCTCGAGATATGGTCGTTTTAATGAACATGTATGCACTGTTGCGGGAACTGTGAATCTGAACGTGATTAAAATGTTAATTACTGTTTAGACTTGCCTCGAAATTCGTGAAACATCACTTAGGTTCTGTCCTAAATCAAATTAGCAAACTTTAGAAATTGACTTTGCTTAATTTGGATTTAATATGATTGAGATATGCCAATTTTAGTAAGTAGGGGTCACTGCTGAAATTGCTTTCCTAATCTAGAACCAAGTGATTGTCAATTAAGGAAATTAATTGTTAATTTCGTCAAATAATCTTGAAAAATATTTGTGAAATATTAAAACATGATTATTTGCCTAATTGACTTGGCCCCAACCAATTAGTTGATTAGATTTGATCTAAACCTTAATTGGAATTACAATCATCAAACTTCTTGCTTGAATAGGACTTGGGAATTTGCCTAGCAAATTTCCTTAAAATCAAAATTGTTTTGATTACTATATGGTATAATTTCGGTTGAAGAACCGATGATCATCTCAAGTACAAAATAATCAATTTGGCATTATCCTTTCCCGAGGTGGATATGGTGTCTAGTCGAGGATCGCTGGTCAGCGGGTTGCAACGTATGTGGTCCGCCCCACTCCCGTCGGTACTGGCCATGACAGCGGGTAGGGCCGGGATAATGTCCGAGGGATTATGATGTATTTTTCTAATTATTAAAATACGAATTAATACGTACTTTGAGAATAATACCATATATATATTCAAGCATAAAATTAAGTTTGATTGATTGAATTGGATTGATAATTAATTTAATATGATTAAGTTAATTATATCCAATTGAGATTACTCTAATATGATTAGAGTTAATAATTCCCTTGGAAGAATTAATTATATGAATGTGATTCATAATAATTAATTAAATTTGAATAAGAGGTGGAGGATCACATAAGTGACATCCATGGTCTCCCGTCAAGGCGAAGGGTTTCCGTCGCCAGGGATTGTATATAGGAGACGCCTGTACGAAGTGACAGCTCCTATATGCAAGCGCATCTGGATCGGACTCTTTGCTTCTCGAAAGAGTAAGGCCGTATGCGTAGTGACCCCAATATCGGATCCTCATATTATTGGGGCGATATTGGATTGCGCATAGCGAGTTCTATTCCTGTTGACGGTTGGTTCAATTAACGACGGGTCAACATCACCTTAGGGGTGGTGGGCCCGGGTGTTAAAGACCGAATTGGGAAATGCAAGTTGGACTTGCAAGGCGGAATGTGTTCCCGCTTCTCTTTATTGGAGTTGCAGTTTCTCATATTATTGGGATGTAACAAAGATAAAGAGGAGATCCCAGATCTTGTTGAGATATAATGGTAAGTATATCTCTTACATTGAAAGTGATTAAGGGAATGAACTTTCATTGTTGACATGGCAAGACAACTTTGATATAAAAACTCCTAAATCAAAGTATAATATGTGTATATATATAAATATATACCCTTATGCAAATTACTTATTTCAGATAATCCTTCATTAAACCCACTCAATGTTATACTCATTAATAACCAGTAGAATATCATGGATTGGACCCTTGATCCAGATATTGTACTTGCGATTGGACACATAATGTATGTGGTTGCAATGTGCAAGATTCCTCATAATAATGAGAAGTGATAATTAAATAAGACAATAGGACTAAAACCCTAGGGTTTGTATGTCTCTATAAGTCTTGATCTTATCGAATGTACTTTTGAAGTGACATGTCGATGATGATCGTAATTATCAAATTAATCCTTATAAAATCAATAAAGATATTCTGGCATATATATGTGCTCTTGACATTTAATCATGAATGACATGGTTCTCTACATCATGTAGAATGGTAGCTCTATTAGAGATAATGTATTCAAATTGTTTGAATACCTACCTGAACCGATGCTTCAAAGAGTTTAGATGGATGTAGATGATGAGTGTCATCATTCTACTGTCTATACTCTAGTCATTCATGAAGCTTCATAATATTCATATTATATGAACTTAAATGAAGCTTGTATAAATGTTGAAATACTCTTATATTGAATTTTTTGATTTTAACATAAGAGATCCTTGGTCTTGAGCAAAGGTTGCTTATAGACAAAGGGAGCGCAGTGGAAGCATGGGTTGGACCCAAGTAAGAGGTATAGTCAAAGAGTTGACTGTACTTCTGTGACTTCCATATGACATCCAAAGAGTTGGATGAATGCCAATGCTGCAATAAGTTGATGTGTTGATAGTATGACTATCAAGTCTGTCTAGAATCCTCAGAAAAGGACTCGGATGGAGCATCAGTATAATCTACATATAATCATTGATATTGACTTACTTATTTGATAAGATAAAGTCTAATAATTGTATCTCAAATTTTCTAATGACACTTGCAATTGGTTGCATATGTATTAGAAATTTGATCTTAAGTTTTATTGGTCATCCATGTTGAAAGTGATGCAAGTGTTGCAACAATTTCCATGAGATCAATAGACTTCATATTTTCAGTGGGAGCCCTTAGTCTTAGAGAATGTCTCTATGACCTAGATATTAGAATACACTCATTGTTTATTTCTAATTGTTGGATATGAACATGAATTCTGTAATATATCTATCATAAAGAGTTATGATGGAAATATTTCAGATAGTAATCTAAAATCTAGAGGACTCTATTAAATTAGAAAATTATTGAATGGTTCATTAAGATTTCTAATACTGAAAATTAAAACTTTAAAAGATCAATAGGAGGATAAAGATCATTTGACAATGATCTGGCATCAAATTTTGGACATATGTCTGTTGATGAAATCAATGGACTGGTAAGACATGAAACTTTAGATTGTCTAAAGATTCAAATCTCACATACTTGTGAATATTGTATTCAAAGTAAAAATGTCCAATACACCCTTCCTTGGGAAAGGTGTAAGGTGTCAAGGTATTAAGGATCTCATACATATTGATGTATGCAGATCATCTATATCATAGTAAACATTATGGATATGTAATATCTGTTAATGATTATATATGATATGAGATTTCTTCTCTTCACCTAAGAAACCTTTGAAATGTTCAAAGATTTCGTAATTTTGGTTTAGAACCAAAGTTTGAAGGAAGATGAAATGAATTTGATCTAACCAAGGTAGCCTGTACCTATTAGATGAATTCAAGAAATACCTTATGGAGATATGAATATCATTCCTATCTCAATCCTCCTAATGAACCTTAACTCAAAGGAGTTGTAGGGAGATACAATTGATCATGTGTGACATGATTTGATCAATGATTAATCATAGCATAATTATCTCTTAGTTTCCAGGTATATATATGTGGTAGAGACTACATTATATATCCTTAATAAGGTTCCATGTGATTAAGCTGGAATCTGGCACTAGAGAGTGCTACTTCATTAGGAAAATAAAGGATGGTATTGGATACCTACTTTATGACCTTGAGATTCTTAAAAGATCTAATCTTTGAGAATATGATTCTTATAGGATGACTCTCTTGAGAATCAAGATGAAAATGAAGTAAAGGAACTCATTTAATCTTGAAAAGATAATGAAGCTCCTGAAATCGGAAACTAAAATAGATAATTAAAGATGAAACATTATTACCTCTTCAAATAAGTTTGAAGATGAATTCCATGTGTCAGTTAAATCTGAAAATGATCGGACTTCATGTGATGAAGCTCCTGAGGATCATGACATGGAAAGATGGATGTTAGCAATAAAAGTCTAATGTAGACTTCATATACAAGTGTTGTATATGGACCCTCGAGGATCCACCTATATGGGTCAGACCCATTAAGGTGTAAATGGATCTTCAAGAGAAAGAGGGAACCTGATGAGAAGGTATAGACCTTCAAAGCATGGTTCGTAGCCATGAGCTACACACCGAAGAGAAGGCATCGCATGCGATAAGACTTGCTCTCCAGTGACCTTGCATTAACCCATCAGAATATTGCTAACTATAGCTACACAACTTGTCTATGACATCTTCATGGTGTGATTCAAGATTGCATTCCTCTATGAATGTCTCTCTGAGGATATTCATATGAAGTAGCCCCAGGGCTTCATGGTTGAGGAAAGCAAGGTGTGCTAGCTGAAGAACTCCATCTTTGGACTCCAATGAGCTTCCTGTAGTTGGAACACAAGATTTGATGAAATTATAAATGTTATGATTTCAGATAGAATCTTGATGAACCATGTGAAGCTTAGTGGGAGTGCCATTGTGTTCATCGTGCTAAATGTAGATATCATTCTAATCATTTGGAATGATATAAGAATAAATAATAAATGTTTTATAATTTGGTTGTTCCATACCTTGAGATACGATTTCAAGGATACCTCTTAGATCTTAATTCTGAAGTCGTTCAGAAGCAAAGAGAAGAGGGTATTGGGACTGTCGCATTAGTAGTACACCTTGGACTTATTCCATTTTCTGGAAAATTCCAAGAAAAGCTTCCTTCCCTTAAGATATGGTAGTGACCTGTCTAGAGGGATAGCACCTCAAAGAGTTGAGGAAGTGAATGCTAGAACTGCTTGCACTTGTGCATCAGTTATGAGAAGCTCGGTATATGCTAGATGTGTACAAGAACCAGATGTCTGCCATGCAGTGGGAGTAGTAAAATGTTACTAATCCTACTATGGAGATAAAACACTTGATTGCAGTAATAACAATATCTTCAAAGATGATGAAACTTAGAGATAGTGATCTCAAAGTCTTATCTTCAAAGGTTTAAGACCTTGTAGATAGTGATCTATAAGGGTCTTAACTGTAGATACCTTAGGAGATAGAGATCTCCAGGAATGAAGGTATTCTAATAAGGATTATGGGAATATTGGTTATGATAATTAATAAGATGTAGTGTCAAGGACACTATAACCAACAAAATTGAGTATCGGTTGCATGAGATGCAACGTTCGCATTAGATGCGAGCACCGTTACTGGGGATATGCAAGTACCGTAAAAGGACTTGGCGTAGTCTCTTGGGAACGGAGTGACTGATCAGCTTACCTAGCTATTTTTCTAAATAGCCTATGATTGTCACATGAGTGTGGGTTTAAATGATTAACCCATTAATGGCTCTTTGGGCTAGTGGGAGATTGTTGGAAATGCGAGCCCACGGCGAGCCATTATGCAATAAATGTTATTGCAATTCACTCCTTGATCTGAAATGAAGAATACATAATTTGCATAATAGGTCCCTTAGTACAATTAGGGTTATGTACCATGGCCATCTTAATAATCATACAGCTGTTGATTCAATTATTGAATCATAGAGGCTGGTGCTTAGATGAATATCTAATGAGTTAGATTGAGGACTCATCAAGCACCGTCAAATGATTATTAAGAGATGATCTCCAGCCTGAGTAGGAGATGGCAATCCTATCTCATTTAGGTTGATATCTGACCGACCTCTTGATGCAGGTCCTCTGCATAGGAATAGAGATTCGGAGGTGTCAGATAAGTTAGGTCAAAGAGTTGACTTAATGAGATCGAGATAACCAAAGTCCTATATCATATGCTGTCATGATATAGGCACACATCCTCTGACCAGAGACAGATGTGTTACTATATGTCTGAGTATGTACATTTGGCAGACCAATAGGTTGATGGCCTAATCAAGGTCTATACACCGGCGCGCTGGTGTGCATATAAGGGCATATGAGTAATACGATCTCTCAAAGGGATCATACAGGTTCACTACTGAACCAGAAGACATGAGCTCACTCATGAGATATTGGGAAGAATTAAATACCGTGCGCACGGTCGTCTCGCTTTGGAAGCTTGACTGAATTTGTTGGTTTGATATATACTTTTGGAAAGTATATGATCAAGAGCTAGGTAGGATATATGCTTTTGGAAAGTATATGATCAATACCGACTCCCAATGATCGAATGAGAAACTTACTGATAAAACCCTGAAGTAGACAGTATAAAGTTGATCTAATACTTCGGGTTTAATCTGAGTCTTCCAGTATGCAGGATGTACAGGTATTAGGAATACCTGAGGGTGATGTGATCATAAACGGTTGTATAACCATGACGCTTCCATTCCTAGGGAGTGATGAAACGGGTCTGGATTTTAGTGACTCCTCTCAGTAGAGAAGTAATCTGATCTTAGTCCAAATGTTGGACATTGATCTGAATGTGATTCAGATTCAATGAGAAGATTAGATTTGCGGTCTTGATTTAATCAAGCATCTATGGGAGGCCCAAGATCTGGATTTGAGATATGATCTCAATATCCATGTCACTATACGTGGAACAATACAATCGCCCTGTCCTTATCTCCAAGTATTCGCGGAGAAAGCGCATTGTCCTTGAAAGAGTTCATGGATAATTCTATTGTTGATATATATATCCGAGCATTGAGAAAATGGATAATTAAATGTGATTTAATTATCATGAATAATATGAATTTGATTCATATTATAAGGAGAGTTATCTTAGATAATTAAATGTGATTTGATTATCAAAGATGTAGATAATGTGAATGTGATTCATATTATTTGAGTGCATGAGAATAAGTTATCCAATATAATTAAATATGATTTAATTGTTATGGATAAGAATAATGTGGATAGAAATATCCAATTATTCATAATATATTATAAATGTGATTTATAATGTATTAGAGAGAGTTAATTATAATTTATATGTGTTGATTAATTATTATGTGTATTGGATACACATTGTGCAATTAATTGACAATGTAAATTATATATTGTTTTGGGTTGTGAATTTGATTCACAATTTTTCTATGGCTAGATTGCAATATTCTCAAATATAATTATGAATTATTTTTGAAGAATAAAAAGCCAACAAAAGTTGTTGGAAATAAATAGAGGAGATTTTCAAGGAGATATGCAATCTCATGGATTTCCATGAGATTGCTCTCTCCATGGAAAGAGGGGGGCGGCACATCATTCCCAAAAGGAATGTGTGGCCGTCCACATGGAAAGTGCATGGAGATGAAATCTCCATGCACATTCTCTCCTTATTTATTGGATTGATTTTGGATTAATTTGTATTTGATTTTGTCAAATATATTTTGATCTAAATTTGTTGGTTTTACCAACAACAATCTTAGCCATTGGATTGACATAAATCAATCTCACCCATTGATTTTATATGTCACATGGATTGAGATCCATGGATCCCAAAACCCTATAAATAGAGAGGCATACCCATGCTCTCTCTTGACACACACAATGCTTGAGAAGCATCTCTCTCTCTCTCTTTCTCTCTAGAGGTCAGCCCTCTCTCTCCCTCTCATGGCCGTCCACCATGGATGCCATGGAGAGGTTCTCCATCGCTGCGGCATCGTCGTTATGCTGCCCGTTCTTCTGCTCGTGGATCTCCGTCTCCTTCGGTGCGCCTCGCTCGTGAAGAAGACGATGGATCTCGTGTTTCGAGATCAGGAGATCTGCCGCTTGGATCATCAACATGGATTGCGAGAAGCACACGGTTCATCCCCGCGCTCGCAAGCGTCTCCTCCGTCGGATCGGACTTGAGACAGGAGGTCTCTTCGTTTAGAGACTCGATCGCAACCACGCTTCAAGAGGTAATCCTATTACTTGTTTGTGGTTTAGACGAGACGATTCGAGAAGTGTTCTTGGATCATGTGGTCTCGTCGTAATAAATTTTTTAAATTCCGCTGCATCGAGCAACTAGTGCGACTAGTCGCTCCTCGTCGTATTCGATACGACGCTCACGCTTCCGTGATGCGCTTGAGGATCAAACCATATCCTTCATAATCAAATTAGACAAAATATCTAATCTTCTCATTGAATATGAATCATATTTAGATCAATGTTCAATATTTGGACAAAGAATGGTTATTCAATCTTCTGAGTGGAGTCACTAAAATCCAAACTTGTTTCATCACTCGCTTGGAATTGAAGCATGAAGGCTATATAATCGATTAAGGTCACATCATCCTCGAGTATTCCTAATACCCGTACATCCTACATACTGGAAGATCTACAATAAAATCGAAGTTTTTGATCACTTTTGAACTGTCCTCTTCTGGGTTTTATCATAAAATTTCTCATTTGATCATTGGGTGTTGGTATCTATGAGATCCCTTGTAGTGTGAGCCGAAGTAATTTGTAAAAACTGTGTTTATCGAGTACACAAAAATTTTTATTGAGCACTTCATCACATAGTTCTCGTCAAGACCTTTCCAACGAGTCCAAGAACGCAAAAATTTGAGTTTGGGAGCTCGCATTACGGTCATTTTAGCGAGTCAATGTTCAGGTCAAATTCCGATCCGAACAAAGATCCGGATCCGAATTCGCCTTTACATAAAAAACCCCAAAAACCACGCTTCTCTTCAAAAAATGGCCAACTCAAAGAGAAACCCCTTCCTCCTCCCTCTCCCTCGTCGGAGCACGTCGGATACGCGATTCAAAGACGTCATACATAGAGAATGTCGAGGTCACTCTCGTGTGTGGTTTCGTATCACCAATGGAGCACCGAGCACGTTGTTCTCCATGGGAGGATAAACAGAGTGGCAAGGTTTTGCGATACAATGTTTTCCTTTGATGTTGGATTCACGCGTTTTAGCCTAAACTATGTTATCTCAAACCTTGAACGTGATTGGTCCTTTTGTTGTGGATCTGCTCTCTTGATATGTTCCGATGTCAAAAATATTCCTTCTTTTTTTCAACCTGAGGCTAATAGAAGGCTATTACCGAAGATTTGATCAGTCCAACTTATACATAACTCTCTAAAATGCAAATTTGCTCCAAATCAATTAGGTGTATTCCAGGATTATTCATTAAGAGTCACTTAGCAAATGAACTACTGATATGGAATACAAACACCTGAGGATTAGCTGGAACAAGGACATAATATAAATATGAAGGTGCAAGATAATGTAGAAACCTAGTGAGGTGACTCTAAGGTTGACATGATTTGAAGTGAAATATGATATCTGTTACTGTGATTATTTTTCTGATATGTTGTTCTCACGCATTATTTTTGTTGTGAATGTACTCCAGAATTATGCTGAACTTGTTTCGGGACCTGCAGTTGTATGCGTTTGCTTATATTTTAAGATCGATGGTTGATATACCATGGCTCAATCTGATATTCTTTCTTTGTTTTAGTTGTGTATATTCTTTCTTATATTTTTTTTGCTTTTTCCATATTGGTCTTGTACCTAGACGTCCTATACGTACAAAAAAAACTACTGGGTCAGGACTAAGGTCATTACGGAATGAATTTGGTTTCTATTAAAGAATCTATAGCATGTTTTTTTACTGATAAACCTGGTGGTATTCAGGCATCACCTTTATTTCAATATGCTTGAAAAAAATATATGGTCCCTTTCTTGGGGTATACATGTATAATAAATTAGTATGGAACTTGTGCTGATGAGTTGTTGAAAAGTGACGATATGCAGGAAAAAGGAAGTTCAGGCACAGCTTGAAAATGTTGTTTTGGTAGAGGCCTTAGCTTGCATCTTGACCATGTGATGTGAATCCACACCCCTTTCTATATCAATGGATTCAATATCGTTATTTCTGAAATTGGTGTGAACCTACACCAAACAAAATGCATAATTGAGTATTCTTACACGTGTTAAATGTGAGATAAGGGATTGCACATTTATAGAACTTTGCATTTCTTTTATTCACGAGTTCCGTATGTTAAAAGGGCATATGTATGCAACTGTGAAGCTAGATTGGAATGTTATCATTGATACATGAGTTACATCACATCATTGGAATGAGGATATGCGTGCCATATTTGGATCTCGCCTTCAGGTGGGGGATTGCAATGGACTGCATACGAGAATATCAGGTTTGTCTTAAGTTGACCATGCTCCGGTTGGAGATATTATATTTTAGTTTCATAGTGTTTCTTGGAACTAATTTGAATCAGAATCACTGTTGGGTTGCCATCTTTTGATAGATGTTACAATACAAAGTGCGCTTGATCTATTTATACGTTGATTGAGAAATTTGGGGTATTATGCGACGTTGGTAATTATTATCATACCGGTGAGATTTCTTGGTGATAGCGTAGTGGAGTAGTTATCGTCAAAGGAGAGGGACACACAATCTTGGGGTCTAGGGTAGAAGCTTAAATAGCCGCAATCCCAACAACTACTATGTAGCTGCGACGATTGGAGGACTGTTGCTTGGTACACCGAGATGCAAATCTGACGGTGCACTTGTGTGCCTTTGTCAACTACTTAGAGAGTATGTAGAGTAGTCATGGTTGGTGGTCTAGTGTTTCACTTGTTCACATAGGGTCAACACTCGTGTACCAGTTGGTGTAGGCCACATCGGTTAGTATTTCTTGTGGGAGCACTAAGAGGGGAGTTGCAGAAAATGTTGTTAATGAAGTTTGTAATGAAATATAAACCTCCAGTACAGAAGGAGGATTTCGTTGGTCGTGGTGATTCGGACTACAATAAGAATGATCTTGGTAATCTAGACCTTGACTCGTGCCCTACGCTATGATGGACTCTTACACGTGGGTAGTGGACTTAGACGGTTCACGATGATTCACAGGTTGAAATTTGAATCGGGAATCAAAACTACAGTTTGTTAAGTAAAGCTAGTGTATGGATTGGGAATTTACCCAGGATGCATTGTAACCCACCGCTTGCCTAAGAAGGCAACCCAACCCTAAGGCCTTCTTCTTGCCTTAGAGTCATAGTGTGAAGTTCCACGCAGACTAGAAGCACAGACTATCCAAAAAACTTTGGTGATCCCTATCAAACGATAATGATTAGAATTTATCTCTTTGTGAGGTTGGTTTACCCAGTTATTTGTTAATTATATCTTGCTTGTTGTAAATTTTATATCGTACTGGACAACTTTGCTTATAGCGTACGTATGTGTTGAATCTGCAGGTTATCAGAAGAAGCCACATTAGTGAGGGGTCGTTGTTTGCTTGGAGCTATTTATTTTTGTGTGGCTACACTTTTGTGGTACAATGCTTGTAGCCAGTATTTACTTGTAAACTTTCCTTCATTACGTTACTTGTAGTTTTGAGAGACATGTCGTATACAATGTATGCATGGGCACACCATTTTTGATGCATACATTTATTATTTGTGGACATGGATTGAAAATAGTGAATGTTGGGCATGATATGGATGGAAAGAAAATTTTAATTCTAGCATTTTGTACTATTTTCTCCTACTTATTTATATATCATGTGATTCGAATTTGAAATGTATGTTTGTGGAATTAGTTTGATGGGTACCTAGATCGTAGGAGGACGATCGTCATAGTTGAAGTATATGGGATAATCCTCAAGCGCATCACGGAAGCATGAGCATCGTATAGAATACGACGAGGAACGACTAGTCGCACTAGTTGTTCTATGCAACGGAAATTAAAAAATTTTCATGCGACGAAACCACATGATCCAAGAACACTTCTCGGATCGTTTCGTCTAAACCACAAACAAGTAATAGGATTACCTCTTGAATAGTGGTGGCGATCGAGTCTCTAAACAAAGAGACCTCCTGTCTCATGTCCGATCCGACGAAGGAGACGCTTGCGAGCACGTGGATGAATCGTGTGCTTCTCGCAATCCATGTTGATGATCCAAGCAGCGGATCTCCTGATCTCGACACACGAGATCCAACGTTTTCTTCACGAGCGAAGCGCACCGAAGGAGACGGAGATCCACGAGCAAACGATCGGGCAGCATAACAACGACGCTGCGATGATGGAGAACCTCTCTAGGGCATCCATGGTGGACGGCCACATGAGAGGGAGAGAGAGAGAGTAGGCGTGTAGAGAGAGAAAGAGAGAGAGAGAGAGAGACTTATGTTCTCTTGTTGTGTAGAGAAGAGCAAAGGGGTGCCCTTCTATTTATAATATTTTGGGATCCATGGATCTCAATCCATGGACAACACAAATCCAATGGCTCACATTGATTTGTGTTTCTTTTAATGGCTAAGATTTGTGTTGGTAAAAACCAACAATAATTAATTTAATTTAGATTAAATCTATATTGATAAATCCATATAAATCAGTCCCAAATTAAATCAAGCAATCATGGAGATTATTGGAATGAAGATTGCCTCCTTCCATAATATGGGATTTGGTGGCAATCTCATGTAATCTCATGATATCTCATGAGATTGCATTATTCCATGGAAACCTCCAAGATTTACAACAACACTTGTTGTAAATTATTCAACAAAAATAATTAATAATTATTTTGTGAATATTGCAATCTTGTCATTGGAAAAATATGAATCACATTCACAACCCAAAATAAAATGTAAATTACATTTTCAATTTAATGTCCAATGTGAATCCAATTCACATCAACATTTAATTCATAAATGTAAATTACAAATAGCTCTCTCTTATATATTATAAATTACATTTATAATATATATGATTAATATGGATATTTCTATCTACATTATTCATATCCATGATAATTAAATCACATTTAATCATCTTGGATCTCTTTTCTCTTGTGCCCAAATAATATGAATCACATTCACATTATTTACATCTTTGATAATCAAATCACATTTAATTATCTAAGATAACTCTCTTTATAATATGAATCGAATTCATATTAATCATGATTATTAAATCACATTTAGTTATCCATTTTCTCAATGCTCGGATACTTATATCAACAATGAACTTATCATGAACTCTTTCAAGGATAATGCACTTTCTCCGTGAATACTTGGAGATAAGGACAGGGCGATTGTATTGTTCCACGTATAGTGACTTGGATATTGAGATCACATCTCAAATCCAGATCTCGGGCCTCCCATAGATGCTTGATTAAATCAAGACCGCAAATCTAATCTTCTCATTGAATCTGACTCACATTCAGATCAATGTCCAATATTTGGACTAAGATCAGATTACTTCTCTACTGGGAGGAGTCACTAAAATCCAGACCCATTTCATCACTCCCTATGAATGGAAGCGTCATGGTTATACAACCGTTTATGATCACATCACCCTTAGGTATTCCTAATACCTGTACATCCTGCATACTGGAAGACTCAGAATAAACCTGAAGTATAAGATCAATTTTACACTGTCTACTTCAGAGTTTTATCATTAAGTTTCTCATTCAATCATTGGGAGTCGGTATCGATCATATACTTTCCAAAAGCATATATCATGCCTAGGTTTTGATCATATACTTTCCAAAAGTATATATCAAACCTACAAATTCAGTCAAGCTTCCAAAGCGAGACAACCGTGCACGGAATTTGATTCTTCCCAATATCTCATGAGTGAGCTCATGTCTTCCGGTTCGGTAATTGAACCTGTATGATCCCTTTGAGAGATCGTATTACTCGTATACCCTTGCATGCACACCAGCGCGCCGATGTTTAGACCTTGATTAGGTCATCAACCTATTGGTCTGCCAAATGTACATACTCAGATATATAGTAACACATCTGTCTCCGGTCAGAGGATTCGTGCCTATATCATGACAACATACGATATAGGACTTCAGTTATCTCGTTCTCGTTAAGTCAACTCTTTGACCTAACTAATCTGACACCTCCGAATCTCTATTCCTATGTAGAGGACCTGCATCAAGAGGTCGGTCAGATATCAGCCTAACTGAGAAAGGATTGCCATCTCCTACTAAGACTGGAGATCATCTCTTAACAATCATTTGATGGTGCTTGATGAGTCCTCAATCTAACTCTTTAGATGTTCATCCAAGCACCAGACTCTATGATTCAATATTTGAATCGACAGCTGTATGATCATCAAGATGGCCATGGTACATAACCCTAATTGTACTAAGGGAACTATTATGCAAATTACTTATTCTTCATTCCATGTCAGGGAATGACATTTGCAATAACATTTATTGCATAATGGCTCGCAGTGGGCTCGCATGTCCAACAATCTCCCACTAGCCTAAAGAGCCATCAGTGGGCTAATCATTTAAACCCACACTC
This sequence comes from Ottelia alismoides, assembly GCA_037367405.1. Taxonomy (NCBI): domain Eukaryota; kingdom Viridiplantae; phylum Streptophyta; class Magnoliopsida; order Alismatales; family Hydrocharitaceae; genus Ottelia; species Ottelia alismoides. The sequence continues at coordinate 542,136 of JAZKJV010006501.1, forward strand.
ATGTGACAATCATAGGCTATTGAGAAAATAGCTAGATAAGCCGATCAGTCACTCTGTTCCCAAGAGACTATGGCAAGTCCTTTTACGGCACTTGCATATCTCCTAGTGACAGTGTTTGCATCCAATGTGAATGCTGCATCTTATGCAATCATTACTCAATATAATTAAAGCAGTTATAGCGTCCTTGATACTACTGCTCTACAATTATTATAACCAGTATTACCATAATCCTTATCAGAATACCCTTATTTTCGGAGATCTCTATCTCCTAAGGTATTCATAGTTAAGACCTTTTAGATCACCATCTATAAAGTCTTAAGATCTTGAAGATAAGATTTAGAGATTACTATCTCTAAAGTCTTGTCATCTTTGAAGATATCGATATTACTGCAATCAAGTGTTTTATCACCATAGTAGAATTAGTAACAGTTTACTACTCCCACTGCATGGTAGACATCTGGTTTTTGTACACATCTAGCATACACCCGGTTTCTTGGAACTGATGCACAAGGGTAAGCAGTTTGCATTCATATCCTCAACTCTTTGAGGTGCTATCCCTTTAGATAGATCAGTACCATATCTTTGAAGAAAATAAGCCTTTCTTGGAATTTTCTAGAAAATGAAAATGTTCAAGGTGTACTATTAGTGTGACTGTTTCATTACCCTCTTCTCTTTGCTTCTGAACAACTTCAGAACTAAGATCTAAGAGGTATCCTTGAGATCATATCTCGAGGTATTGAACAACCAGATTATAAAACACTTATTATTATCATCCTTATATCATTCTAAATGATTAGAATATTATATACATTTAGCATGATGAACACAATGGCACTCCCACTAAGCTTCACATGGTTCATCAAGATTTTATTGAAATCATAACATTTATAATTTCATCAAATCTTATGTTCCAACTACAAGAAGTTTATTTGAGTACAAAGATGGAATTCTTTAGCTTGCACACCTTGCTTTCCTCAACCATGAAGCCCTGGAGCTACTTCATGTGAATATCCTCAAAGAGATATTCATAGAGGAATGCAATCTTGACTCACATCATGAAGATGTCATAGTCAAGTTGTGTAGCTATAGTTAGCAGTATTCTAATGGGCTAAAGCAAGGTCACTGGAGAGAGTCTCATCGCAAGCGATGTCTTCTCTTCGGTGTGTAGCTCATGGCTACGAACCGTGCTTTGAAGGTCTCTACCTTCTCATTAGATTCCCTCTTTCTCTTGAAGATCCATTTACACCATAATGGGTCTTACCCATATAGTTGGATCCTCGAGGGTCCATATACAACACTTGTATATGAAGTCTACATTAGACTTTTATTGCTAACATCCATCTTTCCATGTCATTATCCTCAGGAGCTTCATCTCATGAAGTCCGATCATTTTCAGACTTAACTAACACATGGAATACATCCTCAAACTTATTTGAAGAAGTATTAGTGTTTCATCTTCAATTATTCTTTTATTTCCCGATTTCAGGAGCCTCATTATCTTCTCAAGATTAAATGAGTTCCTTTACTTCATTTTCATCTTGATTCTTGAGAGTCTCATCATCTAAGAATCACATTCTCAGAGATGAGATCTTTTTAAGAATCTCAAGGTCATAAAGTAGGTATCCAATACCATCCTTTATTTTCCTAATGAAGTAGCACTCTCTGGTGATAGATTCCAGCTTACATGCATGGAACCATATTAAGGATATATATTGTAGTCTCTACTACATATATACCTGGAAACTAAAAGGTAATTATGCTAAAATACATCATTGATCAAATCATGTCATACATGATCAATTGTATCTCCCTACAACTCTCTTGAGTTTAGGTTTATCAAGGGGAGTGAGATAAGACATATCTCCATAAGGTATTCTACGAATTCATCTAATAGGTACAATCTACCTTGGTTAGATCAAATTCATTTCATCTTTCTTCAAACTTTGGTTCTAAATCTAAATTGTGAAATCTTTGATTATTTCAAAGGTTTCTTAGTGAAGAGAAGAAATCTCATATCACAAATAATAATCAATAGATATCAGATATCCATAATGTTTATTATGATATAGATGATTCACATACATCAATGTGTATGAGATCTTGAATACCTTGACATCTTTTACCATTTCAAGGAATGGTGTATTGGACATTTTACTTCGAATACAATATTCATAAGTATGCAAGTTTTGAAATTTTAGATATACTAAAGTTTCGTCTCTTACTTGTCCATTGATCTCATCAACAGACATATGTCCAAAACATGATGCCAAATCATTGTCAAATGATCTTTATCCTCCTATTGATCTTTAAAGGTTTAATTTTCAGTATTAAAAATCTTAGTGAACCATTCATTAATTTTCTAATTTAACGGAGTCCACTATATGTTAGATTACCATATGAAATATATCCATCATAACTATCTATCATAGGTTTATTCCAGAATTCATATTTATTTGCAACATTTAGAAATAAACTATGAGTGTATTCTAATATCCAGGTCTCAGAGACATTCTTTAAGACTAAGTGCTCCCACTGAAAATATGAAGTCTATTGATCCAATGGAAATTGTTGCAACAATTGCATCACTTCCAACATGGATGACCATTAAACTTTAAGATCAAATTTCTAATATTCTGATACATATGCAACTACTTGCAAGTGTCATTAGAAGATTGAGATACAATTATTAGACTTTATCTTATCAAATAAGTAAGTCAATTTCAATGATTATATGTAGATTATTATGATGTACTATCTGATTCCTTCTCTAAGGATTCTAGATAGATTTGATAGTCATACTATCAACACATCAACTTATTGAAGTATTGGCATTCATCCAACTCTTTGGATGTCATTTAGAAGTCACAGAAGTACAGTCAACTCTTTGACTATGCTTCTTACTTGGGTCCAATCCATGCTTCCACTGCGCTCCCTTTATCTATAAGCAACCATCGCTCAAGACCAAGGATCTCTTATATTAAAATCAAAAATTTCAATATGAGAGTATTTCAACATTTATACATGCTTCATTCAATTCATACAATATGAATATTATGAAGCTTCATGAATGACTAGAGTATAGATATAGAATGATGACACTCATCGTATCTACATCCATTTAAACTCTTAAAACTTAGGTTCAGGTAGGTACTCAAACAATTTGAATACATCATCTCCTATAGAACCACCATTCTGCATAATGCAGAGAACCATGTCATTCATGATTATATGTCGGGAGCACATATGTATGCCAGAACATCTTCTAAGATTTTATAAGGATTATTTGATAATTACGATCATTATCGACATGTCTCTTCAAAAGTACATTCGATGATATCAAGACTTATAGAGACATACAAACCCTAGGATTTTAGTCCTATTGTCTATTTAATTATCATTCCTCATTATTATGAGGAAACTTGCACATTGCAACCACATACATTATGTGTCCAATTGCAAGTACAATATCTGGATCATAGGTCCAATCCATGATATTCTACTAGTTATTATTGAGTATAACATTAAGTGGGATTAAAGAAGGATTATCTGAAATAAGAAATTTGCGTAAACATATATAAATATTTAATTTACTTTGATTTAGGAATTTTTATATCAAAGTTGTCTTGCCATGTTAAAATGAAAGTTCATTCCCTTAATCACTTTCAATGTAAGAGATATACTTACCATTATATCTCAAGCAAGATCTGGGATCTCCTTCCTTATCTTTGTTACATCCCAATAATATGAGAACCTATAACTCGGATAAAAAGAAGCGGGAACACATTCCGCCTTGCAAGTTCAACTCGCATCTCCCAATTCGATCTTTAACACCCGGGCCCACCACCCCTAAGGTGATGTTGACCCGTCATTAATTGAACCAACCGTCAACAAGAATACAACTCGCTATGCACAATCCAATATCGCCCCAATAATATGAGGATCCGATATTGGGGTCACTACAAACACGACCTTACTCTTTTGAGAAGCAAAGAGCCCGATCCAGATGCGCTTGCATATAGGAGCTGTCACTTCGGACAGACGTCTCCTACATACAATCCCTGGCGACGGAACCCTTCGCCTTGACGGGAGACCATGGATGTCACTTATGTGATCCTCCATATCATATTCAAAATCTAATTAATTATCATGAATCATATTCACATAATTAATTCTTCCAAGGGAAATAACACATATATTATAATTGAGTGTTTAATTGGATATAATTAACTTAATCACATTAAATTAATTATCAATCCAATTCAATCAACAAACTTGATTTTACTTGAATATATGGTATGACATTATCTCAAAGTACGTATTAGTTTGAATTTTAATAAATAGAAAAATACATCATGATCTCTCAGACATCATTCGTTCCCTACCCGCTGTCATGGCCAGTACCGGCGGCAGTAGGATGAACCGCAACCGGTGCGATCCGCTACCCAGCGATCCCCGACTAGACACCATATCCGCCTCAGGAAAAAATAAGGCCGAGTCAATCACTTTGTACGTGAGATGATCATCGGTTCTTCAACCGAAATTATACCATATAGTAATAATCAAAATATTTTTTGATTATAAGGAAATTTGCTAGACAAATTCACAATCCTATTCAAGCAAGGAGTTTGATAAAGTGTTTCCAATTATGATCTAGATCAAATCTAATCAATTTATTGGTTGTGGACAAGTCAATTAAGGAAATAATCATCATTCAATATTTCTCAAATATTTTCCATAATTATTTCATGAAATTCACAATTAATTTCACTAATTGACAATCACACAATTCTTGATTAGGAATGTAATTTCAGCAGTGACCCCTACTTACTAAAATTAACATATCTCAATCAATTTAAATCCAAATTAGACAAAATAAATTTTTAAAGATTTCTAATTTGATTTAGGACAGAACCTAAGTGATATTTCACGCATTTCGAGGCGGATCAAAACAGTAATTAACCCATTAATCATGTTAAGATTCGCAGTTCCCGCAACAGTGAATACATGTTCATTAAAACAACCATATCTCGAGAAAACGGAATCCAAATTACGTAAACTCAAATCCTATGGTTTCCTTATTTAATGAGGAATAAAATACAAGTTTTATTTTCGTATTTAAAAAATTTAAACATGGCCGAAAATAAGCATAAAACAGAGATGCGAAAATGAAATGCGATAAAACGTTCGCAACCCTAACAAACCCAAGTCGCCTTCGGTTTTATGGATCGTATCCAAAACCTTCGACCTAAGGCTCTGATACCACTTGAAGAATATGGGATAATTCTCAAGCGCATCAAGGAAGCATGAACGTCGTATCGAATACGGCGAGGAACGACTAGTCGCACTAGTTGTTCTATGCAGCGGAAATTAAAAAAATTTCATGCGACGAAACCACATGATCCAAGATCACTTCTTGGATCGTTTCGTCTAAACCACAAACAAGTAATAGGATTACCTCTTGAAGAGTGGCCGCTATCGAGTCTCTAAACGAAGAGACCTCCTGTCTCAAGTCCGATCTGACAGAGGAGACGCTTGCGAGCGCGGGGATGAATCGTGTGCTTCTCGCAATCCATGTTGATGATCCAAGCGGCGGATCTCCTGATCTCGACATACGTGATCCGATATCTTCTTCACGAGCGAAGCGCACCGAAGGAGACTGAGATCCACGAGCAAACGATCGGGCAGCAAAACGACGACGCTGCGGCGATGGAGAACCTCTCTAGGGCATCCATGGTGGACGGCCACATGAGAGGGAGAGAGAGAGTAGGCATGTAGAGAGAGAAAGAGAGAGAGAGACTTATGTTCTCTTGTTGTGTAGAGAAGAGCAAAGGGGTGTCCTTCTATTTATAATATTTTGGGATCCATGGATCTCAATCCATGGACAACACAAATCCAATGGCTCACATTGATTTGTGTTTCTTTTAATGGCTAAGATTTGTGTTGATAAAAATCAATAACAACTAATTTAATTTAGATTAAATCTATATTGATAAATCAATATAAATCAATCCCAAATTAAATCAAGCAATCATGGAGATTACTGGAATGAAGATTGCCTCCTTCCATAATATGAGATTTGATGGCAATGTCATGTAATCTCATGATATCTCATGAGATTACATTATTCCATGGAAATCTCCAAGATTTGAAACAACACTTATTGTAAATTATTCAACAAAAATAATTCATAAATATTTTATGAATATTGCAATCTTGCCATTGGAAAATTATGAATCACATTCACAAGCCAAAATAAAATGTAAATTACATTTTCAGTTTAATGTCCAATGTGAATCCAATTCACATCAACATTTAATTAACAAATGTAAATTACTAATAGCTCTCTCTTATATATTATAAATCACATTTATAATATATATGATTAATATGGATATTTATATCCTCATTATTCATATCCATGATAATTAAATCACATTTAATCATCTTGGATCTCTTTTCTCTTGTGCCCAAATAATATGAATCACATTCACATTATTTACATCTTTGATAATCAAATCACATTTAATTATCTAAGATAACTCTCTTTATAATATGAATCGAATTCATACTAATCATGATAATTAAATCACATTTAGTTATCCATTTCCTCAATGCTCGGATACTTATATCAACAATGAAATTTTCCTGAACTTTTTCAAGGATAATGTGCTTTCTCCGCGAATACTTGGAGATAAGGACAGGGTGATTGTATTGTTCCACGTATAGTGACTTGGATATTGAGATCACTTCTCAAATCCAGATCTCGGGCCTCCCATAGATGCTTGATTAAATCAAGACTGCAAATCTAATCTTCTCAATGAATCTGAATCACATTCAGATCAATGTCCAATATTTGGACTAAGATCAGATTACTTCTCTATTAGGAGGAGTCACTACACTCCATACCCGTTTCATCACTCCCTAGGAATGGAAGCATCATGGTTATACAACCGTTTATGATCACATCACCCTCAGGTATTCCTAATACCTGTACATCATGCATACTCGAAGACTCAGAATAAACCTGAAGTATAAGATCAATTTTACACTGTCTACTTCAGAGTTTTATCATTAAGTTTCTCATTCGACCAATGGGAGTCGATATCGATCATATACTTTCCAAAAGCATATATCATACCTAGGTTTTGATCATATACTTTCCAAAAGTATATATTAAACCTACAAATTCAGTCATGCTTCCCAAGCGAGACGACCGTGCACGGAATTCGATTCTTCCCAATATCTCATGAGTGAGCTCATGTCTTCCGGTTTGGTAACTGAACCTGTATGATCCCTTTGAGAGATCGTATTACTCATACGCCCATGCATGCACACCAGGGCGCCGACGTATAGACCTTGATTAGGTCATCAACCTATTGGTCTGCCAAATGTACATACTCAGACATATAGTAACACATCTGTCTCCGATCAGAGGATGCGTGTCTATATCATGACAGCATACGATATAGGACTTCGGTTATCTCGATCTCGTTAAGTCAACTCTTTGACCTAACTAATCTGACACCTCCGAATCTCTACTCCTATGCAGAGGACTTGCATCAAGAGGTCGGTCAGATATCAGCCTAACTGAGAAAGGATTGCCATCTCCTACTAAGATTGGAGATCATCTCTTAACAATCATTTGATGGTGCTTGATGAGTCCTCAATTTAACTCTTTAGATGTTCATCCAAGCACCAGCCTCTATGATTAAATATTTGAATCAACAGCTGTATGATCATCAAGATGGACATGGTACATAACCCTAATTGTACTAAGGGACCTATTATGCAAATTAGTTATTCTTCATTTCAGATCAGGGAATGATATTTGCAATAACATTTATTGCATAATGGCTCGCCGTGGGCTCGCATGTCCAACAATAGTGTGGTATCATAACAATGGTATTCCATTCCATTCGACACATATCATTCCTCATTGGTGTTCCAAACACATGATAGTGTTAATAGTCTTCTGACTCAACACGAGTCAAAAGGGGAATTGCATATTTAATATTCATGTACATATGTCTCTCTTAAGTAAAGCACGTAATACTGCTTCGATTCTTTATGCAAAACCATGCTACCTCGCATGGATTCAGACGTGGCACAATAGCTGGCCTTCCTTATACATGCCGTACATGACATTTAATAGCATTAAGAGGCAATAGAGCAGAGACTACAACAACAGGATGATACCTCCTACCATCCCTCTCATGACAGGGAGGAAGCGTCAACCTATCGTTTTCTCTAAAGTAGGAGTAGATGGAGGATGTATATGCTTTGCATAAGCATTAGACACTCATGAAACATACTAATAAGCGATGATACCATAGTTCTTTAGTACAACCACCCCCTATGATGTAGAGTAGTGGATGGCATAGGTGGCAAAGGTTCTGAGAATCGTCCAGATCATTTGCAGAGTACTCGCTTGCATTAGTACGCAGAGTAGTGATGGAATCCCACCAAAGAGCACCTGATCGAACCCAATACTTGGGAGGTCATCTTTGACAAGTTCTGTATAGAGTTCTAAGAGACCATTGGGTAGAGTATAAGAAGAGAGAGTTCGCCGAGCTGACATAGGGGTCGATGACAGTCCAAGAGTAACTGACCCATTTTTGAACGAGATTTTTGAGGTTTTTAAATCAGATATGAAATAGAAGTGTCGTTGACCCAAAGAATCCCACAAAAAATTATTTTTATTCTCAAGCTGAATTAATTACAAAAAAATGTAGCAAGAGAAAAATTTGCTATTTAATTAACCTGTATAGCAACATGATCAAACTCAGGGAGGCTACAATTCCTGAGGGTTTTTCAAATAATCGAAAAAATCAATTAAAAGAATAAAGGAAATCTCAAATGTTAACTACCTTGGTTTTTTGTGAGATTTTTATCTTTTTCATCTTTTTTTATTTTTTATTTTTATATTTTTTTCCATTTTTCGTGATTTTAATTTTGCATTTTTTTATTTTTCAAAAAATATAATTATCAAAACAAACTATATACAAAAATAAAGAATGGCTATTTTTTTGGATTTCTTTATATGACAAAAATGCTCAAAAGTTTTCAAAAATAAAATTTTTGTATTTTTGATGATTTTATTTTTGAGAAATTTTTAGATTTTTTAAGATTTTTAAAATGAATAAAAAAATGAGAAAATATAAACAGTGAGCAAACAAGATTATTTTTCTATTTAAAAAACGAAATAAATGCGAAAGTTAAGAAAATTATTTTTCCTAAAGACTAAAGGAAATTATCTACAAATAAGAACTGAAATTACATTTTTGGATTTTCAAACAATTTTCTGTGATTTTTTTAAAATTATTAGTATTTTGTATTTTTTAGGTTTTAAAAATAATTAATGTATGAAATCTGGATAGAAAATAAAATACACCAAAAGAAAACTAATCTATTTTTTTAGAATTTTTTATGTAATATTTGAATTTTTATTATTTTTTAAAGTTCAAATAGGAAAAAATACGATGTTTTTGATTTTTTATTAATATCAAATGACGATAAAATGCAATTAAAATTTTAAACAATGGAAAGGCACAAAACGGGAGCATAACATGATTTTTCTAGATTTTATTGAGCAAGAAATGTTTTTTATGTCAACAAGGAAAACATGTAACTGAAGTATGGAAAACAGTGACCGATCCCTAATTTCGAGGAAAGTTTGATCAATTATAAAATAGAAGTTACGCAAGGATAATAGTGCAATTTACACATCAAAACATGTGCCAATCACGTGATAGAAACTAAATAGACTTATTTACAGAACGAAAATGCTTCAGGAGAAGTTCCGCAATTTACCTAGTGCTGGATATTGACAAGGCTTTTGCGTAATAATCAGAACGTCCGAGGGCTTGTAATGGAATTTCGCCAAATAAAATAAGTCTTAAGCTGAGCTCTTTGTTCTTCTTTATTCATGCCCTAAATCAAAAGGGGGCGTCATCTCCTCTCTTCTTCTCCAAGGCACATGAGCGACAGCGACTGGACCAAGATCGATAGATAGTGGTGGCGATGGAGTTTCGTGCTCCTGGTACGAGGCTTGGTGGTGCTTCGTGTAGGTGGTGGCGACTTCAATCCCCAGGCAGATGAGCTCTATGTGGGTGGAGAAGGAGGCCAAGGTGGAGATGTCGAGACGGCGGCTGGCGCTACGTACAGAGATGGGCGGAGGTTGGCGCGCGCTCCCTACGGCTTTGGCATTCGGTGGACGCTACGTGTGACGGCTTAGCCGCAGGATGCGGAGATGGTTTATGTAGCCAGGCTGCTCACGACAGTAGGAGGGGGATCCAGGTGTGGCTGCTACGGGCGACACACGCCTCCGCAGCAGTGATGCGACTGTTGCTGCTCACGGCGATATAGGTCTACAGAGGATGCTGGGGGCGGTGGAGGAGCGGCGAGTGCTGCCTGTGGGTGGAAGAATCATGTGTGTGTTGTTAAATATTATACTTAGACTAATCAAGATGACATGTGAACATAGTCTTTTGGACTCAAAGAATTAAGTCACTAGGACCTAAAAGTTTTAACTCCATTTCTTATAAGGTTCCTCTTAAATTAAGTGGATTAAGGCCCAACTGAGCTCCATTCTTCAATTTTATTCCAAACTTAGTTTAAATGTCAATACTCTCCTAGAAAATGCACATGTAAACGTAAAAAAAAATGTACAATGCAAAAAGAAAGCAAAATATTTTTTTGAAACAATTTTCTAATTTTAAACTTTTTATGGATTTTTGTAAAGAAAGGAAAAAATGATGCATATGTAAAATGAGGTTTTTTTTGAAATTTTAATAATACAAATTTTTATAGACTTTTGGTTTTGTAGTTTTTAGGGATTTTAAGGGAAAAAAGGTTAGTAAAATATATACTATTATATACAAAGATTTTTTTGGTTTTTTTTATTTTTTTGTTTTATTTTGTTTATTTTGTGTTTTTTAATAAAAGGTGACCAAAGTCTATATACATACATGGATTTTACGAATTTATATACATATACCAAAAATAATCATATTTAAAAGTGCGAGTTATGTCTGAAGTATATATACAATATATACGACACCCCCCTATACGTAGCTCGAACTATGTCCTCATAGTGATCAGAGAGCGATAAAGGAAGACATAACTCGTGCTAAGTATAGAAAAGTGAAAAGACTTCTATGTTACAACAACTCAAAGAAAAGATGAATAGAATAGAAGTCGGTGATCCCCTCTATACTTAGGATCAAGTAATCCTAAGTATAGAAGACTGTACAAAAGGGAAAATCGATGAAGAGAATGTATGGACTCAACGGCTCGACTTGCCCCCTATACTTAGGGTAGAATAGCCCTAAGTATAGAATATCAACAAGTTGGGGGACAATCGAGAGAATACAAGAATAAAACACAAAAGAGATGATATGAACAACATCACCCCCCTTTACTTAGGGTAGAGTATCCCTAAGTATAGGACAAATATGAACAACACAAATCATTCACCCCCCATACTTAGGATAAAGTACATCCTAAGTATAGCACACAAATACATACAAGAGGTGAATGATAAACGGAAGAAGGAAGGAGCCAATCAAGATGAAACACATATAGAAGGTAGACATTGTTGAGGTGCCTCTCAACAAGCGCTAGAGTTTACGCCCCTAGTTGGGCGCAAAGGCTAGGACAGCTAAGTACAAGGTTCAAGACAAATGCGAATACCGTACTATCATTGTTGTCTCGGTGTGAGAACAACAATGTGGTCAACAGTGAAAATGATGACATCTGGATAGGCAATTAGGCAGGTGTCTGCTACCTAGTAAATAGATGTGTAGGTAAAATGGGGCACCGATAGCACAAAAGAAATCTTCGGTTCATGGTCAGAGTGGAGTGAATGGTTGGAGACAAAAAAGTGGAACTTGGATAAGGAAGAATCTGTCATGGAATCCTCCACATCAATCACCGTCTCGAAAATGTATGGAAGGTCAAGATCAAGAGACTCAATAAGAAAGTAGATATCTGATGCATGTAATGAAGAGAGATCAAGGTGTAGCATCGAATAACTCAAGAGTTGTCTCATCCTTGCGAAGGTCATCTAGGAGAGAAGAAAGATCAAGTTCAGAAAACTCAAAAGAATCGGAAGAATCAGAACACTCAAAATAATCAGAAGACTCGAGGAGATGTGAGAAATCAGGGAGTGAAACCGTGTACTTTGTACAATAAGGGAGTGAAATAGAGTACTTTGTACACACCACCCGCAGATAACCCTCGGGGAGATGTGAGAAATTAGGATAATTCGAGGGGGAGATCGAATGATTATATTCAAATAACAGATTTTCTCTCGAAGTAAAAGAAAAACCATCCAATGGATCAGGAATATCAGGCTCAAAGAAATCTTGGTAAAGATCAAAGAGATCATTGACCTGCCAATGTGAACGGATTTGAGCATGGTAAATATTGGATAGCATTTGACCCTCAGAGTTAAGGGTGGGAGGGAGAGAAAACGTGAGTGATGATGATTTTTTATTTTTGATCCTCAGAGTTATAATGGTGAGTATTCCTGCATGTCACGCGGGTGACTCAGTTCGTTCTCGACAACGACGCCATTTTGTTGAACGAGATTTTTGAGGTTTTTAAATCAGATATAAAATAAAAATGTTGTTATCCCAAAGAATCCTGCAACAAAAAAAATTATTTTTCCTTCTCAAGCTGAATTAATTATAAAAGAAATGTAGCAAGATAAATTTTTGCTATTTAATTAACCTGTAGAGCAACATGATCGAACTCATGGAGGGTACAATTCCCGAGGGTTATTCAAATAAAAGGAAAAAATCAATTAAAAGAAAACGAGAATCTCAAATGCTAACTACCTTGGTTTTTTTGTGAGATTTTTATCTTTTTATTTTTTGAGTTTTTTATTTTCTTATTTTTTAATGAATTTAATTTTGTAATTTTTTTAATTTTCAAAAAATATAATTTTCAAAACAAACTATATACAAAAATAGAGAATGGCTATTTATTGGACTTTTTATAAGAAAATACTAAAATATATATAAATAAAATATTTTTGTATTTTTCATGATTTTTTACTATTTTTGTGATTTTTCCAAATTGTTTATATTTTTTAAGATTTTATAAATGAATGAACAAGGGGAAATACAAATAAAGACCAAATAAGATTATTTTTCATTTTAAAATACCAAATAAATATGAAAATTGCGAAAATTATTTTTCCTAAAGACTAAAGGAAATTATCTATAAAGGGAGCTGAAATCACTATTTTTAGATTTTTATACAATTTTCTGTGATTTTGAAAAGATTATTAGTATTTTATAATTTTCTTGGGTTTGAAAACTATCTAATGCATGAAATTTGGATAGAAAATAAAATACACCAAAAAAACTAATCTAATTTTTTTGGAATTTTTTACATTATATTTGAACTTTTATGATTTTTCAAATTTCAAACATGGAAAAATTGTGATGTTTTTGATTTTTTAATAATATCAAATGATGATAAAATGTAATTAAAAATTTAAAGAATAAAAAGGCACATAGCAGGAGCATAACATGATTTTTCTAGATTTAATCGAGTAAGAAATGATTTTTATTTAAATAAGGAAAAGATGCAAACTGGAGACTAGAAAACAAGGACTAATCCATAATTTCTGGGAAAGTTTGATAAATTATAAAATAGAAATTTCATAGGGACAATATTCAATTTACACATCAAAAAGTGTACCCATCACGTGATAGCAACTAAATAGACTTATTTTCAGTATGAAAAAGCTTCAGGAGAAGTTCCATAATTTACCCAGTGTTGGATGTTGACAGGGCTTTTGCACAATAATCAGAACGTCTGAGGATTTATATTGTAATTTCGCCAGATAAAATAAGGCTTTAGCTGGGCTCTTTATTCTTCTTTATTCGTGCCCTAAATCAAAAGGGGGTGCAACCTCCTCTCTTCTTCTCCAAGGCACATAGGCGGCGATGGCTGGACCAAGATCGATGGATGTTGGTGGCGATGGAGCTTCGTGCTCCTGGCGCGAGGCTTGGCGCTGCTTCGCGCGGGTGGGGGGGACTTCAAACTCCAGGCGGAGGAGCTCTGTGCGGGCAGAGAATGTGGCCAAGGTGGAGATGTCAGAACAGCGACTAGCGTTGCGTGTAGAGATGGGCGGAGGATGGCGCGCGCTCAATGCGGTGTTGGCATTCGGTGGACGCTACGCGCGACGGCTTAGCCGCAGGTGGCGGAGATGGAGGATGCGGCCAGGATGCTCGTGGCAATAAGAGGGGGCTCGAGGCATGGCCGCTGCAGAGTGACACACACATCCGCAGTGGCGATGCAGCGGTTGCAGCTAGCAGCAGAAGAGGTCTGCGGAGGATGGCGAGGGTCGGTGGAGGGTCGACGTGCGCAGCCTGCGGGTGGAAGGGCGGCGCCTGCCAAGTTGCTGCCTTTTCTTCTTCTTTTTATTCTTCTTTTTTATTTGTTTATTATTGTAAAACAGAACAAATAAAAAATTTATATATATTTTTTCAATTTTTTTATTTTTTAATATTTTTTTGAACATGTAGCAACTGTATTTTTTAATTTTTTTATTAAAGCAAATAAACCAGAGTTGTGTGGTCATGTGAGGTAGAACGTAAAATGATGAGATCAAGAAAATGATATGAAATAGAAATTGAGGACAGATAAAATCATGATGGGTGATTAAAAAATTTAACTAAGATATAGAAATATAATATGACAATGAAATAAAAATGTGAAAAATAAAATTATGACTAACCTAGGTTAAAAACAAGAAAAAAATGGATCTTGTCGTGGGAGCAGAAAATGTCGTGATGGCCTCGACGAAGGCTGACTCGCTGTCACCAGACAGCTCGGAGGTTGTACATCTCCCTGCAACAAGAAGACTGTTGGAGAATTGGTTACTCTCACCAAAGATTGATCAAAGAGAAATGAGGGAGGAGGAGCCAATTAAATAGAAAAATAATTGAATTTGAATTGAATTTAAAAATTGGAAAAGAAAGGATAAGGAGAGAGGAGGTTAATGGAGGATAAAATTATGTTAGAAATAAATAATTTCGTCACTTTATTTAATTATATAATAAATATCAAATATTTATTTTTTTGCAGTGGTTATTTAAGAATATCAACTATATACATATACTATATATATATGGTGCATTATATACATAGTTAAATATGGAAATTAGTTTTTTTATTTTGAATTTTTTTTTCTATTTTTATTTTAAATAATTATAAATACATTTACAAATACAATATATATATATATATATATTAATTTGGATATATACAATAAATAGTAAAATTTCACAAACCACTCCAGAAACCATGTTTCAAATCGTAACTCCAAAAATTATGAAACCACATCCATTTTAAATATAAATTAATTTAGAATACTATGGAAGTGAGTTTGATTCAATTTGAGTTCATATGGAGACGGGATTGGTCTTTCAATTATCGCTTTCTGGCTTTTTTCGGATGTGGTTATTTTTATTCTGTACATGATTTTATTTTGCAATTATTTTTATTATTTAGAAAACATATTTATTTACATCTTTTGTTTTCAAAGTTATTTAATTTAAGGTCAATTTAAGTACAAATAAAATAGTATAATTTTTCTACAAATATACATTGGATAAATGAGAAGTATTTACAAATTTTTTTTTTCGATTTTCTGATTAAAGAACCTATCTCGCCCTACTTTATTCCTGGTCAATCAGGTCAAGTCTTGACCTTCTCTCGGGGTTCGGGTCAGCCTGTATCTATTACATATATATAGTCTCTTTTTTATTTTCTTTATTTTTCCTTTATTTCATTCTTTATTTATTTTAGGTTAAAATAGTAATATATGTATAATATTTACACACAGATGCAAATTAGTAAGAATATGGAGTTAATATTATATACATGTGTTTTATAAGGGATTTTAAGCTAAAATAAATTAATAAAGATATGAAATGCAGATTCATCATCTCTCTTTGCTTTACCTTCGCTAGTCCCTTAGCAAACACTTATTTGAAAGAATAAGTGAATAAAAGAAGAAGAATGGAAAAATAAAAGAAATTAGAACAATATTGAGTATTAAGCTTATCTTCATAAAATTGTAGTATGGAGCTATGTCAGACCTCTGGATTATTAGTGTGGCAGAACATTAATGGGAAATGGATTTAAAATCTAACAGCCTCTAAGTTCCACAAGACTCCTATTCAGGTCTCCTCAATAGTCAGGTTAGAACAAGTCTAAGTACGCAAATTCTTATGACTATGAATCTTTACTTGTACGGTGTAAGTGAAATATAGCTCCCCATCTCAAATGTAGCAAAGAAGCAATCTCCCTCAACAATGTAACTCTAGTCCCCTGGTCTAGCAACTCTTTCCTCGAGGAGCGACAATATTCCTTTCTAAGTTCGTGTACAACCAGATCAAGAAGAGGAGATGGAGAAAAGAGTGGACGGTAACTAGTGTAGCTACCTATCATTGGATGCATGACCAGTGTAGTCAAGTCATCCAGCTACAAGCTTACAAAAATTTGACTTTGAAGCTCTTATTATTATCTTTTTTACTTGTATATACACTCTGGTAGGCATTTTACTTTTTAATCAGGCCTTTCCACTTTCGGAGATTCTGCATTTTTTTCTCTCTATTTATTTAAAAATATATACAAGATGCATCATGTACATAAGGATCTTTTCCTCTTGAGGTAGTAGACTATCCGTCTTTTGAAGCATTATTGCAACCCCACATCATCCAATCTTTAGACCTCAATGCTACTAGATAAGGCTAAGTTGCACTACCCTCCTTAGAGGAGATAAGAGGTTCTGCCTAGATGTAATACCCTCGTATGCTACTCCAAGGCAAATGATTCTGCCTCCTCACTACCTCCTCCATGAAGAGCTACGTGTAAAGTGCTTGTCCAAGATAAGCCACGGTATGAAAGAATCATGCATGTGTTTTTAAATATTCTACTTAGACTAATCAAGATGACATGTTAACATAGTCTTATGGATTCAAAGAATTAAGTTACTAGGACCTGAAAAGTTTTAACTCCATTTCTCATAAGGTTCCTCTAAACTAAGTGGATTAAGGCCCAACTAAGCTCCATTCTTCAATTTTATTCCAAACTTAGTTTGAATGTCAATAATCTCATGAAAAAATGCACATACAAATGTAAAAAAATATGTACAATGCAAAAAGAAAGCAAAATCTTTTTTTGAAACAATTTTCTAATTTTGAACCATTTATGGATTTTTGGATAAAAAGAAAAAATGATGCACATGTAAAAAGAGATTTTGTTTTTTGAAATTTTAATTATGCATTTTTTTAGACTTTTGGTTTTGTAGTTTTTAGGAATTTTTTAAGGGGAAAAGTTAGTAAAATATATATAAGTATATACAATAATTTTTTTGTTTTTTTTTGTTTTTTTGGTTTTTTGGTTTTGTTTTTTGTTTTGTTTTTTTGGGTTTTTTTAATAAAAGGTGACCAAAGTCTATATACACATGTGGATTTTACGAATTTAGACACATATCCCAAAAATAATCATATTTAAAAGTATGAGTTATGTCTAAAGTATATATACAATATATACAACACCCCCTATACTTAGCTCGAACTATGTCCTCATAGTGATCGAAGAGCGACAAAGGAAGACATAACTCGTGCTAAGTATAGAAAAGTGAAAAGACTCCTATGCTACAACAACTCAAAGAAAAGATGAAAAGAATAAAAGTCGGTGATCCCCCCTATACTTAGGATCAAGTAATCCTAAGTATAGAAGATTGTACATAAGGGAAAAATCGATGAAGAAAACGTACAGACTCAACGGCTCGACTTACCCCCTATACTTAGGGTAGAATAGCCCTAAGCATAAAATATCAACAAGTTTGGGGGAAATCGAGAGAACAGAAGAATAAAACACAAAAGAGACGATATGAACAACATCACCCCTCCATACTTAGGGTAGAGTGTCCCTAAGTATAGGCAACAACAGGAGTAATGAATAGGACGAATATGAACAACACAAATCATTCACCCCCCCATACTTAGGATAAAGGAAGGAGCAAATCAAGACAAGAAGTATGATAAAGAAGTATGACAAATCATATGAACAACACAAATCCTAAGTATAGCACACAAGTACATACAAGAGGTGAATGATAAACGAAAGAAGGAAGGAGCAAATCAAGACGAAACACATATATATAAGGTAGACATTGTTGAGGTGCCTCTCAACAAGTGCTAGAGTTTACGCCCCTAGCTGGGCGCAAAGGCTAGGACAATGAAGTATCAAGGTTCAGGAAGGTATATGTAATGCAAATATAGTACTGTCGTTGTTGCCTCGGTGTGAGAACAACAATGTGGTCAACAGTGAAAATGATGACACCCAGATAGGCAATTAGGCGGGTGTATGCTACCAGGTAAATAGATGTGTAGATAAAATTAGGCATCGATAGCACAAAAGAAATCTTCAGCTCATGGTCAAAGTGGAGTGAATGGTTGGAGCCGAAAAAGTGGAACGTAGAGGAGGAAGGATCTGTCATGGAATACTCCACATCAATCACCGTCTTGAAAATGTATGGAAGGTCAAGATCAAGAGACTCAATAAGAAAGCAGATATCTGATGCTTGTAATAAAGAGAGATCAAGTGTAGCATCGAATAACTAAAGAGTTAGCTCATCCTTGCGAGGGTCGTTAAGGTGGGAAGAAAGATCAAGTTCAGAAACTCAAAAGAATCGTAAGAATCAGAACACTCAGAATAATATGAAGACTCGGTCTCATGATCCGACAGATCGGATGCACAATTAGGGAGTGAAATCGAGTACAAAGTACATACCACCTGTAGATAACCCTCATGGAGATGTGAGAAATCAGGATAATCCAAGGGGAAGAACGAATGATTATATTCAAATAACAGGCTCTCTCTCGAAGTAGAAGAAAAACCAATTAATGGATTAGGAATATAAAGCTCAAAGAAAATCTTGGTAATGATCAAAGAGATCATTGAGCTTCCAGTGTGAATGGATCTGAGCTTGGGAAATATTGGATAGACCCTCAAAGTTAAGGGTGGGATGGAGGGAAAACTTGAGTGATGATGTTTTTTTTGATTTTTGACCCTCAGAGTTATAATGGTGAGTATTCCCGCCTGTTACACGGGTGACCCAGGTTCGTTCCCCGGAAACGTTGCCATTTTGTTGAACGAGATTTTTGAGGTTTTTAAATCAGATATGAAATAAAAGTGTCGTTGACCAAAAGAATCCTGCAATAAATTTATTCTATTTTATTTTTCTTCTCAAGCTGAATTAATTACAAAAGAAATGTAGCTAGAAAACTTTTTACTATTAATTAACCTGTATAGCAACAAGATCGGACTCCGGGAGGCTATAATTCCCGAGGGTCATTCAAATATATGAAAAAAATCAATTAAAAGAAAACAGGAATCTTAAATGCTAACTATCTTGGGTTTTTGTGAGTTTTTTATCTTTTTAATTTTTTATGGTTTTTTATTTTTATTTTTTGATATTCTATTTTTTTATTTTTTAGTGAATTTAATTTTGCATTTTTTTAATTTTCAAAAAGTATAATTTTCAAAATAAACTATATACAACAATAGAGGATAGTTATTTTTTTGGATTTTTTTTATATGACAAAAATGCTCAAAAATATCTAAATAAATTATTTTTGTATTTATGTCAATTTTTTAATATTTTTGTGATTTTTCAAAAATTTATATATTTATAAGATTTTTGAAATGAATAAAAACATGGGAAGCTACAAACAATGAGCAAACAAGATTATTTTTTAATTTATAATACCAATAAATGCGAACATTATGGCAATTAATTTTCCTAAAGACTAAAGGATATTATCTACAAGCAGGAACTGGAATCACTGTTTTTGGATTTTTATACAAATTTTGTGATTTTGTTAAGATTTTTAGTATTTTGTAATTTTTTGGGGTTTTAAAAATAATTAATGTGAAATTTGGGTTGAAAGTAAAATACACCAAAAGAAAACTAATCTATTTTTTGGAATTGTTTATGCAATATTTGAATTTTTATGATTTTTCAAAGTTTAAACATGGAAAAATGTGATGTTTTTGATTTTTTTATTAATAGCAAATGATGATAAAATGCAATTAAAATTTTAACCAATGAAAAGATACACAACAGGAGCATAACATGATTTTTCTAGATTTTATTGAGCAAGAAATGATTTTTATTTCAACAAGGAAAACATGTAAATTGAAGTTTGGAAAACCGGGACTGATCCGTAATTTTTAGGAAAGTTTATTCAATTTTAAAATAGAAATTACTAGGGACAATCGTGCAATTTACACAGCAAAATGTGTGCTAATCACGTGATAGCAACTAAATAGACTTATTTGCAGTACAAAAAAGCATCAGGAGAAGTTCCACAATTTACCCAATGCTGGATGTTGACAGGGCTTTTGCACAAAAATTAGAATGTCCGAGGGATTGTAATGAAATTTAGCCAAATAAAATAAGGCTTAAGATGAGCTCTATGTTCTTCTTTATTCATGCCCTAAATCAAAAGGGGGTGTTGCCTCCTCTCTACTTATCCAAGGTACACGGGCGGCGGCGGCTAGACCAAGATCGATAGATGGCAGTGGCGATGGAGTGCCCCTGGCACTGGGCTTGGCGGTGCTTCGCGTGGTTGGGTGCGACTTCAAACACGAGGCAGAGGAGCTTTGTACGGGCGGAGAAGGTGGCCAAGGTGGAGATGTCGAGACGGCGGCTAGCGTTATGTGCAGAGATGGGCAGAGGTCGGCACGTGCTCCCTACGACGGTGGCGTTCGATGGACGCTACGCGCGACGGCTTAGCTGCAGGTGGCAAAGATGGAGGATGCAACCAGGCTTTTCGTGACAGTAGGAGAGGGCTTTAAGCATGGCTGCTGCGGGGCGACAGACACCTCTGTAGCGGCGATGCGGCGGTTGCTGCTCGCGATGGTAGAGGTCTGCGGAGGATGCTGGCAGTTGGTGGAGGAGCGGCGGGCGCCGCCTACAGGTGAAAGGGCGGCGCCTGCCGCATTGCTGCTTTTTTTCTTTTTTTATTTTTTATTATTGTAAAACAAAAATATTAAATTTTTTATATATTTTATTCATTTATTTTTTTAGTTTTTAATATTTTTTTGAAAAGGCAGCAACTATATTTTTTTTCTGTGCAGCAAATAAGATATAGATAAAAAAACACACAAGCACAATGGCTCTATCTAAGATCAAATATGAAAAATGTGAGTGGATGACAGATCTGACGGTTGTGATGGAAGATCTGAACCAGGTCTCCAGACACCATGCGTAACCGGAGTTGAGAGGTCTTGTTAGGTAGAACGTGAAGTGATGGGATCGAGAAAATGATATGAAATCGAAATCGAGGGCAGATCAAATCATGATGGGTGATTAAAAAAATAACTAAGATTTGGAAATATAAAATGACAACGAAATAAAAATGTGAAAAAATAAACTATGATTAACCTAGGTTAAAAACAAGAAAAAATGGATCTCACTGTGGGAGCGGAAAATGCCATGATGGCCTTGACGAAGGCCGACTCGGTGTCACCGGACGACTCGGAGGCTGGGCACCTCTCTGCAACAAGAATAGTACTGGAGAATAGGATCCTCTTACAAAAGATTGATCAAAGAGAAATGAGGGAGGAGGAGCCAATTAAATAGAAAATAATTTAATTTCAATTTGAATTTAAAAATTAGAAAAGAGAGGATAAGGACGAAGGAGGTTAATGGTAGATAAAATTACATTATCTATATAAATAAATAAATAATTTTGTCACTTTATTTAATTGAGTAATAAACATCAATTATTTTTTGGTGGTTATTTAAGAATATCAGCTAAATACAGATACTATATACATATGGTACATTATATACATAGTTAAATACGGAAATTAGTTTTTTTTGTTTTAATTTTTTTTATTTTTTTATTTTTATTTTAAATAATTATTAAAAATATCTATAAATTCAATATATATAAAAATAAATATGGATATATATACACTAAATGGTAAAGTTACACAAACCACCGCAGAAACCATCTTTCAAACCGTAACTCCAAAAATTATGAAACGATGGCCATTTTAAAGATAATTTAATTTAGAATATAATCGAAGTGAGTTTGATTCAATTTGAGTTCATATGGAGCCAAAATTGGTCTTTCAATTATCATTTATGGCTTTTTTCTAGATGTGGTTACTTTTATTCTGTACATGATTTTATCTTACAATTATTTTTATTATTTAGAAAACATTTTATTTACATCCATTGTTTTGAAAGTTATTTAATTTGAGGTCAATTTATGTCCAAATAAAATAGTGTAAGTTTTATACAAATATCCACTGGATAATTGAGAACTATTTACAAAACAATTTTTTTGGATTTTCTGATTAAGGATCCTATCTCCCCCTACTTTATTCTGAGTCAATCAGGTCAGGTCTTGACCTTCTCTCGGGGTTCGGGTCAGCCTGTATCTATTACATATATACAATATCTTTTTTTTATATTCTTTATTTTTCCTTTATTTATTTTTTAGGTTAAAATAACAATATATGTACGATATTTACACATAGATGCAAGTTAGTAAGAATAAGGAGTTAGTATTATATACAAGTGTTTTATAAGGTATTTTAAGCTAAAATAAATGAATAAAGATATAGAATGCAGATTCATCACCCATATACGAAGTTGTCTCACCATTTCCCTGCTACGACAACTTACCCACAAGAGAACTTGCAGAAGTTCATTCGAGGGATGCACGAGGAGGTTTAGGACTTACTCTCTACTTTATACATTATTTCTATCAAGGTGGTTGCTACGAAGGCTATGAAGTGGGAGGCTACACAGAGCTGATTATGGAGGTCAGTCATAGCTACGTCCACCCCAGCAGAGTTGCACGTCAGGACTTCTCTCGATTCTGTAGAGACCATCGCCACCATTCCACCACGACGACACCATTAGATAGCATTTTAACACCATCCCCTACCTTGAAGTAGGTCTTGGTTGGCTATAGTTCAATCTCTTCCCGCCTCCCTATGCAGACACAGAGATGTTGGCATGGGGGCAACAATTTTACTTTTGGAGGGAGCTTGTCACAGATAAGCAGTCGTACGTGTTACCATTGCAGATAGCCAGGACACTTTAAGGTCCAATGCACATTACCTGCCAGCACCTCAGGCGGACAACAACAATAGGGTAGAAGACTAGCTGGGTCTTTCAGACAGTTTCAAGGCTTGAGTTTCCGTCGTGGAGGTCGTGACTTTTAGCGAGCCCCACAACATGCATTTACTGTTGTGGGATCTAGAACACCATCACAAGGATAGATGAATGCAGTGACACATGAGCAGCACCATGCTTTTGGATCGATCATTAAAGGTATGATTTCAACCCATCGGATTTCTATACATGCATTGTTAGATTAAGAGGCTATACATTCCTTCCTTGCACATTATATGGTGACCATATTGGGAAAGGCTATGATGGGGGTTGCTTCCCCATACTACATTAAGGACCTAGGAGGCCAAATATTTATTATCTGTTATGTGTAGAGGATGTAGCTATGCAAATAGGTGGGCACGAGATGACCGCATTTCTCCTTTTTATTCAGTTAGAGGACTTCAACATCATCTTAGGCACAGACTGGATGGAGAGGCACCATGCCTACTAGTCTGTTTGAGGATGACAATGGTCTTCCATTTATCTGGACTTCTGTCGTTTCAGTTTGACGGGCGTACATCTGATGGTGGGATCGAGTGAATCTCTGCCTTGAAGGCACACCATTTTCTCAATCAGCGTTGTGTAGAATACCTTGCCTACGTGTTAGACTCGTCGGTATAGGATCAGATGATCGAGGATGTTAGAGTTTTACGTGAGTTTCCTGATGGTGTTTCAAGACGATTTACTTGGACTACCACCAGTGAGGGATATAGAGTTTGAGATCATGCTATTCCAGACATACAATCGATTTCTTTTCGTCCATACATGTTGGCACCTGCTGAGCTCAAAAAGCTAAAAGTGAAGTTACAAGAGTTGTTGGAGAAGGGATTCATATACCCCAGTACATCACCATGGGGAGCAGCAGTCTTTTTCGTGAAGAAGAAGGATGGATCCTTGAGGCAATGCATAGACTACATGCAATTGAACAAGAGAATGATCAAGAACCATTACCCACTCCCACGGATTTGTGATCACTTCGATCAGCTACAAGGAGCAGTGCTGTTCTCCAAGATTGACATGCGATCAGGATACCACTAGTTGAGGATGAAGGATGCAGACATGATGAAGTCTGCATTTCTTACTATATACAATCACTATGAATTCATGGTGATGCCTTTTTGACTTACGAATGCACCTTCCACATTCATGTATTTGATGAAACGAGTCTTCCATTCATACTTGGACACATTTGCGGTCGTATTCATTGATGATGCTCTAGTCTACTCCCATGATGAGTACGAGCACGAGTCTCATCTTCCCACTATACTAGAGACAATCTGAGGGACCAGTTGTATGCCAAAAACAGCAAGTGCAAGTTCTAGATTTCTGAGGTGGAATTTCTAGGCCATGTGGTTTAAGGGACAGAGGTTTCTGTCAACCTCGCTAAGATAGAGGCAGTTGTATCTTGGGAGTAGCCTAAGATGGTTAAAGAGATCTGCAGTTTCCTTGGTATCGTTGGGTATTACAGGAGATTTATTAGATGATTCTCTCAGTTGTCCCTACCCCTCACTCGCTTGATGTAAAAGATTGTATCATTTGTTTGGAATGATAAATGTCAGAGCTTTCGAACACTTATGGAGTGGTTGACTTCTTCATTCATTCTCACCTTTCCTTCTACTACCTTGGACCTCACAATTTACAATGATGCTTCTAAGGAATTGTTGCATAATTGTGTTGATGTAGTGAAGAAATGTGGTAGATTACGTATCACGATAGCTGAAGAACCATGAGCACAACTACCCCACTCATGATTTGGGGTTGGCAGCCGTAGTCTTTACACTGAATATATGTCACCAGTATCTGTATGGGGTGACATTTTGAGATCTTCAATGACCACAAGAGTCTCAAGTACATTTTTAATCAGAAGGAGCTGAACATGAGGCTAATGCGGTGATGGAGCTGCTGAAGGACTACGATTGTACCATCTCCTACCACCTGGTAAGGGGAATGTGGTGGCAAACATCTTAAGCAGATAGTCACATACTGAGGGTTGAATGGCTTGGTCATAGACTTTGGATGTGCTCACCACATGTAGTGAGTGGCATCCATTTGGGGGCACATCTGTTGTGGTGACTGTACCAACAATGTATACTAGCTTGTAGAAAGATTGTCCAGGCAACAAATAGATTGGAGGATCTAGGACTTGTACCACTGATGCTTGAAGGATGAATTCGATGGATTTTGAGTTTGTGAATCCATCTTATGGAACGGGGACTGTGACTGTACCAAATGAAGGGGAGTTGAGGAGTAATATCCTTGATGAGATGCACAGCTCCAGACTTTCTATGCATCCAGGTGGCACCAATATGTATTGAGACCTCCACCATCACTTTTGGTTGGAGGCCTTGTAGAAGGACGTAGCCGAGCACATCAGTTGATGCCTTACCTGTAAGATGGTGAAGGCAGAGAACCAGAGACCCCATGGCTTACTACAATCTTTTTCCATTCTGGTATGGAAATGTTAGAGCATCTTTATGGTTTTTGTCACAACATTGTTGCGTACCCCAAAGAGGCATGTTGTGATATGGGTGATCGCTGACCGATTGACTATGTCATCCCATTTTATTTCGGTCAACATTACATGTAGACATGTTGAGTAAGCCAGATTATACATCCAACATGTCATTTGGTTGTACGAGATACCCAGGAGGTAGTGTCAGACAGTGATTCACGTTTCACTTTGCATTACTGAGGAGAATTCAAGAGAGCCTTGAGGATAGAGCTATGTATGAGTTCAGCTTACC
This sequence comes from Ottelia alismoides, assembly GCA_037367405.1. Classification (NCBI taxonomy): domain Eukaryota; kingdom Viridiplantae; phylum Streptophyta; class Magnoliopsida; order Alismatales; family Hydrocharitaceae; genus Ottelia; species Ottelia alismoides. Next base: position 568,110 of record JAZKJV010006501.1, read on the forward strand.
ATCCATAGAAAGATGGACAGCTCGAGAGGACCATTCAAAATTTGAAAGATTTGCTACGGGCGTGTGTTATTGAATGGAAAGGATCCTAGAAGGATCACCTTCCACTAGATTAGTTTACATACAACAGCATATACGACACTAACATAGGCATGGCACGTTTTGAGGCCTTATATGGGAGACGATGCACTAGTCTATAATTTACATACAACATCATATACCACACTATTCATTTATTTTAGCTTAAAATCCCTCATTAAACGCTTGCAAATATCAATAAATGTTACTTGTTATAATTCCTCATTCTTTTGTATATATATTATATATTTACCATTGTTTTTCAACTAAAATAAATAAATAAATAAATCAAGGAAAAATAAAGACTGTATATATGCAATAAATATGACTGACTCTAACCTCGAGATTAGGTCGACATGACGTGATCGACAAGGAATAAAGTAGGGGGCGATAAGGCCTACAGTAAAAAACAAAGAAAAAAAATCCCATCCTTGTATATTCACCATTATTCATCATGAACATGTATCACTGTATAAATTATAGATTTTCTTACTCTATTTTATTTATCAACAAATTTACCTCAAATAAAATATTTTCTTCTTGGAACTCGTACATAAAAATAAGTTGTAAATATAAAAAATAATTGCAAGAATATTCATTGTACATATTTAAAATAATAACACTTTGAAAATGCCATAGAGCCCAACTTGTTAAAACAATATCTTTCCATAGCTTAAAATAAAGCATACTCAATTTTATTATATTCTAAATTAAATAATCTTTAAAATGAAAGTAATTTCATTAAAATCAGAGTTACAATGTGAAAGGTGACTTTTAGGAGTGTATTGTATAGTTTACCTATATTGTACTCTATTCTATTTATTGCGTTTATTTATTTCATTTTATTTTGCATATATTGTATTTTTAAATATTTACATATGTTGCAGTTGATCCATATAAAAATACAAATAAAAATTACAAAATCCAAAATAACCAAAAATTAAATCATTTATATATTATATACGTATGGCATATCTTTATTATAAATACTCTTATTTATTTACCCTAATAAATTATTTCATAAACGTAAAATAAAAAAATCTTAAAATCCTTAAAAATGATGTGAATTAATAAATTAATAATCTACATAATTATTTGTAATTTTATTTACTAAAAAATAAAAGTTTTGTATATATAAGTATATATACCTATGAATAAAGGTAAATGTTTATTTTCTCTTAATTATTTAATTTATTTAATTTATAAAAAAATCACCATAAATACAATAATTATTTATTAACATTTTTATTTGTATAATTATTTTATTTAAATACATTTTCCTAATTATTTAATTTGTTTTCAATTTTTATATTATTTTTATCTTATTGCGGATTTGTCCTATAGTGGGCAGGCCCAATCATTGGGTGAACCCGAGTCTGTTGACCTGTGTCAACTGCTCATTCTCAAGCGCACCTGAATAAACTATTTCATCATCCACCCTTCTTCTAATGTTCCCGGCCGATCCAGATACCAACTGCACCCGATTCCTCTTATAATGTTGTTGCCTTAATAATGAACATGATTACCCATTTAGTAAGTTCATCATTTTCGCCTCGGTTCGTGTGCCAATCCCTTTTGAATTTTTGCCCATCTCAATACCTATATATCCCTCCAAATTATGCTACCCATTTTGATCAGTTTTCATCTGATTTCTCGCATGAGGTTGAGTTTAGAAGATTGAGCCGTGATAGGGCTTGAATTATCTACAACTCGGAGCGTGAGTTTTAATTGCAATTGAGATCATCATCGGAGCTCCTTTGAGAGCATTTACTTCTCTGTTTTCATCACGGATCGATGCCAAGACCCCTTGCATCCACTCGTAGGTTAATTTTAGGTAACTTTCCCTTTGATTTGTCTCTTAATTCCAAATTTTAATTTCATTATATAGCATAGATTAGATTAGTCAGATCCGGCTTCGATCTGCTTGATCGGATATCATCCTTCATCAGTTAATAGTCCTGACCATCCTATCATCATCACCCTTCCATTCTCCAACTTTCTCTCGCATCTGGCCAACCCGATCTGATCCAGATCGGTGATTTCATCTCCACTTCCAATAAGCCCTCACTAGAGACTCATATTCCCTCCATTTCCTTTATTTTCTGCATAATAACATGGCCAGAGTCATAGTCTCCCAGCAATAAACACATCTGCAAACCTTGGAGCGCTATTGGAGCACGGTATCTTTATCTAGAGTTCAACTTTCAGGTGTAGGTGATGCGACAATCAGAATCGATTTACGACTTTTTAGAAGAAGAGGTTGTCGGTGTAGAAAAAAACCGCAAAAAGGAATCCTAGTCGATCAAACTAAATTCAGTTTTGAAGAAAAAAACCGTACACTAATTATTTATCCAGGAAAGTGATCCTGGGTTGAACACAAGGAGGCAGAATAGGTTATTTTGAATTATTTTAGGAGAAAATATTTTTGTGATTATTTTTTATCTCTTCTTAAAATGAACAAGGAAACAATACAATTTTTATTTTTTTTTATTTTAATTTTTATTTGATTTTATTCTTTTCCAATTTTTATTTATTTTTCAAAGAGGTATTTTTCACAAAATTTATTTACGATATAATAGGTGGAATATAGGTGAAAATAGATGATATTATATAGTAGGTGAAACGGAGCGAGCAACGGGCTCGAACAATCACACGAAAACAAGAAAAAACAGAGTCGATTTGCAGCGAATCAAAACACGATAAAATCACAAGAAAAATACATGAAAAATTAATGAAAAACTTGCTGGGGTAGTTGTATAACTACCCAAAAAGAACTACGAAAAAATGTTCCAAAAATAGGTCCAAAACTCCCCTACAGGTTAGGGGTATAAGTGCAAGAAAAAAAATAAAAAAGTCTACAAAATAGATCCTTAATAGGGAATGTTTTGTGAAAGAAATAAAATGTTTTACATTTAGGTCCCCACGCGGGGACCTAAATGCAAATACTGGAAACTTCTAGAGCTTCTGGAGTTTCTGGAAGTCGTCTAGGCTCTTCGTGCAAATTTTCCACCGTTTCACTTTCGACGGCCGAGATTATATCGTGAAACGCGATCTGAGCCGTCTGCTGATGACACGTCGGCAGCCTGTGACTCGACTGTTCTTGAAGTTCTTCTGGTTGTTACACAGTTGGCTGACGAGCTCTCCTTCTCCGAATTCTCTCAGGCGAACGAGATGCAGCTTTGGCCTGTTATAGGGCCAGAGGGTTAGCTCCTCTAACCCTCGATCTCACCTACGGATGATCACGGCTGGAGATGGCTCAGAGCGGCGGTGGACGCTCGATGAAGATGGAGGTTCTCGCTGCTCTGTCCTGAAGATAGATGATTGTGCCAACTTTGAGGATGATTTGCGTGAAGCTGAAGGTTCCAACCGCTTGGAAATTGCTCCTGATGAAAGATGATCCTTCACATACGAGATATATATGCTCGATTTGCGATGAAATCGGCCAATTCGTTATAATTTTTTCAAGTTCAAATCATGCTTCCAGACTTTGATGAAATTTGCGTTCAAAATGTAAGAAAAAGAGTCACGATTTGGAGTTGATTTGAAATGAAATGATACGAATCGAATGTAGAGCGTTTAAGAGGAAAGGGTAAGCTATCTAATGACGGGATTAACCACGCTAATTGTGGTACGACAATCAATAAGAATTTCAAAGAAGATTGAATGAACTGACCGGGGATAGAGGGTGTATGACCCTCTTATGATAGCTCAACGAGCGGTCTTCTCTGAGCTGGACACGGTGCGATAGCGGCGATGCAAGGCAGCGGAGCCTTGGAACGTCTCCTCCGATCAATCTTCTTCCACGCAGGCCGACGAAGCGGAGCTGTCACCTCCTTGTTCGAGCGGAGTGAGGCGAGGAAAGGGGGATCGACCATTGGAACTAGAAGTCTCAGGTGGTCGCAGGAGCGTTTGTTGGGAAATGGCGATCTTGGAGGACTTATATAAGGAGTTTTCGTGAGCTACAAGATAAATCAAAGGGTGGCCGTGGATCTTGGTAGTTAGGAAAAGCAAATCAAGGGTTTAAATCGTCGGAGGGAGTTAAAAGTCTCACTAGATAATTCGGTGAAGACGGCTAGTCAGAACAGAAGCCATACCAGCTTGTTGGAGAAGATGAACCAGGTGCTGACACGTGTCAACACCTGGTTGGCCAGATGTGAAAAATTCTTGTAAATTCGATAATAATTAGTAAATAAAGTTATTTTAAATAGTTATGAAAACAATAAATGTAAATAAACTTAATTATCTAATTTATGGAATAGTTACTTTTTATAAATAATAAATATTATTCAAAATATAAATATTATATTAATAAATATGTATAGATAAATAGGTTTTGCATATTTAATTTAATAAATAAATAAATAAAAATTATTTTTATATTTTCTTAATTATTAGAACAATAAATAAGGGTTGTATGAATTTTTAGGGATTTTAATAAATTAATTTACATATATTAATAAATATAAGTATTAGTTATTCAGTTCATTTTTACCTATAATTTAGTGTTTTTGATTTTATTAAAATAATAAATAAACTCCAAAAAATATGAAATAAATCAAGGTTAAATTACAAGATCATGAAAATAATAAGATATTATAAAATTAAGAAAACTATAAATAATGTGTTCTACATAAAAGAAATAGCCCAGAAACCCCGTTGTCATTTGGTCCCAAAACCGACTTTTTGCAAACGGACTCTGAATTCGATGAAAGCCGCCTTTGTTAATTAGAAAATATTATTTTATGAACTTTAAAGGTGAGTAGAGTGAAATTGGAGTTCATATGAAGAAGTTATTATGTTCGGAAGTTGAGAATTTGACAAATTAAAAGCTGGGTTTCTTGGTATATGTACAGAGTAATATTTTTAAATTATTTTTATATTTTTATATACATTTTTAGGAATAATTAAGAGAACAGTTTGGTGAAAAATATGTACATATGAACTAATTAAAATTCATTGAAGTTTTGTATTTATTTGATAAATAGTGAGAGGTACATGAGGTGTGTCTTAATTTATTTTTAGGGTTTTTTTTCATTATCTCCCCCTACTTATTGGTTTGTCGACCAATCCATGCTGACTTGGTCTCGGGGGTTAGGCTATAAATATACCTTGCAGTTATATTTATATTTATAAGTCATAATGTACATATTCACATATATCCTATCAGCCTTCTTTTCTTTTTCTTTGTTCTTTATTTATTTACATGATTTTTATGCTTAAAAGTGAATATTTATTCATGTATGGAATTTTTGTAAAAGATGGGAATTTATGAATATTTACATGCATTTGTTAAGGGTTTTAAGACAAAGTGCGACAGAAAAGTTAATGAATCATGGATTCGTCAACACCCTATACTTAAACTTTGCTAGTCCCTTAGCAAACACTTATTTGAAAAAGTAAGTGAAAAAGAAAGAAAGTTAGAATGAACTTGTTTTCCTAAACCAATTCATGAGAACAGACAAAGGACATAGCTCGATCGGGCCTGAAACAAGCATTTTGTCGGAGCTTTAACTACGATTAGGATTTTATCCTCAACATTCCTCAAGTTCCACAAATCCTTATTCAAGATCACTTCATCAGCTATTTCAGACTCACTTATTCATATCGCAAACTCTTTCATCCTTGAAGTCAATTTGTACAGTGTGTGAATTGATTTAGCTCTTCCTACTTAGAGAGACGAAGAAACTGTCCATCCCGGCTATAAACTTCTATGGCTTCCTCATCCCGCTACTCTTTCCTCGGGGAGGAAGGTATTCCCTTCTGAGGTCAGTTCTGTTATGTCCACAATCGAGTATAGAGAGAAAGTAGAACAATGAGAAAAGAAGTGGAGTGCGACCAGTGTAGACGCATCTCCTTGTGAAGCTCATCCAACGTAGCTAAGTCTCCACTAAGATGTGTAGGCACTTTTGGTGGAAGATTGGACCATTGTGGTCGTATTTGGTGGCTTCTTCTTTGATTTGACTTTGTAGTTTGCTTACACTGCATTCATCTTTTTTGTGCCTCGACGGATATGGCATCTTTTTATTCCGTCCCTTTTTTGAGGTCTTAGAAAAATTGTGTCAGCAGATCCTTCCCTCATCCGAAGCAACTATCGCAACCCCAATCTCTCCCGTCTTTAGACGTCAATGCCGCAAAGACAAGGATAGAAACACACTACCAAGATGTACTGCCCTTGACAGGGTGCATGTGTTCAAGATTGGTTCACTGGTGTAGAGTTGTACAGATGACATCAAATGGTCTACTTAAGCACATATGACTTGATTTCCCAAATATGGTCTTATGGAACCCAAAGATTTTAAGTCACATACCTGAAGAGTCTAAATTCCAGATCCTAACTAGGCTCCTAACAACGAAAGTCAAAGTTCGTAATCAAGCTCCATCCTTTAGACTAGACTCAATCCTTAATTCTAGAAATCAAACTTATTCTGAAAAATGCGAATGCAAATGCAACCATGTTTTTGTGAAGTATATTTTCTAAATTTTACTCATTTTTATGGATTTTAAGGCTTTTGTAATTTTTATGACTTTTAGGACTTTGTAACTTTCTATGGATTTTCTGGTTTCTATAAATAAGTATTTGTACATGAGTTTTACAAAATAAATTTTATTTGAGTTAAATATCTAATGTGTTTTACAGATTTTATCTGCAAGGGATTTTACAAGGATTATATAATTTTTACACATGTTTTAATAAATAGGATTTTAAATAAGTATTATACAAATTTTAAATACAAATTTTAAATACATATTTTAATTACAAGTTTTAAATACAAGTTTTAAACATATTTTACTTATTTACAAGGATTTTATAAGTAATAAATAAATATATAAATGGATTTTAAATTAACCCTTACCCACTTTTTATGGATTTTATAGATATAGAAAATACATAAAACTATGAATTATGGACAAAAGTATATATACAATATATATGCACCCCCTATACTTAGCTTGTGTTATGTCCTTATAGCATCAAAAGAGAAAAAGGAGGACATAACTCGTGCTGAGTAAAAGTGGGTGAAAACGAATAGAGAGTACAAGTCAGTCAACACCCCCTATACTTACGATCAGGTCATCGTAAGTATAATGGAAGAGCAAAAACGAGGTGACTGAGTAAAAAGAATATACAACAAGAGTTCAAAAGGAATAAAGAAAACGAAATCATCGAAATCACTCGGTCCCCCCATACTTAGGATAAGGCATCCTGAGTATAGAATAGAGTGTAGCCAAAAATTGACGACCAGTGATTTGTGAGAAAGAAAGGATATACAAAAGAATCAGAACAAAATATAAAACGCGAATCAACGAACAATCGGTCCTCCCTATACATACGATATGGTATCATGAGCATAGAAGACGAGAGAAAATGGGGACGATTGTGGTCTACGAAGAAAATACAAGTGTTGCGGATCTCCAGAAATCAAATGGATCAAAAGAATTGGTATAGGATGAGATGAAGTGAAAGGATGATCATGAATCCTGTACAAAATAGATCACTTCAGTACGAGCCAGATGATCAGTAGTTTTGACGAAGTGCTTCAGCATCTGCCCGTTAACCATGAACGGCTCTGCACCAGGTGACACATCTGATATTGCTATACTTCCATTGTCGTGCACTGTTCTGACTATGTAAGGTCCTTCCCACTTGCTTTTTAATTTTCCAGGAAAAATTCTCAATCTCGCATTGAACAACCAGACTTTCTGTCCCGAGACAAAGATCTTGTGTCGAATATGTCTGTCATGCCATTTCTTCACTTTGTCCTTATAAATGAGTGTGTTCTCATATGCTTGAATTCGAATCTCTACCAGCTCATTCAGATCTATCTTTCTCTTGGCTCCTGTCTTCTATGCATCCAGTAAAATTTCTCGAATAGCCCATTCAGATTTGTGCATGATCTGTACGGGCAAATGGCACGGCTTTCCATAACCAATCTAAATGGTGAAGTACCTAAGTGAGTTTTGTATGCAGTACGATATGCCTAAAGAACCTGATCTAGAAGTTGTGTTCCAGTTATTTCTATCCGATCGTACTAATTTCAGGAGAATTGATTTCACCTCCCTATTTGAAACTTCAGTCATGCCATTCGTTTGTGGGTGATAAGGAGAAGCTACTCTGTGATCAATGTTGTATTGCTTCATTAGCTTTTTGACCTCCTTATTAATGAAATGGCTACCCCATCAGAAATAAGAATACATGGGATCCCGAACTGCGAAATAATGTGTTCCCTTAGGAACTTGCAAACTATCTTACGTCTGCGGTTCGGCGGGTATAGCCTCCACCCATATACTAACATAGTCTACAACGAGAAGAATGTACTCAAAGCCACTGCTGGAAGGGAACGGTCCCAAGAATCTATGCCCCATGCATAAAGATCTCGTAAATAATGATGGGTCGCATCGGCATTGCATCTCTAGCACTGACTGTCCCTACTGGTCTCTGACAATCTGAGCAACTCTTTACAAATGTGCAGGCATCTTTAGTAAGACTTGGCCACCATAATCCCGCTTTGTAGTACCTTCTGCGTTGTCCTCTTCCTTGAGTGATGTCCCTCTGCCTCTAAAGAATGACATAAAGTGAGGACACTATTATATTTGAGGACACTATTATATTCTCCTAAGGAATACAATGCCTGTAAACACAATCCAGTCCTTCATGAAAAAGAATCAGATCCTCCCAGTGGTAGTATCGTGACTCAGAAGCTAGTTTATCAACTCGATTCTTTGGCCAACCTTGAGGACTTTTCTGTGTGACCAAAAAATTCACTATATCTGCATACCATGGAAGTTCTGTAACTGCAAAGATGTCCTCGTCAGGAAATCTCTCAGCAATCTCTGGCGTGTACTCATCTAAAGTCTGATCTGTCTGTAATCGGAGAGGTGATCAACTACCACATTCTTTACCCTAGGTTTATCTATAATGTCCAAATCAAATTCCTGAAGTAATAGAATCCATCTAAGAAGGCGTGCCTTAGCATCCTTCTATTCCATTAGAAATTGGATAACTGAATGATCTGTGTAAATTATGATTTTCGAGCAAAGAAGATAGGATCAGAATTTATCTAGAGCGAATACCACTGCCAACATTTCCTTTTTCTGTCACTATGTAATTGTGTTAAGCCATCATCTAATGTTTAGCTAGCATAGTGGATAGCGATGGGAAGTCCATTCCTCCTTTGTCCTAATACACCCGACTGCAAAATCTGAAGCATCCGTCATGATCTCAAAGGGTAGAGACCAATCATACGGCTGTAGGACAGGATCACTGATAATTTTTTCTTTCAAAGTGAGGAAGGAATTAAGACATTTATCATTTAACAAGAACTTGATGTCTTTGGCCTAATAATTCAGTTAACGATCGTGCGATCTTGGAGAAGTCTTGGATAAACTATCGATAAAAACCGACATGCCCAAGAAATGACCGTACCTATTTGATGTTGGATGGTGGATAGATTCTTTTGATGACATCCACGTTGGCAAGGTCAACCTCCATGCCTCGCTGGGAGGTGACGTGCCCCAACACGATCCCGTGAGTAACCATAAAATGGCTCTTTTCCAAGACAGAACGAGATCTACCTCACAACACTTTTTAAGAACCTGGTCTGGGTGCTCTAAACAATCGTCAAAGGACTCACCATAGACCGAAAATCATCCATAAAAACCTCTAGAAAATCACCGACCATGTCTGCAAAAATAGCAAGCATGCACCTCTGGAAAGTAGTAGGAGCAATTGCACAATCCAAAGGGCATCCGTCTAAAGGCATACGTGCCGAACGGACATGTGAAGTGGTTTTCTCCTGATCTTCAGGACTAATTGATACCTGGTTGTATCCGGAGTAACCGTCAAAGAAAACACAAGTACTCCTTCCCCTGCCAATCTTCTATGACCTGTTCTATAAAAGGCAACGGGAAGTGGTCCTTCTTCGTCGCGGTGTTCAATTTTCTGTAATCAACGCATACCTGCCACGACATGGTTACTCTCTTTGGAATCTCCTCTCCACTCTCATTCTTAACCATCTGAATTCCCGACTTCTCGGGACAACATGTATGGGCTAACCCATTCAAAGTTGGATATGGGATAAATAAAGCCTGCGTCGCACCATTTCGTAATCTCTTTCTTGACAACTTCTCATAAAACCGGATTCAACCTACGCTGAAACTCTCTGGAGGGATTTGCTGTCATGATCGAGATATATATGATGAGAACACAAAGCAGGATTAATCCCGTGGAGATCGGATATAGTCCACCCAATAGCCTTGCGGTTTCTTTCTAGAACCTCCATCAAACGAGATTCTTGTTCGTCGGTCAAAGATGAACTGATAATGACCAGAAATTGTCGATATGGACCCACAAGGAAGGCATATTTCATATTTAGTGGCAAAGTCTTTAATTCTGGTAGGGTAGATTCTTGATTTGCTGAAACCTCATCCATCTGTGTACGTGGATCTGTATTGGTTGTGGATGTGTCTGCGATTTGGTTATCCACCATCTCAATGTGCTCTAGAGTTGGACTACAAAGATGTTCAAGACATCATCCGACTTGCTACTATGCTCATCCTCAGACTGATCAGAGGTAAACAACTCAGCTAAATGAAGTTCGGTCTCTAGATCATCTGAAGTGGAGGAATTTTGTAAAATCTCTGAATCTGAAAGGTATGCAATAAACTCGTCAGAATTTTGATCCCTTTACTTCTCATCATCCAGAATAAAATATAAAGTACCTTCTGAAGAATCGCCTATAGTCTCGGACCCGTCCTCTATTAAACATTCTTGGGTCCCTACTTATAATCTTTCGAGGTCGTCAAGATGGACCTCATCCATTGTAATCGCAGGTGGCTAAAGAACTCAGAAAATCAGAAGATGCATCACTAGATGTGTTGGATTCTCTCGCCATCTCTATATGTACCTTCTCGCCCTCGGTGCGAAAAGATACCTTCACTGTATCATAATCAAAGATAGCCTTTGCAGTCTCTAAGAAAGGCCTCCCAAGAATGATTGGGGTAAGGTGTAACTGTGTATGGCAATCCATGTCCAGGACCGTAAAGTCCACTGGAATTGCAGACCCTCCACGGTTACGATAACATTCCTTAATATACCCTTAGGTCTCTTTACGGTTCTATCAGCAAACTGAAGGATCGTGCGGGATTTGTAAAGAGTACCTAACTCAAGCTTATTGAGTAAAGAAGAGGGTATTAGATTGATCGAGGAACCGTTATCTAAGAGAGTGCGGTCGAATTCGGCTTTTGCGATCTCGCATGTGACATAATGTGCACCCGAGTCATTCTTCTTCTTCGGTAGCTTATTCTGTATATCACAAAATGTAGCCTTAGTCAAAACATGTTTCTCTGTACGGGATATCTTTTTCCTACGCGTGGTGCATCGGTTTTTCAATTGATTCTTAAGCGTAGGAAAATGATCTAAGGCATCGTAAAGTGGGATCTTCAAAAAGATGTGATCTTTTAATAAACGCTCAGTCTCTAGAGTGACAACATTCTTTTTTGTGTTTTTCTTTCCTTTCCAAATAGAGCATCAGGAAAAGGAACAATATCAGGAATCAGAAAATCAGAATTTATATTCATATTGGAATCAGCTTGTACATCGAGAGTTTCAGAATTATGTACAAAACTCTCTAAAACAGGGGAAGAAATGTTTTTCTCGGGAGTATCTGCATGGTTTGGCGTGATGTCATCGCCTGATTCGCAGTGTCCATGTCAACTGTATCGGCATCGCTCCTTCTCTTGAGTCTGCAAGGTGGTCCTCATCATCGTGCTGGTTCTCCTCCTCAGCATCAGAATCTTGCTTATGGATTTGCTCCTGCTCCTCTAGTGCCCTCTCCTCTACTCCAGCAGGTGCTCGTGGTGATCTACCGCTCCTGAGGTGAATGAAGTTAGATAAAAATTTAGGAAACGAGATCTTACCTGTAGTGTTGTTTACCTGGTCTGGATGCCTCCTCTTGTTGTTTGGGTTCAATCTGAGGTTAGGCTGGAAGAGTGGTCTTCGGTGCGGTTAATTCGTCCAGACGACGGTTAACCTGCCCCATCTCGGTTTTTATGTGCAATCTGGAGCGTACTCAACATATCCATGACCTGATTAAGTGCCTGGGCCTGTGAATACATCTCAGATTCGGTGTGGTGGCCCTGGCTTGGTCCCCCTCTCTTGCCTTGGCGTGTATTGCTGAGAAGTAGAAGGCTGGGAGAATCTCTGCTTGTGGAGGAAGACTGTTGCGGCTACTGATAAGGATAAGTCTGCGAATAGTGAGCATGATACTGGTGTGATTGTGGTCTCTGGTGTACATTCTGGTGAGACTGCTGCTGCATGAAATTCTAGCGGTGCTGAAAATGTGGACGTCCATGCTGTGGGATTACCGTACGACTGCTGCTGATGATGCGGTGTACTCGTTTGCTGAATCGGAGTATATCAAATCCCATTAATCTCGAGAGTGGTTTGCGGCTCAACCTCCATCTCTGCAGCACTGGTGATCTGGTCGGGATTGGCATGAGACTAATCCTCATGCCCAATCAATCTGCGGGGTCTCTGGCTCGCTCTGTACGTAGTGAATCTGACGGGTGGGTGGAGCGGGTAAGATCCTCCATGCTGGTTGTGTGATCGAAGAAGACTGGCTCTGCTGGTACTGAAGCTGAAGCTCAGAAACTTTCTTCGAAAGATCACTCAGCTGCTGAGGTAGAGATAAGAGTTTCTCCAACTCTCGCAGTGGCTGTAAGTCCTGGACTTGCTTCTGAATCACGTCCACCAACGTTAATTTCTCGCTAATGATCCCATGTTGGTGTTTGATTCAAAGTCTGAAATGTTAGCCACCTTATGATGTTCTCGGTGATGTGGTGGCTGAGGGGCTTTCTGAAAATTCCCGAGTAGAGTCAATGACTCTCGAGTTCTCAGCCATCCCTTCGAAGATTTCCCAGACTGACTCGGCGTCCTTGTTCAAATAACTGCCGCCACATGCGACACTCACGAGCCCCTGGATATCCGGCTGGAGTCCTCCAAAATAATTCTGCACTAGCACCTTCATCGGTATTTCATGATGTGGGCATCTCTCCGTAAGGTCTTTGAATCTATCCCATGCCTCATGGGAAAGACTCATGCGGAAGCTGTGTGAAATTGGAGATCTGACTCCTCATCATGTCTGTCCTCCCCAGAGGAAAATATTTACGCAGGAATGTGGACTTCAGGTCGTCCCATGTAGAAATTTCCCTTCCCAGGTGACTAAGCTAGTAGAGTGCCTTATCGGCTAAGGCAAAGGGAAAGGCCTTGAGGCGTACAACCTCCTGTGTAACTCCTGGATAGCTAGCCGTACCACAAATCATCTCAAATTGCTGTAGAAAGGTAAACAGCTCCTCTGTGGCATTCCCGTAGAACTTGGGAAGCAGTGATATAAAGGACGGTCGCAACTCATATGACCCTTGATTCGGCGGTAGCCGAATCCAGTGATGGCGCGTTCTCGCGCCCGGGTCATACTCTTCTCGTAAAGTAGCGGGAACCACTGCAGGCGGTAACTGGTTCTTGGCTCAGTTCGCAGCGCGGCTATTTCAGCCCACAACTCATTCTGAGTTCTGAATTGTTCTCGAAACTGTATGTTCATCTATTGGAGCATGTCGAGAATCCCTGTCGTGATATCTACAGGTCTGGTCTTCCTTCGTGATGTTCCTCAACTGGTGGCCTCTCATCTACCGGTCCTTTGCTGCGAGCCATCTGCTTTAAATCGTTTGTGAAAGAAAACGCTCTCGTAAGAACTAAGCGAAAATTCAGCTGGAGATCTAGATGTATTGAGGCAAGGGTCTGCCTCAATATTCTGGCCAGGAGGCGAGGGAGTCCTGGCTCTGACTCTCCTCGAGATCAGATGGGACCAGCTTGGGAAGAGAGTCATCCCAAGCTTGTGCAGATGTACGATCGACGGTGGACGGTCGAAAGCTCACGGAGTCTGAGCAGAAAAGCCGTCGAGACGTCATCTTCGATGTCAAGAGAAAGATCGGGAGAGCATGATTTTCGATTCAAAGGAGAGGGAAAATGCGTAAAGCCACGGTGATTCACACCTCGCAAGCAAACACAAAGCAAACCCTGCTTTCACCAACACACCCGGTGAAGACCGTAAAGAGTTCGGTCTTTTATCTTCTCAGTTTTAGGGTTGTAGTTAGCAAACAAGTCTAATCGGTTATCGCAAGCTGATGCGAGCTGATAGGTTCCCGATAGTATCTCCGAAACACTGGCCCAAGTCTTTACAGAAAATCACTCGCACTCAGCCAATATGGGAGTAAGTACGGACCGTTTCCGGCTACCCGTGTTACTTGAGGACGGAGCCTTGTGCAGTGTCCTCTAAACCTCCCACTCTACTAAGTAAACCCAAACCGTTTTCGGCTACCCGAGTGTACCCACTGAGGAACAGTGATTAGGTGTATAGACTAAGTAGTATTTCATGAGAAATACGGGGTTTTGGATCTAGCCTTATGGGTCGATGATGAATACTCATTCATCACTCTTTATTCTTATATTTTAGCTACAAAAACCCTTGCAAATGCTTGTAGATATGTGTAAATAGAAATAATTATCAAAAGCATGCATTGTGTAAATACCTATAATTAGCATGTTTTTGTGCAAAAATAAAAGAATAAAGATTAAAAAGAAAAAGAGGGAAATATTTAGAATAAATATTGAGCAACCTAACCCAAGGAGGGCTCAGCATGGGCCTAACCGCATAAAAGCCAAAATAGAGGGAGATAGGGGCTCGTGTGTGTAAATATTTACGTAAATAATTAAAAGTATTTTCCTCACAAAAATAGACTCAATTTGTTTGTAAATACTTGTACATATTTATAAGTATAAAAAACAAGATAAAAAAAAGATAAAAATCAAAAAGAAGCTAAAAACATCACTCATCATGTACATAGAACCACCTTTATATTTATTTAGCCTTATAAATAAATAAAATTAATTTCCAAAATTTTTGTAAATACTCTATGTTATATAGTGTAAATAAATAAAATAAAAACAATTAAAACAAAACAAAATAAAAATAACAAAATTAAAAACACAAAAATACATTGTAAATATACCATGTATATAAATGTATATATGTATTTATTTTACCTATGTATATAAATAATAAAAATAAAATAAAAATATCTTTTTATTCCTTATTTTATAATATAAATAAATAAAATATAAAATAGGAATAAAATTGTATAAAAATAACAATTAAAAAAATCAAAAATTAAAAACCTATATAGTGTACATATACCTATATATAGCTATATTAATGTATATACCTTATTTTTATTTCGAAAAATTAATTAAAAATCACTAAAAATAGAAAAAAATAAAATAAAAATATTTCATGTTTTAACTTTGCCCTAATTTGGCCATTTGCTACCCTAATTTTCACTTCTAAAATCCAGCCACGTGGTCGCTTCCTACTGGTCCTGGGATTGTTGACCGCCCGGTCAAGTACCCCCCCCCCATGACCACTTCCCACGGATTTAGGCGCCCGAGCCGATTTCCCCAATTTTTAGCGCCTAAACTGATTGATTCCCACCTAAACCCCGGGTTAGATCTGTTCATGACATATCCAAGATCCTCGCCGGAGCTACCGCATCGGGATCCGCGCGCTTCCACGCCCTACCCGCGCCTGTCTTTCCGGACCCTCACCCATACTTAAGCCGAGCTCCGCCACCTCCATTTCCCATCTTTGGCCATTCGATTCCACCTCCCGTGAGCTCCATTGCGCAGGCAAGAGTGACAGCTTGTCCCCCGTGGTGTCGAAGCGAGGAGAGGGAGCAAAACCACTGATCCGGCGAAGCTTCGCCGCCTCGCTCCGCCACCAGCAGGAGCTCGAGCCTCAGAGGGAGACGCTCCTCGAGGTGAAGACCCAGAGCATCCTTAGCTCATCCCTAGTCTCATCAGCCACCCAGGTAGTCCCTTAGGCCTTTCTTTTTCTTTGATTTTCCATTTCGCCCAAATCGCTGCTCCGCCGTCCCCCGCCGATTCCGATCGATTCCGACCACCAACCGACCATCGGGCTTCACCATAGACATCGCCTCCTTCCTGCGCACCTTCTCCATATCTCCATCCAACCCAGCTCGCACAGGAGCTGGGATTCGAGCTCCCCCGTCTCCCCCCTTGCCGGAGCTCGCCCATATCGCTCCATAGTCCACCTTCACCCGCCTAACCGGGTCGAGGCAGTTTAC
The DNA here is from genome assembly GCA_037367405.1 of Ottelia alismoides. Classification (NCBI taxonomy): domain Eukaryota; kingdom Viridiplantae; phylum Streptophyta; class Magnoliopsida; order Alismatales; family Hydrocharitaceae; genus Ottelia; species Ottelia alismoides. The sequence goes on from JAZKJV010006501.1 coordinate 584,379, forward strand.
CCTCGACCCGCGAGCCTTCTGGACTGTTTTGCAGGTTCAATGAGGGCCATCCGAGGTCCGTCGACATCAAGCCAGAAGGCGTCTCTCCGCCGACCTTGCCGGAGCTCCTCAGAGCTCGACTGGGTCATCGGGGACCCCCATCAGACGCGGAGGCCCACGCCAGACCTTTTCCGATCACCAGCGTCCCACGAGGAGGTCAGGAGCGCACGCACGAGGCTGGCGAAGTTCGCCGGCGAACTGTTCTTCCTCGACCCTTGTTCACCGTCCGATCAGACCTCCAGCTCCAGTTTGCATCTAGACCGTCCGTTCAGGAGCAGCAGCCACCGTTTGATATGAGGAGGATAGATATGGACCGCCCGATGCTCGAGGGTTAGCCACAGAGAGCCACCACCGTCCGATGCACCACGTGGCATAGCCCCAGCCGTTGGATCGCTGCGAGGACTCCATCCTTGGAGCGCCCACTACTCTTCACCGTTGATCACTCCACGTGGCGTCCATCCTGCGGCCCGCATTAATAAAGGGTAAACCACCCTTAGGCCCTTCTGTTTATCTCATTTCGCATTTAGTCATGTAATTAGTTAGCATAGCTGTCCAGAGCTGATGCCGCTCCCTACTTCGCTGAAGTATCGGTTCCTTGCGGGCGAACCTGAGATGTACCCAGTCATCATCTCCGCCGATCTGACTGGAGAGCAAGAATCCCGTTTGATGGGGGTTCTTGAAAAGAACCGCAAGGCAATCGGATGGAGCGTAGCAGATCTCCATGGGATCAGTCCATCAGTGTGCTCCCACCATATTTATCTCGAGGAGGGGGCGAAGCCGTCGCGTGAGTTCCAGCGGCGGCTGAACCCCAACCTGAGAGAGGTCGTGATGAAGGAGATATCAAAATGGTGGAGTACAGATTTTATTTATCCCATTTCCGACTCCAAGTGGGTCAGCCCCTTGCATGTGGTGCCCAAGAAGACGAGCATCACGACTGTGATCAGTGAGTCGGGAGAGGAGATTGCTACACGAGTACCCACCTCTTGGAGGGTCTGTGTTGACTACAGGAGACTCAACCAGGCCACCAAGAAGGACCATTTCCCCCTGCCTTTTATTGACCAGATCATTGAGAGGCTGGCAGGGAAGAGCCATTACTGCTTCCTGGATGGGTACTCGGGCTACAACCAGGTGGCCATCGCTCCTGAGGATCAGGAGAAGACCACCTTTACCTGACCCTTCGGTACATATGCCTTTCGACGCATGCCATTTGGGCTATGCAATGCCCCTATGACTTTTCAGAGGTGCATGCTGTCGATCTTTTCGGACATGGTAGGGGAGTGTTTGGAGGTCTTCATGGACGATTTCTCGGTCTACGGCGACGGATTCGACTCCTGTCTTGACTGCCTAGACCGAGTACTCCAGCGATGTATTGAGTACCATTTGGTTCTATCTTGGGAGAAGAGTCACTTCATGGTGACTCAAGGGACGGTGCTTGGCCATATCATCTCCAACAGGGGCATGGAGGTTGATCCATCCAAGGTTGATGTCATTAGAAAACTCGCACCGCCGTCCAATTTGAGGCAGCTACGGTCATTCCTGGGGCACGTTGGATTTTATAGGAGATTTATTCAGGATTTCAGCAGGATTGCCCGGCCGTTGACTGACCTCTTGACGAAAGACACCGAGTTCCTTGTCGATGACAAGTGTCTTTCGTCCTTTGCGACTCTCCAGCAGTGTGTGATTGAGGCTCCTGTCCTCCAGCCGCCTGATTGGTCTCTCCCATTCGAGATCATGACGGATGCCTCCGATTTTGCCGTAGGGGCAGTGCTGGGACAGAGGAGGGATGGAGTTCCATTTGCTATTCACTACGCTAGCCGCACATTGGATTCTGCCCAGCGGAATTACACGGTCACAGAGAAGGAGATGCTAGCCGTAGTGTTCGCCCTAGATAAGTTTCGATCTTATATCATTGGATCTAGAGTGACCCTGTACACAGATCACACTGCCATCAGGTACCTCATGGCAAAGAAGGATGCCAAGGCCAGACTTACTAGATGGATCCTTCTACTCCAGGAGTTCGACATTGAGATCAAGGATAAGCCTGGAGTCAAGAATGTAGTGGCGGATCACCTCTCCCGTATAGAGCAGCCTGAGGAGTTTGAGCAGATAGATCCAATTTATGAGACCTTCCCAGATGAGGCGATCCTTGCTATCGCCTCACTCCCGTGGTATGCCGATATTGTGAACTTTCTCGTTGTTGGGAAAGTCCCACAAGATTGGCCCAGGCAGAGGCTTGAGACCTTCCTTGCGAAGGCCAAGTCCTACCACTGGGAGGATCCCATCCTTTACCATGAAGGAGGGGATAGCGTCTGGCGTCGGTGTATTCCTCAGGAGGAACACCATAGCGTCCTCACTTACTGCCACAAGCTTGAGGCAGGAGGACATCATTCTGGGAGGAGAACGACACAGAAAGTGCTCCAATCCGGCTTGTGGTGGCCTACCCTCTTCAAGGACTCTGATGAGTTCGTGAAGAGGTGTACTGACTGTCAGAGGATGGGCACTTGTGGACAGCGTGATATGATGCCGATGCAGCCCATTCACTTCTGTGAGGTTTTTGACGCATGGGGCATCGATTTCATGGGTCCATTCCCTAAGAGTAAGGGATTTGAGTACATTCTGTTGGCCGTGGATTATGTTAGTCGTTGGGTTGAGGCCATCCCCGCTCGATCCGCTGATGCGAGGACAGTTTGCATATTTTTGAGGAAGCACATCATCACGTGGTTCGGGGTTCCACGAGTTCTGATTTCTGATGGGGGGTCTCATTTCATCAACGACCAGGTGAAGGCCCTTGCTAGCGAGTTCGGTATAGACCATCGTGTTGCTACACCTTACCATCCACAGACGAATGGTTTAGCCGAGGTGTCGAATAGGGAGATCAAGACTATATTGCAGAAAGTCGTCCGCCCTGAACGAAAGGATTGGTCACAGCTTTTGGACTCGGTCTTATGGGCATATAGGATGTCTTTCAAGACACCATTGGGCACATCTCCCTTTCGCCTCGTATATGGCAAGCCGTGCCATTTACCTGTTGAGCTGAGGCACAAGTCACTTTGGGCAGTTACAGATATTCTTATGGATCCAGATGGTATGGGAGACCAGAGGAGGGCAGAGTTAGCAGCCCTGGAGGAGCTTAGAGATACTGCTTTCTCAAACAGCCTACATTATAAGGAGAAAGTGAAGGAGTGGCATGATTCTCATATCAGCCACAAGCATTTTGAGAATGGACAGAGAGTATGGATGTTTGATGCGAGGCTACGCTTATTTCCAGGGAAGCTACAGAGCAAGTGGAAGGGACCCTACTTGGTTAGAAAGGTACACGACAACGGTAGCATTGATATATCTGAGTTGTCTTCTGAGAGTACCTTTCGAGTGAACGGCCAGCGGCTCAAGCCATTTCTAGATCATGAGCCGCGGGTCACTGATCTTGCCCCTATTCATTTTGCGTGAGATGTGGTCTTTGACTCACATCTAATGCATCTCACGCCTGATTTTCACTGATCCTCCGCCCTGTATAGATCCAGATGTCCATATCACTACATTCTTTAGTCCCACATCCCTTTCTTCATCTTGTGATTATGCTATACTTAGGGTGCACTTTACCCTAAGTATAGGGGGGATGTAGGACCTTCAGGTATTTCTCTTGTTTCTTTCTACCCCTGTTTTGTTGCCTATACTTAGGGATATTTCACCCTAAGTATAGGGGGGGTAGACCCTGTACATTCTCCACTCGGTTTTCCCTTAGTATACAGCCTGCTATACTTAGGATCACTTGATCCTAAGTATAGGGGGAAGACCCGAGACCTTCTTGACTTTCCATTTCATTCATTCGTCTTTGTATATAGCCTTCCTTTTCACTTCCCTATACCTAGCACGAGTTATGTCTTCTTCATCGCTCTTGACTCTGAGGACATCGTTCGAGCTAAGTATAGGGGGGGTGTGTATATATTTCATATATACTTTAGCCATAACTCGTACTTTGTGTGAGTGTGTTAATAAATAAAATGGCTAAAAATCACAAAAATTAAAAATTTTCATGTACATAAACTTCTTTTATTTGCACATAAATAGCTAGTGTACAAACTATTTTTGTAAAAATGATTTCAAAAACCTTTTGTGTAAAGTTTGTGTAAATATTTTCTTATCAAAATTATGTATATAGTACAAAATTTTTCTAAAATGTTTTGAAAATCAAAAGTTTGCAAAAATCTTGTGTAAATTTGTGTAAATATCCTTTTGCAAAACTTGCACTTCATGCATCATCCATTCATGATTTCAAAACATTTTTCAAAAATTTTTGCATGTTTGTAAAAATTTGTGTAAATAGCATCTTTTTGTACATATGTATATAGTTTTTCTGGATGATAGTTGACATTTAAACTAGCCTGGAATCAAATTGAGAAATGGGGCTTGATTAAGATCTTAATCAACCTAATTTCTAAGAGGAACCTTATAGGGCTTAGGTTTAAGGCTTTTCAGGTCCATGGTGACTTAATTCTTTGAGTCCACTAGGCTATGATCACATGTCATCTCAATGAGCCTAAGTAGAGCACTTAACAACAACACATGACTCATATAGACAATGGATTTTCTTGGACACCAGCACTATGCACCGAGCTCTCTACGGATGAGGTGGTGAGGAGGCAGTCTTCCTTGACTTGGGGTAGCATATGAGGGTAGTACTTCTAGGCGGAACCTCTCTTCTTCTTTTAGTGAAGGAAGTGCGTCTCAACTTGGTCTGGTTGCCATGAGGTCTAACGACGGGAGTTGTGGGTTGCAATAAAGCTTCAAAAGAGGGATAGTCTACTGACTCAAGAGGAAAAACTACTTGTATATATGCTGCACATGTATATGTTGTATAGATGCACTTGAAAAAAAATGCAAAAAGAAAAATAACTCCAAAAAAGTGGTGGGTCTGAGAGAAAATGATAATCCCACCGGAGTATGTATATAAAGTGCAATAAGCAAAGCTTGGTTTCATGATCCACCTGATGTAGCTTGCAGCAGGGAGACTTGGCTACACTGGTCAAGCTCCCAAGGGTACTTGGCTACACTGGCCTTGACCCATTCTCTTCTTCCTCCTCTTCTTGAGCCGGTTGAACTTGAACTTAGAAGGGAATACCCCGCTCCTCGAGGAAAGAGTGGCCAGATTGAGGTCATAGAGTTACCTTGTGGGGGAGGGTTGTCAAGTTGCCATTTCTGAGGTGGAGAGCTTAGACCTCACATTCACAGGACAAGAAAAGATTCATGGTCTTCAGGGTTTGTGATTGATGACTTGTTCTGATCTGGAGCATTGAGGAGTCTTGGTTATAGATTAGTGGAACTTAGAGGCTGTTGAGTTTTAAATTTAAGTCCAAATAAGGTTCCGACACATTAATAATCCAAAGATCTGATCGAGCTTCATACCTTAATTTAATGAAGGCAAGTTTAATAATCAGCCTTGATCCATGTACATTCTCTTTTTCTTTTTCTTTATTTCTTTTTCACTTCTTTTCAAATAAGTGTTTGCTAAGGGACTAGCAAAGTTAAGTATAGGGGGGTGATGAATACTCATTCATCACTCTTTATTCTTATATTTTAGCTACAAAAACCTTTGCAAATGCATGTATATAGTTGTAAATAGAAATAATTACCAAAAGCATGCATTGTGTAAAAACCTATAATTAGCATGTTTTTGTGCAAAAATAAAAGAATAAAGATTAAAAAGAAAAAGAGGGAAATATTTAGAATAAATATTGAGCAACCTAATCTAAGGGAGGGCTCAGCATGGGCCTGACCGCATAAAAGCCAAAGTAGAGGGAGATAGGGGCTCATGTGTGTAAATATTTATGTAAATAAATAAAAGTATTTTCCTCCCAAAAATAGACTCAAATTGGTTTGTAAATATTTGTATTTATTTATAAGTATAAAAACAAGATAAAAAAAAGATAAAAATCAAAAAGAAGCTAAAAACATCACTCATCATGTACATAGAACCACCTTTATATTTATTTAGCCTTATAAATAAATAAAATTAATTTCCAAAATTTTTGTAAATACTCTATGTTATATAGTGTGAATAAATAAAATAAAAACAATTAAAACGAAAATAAAATAAAAATAACAAAATTAAAACACAAAAATACATTGTAAATATACCATGTATATAAATGTATATATGTATTTAATTTACCTATGTATATAAATAATAAAAATAAAATAAAAATATCTTTTTATTCCTTATTTTATAATATAAATAAATAAAATATAAAATAGGAATAAAATTATATAAAAAAATAAGTAAAAAAATAAAAAATTAAAAACCTATATAGTGTACATATACCTATATATAGCTATATAATGTATATACCTTATTTTTATTTCGAAAAATTAATTAAAAATCACTAAAAAATAGAAGAAAATAAAATAAAAATATTTCATGTTTTAACTTTGCCCTAATTCGGCCATTTGCTACCCTAATTTTCACTTCTAAAATCCAGCCAGGTGGCCGCTTCCTACTGGTCCTGGGATTGTTGACCGCCCGGTCAACTACCCCCCCCCCCCCAGGACCACTTCCCACGGATTTAGGCGCCCGACCCAATTTCCCCAATTTTTAGCGCCTAAACCCGATTGATTCCCACCTAAACCCCGGGTCAGATCCGTTCATGACATATCCGAGATCCTCGCCGGAGCTACCGCATCGGGATCCGCACGCTTCCACGCCCTACCCGCGCCTGTCTTTCCGGACCCTCACCCATACTTAAGCCGAGCTCCGCCACCTCCATTTCCCATCTTTGGCCATTCGATTCCACCTCCCGTGAGCTCCATTGCGCAGGCAAGAGTGACAGCTTGTCCCCCGTGGTGTCGAAGCGAGGAGAGGGAGCGATACCACTGATCCGGAGAAGCTTCGCCGCCTCGCTCCGCCACCAGCAAGAGCTCAAGCCTCGGAGGGAGACACTCCTCGAGGCGAAGACCCAGAGCATCCTTAGCTCATCCCTAGTCTCATCAGCCACCCAGGTAGTCCCTTAGGCCTTTCTTTTTCTTTGATTTTCCATTTCGCCCAAATCGTTGCTCCACCGTCCCCCGCCGATTCCGATCGATTCCGACCACCAACCGACCATCGGGCTTCACCATAGACATCGCCTCCTTCCCGCACACCTTCTCCATATCTCCATCCAACCCAGCTCGCACAGGAGCTGGGATTCGAGCTCCCCCGTCTCCCCCCTCGCCGGAGCTCGCCCATATCGCTCCATAGTCCACCTTCACCCGCCTAACCGGGTCGAGGCAGTTTGCCCTCGACCTGCGAACCTTCTGGACTGTTTTGCAGGTTCAATGAGGGCCATCTAAGGTCCGTCGACATCAAGCCAGAAGGCGTCTCTCCGCCGACCTCGCCGGAGCTCCTCAGAGCTCGGCCGGGTCATCGGGGACCCCCATCAGACGCGGAGGCCCACGCCAGACCTTTTCCGATCACCAGCGCCCCGCGAGGAGGTCAGGAGCGCACGCACGAGGCCGGCGAAGTTCGCCGGCGAACTGTTCTTCCTCGACCCTCGTTCACCATCCGATCAGACCTCCAGCTCCAGTTTGCATCTGGACCGTCCGTTCAGGAGCAGCAGCCACCGTTTGATCTGAGGAGGATAGATCTGGACCGCCCGATGCTCGAGGGTTAGCCACAGAGAGCCACCACCGTCCGATGCACCACGTGGCGTAGCCCCAACCGTTGGATCGCTGCGAGGACTCCAGCCTTGGAGCGCCCGCTACTCTTCACCGTTGATCACTCCACGTGGCGTCCATCCTGCGGCCCGCATTAATAAAGGGTAAACCACCCTTAGGCCCTTCTGTTTATCTCATTTCGCATTTAGTCCTGTAATTAGTTAGTATAGTTGTTTAGTTTTTGGGATATTTGCATAGAGGACCTCGTGCTTAGTTTTATTTGCAGTTATGCCCCTGTGTGTGATGTGACACGTGCTTTCTGGTGTATTTGCATTATATGCCCTTGTAGTTCGTGTTGTTCCTTAATGAATGAATACTTTTTAGAAATTGCATTTATACCCCTGTGAGTATTTTAATTGAACATGTGCGAATATTTGTGGGTTATTTGCAGATAAGCCCCTGGGCTTTTGGTACCTGTTACCAAATAGCCCTCGGGACTTATTTTCATTACATTTGGGTCCCTGAGTGCCCCAGGCACGCTCGTACGTGTTTTGCTGGGTTAATTGCACCAGACCACCCAGACTTCCGGGTATTTGCACATAGGTCCTTGTGCACAGTGCCCCCTCTTTATTTTTGAATAAAATAGCAAATTACCTCCAAATCCAACAAAATGTGGACACATGGCTCCTGCCATAGTGTAAAATTTTCGAGGATTTTAGGAGACCTTTATGAGTTGATTTGGTATTTTTAAAAAAATCAAAAACCTCCATTTTTGTTACTGTCTGCCTTTAAAAATCACAAAAAAAATATTAAATCATATCTAAAAATTCCAAAAAAATTGTCTACGGTTTGTTTTGTCTAGTTTGATTTTCTAGCCAATTTTGGCTATTTTGCATTACTGAAAACCCCTAAAAATTGAAAAACCCTCAAAATCTCATATAAATTCTAATAAATAAACCAAAAATCCAAAAATAATAATATAGGTGCCTAAATTTTTCTTGTTTTATTCTCTTTATAGGAAAATTACCTCCCAGCTAATTTGGGGCCTTTAGATATTTTATCTAGGCCCTTTTAGCTCGGCTGGACAGTACCTCTCATTTCAGTCCTTGTTTGATTTTTAGCAAATTAAATAAACCATAGAAAAATCTCAAAAATTCACCAAAAACACTAAAAATTATAAAATACATAAAAATATTTTTGTTAGAATTTTTGGTTGTTTTTAGTGCATTTAATAAATTGTTGAAGTGTGTGTTTATTTGCTTTTCTTATTTTCCTAATATACTAAAAATCCAAAAAAAAATAAAATAATTAAAAACCACCAAAAATATTGTCTTCTTTTATTTTATTTCCTTTTTTACTACTTCGTAGGCCGCAAGGCCAATCCGTGCTCCTTGTGTTCGACCCTGGTCGCTATACCAGGTTAAATTAATATCAAGATCGTTATTTTGTGTTTGATTGATTTTTCATCTATTTGGTGGTCTATTTTTCTTGATCGAGCCATCCTGAGTGACTGAGGTCACGACGACCACCTCAGAGATACCTGATTACCTTAGTCGCTCAGAATTTTGGCTCATCAGAATGGCGCCGTTGCCGGGGAGCACGACTTAGTAGTTTTCATTTTATTTTCGTTTTTGTTTTCGCGGCTTTTCGCGGCTCTTTCAGAGCTCGCAGCTTTTTCGCGGCTTTTGTTTATATCTTATTTTTGTTTTATTTTGTTTTATTTTCTTTTCTTTTATTTTTGTTTTGTTGTATTTTGAGCATTTATTTTATTTTGAATTTTTGCATATATTCCCTCATTTCATTTTCATTTATTTTTCTTATCATTATTATTTGATTATTTTGGTCTGACCACTTGTCTCTGTTTCTTGCGAGGGACCGAGGACCGAGGCGGCCGATCTCGAGAAGCCGACGCAGCCGAGGAACTTGAAGGTGGCTCCCTTCTGCACGTCGCCGCAGGAGAGCGTGAGAGGAGAGTTGAGTGGGAGAGGTTTAGTTTAGACTTTTTATTTTTATTTGATTATTATTGTAATAATACATGTACTCAGAGACTTGAACTGTGGACGTGGCTTAGCGGGTCTGTTTCGTCGAGCACCGGTGTGCTCGGGGGACCCTTAGGTGTTTTCGCGGTTTTTCTCGCGGTTTTGTTTTTTTTCTTTTTACTGCCTTTTCCGGTGTTTACGCGATTTTTCATCGGGCCCCTAGACTTAGGATTTTCTGCTTGCTTGTGCCGTAATTAGTAGGGTCCCCACACTTAATTATCTGCCAGTTCCTATAGTGCGCTTAATTGGACCTACTAATAATTAATTAATAAAAATAACTGACTCATCTCCTTCGTAGCCTACGTGCCGCAGCCTGCCCCGTAAAGCGCTTTATCCTACCCCCGATTTGTCGGGCAGAGGAGGGGTAGGCCAAGACCGGACCCTTTGGCTTGGAGGTCGGTGACCAGTTAGACGGTTCTGCGAGTAGACTTGCTCATCTAGGACTCGGTTTTCACCGCTGCATCATATAGGGTAGTTTATTTCCAGTCTTTAAATTCTGCGCGGATCACTTGCATGTAGATTGCTGGAGGCAAGGTATGCATTTCTATCTCAGCATGCATCATTGATTTCATCGCGCATCGGCTTTTTCGTCTTCTCCCCCCTGTTTTGGATTAAATAACCAGGAGAACCGAAAAATTCGTTAGGCCTTTGTTTTTATTGAAAAAAATTAAAAAGAAAAACCATAAAATTGGGACTGCTAAGACTATTGACCCTAAAAGACACTCACCGTAAAAATTTGTCTTGGGGAGAGCAACCCCCTCATTGTTTGGTTTGCTTGCGCGAGAGAGTGACCCGCACCCTAGGTAGAGCCCTCCGGTGCTATTTCTAGCTGACTACCGACTCTTCCGTGCGGGCCAGTCGGTTGGAGTAGCATCGGGTATCCCAACAGGTCACATAAGCGCTCTGATAGACCGTTTGTTCACCTAATAAAAACTGACAAGATAATTTAACCAAGCCTTCACGGTCTTCAGCTCGTGTTGCGTTGGTGAACAGAGGGGTTTGCATTTTGATCATAGTTTTTCCAGATCCCATCCGCACTACTCGACCATATCACGATGATGGGTAGACGCTCTCTTAGGCAGCCTCTGGTTGCACCGCTTTCGGGCACGTCTACTCATTCATCTAGGTTGGCCCGCGAGAGCCGAGACCAGTTCTCCGAGCCCGAGTACGATTCCGCCCTGTTCCCCCTCGACCCTCTGTCTTTCGGTTCTGAGAGATATGAGTCAGAGGAGAGAATAGCAGATTTGACAGCACCTGAGTTTGGCTCATTTGATTTTGCAGACGTCATGGCCGGTAGTTCAGAGGATCGCTCCAGAGCAGAGCATATTGTGATAGACCAGGGAGCGATCAACTCCACCCTGATCGCCTCGTTAGAGACAGTGCAACAGCAACTGAGGGATCAGGGAACTTTCATGATTGAGATGAGGAGAGAGTTGGAGCGACTCAGAGCAGAGAGAGATCAGAGCGAGCCTGAGGACGGACCAGATGCAGAGGCACGAGCCGCAGCAGTAGCAGCAACAGCAGCAACCGTTGCCGCCGCAGCGGCAGCCGCCGCGGCAGGAGGACCACCGAGACCGATGCGGGAGTTGCATAACCCCGGATCTACACTGATGCATCATTGGGTGGTGGTGCCGGCTATCGTGGGGGACTTTAAGTTCCCCCTGAACACCCTGCAGTTGCTTCCCCGTTTTCACGGACTTGCCACCGAGGAGCCCCATCTCCACCTCCAGGAGTTCTTGATGATCTGCAGTACTGTCCACGACCTCCATGTGGACCAGGATACGATTCGGATGATGGCCTTCCCCTTCTCCCTAGCAGACAGAGCAGCCACCTGGCTGAAGCATTTGGGGAAGTTTGTTTACACCTGGGAGCAGCTCCGCACCGAGTACTTGAACAAGTACTATCCACTCGGGCGGACCAATGCAGCGAGGGCCCTGATCAACAACTTCTCCATGCTCCCCAACGAGCAATTCCATGAGGCATGGGAGAGGTTTCGTGAGCTTACTGACCGATGCCCGCACCATGATATCTCGAAGTCGAACCTTGTGCAGAGCTTCTTCAGCGGGCTGACACCAGAGCTCCAGGGCCTGGTGAATGCTTCTTGTGGCAGGTCCTATTTCGCCAAGGATCACGACCAGGTCTGGGCCATCTATGAGGAGATGGCCGAGAACTATATGGTGATGTCCTAGACCCGGTTGTACACTCAGGGCAGACCCCAGCAGCAACCAGGACCCGTGCAGTACCAGAGGATAGCACAGGTCGATACTGGTCCATCCAGTTCATCCGCAGTAGCAGCAGCACAGGCAGAGTCATCCGTTGCGGATATGGGTATTATCAGCGAGAAGTTGTACCGCATGGAGCTGATCGAGAAGAAGCAGTGCCAGGGCATCACTCAGATGGAGCAGACGGCACAAACTCTGAGCGACATGAAGACCCAGCTCATGTGTCTCCAGGAGGCACAGACGGCTTCACAGCCCCGTCTTTAGTCGCGAGGCGATTCCGGCGGCAGCAGCAGTTCGTCCCAGCGCTCCAGCTCCTTTCAGCAGCCTAGACAGGTTCACCTTGTACAGGCGGAGCCGTACTAGCAGCAGCAGCCCACCTACCAGTCACCACTATCTCCAGACCTGCAGATGGTGGTATACCAGCCGGATCAGCCTCTGGCAGTACTCCCGCCAGCCCAGTACAACGCAGAGCCGTTGATGGATGTCAACGGGATTTGGTATGACCGTCCTCAGCCTGGGATCCGACGAGACCATCCCGGATTCAGGTGGGGGAGTGGAGGTACCCAGCCCCAGCAGCAGCCATCTGGCTAGGGAGGCCAGTATAGCCAGCAGAGAGATCACCAGCAGCAGCAGCCCCCAATTTACCAGTCACAACCGCAGTCATCCTTCGTTCCTCGTCCCTATCAGCAGCAGGGACAGTCTTGGAGACGTGAGCAGCAGGCTCACCAGCCACACCAGCAGAACCCTCCTCCTTACCCCTCTCACCAGCAACAGCACCAGTTCCAGCAGCCTCATCACCAGAGAGGCTACCCGTCGGGCTCTCATGGTCCGCCATACGAGAGCCCCGCCTTGGACGACATAGCCCGCCTCCTCACGGACCAGCAGGCTACCTTCAGACGGGAGATGGACGAGTTCCGCCAGGAGATGCGGGACATTGTGAGAGGGAAGGCTGCCATTCCTGCCCAGATAGAGCCGAATCCCAACAGCCTGAAGCGGAAATCTGAGCAGGTAGCTTACACTGAGCACGCCACTCCTAGTGATCCATTTGTTGATACATCTTCGGATCTTTTTGATGCTGATTTTGTTACGCTTAGGAGCGGTAGGACACCAGCAGGCGGCGGCGGCGGCTCGTCTGAGCTACACCACGAGGATACATCCGAGGCGCCAGATGAGGACGAGGAGAGCGGTACTGAGGCTGCTCATGATGATGATGGTGGTACTGATGCAACCAAGGATGCTGATCCCACCGGCGGTACGGAGGCCGCCGCTTCACCAGTTCAAGGAGGTGGTACTGATGCCACCAGAGTAACCGAGCCAGCACGCGGTACTGAGGCCGCGAGACGTCTAGCAGAGCCAGCCTGTGGTGATACTGAGGCCATCGGTGTTCATTCAGAGAGAGATGTTGTTTTTACTTCTGTTGATGTATCTCAGAACACTGTTTTGAATAAAGGAAAAGGTTTAGTTTCTTCTGGTCCCACTGTGGTGATTGATGTATGTGCGGATCCGGCCGTCGAGCCGTCTAGGCCTTTTCCTAGTCCTTCATCTGAGAAGGACCCTGTGATCCCCTTCCCGAGAGCCCTTCAGATGGGAAAGGGGAAGAAAAAAGAAAAAGACCCAAAAAAGAGAGAGCAGGAGGAGTTCAGCCAGAGCATGATTGATCGATTCCATATACAGCTGACCCTTCAGGAGGCTTTGCAGCACATCCCCCTTCTTCAGCGATCGTTGAGATAGGACCACAGTCAGGAGGAGGAGGAGGAACCACACTTCAGAGATTCATGTGCTGACGAAAGCCACATGCTTCACGATCCAGAACCGTCTGCCGGCCAAGAGGCCAGATTCAGGGGCCCCGTATGTCAGATGTCAGATTAGTGAGCAGAGGTTCGACCGGACTCTATTAGATAGCGGATCGTCTATCAACCTCCTTCCGGCAGCCCTTCTCGACCGCTTCGAGTTGGGCACTCTTCGACAGAGCAAGACAGTCCTTCAGTTTGCTGATAGATCTGTTAAGAGGCCGAAGGGGTTGTTGCGAGACGTTATCGTCATGATTCAGGGCCTGCAAATCCTGGGGACTTCGTAGTGTTGGACATGGAGATCCCTGATTCAGTGGCCGATACCCGCATCATCCTCGGTCGTCCGTTCTTGGCCACAGCCAAGGCAGTGACTGATCATGATAGCAGGAAGGTATACTTTCGCGTCGAGGGCGAGAGTGTACAAATAGAGACGGTCGAGGACTGCAGAGCCAGAGAGAGAGCATGCTCAGAGACCAGCACAGATACAGAGCAGCTGACAGATGCCGGGTTAGACATCCACCAGGACTGTGATTTTGTGATCACAGATGATGAGGCAGCATGGGCAGACCCTTCAGCACAGGCCATCCTCTCATTTTCAGACACCACTGATGCCAAGATGACAGTAGAGGAGAGCTTGGAGAGCAAAGCCCTAGTCCAGGATACTACAGAGGCAGCAGAGCCGGTCCCCGATCGCGACACAGAGTCTAGTGATGGTGGTGCTGAGGCCACCTTGTGTGATGGTGGTACTGATGCCACCTTGTTTGATGCAGATCCCACAGATTCAGAGTCTGATTGGACAGATTGTGATGACCAGATGCCAGACCTGAGTCCACCTGAGCCTATAGATGAGGAGGAGGTTGATGCAGAGCAGATCAGAGACAGCACAGTCGAGCAGCCTTCTCCAGACCCAGTTTGCGAGAGTTCGCTTTCTTTCTCCCAGGCAGATTTGGCAGACTTAGCAGCATATACACATTTTCTTCCGCAGCCAGATTTGCCAGCACCCAGCTGTCCAGAGCTGATGCCGCTCCCTACTTCGCTGAAGTATCGGTTCCTTGCGGGCGAACCTGAGATGTACCCAGTCATCATCTCCGCTGATCTAACTGGAGAGCAAGAATCCCGTTTGATGGGGGTTCTTGAAAAGAACCGCAAGGCAATCGGATGGAGCGTAGCAGATCTCCATGGGATCAGTCCATCAGTGTGCTCCCACCATATTTATCTCGAGGAGGGGGCGAAGCCGTCGCGTGAGTTCCAGCGGCGGCTGAACCCCAACCTGAGAGAGGTCGTGATGAAGGAGATATCAAAATGGTGGAGTGAAGATTTTATTTATCCCATTTTCGACTCCAAGTGGGTCAGCCCCTTGCATGTGGTGCCCAAGAAGACGGGCATCACGACTGTGATCAGTGAGTCGGGAGAGGAGATTGCTACACGAGTACCCACCTCTTGGAGGGTCTGTGTTGACTACATGAGACTCAACCAGGCCACCAAGAAGGACCATTTCCCCCTGCCTTTTATTGACCAGATCATTGAGAGACTGGCAGGGAAGAGCCATTACTGCTTCCTGGATGGGTACTCGGGCTACAACCAGGTGGCCATCGCTCCTGAGGATCAGGAGAAGACCACCTTTACCTGACCCTTCGGTACATATGCCTTTCGACGCATGCCATTTGGGCTATGCAATGCCCCAACGACTTTTCAGAGGTGCATGCTGTCGATCTTTTCGGACATGGTAGGGGAGTGTTTGGAGGTCTTCATGGACGATTTCTCGGTCTACGGCGACGGATTCGACTCCTGTCTTGACTACCTAGACCGAGTACTCCAGCGATGTATTGAGTACCATTTGGTTCTATCTTGGGAGAAGAGTCACTTCATGGTGACTCAAGGGACGGTGCTTGGCCATATCATCTCCAACAGGGGCATGGAGGTTGATCCATCCAAGGTTGATGTCATTAGAAAACTCGCACCGCCGTCCAATTTGAGGCAGCTACGGTCATTCCTGGGGCACGTTGGATTTTATAGGAGATTTATTCAGGATTTCAGCAGGATTGCCCGGCCGTTGACTGACCTCTTGACGAAAGACACCGAGTTCCTTGTCGATGACAAGTGTCTTTCGTCCTTTGCGACTCTCCAGCAGTGTGTGATTGAGGCTCCTGTCCTCCAGCCGCCTGATTGGTCTCTCCCATTCGAGATCATGACGGATGCCTCCGATTTTGCCGTAGGGGCAGTGCTGGGACCGAGGAGGGATGGAGTTCCATTTGCTATTCACTACGCTAGCCGCACATTGGATTCCGCCCAGCGGAATTACACGGTCACAGAGAAGGAGATGCTAGCCGTAGTGTTCGCCCTAGATAAGTTTCGATCTTATATCATTGGATTTAGAGTGACCCTGTACACAGATCACACTGCCATCAGGTACCTCATGGCAAAGAAGGATGCCAAGGACAGACTTACTAGATGGATCCTTCTACTCCAGGAGTTTGACATTGAGATCAAGGATAAGCCTGGAGTCAAGAATGTAGTGGCGGATCACCTCTCCCGTATAGAGCGGCCTGAGGAGTCTGAGCAGATAGATCCAATTTATGAGACCTTCCCAGATGAGGCGATCCTTGCTATCGCCTCACTCCCGTGGTATGTCGATATTGTGAACTTTCTCGTTGTTGGGAAAGTCCCACAAGATTGGCCCAGGCAGAGGCTTGAGACCTTCCTTGCGAAGGCCAAGTCCTACCACTGGGAGGATCCCATCCTTTACCACGAAGGAGGGGATAGCGTCTGGCGTCGGTGTATTCCTCTGGAGGAACACCATAGCGTCCTCACTTACTGCCACAAGCTTGAGGCAGGAGGACATCATTCTGGGAGGAGAACGACACCGAAAGTGCTCCAATCCGGCTTGTGGTGGCCTACCCTCTTCAAGGACTCTGATGAGTTCGTGAAGAGGTGTACTGACTGTTAGAGGATGGGCACTTGTGGACAGCGTGATATGATGCTGATGCAGCCCATTCACTTCTGTGAGGTTTTTGACGCATGGGGCATCGATTTCATGGGTCCATTCCCTAAGAGTCAGGTATTTGAGTACATTCTGTTGGCCGTGGATTATGTTAGTCGTTGGGTTGAGGCCATCCCCGCTCGATCCGCTGATGCGAGGACAGTTTGCAGATTTTTGAGGAAGCACATCATCACGCGGTTCGGGGTTCCACGAGTTCTGATTTATGATGGGGGGTCTCATTTCATCAACGACCAGGTAAAGGCCCTTGCTAGCGAGTTCGGTATAGACCATCGTGTTGCTACACCTTACCATCCACAAACGAATGGTTTAGCCGAGGTGTCGAATAGGGAGATCAAGACTATATTGCAGAAAGTCGTCCGCCCTGACCGAAAGGATTGGTCACAGCTTTTGGACTCGGTCTTATGGGCATATAGGACGTCTTTCAAGACACCATTGGGCACATCTCCCTTTCGCCTTGTATATGGCAAGCCGTGCCATTTACCTGTTGAGCTGAGGCACAAGTCACTTTGGGCAGTTACAGATATTCTTATGGATCCAGATGGTATGGGAGACCAGAGGAGGGCAGAGTTAGCAGCCCTGGAGGAGCTTAGAGATACTGCTTTCTCAAACAGCCTACATTATAAGGAGAAAGTGAAGGAGTGGCATGATTCTCATATCAGCCACAAGCATTTTGAGAATGGACAGAGAGTATGGCTGTTTGATGCGAGGCTACGCTTATTTCCAGGGAAGCTACAGAGCAAGTGGAAGGGACCCTACTTGGTTAGAAAGGTACACGACAACGGTAGCATTGATATATCTGAGTTGTCTTCTGAGAGTACCTTTCGAGTGAACGGCCAGCGGCTCAAGCCATTTCTAGATCATGAGCCGCGGGTCACTGATCTTGCCCCTATTCATTTTGCGTGAGATGTGGTCTTTGACTCACATCTAATGCATCTCACGCCTGATTTTCACTGATCCTCCGCCCTGTATAGATCCAGATGTCCATATCACTACATTCTTTAGTCCCACATCCCTTTCTTCATCTTGTGATTATGCTATACTTAGGGTGCACTTTACCCTAAGTATAGGGGGGATGTAGGACCTTCAGGTATTTCTCTTGTTTCTTTCTACCCCTGTTTTGTTGCCTATACTTAGGGATATTTCACCCTAAGTATAGGGGGGGTAGACCCTGTACATTCTCCACTCGGTTTTCCCTTAGTATACAGCCTGCTATACTTAGGATCACTTGATCCTAAGTATAGGGGGAAGACCCGAGACCTTCTTGACTTTCCATTTCATTCATTCGTCTTTGTATATAGCCTTCCTTTTCACTTCCCTATACCTAGCACGAGTTATGTCTTCTTCATCACTCTTGACTCTGAGGACATCGTTCGAGCTAAGTATAGGGGGGGTGTGTATATATTTCATATATACTTTAGCCATAACTCGTACTTTGTGTGAGTGTGTTAATAAATAAAATGGCCAAAAATCACAAAAATTAAAAATTTTCATGTACATAAACTTCTTTTATTTGCACATAAATAGCTAGTGTACAAACTATTTTTGTAAAAATGATTTCAAAAACCTTTTGTGTAAAGTTTGTGTAAATATTTTCTTATCAAAATTATGTATATAGTACAAAATTTTTCTAAAATGTTTTGAAAATCAAAAGTTTGCAAAAATCTTGTGTGAATTTGTGTAAATATCCTTTTGCAAAACTTGCACTTCATGCATCATCCATTCATGATTTCAAAACATTTTTCAAAAATTTTTGCATGTTTGTAAAAATTTGTGTAAATAGCATCTTTTTGTACATATGTATATAGTTTCTCTGGATGATAGTTGACATTTAAACTAGCCTGGAATCAAATTGAGAAATGGGGCTTGATTAAGATCTTAATCAACCTAATTTCTAAGAGGAACCTTATAGGGCTTAGGTTTAAGGCTTTTCAGGTCCATGGTGACTTAATTCTTTGAGTCCACTAGGCTATGATCACATGTCATCTCAATGAGCCTAAGTAGAGCACTTAACAACAACACATGACTCATATAGACAATGGATTTACTTGGACACCAGCACTATGCACCGAGCTCTCTACGGATGAGGTGGTGAGGAGGCAGTCTTCCTTGACTTGGGGTAGCATATGAGGGTAGTACTTCTAGGCGGAACCTCTCTTCTTCTTTTAGTGAAGGAAGTGCGTCTCAACTTGGTCTGGTTGCCATGAGGTCTAACGACGGGAGTTGTGGGTTGCAATAAAGCTTCAAAAGAGGGATAGTCTACTGGCTCAAGAGGAAAAACTACTTGTATATATGCTGCACATGTATATGTTGTATAGATGCACTTGAAAAAAAATGCAAAAAGAAAAATAACTCCAAAAAAGTGGTGGGTCTGAGAGAAAATGATAATCCCACCGGAGTATGTATATAAAGTGCAATAAGCAAAGCTTGGTTTCATGATCCACCTGATGTAGCTTGCAGCAGGGAGACTTGGCTACACTGGTCAAGCTCCCAAGGGTACTTGGCTACACTGGCCTTGACCCATTCTCTTCTTCCTCCTCTTCTTGAGCCGGTTGAACTTGAACTTAGAAGGGAATACCCCGCTCCTCGAGGAAAGAGTGGCCAGATTGAGGTCATAGAGTTACCTTGTGGGGGAGGGTTGTCAAGTTGCCATTTCTGAGGTGGAGAGCTTAGACCTCACATTCACAGGACAAGAAAAGATTCATGGTCTTCAGGGTTTGTGATTGATGACTTGTTCTGATCTGGAGCATTGAGGAGTCTTGGTTATAGATTAGTGGAACTTAGAGGCTGTTGAGTTTTAAATTTAAGTCCAAATAAGGTTCCGACACATTAATAATCCAAAGATCTGATCGAGCTTCATACCTTAATTTAATGAAGGCAAGTTTAATAATCAGCCTTGATCCATGTACATTCTCTTTTTCTTTTTCTTTATTTCTTTTTCACTTCTTTTCAAATAAGTGTTTGCTAAGGGACTAGCAAAGTTAAGTATAGGGGGGTGATGAATACTCATTCATCACTCTTTATTCTTATATTTTAGCTACAAAAACCTTTGCAAATGCATGTAGATATGTGTAAATAGAAATAATTATCAAAAGCATGCATTGTGTAAATACCTATAATTAGCATGTTTTTGTGCAAAAATAAAAGAATAAAGATTAAAAAGAAAAAGAGGAAATATTTAGAATAAATAATGAGCAACCTAACCCAAGGGAGGGCTCAGCATGGGCCTGACCGCATAAAAGCCAAAATAGAGGGAGATAGGGGCTCATGTGTGTAAATATTTACATAAATAAATAAAAGTATTTTCCTTACGAAAATAGACTCAATTTGGTTTGTAAATACTTGTACATATTTATAAGTATAAAAAACAAGATAAAAAAAAGATAAAAATCAAAAAGAAGCTAAAAACATCACTCATCATGTACATAGAACCACCTTTATATTTATTTAGCCTTATAAATAAATAAAATGAATTTCCAAATTTTTTGTAAATACTCTATGTTATATAGTGTGAATAAATAAAATAAAAACAATTAAAACAAAAATAAAATAAAAATAACAAAATTAAAACACAAAAATACATTGTAAATATACCATGTATATAAATGTATATATGTATTTATTTTACCTATGTATATAAATAATAAAAATAAAATAAAAATATCTTTTTATTCCTTATTTTATAATATAAATAAATAAAATATAAAATAGGAATAAAATTATATAAAAATAATAATTAAAAAAATAAAAAATTAAAAACCTATATAGTGTACATATACCTATATATAGCTATATAATGTATATACCTTATTTTTATTTCGAAAAATTAATTAAAAATCACTAAAAAATAGAAAAAAAATAAAATAAAAATATTTCATGTTTTAACTTTGCCCTAATTCGGCCATTTGCTACCCTAATTTTCACTTCTAAAATCCAGCCACGTGGCCGCTTCCTACTGGTCCTGGGATTGTTGACCGCCCGGTCAACTACCCCCCCCCCCAGGACCACTTCCCACGGATTTAGGCGCCCGACCCGATTTCCCCAATTTTTAGCGCCTAAACCCGATTGATTCCCACCTAAACCCCGGGTCAGATCCGTTCATGACATATCCGAGATCCTCGCCGGAGCTACCGCATCGGGATCCGCACGCTTCCACGCCCTACCCGCGCCTGTCTTTCCGGACCCTCACCCATACTTAAGCCGAGCTCCGCCACCTCCAATTCCCATCTTTGGCCATTCGATTCCACCTCCCGTGAGCTCCATTGCGCAGGCAAGAGTGACAGCTTGTCCCCCGTGGTGTCGAAGCGAGGAGAGGGAGCGATACCACTGATCCGGCGAAGCTTCGCCGCCTCGCTCCGCCACCAGCAGGAGCTCAAGCCTCGGAGGGAGATGCTCCTCGAGGCGAAGACCCAGAGCATCCTTAGCTCATCCCTAGTCTCATCAGCCACCCAGGTAGTCCCTTAGGCCTTTCTTTTTCTTTGATTTTCCATTTCGCCCAAATCGTTGCTCCGCCGTCCCCCGCCGATTCCGATCGATTCCGACCACCAACCGACCATCGGGCTTCACCATAGACATCACCTCCTTCCAGCACACCTTCTCCATATCTCCATCCAACCCAGCTCGCACAGGAGCTGGGATTTGAGCTCCCCCGTCTCCCCCCTCGCCGGAGCTCGCCCATATCGCTCCATAGTCCACCTTCACCCGCCTAACCGGGTCAAGGCAGTTTGCCCTCGACCCGCGAGCCTTCTGGACTGTTTTGCAGGTTCAATGAGGGCCATCTAAGGTCCGTCGACATCAAGCCAGAAGGCGTCTCTCCGCCGACCTCGCCGGAGCTCCTCAGAGCTCGGCCGGGTCATCGGGGACCCCCATCAGACGCGGAGGCCCACGCCAGACCTTTTCCGATCACCAGCGCCCCGCGAGGAGGTCAGGAGCGCACGCACGAGGCCGGCGAAGTTCGCCGGCGAACTGTTCTTCCTCGACCCTCGTTCACCATCCGATCAGACCTCCAGCTCCAGTTTGCATCTGGACCGTCCGTTCAGGAGCAGCAGCCACCGTTTGATCTGAGGAGGATAGATCTGGACCGCCCGATGCTCGAGGGTTAGCCACAGAGAGCCACCACCGTCCGATGCACCACGTGGCGTAGCCCCAACCGTTGGATCGCTGCGAGGACTCCAGCCTTGGAGCGCCCGCTACTCTTCACCGTTGATCACTCCACGTGACGTCCATCCTGCGGCCCGCATTAATAAAGGGTAAACCACCCTTAGGCCCTTCTGTTTATCTCATTTCGCATTTAGTCCTGTAATTAGTTAGCATAGTTGTTTAGTTTTTGGGATATTTGCATAGAGGACCTCGTGCTTAGTTTTATTTGCAGTTATGCCCCTGTGTGTGATGTGACACGCTTCGACACGTGCTTTCTGGTGTATTTGCATTATATGCCCTTGTAGTTCGTGTTGTTCCTTAATGAATGAATACTTTTTAGAAATTGCATTTATACCCCTGTGAGTATTTTAATTGAACATGTGCGAATATTTGTGGGTTATTTGCCGATAATCCCCTGGGCTTTTGGTACCTGTTACCAAATAGCCCTCGGGACTTATTTTCATTACATTTGGGTCCCTGAGTGCCCCAGGCACGCGCATCGTACGTGTTTTGCTGGGTTAATTGCACCAGACCCCCCAGACTTCCGGGTATTTGCACATAGGTCCTTGTGCACAGTGCCCCCTCTTTATTTTTGAATAAAATAGCAAATTACCTCCAAATCCAACGAAAATTGGATACATGGCTCATGCCATAGTGTAAAATTTTTGAGGATTTTTGGAGACCTTTATGAGTTGATTTAGTATTTTTAAAAAAATCAAAAACCTCCATTTTTGTTACTGTCTACCTTTAAAAATCACAAAAAAATATTAAATCATATCTAAAAATTCCAAAAAAAGTGTCTACTGTTTGTTTTGTCTAGCTTGATTTTCTAGCCAATTTTGGCTATTTTTCATTACTGAAAACCCTAAAAATTGAAAAACCCTCAAAATCTCATAAAAATTCTAATAAATAAAACAAAAATCCAAAAATAATAATATAGGTGCCTAAATTTTCCTTGTTTTATTCTCTTTACAGGAAAATTACCTCCAGCTAATTTGGGGCCTTTAGATATTTTATCTAAGCCCTTTTAGCTCGGTTGGACAGTACCTCTCATTTCAGTCCTTGTTTGATTTTTAGCAAATTAAATAAACCTTAGAAAAATCTCAAAAATTCACCAAAAACACTAAAAATTATAAAATCCATAAAAATATTTTTGTTAGAATTTTTGGTTGATTTTAATGCATTTAATAAATTGTTGAAGTGTGTGTTTATTTGCTTTTCTTATTTTCTTTATATACTAAAAATCCAAAAAAATATAAAATAATTAAAAACCACCAAAAATATTGTCTTCTTTTATTTTATTTCCTTTTTGACTACTTCGTAGGCCGCAAGGCCAATCCGTGCTCCTTGTGTTCGACCCTGGTCGCTATACCGGTTAAATTAATAGCAAGACCGCTATTTTGTGTTTGATTGATTTTTCATCTATTTGGTGGTCTATTTTTCTTGATCGAGCCATCCTGAGTGACTGAGGTCGCGACGACCACCTCAAAGATACCTGATTACCTTAGTCGCTCGGATTACTCTCCCAAATCAGATGAATCTTTACGGTTTTTAGATCAGATATTTTTAGTAGTCCCGATTTTATTTTGGGGTTCTATAATTTTTTTGAGTTTTTTCAAACAAACGTCTACTTTTTTTATCAAAATCCTAAAATCATGCATCTAGGTTGCAAGTCCTGAAACTAGCTACGTAAGCACAATTAGATAGAATAAAAACCTAAGCAAGCATCTATCGGAAAAAGCTGCGGAAAAAACGATAAGGCGAGAAAACCGCGGTGGGTGCCCTGATCCCTTGAATACATGGTACTCGGTGAATCAGACCCCTAAAAAATGGGGGGGGATTACAAGTCGGGATGTCCTTAGTGGACCCCTTCTACTAGAGTTCAATACAACTTCTCTCTCTCTTTCTCTTTTTTTTTACAAAATTACACTAATTAATTCTTCCCTCTACAGCCGAATCGTAAAGAAGGAATCAGCCTCTGCTCTTTCAACTGACTCAGCTTCCTAAGAAACCGGCCGATCCTACAGGCCCTGCAAAAATTAATTAGCAGTCTAAAGATGATCGAGAAACGAGTCGAGAAAAGTCGTAAGAAAAACTGAAGATTAGCTACGAAAACAAAATAAAAAGAAGAGAGAAAATAAAATCACAAAATACGAAAAAAAATCGAAATACTCTAACGCTTCCCCGGCAATGACGCAATTTAGATGCGACGATCAGAATCGATTTACGACTTTTTAGAAGAAGAGGTCGTCGGTGTAGAAAAACCGCAAAAAGGAATCCTAGTCGATCAACCAAAATTCGGTTTTAAAGAAAAAACCTTACACTAATTATTTATCCAGGGAAGTGTTCTTGGGTCGAACACAAGGAGGCAAAATAGATTATTTTGAATTTTTTTAGGAGAAAATATTTTTGTGATTATTTTTTTATCTCTTCTTAAAACGAACAAGGAAACACTACAATTTTTATTATTTTTTTTAATTTTAATTTTTATTTGATTTTATTCTTTTCCAATTTTAATTTATTTTTCAAAGGGGTATTTTTCACACAATTTATTTACGATATAATATGTGGAATATAGGTGAAAATGGATGATATTATATAGTAGGTGAAACGGGGCGAGCAACAGGCTCGAATAATCACACGAAAACAAGACAAAACAGAGTCGATTTGCAACGAATCAAAACACGATAAAATCACGAGAAAAATACACGAAAAACTAATGAAAAACTTGCTGGGGTAGTTTTGTAACTACCCTAAAAAGAACTACGAAAAAATGTGCCAAAAATAGGTCCAAAACACCCCTACAGGTCAGGGGTATAAGTGCAATAAAAAGAAATAAAAAAGTCTACAAATAGGTCCTTAACAGGGACTATTTTGTGAAAGAAATAAAATGTTTTACATTTAGGTCCCCGCGTGGGGACCTAAATGCAAATACCTAAAACTTCTAGAGCTTCTGGACTTTCTGGAAGCCGTCTGGGCTCTTCGTGCAAAATTTCCACCGTTTCACTTTCGACGGTCGAGATTATATCACGAAATGCGATCTGAGCCGTCTGCCGATGACTCGGCTGTTCTTGAAGTTCTTCAGGTTGGTACACAGTTGGCTGACGAGCTCTCCTTCTCCAAATTCTCTCTGGCGAATGAGATGCAGCTTTGGCCGCCTGTAGGGCCAGATGGTTAGCTCCTCTAACCCTAGAGATCACCTACTGATGATCACGGCTGGAGATGGCTCAGAGCAGTGGTGGACGCTCGATGAAGATGGAAGTTCTCGCTACTTTGTCTTGAAGTTAGATGATTGCGCCAGCTTCGAGGATGATTTGCGTGAAGCTGAAGGTTCCAACCGCTTGGAAATCGCTCCTGATGAAAGATGATCCTCCAAATACGAGATATATATGCTCGATTTACGATGAAATCGGCCAATTGATTATAATTTTTGCAAGTTCAAATCATGCTTCCAGACTTTGATGAAATTTGCGTTCAAAATGTAAGAATAAGAGATGCGATTTGGAGTTTATTTAAAATGAAATGATACGAATCGAATGTAGAGCGTCTAAGAGGAACGGTTAAGCTATCTAATGACGGGATTAGCCATGCTAATCGTGGAACGACAATCGAGAAGAAATTCAAAGAAGATTGCTTGAACTGACCTGGGATAGAGTGTGTATGACCCTCTTATGATAGCTCAACGAGCGGTCTTCTCGGAGCTGGACGCGGTGCGATAGCGACGATGCAAGGCAGCGGAGCCTTGGAACGTCTCCTCCGATCAATCTTCTTCCACGCGGGTCGACGAAGCGGAGCTGTCACCTCCTTGGTCGAGCGGAGCGAGGCGAGGAATGGGGGATCGACCACTAGAACTAGAAGTCGCAGGTGGTTGCAGGAGAGTTTGTTGGGAAATGGCGATCTTGGAGGACTTATATAAGGAGATTTCGTGAGCTCCAAGATAAATCCAAGGGTGGCCGTAGATCTTGGTAGTTAGGGAAAGCAAATCAAGGGTTTAAATCATCGAAGGGAGTTAAAAGGCTCGCTAGATAATTTGGTGAAGACGGCTAGTCAGAACAGAAGCCATACCGGCTTCTTGGAGAAGATGAACCAGGTGCTGACACGTGTCAACACCTAGTTGGCCATATGTGAAAAATTCTTGTAAATTCGATATTAATTAGTAAATAAAGTTATTTTAAATAGTTATAAAAACTTGAAATGTAAATAAATTAATTATCTAAGTTATGGAATAATTACTTTTTATAAATAATAAATATTATTCGAAATATAAATATTATATTAATAAATATGTATGGATAACTAGGTTTTGTATTTTTAAATATAAATAATTTAAAATTACTTTTATATTTTCTTAATTATTAGAACAATAAATAAGGGTTGTATGGATTTTTAGGGATTTTAATAAATTAATTTACATATATTAATAAATATAAGTATTAGTTATTCAGTTCATTTTTACCTATAATTTAGTGTTTTTGATTTTATTAAAATAATAAATAAGTTCCAAAAAATATGAAATAAATCAAGGTTAAATTACAAGATCATGAAAATAATAATAAATTATAAAATTAAGAAAACTATAAATAATGTGTTCTACATAAAACAAATAGCCAGAAACCCCGTTGTTATTTGGTCCCAAAACCGACTTTTTGCAAACGGACTTCGAATTCGATGAAACCACCTTTATTTATTAGAGAATATTATTTTATGAACTTTAAAGGTGAGTATAGTGAAATTGGAGTTCAAATGAAGAAGTTATGATGTTTGGAGTTTGAGAATTTGACAAATTAAAAGCTGGGTTTCTTGGTATATGTACAGGGTAATATTTTTTACTTATTTTTAAATTTGTATATATATATAGGAATAATTAAGAAAAGAGTTTGGTGAAAAATATGTACATATGAATTAATTAAAATTCATTGAAGTTTTGTATTTATTTGATAAATAGTGAGAGGTAAATGTAAATGTCTTAATTTATTTTTAGGGTTTTCTTTCCTTATCTCCCCCTACTTATTAGTTTGTCGACCAATCCATGTTGACTTGGTCTCGGGGGTTAGGCTATAAATATACCTTGCAGTTATATTTATATTTATAAGTCATATTGTACATATTCACATATATCCAATCTGCCTTCTTTTCTTTTTCTTTGTTCTTTTTTTATTTACATGATTTTTATGCTTAAAAGTGAATATTTATTCATGAATGGAATTTTTATAAAAGATGGGAATTAATGAATATTTACATGCATTTGTTAAGGGTTTTAAGACAAAATGTGACAAAAAAGTTAATGAATCATGGATTCATCAGTAGGTCACCTAGAGTTCCAAATCGAGGATTGGGCGTCATCAGAATTCATAGATAACTTCATTCGACATGGGAATGCAACAAAAGATTCCGACCATTAGGAGGCACCGTAGGTGGAGATCGACTGACATATGGCCAATGAAAGCTCATCTCACCTCTCCCTTCGTCCGAATCCTTCCTTAGCTGCTAGTTGTTGCCCGATAAGGAACAACATGCCCCAGTTCGCACCTCAACCATCCGATTTGCCACACAAGGCAGCCATAGATCAAAGCCTCTAGATCGAAGATATACCATTGGATCTGCATGCTCTTCGCATGGACATGATGAATAATTTCACCTTTAGCCTTGTTTGTTTCTTATATTGTAAATAAATCCCATCTCGGACGCATGTCATGTGGTTATTTGATTGAACATTTGCCAGTGAGCCCTTGCTGTTTATTTTATTTGCTATGGAGTCCGATTTAAATTGCATCACATGCTTTGCACATGCCTTTTGGTGGATTTGCAATAAACACACTAGTGCTTTGTTATTACATTTCAACCCTTGAAATAAAAATAATCACAAAACTGTGCCAGCACGACTAACGTGCACTACACACTTTTTAGTTGGAAAATTACAGCTATATCCTTTTATTTCTCTACTTTATTATTGGTTTAGTCTTGTAAATTAGTTTTTGTTGCATTTTAGTCCTTATAATGCAGTGTTTTGAATTTCTTGTTCATCCATCTTACTAAGTTGATAATCGACTTAAAAAGTTCCCTAAAAATTCTCCTATGCTCTTGTTAATAATATCTAACACTCCTAATTTTTATTTTGCAAAATAATTAGTTTTATTATTTTTAATAATTAAAAAACCTTTAGATTTTTTCTTCTTTATAGTTACTAATTAAGAAAATTTGAATTATAGTTTGAACAATTTTCAAAAAATTCATGTCTGCTTGTTTTGATTTGTTTTACTTACTACACAAATTTCATTTTAAAATTCTTTTTAGAAACCAAAAAAACAAAGGAAACTAAAAAATCATATAAATTCACTGAAATTATAAAAAAATACATAAAATAGCTTTCTTAAAGCTTGAAAATTCTCCTTTATATTTGTAAATATTTTCCTTATTGTATTTTTTATTTTAAAAACCCAAAAACATTTTATTAATTTTCTGTTTTGATTGTCTCCTATTTTAAATTGTTTTGAAAACCAAAAACTTTTAAAAGTTCGTGAAAATCACAAAAATAGTAAAACTACCAACAACACAAAAATACTTTTATTTGAAGTTTCTACATGTTTCTTCTATTATTGAAATATACAAAAAGAGAGTTTGTCTTTTATTACATTATTCTTTTATTTTGCTTTGTTAAAAAAATAAAAAATTAAAATCACTAAAAACTAAAATTAGAAAACCTAAAAAGTATAAAAATTAAAAATCATAAAAAAATATTAAAAGATAAAATCCCATAAAAACATCAAAAATAGAAAAAATGAAAAAGATCTCCTTTATTCTTTATTTTTCATTGATTAAATAACCCAGGGGATTTTTAGCCTCCCAGAGTTCAATACTATTTGCTATACAGGTAAATAAAATAGCACTTGATTTCTATTTTTACATTTCTTGGTTGGTTTAATTCGTTAGTAAAAATAATTTTTTTTGAGTTTTCACTAGGTTACAACAACCACACTTGTGAATAATTCCCATTAACTAAAATAAAAACACCAGAAAAGCCGAGTCAACAAATGGCATCATTGCCAGGGAGGCACTACAAGGGTAGTTAGGTCTCCTTCTTTACCTTCTACTCTTTGTTTTGTATATATTTTTGTTTCATTTTATTCTGTCTTTATTTCTATCATTTCCTTCTTTATTTCATTTGCTCTATTTTTTTAAATTATTTCTGATATATATTTTATGTATCCTCTTTTTTACGAGTGCCCGACAATCAAGGGCGGAGTTCCTTGGAGCGCCGATCCACCCGAGCGAAGCGGAGGCCGATCGTTTCTTTATCAACTAATAGGAGAGCGTAGGAGGAGTAGAAAACTTGGCAGATTTTTGGAGCACATATTTTTTGTTTTCTTTTTACCACATTTTATTTCCATTTTATTTTTGTAATAAATTGTAATAACTCCCTTGTCTCTTGCTACTTTTTCTATTTTCTAGGCCATTTTATACCTTGCGATTGGGGGGTATGTTTCACCAAGTGCCAGTGCACTTGGGAGACCTTACTGGATTTTCTTTTCTTTGATTTTTATTTTTTCTATTTTCTCACAGTTTCTTGTGCTTGAGCCCTTTAGTAGTAGTTTTTATTATCATGGTTGAGCCTGGTAAATAATAGGTCCAAAGCCTCTAATAAGAATTCCTATTCCTATAGAGTAGACCATATCTTGGACTTAATAAAATAAATTTGTTCTTTCCCAATAATAGAAATTACTGCTAGGACGGTTCTCGTGCTTCATTTAGGTAAGTTTTTATTTTATTTTTTATTTTTATGCGAGGACCATTTGCATGTTGATTACTGGCGAAAGGTACACATTTCTAACTATCGCGTGCATCATTGATTTATGTCGCATCGATTCTGATCTCCTTACTTTTTTTTCACTTAGGATAAAAACATGAATTGAAAATTTTGTTGGACTGTTTATTTGAAAAGAACTCAAAAAAGTGATAACCAAATAAAATTGGGACTGCTAATCTTTCTTGACTCTAAAACTAAACATAAAGAACTATCAATCATTGTTTTGGGGAGAGGAACCCCCCCATTGTTGCAGGTACTTACCTCTGGACATAGTGGGTAAGGACGTTTCCATAAGATGTAGCCCAAATCCCCGAACTTGTGCCTTAAATACCTGTACATCACTTTTCAGTGTACGGCCGTAGCTGTAAGCACTTGCCTTCGACATTAGATAATCATTTCTATGTTCTCTGCTTCTTATCTCCTTTTGGGCATGATATAATCCGACATCCCTTGCATATGGTACCACAATTTGGGAGGTTTGAGGACATACACTGGGCAATAGGGCAACATCACCTTGTGTGTCTGCTATTAATTAACTTCTTGATTTACTAAACTAAATTGAAAAAAATAAACAACTAGAACTTTAGGGTCCTCACATTGTGTTCAATTGGTGAATCGGTGGTTTGCATTGTGTTTGTTTGCTAGTGTAGAGATCCCTCTGCACCCTTCTGCATTTTTCTCATTTCTTCTTTTTATCTTGACTTTGTGTTCTCGCTTCTTTCTTCCTTGTTTAGAGGATGGTAGATTGGAGTGATTTGTGTTCGGACATTACAAACTTATCACTTTCCTCTCTAGTTCATTCATCTTGATTTTGTTCCACTCGAGATGACTCTCTTCCCGAGCTCTCTTCATTATCTTTCACATCCAACTTATCGCCAATAAATCAATTGTTCGACATTGACCCTTTTCTCGAATTATCATTTGAGACTCCATCATTTCTGTTGTCTAACCAATTCCTTTCAAAGTTCCATATACACATCCGGTTATAGAGGATTTAATGCCACCAAAGGTAAAGAATACCATGGCAGATCAGAATGAGATAAAAAATACGATGATGGCTTCTATTTAGGCCATCCATGCCCAAATGAATGAGTAGGCCAACATCTAGGTCGGACTTCGAGAGATGATCTTAGAGCTGAGGAACCATAGAGGAGAGATGAGAGAGGAGGAGCAGATGAGAGGAGGTGGGAATGGGGGACATGAGTAGGACAATCAGTTACTTGGATTCACATACCTGCAGTTCATGAGCATTTCGAGTTGAAGCCTCAGATTTTACCATTACTCGCCATATTCAATGGCCACACCAATAAGGAACCATACGTACACCTACATCAGTTTGACCATATTTGTGGTAGTATACACTACCCTAACATCCCGTTATAGGTAGTGAAGATGACAACCTTCCCGTTCAGTCTGATGGACAAAGCACTTTATCGTATCAACCATTTAGGAAGACTTGTCATGTCATGGGAGGAGTTGAGATCAGCATTGCTTAGCAAGTACTATCCTCTCGGATGGCTGAATCAAATTTGATCCCTCATAGAGAACTTTTTCCTAATGTCCTACGAGCCTATTCATGAGGCGTAGGAAAGATTCAATGATTAAATGGAGAAATACCCACATAATGATATACCAAAGACGAGCCTCGTGCATAATTTCTTTGGGGATTTGAGTTCTTAGTACTAGATATTGGTAGATGCCGCTTGTGGGGGTCCCACTTCAACAATGATGAGGATGTTCTATGGAAGATTTTTGAGAAAATGATGGAGAGATGAACTGCTTTATCTTCTTGATATGCATTTCAGAAACATCCTCTACCAACTTCAGCGCCCTCAAATCCATCAATATAATTATATCTTGTGATGTGGATAAGGTGGATAGTTCTAATCCGACCATCATTCGGAATCACATATCCAAAGATGATATAATCTAAAAGCGATAACAAGAGCTAGACAAATTACAAGTGATCGAGTAGAGGATGAAGCAATTGGATAAGCTAGGTAATATTACTAGACATATGGAGCATCTTGTTAGCACGATCAGTTCATGCCAGAGTCATAGTGCAGTCCTACAGTTGAGACTACTTCTTCCAAAACTTCAACACAACTGAGTATCGGAGTACGTTCCATACTTCAACATGTTTACTATGTGCAGACTTCGGATCAGGTCTCTCAACAGTCTCCTCTAGCATATGTTGTTTCGTACCACCCGATGTACCAGTACCTTTCTGAGCCACGTTGTCCATATCCACATCATACTTAGGAGGGGACCAAGATTTAGAGAGGTCCAAAGCGCAGTCAGCCCTGTCCATTAGGGCATGACCAGTTGGGTTCCTAGACCAATCAGTGGCCCATTCATCATTATCAGGGAGGAAGACCACAACACCAACACCGATAGCCACAACCTCAGTATTCATCTCCACCACACTTTCAGACCTAGAGACATGGACAACAGCATATGCAACATGCACACTCATTTCAGCTGTATTATTAGCAACAACCAACATATTATGGACAATACTCGCACTCTCCTCCTCCGTACTCATATCAGCCACAGTCCGCCTATTCTAGGTACCAGCCTTCACTCTACCCGACTTAGCTATCACCCATTGTTGAGAGTCTAGAGGCACCTTCGATGAACCCAACATTAGATAAGCTTGCACTGTTGATGAGGAACATGAATGATTTACAACAGAGGCTCAATGACCTGACCGCTACGAAGACACTCAAACCAGCCCAGGTCGAGGCCAATCCCAACAATTTTAGATGCAACAAGGAGAAGGTAGCCCATGATCCATCCACCCCTGAGACAGATATGGCTTGTGATTTTACTTATTTATCTGACACCATTCATCCATGGAGAAGTAGGAGATTGCAATTGCTTGCATAGATGGGATTAAGGAGAGCCGCTAATAGAGCTTCACTGAGTTCTTCAACTTCTCCATAAGTTGAGCAATGATCCAGTGTTGTAGAGCATGGAGTATTATCTTCACCTTCTTCTTCACTACCACCACCACTGCCTTCTAGAAAATACCAAGAAGAGAATAAAAGAAGATGCATTGCTGAGTTAGTCACGAAGGAGAACATACCCTCCATGAAGTCTTATTTAGTACCAGCAGATCGAGCAGCATGTTCTATTTTTCCTTTTGTTATTCTACACCAATATTGAATGATATTGTATAGACTGATTCTGATCATCCTGATGTACATGTTGATTCTGATGTGGATAAATGAAATGAGTAGTTTTGATAATTTGCCTGATTCTGTTCCATTTCCAGATGCTTTGAATAAATCCAAAAATATCAAAAATGTAAAAATAGAATTATCTGATCCTGGAGTCGTAGAGATACTTAAGAACATGTTTATAAATATGCCACTCCTTAAGTCCATGGAGTACAAGCCCGTATTTTAAAAGGGAATGAAAGAAGCATGTACAAGGAAGTGTCAACCTAAGCGGAATAGACGCAAGAGAACCGAGAAGCACATATTGACCATGGTCGTAATTCATGCCATCAGCAACCTCCCGCCCAAAAAGAAAGATAAGAGAGCACCTCACATCCATTTTCAGATTTTTGATCAGGAGTTCAATCGTACTCTTCCTAATAGTGGATCCTCCATTAATCTCATACCATCCTTACTAATCACTAAGGTTGGGTTGGGACCTCTTAGATCAACTAGGAGGATCCTTTAGTTTGCTGATAGTTTGATCAAGAGGCTGAGGGGTATTCTCGAGGATGTTATCGTAATGGTGCAAGGCATGAGCTTTCCTCTTGATTTTGTTGTCATGGACATGGATACCTCTACACCTTTACTTTATACCTCGATCATAATTGGTCGACTATTCCTTAACACGGTTGAAGCGATAATAGATTATGAAACTGGAGAGACAACCTTCCACTCCCATAGTGATAAGGTTAGGATAGGGATCATCCTAGATCTGAGGCCATCACCACAACAACAGACGAGAGAGAGCCAGATACAAAAGATTTTGAGGGCTGTGATTTTTTTACTGAGATTCGAGATACAGATCTTTTCACGGTTTTCATGAATACGCAACAATTCCTTTCCTTGAAGGAAAACCAGGAAAGCACAATCGACTTATGCTCCCTATTGATGATTCTGAGTTGTTAGCTGATGGATTGTTTGAGTTGTTTTCTGAGGATCTTACTGAGTTTTATGAGCTAAATTCTGATGAGATTAGTGTTGTGATATCAAGTTTTTTTGCTGATGAGTTTAATGAGATATTTGAGAATCCTGATGAGCCATCCCGTTCTGAGCAGAGATCATTCATTGCAAACCTTTTTGAGATTTTACATGCTACGCCTACATTAGTCATGACAGACAATACATAGAGGACATATCATATACCGTCTACTAGTGTAGTTGCAAACGTTGTTATAGAGTAAATTCAAACCCCAAAATATTTGTGGTCATCATTAGTTCACAGATTACCGATGACCAGGAATCTCTCTTGCTAGAGGTTCTTGAGAGAAACCACAAGGCCATAGGCTAGAGTATTTCATATCTCCATGGGATCAATCTTTCATTGTGCTCGCATCATATCTACTTAGAAGTTGACAATAGACCGACCCGCGAGTTTCAGCACTGTCTTAATCCTAATCTCTGGATGTTTTCATGAAGGAGATCAGGAAATGATGCGATGTTGGCTTTATTTATCCCATTTTGGATTTCAAGTGGGTCATCTCGTTACATGTGGTCATGAAGAAATGCATGATTACAATTGTGTCGAATGATTGTGGTGAGAAGATTCCAACTCGTGTACCCACTTCATGGCATGTCTGTGTACATTATCGGCTCCTGCATTCAACGACCAAGAAAGATCATTTTCCACTTCCCTTTATTGATCAGATTGTTGAGAGGTTTACCGGGAAGGAGTTATTTTGTTTCTTGGATGGGTACTCAGGATAGAACCAGGTTACAATCGCTTCTGAGGATCTGGAGAAGACTGCTTTTACGTGTCCGTTTGGCATATACACCTTTAAACGGATGCCCTTTGGATTGTGTAAAGCCATCGCTACACTCTAAAGGTGTATGTTCGCCATTTTTTCTGACATTGTAGGTAGTTTTCTAGGGGTCTTCATGGATGATTTCTCGATCTATGGGGATAGTTTTGACACATATCTTACTTATTTAGATCGAGTACTCCAGAGATGTTGTGAGGTATACTTTGTGCTCTCATTGTAGAAGAGTTACTTTATGGTGACTAATGAAATTTTATTAGGCGACTTTATCTACTAACATGGTATGGAGGTTGACTCAGCTAACATTAATTGTGATCTCTAAGCTAGAGTTGTTGCAAAATTTGAAGCAGTTGAGGTCGTTCCTTAGTCACGTTGAATTTATAGGCGATTTATTAAGGACTTCAACAAAATTGCCAGGCCTTTGACTGAACTTCTGTGCAAGAAGAGTGAGTTTATTATTGATGAGAAAGTCCCACTTGCCCTCCATCAGAGGAAAGACATTGTTACCAGATCTCTTATCCTTCGGCCACATGATCGGTTTCTCCCCTTTGAGATCATGACGGACGCATCAGATTATGTGGTTGGAGCTATTTTAGGCGGAGAAAGGGTGGGATACCATTTGCCATTCACTATGCTAGTAAGACTCTTGATGATGCACAACGAAACTATACAATTATAGAGAAGGAGAAGCTAACTTTAGTGTTTGCTTT
Organism: Ottelia alismoides; assembly: GCA_037367405.1. Taxonomy (NCBI): domain Eukaryota; kingdom Viridiplantae; phylum Streptophyta; class Magnoliopsida; order Alismatales; family Hydrocharitaceae; genus Ottelia; species Ottelia alismoides. Next base: position 619,727 of record JAZKJV010006501.1, read on the forward strand.
AGAGAAGTTCCACTTGCATCTACTCAGTTCACATGGAATTGTCTATACATATCACACTGCCATACGGTACTTACACACAAAGAAGGATACCAAACAATACCTTATTAGATGGATCCTTATTCTCTAGGAGTTTGATTTAGAGATTCGAGATAAATCCATATTGAAAAAAATGTTATGGTAGATCATCTTTCTCGGATCACAGATGCAATGTCTCCTGAGCAGCTACTCCTTCCGCTTTCAGAGATCTTTCCATATGAGGTTATTTTGTCTATTGCCTCGCTCCCATAGCACGCCAATATTGTGAATTATCCTGTCTCCAAGAAAGTTTCACAACATTGGTCCAAGCTGAAGGTAGATAGATTTCTGGCAGAGATTCATTTTTACTAGTGGGAGGACCATACCTATTTTTTGTGGGTGCATATTGTATCTAAAGGAGGTGCATTCCTTAGGAGGATTACACCACTATGCTAGAACATTGTCACAGATTAGAGGTTGGTGGGCATCATTCTGGGAAGTGCATGGAAACAAAGGATCTACAATGCGTCCTATGGTTACCAACTTTATTTAAGGATGCAATTGATTAAGCATTGCACTTTTTGCATGGAAGGAATCATTTATTAGAAAGATACTATGCCCCTAATATATATTCATATTTCAAATGTCTTTTATGCTTGAGGCATAGACTTCATGGGCATATTCCCTATCAGTCGGGGATTTCAGTACATCTTCTTACCATGTATTATGTTAGTCATTGGTGGAGGCTATCCCCACCCAAACTGTTGATAGTCGTACAGTTTGCCACTTTCTCAAGGAAAACATTATTGTGTGATTCAAAATTCCCATTTCAGATGGGGGAAGCCATTTCATCAACAAAGCAGTCAGAAAGCTTATTAAGGAGTACAACACCGAGCATCATGTCGCTTCTCCTTACCACCCATAGACTAACAACTTGGCTGAGATTTCGAATAGGGAGATCAAGACGATTTTTTAGAAACTTGTATGTCCAGATAGGAAGAGCTGGAAGAGCTGGTCCCGGATACTTGTCTCAATTCTTTAGGCTTATAAGAGATCTTCATTGGGTATGTCTCCCTATAGATTGGTTTATGTAAAGTCTTACCACTTGCTAGTTGAGCTGATACATGATTAACCTAAAAAGCAGGGTGGAGCAGTCATATGTTCCACACAAGGAAGGACCACTATCGTTGAGGTGACCAATGTAGAGCTCAATGGATTAAGTCCACAATCAATCCACACAAATAATTAATCAATCGAAAATAGGTGTGAATCCAAATTTATTATAAACCTTACTATATATGTGCATATAGTGACAAGTAGAGTAGGGTGTCGACGTCATGGAACAAGGTTATGTAGCAGGTATATTATTTATAAATAAGTAATATACGTCTCTATACATAATAATCACTCTTTTATTTACTCAATGTTTTTGTGGTGTTTTAATTAATTAATTCCAATTTTATAATTTATATTTTCTTTTTATTTTTTCTGATTTTTAATTTCTTTTTCTCTTTAATATATAATAAAGGTATATATAAGAGTATATGTATGCAATATGTATAGTATAAGTAATATATATAATATATATGTAATATATGTAATAAATATAGAAAACACATACAATATAAATAAGAACATTCCTTTTAAATTTTTTAAGGAATTGAAAATATTTATAAGGTATATATAATTAATAATAATATAAATTACATATAACTATATATAAGGGTATAATACATTATAGGATATTATAATTTTAAATACGGTTATAAATAGACAAATCTAACGAAATAAAAACAATTTTGTGTTTTATATTTTCGTCTATTTTTATGATTTTTTAGGTATTTTTGCTATTTTTTAGAAAATTTTAAAGTCCAAAAAATACAAAATTAGGGACTTAATAAATAGGTCAAATTGTTTGGAGATTTAAAAAATATAAAATAGGCCAAAAAATTTTCAAAACTAATTTTTATAGATAATAAATAATATATAGAAAAATATGGAGCACAAATTAATTTTTTTAGGGTTTTAAAAAATATTTTGCAATTTTTTAGGGTTAGCAAGGATTTTTTTTATTTTTAGGATTTTCTTTTGTTTTTATGTGATTTTTGGTCTGTAGTGATAAAATGCTATGATAATAGTAGCTATTATTTCGGATTTTTTGATAAAGGTTTTATAATTTTTGTATTTTTTTAAAGCAAATAAGAAATAAACATGCTTTTTTAGTTTTAGTAAATAGGAAATGCATAAAAATGCAAAATGAATGATATGGCATGAACAAGCAAGTACTCAAGCATATAATGCATTTTTTCATGATTTTTGGAGCACGGATACTTTTTATAAAATAGAAAAGCATACACAAAAATTAAATGAAAATGGTAGGGCTATTTTTGTAATTAAAAATAATGTCAAGGGGCTTTACGTAAAAACACCAGAAATCTAAAATGTGAACTTGTTTTTTATATATTAAAATGAAATATGTAAAGCTGGAGGGGTACAAGCATAAAGGCACTAGGCCACGTTAGCTGAGATAGCACTGGACCTACTTGTAATAAACATGAACTTTGGGAGCCCAGTTGCAAATTTTATACAAAAATTATAATGTGCTAAAATATTTACAGGTCTAAAATTTATTTACAAAAGGTCGGGGTTATTAATAAATTTACCCCTGAAAAGGCACGCGATGGGAGGGACGAGGTACGACCATGTGGTTAGATGAGTGGTCTTGGTTGAGTACCACTTCATTCGAAATCAAGGGCCTAGATTAGACCTAGGCCTCGAGATTGATCTGACATGTAGGAGGATGGCTGGAAGAACTCTGAAGAACTCACCACTGACGAGTTTAAATCAATGGTCCTGGTCGCCTCTGACCTCCTTTTTCTCTTTTGAAAAGCTCTTCTCATTCTTAGGATCCTTGCACGTTCGGTAGGTATCTTCTGGAGGTCCGGGGTTCATTGGAGGGCCCTTGGAGGCTGGCTGACTTGGATCCCCTATTCAAGGATTCAAGTGGGTCTCGAGGTGGTCTTTTATGTCACGGACCTACACCAAATTGTTAAGGGGGTCCAACCCTCTACTGAAGCAGCAAAAGCATAGGGTGGATGAGACAAAGACACTCCAACGAGGGCAACGAAGGTGGAGTCTGATCACTTGGTTCATTGCTTGATTCAAGTGGGGAACATAGGGCTATGGAGAAGGATGCTATAGGGAAGGAAATGGCAGTGGATGGGAGTCACAATAGGATCGAGATACAATGGATTTGTGCTAGAGTTGAAGCTTTGACGATTTTGATTTTTCAAAATTACTCTAAATGTGTGATTACAGGTGAAAATTAAAATATATTCTACACTAAGGGAACGAAAAGCAAGCTACATGAACGTACCTAGCAGCTCGACAAGCTTGGGAAGCTTGGAGTAGAAGATGTTGCCGCATACGAAGGTCGGTGGACCTGGATCTGACTCTCCTCAACCTTATCCACGTCACAAATGCCCGGAGTCGTTCTTGTTGTCACCAGGGTCTCAGCGGTAAGGTCTAATGGGGGCTACATGGGCAAATAGAGATCAAAAAGTAAAATGAGGTCGGACCTCCTTATTCATAGATGGAGGTTCGGCAACTTTTGGGAGGGGGATGGTGTGAAGCTCGAGGGTGGTAGGTGGAAGACGATGGGACGGTGAGGAGGATGGATATGGGGGTTGCATAGAGGTGAAGAGCACTAGGCGAGGGAACATACAAAGGATGCATGGAAAATGTGCAAAACTAGCCCGCCCGTGAGTTCTGAAAGACAGGGTTGGGATGTACAATTGACCCACGGTCAACTAATTGGGAGCCATGGTTGGTTCACGAGGACCAACAAGGAAAAAGGAAATAAAAAGTATTTTGTAAATTCTATAACAAATATTAAATGAATTAACTATTTTTTAGTTATAAAATAAAAAATATTGATAATTTTATATAGTATTTTATACATATTTTTATTTATTTTTTAGGGTGGATTTATTACAAGTTAGTATTTACAAGTAAAATATATGTATAGATACTTGTATTTGGATATTTTTACTTTTTTGTGTTATATATTTTATTATTTTATACATGTATTTTATATATTTTTTATTTAAATACGCATTAAGGTATTTTTATTGTATTTTTCTTAATGTATATTTATACTTATTTAATAATGTATATTTATTTTATAGGTATATATATGTATACTTTACCGATGTATCAGTATGTACTATTTATTTTATTTTCTTTTTGAATAATTTAATTATGTACATATGTTTTAAAATGTCTATGCAGTTTTATAAAAAAAAAGAATTTTAAAAATATAAATAATAAATATATGAATAAAATATACATGTATAATGCACAATAGGGACCCAAAACCTAAATTTTACATCTTAACTCCAAATTGAATGAAACCATCTTCATTAAATAGCTCATTAAAAGTTATATACAATAATCGGTGATTTTGTCAATTTTGATACATTGCGGAGAAGATACAAGTCTAGAAAATTTTCTTTTCAGCTTTTTTACTTTGTGTGTTCCTGGCGCACTGTGCGTTATTTTTATGTGAAATCAAATTTGTATTTTTCTTTGTCTTTTTATCTACAACATTCATGTTCAGCATTTTATTATTTAAGGTGTAAAAAAATAAAATAAAATAGGTGTCAAAAAGTAATTATTGATGAATTATAAAAGGGTTTTATCGTATCATCCGTATAGTTCATCTGCCCCATATTTCCCAACTTTATTCCATGTCGACCAAGTCGTAATGATGGGTGGGTCTTGGGGTCTAGGTTCACTCAACACCCATGGTGTTTCATTCTTTTATTTTGGAATTAAATACATTAAATATACAATACTTTATACAATATTTTATATAGTTTAAATAGTGTTTATTTTGACAAATTAATGATATATACATGCATTTACTTAGGGATTTAAGGCCAATATGGAAGAATAAATGTGATGAAATGGAGATTCATCACCCCCTATACTTGCCTTTGCTAGTCCCTATCAAACACTTATTCCTATAAGTGCAAAAAAGAAAATAAAGAAAACAAAACAAAAAACTTGGATTGATTTTGAATTTTAAACTTGTCTTCATAATATCAAAGTTTAGAGCTCAGTCGGACCTTTGGAATTTTAGTTTGGTCGAAACCTTGCCGGTAACCGGACTTGAAATACAACAACCTCTGAGAATCACAAAATTCTGCCCAAGTCTCCTCAAAAGACAAGTCAGAATATGTCGATGTCATAGACAGACCCTTATAAATATGACTCTATCTTGTAGAGTGTGGGATGTGTAGCTCCTCTCGACTGAAGCAGAAAAAGTCACGCCTCTCTAACATGGTGACCCTAATTCCCCAATCCAATAACTCTTTCCTCGATAAGCGGTGTATTCCCTTCTAAGTTCAAGTACAACTAGCTCAAGAAGAGGAGGAAGAGAAGAGAATGCATGGTAGCTAATGTAGATATCTATCTTATGATGCTTGACCAATATAGACAAGTCATCCATCTGCAGGATGACATACATATTTGACTTTGAAGCTCAATCTTGCTTATTGAATACATACATGCTTCGACGAGAATTGATTTTTCTTGATTTTTACCGTCTATTTTTTTTGGAGTTTTTGATTTTGGATTTCTATACTATATACAACAATATTTACATAAGGAATTTTCCTCTTGAGTCAATAGACTAACCCTCTTTTGAAGCGTTATTATAACCACATCATCCTGTCATTAGACCTCATGGATACTGGATCGGGTTGGGGCATAATGGCCACGGTATCATGACTTCATATGTTTTATTTGCCTGTGTCTCATGCCGGTAAATCCAACCTTCTACTACTTCAATTGAGTTCATCCAAGTGCTAGGTGCAGGTGTGCAAGTTAGGTCATTGTCGATAAGAGACATGCATGTGTTCAAAAATATTCAACTTAGGCAGTCAAGATGAAATTGAACTTAGTATTGTCGTCTAAAAGAATTAAGTCTAGTAGACCCGACGTTCCTCAATTCTAGTTCCTCTAAGGTTCAAGTGATTAAGTGGATTAACGTCCAACCAAGCTCCAATCTTTAGATTTTATTTAAACTTGTTCAATTGTCGATCTCAATCTGAAAAATGCAAACAGTATGCAATACAAGAAAATATTTTTGTGAAACAATTTTCTAATATTGAATTTTGTAGAACTTTTGAAAAAGTTTTGCAAATTTTATGCAATTTTTGAAAATATTTTGCAAACTTTTATGGGTTTTTGGTTTTGCAAATTTTTAGTGATTTTTGAAAAGAAAAAAAATAGAAAAAGAGATATGTGCTGATATTTATATAGGTATGCATCTTTTTATTCACAAGAATTAGGTGAAAGAATTGAACATGGGAGTTTACGAGTTAATTATTATTTGAATGTTAGTGTACATAGTTTGTAAAGAATCTTTATTTTCTTGAGTTATGCACAAGGTTTTCAAAAAAATTGAAAATATTTTGACAAATATTTTGAAAACTTTATTTTGCAAACAAAAATTGACAAATACTTTTTTTCAAAAATATACAAATATTGAAAACTGTTTTGTAAAGATTTTTCAAACAGTATTTATATATATTTTTAAAAACATTTTTGCAACCACTTTCCAATCCATTTGCAAATAGATTTTCAAAGCATTTTATTTAAACAAAGGAGAAATTTTTACAAACAAGACATTTCTACAAAGGTTTGAAAACATTTCATAAAATATTTTTCAAATGGTTTTACAAAATATTTTCCAATGTAATTTTCAAACTATTTTTCAAACATTTTGCAAACACTTTAACCGATTTAATAAACTATAATTACAAAGAATTTTTATAAGTGTATCGATTTTTTTATTAATTAGCCATATTATTGAAAATACACAGGCACGAGTTATGGCTAAAATATATACAACATATATATGATCCCCTTATACTTAGCTTGAGCTATATCCTTATATATCAGAGAGAAAAGGAAGACATAACTCGTACTGAATATAGGAAAGTTTATACTACAACGACTGAATAAAGAAAGAGAAGTCAATCGTCCCTCCTATACTTAGGATAAATTAATCCTAACTATAACAGACTGTATACAAAGTAGGGAGGGTCGAGGGTTGGAACGAATAAATAAATCATTGTCTCAGTCTGTCCCCCCCATACTTAAGGTAAGATATCCCTAAGTATAGATAGAAAGTCTAAAGATGGGGAGACCAGTGAGGGATCAAAAAATTAACACCCACATACACTCATCCCCCATATACATAGGTTGAAGTATATCCTAAGTATAACAATGATGAATGAGATGACTGCACTTTTCGAAAGAATGAAATACGAAAAGAAGAAAAGAGGAAAATATGAAAAGTCTAATCTCATCAAAGATATTTACAGAAGCATTGCACGGCTCCACTGAAGCTATTGCAGCGATAAAGTCTTCATAAAAAGTTACTTGCACAGGGTCAACAACTGAGGAATATATCATGCTCTAAATATGGCTTCAGCAGCAGACCATTGACAATAAAGGGTTGCGTGTCACCTAACAATTATGATATCTGTACACTTCTGTTGTCACACACGGTCCTAGCTCTATACGACCCTGTGCATTTGCTCTTCAATTTTCTTGTAAAAATCTTCAATTTCACATCAAATAACCATATTCTCTGTCCAGGTTCTAAGGTCTTTATTCTTATGTGGTTGGCATGCTAGTGTTTGTCCTTCTCCTTGTACACCTGACTATTGTCGTAGTGTAATATATGAATTCCAAGTCTGTTCAGATCCAACTTTCCCTATTGACCACCTTTTTGTGAGTCGAGGTTGTAGATATTCACTACCCATAATGATTTATGAATCAATTCTACTAGTAGGTGGCATGGCTTCCCATTGACAAGGCGATAGGGAAACATGCCCAAAGGAGACTTTTGGGCCATTCTGTATGCCCAGAGAACTGGGTCCAGAAGGTGTGATCAATTCTTTCTGTTCAGCCTCATGATCCGTAATATCATCTTGATTTCTCAGTTTGAATGTTCTGCTAAGGCATTTGACTGCAAATGATAAGGAGATGCGACCCGGTGATTGATGTTGTACTTCTTTTCTTAATTTCTTAACCTCCTTGTTGATGAAGTGGTTGTCTCTGTCAGAAATCAAAATTTTAGGAATCCTGAAGCATGAAATGATGTTATCTCTCAAGAATTTGTAGATTGTTTTGCTATCTATCGCTCGAGCTATAATGGCTTCCGCCCATCGACTCACATAATCAACGACAACAAGGATGTATTCATAGCCTTGACTATTAGGAAATGGACCCATAAAATCAATGCCCCATGCATCAAACATACCAGATATTGGGATATATTTGAGGGGTATGTTGTCTTTAACTCCAGGGTTTTTTTATATTTTTTGATAGTCTGTATAGGCTTTCACATAGCTATCTGCATCCTTGAAGAGTGTTGTCCACTAGAGGCCACATTATAATATTGTAGCTGTCGTTCTGCTTCCAGAATAGTGTCTACCAGATTCAAGCTTATGGAAGTGCTCGAGTAAACTTGTGTACTCCTTTTAAGGGATACATCGGCGCCAAATGTAATCTGCAACTTCCCTTAATTGATATGGATCTTCCCATTGGTAAAAATGAATGTTGGACATGAATTTGTACTACTTAATTTGCATCCAATTTTGTGGAACCACCCCGGAGACGATTTCACGATATCAATATAACAAGGAAGAGACACCATGTTGAGAATTGATTCATTAGGGAGAGTTTCTGTTAATGGTGTACTGATCGGTGGAGTATCTTAGCATTCAATTCTATACAAATGGTCTGCCACCACATTCTAAACACCAGGCTTCCCTCTAATCTCTACATCAAATTCCTGGAGAAGAAGGGTCCATCTGTGGCGTCCTTCTGCTGTAGGTACCGGATGGGAGAGTGGTCAGTAAAAACAATGACTTTGATCCAAGTAGGTAGGATATGAACTTTTCCAAAGCAAAAACTACTTCCAACAACTCTTTCTTTGTGAGTGTATAATTTCTATGTGCTTCGTTATGCATCTTTCTGGCGTTGTAAATATCATAGGGCAACTTGTGCCTTCTTTGTCCTAGCATAGCTGCAATTGCGAAGTCTAATGCATACATCATGATCTCGAATAGAAGGGACTAATTGGGTGGCTGTAGGACTGGAGCTTGACTGATGAGCTCTTTCGGCTTATAAAAATATTTGAGAACTATCTAATCGACAATAAACTCAGTCTCCTTGTAAAGTAATTCTATGAGAAGTCCGACAAGTTTGTTGAAGTCCTTGATAAATAGGCGATAGAAGTTGACATGCCATAAGAATTACAACACATTTTTCACTTTCTGATGTGTCTTGAGTGTAGAGATCACATCAACCATTGTCAGATGGACCTCCATGCCTCGCTTGGAGATGACGTGGCCCAGTACTATCCCTTTTGTAACCATGGAGTGGCTTTTCTCCCATGACAGTACAAAATTGACCTCACATCATTTTTATAGTACTCTGTCTAGGTGTTTAAGACAAAAGTAGAAGCTATCATCATAGACAGAGAAATCATCCATGAAAACATCAAGAAAACATCCGACCATATCGATGAAGATGGCAAGCATGCACCTTTGAATAGTGGCTGGAGCATTGCAAAGGCCAAGGGGCATTCTCCTGAAATCATAGGTGTTGAATGGGCAAGTGAAAGTCATATTCTCTTGGTTCTCAGGGGCGATCGCCACTTTGTTATACATGGGGTACCCATCTAAAAAGCAGAAGTATTCTTTTGGTGCAAGTCACTCGAGAACTTGATCAATGAATGGTAGAGGGAAATGGACCTTCTTTATTACTGCATTCAAATGGCGGTAGTCTATACACACCCACCAAAATGTGGGTACTTGGGTAGAGATCTCCTTTCCTTGGTCATTCCTTACCATGGTGAGCCTTGATTTCTTTGAAACTACATGTAAGGGGCCCACCCATTTGGAGTCAGAGATGGGATAAATGAAGCATGCTTCATTTCACTTCATGATTTCTTTCATCACTACGTCCTACAAGTTAGGAATTATTCTTCTTTAGAATTCTCGGGATGACATGCAATCATCTTCAAGATAAATATGGTGTGACCACAGACTTCGATTTATCCCTCGGAGATCTGAGACTTTAGAACCAAGTTCATTATGGTTCTTTTCTAGGACCTCTAAGAGTCGAGATTATTGATCTAGAGTGAACCTGCTGATGATGATGACAGATACATGTGTTCTTCGTCTGCAAGGAAAGCGTACTTCAGACTAACATGAGCAGTTTGAGTTCAGGTAATTGTTTAGCTTACTCCGTAGCTACTTTAGAAATGGTGCTGGTAGATGGTTGATATGCTAATTTCAATGAGGTATTGTCCACTTCTGTCAATCCTGGCTCTGAAATAAATGTGTCAAACATATCTGCAATGAATTCTTTGTGTTGAACTGGCTTGAATATTCACCAAACATGTTATCAGTAACTCAAACTCAGATTCGATATCCTAATAGGCAAGGAAACATGGGCTGACTGTGTTATCCATGTCTTCATCTAAAGAGAGGAATTCTTGTATGATGATGTAGTTTAGAGAAGTTGATGGGTTTTGGATGTCCACAATATCATAGTCTGTTGTTGATTCTGCTCTCCCTGCATCAGATGCTACTTTCAGCTTTCTGACCAAATTCATGGTGACTTTGTCAGAGCTGGAGCAGAAGATGACCTTCTCAGACCTGTAGTCAATGATCGCCTTGGCTATGCAAAGGAATGGTTGCCCAAGAACGATAGGAGTTTGGAGTAATGGTTTTGGAGAGTCCATGTCTAGGACTACAAATGAACTGGAAATTTCATATCCTGCATAATTACGAAACATCCTCTGACATACCTTTGGGATGCTTCACCGATTGATCTGTGAACTGCAAGATCATTCTTGTTGGCTTAAGCGATCCAAGCCCAAATTCTTGCAATAGTGAGGAGGGTATGAGATTTATTGAATTCCCGCTATCAAGCAGAGTCCGCTCAAATACTTGATCAAAATTCTGGCATCTGATGTTAGGTCCCCTCTTTTTTCCATTTCTGTTGTTGGTCACTATTTGCATTCTTGGTGGCCATAGTCAAGATGTGTTTCTTTCCTATGACGCGTTTGCTCTTGTGGTTCGGATGTTGGAGGTATATGGTTCTTTCAATCCTTTCTTGATAACTGGCATGTAGTTCACGGCCTTTATGATTGGTATTTTTAGAACAAGATTTTCCATAATTTCAACCACTTTGAGGTTTGACAATGTAGTTATCAATTCGATAATTTTTTTATATTCGTGGCATCCGAAAATGGAATAGTCACAAAAGAAAATTCGGTGTTCTTAATTACAAACTTATTTATAAATGATTGGCAAGCAGATGGGGCATCATGCAAAATAGGAAAAAATTATGCACATGAGCTTGGGGTTCATTGGGTTGCTCTGGATCAATTGCTGGTGGTGCTGGCTTCTCTATAGCTTGTCCTTCTTACTTCATCTATTCATTTCTTTTTGTGAATTTTCTTTTTTTGATTTTTTGTAATTTCTTCTCTTGAAGTTGGCGGTGGATGGTGGCATGTGCTTCTCTTCTACCATCTTCTTTCTTACTTAGCACTGCTACTGTGCCGGTTGATGTAGAATATGACTCATCAGAAGTCACTTTATTCTTCCCTTTGCCAGTGGGAGATGACTGCAAAATTCTGTCGCTCCTAAGAGTCTACTTGAGACAAAGCATAATCTGAAATATATGACTCTGACAGACTTGTTGAAACATTAAAAAATACCTGTACTTTGCACTTAAAATTATTAGGGTTCGCCTAAACCTATGTTGGAATGGGTGTCTTGGTAATAGTGAGGACATCTAGCTTCTGGGACATCTCTGTTAGGCCCTTAACGAGTTGGGCCAAGCAATCGAGCACCAGGTTCACTAGAGCAGCCTCAAATGAATCACAATGTTGGCCATGCTACGAATGGTACTTCTGAGGCTGGGAATTCTTGGAATCATGGTGAGGAGGAGGGAGTTGCTACTGATGAAATTGTAGATGAGGAGGGAACTGATTATAAGATGCACTTGCATATTGATGGTATAGTTGATATCGGCAGTATGTGGGTTGCTGATACTCTTGGTTGTGCCTCCATGTGTTCTGATACTGCGAAGGCTGGTACTGTTGAGGCTGGTTGGACTGAACAAATCTCCAACCCTATTGCCAGTGATACGGGAGAATGGCCGAGAACTGGCTCTACTGTTGTCCCCTTGGATGGGACAATTGGACATCATTGTTCTTGATGTTGTTCACCTTTTAGAAGATTGGTGGTGTTGGCGAGAATGGATCATATGTAGGGGGTTGGAGCTCAGGCTAGTATAAGACAATCTGTTGAGATGGTGGTGGAGACTGATCAGGTGCCTACACGTAATTAACGTGTTGGACCTGAGGTTGACTTGCACTCAGTTGAGGCTGCTGTGGAGATGATGGTTCCTTCGACTCAAAATGAGTAGTGGCGGCCAGGCTCGCAGATTGCATGCATTGATTGTGCTAACAAGCAACTCCAACTACTTTATGATTTGATCCAACTTGTCCAGGTATTGGATCCTCTGTTCGATCACAGACAAATTTTCCAAGTTCTATGATTGTTTTCAATGATATCAACTTTATACATGTGTCTCTTGATGATGCTGAGATTGGAGCTCTAGTACCTGTCTTTCTCACTAGATGCTTCCATGTTGACGGGCTTATGGTGGACTTGCAGTTGGCACTGATAAGCACGAGATGAGGATAGAGTGTCCTCTCCTTCGATCATCTCTTCTAAAATATGCCAAAAATTGTCCTCATCCTTATTGAAGTACGAGCCAATACTAGTGTCATCTACTAATCTCTAGCTTTCATGAGTGAGGCTCCCGAAGAAATGTTGTACTAGGCTGGTCTGTGGAATGTTGTGGTGGGGACACTTCTCCTGTAAATCCCAAAATATGTCCCAATCTTCATGTATCGATTCATACGTGCCTCAGGAGAAATTACTGATAAGGGCTCATATCTAATTCAGATGACCCAATTGATAGTACATATGGAAGAATGTAGACTTTATCTCCTCTAAAGTCGTCGTGACCTTCCCCAGACAACTGATTCAATAAAGAGCCTTGTCTTGAAGGTTGAAAGGGAATGTCATCATCTTGACTACTCCCAATGGGAGGTTGGGATAGTTAGTAGTGTGTCAGATGCAAGACAACTGCTGAAGATGGATGTAGGGTTCCTCGTTGCTGTTCTCGTGGAACAGGGGCAAAAGTTCAAGGAACTGAGGTTTGATCTCAAAATGTCCACATACTACAGAAATCTATATCCACTCCGTAATCTAGACAGTGATAGGATTTTAGGTTTCCTTGAGAGTAGGCTTAGGCCTTTCTCCTTGTGGGCCCTCCACGGTTCCCAACTTCTGGTTCTTTATTTCTCCTCCTCCTCCTCCTCCTTCTATGTTCTCTATCTCTCTTTCCCCTTAGATTAATCAGCATTTTCCTAGGAAGCGGCATAGACGAAGGCTTGATCGGTCAGCTGCTGTTGGGTGATCTAGATGGAAGCAAGCAACTGAGAATTGACTATGTTCTAATTAGGTTGACCCTGATATGGTGGCTTATGTCCCTTTCCTTTCCTTTCAGGAGCCATCTCTGAATTAGATTCAAAGGATGTGACTGCATGGGGTCCAGTGTGGTTTCTACACAAAAATATATATCTTGTTCAGACAAAAATCTTCAGTGCCAGATGTCGTATATGATATGGAATTAGGGATAATTACAGATGTATGTGAATGGAGCATTTGATATTGACTGAAATCAATCTCTGTCCACAAAGAGTGAAAGGCAGAATAACAATTATCCTGGTTATTAGAGTAGAGGAATAATTCAAGGAATCTGGGGATCGATTCGTAAGATTTGAATCAGGTTGTCGAGAATCGCTTTGAATTATTGAAAATGTAGAACTCATGTAATTGATGTAGGTGTCGGTGGAGTCCCTACTAAACCTTCCATGAGTCGATATCTTGGAGAGAAATGGAACGGATGAGGAATGGAGTGCAATGGTAAACAATAGATGAAGAGGGAAATAATGGAAGGCTCGCAATGACTGGGGTAGGAAGAAATCAAACCTAATGAATAGAAAAAGGCACAAGTGCACATGACTGGATCCGTAACCTAGGCTAAAATCAAACAAACACAACAAGTATGGGTTCACCAACTCATACAATGTGAAGCAGTAAGAGTTCAACTATTTTTATCTTTTTAATTTTATTGTAATTTTCAGGCAATATATGAGCAAGTCCTTAGAGGGATATCCCTATAGGAGGGTACGTCTTTCTAGGAAAGTTCCCCATACTTGCTCCCCCTCCTTTGTAACTTGTAATGTGCGCTCTTTGAGGTCCTTTATCTCATGCATAGGGGCAAGTCAGCCAAAGAAATAGAGGAGGAAGCCAATAGGTGAAACCGATACTTCCCCCACAAGTAAGAGGTTGAGAGGTCGGGTCTGTCGGGTGGGAGGAGCGGGTAAGGATCTCTGAACAGGTTGAGAGGTCGAAGAAGCGGGACGGGACTGCTTGTATTGAAGCTGCAACTCCATCATCTTCTTTGTCAGATCGCTCAGCTGCTGAGGAAGTGATGAGAGTTTCTCCAATTCTCGCAACGGTTGGAGACCTTGTACTTGTTTCTGAATCACATCTACCAACGTCAATTTCTCACCAATGAATCCCATCTTGGTACTTGATTCAGAATCTGAAATATTTTCCACCTTTTGATGCTCTCGATGATGTAGTGGTTGTGGGGCCTTCTGGAATGCCCGAGTGGAGTCAACAACTCTAGAGTTCTCTACCATCCCCTCAAAGATGGACCAAACAGACTCGACATCCCGATTTAGATGACTACTGCCACATGCGATGCTCAGAAGGCCCTGGACATCCGGCTGGAGTCCTCTGAAGTAATTTTATACCAGCACCTTCAAAGGTATCTCATGATGAGCGCATCTCTCAGCAAGGTCCTTGAATTGATCACACACCTTCTAGAATGATTCATTCGGCAACTCCGTGAAATTGGAGATTTGGCTCCTCATCATATTCATCCATCCTAGAGGAAAATATTTTCGCAGGAACGTGGACTTCAGATCGTCCCACGTTGAGATATCCATCCCTAAATGATTAAGCCAGTAGAGAGCCTTACCTGCAAAGGGGAAGGGGAAGGCTTTGAGGTGAACAACCTCCTTCGTAACACATGGATAGCTAGTCGTACCGCAAATCATTTTGAGATGTTGTAGAAAGGTAAAAGGCTCCTCTGTGGCATTTCCATAGAACTTGGGAAGCAAAGATATGAAGGATGGTCATAGCTTGTATGGCCCTTGATTCGATGGTAATCGAATCCAATGATGTAGCATTCTGGCTCTAGGGTCATACCCGTATCTTAGTGTTGCGGGAATCACTGCTGGTGGTGGTGGATTCCCAACTCCTACTCTCAGTGCAACTATCTCAGCTCACAGCTCATTCTAGACTCTAAACCGGTCTCTGATCTGTAGGTTCATCTACTGTAGTGTATCTAGAATTCCTGTGGCAATGTTTGTGGCTGCATTTGGTCTTCCATCTATATGTTGCCCCTCAGTTGGTCGGTCCTCAGATGGTTGGTCCTCGACATGTCCCTTCCCTTAAGCCATATTCTTCGAATCTTTTGGTAAGGAAAAGGTCCCCTAAGAGCTCAGTGAAAAATGTGCAGGTTAAATAGACGATAATTTGAGGCACGTGTCTGCCTCAATAGAAGGCCTGGGAGGAAAGGGAGTCTGGGTCTGACTCTCCTCAAGATTAGATAGGATCAACTCGAGAAGAGGGTCATCTCGAGTCAGTGAAGAAGTATGACGGACGGTGGATCGTCGAGAGCTCACAGAGTCTGAGCGAAAAAGCTCTCGAGTCGTCATCTTCGACATCAAGAGGATATCAGAAGATCACGATGTCAAATCAAGAGAACGAAAGTGAAAGCGTATAAGATGTGGTAGCACACACCTTGCAAGCAAACATAAAGCAACCCCAGATTCATCAATAAAACTCGGTAATGACCGTAAAAGTTTGGGCATTTATCTTGTCAGGTTTAGTGTTATTTGGCAAATAGGTCTTATCACGGATTATCGCGAGCTGATAGGTGCTCAAAATTTCCCTGAAACACTGTCGCGAGTCCTTACAAGAAATCACTTATTCTCAGTCTATATGGGAGTAAGTACGAACCGTTTCCGGCTACTCGTGTTACTTGAGGATCGTGCTATTGCAGTGTTCTCTAACCTCCCACTCTGCTAAGGAAACCTGGATTGTTTCTGGCTACCCGAGAGTCCCCACTGAAGAACAGTGATTAGACATATTGACTAAGTAGTATATCAAAAGACAATCGGACTCTAGTTCTATCCTTAAGTGTCATCCCTAACTCACAAATCTGGAAAATTTACCTACAATCCATGTGTGGAGGGTTGCTCTCCCAAAACAGATGGCCCTTTACGTTTATTTTTATGTCAAATATTTAAGCAGTCTCAATTTTATTTTCTATTATCTATTTTTTTGGTATTTTCAAAAACGTCTAATGATTTTATATCCTAAATAAGCATGCACCTAGGTGGCAAGTCCTAAAACTAACTACGAAGGTGCAAGCAAAGAAAAAGAAAATGAAAAACCCTAAACAAGCACCTAGCCTCAAAAAAGCTACGGAAAATAGATAATGCGAGAAAACCGCGGTGGGTTCCTTTCTCCCTCGAGTGCACGACACTTGATGAAACAGACCTCGAGAAAGAGAGAGGGAGGAAGGTGCACGTAGGGATGCCCTTACAGGGCTCCTTCTACAAAAAATAGAAAAATGGGCAATTGCTAAAAAGAAGTCTAACAAATTCTACTCCTCAGCAATCGACCCTTGAGAGAAGGAGTCAGTCTTTGTGCTTTCAACTGACTTGGCTTCTGAAGAAGCCGGCTGATCTTTCAGGCCTTACAAAATTTGTTAGAAAAAACAAACACACAAAAGTCGTAAAAATTAAAGCAAACAAAACTGTAAAAAAAACAAAGAAATCAGTGAAAATTATAAAATCCGAAGAAAATCTATAAAAGTTGTAAAATAAATCAAACAAAAATCGAAAAAACTCAGAAAAATCATAAAAATAAAGAAGATCAAAAAATCTCAAAATGATGTTGAAAACCGAAGTATAGCGAACGCCTCCCCGGCAATGGCACTATTTTGATGAACCAAATTACGTCCCATGATTTTAGTTGAGAAAAGCTGTTGTCGGTGTAGAATGAACCATGAGGATAGGATTTTGATCAATCAAACAATATACAGATAAAATAGGAGAGAGAGAGAGAGAAATGAACAAGTAAAAGAATCAAATTCTCTCCTATTTTACCCTTTAAACTAATTTTTATCCAGGTAAGTTCCCTTGGGTCGAATTCGAGGAGGCAGAATACCTTACTACTGCTTTTGAGAAAAGAAGAGAATTTCAAGATTTTATTTTCTTCTTGAAAATGTAAGAAAAGAGCTACAAATAGACATGACCTTTGAAAAATAAAAGTGAGAAAAATAAGAAACAAAAATCCGCGAAAAAACCCTAGAAAATTCGATGAAAAATGAAACCAAAATAAGTCCAAAATTATCCTAGAATACAAGGGTATAAGTGCAAGAAAAAGTAATAAAGTAATGTTACAGAAAACTTCCTAGCAGGGACTAAAATGAAATGAAAACTAAAAATTTTGCATTTAGGTCCCTACACAAGGACCTAAATGTAAATATTGGAAACTCTGGAGCGGGCTAGAATTTCTGGATTCAGTTGGATTTAGTTTGCAATTTTTCCACGATTTCGCTTCATAGGTTGCGATTAGAACACACGATGCGATCAGAGTCGTCCACAAAGGACACATGTCAGTAGCCTGTAATGTCTGGTGTTCTTGACTGTTCTTCACCCTTCGATGCAGATGGCTACGACGTGCTCCTCTCCGACTTTTCTCGACGATCAGCTGCAAGATCCGTTCTCCTACATGGTTTAGAGGGAGTCTTCTTATCCCTCCGAGCTCGCATGTGGTGGTGTTGGCTCTGAGGTGGAGGAAGATGGCGGCTGGTTCTCGATGATGATGGCATTTTGGATGCGACAGTCGGTTGGAAAGATGAATCTTTTTATTGATGATTCTTCAAAGGAAAAAGGCTCCAGATGAATGAATTAATCGCTCCTAATATCATGAATACATGCAAGAAATGTTTTGTTGCTCGATTCTAGTTTGAATCGGCCAAGAAGAGGTATGATTTGCATATGATAACTTGTTTCCAGTAACTTTGAGAAAAGTGAAAATGGGAGAGGAACGGAGGGTGAGTTTGAATGATTTTGAGGCGAATTAAAAGGGTGAATTGGGTGTGTGTTTAATAAGGTGATTACAACATCCTAATTACGTACTTAAGTGGACTAATATGTGCATGAGAATCGAGAAAGAAAATGTTAAAGATGGATGAATGACACTGTAGGTTGCTGCTCGACGGTTCGGCTTCCCAGAACGAGATGCGCACGAAGGCGGCAATGCAAGACAAGCTGGGGCCTTGGAACCCTCCACCTAACGTCATTCTTCCACGCAGGGCGGACCTAGGCACTATCACCAACGAGGCAGTCGGAATGAGGGGAGGAAGGAGGGGGTCGGTCTCTCAGTTCTAGAGTTAGGAGGAGTTAGTTATGAAATGGGAAGTTGAAGGGCTTTTATAGAAGAATTGAATGGAGATTAGTTGCGAATAAACAATGGGTGTATCCAGGTGGGGAGAAGGAGATGGAGGGTGTGGATCGAAGTTAGGAGGAAGATGGAGCTCAGAAGAATTGGTTGAATTCGAGTTATTAGAACAGACGAATAACATGGGTTCTTTGGAGAAGATGATGAACCAGGTGCTGTCACGTGTCAACAACTGGTTGGCGAGATTTACTAATATCTTATAAATTAGGTATTAAATAATAAATAAGGTTATTTTAAATAGGTATAAAATGAAAAATATAAATAATTAATTTATCTAAATTATGGTATAATTACTTTTTATAGATAATAAATAAAGTATGAAATAAAAATATTATATTAATAAATAAATATGAATAATACTTGGTAAATTGGTGTTAGATTTTTAATGTAATAAATTAATAAATAATATACCATTTTTTTATTTTATTAATTATTAGAATAATAAATAGAGTGCATGATAATTTTAGTATATTTTTAGAATTTAATTTAAATATATTAATAAATACAGGTATAAGTTATGTAGTTCAAATTTACCTATAAATTTGAGTTTTTGATTTATTTAAAAAACTAAATAAGCTCCAAAAATTATGAAATAAATTAAGGTTAAAATGCAACATCAAAAAATAATTAAACTATAAAATAATTAAAATAATAAATAATGTGTACTAAATAAAATAAATAGCCTAGAAACCCAGTTGTGGTTAGGTCCCAAAACCTTCTTTTTGCAAACGGACTCCGATTTTAGTAAAATCACCTCCATTAATTAGAGAATATTATTTATTTTAAAGTGAGTAGAGTGAAATTCGAGTTCGCATGAGAAAGTTATGATGTTCGGAAATTGAGATTTTTATAATTTACAAGTTGGGTTTCTTGGCATATATACAAGGTATTATTTTTAACTTATTTTTTTATTTTTCTATACATTTTTAGAAATAATGAGGGAAAAGTTTGGTGAGAAACATATTCATATGAATTAATTAAAAATTATTGATGTTTTGATAATTATTGGATAATTAATGAAGAGTGTGTAAAGTATGAAATTACTTATTTTTATTTGTTTTCTTTCCTTATCTCCCCATACTTATTTGTTTGTCGACCAATCCATGCTGACTTGGTCTCGGGAACGAGGTTATAAATATATCTTTCAGCTATATTTATTTTACAAGTCATATTTTATATATATACATATCTACAATTTGCCTTCTTTTTATTTTCTTTATTTTTATTCTTTTATTTATTTACATGATTTTAATGCATAAAAGTGCATTTTTTTCGTGAGTAGGGTTTTGTTAAAATATGGAAATTAATGAATATTTAGAAATATTTGTTAAGGGTTTTAAGATAGAATGTCCAAAGAATGTTAATGAATCATAGATTCATTAATGAGCCCTTAATTTGTAGGATTGCATGCTTGGTAATCTAAGGCCAAACACTTAATATCTTGCATGTGCCTATCGTTTATATGTTTGGTCTTAGATCAAATTAATTTTTGAATACTTGACTTGGAACCACACGTCGTGAGAGGTCTCCATACAACGCTTGCAAGACCAACTGTGGTGGGCACTAAGGAGCCTCCAAGACTGCACCTTAAGGTTCTCTCCTCGTATTAGCATTTGGTTCTATCCGTTAATAGCAATTCTTGTCTAGGGCGAATCTTCATGTGCATATCAACATATAGTATAGGTTTATAAATTCCTATTTTGCATCCCACATGGAGAGAGTTGTGAAGCGTTGTAAGTCTTCAATACTTGCATGCATAATTTGATATATTTCACATTTTTGTCCTCGTATACACTTACATTACTTTGTCGCTATCTCCCTCTATTTTGGACCACATAGGAATTAAAGAAAATGAAAAAAATTCGTTAGTTGTTCGATATTGAAAATACTCAAAGAAAATGAAAATCAAAAAATTAAACAAGGGAATTGTTAATTGCACTTGACCTAAAATAAAATTTGTAATGAACATCATTGTTCAAGGTTCACAAAGCCTACATTATATTAAGGTGCATTCCAAACTGAGTGAGACACGATAGTTAAGGAATATAGCCAAAAACTGATATGTGGCTGCCTCAAATACCACCTAGGAACTGACGATGTATTGGAGCTTCTATTATACGCGGTGATGGTGTTCTCACCTTGCGTGGAGCATTCGACTTTGTTTGAATTATTGATCCTAGGCCACGCCCTTACAGCTGTGTCTATCTCATCGGTTTGCATCCAAGTACCTCTCTTGCGAGGAAAATAGTGGTTTCACCTATCGAATTCCTCCCTCATTTCTTTATATGAGTAGTTGATAAATCCCAGATTTATCAGCTTAATTGATTATATTTATCTCTCTTGCTTAAGTTAATCACAATATTTATTAAGTAATTAATACTAATTACTAATTTGTGTAGAAGACCTCTGATTTCTTTGACTTCTACATGAAAGTTGTAGATCTCATCGAGACCTACATCTTTCATGTTACCACTTTTTCTAATTTTTCCTCTAACTAATTCTTTTTTAATAGACTCTGATTTGATTTAATTTCTTCAAATCTGATTGGGCCATGTGGCACCATCAGATCATGCCACGTGGCACGTTATACTTGTATTGTATGCCTTGATCTAAGCCATCCGATCTATTCTCATCAAGCGGAGCCTGGTCGTTTCCTTCCGCTCATCTATGGATCGTTGGATTTACAAATCCAACGATCGAAGTCTATCTTCAACCTCCAGCTACCTTTTCCAAAGGATGCAACCATTCGTTCCACTGCAACTTCTCCCATTTACGTCGGCATCCATGTTCAACTGCCTTCCCCGAAACCTCCATCAACCTCATCTCCTCACTACCCTCTTCCATGCTAATAATATCATGATTACTAACCCTAAAACCCATGTTAACTAGTAGTGGTTGAAACCACTACCTAGAGAACATCAACCTCCAGTCATCACTCTTTAAATACATCGTCTTCATCTCCTGCTCCAGCTATCCACCACTCCGAGTAACTACTTTGGGCCTTCCAGAACCTCTGTGACAGAGAGATTTAGAGAGAAAGAGTGAAGATGAGCTTAGTTCATTGATAAGATCCACGCGCAATATCTCGTGTTGCATACCTCCATCGAAGGTTTGCTTGAGCTTGAAACATTGGCCTTGTTTGTGAAGCAAAGACTGAGGTCCTAAACCTCAATCTGGCTTAAGATTTAACCCAAAACAAGTCATCTTCAACCTTCCATTCTAGGTAAAAATCTGATCATTAGTTTATACAATTGTTCTCATTTCTATCACAACTGTTATACTTCATTAATCTTTGATCAGAATACGCAACCATCTCCGCCTTTGATTCATCATCCACGCATATCCTCCCTCGTGTTAGATCCATCTATCCATCGTGTAGATCCCTTCATCCCACTATCGTCTTCTGTATGAAGAAGATACTCCATTAGGGCTTGATCTTACACCCTCGCATGAGCCCCTCATTACGCATCATATTATCTTTCAAACACTCGCAGCTGCTTGCTCTTTGTTTGAATTAACATTACAGGAGACAAGGATTTCAATGGTTGGAGATTGAAATGTAGCTCCTATCTACAATTTTTACTCCATCAACATCACATTTACGTAGTGATTCAAGGAAACTTGCATCTTCTTCAAGCTTCAACCAACTTTGCAGAGCCTCAACAAAGGCCCTCCGACCTTCAGTAGAAGCAGAAGAGCGAAGAGGAGCGGGACAGTCTTGCTAGAGTGCAGCCAGAGCTCTACCGCACACGGAGGACACGAAGAATTCTTGATAAGAAAATGACGTTGGATGCTCTATATTGGGCGTAAACCAATGGACACGATCGAGCCATGTTGCTACCCGAAACAATGTTTCATATCTTAGGCTTGGAATCCTATCCTCAGCTCTAGCCTTCATCAGAACTACCAATGAAGCATCCGAAGCTGACACGTAGACCAAGTCTTGATGTCCGAACCTGTGTGGGTCACGTGTAGCAGGCATGTGATAGGGAAATTTATAGCACCTACCCTTGGTTTAGGAATAATTCCAGATAAGTCCTTCCACCTTGAAACAATTGCATAAGGACCCTTGCAAGTTATTTCATTTACATTTTAGTCCTTATTTATACTGATTTGTAATCAAACTTGGAAGTTTTTCTTACATTTATGCCCTTGGATTCGTTGTTAAATATCTTTTTATCTTTAAACCCAATTAATGTGATTTTGGTCTTGTTTGAAAGCTTTCTTGATGCTCTATTCCATGGCGTGCTTGATTTATAATTCTGGTTTAAAAATCACATATTAATTATTCTTGGATTGAAGTGCTCACTTATATCACTTATCCTGATTTTAAATGCACTTTGGATAATCAATTGAACCTATTATGTTCATTAATTTTTAATGACCTATTATTAGTTATTTTTAATCACTATCATGTCATTAAAGGATTTAATTGTTTGTTGTCTCTATAAAGCATCAAAATGAAAGTTTAACTCTTGTAGAAATGGTTTTGAGACCTATATCACATCACACTTTGCCAAATCAATGCTTTAATTAATAATCAATCAATTCACGGTATTTTCGTGATTAATACAAGTCACGTGCTTTTAAGTGTGATTGTTTTATTCATGTTTATTGTGCGTCATTGTTTGCATTTAATTTAATTGCAAAAAAATGTGTTAAAAAATATATCTTGTTGAGTTATGTGCATCCTCTCAATATAATTAATCCAAGAATTGCTATTTAAAATATTTGAGATCTAAATTTAATCAATAAATTGCTCGTGTCCTTGTGTTTGATCCTGGACTTCCTAGGATATAAATTAAAGCTGAAAACCTTGTCATTGAGATTCCTCTCGGTTCTGTATGAGAAGCTCAGTGCCCGTGCTACAACGGATCGATTTTAATACATGCATTTAGCGAATCAACAGTAGCCACTCGAAACCTGTATCGAGGATCTCAAAAAGTACGGATAACAACATACAAAGGAGCTGGAACAAGTACGAGCTTGCTTACCTGGCAGTACACGCTCTCCTCTAGGGATAGTCAATAAGGACTCGTGACAACTTTTTGTCCAAATCAATAACCCTAAAATTAAAAAGACAAAAATAGTCAAACTCTTAGGGCTTCACATATGGTTGAGTTGGTGAATCCATTTTTGTTTGAAGTTTGTTTCATTTAAAGATCAAAGTCCACAATACTTGCACATTTTTTATATTCTTCTTTTCTTACTTTGTCTTTGACCCCTGCTCATTGTGAGCCTTCTATTGTTTTACACTCCTTTTGTTTCTCATTCATCATCGTATCCTTCATCCTTCATCCTTAATCAATCTTATTCTTTGCTCTAAATATGTTGACCCCTAAATGGATTAATCAGGACTCTGCTGACAACTACATTTATTCATTAGGTTCGACTTCTACCCAAATAAGGGGCGATCTCCAAGAAGACAAGATGGACCCTGCAGACTTCTCCGTTGACTCCCCTATCTTCACTTCCTTTGGAAATTGAGGAGACTCTTATCTCAGTATCCTTTCTTCTACCACCTTTCTTTCACTAGTAAATCCCTTGTTCGAGACAGATTCTCATCTCGAACTTGCTCCATCATTTCTAAGGATTTATCGCGTACTATTTTCCAATGGAGATTCACAACTCGATCTTGAGCCTGTGCATTCATTGACAACATCAGAAATGGCTCCAACGGGAAGAGGAAAGGGACCTCAGCAGCAGAATACATAGAAAGATATAGAGCAGGGCAATAGTCGTAGTAAGAATGAACTCAACAGTCAGCTTTTGGCCTCTATCCATGCCATTTAGTAGTAGGTTACTGACCAAGCTCTAGCTCAATCACCTTCCAAGATATACCGAACGACTTGAGGAGGAGATCAAAAGAGGGAAACACCTCGAGAAGGAGGCGAAGAGGAGGATAGAGATGATCTCTCTTTAGATGGACCTCATGGAGGAATGGACGATGAAGGGAGAGGCCGACCCAAGCTAACCCTCAGGCAATTATACAACCTAGGGACCAGTCGTATCAATGAGTAGATCCAGATCCCACTGGTCCACGAACATTTTGAGCTGAAGCCGCAGCTCCTTTCGCTCATCCCTAGCTTCCATGGGAATGCAAACGACGAGTTGTACATCCATCTACAGTAGTCATGCCACAACTGCAGCATGAGGCACTACCCCAACATCCCGTTGGGTGTAGTCAAGATGACACCTTCCCATTCAGCCTTCACGGTAAGGCACGGTACTGGGTCAATCATCTAGGGAAGTTGGTGACGACCTAGTAGGACTTGAAATTAGCTTTCTGCACAAGTACTATCCTCTCGGTCATCTCAATCTCATGCGGTTGAAGATCTCTTGCATCTCTTAGGGACCCCATGAATCCTTCTATGAAACATGAGAGAGATTTAGTGATATGATCGAGAAATGCCCCCACCATGACATCTCGAGGACCAGCCTAGTCCAACACTTCATAGGGGGTCTGACAGAAGCTAGTCAATGTATGGTGATGTCAAATGTGGAGGATCCCACGTCAACAAGGATTAGGGCATAGTTTGGCAAATCTCTGAGGAGATGACCAAAGGAGAGGCTATTTTATCCTCATCTTATTCCATACAGAGCCATCCGCCACCACAGGTTCTTTGCAAGATTGTGAATATGGAGGATATACACTTAGTCGACAAGTGTGACAACTCCGACTTGGCCATCATTGGAAACGTCCTGTTGAAGGTAGATATTGTTTAGAAGAGGTTTCATTACCTAGAGAAACTCATTGGGATCGAGCAAAGAATGAATGGCTTAGACAAGATCGATCTCATCACCAAGCATATGGAGTTGCAGTGAACACCATCAGTGCCTGTAATGTAGTGATTGATGTCATTGATCCTCCACCTGAGAAGAAGGAGCAGACACAACCACAACTGCCTCAGTCGAGCCCTAGTCAGCCACCGGTCCAACACATATACTATGTGTAGGCCCCGGGGCAATAGCAATCACAGCCACAGACTCAAATGGTTGTCTACCAACCATTGGAGTTCTAGCATCAGTACCTCGAGTATTGTTCTCCACCTCCCCCTCTCATTCAATAGAAGAATGACATCAATTGACCCAACCTCAGAGACAGTCCCAAGGTCAGTCCAATGTCAGCCAATGATGAATCTTTGATTTATTACTCTAATTAGCTGAAAATACAGCTTCGATTCGAGAATTTATGATTATTTACATGTTAACTTCATAAAATTAACATTCATGCTCTCATAATTAATTTGCATTCATTTCTACATTCATATTCATCTTCATATTTTCACATAACTTCATGCATTTTTTAATTAATTCATGCTAACTCCAACTGTCACTGACCTTTAATCCACGAAAAGTCATAAAAATTTGATGACCTGTACATATGCAAAATAATCTCAAATTCTAGTTTCAGGATAGACAGAAGAAAACGTTGATATCTCTCTCATATAGTGTCCAAATGAATCTACTCACTTTCGAATTAATTTACATTCAAATATCTACAAATCAAGACAAAATTGAAAGGAATCGTAGCCCATTTGTGAAAATTGTGTTTTGGGACCTAACTGCACGTCATACATATTTGCTAATTTTGACACATCATTTCATGCGAATATCTCATTCATTATTTTATTTTTTATTTCTTTATTTTATTCATTGTTTTAATAAATTAAATAAAAATTAAAATCCAAAAAATCAGAAAAGTGATAAAAAGGACCAATTCTGACTTGAGCTTTCTAACTTGATCCATCTATACATATTCCACATCCCTAATTTGTTTTGACATTAAATCAACCTATAAAAATACAAAAATTGGAGTTCATTGCTTTATTATATAGCATGTTTAATTTTTGTATGTATTTATTTATCATTAGAAAATCAAATAAAATTGCAAAATCAAAAATTGGTTTTTCACAAACATAAAATTCCACCCAAAAATTGCATATCTTGCATTCAACATTCTGTTTGCACTCGAGTCCTTCATGTACATTGTATATTGCATTAAAATACACATTTTTCATGTTGTTCATTTTTACATTCGAGGTCAGTTGGTATTTTTATCCATATTTATCTCTGCATTTAAGCACCAGTCAACCATGGTCAAACTACCTTGTGTGGGCCACTTGGTCCTGGTCAGCTGCCTCTCTCTCTCTCCACGGGCCAAGCACGTGGTTGACGTCACCCCTTTGCATATTCCTGATATGTGATCCACCAGTTCTCCCCTTATGTGCATGCACATGATCCTCTTCGTCCATGTGAACCACCCGACCATGCTCCTGCATCATTTCCTTGCTCGCTCCTATGTCGCTCTTGTTAGACATATGAGCCCGAGGAGAACCATTCCTACAATAAATGTTATTGTAATGTTTGATTTATCAATAAAATTTATGGATTCTTTTCGCTCCATTTCTGAGATTAAATGAATGAATGCACTATAAAGTCCCTCTGTACAATTAGGGTTATGCACCTTGGCCATCTTAATGATCATATAGTTGTTGATTTAATAGTTGAATCGTAGATCCTAGTGCTTGGATGAATATCTAAGGAGTTAGATTGAGGACTCATCTAGCACCACCAAATGATTGTTAAGTGATGATCTCCAGCCTGAGTAGGAGAAGGCAATCCTTTCTTATCATGTTGATATCTGACCGACCTCTTGATGTAGGTCGTCTACATAAAAATAGAGATTAAGAGGTGTCAGATTAGTTAGGTCAAAGAGTTGACTTAGTGAAATCGAGATAACCGAAGTAAAATATCGTATACTGTCATGATACATGCACACATCATCTGAGTGTGGACAAATGTGTTACTATATGTTTAAGTATGTATATTTGGCAGACCAATAGGTTGATGACCTAACCGAGGTCTATACACTGGTGAGCTGGTGTGCATATGGGGGCATATGAGTAATACGATCTCTCAAAGGGATCATACAGGTTGACTTATGAACCGGAAGATATCTGCTCACTCATGAGGTATTAGGACCAATCAAATTCCATGCATGATCATCATGCTTCAGAAGCATGACAAGAATTTGTATGTATTATATATGCTTTTGGAAAGTATATGATCGATACTAACTCCCAATGAGCAAGAATGAGAAACTTGATGGTGAAACCCTTAAGATGACAGTGTTAAATTGATCTATATCTTCAGGTTTGTCATAGGTCTTCCAGTATGCAGGATGTATAGGTATTTGGAATACCTGAGGTGATGTGATCATAAACGATTGTATAACCATGATGCTTCCATTCCCAGGGAGTGATGAAACAGGTCTGGATTTTAGTGACTCCTCTCAGAAGAGAAGTGATCTGATCTTGGTCCAAATGTTGTACATTGATCTGAATGCGATTCTGATGCAATGAGAATATTAGATCTACAGCCTTGATTTAATCAAGCATCTATGAGAGGTCAGTGAGATATGGATTTGAGATGTGATCTCAATATCCAAGTCAGTTTACGTGGAATGTACAATCGCCATGTCCTTATCTCCAAGTATCTGCGGAGAAAGTGCATTATTCTTGAAGGAGTTCAAGAATAATTCCATAGTTAAATTATATCTAATCATTGAGAAATGGATAATTAAATGTGGTTTAATTATTATAAATAATGTGAATTTGATTCATATTATGTTGATGCATGTGGATAACGATATCCAAATTATTCATAATATATTATAACTATGATTTATAATGTATTAGAGAGAGCTTATTATGATTTATATTTGTTGATTAATTATTGGTGTGAATTGGATTCGTATTGGATAATTTATTGAAAATGTAAATCACATTTTATTTTGGATTGTGAATGTGATTCACAATTTTCCAATGGCAAGATTGCAATATTCACAAAATATTTGTAGAATGATTTACAACAAGTGTCGTTGTAAATCTTGGAGATTTCCAAGGGATAATTAATCTCATGAGATTACATGAGATTCCATCCTTCCATGTTGGAAGGGTGGATAACCACCAAATCCAATTAGGAAAGGGTGGTAGTCCACTCTACTACATGGATGGATGTAATCTCTATTCCATTATCTCCATATTTGATTGATTTAATTTTAGGATTGATTAATATTGATTTACAAATATATATATTTAATCTAAATTAAATTAATCATTGTTGTAATTTTACAAGAAAATATTGGCCACTAAAAGAAGCACAAATCAAT
The DNA here is from genome assembly GCA_037367405.1 of Ottelia alismoides. NCBI lineage: Eukaryota > Viridiplantae > Streptophyta > Magnoliopsida > Alismatales > Hydrocharitaceae > Ottelia > Ottelia alismoides. The sequence goes on from JAZKJV010006501.1 coordinate 648,698, forward strand.
CTCATCCATTGATTTTGTGTAGTCCATAAATTGTGATCCATGGACTGCCAAAACTCTTTATAAGAAGAGGAACCCCTTTCTCTTCTATTTTACAACAAATCTTAGCAACATCAATACCTCTCTCTCTCTCTCTTTAACTCTCTCCCTCTCTCTTTGGGTGGCCGTCCATCCAAACCCAAGAGGGAAGATCGCCGCCGTCGTCAGATCGCTATTGCGATGCCGCTTCGATTGTCCTAGTTCTCCATCTTCCTTTATGTGCTTATATCATGAGGAAGATGCTCGATCTCATGCGACAAGATCAGGAGTTATCTTGCTTAGATCAACAAATTGGATTGCGAGAAGCATGCGACTCATCCCCGCTCTCGCAAGCGTCTCTTCAGACATATCGGACTTGAGACAGGAGGTCTCTTCTCATAGAGGCTTGTTCACAACCATGCTACAAGAGGTATTCCTTTATCTATTATGTGGTCAGATGAAACGATCCAAGAAGTGTTCTTGGACCATGTGGTTTCATCGATTAGAAATTTTTAAATTCTGCTACACCGAGCAACTAGTGCGACTAGTCGCTCTCGATCGTATATGATATGATCAACACGCTTCCATGATGTGCTTATGGATTTTTCCATATCCTTCAAATGGTATCAGAGCCTTAGGTCAGAGGTTTTGGATGCGTTCTATAAACTTAGGAAGACTTGGGCTAATTACGGTTTGTGAAAATTATATCGCAATTGATTTATGCAGACCTGTTTTGTGAATATCTTAGGGTCTATTTAAACTAATTAAATAGGAAATTATGACTTGAATTATGTTCCCCATTAAATAAGGAAATCGTTAGATTTGAGTTTACATACTTTGGGATCTTATTGCTTATGCTATGATCATTTTAATGAACATGTATCCACTATTTCGGGGATGGAGAATCTTGACGTAATTAAAGAGTTAATTACTATTTTGAAACTCCTAGAAATGCATGCAAATCACTTGGGTTCTGTTTTAAATCAAATTATCAAACTTTGGAAACACATTTTACATGATTTGGATTTAAATAGATTAATATATGCTAATTTTAGTAAGTGAGGGTCACTGCTGGAAATTAGACTCCTAATCAAGAACCATGTGATTGTCATTTAATCAATTAGTAAAATTAATGGTTAATTTCCTGGAATAAATATGGATGAATATTTGAGAAATATTTGATGATAATTATTTTTATTAAATGACATTTCCTTAACCAATAATTAATTAGATTTAATATAGATCACAATTGGTTACATGATCTTCTTTCCAACAAACAAACTTGCTTGAATAGGATTGTGAATTTGTTTAGCAAATTTCCTTATAATATAAATCAAAATGGTCTTCATTATTATTATTATATGGTATAAATTCAGTTGAAAACCGATTATCATCTCAAGTACAAAGTGATCAATTGGCATTATTCTAACCCGAGGCGGATATGGTGTCTAGTTGGGGAGTGTTGGGGTAGCAGGTTGCTCCGTGAGCAGTCTGTCCCACTCTAGTCAATACTGGCCATGACAGGGGGTAGGGAAGGGATAATGCATGAGAGATTATGATGTATTTTTCTAATTATTAAAATTCAAAATAATATGTATTTTTGAGATAATACCATCCTTTCAAGTAACAATCAAGTTTGTTGATTGATTGATTTGTTTTAAAAAAAATGAGTGATTAAGTTAATCATATCCAATTTAAACACTCTATTATGAATAGATGTGTATTTCCCTTGGAAGAATTAATTATGTGAATGTGATTCATGATAATTAATTAGAATTTGAATATGAGGTGGAGGATCGCATAAGTGACATCCATGGTCTCCCGTCACACCAAAGGGTTCCGTCACCCGGGATTGTATGTAGGCGATGCCTATTCGATGTGACAACTTCTACATACAAGTGCTTCTGGATCGGGCTCTTTGCCTCTCGAAAGAGTTACGCCGTATACGTACTGACCCCAATATCGAGTCCTCATATTATTGGGGTAATATTGGATTGCGTATAGTGAGTTTTAAGCCTATTGACGTTGGGTTCAATTAACGATGGGTCAACATCTCTTAGGGGTTGTGGGCCTGGGTGTTAAAGACCTAATTAGGAAATGCTAGTTGGGCTTGCAAGGCAGAATGTGTTCCCGCTTCTTTTTATCCAAGTTGCATGTTCTTATATTATTGGGATGTAACAAAGGTAATGAGGAGATCCAAGATCTTGTTAGAGATATATCGACAAGTATATCTCTTGCTTTGAAAGTGATTAAGGGAATGAACTTTCAAAGTTGAAAAGACAAGACCAATTTGCTTAAAAATTCCTTAATCAAAGAATTTATATTGAATATATAATTATTTATTTGTTCTAATATAATACATTCTTAATTTCAGAAAATGAAGTTCATAAACCCACTTAGCAGGCTCCTGGAGGTCAATTAGTTGACCAAACCAAATTATTTGGATTGGATCCGAAATTTGGATCTTGTCCTTTCTACTAAGCGCATCTCTTATGTGTTTTTTAAGGATAAGTACATAGACCCGAAGACGCCGGAAGAAATTTCATTTAATGAAAAGTATGATGAAGATCATAATCTAGAAAGGTGTTATATTTTGGGTTCACTATCTAATGTGCTTCAGAAGCAACATGTGGAAATGGACACTTGCCATGCTATTATAGTGAATCTGAGAGAAATATTCAGTGATGTAAACCACACGCAGTGTTGTAATATAATGAGAGAACTTATTCGCTGCATGATGCAGGAGGGGACCTCTATCACAGAACTTGTAGTCAAAATGTTTGGGTACCTTTCTGAGCTGGAAACCGCGTGGAGGAGCATTTGGAGGTAAAACTTCAAGTTGTAGACTCCCAAACCTCCATTTCTTCGATCGAGACTCGACACACATCATCACCATATCAGGTTAACACAAAATCTCGAGAGGAGTCGACGAAGTCCTTTACAACATAGATCTGAGCCAGGACATAAGAGATCGAGGTAATTCAAATCCATTACAAAGGACCTTCTACCATGTTCTTCCAATGCCCTTTATCACCATTTGATCAAGAATGAGGAGCTCTAGGTGCATCTCTGCCATCCAAGCGCGCCCAAATTTCATCTGTGGATCATGTCGTCCATATCAAGCCTCAAGCATCCATGCATTCTCGTTCTCCGTCATTCGATTATAGACCATATTCATCTCCACCATCCCTTCTTCCATGTGGACAGGTATAAAATTTGCACTCATGCCATGCATTATTTTTAATGTTGCTAATAAGTCATATGGGACACATGTTAGACTGTTAGTTATTTGAACATTTGCATTTTTCACCTTGTTGATTAGTTTTTTACTTGTTAGTTCTTACTGAACTAAAGAGCATGCATTGCATGTGATTTCTAGGGTATTTTGCAACAAAGGTTCTACATGGTTATGTTATCATTTAGCCCTCGATAAATTATTTGCATTTCTATCCGTTCCAGCGTGACTGACATGTGCTGGCACGCGTATTTTTGAAACTTTGCCTATTCACCCCAGCATTTCTGTTTTTATTATTGTTCAGTCTCTAAACTATTTTTCTTTACATCAATAACCATGTGCACCAACATTTTAATTAGCATGTTAATTTAGTTTAAAAATAGCAAATCATCGTTAAAAAAATTATAAAAATTTAGAAAATTACCTTATAGATAAAAATTGCCTCCTGCAAATCTCTTTTATATATTATAGATATGATTTCTCATTTTAAGTATTTTTCATATTTTTTAAAAATTTAAAAGCACCAAAAAAAGTCTACTTTGCATAAAAATCAATAATAACTTTTTTAAAAATTCTAAAAAAATAATGTGTCTTGTATTTTTATTTTATTTATTTTCTGATCAAATTTTATCTTCTAATTCCTTATAAAAATTAAAAAATAGAAGAACTCCTAAAATGTTAAAAAAACTCATTTAAAATAATTTAAAAGCCAAAAAAATAAAATTACTTTCTGGAAAATATAAAAATGTATCTTTTTCATGCATTTTTCATCCATATTTTATTTTAATTCTTATTTTAGAAACCTGAAAATATTCGAATTGTTTTCTATTTATCATTTTTCTTGTTTTTGATTGATTTGAAGGCCCAAAAAATTCCAAAATTTCTTAAAAAATCACAAAAACATTATAAAAATACCAAAAACCCAAAATAATTTTATTTCATTTTTCTGTATATTTTTTATATATTTAAAAATATAAAACGTTGCTTTTCCTTTCTTTCTTTTCTTTATCCTTTGTGTTTATTTTCTTTTACTTACAAAATTAAAACATTTGCAAATTTAAAAATTTATAAAATATAAAATCGGAAAAAAATATAAATCATAAAATATAAAAATAATACAAATTTCACAAAAAACTAAGAGTAGTGTGCGTAGAATTCGTCCTTTTATTTCAATAAATTTTCATTGAATTAACAACCCTCGGGATTTTTGTAGCCTCCATGAGTTCTACCATGTACGCTATAAAGGTAAAATAGAAGCAAAATTCTCTTACTGACATTTTCTTACTCTTTTTGACTTGAGAAATAAGTAAATTTTTTGTTGAGGGATTTTTAGGATTGCAACAGCATTGCATTAATTATTTTAAATTAAAACCCCGAAAGTACTTATTCAACACCTGCATATCGAGGGGGACTTCTTTCGGGATCTGACAAAACCAAGAGTTACAAAGACCGGTGGTTCTTTACCCACTCGTAGGAGACAATAGCGGAGGAGATAAGAAGCCGACTACACTTGTCTTAGTTTATATTTAAATTGATTTTGTGAGTGAGATATTTGTTCATTTAATTTGTAATAATAAATGACTTGAATGTTTGACCACATACACTCTCGCATGTCCATTTCATTAGGTGATTGTTCACAGGGGGACTTGATCGAATTTTCCGGGTTTTTATTGCCTTTTAACTTTATTTCTCCCAATTTTCCTCTTCGTTTTATTTATTTAACTGATTCGTGTTTTCCTCTTTATTTTTATTTTCCATATTCTTGAATGAGCCCTTGGATTTTAGAAGTGCATGTTCGGTAAAACTAGGTCCAAAACCCTAATATCATTCTTGTGCCTATAATCTCACACTTGGATGTAGTCAAATTGAACAAGTTCTTCATGATAATAGAATATCATGTCTTAAGGCGATTTCCTCATTGCATTACATATAGTGTAGATTTAAAATTACTATCTTGCATCCAACATGGTGAGAGCTGGGAAGCATTGTAAGTCTTCTGATTAAGCGTCACATCATCATTTCTCAACTTGCATTACTTTTCCATCTTCTCCCTTTGATTTTCTCACATAGGCCAAGCAAAGAATTGATAAAACCATTAGGCCTCTTGCATGAAAAATACTCAAAAAAAGTGAAAATTAGAAAATATAAATAAAAAGGGGACTGCTAAGAAATCCTTGACCTAATTAAAGAAGATTAATCAAACTTCATTGTATTCAGGTACCTTCCAGACAGAGTGAGGCACGATCCTTAAGGAATAGAGCCCAAATCCCATCCTAGTTGCTACCTTTTGTATCACATGGATCCATGAAGTATTAACGCTTCTATCATATATGGGTGAGTAGGGCTTCACCTGCTTACATACTTAGTCTGAAGTATTGAGCTTAGGACATCCCTTGACGAGAGTGTCTATCTCATCATTACGCGTCTGAGTAGGTCCTTGTTTGCTTGTGGACTCGGTTCCGAAGTATTGGTTTCACCTATCAGCTTCTCCTATACTTCTTTGGTTGAGTAGTAGTGCAGATTCAATAACAAGGCCCTTTGAATAGTACATGCTACCAGTAACAAAGGAAGTGGAAAGTACATGATGATTGTCAGGACAGTACTCACTCTCCTATAGGATTAGTCACTAATAACTAAATTTGATAAGAATATCTGATACAAATAAATAAAACTTATAAGATAATCATCGAACTCTTACGGTTCATTATGTCGAGTTGGTAAATCTACCATTGTTTTGTTGTTTCATTGATGAGTCTAAAGTAGGTCAACATCAAAAATATCGTGTCTTTGCACCTTTCTGTCTCACACTTCTCTTCTCACTTGTATTTCTTCCTTTCTCAATTTTGAGCCTTCTCTTCTCAATTCTCTTGAATTCTTCATACCCTTCATCTACTCTACTCCTCATTATCAATTCTCTTGTCTCCCAAGATGTCGAACCCAAGAGGGCTTTGTTAGGATTTTATGAGCGCCAACATCAATTATAGGATTCTGACATCTTCAATAATATGGGGTGATCTCCAAGAACTAAGAACAAACTTTGTAGACTTCTCTTTGGACACCCAGATCTTAATTCAATTCGAAGACCGAGATGACTCTTGTCCTGATTTTCCCTATTTAACCACTTTCCTCTCACTAATAAATCCATTATTCGATACAGACTCTCATCTCGAACTTGCTCATTTTTTGAGGATTGATTGGGTTCTATTTCCCAATGAAGATCCAACACCTAATTAGGAGCTTGAGTTACACTTGGATCTTGAGATGGCTCCACAAAGGCGTGATAAAGGGCCGAGTTCGGATGATACAATGGATTAGAATGAAGTCCAAACATAGTTTCTAGCCTCAATTCAAGCCATACAACAACACTTCAGGATCAATCTCTCTCCCAAGTTGCTTTCAAGGAAATGCTTAATGAGTTGAGGAGGGATAAAGAAAGCCAAGAAGGAGAGGATGAGAACACCATGGTGGGAATGAGGATGAGCAACTTTCAGGAAACCATGGAGGAGGAGATGGGAGAGGAGGACCGCCCAATCCAACCCTGAAAGAAACATACAACCCTAATGTTGGCCAGGTTACTGAGTGGATCAGAATACCTATGATCTATGGACACTTTGATTTGAAACCATCATTTCCCCCTCTCTTTCTTATCTTATACAGGTAGACCAATAAGGAGCCCTAAATACACCTGCAGCAGTTCAACAAGATCTGTAACAGCATGCACTACCCCAACATCCAGTTGGAGGTAGTAAAGATGACCCCATTTTCAGCCTTCTTGAGAAGGCGTTGTACTAGATCAATCACTTGGGCAAGGTGGTAAGGGCCTAAGAAGATCTCAAATCAACATTCATGCATAAATACTATCTCTTGGGTCGTCTGAACCAGATGCGAGCATTGATCTCCAACTTCTCCCAAATGTCCCACGACTGTTTCACGAGGCGTGGGAAAGATTCAAAAATCTTATAGAGAAGTGACCACATCATTACTCATTGATGATCAGCCTGGTCCAGAATTCCTTCGGGGTCTTGCACCAAGAAAGCCAACAGCTCGTGGATGCCATGTATGGTTGATCGCACTTCAAAAAATGATGAAGACATCATATGGTAGATCTTCGAGGAAATGGCTGAGGGCTTAGCTTCTCTATCTTCACCATAGGTATTTCAGAAGGTTGCATCGATACTGCACAAGCCTGTAAATGTGCTAGCTTATCGTGAAGAAGAGAGAGACATGAATTTCAATCTCAGCAACATCGGGAACCATATCTCTAAAGTTGATATCATTGAAAAGTCATCGCATGACATTGATAAATTAAATGTGATCGAACAAAGAACCAAGTTGATGAGCAAGCCCAATAAAATATAAAAGCAGCTTGAGCTTCTTGTGAGCACCATCCATGCCTGCCAATCTATGATGGAATCGACCAAACATTTTGCAGAACCAAAGGAACAACCCCGACAATAGAATCAATGGCCACCCAAGCTAGTTTAGCGTGTATATTGCGTGCAGACACCCGACGAGGGATCATAGACACAAAATCTACCACCTCTACAAATTCTGGAGGTGAATGTCACGTGGGGAAACGAACAAGCATTGGCTCGTCCTGGAAGACAACCTCAGGGTCAGAATACAACTATCCGGTCATTCATCCCACAACTGGATGAATGGAATTTCTAGTTGCACAAAGCCCACCAGTCTCCACACCAAGGTCACACCTGGAGACTACAGTACCACCAGCAACAGATGACATACCGACAACAATATCATCGGTAGCAGACAACTGCTCCATATAAGAACAAGTTCTCTTTGCCTCATTATAAACGCCAACAGTAGCCTCCTCATCCTTATCAGCCTACCACTAGCACCCTCAGCTCCCACAGATGGCCCAATCTTTAGAGGTCGCTTTAATTTATCCTGCTCTAGATTACCTTGCTCAACTGATCAAGAACGTGAACGAGATAAGCCATAAGCTGGATGACCTCACTACCTGATGAATCGAAGATTCATCACTCTAAAAGATATTAATTAAGCTCAAATCCCCAAAAATCATTGTATTTTATCCATTATTCTACATAATTAGCATTCATGCATGTATAAATAATAATTGCATTTTATCACTCATTATTGCATATAATAAGAAGCTAAAAATCCCAACCTAATTGACTTGTAAATTAAGCTTACTTCTATGAGTTTTAACTAATTCATGTTAACTCCAAATGACAAGAAATCACCTCCATTACGTACATATAACTGACAAGAATACATGAAAAATATAAAAAAAACAGATCTTACTCTCTTTTGAACTAATGTACATTCAAATATCTTCAAAACAATACTAAGTTCAAGTGAATCGGAGCTCATATGTGAAAGTTTGGTTTTGGGCCTCTTTTGTACATTTTGTATTTTAGAAGTTTTTGACCTATTATTTTATGTACATAATTCACTTATTTTATTTTATTTCTTTTTCATTTATCCTATTTGATTAAAATTTAATTAAAATGCATAAAAATCCAATTCCAAAATGAGATTGAAATCAAAGAAACTAACTGAGTCTGAGTCTTCACTGATAGTCTGTACACGAAATTATTTTTTCGTATTTTATTTTATTTCTTCATTTCCTTAATTAAAAATAAAAAAATAGATTAATGTATAAATATTTATTTGTGATCTTATCATAATTTTTTCGGATTTTTATCTTATTTAAAAATGATAAAAAGTTTATGAAACCCAAAAATCTATGTGTTCAATGTACATAAAGTACCCCAAAAATATCATTTTGTGCAAATGACTGATGTTGATTTTGATCCCTTTATGAAAGTTGTAGATCACATCGAGACGAGAACGTTTCATGAAGAAACGTTTTCGATCTGATGTCGTTTGCTATTTATCTTGAATTTTTCTTTGTATTTTATTTTCAGAATTTTTGGGACTGACACATGGCAGCTCTTGTAGCCACCACGTGTCACCCATTTTTATTTTTTTCTATTAAAAATATAAAAAAATAATAATTAAAAAATTATAAATAAAAAAATCCACATGGAGTGATCTGGGTTGCCCAATCTTGGCCGATCGGACAGCCCCAAATCTCTCCCATTTCCACCATCTTCCTCCCCCTTCCTTTTCAGGCACCACCCGCAGATTTCGCGCACCACCCTCCTCTGTGATCTCCTCCGATGCCAATCACCTTCTCCTTCCATGGCCGGCTCCACCATCGTCTCTCCGCCTTCCATCTTGGGCACAACCGTCACCAAGATATGATCTCCCATCCCAGATCGACTTCCTAAATCGGCCATCATCAATCATCGACAATTCTCGATCTCCATCCTTCCATCGTCGGCCCTTCTTCACCCCCTATTTAAGCACAAGCGCTACCCCACTCCACGAGCATCCGTCGTTCAACTAGCAAAGATCCTCATTCCGGTCGTGACAACATCAGCCACTCTCGTGCTAGGCATAATCTAGGTCTCTTTAGCCCCATCACAACCTCTTCCTCAAGGCCTACTCCAGCACTGGCCACTCCACCATCGTCGAGCCACGCCCCTCTCAAGTACTTCCCCTTCCGCATTCATCTCTATCTCCATCTCTTCCACCGTGATTCCTCTTCACGATCACCTTCACACCTCAACCGCACAACTTCACCTCCGCCACTCTGCCTCGCTTGCTCTGCACTAGCACCACACCTCACACCTTCGACTCCACCACCGCAACCCATACAACCACTCCGCTCATTCTGCGCTTCACTGAGATCATAATCCATACATCCTCTTCATGTTCTTCCCCGGCTCCAGAATACGTTGTTCGAAATCGCCACTCCACCATTGGAGCAATGCTGAATGCTAACAAGCCCCGTCGACCACTCAGCTCCTCCGCCTGCTCCGGTGATTGCCTGTCGTTGAGCCAATGCTCCGCCCATCAGGTCCACCCACGAGCTCGGCCTTCATCTAGCCAAGTCGCTTCGCACGCTCCGCCCCGACGTCCCCAGCCGTGTGTCGGCCATCGAGCCTGCCTGATCTGCCTACACTCAGCCATCCTTAGGCGTTGCATCCTTCACCAAAGCTACAGCCTGCCATAGTCCACCTGCGAGCAGCTTCGCCCGACGGAGAACTGCCAAAGTCGATCACGTGACCCCTACTCGCTATGGAGGAAAAATTGCACACCCTTCCTCGCAAATCCATCCATTCACAAGCTGCCCCTACCAGCCCATGGACACATGACGAGCACGTGTCCCTTAGGAATATTACAGTAACCCCCTCAAGGTTTTAGGTGATTTTATTTAGGTCTCTATTTAGTAATTTTAATTTATTTAATTATTTGTAATATTACAGACAGAACCCTGACTTGTCATTTTTTTGAGTTTATTTATTACGTCATTTTATTATTCTAAAAATATCACCTCTTTCTAGATTAATTCTTAACATTTTGGAATTGGTTTCATATTTTTATCGTGGTTATTTAATAATAATTATTTTTGTGGAATCTTGCATATTTTGCTCATTCTATGTTTAAAAATTCATAATTAAATAACCATAATAACAAAAATGGTCAAAAGTTCATGGATCATAGAATTGATTGTTAGTAACACATCGTGCCCAAAAAGAATTGCATTTGCATGCCGATTTTGCTCTGTAAAAATTAGTTTGTGTATTTCGATCATTAATTTTTAAGATACCAAACTCAACATTTTTAGGATTTAAGAATTTTTTAGGGTATTTCATGTACTGATATATATTGGACAATTTTATTTTCTTGAAACAAATAGGTTTGATATTTATTGTAATTAATTTTTGAAAATCGCACTATTTGAATTTATTAATTCATAAAATATTCATTTTGCATCCAAAAAATTCCAAAAAAAATAAAATATGTTTATTTCATCATTATTTATATCTAGGCCAAGTTTCATAATTTTTGGACAATGTTTAATTGAAAATTGTATTTTAGTCCCTAAAATTGGCCACATTTGCATTTGTATCCAAAAATTGCATCAAATATACCAAAAATATTCTGCCTTGAAAACCACATACAAAATTTGATAGACATTAATCTAGGTTGTTCCTTTGCCTTCTTGAGTTTGACCTTAGGACTTGTCCAAGTAAGATAAACATTAAACTACTTTGACTAAAATTGAATAAATTAATTGTGGTTATTTCTTGATTGATTCCAATTACCCGACGTAATTATAATGACACATTGACATTTCAAATGCTTAATAATTGACACAAATTAATGAGGGTATTTGGTAATCGTTAGATGGTGCCATTGCTAGGGAGGCAAACAACTTAGGTTGTGTTTAGAAAATTAGTGCTCTATTTTCCACACAATCATGTAGTTTGACCCCCGAACGTGCCATTGTACATTTTCCATTTATTTTTTAGCATTTTTTCTATCTTTATTTTTTAATTTTCGAGTCACTCTTTTACACACACTCTCTCTCTCTCTCTTATTTTTCGTGCGAGGTACCTGGCATATGTGGGGTGATTTTTAAAAACCGATGCATCTTCACTGACTTTCGAAAAGCCAACTAAATTTAAGATCGAGTTGAGTCATGAGAGTGCATAGAGTATAGTATTTATTTTTTGTAATATTTTTTCTATAATTAATTGCTCATTTACAACGGTGTCTATTTGGACTCTCACGAGTGTAAAAAAACCTCAAACTTTTTCTGTGGTATGTTGTGACATGTTTCACTTTCTGGTGAGGATGGGGTCTGACTTGAGTGGCTCATAGGTTAGACCTGCACAAACAGCTATTAGAGCTTATATAATTTATTGATTGGGCTCGTAGAACGTAGGACCACACTTCACATTAATTGAGACGTATATTAGATAGTTCAACTTAGTCAAATTCAAATCAATTCTTCCCGACTAATAGAACTTTCTAATAAGTGTGGTTTTTGTCAGCTTGCATTCATATAGATTAAATTTTCAATTCTCGTATTGCATCCCACATGGAGATTGTGAGGAATCACTGTAAGTCTTCTAACTGAGCATACATCATCATTTTTCATGTGCATCAACTTTTTCTGATCTTCTCCCTCATGTTTTGTCACTCAAAATATAGAAAGAAATTGAGACTTGACGATAGACATGCATTTGCGCTCATCTAATTTTTTAGTGATCGCCTAATTAAAATTGGAACTACTAAATAAAGCTGACTAAATTAACTTATAAAATCCAGAATTTTTGCGAGAGAGCAACTCTGACCTTGTATTCATTTATCTTGCAGAGAGGAGAGAGACGAACACTAGGATAGAGCCAACTAGAATTTTCATATTGACTACCGATTCTACAAAAACAATTAACTACTTCTCAGTCAGGAAATACAGGTAGCCGGTAAACAATCTGGATTTCCTCACAGAGTGGGTGGTTTAAAGCACACTACGTAAGGCTTCGTTCTTAAGTAACAGCTAGTTGTTATACAGTCTGTACTTACACCTATACTGGCTGAAAGTAGGTGCAATTAGTCGTAAGACTTCGGGTCAGTCGGTAGGAAAATACAGGCACCTCAAAGCTCACTTAAACGTTTGCAAGATTTGAATTATCACCAATTAAAATTGAAAAGATAATTTGGTTGAACTCTTGCAGCCTTCATTGTGTGAGTGTTGGTGAAACATGGGTATAAATTGTGTTTGTTTTGTGCGTAGATTTAGGATAATCATCGAATACCACAAACTTGTGCCTACATCATGAATCGTATCCCTATTTTAAATTATTTGAAATCGAGAATGAAAGTTTGTGGTGAATTTTGTTCGGACTCTGCGAACTCTCCGCTGACCACCATAAACTTACCAATCTCAAGGGTTCGGATACACTCTTACTCTGGACCACCTTAGGTTCGTGGACACCTTTCCCATGAATCCTCTTCCAGTGATTCTTTCATCTTCCTTAAGGGAGGTAAAACCCATGCTCTCTATCTATCTCTTAATCACATTGAGGAAGACTCTGACCTCGACTATTCTTATTCGGATTCTTTCTACTTTATTGACTCTGATTTCTCACATTCTGAAGGCAATGAAGAAGAAGAGAATTTAAAGAAAATGCCTCCCAAGAAAAGGGATCATGAAGAAGAACCGAATGAAGACCCGATGCAGATGATTTTCATAAGATTGGTTGCATCTGAGCAGCAACAGCTTTTACTGAGGGAACAAATAGAGCAATTAAATGTTGAGGGAGAACCGCCAATGGAAGCAGCATACAACCCTGGCTAGACAGAGTGAGAAACTATTTGCAATCACTTAAGCTAGAAATAAACTATGAACTAAAACCACACTTCTTAAACCAATTGCCACAATTTCATGGTAAGGCTGCGGAAGAATCCTATGAATTTTTATGGGACTTGGAGTTAGTATGCTCTAATCTGACACAACCCCAGGTCAACCAGGATTACATTCGTCTCACTACACTTCCATTCGTCTTGAAAGGAAAGGCAGACTACTAGGTGAAGAATTTAGGAGTGACGGTGACAACATACGATCGGTTCAAGAACCTATTCTTAAAAAAGTTCTACCCTTTGATAAGATCAATCGGATGAGGACACACATCACCAGTTTCTCCCAGATGCCTAATGAACCACTATGTGATGGATGGGAAAGATTTAAAGATTTACTACAAAAGTGTCAGTGCCATGATCTAGATGCCAACATCTTGGTTCAGTCACTCTATTTCGGTCTCAACTACGAGACATAAGGATTAGTGAGCATTGCCTGCGGAGGCAACAACACATTACGATGTGTAGAAATCGTCTGGAAAGTATTGGAGCAAATGGCAGAGACAAGTCGCTCACGGATTGCCAACAGGGTGTGTACTGATTCCCTCAACACACTTCAATCTAAAGGAGGAAAGCAGACTATTGTAGAAATAGCTGAAGATTTGATTCCAAACATGAGCATAATCGCTGATAAGTTAGTGGTTGTGGATCAGATTCACACGAGGATGAACGACATCGACAACAACATCTCCTAGTTTCCAAAGCAAATGGAGGAGCTGACTGAGAAGGTATCCAAAATCGCGACAACAACTGCGACTACATCCGCTATTCCCATTTATCGAGTACATCACATCTAGGATTAGCCTGGGTCAGGACAACAACAACAATGGGCTGAGGAACAATCCTATGCTCAACCTTTCCAGCAGTCAGCCTTACCAGCTGAGATCATCGAAGTAGTACCACCTCCAGTATTTGAGGTGGACGACATTTAGTATAGTGAAGACCTTACCCAGTAGGGTAATACGGGGGACCGTCCTTTTTATCAACATCCCCCAACTTTCAATAACGCTACATTTCCACCTGCCCCACATTATAGTCAGAATACTGCCCCGTCCCAACATTAGAAACAACAACATACGTACAACCGTCAAAACCAATACAAGCAGGCACCCCAGCAATATCAGCGGCATTAGTAGGCCCCACAAGGGCAGTCTTCAAAGTAACCATCTCAGCCATCCAACTCTTAGATAGACACTGTAGATATCAAATAGTAGATGCTCGAGGAGATTCGCTATTTTTGAAATGAATTGCAAGATCTATGGATTGATCTTAATCGCTTGTCCCATTGGAGAGATGAACAAACAACCCCTGCTACAGCTATTTCCGCCCAAGTTCAAGCTAACCCTAATAGCTTGAACAAATCTCAATCCTTTCAACAATGTTGCAAGGTATACTACACAGACACACCCATATTTGAACATGAGATCCTTTCGTTTGACAATATCGATGCTTTGTCACTTAGGAGTGGAAGGACCGTGATCGTGCCTGACCAGGCAAGGGAAATCGATCAAGAAGGCTCGGGAAATCAATTGAAGGATACTTCCGAAGGTGAAGAAGAAGGAAATCTGAATTCAATGCCATTGAGGATTCCAACGCATAGGAAGGGTAAAGCACCCATGGAGTCTACAGAGGACCTTGCACCTCCAGTTGCGGCTAATATACCTTTGTCATCTTTTCAGCAACATGATGTAGACAATTTTGATTATTATCAATAGAAAAATAAAGATGATTGTAATAAGAACTCCACTTCTAATAAAGATGCTCTTATTTATGATTCGGGTTCTTTATCTCATGTCTTGACTGCTTCCATTCCTTTCCCCCATGCTTTTATGGGAGGAAAATGCAAACCAAAGAAAATCATTCGAGGTGACCCTGAAATGGCAGGATTTTATTAATAAAATATTATAGTCAAGATGCCATTTGATCAATATATGGATAGCAATCCTGCATTCCAGAAATACTTGAAGATGAAATGCACTCCTACCTGGACTCACAGGAAGAACAAATATCAATTCGTGGAAACTCATATCTTAACTATGGCAACAACCAAATTTGTCAAAAATCAGCATCTACCAAGGAAAAAGAGGGACTTGGGTGCTCACTATGTGGAGAGTCGCATCGGCAATATTACGCTTGCACGCACACTCCTAGATAATGGTTCTTCAATCAATCTTCTGACCTTAGCCTTATACTACAAATTGGAGTTAGGACCTCTCAGAAAAGCATCATCTCTACTCTTGTTTGTTGATCGGTCAATGAAGAGACCTAAGGGAGAAGTGAAGAACATTGTTATCTGGTTGGAGGGAAAAATACAAAGTGGACTTCACTATTCTTGATATGGAACCCTCTAATCATTAAAAAGAATCTCATATTATTCTTAGACGACCATTTTTGAGAATCGGAGGAGCAGATTTTGACTATGGCATAGGAATGATGAAGTTCATATCCCGGATCGGTGAAGTAGACTTAAAGATGAAGTAAACAAAATGGCAATGTCTAGGCTCCGAATCTAGCACAGAGTACACAGAATCTTCAGCGGCAGAATGCAAAATAATTAGCACAATTGGACCTTGGAAACTGGTTCCAGAAGGACAAAGCGAGACCCTCTCATCGGAAGAAGAAACAGTGCACAGTGCAGTTTGCCAGGTTTTGCCAGATTTACTGAGACACACAGATGCCTATACCCTTGATGACATAAAGATCCACCTGGCTCTGTCTCTTCCATCTTCTTCAGAAGTCAAGGGACATAGATGACGAGGCGGATGCAGCTTTGACTGAATTAATGCACTACTTTTGCAATCTGACTCATCGTGCATCAGAATTGGTAGCCAACACATCACAGATTGATCCACAATCAGCCAACACAGAGCTGAACTCAAACGCCATTCAACCATACCTAATTGATGACTCAGATTTATCTAAGCTGAAACCACTTCCACCTACACTCAAATACACATTTCTTGAGGGAGATGATGAATCCCATATTCATCACACTAAGTCTCATTAATTAAGCTCAAATACCTCAAAATCATTGGCATTTCTTTATTTATCCAGCATAATTAACATTCATGCATGTTTTGATATTACATTTTATCCATTCTTTATGCACAAAACAAGAAGCCAAAAATCCCAGATAAAATTGACTTGTAAATAGCCTAACTTCTCTGATTTTTAACTAATTCATGCTAACTCCGAATAACCCAAAACCACCTCCACTGTGTACATATCACTAACAAGAATAAATGAAAAATATAAAAAAAATCACTAACCCAAATAAGTGGACCAAAAACCCAAACCCTAATTCTAGGATTTCCGGACTAAAACCCTCATATCTTCCTCATCTAGTGTCTGTATTAATCTACTCACTTTTGAACAAATGTACATTCAATTACCTTCAAAACAAGACCAAGTTCAAGTGATTTGGAGCTCGTATGTGAAAGTTGGGTTTTGGGCCTCTTTTATACATTTTGTATTTTAGCTGATTTTGACCAATTATTTTATGTATATAATTAACCTATTTTAGTCTATTTCTTTTTTATTTGTCTTCTTTGATGAAAGTTTTATTAAAATGCACAAAAATCCAAATCCAAATTGAGCTTGAAATCAAAGAAACAAATTGAGTCCAAGTTTTCACTAACTGTTTGTACAAAATTGGTCTTTTTCATGTCTTATTTTATTTCTTATTTTTCCTAATTAATAAAAATTCAAAAAATTAGATTAATGTGTAAATATTTATCTTTGATTTTATCATATTTTTTCTGGTTTAAAAATAATATAAAAATTATAAAACCCAAAAATCAAGGTATTCTATGTACATGGGATACCCCAAAAATATCACTTTGTGCCAATGATCGATTTTAGTTTTGATGTCTTCATGAAAGTTGTAGATCTCATAGAGACGAGCAATTTTTGGGAAGAAACTATTTTTATCCGAGGCCGTTTGTTATTTATTTTGGATTTTTTAAAGGTTTTATTTTCTGATTTTTGTGTTGCTGACACGTGACAGCTCCTGGAGCCGCCACGTGTCACCCATTTTTGT
Organism: Ottelia alismoides; assembly: GCA_037367405.1. Lineage (NCBI taxonomy): Eukaryota > Viridiplantae > Streptophyta > Magnoliopsida > Alismatales > Hydrocharitaceae > Ottelia > Ottelia alismoides. The sequence goes on from JAZKJV010006501.1 coordinate 666,247, forward strand.
ATGTATTTTTAATTCGTTTTTATAAAAAAAATTAAAAAAATTTGAAAGCCTTGCACGTGCATCGCACGTGCCTCCCAGGCACGCGCCAAGCATGTGCCCTACCCCCTCCACTTCCGCTGCCACGTATCGTCATCTAGGCCGTCTGTTCTAGGTCGATCAGGCGGCCCATGGCCATCTTCTCCATCGCCCCACTTTCCCAATTCGCCTCGGCCGCTGATCCCCGTGATTTTCGCCGCCATCTCCGCCGGCTGCCTTCCATCTTCGCGCCATCACTATTCTCCAAATCATCCCCGATCTCACAAATCTCGTTCGTATCTCATTAATTGTCGATCGAATCTTTGTCAAATCCATGAAATCCCGCCAAAGCCTTCCATCTCCAGCAGCCTCTTCATCCTATAACAAGCTCCGCCGCCCCGACCACGCACTCCATCCGTCGAGCCGCTCCTCCATTCAATCGCCGGGGTGACAGACCGGCGAGCTTCTACGCCGGTGATCCGAGGCGCTAACCACCCCTCGTTGCAGCGCCGCTATAGGCCCTCTTCCCCAGCTCCGGTCGCTTCGGCCATCGAGCCATTGCTGAAAATCGCTGACTTCGTCTCCAACGTCGCAAACCACTTCTCCGTATTTATCGTCATCAACAACACGTCAACCCCCAAGCCATCGCCTCAGACTACCGACGCTCACCATCACCGACAACCTCTGCTGCCAAAGCTTCATTGCTCTGCCGCCACAACTCCAGGCCATAAGTGGAAGCTTCGCCAGCCCCGCCGCAAGGTCTCTCGCCTCCCTTGCTGAAGGACACCCACCGGCCTTCGCTGCAGGAGGAAGAGCCCTCCTCTGCCTCTCCACAACCGCCTTGGTCGTGTGTCGGCCTGAGGTCAGCCAACGCCGCTCCGCCCCAGCCCTCACCTCCATAGCATCGGCCATCGCCTGGCCTCACGCCCCCCTTCCGCCTTGGTCGGCCTCCCTCCGCCTCAACAGCACCGCCAGCAGCCGGGCGTCAGGCCTGAGGCCCCCCGCATGTGCTCCGCACGTGCGTGGGGGAATGTCATGACGACGTCAGCTCAAGGGGTCACGTGCTGCACACGTGACTCGTGTGGGTAAATTACAACATTGCCCCGGATCTTATTCTTATTTGTATTAAAGTCCAGAACTCCAGGGTTACGTGCTTGGCACGTGACCTCTGGCAAAATTGTAGCAGACCCCCCCCCTCGTCTTTATCGATAATTACATCTAGGCTCCCTTTTGCATTTTCATAATTGTTACAATTATTTCAGTTATACCCATGTATTCTTATACTATTCTGAACCTTTACATTAAATTATTTAATTATCCAAAAATAGCATTTTGTTTGTCAATTAATTTTCTACGATTTGATATATTGTGGATATTTTTTGTGATTAATGGTTAATTAATAATTAACTGTTCTGTGGAAAATTGCATACTTTGCCCAGTTTGTGCTTTAATTTTCTTAATTGATTTACCATTGCTCTAAGAAATCCCGAAAAATCACAGATTGTAGAGTTAATTTGCCCAAAAAGAATTGCATTTGCATGCATAGTTTTCCATGGAAAAATCATTTTGCATATTTCAGTGTTTGATTTTTAATAGGTACTAAATCTCGTATTTTTGAGGTTTAGGATTTTTCTGAGATCCATCACCTAGTGGTAGACCTAAGATAGTTTTATCCCTAGAAAATAATTAGGTTTAATATTTATTATAATTAAATATTGAAGCTCACTCTGTTTGCATTTAAAAATTCATAAAAAAATTCAACTGGCATCCAAAAATTCCAAAAATATTACAGTGCATTCATTTCATCATATTTTCATCATGGCCAAGTTTCATATTTTTCAGATATTGTTTGATTGACATTTATATTTTAGTCCCTAAAATTGGCCAAAATTGCATTGTGCATCCTTTTTTGCAATAAAAATTACAAAAAAAAGACCACCTCGAAAACCGTGCATGAACTTTGATAGACATAATTCTAGGGTTGTTCCTTTACCTCCTTGTGTATGACCTTGGGACTTGCCAAAGTAAAATAAATATAAAACCGCATTGATTGGAAATTAATTAAACTTTTGTATGGTTATTTCTTGACTGATTCTGATTGTCACCTACAACGAAACGACAAATTATATTTTTAACGCATAACAATTCACGATACACGATACATTAGTAAACAACGCAATTTTTGACTCATCAGATGACGTCGTTGCCGGGTAGGCAAACAGCTTAGTTTTTTTGTCTTAAAAAATTTTGTTTGGTTTTCCATATTCGGTTAGTCTGACCCCCGAATTTTTCATTGTAAAATTCCATTTTTTTCCTACATTTATTTTCAGCATTTATTTTTCTTATTTTATTTTTGATTTATTTTTGAGTCACTCTCTTATACCATCTCTCCTATTTTCTTGCGAGGTACTCGACGTACGTGGAGCAGTTTTTCAAGAACCGACGCATCTTCACCGACTTCCGAAAAAGCCGCAAGTAATTTAAGATCGACTCAAGTCATGAGAGAGAGTAGAGTCTACGATTTTATTTTCTGCAATTTATAATTTCTGTAATGAATTGCTTATTTAAAGCGGTGTCCACTTGGACTCTCGCGTGTGTAAAAAAGACCTTGAACTTTCTTCTGTGGTGTGTCATGGCATGTTTCACTCTCCGGTGAGGGTGGGTCCCGACTTGAGTGGCGATTAGGATAGACCTGCACATACGGCTCTTAGAGCATTTAAATTTTTTATTGTGCTCGTCGCACATTAGATCGTTCAATTTAGCCAAATTCAACTCAATTCTTCCCCGCTAATAGAACTTTCTGCTAGGTGCGGTTTTTCATCGGCTTGCATTCATCTAGATTAAATTTTCAATTCTTGTATTGCATCCCACATGGAGATTGCGAGGAATCACTGTAAGTCTTCTAACTGAGCATACATCATTATTTTCACGTGCATTGGCTTTTCCCGAATTTCTCCCTCTTGTTTTATCACATAAATTTTAAAGGAAATTGGGACTGGACGGTAGACGTGTATTTGTGCTCACTTAAATCTTCAGTGATCACCTAATTAAAATTGGGACTGTTAAATATAGTCGATTTCAAAATAGCCCATAAAATCAAGATTTTTTGCGGGAGATCAACCCCGACCTTGGATGTTTTCATTTTTCCGAGTGAGCAAGAGACAACACTTAAGGCTAGAGCCCAAACCCGGATTTTCATATTGACTAGTGGTTCTACCAAAAACGATTAGCTACTTCTCAGTGAGGATCTACGGGTAGTCGGTAAACGGTCCGGATTTCCTTAACAGAGTGGGTGGTTTAGAGGAAATTGCGTAAGGCTCCGTCCTCAAGTAACGGGTAGTCGTTCTACGGTTCGTACTTACTCCCATACTGACTAAAAGTAGGTGCAACTAGTCGTAAGAATTCGGGCCAGTCATTACGAGAATTCGGCACCTAACAGCTCGCTAAATTCTTTCCAAGATTATCTGATCACCAATTAAAATTGAAAAGACAATATCCAAACTCTTACGGCTTCATTGTTTGAGTTCGTGAACTTGGGGTTTGATTTATGTTTGCATTGGTGTGCGTGAACTGATTTTGAAGATCAAAATCCACACATTTGATAAAATTTCTTTTCACTATCCCGTGCAACCGCACTGAGATCAACCATTTCGAAAATCAAAAAGCCGCACAATTGTGCCATCTCTCTCATTTCTTGATTTGTCAACCAATAAACCTCATTTGAAAATCATGTCCAAGAACTCTCCAGATCCAGATCATGAAAATGAATTCATCTCAAACAAACCCAAACCGTCATTCATTTTAGCTCTTTTAAAAATGGCCAAACATTTATCCGAGAATCCATCAGAGCTATATTATGAAAATGAATTCGTATTTGTTAGACGCAAAACACCTCCTCCGACTTCCACAAGAGACTCTCAACCATTAATAGATCCATCACTCTCTACAAATCTGATCTACTCCATGAATAACAACCCTTTATATTTAGATCATACAAACCAACAATTGACTGAGGTCTCCAGTTCTTCATATATCAATCCACTCTATTTCGATCATACAATTCATCCTTCATATTCAGTAAATGTCAATCCATCATTCATGGGATATTATAGCCACATGATCGAATTTAGAAATTCTTCACATCTCCCATCTACCCTACCCTTTAACACAAATGATCAACCTTCATCTTGGATTGACTATGACAACCCCATCTTCAGACATGAGACTCATACAGAGGAGTGGACTGACAACATAAAAACACATAATCCCTGCCTGTTGACTTCACAATATCAAGATCCGACCAATCATGATCAAAGGATTGAACTCTACTCAGACCAACTCCATAGGCCTGGATCACATGAGCAGCCTCCTTCCATATATTTTGAGGAGAAATTTTCTGAAAATAACGATCATATATTGGATATTTCAAGAGACTCTTCTCCTAGCACATACAGGAAAATGGAAGACAAAATTATTGAACCTCAAATACAAAAACACACCCTGATTGCTCCCATGATTGGTCATGAAAAGATTTTAGAGGATGATATTTTGAGGATAAGAAATTTTATTTAATGGAGGATAGATTTCGAAAGTTTACCGATCGATTAATCTCAATCTCTGGTGGCTCAGACATAAAAATGAATGAGGAAAAGATTGAATCTAATGTTGAAAATTTTGAGGATATTCAAGAACCTAGGGACGATTCTTACAGCGACTGCATATTATTCCCCTAGAAATGACTATGCTTCTGACTATTACTCTGAACATCAAAGCATGTTCATCTGAGGAACACACCACATCACCACACCACACAAAAAATACCAAAAAATGGAATATTAAAAAATACCCAAAAAATCGAAAATCCAGAAAATTACATAAAACTGAAGAAGATCTGAAGAATTTGGATCCTGCTTTACGGGAAGCAATGGAAAAAAGATTGATGTTTGAACTTCCCTTTATAAAGGACATTGAACACTTCTCTGACCTTAAAGGATTTGTAATGAATAAATTAATGATTAAAAAGTCGGGCAGGATAAGAACAAAGACTGAAAGACATATCTTGTCAATGGCCTCCTCCTTGGTGTTGAGGAGTGATTGACCCGAGAATCACAGGGGTCTAAATGTCTCATACAAGGCGGAGACAAAGTCGTTGCGGCGACCGTCGATAATTCCCGGCTAAATCAACAATTAACCCACAATAACAATCAAACAATGAGAAGCAAATGTGGAGTTAAAATTTATTATAAGTCTACAATAAATGTGTATAGTGCAAGTATGTGTAGAGTGTCGAACTCAAAGAGCAAGCAAGATACAACAGGGCAAAATGCTTCAAAAAAATGTGATAGTGTGATCGATTGCCTACAAACATGCAAATTTTTGTGGGTTTTAAATTTTTTGTATATTTTGATTTTTAATTTTCTGATTTTATATTTTCTTTTTATATTTTATATTTTTTCTTTTCTTTTTCTTTAAAAGATAAAATAAAGTATTTATACAATAGAAGAAAAAGAAAGATAAGGTATTTATAAAAAGGGGTAAAAATAAGGAAAAATTAGGAAATAAAGTATTTTTGGGCTTTTTATAATTTTCTATTATTTTTGTGATTTTTCTATATTTTTCCTAATTTTTTTGGTATTTTTAAAGTCAAAAATACTAGAAATAGTGAAGGAAATAAGAGGCTGAAACTAATTTGAGGAAGAAAAATATCAAACAAATTCCAAAATTCCTCAAATAAATTTTAAAACAAAGATATAAAACAAAGAAAATTCAGAGAACAAAATTAAATTTTTAGGATTTTTGTAGAATCTTTAAGATTTTTATGAAGATTTTTAGAGTTTTATAATTTTTATGGGTTTTCTTTTGTATTTTTTATTATTTTTGGAGTGAAGTTAAAAGACATTAAAAGACACCAAAGGTATTTTTTGGAATTTTTAAAGGGGTTTACTATTTTTTTGGTATTTTCTAATGCAAATAGTAGCAAACAGCATATTTTTGATTTTTTATAAATATGAAAATGCAATAAAAATACAAAACAAAAATATGGCGTGGAAGAGCAACTAAGCAGGAGCTTAACTTGATTTTTTGGTAATTTTTAGAATTTTTAGACACATGAAATAAATAGAAGCAACACAAAGAAAATACACTGCTGGTAGGGGTATAAATGTAAATAACCAGAAGTCCAGGGGCTAAAGTGTAATTTTACACAAAATTTATAACTGATAAACTAATTTCCAGGACCAATCACAAATAACCAGACCCGCAAGAGTATGCCTACAAAAATACCAACCCCGCACGTGACTGGCACACACCTAGCAAGGATCTATGTATAATTATCAAAAACCTGGGGGGCTGTGCTTACAATTTTTCCAAAAATAATACACTTAATTAAAAAGTTCCTGGACTAAAATGAAATACAAAAAACCTCAGGGAGTCCTTTGTAAAATTCCCACCACCCCACGTGCACAGGTCACGTGAGGTGACGTGGATTGGACCTAAATGCAAATATGAAAAGTCAGGGAGTCTGAATGCAAATATTACAAAAGTTTTACACTACAGATGAAAGTTTTAATATTAATAATTAAATAGACAAAATGGCGAGGGGTTCGATGCAAAATACCCAATGCCTGACGCATCCAACGGCGGGGGTGCATCCACTTGCCACGTATCGGCTCCAAAGCACCCGATGACGGTTCGCAAACAGATGACCACGATTAGATCTCCCCTGAAGATCTGACGGTGGAAGCGCGGGAAGATCGGATGGTTGCTATGTGAACTGGAGCTCCGCCTCGATCCGACGGTGCTGGGCGGCGGAGCAAGAACATGGAAGCAACGCCGGCGAGGCGAGCTTCCCCGAGCTCTAGCTCCATCCTCCGGTGGTCTTTGGGCTCCAAAAATGGTCTGCGAGCTCCTGGGGGCTTACTCTAGGTCCTGGTGGCTCCAAAATGCTCCGGCGGTGGCCGGAGCTAGCTGGGGAAGACGGCGGAGCTGGAGGGCTTCACGACCTCCGGTGAGGGTCAAAACGAGCTCCAGGCTCTCGATCAGTTCCAAGTACCTTCAAATGAGAATGAGAGGGTCCAGGGCAAAATGCCTGGACCTCGCGGAGGCGAAATGGATAGTGGAGCGGCGCGAAGGGTACTCAGCCGGAGCTAACCTCTGGCGAGGGTGTCCGTTTGAGTGCTAGGATGGTTGAATCGTGAAGATGATCGGGGGGATATGATCCTAAAGCTACGGGCGATGAAATGCGCAAGAAAAATGGAAGAAAAGGGAGGACCTCGAAGGGGTTATACCTGAGGTGGGGGGTACCTCGATGTCGGAGTTGGCGGAGGTGGTGGAGCCGCTTCAAGGCCTCCTCGACTCCCCCGACGCTACGGCTGCGGAGCTGTCACGTCCAGCTATTCGGGCAACGCTAAAGGGAGGAGGTTAGCTAGACAAGAAGGGTTCAAATTTTGAATGTCGAGGCACAACATAAGGGGTTGACGGCCGAGCTCCATAGGATGAATGATCCATTCCCCGAAAAAACGAAGGGACGTGAAAGAGGGTTGATCGAGGAGCAAAAGTCCAGAAGAGAGTTGCGCGAAACAGCGCAAGGAACGGGCTAGAAAATTCGACAAAGATTAGTGAAACTCGAGGTCTGACAGGGGAACAGGCAGCGAGGGTAGCCAGACGGTCGGCGGGTCAACGTGGACTAGCACCTGGTTGGTCCACGCTGACCAACCAGGATAAACCCTGCAAAGATTACTTCAAAAATCATTTAAGAATAGCAAATGAATTTATTATTATTAGAGTCTAAAATAAAAAATATTTGTTATTTTCTAAGGTATTTTAATATGATTTTTAATTATTTTTATGATGTGTAAAAATAAAAGTTACCTTTGTAGGCATGTATAGGTATACATATCTATATATTTTAACATTTTATTTTTATTTTGTATAGTTAATTTATTTATTTTTGTCGATTATTTTATAAATTTATAAATTATTTTTATTCACTTAAATATATTTTTATCTTATTTATCGGAGGTATTTCGTACACTTAATAAAATATAAGTATTACTTGTATAGGTATGTGTATTGGTATTATACCTATGTATCATATACATGTATTTTATTTTTGTATTTTCTTTAATGTTTTATTCTGATTTTAATGTACACATATATTATAACTAATATCTATAAAATTATAAAATTATGAAATTATGAAAATAATGAATAAATAATAAAATGAATATTTTAATCTATACAAGTATACAATAAGGGTCCAAAACTCAACTTTCAAACCGTAGCTCAGCAAAATGCGAAACCACTGCCATTAAATAGCTTATTTAAAATTACATACAATTAAAGTGATTTTGCTAGATTTTGAGTTTTTATTTGAGAGATACGGGTTTGGGAAGTTGGGATTCTGGATTTTTATTCAGATCATATCTTTTTATCTGTACAGTATTTTTTAGTGAAATGAATTTTGTATTGTTCTTTATTTGATTATCTACAACTTTCATGTACAAAGTTTTTTGATTTGAGGTATAAAAAGTGAAACTAAAAATAGGTCCCAAAATGAATAAAGAATGAATAAAATCTTTATTGTATTTTGGCCCTTATCTCCCCCTACTTTATTCCTTGTCGACCTATTCATCTAGATGCCTAGGTCTCGAGGTTTCGGGTCATAAAATATTTACAATATTTTATTCTTTTTCTTTTCTTTTCTTTATTCTATAATTTTAGATTTAAAAACTGTATTTTATACACTATTTACACACACAAGCATGGATGCTAATATGCTGGAATTAAGGGTATTTACATGTATTTGCCATGGTTTTTGAGGCCAAAATGAAAGAATAAAGATGATGAAATGTGGATTCATCAAGGAGAAAAACCAAGAGCTGCATAGTGAAGTGGTTACCCAGATTTGACTGTGTAATCAAGGACACAATTTTCACCCATGCTCGAGTTGATGACGATTCACCGATCAATATCCTCCGGACCTCTGTATTTCATGAACTCAAACTCGAACCAATCAGGAAAATACAAGAGATTGTTCAATTGGCTGATCGATCAATAAAGTGATCGAGAGGAATCATTTCTGTCATCATGACTTTCCAAGGTGCTCCGCTCAAAGTGGAATTCACGATCATTGATATTGGGCATCAAGGAGAATTCCCTCAGTCACCAATTATTCTCGGAAAGCCATTCTTGTCATTGGCTAAGGCAATTATTGATTGTGAGTCTCGAGAAATCAATTTTATAGCATTGAAAGCACTTCAATCTCAACGAGTCTTTGAGGAACCACGATTTTCTGAGGCAACCCACGAAGTCCCCGACAACCGTAACCATGAAGCAGCAGAAGAGCCCTACCCCACTACGACACCTGAGATAGTGGTTGTTGATGAGACTATTGGTTTAGAGACTCTCCCCCTCCTCTCACCATGGAGAATAAAGTACACGAATCATATGATCCGGAGACTTATGCATGGTCACACCGTGGGTAAACCTATTCTGAATACCTTGATCACATCAACTCGACACAGGAATGCTCCAACATCAAATTAATTGAGAACAAACATGCAGAGACTCTCCCCAGTATTTCAATTCCCGCAGATCTCAAAATAGACAAATGTTTCTATTATGATCTTGAGACATATGCAAGGTCGCACCTTGGGGAAACCTACTCTGAATATCTTGACCAAATCATCCCAAATCGAGAGTGCACCAACATTCAGAAGACTAAGAACAAACACACAGGATGAACACTGACCAAGGAGAAGAATTCCAATGGTTATTCATCTGGATACTCAAGTGAACTGACACCTTCACGAAACAAGAAAAAGAAAGTCACCTTTGACCATCCGGAAGAGGCATCATCTGATGATCCCTCCTCAGGTCCGGAAAAGGTAATCTACATGAGTGAAGTCTGTTCGGCAAAACCACATCTTCGCAAAGATCCAAAACTTCAATTCCTGTTGGACGACTCCCGTTCCTCACTATTATTCATCAAAAGCGGACGCTCATGCTCTCATCAAATACACTAGAATTATTTCTTATGAGCTGACTAAGACCGGTGCTTCTGAGTATTCATTTGAGGACAAACCGCTTGATCCCAAGAAGAAACGAATTCTGAGAAAACAACTGAAGAAACAAAAAGACCAGAACATTTGGAGTATGTCCACTTTCAAATACTATTTCTCTCAGGATAATTCAGATGATGGTTATCTTTCATCTGACTCACACGCTTCATCTGATATCCATCATGATTTTTCTGAGGATAACACTGATAATAGCTGGGAATCACATGCTTCATCTCCTTCCCGTCATTACGATCTCCCGCCGCAGGCTCACAAAAAGATCGGCCGAAAACCACCTTAATCATCGGCTACCCACCCTCCCTCCCGACCACATCGGTCTCCCTGTATAGCTTCTTCCTCTACTTAGGCCAATGCCTAAGTACAGGGGGACTGATGCCATCTGTACATACCATTTTCCCCATCTCACGATCACATCATTTCCACCCTTCTTCCATACTTAGGCTGACCAGAGCCTAAGTATAGGGGGAACTGATGCCCATCTGTATATACTCTCCTCATTCACATATCCCGACCATATTATTTTTTCGCACTTCTTCTATACTTAGATTGTTCACAACCTAAGTGTAGGGGGCGTTCCGATCCATCTTTTTCCTTTTTACTCTCTTACACTTAGCTCGAGCTATGTCTTCTTTACGCTTCTTGTGATCTGAGGACACAGCACTCACTACGTATAGGGGGTCTGTATATATACTGTGTATATATTTTACCCATATCTCATACTTTCGCGTAAGTCTATATGTATTTACAGGGTGGGTGATTATCTTGAAAAAAACAAAAAAAAAGAAAAAGAGTTTTTACTACTAACACTGACTGTGTCCTACCCAAACTTTTTGAAAAAAATGGCTTCTTATTTATTTTTGCATTAAAAAAACAAAAAAACAAGAATCCCTTGCATAAATAATAAAAAAAATCACAAAAAAATGTGTCTGCATTACACGCACATGCACTTCATCCAAGCATTTAATTCATTTGCATCTGTGAAAAGTCCTTGGGTTCTGAACCGAGCTATGAGCAGATACCGAGAATGGTCTGGACTTGACCTTAATCCACCTAATTTTCAGAGGAACATCACCGAGAAATAGGATTTTAGAAACTTCAGGTCTTTGACTTCATTCTTTGAGTTCCAAATGATAATGTACAACATTTGACTCTTAGTGTCTAACCTGGTCTGTTCATTCTGGGTACGAATCTGGAATAGGGAATTAATTTGTACTCTCGCACTATGCACTTAGCTGAACTCAGATAGGATGTGGGAAGACTATGTGAGTTTCTTTTCTGGTAATGTGGAAATCTAAAGACTAGAGTACGGGTTGAAATAAAGCTTCGGAAAAGGGATGGACGGCTGGGCACAATATTTTCTAAGACCCCAAAAACTGTACGGAAACAAAAATATTCTATATCCGTAGTGGAACAACAAGATCCAAGCAGAACCACCAAAAATCAAAATACAAAGAAGCCACTACAAAATAAATATCTGACCAAAAAGGTCCAAGCTTCAAGAAAACCTGTAGATCTTGGTGGAGCCTCGGCTACACTGGCCAGCTTCACAAGGAGAGGTGACTACACTGGCCACCCTCCAGTTCTTTTCTCCTTCTTCTAACTTCTCGCCCAATTCGATTGTGAACACAGTGCGACAGACCTTAGAAGGAAATACCTGACTCCCCAAGGACGAGTTACTGGAGAGGAGGTTTGCATGGTTGTCCGGCATTCGGGCTGGGAAGAGCTAAAACCTTTCACACACATGAGTTGATTGTTAAATGTTCATAAGGTATGTTTTGGGAAGAGGATTGATCTAAGATGACTTCTGAGCTGAAACTGTGACAATGATGTGTAGAACTTGAAGGCTGTTGATTTTAAAATTCTAAGTCTCACAGAAGTTTCGCCATACTGATAATCCAAAGGTAGAGTTTAATTTCATTTTCACCTTTAGATCATGAGACGCGTGCTCCTTGCAATCCATGTTGTTGATCCAAGCGACGAATCTCTTGATCTCGTCACACGAGATCCGATGTCTTCTTCACGAGCGAGGTACACCGAAGGAGACGGAGATCCACGAGCAAACAATCCGATAGCATAACGGTGATGCTACGATGATGGTGACTCTCTCTAGGGCTACATGGTGGACGGCCACAATGAGAGAGAGAGAGAGAGAATTGGCATGTAGAGAGAGAGGGAGAGAGTTTAATTCCTCTTGGAATTATGTGTGTGGTCTGAAAGGCAAGGTCTACCCTTCCTTTTATACTAGTTGGATGTATATGAATCTCAATCCATGTGCCCTCTTAATCCAACTGTTTAGATTAATAGGTTATTAATAAATGGTCATGATTTGTTGCTACAAATTTGCAACAACAAATTTGATTAAAATAAATTAATTATACCCTTTATCAAGATACCATTATTTCATTTTAATGTCAATTATAATAAATAGATAATAAGGAAGGCAACCACCACCCTAAAAAGAGGGTGCCCTCCCCTGACTTTGTCAAGGTGGACGACTACCTTATTGGTGGTTTTGTCTTCCTTAATATATATTTATTATATACGATGAAATGCAACAATTATTATTGCATTTATCTTCACAAAAATAATTCCAAATTAAATTTGTGAAAACATCAATCATGGCATTGATAAATATGAATCATATTGATATACCCAACATAATATGTAAATTAGATTCATAATTAATTGTTTATTGTGAATCCAATTCACAACAACATATAATTTGTAATTCTATTTATAATTAAATCTCTCCATCATATTATAAATCATATTTATAATATCCACGATTATTGTGGATAGTGATATCCACATTAATCATATCCTTAATAATTAAATCGTATTTAGTCATCTTGGATCTCTATTCTCATATGATCAAATAACATGAATCACATTCGCATTATTCACATATTTGATAATTAAATCATATTTCATCATCTTAGATGACTCTCCTTATAATATGAATCAAATCCATATTATTCATGATAATTAAATCACATTTAATTATCAATATCTCAATGCTTAGATACATAATATCAACAATGGAATTATTCATGAACCCTTTAAAGAATAATGCGCTTTTTCTGCGGATACTTGGAGATAAGACAGGGCGATTGTATTGTTCCACGTATGATATTGAGATCAATCTCAAATGCATATCTTGCAAACTCTCATAGATGCTTTATTAAATCAAGAACATAAATCTAATCTTCCCATTGCATCTAAATCACATTCAAATCAATGTCCAATATTTGGACCAAGATCGGATCACTTCTCTACTGAGAGGAGTCACTAAAATCCAGACCTGTTTCATCACTCCCTTGGAATGGAAGCATCATGGTCATAAAATCATTTATGATCACACCACCCTCAGTTATTCCTAATACTTGTACATCCTGCATGATGGAATACCAAGAATAAACCCAAAATATTAGATTAATTTTTCACTGTCTACTTCAATGTCTTATCATTAAGTTTCTCATTCGATCGTTGGGAGTCGGTATCGATCATATACTTTCCAAAAGCATATATCATGCCTAGGTGTTGATCATATACTTCCCAAAAGCACATATCAAACCCTACAAATCCAATCAAGCTTCCAAAGAGAGACGATCGTGCAGTGAATTCGATTCTTCTCAATATCTCATGAGTGAGCTCATGTCTTCCGGTTCAGTAAATGAACTTGTATGATCCATTTGAAAGATCATATTACTCATATGCTCTTGTATGCACACCAGCGCGTCGGTGTATAGACCTTGGTTAGGTCATCAACCTATTAGTCTGCCAAATGTACATACTCAGACATATAGTAACACATCTGTCTCCAGTCAGAAGATACATGCCTATATAATGACAGTATACGACATAAGTCTTTGATTATCTATATCTCGTTAAGTTAACTCTTTTACCTACTTATCTAACACCTCTGAATCTCTATTCCTATGCAGAGGACCTACATCAAGAGGTCGATTAGATATCAGCCTTTAGAGAAGAATTGCCACCTTCCTCTCAGGCTGGAGATCTTCTCTTAATAATCATTTGATGGTGCTCGATGAGTACTCATTCTAACTCTTTAGATATTCATTCAAACACTACCCTCTATGATTCAACAATTGAATCAACAACTGTATGATCATTAAGATGGCCATGGTACATAACCCTAGTTGTACTAAGGGACCTATTATGCAAATTAGCTATTCTTCATTTCAGATCAGCGAATGATATTTGCAATAACATTTATTGCATAATGCCTCGTTATGGGCTCGCATGTCCAACAATATCATAGCTATAGTAACTTATATAAAGTTACAAGTGTGAACCAAAGTTACTGGTTAAATTGTTTCTTTTATTTACAATTGATTCAAAGTTACTAATGGCAATAAGAAAGTGATTAATCCATGAATCATTAACTTTTCTTATGCATTTTGTCTTAAAACCCTTAACAAATGCATGTGAATATCCATTAATTCTCATTTCTTATAAAAAACATCATTCATGAATAATAATGCATTTTTATACATTAAAAACATGAAATAAATAAAAGAATAAAAATAAAGAAAATAAAGAAATGCATAATGTTATATATATATATATGCTGTACAGTATGTCTAAGAAATATAAATATAGATAAAGGTTATATTTATATAACCTAATTTCCGAGATCAAGTTAGCATGGATTGATCGATAAATAAATAAGCAGGGGGGTAAGGATGGAAGCAACAAAAATAATTAATTATGTATATAGATCATTATTCCTTATTTATATACTATTTATCAAAATTTCATTGATTTCTAATTAATTCTTTTGTATAAATTTTTCACTAAACTCTTTCATATGTATTCTAAAAATGTATTTAAAAATATAAAAATTATAAAAAAAATCCCAACTTATATATATGCCAAGAAATCAAACTTTCAAATTGTCATTTTCTCAACTTTCGAACTCATAACTTCTTCATACGAACTCCAATTTCACTCTACTCATTTTAAAGTTCATAAAATAATATTATCTAACTAATGAAGGTAATTTGCAAAAAAAGTTGATTTTGGGACCTAATGACAATTGGGTTTCTAAGCTATTTATTTTATTATATAAGTAATATTCATAGTATCATTAATTTTATAATTTTTAATTACTTTATTGATCCTTTAGATTGTCTATAAATTATTTCAAAATTTTTAAACACTTATTTAATTTTTTAAATAAATCAAAAACCTTAATTTATAGTTGAAATTGAAATGTGTAACATATATTAGTATTTATTTATATACCTAAATTAATTCAATAAAATTCATAAAAATTCATATACCTCCTATTTATTATAATAGTAATTAATAAAACATAAAAATAATATGTTATTTATTAAATTATTAAATTATAAATTAAGATATTATTTATTATGTATACTATATACTAATTTATTAATATTATATATACAATTCATAAAATGTAAATTATTTATAAAAATAAATTATACCATAATTTAGTTAAATTAATTGTTTACATTTTTTATTTTTATACCTAGTTACATGAGGTCATTTATTATTTATTTTGTAATTTATACTGAATTGCAATTTTTGGCCTATCAGGTACTGACACGTGTCAGCACCTGAGGCCTTCTCCTTCATCAAGAATCAATTCCTGGATGTTTCTACCAGCCATCCTTCCACCATTTTTATTGATTACCTTACACCACCAATACCTAATCGAACCTTTGATCCTATAGTCCTAACAACCAACAATCACGCCTACCCTAGAATTGGATCCAACACACCTTTGATTCACCTATATATTCACCTAAAGATCGACAATTCTAACCAACTCTTCTACACCAGAAAACAACCAGTCCGACCACCTCACTTCCTCGCTCCACTCTGGTTATCCAAGGTGGTGATAGTTCCTGGTTGAGCACCCACGTGGAAGAAGGCATATCGGAGGAGGTTTCAATGTGGTTACCCACCTTGAATCACCACCACCACGCGTGCGTCAACTCCAGTTGCCGACTGTCGAGCCATTATCTGTGGGGTCATAAACCCTACAAACTGCAAGTGAATATCATTCCTTTCCTTCGATTTTTCTCATTTTTCATGCCTAATTAGTCAATCTAATTATATCATTAGACCATCTTAGTCTCAATCTTTGATTCACCCATTCAAAATGATTTTGATTCAATCCAAATCAAGCCCCATTTTGTTCTGTAATAACATTTACAAGAACCCATTTTTTAAGCGTGTAACATCTTTAATTCTTGGTCGATTCATTACGAATCGAGAAATTAAATCATTACTTGCAGGTCCCTTTCAACATTTTGGAGCATCCATTCAACCCTTGGAGCATCTCCTTCATCGCAGATTTAACAATTGCAGCAGGGCTTTGACTTGGAGCTTTCAAGCCCTAATCGACTTGCACAGTTGTCACCTCCATCTTACTCGACCTCACCCCATCGCAGGAAAGCTCAGAGGGGATAGGTGATCCCCTCCTTGCCCTGCAAGACGTCATCGAGTCATTTATCAGCAATGCCATAGCCGGAGACGAAAGGAGTATCGCCACTCTAGCGATTTTGGGAAGAACATATCATGAATAGAAGAAGTACAGAACATTGACACGTGTCCCTAAGGTACGGATCATATTAATGCGCCATCATTTGATCTCAATCGCCCACTCACGAAATGGTGGAAATTTGCATAGTTTTCCCCGCAGCTTCTAGTAATTAATTCCTGCCTTTGGAAGACATTTTATTTACATTTAGGTCCCTAACCAAGGACTTAAGTGTGAGAGTTTCAGTAACTTTACCTGCAATTAGGTCCCTGATCAGGGACCTAATTGAAAGAAGAGTATTTTCTTTTCTTGTATTTTTTATTTATTATACATTGAACTTTGTGGGCACCTATTTTTGGACATTATTTTATCATATTATTTTTCTTCATTTTATTTTGCATCATATTTCAAGGATTTTCATTGCATTTCTTTTGGATTTTCTTCTTTGATTTTCGAATCTCCTTGATTTCTTTTTGTGATCTTTCTCGAGTCCTCTGCTCGAGCAATTCATCTACTACATAGTATCATTATACACTCTATTATTTTTACATACTATATTGTAGATAAATTATTTGAAAAATATCACTTTGAAATTTAAATAAAAATTTTGGAAAAATAAAAAACAAATAAAAAGATAAAAACTAAAATCAACAAAAAATAATTTTCTCATAGAAGAAAAGAAGATAGAAAATCACGAAAATATTTTCTCACTTGAAAAATCCGAGTGTGGTTTTCTATGTCCTTGAGTTCGACCCAGGAACACTAGCCTGGTTAAAAATATAGTGAAACACTAGAATTTAGGAGAGAAGCCGACTTGACTCATTTTCTCTCTATTTCTCTCTCTCCTAATTTTGGTGTTCCTTTGTTTGATTAGTCGGATTTTGTTTCAATGGTTTTCTACGACTGACATCTTTTTGACCCTGACAAAACCTGATTATCACAAAGTTACTAATGTATTCAGTATTACTAATATAAAGTGTTATTGTTTGCAATACAAAATTACTGATGCGTTCAGTATTACAGATATAAAGTGTTACTGATGGCAATATAAAAGTTACTGATGCGTTCAATATTACCGATGGAAATACAAAAGTTACTGAAGTTAATGGTCATTGGATTAAGATCAAGTAGCTAATAGAAGGGGCTCATCTTATCCCAAGACAGCGCATGGCCCATTGGATATTTTCCCGCTATATATGTATATATGTATATGATATATGATTTTTATCCAATGGGCCTCGTGCCCATTAGATATGAGATGAGCCCGGTTCATCTCCAGCAATTTCAGTAATAAAAATACAAGCTTCGTAAGTAATATCTATCCAAGCTTCAGTAATATATATCAAAGCTTCATTAAGTAATATTATACCTCGAATAACTTATATAAAATTACAAGTAAGTGTGAACCAAAGTTACTGATTAAATTACTTTCTTTACTTACAATTGATTCAAAGTTATGGTAATATGAAAGTTACTAATGCGTTTAGTATTACTGATATAAAGTGCTACTGATGGCACTATGAAAGTTACTTATGTGTTCAATATTACTTATATTAAATGTTACTTATGACAATATGAAAGTTACTGATGCATTCAGTTACTATTGGAAATACGAAAGTTATTGATCGTCGGATTAAGATCTAACGGCTGAGATTGGGGACCAGTCTCTAGTGGGCACGAGCCATTGGATAAGCCCTATATATATGGATAAAATTAGGTTACCCCTGGGGGAGCTAACTTGGCACTTCCTACTTCATTTTTCTCTTTTCTTTTAAAAAATACTTCTGTAGATTTTCTTAACTATATCCCTATATTATGTCGTTCAAGTTTCATGCGAAACAGAGACTCCTACAACCTCCATCCAGATGGGATCGATTTCAACAATTCTACGACCATTAAAAAATGAATGTTTAGATGGAGGCCGTAGGAGTCTCTGTTTCGCACGAAACTTGAATGACATAATATAGGGATATAGTTATGAAAATTCGCAGAAGCATTTGTAGAAATAAAAATAAAAAATGGAAAAATGAGGTGGGGGAGCCAAGTTAGCTCCCTCCAGATAAAAATGGCGATGCCCCCTGGGGGGATAAGGTCATTCATAATTTCTACTTGTATGTATTCTCTTCAATACATGTGCAAAAAACAAGACAAAAAAAGTATATTAGAAAAATGATATATTGAATTGATACATTGAAAAGGCAACAAAACAAGTCATTCATTTACATTGATACATATAAAATGCATCAAACACACCAAAAATCATCATCATTGAAATATGTCTCATACCCTTCCGCTTTTATCTTTATCATTACTTGGTATAAATGAATAAAAAGTTATTAAATAACATGATGTATAGCTTACTTTTAATATATGTTAGAAAATCTTACTCGAAGGAGATGCTTCAAGTCGGTATGAAGTCTCAACCACTTCATTCATATCAGTGAAAGTGTCATCACCTACATGTATATGTACAACATCATGTGAGTTATGCATATCATCATTACAATAAACTAAGAAAATTGAAAACAATTACTCCTTTGAATTATCCTTTCAATCAATCTTAGCTACATATAAATGCCTCCACCATATCAGAATTCAGCATGTTGTGGTATGCATCAACTACTCGACCTCCAATACTAAATGCATATTCAGATGCAAAAGTAGAAACTAGAACTCCAAGAATATCCTTAGTTATTTTCCCACGATAGGAAATCACCCGATATTATGTTTCCACTATCCTAAAATATCACATTTAAGTTCACTTGTCTCCTTCCATCTCAAACACTTCTCTTCCAAATACTTATCCAACTCAATTTTCAATGGTTGAGCATCTTCATCATCCATAAGATGATCAAATCTCTTCTTTTTTCTCCGGTGGATGTCTAGGAGGAGTAGATATGGCATGTGACACATTTGTTGGAGTCCCAACAGAAGCATATGTATGAAAAATATTGATAATAATGTCACAGAGTTCCTCTACTTTCCCATTGCATCGAATTGATACATGTCCTTGTAATAAAGGACAACTGCCTTCATTTTATAGCGAGGATCCAAAATAGAAGCAACTGCTAGCAATTGGTTGCACATCTCCCAGTATTTGTCGAATTTCTTTTTCTACGGTTGTCATTGAAACAATGAAGGTATCATTACTCTTTAACCATTCAGCAAAGAGTAACTGAATCTCACAGAATTCAACAAAAAAAGATTTCATGTGACATAATTTGAACCAGACAACAACTCTATGGTATCATAAAAATGTTTTAGGCACCCATCCAAAATTTTGATGTAGCCCCACTCATCATCACTTAATCCATGAATATAATTTACATCTTGAAATCAAAATATTTTGATTACATCCTTATACTCCAAAGCAGTTTAGATCATAAGTTAAGTGGAGTTTCGTCTCATGCAACAATCCAATGATAAAGATTTTTTTGGACCAAATTCAATCTATTTCGTAGTTTCCACAAAATTTGCCTCCATTAGAGGTGAACATGTAACATATTTGATGTTCAGTCGTACTTTCTCTATTGACTTAGAGATCATCTTCAAGCCATCCTGAACAAGATTAATAATATGTGATGCACAAAGACATGAAAAATAAGACCATTAGAAATTAATGAATCTCCCAACTGAGTTTAGATAAGCCTCAATGCAACGTCATTAACGTTATCATTATCAACTGTGACCGTGAATAATTTTTGATCTATGTTCCACTCAAACATGCGAGATAAAAATAGTTGCGAGATAAAAAATAGTTGCTAATATCTGAAATTGTGGAGCCATTCACATTAAAAAAATTGATGATTCTCTTTCGCAAGTTCCATGAATCATTAATGAAGTGAGCAGTAATGCAAAGATAGGACTTGTTTTGTGTTGACTCTGTCCATTTGTCCATTGTAAGTGAAATCCGAGAAGATAAGCACTTAAAGACATGATATAGCTTTTTCTTCTCATCATCAAATACTATCTTGCACATCTTCATCATTGTTATGCGAGATGGAATCTTGTGTTGGGGCGAAGAGATAAAGCATATGCTCGAAAAGCATAATGGCTTACCATATTAAAAGGATATTCATGAACAACAATTGCTTTAGCAAGGAGCACCCGACTCTTCTCATCATCAAAAGCATAATTCGTAATTACATTGCTTCCATTTGATTTTAACATTGAAAGAATTTGTTGTCGACCATACTCAATTCTATTTGGACAACATTTCGAGTGATTACTCAGATGGGTCGTTCCCATGCCTAGGGGTATCAACGGGTCGGGTTTGAGGCGGGTATCAATATTCCCAAACCCATACCATTTATAAAATCACTACCCATACCCGTCCATTTATTAAACGAGTAAATTCTATCGGATACCCATATACCCGACGGATACCCATGTACCCAAAGGTATCCACATATTTGACATAATAAAATTTTAAACTATTAATAAGTGTACATAAGATTCCATACATTTTTTAAGCCAATAAGATTCCATACATAGATTAAACAAAGGAAGATCATGTAATATTATGGTACACAGAGATGTGAAATGTGTAAGGATTATAAAAGTTCATATATATTAGGTGTTTAACTCTTTTGGGTTGATAATTTTTATTTATTGAAGATACAAAAATGTAGTTGAATGTGAATAAAATGGATATATAGGAGAAATTGAGTTGGATTTTCATATATGCAGCTCGATACCTATTAGATAAGAAGTAGATTTGATAATTTTCACCAAATACAACACACATATCTATATTTATATTTATTATCTATTCAGGTTTAGGGCGGGTTGGAGTTTAGATACCCACAAGGCAATCCCAAACACATACTCATACCTGCATGGGTAGTAGTAATTCCAATATCCAAAACCATCCAAAAATAAATGGGGCAGGTTTCGGGTCCTTAAATGGGGTGGGTTTGGGTCGAGTACCCAATGGAAATACCCAGATTGACATCCCTACCCATGCCCGAACCATGACGTAATTCTTTGGTGCACCTCTTGCATTTGACATACGCCATGCCGCGCTCGGATTGTTTTACCATCTATTGTCACTTGTTCATTTTTAAAAATTCTATCAAAGTCCAACCACACATCTGTTGTGAGTTTTTCAGTTTCTTAGTTTAGGATTTGTATCTTTTTTCACGACGTCATTACTTGAAATTTCAATGGATGGATCGGTGCTCATTGTATGAAGAATTATCAAATATCTACATAAAATATATATATCATCTACATGAGGTAACAAAGGAGATCACAATGTAAAAATGCGCAATTCTTATGACATTTATTCTTATGACGTTTATAAACCAAATAGACCTTTATGATGTTTATTATAATGGCTATATGTGGCATGAAATAGATATAAACCAAATCAATTGAGTATAACATCAGATAATTAAAAATTCATACTTAGTAGTTCGCCTATTCATACTCAATGCAAACATTTGACTGGATTCACGCAAGCAAGAACCGTCATGTAATTTCTTAACATTGCAATAGCTTTTTCCGAGAGAATGAACGGATCCACAATGGGAGAAATTAACATTAAACAATTAGCAGGAAGGAAATTTTATTCGTGCTATGTGGATGTGATATAACATATATATAAGTAGAAATCACTTCACAAGTAAGGAAGTTTCAGGAGATTGACAACAAGAGAAAAATAGGGGTTGTAGTTGTAGGGCTCGTTACCACATCTAGTGGGGAGGGTGTTATCAGCAACGGAGGAGGCGACGACGTGGCAATGGAGAGGAGGTGTGGTTGGTGACAAAGGAGGCGGCAGCGTGGCAATGGAGGAAGGTGGTGGTGTCGACGACAGAGGAGGCGGCAACGTGGCAATGGAGAGAAGACGGTGGTGTCAGCAGCGAGAGAGGCGGTGACGCAGAGAGGAGAGGAAGGAGTGGTGACGACACGATGGTGGCATGACTGGAAAGGCGAGAGAGGAGAGACGAAGAAGGGTGGTAGCAGGCGACTGGCGTGGGGGAGAAGGGGAGGGAACTAGGGATTTCGGTGTGGGGGGTGGGGAATCTCAAATCTTGCTGGGATTTGTTTTCCAAGTAGGTAATTTTAAATGAAACTCCTTAAGTTTATATTATCTTACTTATTACAATCCCTTAGTGCTAAGTTTAAGTGGGTTATATTATTAAGAGACCATCTAAGTTAATATTACTGTATATTTAACTTATTGAATTATAAAAAAAATGAATATTCGCATTCGTATCTATTTTAAAAAAACATACGCATATGTATTCATATTCGTAAAAGAGGAAACGGAGTCCGCTTTGTGAAGTAGGTAACCTTACCTATTTCACATCCATTTTTCGCAAATTTTTTTATTTTTTTGAAAAATACCACCGTGGATTTTCATTATTTATCCCTCTAATATGTCATTCAAATTTCGTCAGAAATAAAGACTCCTACGACCTCCATCCAGACAATCATTTTTTAACGGTCACAGATTTGTTTTATTTTACATGTCTTGGATGGAGGCCGTAAGAGTCTCGGTTTCTGACGAAATTTGAATGACATATTAGAGGGATATATTTATGAAAAGCCACGGTGGCATTTTTCAAAAAAATAAAAAATTGCGAAAAATTGATGTGAAGTAGGTAAGGTTACCTACTTCACAAAGTAGGCTTCCTTTCCACTTTGTAAAATATAGGATATTAAGTTCGTATTCGTATTCATTGGATGTTGATTTATAATATTCCTATTCGCATTCATATTCGTCAGAAATAAAAAAAACATCCATATACCCCATTTTACGACTGCGAATACGAACAAATGCGGATATTTGTATATGTTTTCATCCCTACCTCCAGGACAGCACACACCAGCAGCAGCAAATGCACGAAGATGCGTGTGAACCACAACTCTGATTACACCTCGTAGAACCAATTCAATCACCTCCGACAGACATCTCATATGTTGTATTCAGTCCGACGAAAAGAGGATTAGAGAAGCACTTGCAGGTTATGGACACATCTGCGAGTCAGCTGACATTTTCCTCCCTTTAACAAAATATGTGCAATGTACAGCATAAATCAGAGCAACAATGCTTAGATGCTGCGAAGAGCATGTACATGGGGATGTCACATCCCTTAAATCCGAGGCCACAGGCTGTCCAGCCCTCACTTATTCTCTCCGTAGAAGAGGAACAACAGTCCCCGACGGAAATCTCACCCGACGGCATCTCCTTGTCCTCCCCCACCCCAACATGTCCGTCCCTCTTATTGCAAGTTCAGTATTATTTGGTGTTAGAGCAGGTGTGGGGGAGGCCTTGATCTTCGTTGCAGCACTTGATCCACCTCTGGCCCTCCTACCACCCCTTGGCCGAGAAGTCCCATTTCTACCACCATTTCTTCTACTTGTACCTATCTCCCATGACTGACCAGAAGCCCTCATCAGCCCTCCAATTGTTTGGAGATCCTCGGTGGCCTCATGCCTCGACAGAGAAGCGAGGCAGGGCAGGATATCTTTCTGAAAATCCCTCTTCTGCCTTCTCTTCCGTGCTTGTCCTCGCTTTGGCTTGCCTACCAACAGTGAAGCAAAGCCGGCTTCATCGTCGTCCCTGTCTCTTTGAGTGGGTTGATCAACCCAGTGGTCCTCCGGCTTAGTCTCCTTGAGTTTCAGTGTCATGGACTCGAAGAAATCAATTCCATCAGAGTCAAAGTCTTCTATAACGTCACCATCTTCTGATGTACCATATATATTTCTTAAATTGCTGGCATTAGAGCAAACGACATTGGCAAACCAAACCAATGTCTCAGCAGAAGTGGCATTAAGCAAGAAGCTCCCAGTGGTATCCAAATTTCTGCATGTATCAGCTGACATGGCAACAATAATCTCCGCTGCTCTGGTAGCTCCCTGCTGCAGTCTCTCTGGGTCCTTGGCACCTATCCCACATTTTAGAGCTTCGGCAGGCACAAAAAGTTGGTTAGGTTCTAGAGTTTCTTTGCAACAAAGTTCATCATCATCTATGCCGGGAATGGCTTCTAAATCAATTTGATGGCCAAAATTCGGAGTGTCACAAGGCATGATGTTCAAATTTATTAGATCCCCCTGTCTGCAAACATTGTCCTTCGCATCATCTTCTATATATGATTCAGAAGGTGCAGATTTTTCCAAATCAATAATGTATGTTTTATGGGACAAGTCTGGTAGACTCTTCCCACCTTGATGAATAGCATCCACTCCGTGAATAGCCTTGTTAGTAGGGCAAACAGGCTTGGAATTTTTTATTACAGAACATGCAGCATCCGACGAAATGATTTTCCGTGGTTCTGTCCTACCAAAGTCTTGGGTAGTGAAGCTAGGTGATGTGATGATATTCACCTTGCTTTGGGGTTGTTTGCTAGAAAGGCTTGATTTGAACCATGAAAATCCTCCTGAAAAATTCAAATTCTTGATGTTGTGATCCCTTGGAACTGTTTTGTGTAGGGAAGGAGATTCGTCAGGACAATCGGCTGAAAGATCCAGATTCAGATCCACAGTCTTCAGAGTATTCATGCCTTTGTTTCCGGACCTTGCAACACTTTCTCTGGGGCCATGAACACTGGAATCATCTTGAGCAGAACTAGCACCACAGTTGTTGCTTGCTTGTCCATGATTTAGGCTTGCTTTATTAGTGTTCACACGAGGCATATTCAAACATGACAGGTGATTCAGATCACGCAGAAAACTATTGGGATATGGAGACACTTCACTGCTAAAGCTCCCATTATAAATCAAACTTCGGCCAAACAGAAACTTATCACTTGCACAACCTGAGGCAAAAATAGACATGCCTGAAGTGCTACCGTGATTTAGAGGCATGGATTTGTTTAAGAGAGGAAGGGCATCAACATCAATTGGAGCAAAGGGAGTACCACCCTGTGTTGGTTTCACTTGGAAGGAATTCGAAGATGATGGAACACTAAGACCGCCCGCAATTGGAATACCAGAACAAGGGGCTGATGAAGCTGAATGATTTGCATCACGAAGACATGTTCTAAACAAATCATTACTGCCTACTAGCTTTTCTTTAAATTCTGCCTCCATCTTCATATGCTTGGACAAGAGAAAAGAAGACAGCTCACTGGGTTTTTCAAAATAAGATTGCCGCGGTCTATGATGCTCCAACAAATTGTGGACAGAGAAAACTGGTTTAGATATGCCTGTGCTGCTTCTCCCTGCAAAAGCTCCAATTTTGCACACATTATGCCGAGGATTCATAATAAATAGCAAGGAAATATGATTCGTTTGGAAAAAAATATCAGATGACAATATTAAGAGAGATATGTACTTTTATAATTGAAAGAGGATGATCACTGCAGATCAGCAATCAGCCGACTATATTTGATGAAAAATACATCTCTTACGTAACAGCATTAGATAAAATCATCACCTAAACAAAGCTCATGCCCATGTGATGATGTTAGTGGAAACATTTGCCCCACTACATTGACCACACTGTAATTGTTTATTAGGTGAGTGCATTCTGTAGTGATGCACTATTATTTCAGATCTTATTTTCCTTCTCATTATTTTATAAAAGCTACGTAATCTCACCTAAAAAACAGATGACAATACCTGGATATCCTTTCAAGGAAGTCTTTATTGTGTTGTTGATGAACCAAATCCCCAGCAAAACTAGTGGAAGTATGCAACACTTTCTGTAGTGTAATCGTGGCTTAGATGAGTGCATTCTGTAGCTATGAAGCCATTGTAAGAACTTATTTCTTTCTCATTTTCTAAAAGACTACATGGTGATCTCATCTAAAAACGATTGATATTACTGGGTAAGAATGACGTTAATATGCATTGAATTCTAATCATTTGTTCTATTGAACACAGTTGAAGAACCGTCTGACGCCCCGTGTACCACCATACCTTACCAGCATGGGGGTCCTGTTGCCCGATCAACAAGCCTGTGTGAGGGGGAAGGGGGGAATAGGTGCACATCCCGTTGCTGGGGGCAGTGCTCCCGTCCTGAGATGAATTTTCTATATTGGTATTTGGATCCATTTTTACTGAGAATAGTGTATAAACTCCATAGGACCATGGCTCTATGTATCCTATGTGTTTTTCATCTTTCTCCATAAATAGTAAAAACCGATCATCGTCGCCAAAGGAGGTAGCCCAATTATGGCGTGAACCCTTGTAAATCTGTATGTTTGTGTTTTGCATGATTGATCGTGTTTGTGCATATTTGCTTCTGCTACTTGCAACAAATGTATATGTTGATATGCCTTGAATCCTAACCATCTAACTCGGGTTGAAGAACCATCTTATGCACCCGTCCTGTCGTACCATACCCCAACAAGTAAGTGCGCTCGCCTGGCGAAATGTTTTCGTAATGGTTATATTTGTATTCGGGTATGGATCCGTATGTACGAGAGTAGTATATAAACTCCACTAGGGTTAGGACTCTTTGTATCCTATGTATTTACATCTTATCCACATAGTGAAAACCAATTGCCACTGCCCAAGACAACCCAGTTACAGGTGAACCTTATAAATCCATGTGTCTTCGTGCTTGCGTGATTGGTCTTGTTTGTGTGTGATTCCGTGATTCGTAACATTATCCAGGCATGGTGATTGGATGTGGTCTTGAGCAAGATGCTTTTTATCATGTTGTTCGATCTCATTTTTTGTAGCTCTTTGATTTCTTCCATGGCACCGTCTTTACTTTGACATTTCTAGTTTGTTTATCTCCTAATTTTCAAGATTTGTCGAGTTCTTCCCCAACCATAACATCAGTCCATCATTCAGTTTGATTCATGTGAGCTAGGAAAAATTTCATTGCTCGTCTATTCCTAGTAGGCATGTGAGGAGAAGCTCCTAGTCTTTAGCTACTCCATTTTGGTATATGGAGTCCCAATAGTCTTCTTTATATTTGTTGAGATATTATTTATCTTTTCACCTTCTTCACATATTTAATTTTCTTTTTGTATCTATTATGTAATTTTCTCAAATAGGAAATCTCTTCTCTGTAGAGATATATTTATGTTTATGTATTATTTTCTCAGTTTACTTTACTCATGTCTATCTTATGTAATGTAATCATAGATCTCTCCTCTATATAAGAGAGTCCTAGGGTTCATGGAATAAATAACTTTTATTCTTTTTCCCAACATGGTATCAGAGCGGTGGTCCTGAACCGGAGCTCTCGTACCCGAGAAACCCTCACCCCACCCACCAGCCCTTCTTGCATGTCGTTGGTCGCCGACCCTCTCACTCTTCTGCCCCCGCCACCGTCGTCGTCGGCTCTCTTTCTCTCTCTTTCCGTCGTTGGCCGCTGCAGGATTCGTCCTCACCTCCACTTATGGTTGGGCATTGGGCTGGGCCGCCTCGACCCGGCCCAAAATCTGACCCGTATAACCCGACCCAAACCCGAAATTTAGTGGGCGGGTGATGCAGCGTGTAGTCAACATATAGGGCCGAATATTTATCTAATTTTGTCGGTCAATTTTATTTACGTTTATTTAAATTGCCGTGTCTTTAATTAAATAAATCGAGATCGCCTGTGATCTCCAATAGTTAGTTATAGATTTGATTTTTAAATTAGTCGGTTAATTAGTTAGAGTCTAATTAGGACAATTAGTTGTCAATTTAAATTATTTCTGTTTTTGTAATCTCATCCCTCCTTTATAAAGGGATGAGGGTCCATTGGTTTTTGACAGTTCAGTATGTTATAAGAATTGAGATTTTATCTCTCTCCTCTCCCCTCTCTCTCTCCCCACGCGTATTCTTCGCGCTTCTTCTCCCTCAACCCCTCGTTCCCGACGAGTTTCTTCTTCTCAACCCCTCTATTTTCTTCTACCAAATAATTTCCACCATTCAAAAATATTTCCTGCGACGCGCCGAATCCATTTTGCATCATTTGGTATCAAAGCATGACCTGCAGATCGTCCTCACGATCTGACGATCATTTGGTATCAGAGCATCGGCAGCACTGTCGCCCACCCCCGCGGCAACCCCGCCCCCCCAGCAACCCCCCTGGCCACGACAGCCCCTCCCGTGACCCCCAACCCCCCTGCAACTCAACCCTGTCACCGCTGCCCCCCCCCCCCCCAACCCCGTCATCCCCGCCCCCCGAAGCCCAATACCCAACCAGACCCACAAGCCCCACCGCCCAGACCCGCACTTCACCTCCCCATACCGCCGCCATCCTCGCCTTCTTCCTCCCCCGTGCCTTCTCGATTTCGCCCCTCCTCCTACCGCTATTCCCCACCCGCGCCTCGCCACCCAGATCCGACCATCCCTCCCGCCTGCGCCCCCTCTTCCCCAGCGCCTTCCCACCCCGCCGCCTCCCCCTTTCACCAGCCCCCCCCCCACGCGCGTTGGCCCTCTCCCCCTACTTCCATTCCCCACCAGCGCAGCCCGCGACTCCGCCTCGCCGCCCCCGCACGCCCGCGCCTCCATCCCTCCCGCCTGCGCTCCCTCTTCACTGCACGCCTCCCCACGCGCCGCCACCTCCTCCCAGCTGGTCGCCACCCCCTGCGATGCACAAGCCTCCCACCTTGGCGCCGCCGTAGACGATATTTGAAGGGGCGTGAAACCCTAACGAGGGTTGTAGAGGTCCCTCCCGTCGAATCCCCTCAATTGAGGGAAGGGATATTTCGGAAAATTTATGCGAAACCCCCCAGGCAAAGGTATTTATTCAAAGGGAAGGTTCAAAGGCTCCTCTCACAAAATAACTTGTAATGAAGGGGTACGAAAATTGCAGAGATGCCCTTCAATTGGGAAAATCTACAAACATAACGTTGAAAAGGATCTAATTGGGGGAATTTGAGGTTGTTGTTTCAAGATCGAGTTCTGCAACGACGACCAAAGATCCAGCAATTCGTCAGGAGACGAATTTTTAAAAGGGAGGAGAGTTGAGGCAGCGTAGAGTCAACATATAGGACCGGATATTTATCTAATTTTGCGGTCAATTTTATTTACGTTTATTTAAATTGTCGTGTCTTTGATTAAATAAATCGAGATCGCATGTGATCTCCAATAGTTAGTTATAGATTTGATTTTTAAATTAGTCGATTAATTAGTTAGAGTCTAATTAGGACAATTAGTTGTCAATTTAAATTATTTCTATTTTTGTAATCTCATCCCTACTATATAAAGGGATGAGGGTCCATTGGTTTTAGACAGTTCAGTATGTTATCAATTTGAGAATTATTCTCTATCCCTCTCCCTCTTCTGCCCTACGCGGTCTTCGCGCCTCTTCTCCTCAACCCCTCGTTCCCGACGAGTTTCTTCTTCTCAACCCCTCTATTTTCTTCTACCACAATCCACCGATCAAAAATTCAAATTTCATCGCCGCGCCAAAATCGGTTTTGCATCAGCAGGCCATGGGCCCCAAAATGAGCATGTATCGATTATCGGGTTGTGTTTGGGCTTGAGAAGTCTTGAACCCGCAAGCCCGATAGCCTGACCTATACAATATAGTTATATCCAATATATTCATGTTCGTTCCAAATACCATAGTCTAGCTTTCATATCCTTATTTCGAGTGTAGAATAAATGCTTAGACCTATTAATAATCATATCCATTAGCGTGGATTGAGGACATTATTACATTAATATGCAAGATTATTACATTAATATATAAGAATGGAATCTGTATCCTCAAGTGTTAGAGTATGTACAACTGTAAGTAACCAATCTGTATTGGGTCATAATGCCCGCATCTATAGTAGAATATGTAATTGTGAATTGAATGGTGGTTTAAGTCGTCATTTTTTTTACACATTTATATTTCCAACATACAACAAATGCCAGAATCATGAATTATTTAGCGTACTTAAAGTCTTAAACATGCACACATGCATAAGAAACAACCAGACAAATGCAAGAACGGAACACATGATATTGGTGTGCATAAGTGTTAAATTGGGCCACCTGGCCCGAACTCGATCCATTTTGTTTGGGGCAGGTTTGGGCTTGGGCCTGGAATTTGAAAATAAAATGGGCCTAGGCCCAACCCATTAGCCCATATACTTAAATGGGCGTGGGCCGGGCCAACTCAAACCCGACCCAACCGGGCCCGATGCCCAACCCTACCTCCGTTGCCGCAGGTCTCTTTTGTAGCCCCCTGAGGCCTCCATCTTCGAATGTGTCACGATTCATTTCATGTTGATAGACTTAGTTGCACCCTAAGTCCACATGCAATCAAATCCCCATGTCTGTGTATACGTATTTCTATCAATCTACAAAACCGTAGTTTTCTTCATCCGATAATATGTCAGAGAACAAAGCCGATATCTCCGCCATAGATGCTTTCAAAGGTCCAGCGCCAATTGTCAAGATGGACGAGACGAATCACGAGTTATGGGTCATGCAGATCATGAGGCTCATGTAGTCTGTGGGTAAGAAACATATGCTTATCGAGGATGAGCCAGCTGAGAAAACTAGGGTCAATGCCTTGTGGGAGGCAGATGATGGTTATGCACAGGTCTGGTTATTTGGTACATTGATGCCGGAGATCGCCAATGATGTGTTATATTAGCCCACCGCTAATTCGATGTGGGATATCCTCACAGTCACTTATTCACGTACGAGAAATGAGACAGATTCTGCAGCTACAACACGACATATTTACTGTCAAGCAGAACAGGCGATCCCTTCATTCCCTATACACGTCCCTGCGTGGAATGTTCGAGAACCTCCACAGTCTTATGCCTCTTACAGCTACTCTTGAGCAGCAAAAGACCTACAGGAATGCCGCTATAGTTGGTGCAGTCCTCGCAACACTTGATCCAAAGTCTGAGGCATCCCGTTCATAGATACTGACAGATGCTACTATTCCTCCCATGGAGGAAGCTTTCCGCAGACTTAGTCGAATCAATGTCTCATCACCTGCTTCTACTCTGACTTCTTCTGTGATGGCAGCCTCCCGCAGTAGGGGGACTCTTCTCAGTTTCATGGTTATGGAACTCGTGGTAGAAGAGGTCGTATTCGTCAGCCCTACACTTACTGTCATCGTCCTGGGCACACAGAGGAGACATGCTAGGAGACATGCTACTCCAAGCATAGTTTTCCTGCATCAGCTCGTGTAGCAGAGCAGGTGGAGTTTCCTGCAACTCCATCTTCGGACCAGAGGTTTAATGACCTAGTAGCTCGATTAAGGGACATTATGCCTCCTACTGATCCCACTGCTTCCTCGCCTGCCCCAGAAGGCTACTCAGATGTTGCTGCTTCTACCTTTTTCCAGTACCTCTGCCACTGCCAGTACCTCATGTAGCATTTATGCTCTTACTACTTCTCATGGATCTGATATTATAGAATGGAATAGGAACTCTGGGGTAACACATCCCTTGTGTGGAGATAGAGATCAGCATACAGCTTACAAACAGGTTCCTCTAGGGAGAGCTGATGTCATAGCCGATGGAACTCATTCCCCGATCACAGGATATGAGGAGATCAGTTTGACACCTTCGATGCATCTGTAGAATATGTTGCATGGACCTGACTTTTCTATGAATTTATTATCTATTAGTCAGATTACGAAGGATTTGCATTGTCGGGCTATTTTTGATCCATCGTTTCTTGTTTTCAAGACATTCGTACGAGAAAGTTGTGGTCGTGAGTAGGGAGATCTCTATCGACTATTCAGAACACCATATGCTGGTCTATCTTTCCATTCTACAGGATCAGTCTTACCTTTCCTGTGGCCAAGGTTGCAGAAGTCGGCAGTCGGTACTCGGTCGGCAGGGTCACTGACTAAGGATTAATCGGCAGTCGAGAGAGTAATCAGATTTAGTCGGGCATTAGTCGATTTTGATTTTTTTTATTATTTTTAATATATAAATCAAATTTTAATACATATACTATCATTTATTTTCATAATTTTAGCAAATTTAATATTTTCAAGAGCTTAAGAAATTATAGCAAGAGAAGAAAAAATAAAGGAAGTTAAGATCAAATATCCATCTACATAGTTACAAACTCACAAATTACAAATCATCAAACACAAAGCTAACCAAACTTAGAAGAGAAAATAAATCCTAACAATAAAATCTAAGATCATCTTAAGCATATCTAAGCAATAACACGTTATTAACATCTAAGATCAACCTAAGCAAAAACAAAAAAAATTTGAAGAAAACCTAATATTGTTATTTGCTAACAATAACATTGACATATTAACATCTAAGTTCAACATCATCAACCTAAGAAAATCTAAGCAATAACATATTAACATCTAAGATCAACCTAAGCAAAAACAAAAAAATTTGAAGAAAACCTAACATTGTTATTTGCTAACAATAACAACATATTAACATCTAAGTTCAACATCATTAACCTAAGCAAATCAAAGCTATAACATCTAAGATCAACCTAAGCAAAAAACAAAAAATTTTTGAAGAAAACGCACATAACCTAACATTGTTGTTTGCTAACAAGAACATATTAACATTTAACTTTAACATCACCAACCTAAAAACAAAGAGGAAATAAAAGCAAAAATAAAAATAAAAAAACCTAACCTGCTGGAGCCTAGACCGAGGGGGCGGCACTGAAGGCGACGAAGCGCTGAACGCGGTGGGGGCTGCGAGGCGCTGGGGGCGGCACCTGCGAGGGGGCGCACCGGCGAGGCGGGGGAGCCTGGGGGTATCGTGCACGGGAGCGGGGGGGTCGAAAGGGTTCTGTCGTGAGTGGAGGGTTACTATCTAACAGTAACCCTTTATTTCCAAATCCGGATCCCAGCTCGGATATCCTATGCAAAAATCGGCCGCCTAAGCGGCCGACTAGACCAACTAGGCACCCGACTATAGCCCGATTTAGTCTATTCGAATCGGGCACCCCCCAAGTCGCATAGTCGGGCCGACTAGTCGGCCGACTTTTGCAATACTGCCTGTGGCACCTACACTTTGGTCACCTTCCCCTTTAGAAGATGTGTCAAGTTCTCCCTCAGATCTCATCTTGCTCATCCTTCTAATGCGAGGCATGTCAGTTGGGAAAGCACCATCTGTCTGCTTTTCCTAGTCGTTAGAGTCAGAGTAGTAGCTCCTTTTTTGAGTTCTTTCTTGTTGAAATTTGGAGTCCTAGTCGTGTTCCTGATCACTAGGGACACACATGTTTTACCAAGTTGTTGATGATTTTTCTCATATGTCATGGGTCTTTTTATTGAAGAATAAATCTGAAGCTGGGAATGTGATTACAACTTTTATAAATGAAGTACAAGACATTTCTTCTTCTTTAGTCAAATTTGTGAGAACTGTCAAATTTGTGAGAACTGATAGTGCTTTGGAACTCTGTACTCATGCACTCTCACAATTCTTTTCATCTCGTGGTATTGTTCATCAGACATCATGTGCCTACACTTTTTTTTTTGAAATCCAAAAGAGGGGGATACACTCGGTGGTGCACGCCCCAAACCTTTAATAAAAATTAGAAGAAAAAAACAAAAAATAAGAAAGAGTAAGTTACAACCAGGCGCCGCTAAAAAAGCCCCATTACAACACCCAATCCTCCACCAAACGCCTTGCAAAGAACCACATGTTTTCCTTATAGAATCTTTGTCCCGAGAAAAGCAAGTCGTTCCTGCCCCTCCAGATCGCCCACAAATGGCCACCGGATGAAGAATCTCCACCTTCGGTCTAACCTTTTTTTCCCGTAACGCCCCCCAGAAGGCGTGGAAAGCCGTCCGTACGGCACCAATCCACGCCAGGCCCCTACCACACTTGAGACACCACGGGGCAAAGGAAAAAAAGATGTTCCACGGACTCAATCGAAGCATTGCAAAGCAAACACCTGTTCGAGATGGAGCGTAAAGCCTCGCACAACGATCCCTCGTCATCAGCCTCTGCCTCCTAAGCAGCCAAAGAAAGAAACCAATCCGCTCCGGAAGTCCGAGAGCCCAAAGAAAAGCACAATCCCGGCTAAGCATCTCCGAGGGCGACGGCGGTGGCCGAGAGATAGCCCCGAAAGCCTTCTGACTGAAAAAGGACCCCCCTCCAAGACCAGTGGGTCCCGTCCCCCCGAAGGACTCCCCACCTCCCTCAACGCTTCGAGCAAAACCAAGAACTC
This sequence comes from Ottelia alismoides, assembly GCA_037367405.1. NCBI lineage: Eukaryota > Viridiplantae > Streptophyta > Magnoliopsida > Alismatales > Hydrocharitaceae > Ottelia > Ottelia alismoides. The sequence continues at coordinate 700,888 of JAZKJV010006501.1, forward strand.
CTCCAGTCTCTGGTCTGAAAAATTCGCCGAGAAGGTGGGGCACCAATTACCATCAACCCAACAATCTGCAACCGAGCAGAATTTGTCATCAGCCAAGGCGTATAGCCGGGGGAAGCGCAAGTAAAGCCCCCCTCCCCCCGTCCAGTCATCCGTCCAAAAGGAGAAGAATCTCCCCCCACCGAGAACCGGCCTAAAGAGCGCAAGATTCTTCAAGAAGACCTCCACAACTCCCTCCAAAACCTCGTGGGCGCGGTAATACGGGGGACCTGCGAAGGTAACGTCCCCCACGCCATAGATCCGCCGAACCACATCACAGCAAGATCCTCCCCGACCTCCATATCCTACTAGCCCACTTAAGGAGCAAAGCATCATTCATTTGCTCCAGCGACTTCACCCCTAACCCTCCATGATCTTTCCTGCAAGTAAGGTCCTCCCACCCTACCAGGTGGACCCCTCTGGACCCACCCTTCTGCTTACCCCCACATAAAAGCCCGCATCCTTTTCTCAATCCGGGCTCTGATCTCCTTCGGCATTCGGCGATTAGATAAAAAATAGATCGGGATGGACGCAATGACCGCCTTTAACAGAACTAGCCGGCCTCCTCTCGACAAGGACGCGGACTTCCACCCCGCCAACCTTTCCTCCTTCCTCTCCGCCACCCTCAGCCAGTCTCTCGTCCGCGTTCTGCCCAGGTCAAGGGCATCCCCAAATAATCCATCGGTAGAGAAGAACACACCAAACCCAACGTCATTTCACACGCATCGGCCTCCACATCCGCAAGGCTGAAAGGGACAAACTTTGATTTGCTATCATTCGTAACCATACCCGACAACTCACCAAAAATCTCTAGGACCATAGCCATGCCCTAGCCTCCTCCCCCCCCCCTCCCCCCCAATGAAAAAAAGCGTATCATCGGCGTATTGCAGGACAGGGACCAGCACACCCTCCTTGGAAAGCCCCTTCGATAGGCCCCTGTTGACCACCCGAGTGGCAATATCAGAAAGGACATCCGCCGTAAGAATAAAAAGCATGGGTGCAAGAGGGCACCCCTGGCGCACCCCCTCCTTGGCTGAATCAGACCCTGCTCCGGACAGCCATTAACTATGACCGAAAACGAGGCAGTGGTGACACATCTCCTCATCCAAGAAATCCAAACCTCCGGAAAACCCTTTCTCCTAAGCACCGACCAAAGAAATCTCCAATCCAGGCTATCATAGGCCTTTGCAAAGTCCACCTTCCACAAGATGCCACAGGTGCCCCTCCTCTTCCATTCCGCAATGATCTCAGATGCAAGTGTAAGGCAGTCCGCAATTTGCCTCCCAGGGACGAAAGCCGACTGCGACGGTGAGACACTAGAGCCAAGAACGCCGGCCAGCCGGAAGCGAGAACCTTTGCGGTAATAAGATATAGTGCATTTGACACCGCAATTGGTCGATAGTCATCAATGGAAACCGGCGCCGCCGTCATGGGCAACAAAATGATGAGAGCGCGGTTGATCTTATCAAACCCAGCGTTCCCCCAACAAAATTCGGAGACCACCTCCAACACCTCCAGCCCCACCAGGTCCCAAAAATCCTTGTAGAATGACACCGGGAAGCCATCAGGGCCCGGAGCAGCGTCGGCGTTCAAATCCCACACAGCATCCTTAATCTCTTCCAAGGTTACATCACGAACGAGCACGTCAAGGCAGGAGTCCGCCACCACGCGGGTGTCGAGGCCCAGCTACCTTCATACCCTCGGAATGGTTCGAGACGACACGTTCCTGAAATGGCCCGCAATAGCCCTCCCCCATCTCCTTGTTCCCCTCCATGCGAGCCCCATCAATGCAAATGGATCGCAGCGCGTTGAACATGCGCCTCCCGCTAGCGACACGGTGGAAGAATGAGGTATTCGCATCCCCCTCTCGAAGCCACGAACTTCTCGACCGTTGTCTCCACTCCGCGACGCGTTTTTTATCCTCCAGCGCAACTTTCGTTTGAGCAGCAGCCCGGTCAGCCAACTCACCCACCGTCAGGTCCCTTTGATCTTCCACATAATCGAGATATCGAATGACATTCTCGGCCTCCTCCCTTGCAGCACGCCTAGCTGCCCTTGTCTCCCGCTTGAATTCCGAAAGTCTAGCCCGCAACGAAGACAACTTTTGGACGAAGCGAGCCACCGCAGAGCCCAACAAAAGCAAGCCCGACCAGTGCGAAGAAACCACCTCCCCTAAAATTTTCCTCTAAAAGCCAGCATTTTTCATATCTAAAAAGCCCCTCTGCAAAGGGGCATCCCCTGAGGACCAGACGATTGGATTGTGATCCGACCAAGCCCGCAGCAAAGCCTCCACCGACGCCAAATCAAAATACTCCATCAACTCACTGGAAGCCAAAAAACGGTCAATACGCGATCTGGAATTTGAGCTCCTCCAGGTATAAGTCGTGCCAACCGCATCCATCACCTCAAGGCCGAGGGAGTCCACCGTGTCCGCGAAGGCACGCGGCCCCAGATCCTGCCACCCTGCCCCCTGGCCTGTCAGAGGAAAGAAGAGTAACATTGAAGTCCCCCCCAACGAGCCAGGGGACGCCGTCGACAGCACTCCCAACTGCCATGAGGTCATCCCACAGCTCTTCACGCAAAACATTACAACACGGTCCGTAAACACATGAAACAGCCAACCAGAGGGAGGAGGACGTACATACCAGCAAAACCGTCAGCACATGCCTTCCAACAATCACCGAATCCAAAGACATGGACGAAGATCTCCATGCCACCAGCAGCCCCCCCAAAGCACCCGCTGCATCCAAAGCACGGAAATGGTCCACGGCCCCCGCGCCGAACGAACGCCACAGATCCTCCGTCACAGCCTGAAGCTTTGTTTCTTGTAACAAAACGACGTCGCAACCCCACTCAATAAATCTTGACCCCACGACCCTTCTCTTCGCGGGGTCCCCCGAGACCACGAACATTCCAAGAAAGAATTTTCATTTGCAACCGGTGAAGAACCATGAGTCCTGACCACCCCGCGGCCTCCGCCATGTGGTCCTTCAAGCTTGAGCCTGCAACCTCCACCCTCGCCGACCTGGTTCTGTTCCTCCTTCTATATCTCTTCCCGCTTTTCCTGTCGGCCGGTCCCGCATCAGAAGAGCGCCCCGACAGGGCCTCAACCACCACGGTCGCGCCCCCCCGCGAGGAGGAGCCATCGGAAGTGGCCAAAGCAGGCATCCCCCCCCCCCACACACACCCCTCCGAGTCCACAAAGGGCTGAACCCCCCCCCCCCAACGCCGCGTCATGGGGACAACCGATAACGAAACCATCTGCGAAGGGCCACCCTGCACCACACACAAACCCTAGTGAGGGAAGAACCGCGCCGGTGTGGCCGAAGAAGGCAAGTCAGGTAGCACCACTGTGGGACCGGAGGAATCCAGAGAGCACTTGCGCCCGCGAGGTTTCCCTGACCCCGCACCGCCTGAAAACCCAAACCCGGATCCGCCACAGGAGGAAAAACCGCATCAGGACCCGCCACAGAAAACAGGGGCCCACATTAGTCGTTCAAGGCGAAAAGACCGCACTTGAGTCCCCCAAGATCCGCATCCGTGAACGCTTCGGACGCCTGACCAAAACGCTCCGCATCCGAATTCTTCTCCAACGCAGAAGCCGAAGATTCCAGCAATCTAACGGCCACGTCACCATGCAAAGGGAATATAGAAGGCGGCAAGTACAGAGCCCGGGAGGAGTTCTCCAAACGTCGCGTGCATTGAAAAAGACTGCGCCCAACCACCGAAGGGTCCCTCGGAAACCCAACCGCCAACGCGGTAGCCGAACCGACCCCCGACCCTCCACCGGCCTCCTCCCTCGACAGCTCCGGCGGAGGCGGAGGGTCCTCCAACAGCAACTCAATATTGAAAGAGAAACATCCGAGCTTCATCTCCGCAAACAAACTTCGACCGCTGAACTTGTCGAGGAAGCCCCTGCTGCACTCAAGCAGGACCCTCGTGACCTCCAAATCTGAACCAGGGCTGAGCCGTCCTCCATCACCGCTAAGACCTTCCCCCACCTCCGAAGAGCCTCCTTCAAGCACCCAAGCGATCGCGTCAGCAGTAGGATGCCTTTCACCTGGGCCACACAAACTTCCGTCTCCGAGCACGTTCCATCCGCAAAATGTAGACTTCTCCAGCAAACATTGGCGTCATCGTCGTTGCAAGCAACCGATCCCTCTGCTCTGCCAGCAAGTCACGAACACAGCACCTCCCCGGTTCCACCTTCACCACGTCGCCAGCGAACCGAGGGCCCAAGAAACCACGAAGGTGTGAAGACACAATGTCCAAGTCGATAGTTCCTCGCATCGCAACCCCGATTAGCGCATGCAGCTTCGCACCGTGGTCGACCTCCTGTTCTTCCGACGGGAACACAGCCTCGCCTTCCCTACCATTAGCATTAGGAACACCTGCAGGCCTTGACTCCCACGAACCGTGGTATGCGTTATGCACCACCTCCACGAAAGATGGCCCTTCACCACGAGCATGATGTGCATGCATGTTGCACTGAGCAGGACGCATCGCACGCCCCAACGCAGCTCTCGATCCCCTAACCGTTCCATGAACCGCCATGCAGCTCGCCTGACGATGACCCGTCCTTCCGCAGCCAAAACATCTCGGAGGGCACGGACAGAAAGAGGCAACGTGTCCTCTGATTCCACACCAAAAGCACCTACGCTCCGGCTTCTTGTGGGTGACCTCCGTCCACCCACCGCCACCTCGCCCTTGCGGCTCTCCACGCTCGTTGTTAGCCCGCTTCCCACCGTTGCTTTCGCCGAGCACCGCCTTCCCCTTGTACGCCCCGCCATTCTCGACCCCAGTCGCACTCGCACTCACCGCCATCCCCCAAAATTCTCATGTGCCTACACTTCTCAACAGAATAGTATTGCAGAAAGAAAGCATCACTATTTACTTGATATTACTCAAAATCTTCTGATCTAGAGATGTGGCCCACATTTGTTCTGGGGTGATGCATTTCTTACAGCTTGTTATCTTGTGAATCGCATGCCCTCATCTGTACTGGGTGAGAAAATTCCTTTCTCCTAGGCTTTTCCATAGAAGGAATTATTCTCACTCTGCCTACGTCCATCAGTTGTCTTCATGTCTTAACAAGCTGTCTCCTAGAGTTGTTACATATGTTTTTGTTGGGTACTGCAGGACACAGAAAGGGATATAGATGTTATGATCTATTATGCAGGAAATATTATGTTAGCGATGATGTCACATTTTTTGACCCATCGTTTCTTATGTTTCAAGACATTCGTACGGAAGGTTGTGGTCGTGAGTAGGGTGGTCTCTATCGACTATTCAGAACACCATATGCTGGTCTATCCATCCATTCTACAGGATCAGTCTTACAGAATGGATGATGAACTCCGGGGTAACACAACCCTTTTGTGGAGATAGAGATCAGCTAACAGCTTACAGACAGGTTCTTCCAGGAGAGCTGATGTCATAGCCGATGGAACTCATTCCCCCGATCACAGGATATGAGAAGATCAGTTTGACACCTTTGATGCATCTGTAGAATATGTTGCATGGACCTGACTTTTCGATGAGATTATTATCTATTATTCAGATTATGAAGGATTTGCATTATCGGGCTATTTTTGACCCATCGTTTCTTATGTTTCAAGGCATTCGTACAGAAGGTTGTGGTCGTGAGTAGGGAGGTCTCTATCGACTATTCAGAACACCATATGCTGGTCTATCCTTCCATTCTACAGGATCAATCTTACCTTTCATGTGGCACCTACACTTTGGTCACCTTCCCCTTTAGAAGATGTGTCAAGTTCTCCCTCGGATCTCATCTTGCTCATCCTTCTAATGCGAGGCATGTCAGTTGGGAAAGCACCATCTGTCTGCTTTTCCTAGTCGTTAGAGTCAGAGTAGTAGCTCCCTTTTTGAGTTCTTTCATGTTGACATTTGGAGTGCTAGTCGTGTTTACGATCACTAGGGACACACATGTTTTACCTAGTTGTTGTTGATGATTTTTCTCATATGTCATGGGTCTTTTTATTGAAGAATAAATCTGAAGCTGGGAATGTGATTACAACTTTTATAAATGAAGTACAAGACATTTTTTCTTCTTCTGTCAAATTTGTGAGAACTGATAGTGCTTTGGAACTCTATACTCATGATGCACTCTCACAATTCTTTTCATATCGTGGTATTGTTCATCAGACATCGTGTGCCTACACTTCTCAACAGAATAGTATTGCAGGAAGAAAGCATCACTATTTACTTGATGTTACTCAAAATCTTCTGATCCAGAGTGTGGCCCATATTCGTTTTGGGGTGATGCGTTTCTTACAGGTTGTTATCTTGTGAATCACATGCCCATGTCTGTACTGGGTGAGAAAATTCCTTTCTCCTTGGCTTTTCCATAGAAGGAATTATTCTCACTCACTCCTCGTGTTTTTTATTTTGCTGCCTTAGTCCATCAGTTGTCTCCATGTCTGACAAGCTTCTCCTAGAGTTGTTACATATGTTTTTGTTGGGTACTGCAGAACACAGAAAGGATATAGATGTTATGATCTATTATGTAGGAAATATTATGTTAGCGATGATGTCACATTTTTTGATCCATCGTTTCTTATGTTTCAAGACATTCGTACGGGAAGGTTGTGGTCGTGAGTAGGGAGGTCTCTATCGACTATTCAGAACACCAAATCCTGGTTTATCCTTCCATTCTACAGGATCAGTCTTACAGAATGGATTATGAACTCCTGGGGTAACACATCCCTTGTGTGGAGATAGAGATCCGCTTACAGCTTACGGACAGGTTCCTCCAAGGAGAGCTGATGTCATAGCCGATGGAACTCATTCCCCGGATCACGGATATGAGGAGATCAGTTTGACACCTTCGATGCATCTGTAGAATATGTTGCATGACCAAACTTTTCTATCAATTTATTATCTATTAGTCAATTTACGAAGGAATTGCATTGTCGGGCTATTTTTGACCCATCGTTTCTTATGTTTCAAGACATTCGTACGGAAGGTTGTGGTCGTGAGTAGGGAGGTCTCTATCGACTATTCAGAACACCATATGCTGGTCTATCCTTCCATTCTACAGGATCAATCTTACCTTTCCTGTGGCACCTACACTTTGGTCACCTTCCCCTTTAGAAGATGTGTCAAGTTCTCCCTCGGATCTCATCTTGCTCATCCTTCTAATGCAAGGCATGTCAGTTGGGAAAGCACCATCTGTCTGCTTTTCCTAGTCGTTAGAGTCAGAGTAGTAGCTCCCTTTTTAAGTTCTTTCATATTGATATTTGGAGTCCTAGTCGTGTTCACGATCACTAGGGACACACATGTTTTGCCTAGTTGTTGTTGATGATTTTCTTATATGTCATGGATCTTTTTATTGAAGAATAAATCTTAAGTTGGGAATGTGAATTAAACTTTTATAAATGAAGTACAAGACATTATTTCTTCTTCTGTCAAATTTGTGAGAAGTGATAGTGCTTTGGAACTCTGTACTCATGCACTCTCACAATTCTTTTCATCTCGTGGTATTGTTCATCAGACATCATGTGCCTACACTTCTCAACAAAATAGTATTGCAGAAAGAAAGCATCACTATTTACGTGATGTTACTTAAAATCTTCTGATCCAGAAATGTGGCCCACATTCGTTCTGGAGTGATGCATTTCTTACAGCTTGTTATCTTGTGAATCGCATGCCCCCGTCTATACTGGGTGAGAAAATTCCTTTCTCCTTGGCTTTTCCATAGAAGGAATTATTCTCACTCACTCTCGTGTTTTTGATTTTGCTACCTTCGTCCATTAGTTGTCTCCATGTTTGACAAGCTTTCTCCTAGAGTTGTTACATATGTTTTTTTTGGGTACTGCAAGACGCAGAAGGGATATAGATGTTATGATCTATTATGCATGAAATATTATGTTAGCGATGATGTCACATTTTTGAGTTGGTGACGTATTTTTCTCCTACATGTGATAGGTTGACTTTATCAGATTCAGATGATGAGGTCTAAATGCCACATCCTCCTATGAGCCCATCACCACCTTTACCACCTCCTTCACCTCCTTCTGTACCGCCACCTCCCATAGTCCATGTTTCACCATTGCCACGATACTATTCTCGTAGACCCGCTTCTACTCGTGGTCATTGCCCGTCATCCAGCACGCATCGGGTTTGTTCAGAATACAATGTTTCTAACGATGGGGCTAGAGATGTGTCTGAGCAAGAACCTTTACAGGAGGATGGTGAAGGATATAGAAAGATCCTTAAGCGCATTATGAAGCATGAAGATCGGATCGTATGCGATCGGAGCGACTAGTCGCACTAGTTGCTCGGTGCAACGGAATTTAAAAAAAAAAATAAAGTGATGAAACCACATGATCCAAGAACATTTCTAGGATCATTTCATCTAACCACAAGTAAGATGTAGGATTACCTCTTGAAGCGTGGTTGCGATCAAGTTTTCTAAAGCAAGAGACCCCATATCTCAAGTCCGATCCGATGCTAGAGATGCTTGCGAGCGCATTGATGAGACACATATTCCTCGCAATCCGAGTTGATGATTCAAGCGGGGAATCTCCTGATCTCGTCACATGAGACCCGATGTCTTCTTCACGAGCGAGATGCACCGAAAGAGATGGAGATTCACAAGCGGTCGAAGCGGCGGCATGATGGCATGGCGACGAGGATGATTCTCTCTAGGGCACAAAGTGGACAGCCACTTAGAGAGAGATGGGGCGTGTAGTATGAGAATCAGAGAGTATTCAATTGTTGTTTCTAAAGGAAGAGGTTGTCTAAAGGAAGATCTAGTGTTGCCTCTTCTTTTATAATATTTTGGGAGTCCAGGGATCCCAATCCATGAGAAACACAAATCCAATGGTTGAGATTGTTTTGTTTTTCTATTCAGTGGCCATGATTTGTTGTAAAAATACAACAATTAATTTAGATTAAACTAAATATATTGAATAATCAACATAATTTAATTTGAACTAAATCAACTAGGATAGAAGGATTAGGAAAAGTCCACCTACCTTCCTAAAATTGGGGGGGGGGGGGGACGGCCATCTTTGAGAATGAGTCAAAGGGTGACCATCCATCATCCCATAAAAGGAAGCTGTGCCTTCTAATTTTGTGAGATATAAACCTCATATAACCCTTCATATATATTTACAACTTTTGTTGTAAATTAATTCACAAAAAATAATTCCAAATTAATTTTGTGAATATTGCAATCATGCCATTAAATAATTGTGAATCATATTCACAACCCAAAATAAGATATAAATTGTATTTATAATTAATTTTCAAAGTGAATTCAATTCACAACAACAATTAGTTCGTAAATATTATTTACAATAGGCTCTCTCTAATATATTATGAATCGCATTTATAATATGTATATACATAACATGGATAATACTATCCACATTATTCATATCCTTGATAATTAAATCACATTTAATTATCTTGGATCATCATTCTCATGTATTTATATAATATGAATCATATTCACAGGATTTATGAAAATTAAATCACATTTAATCATCAACATCTCAATGCTTAAACACATAATTCATCAATGGAATTATTCTTGAACTCTTTCAAGAACAATGCGCTTTCTCCGCAGATACTTGGAGATAAGGACAGAGTGATTGTACGTTCCACGTATAGTGACTTGGATATTGAGATCACATCTCAAAATCTAGATCCCGAGGACCTCTCATAGATGCTTGATTAAATCAAGACCATAGATCTAATCTTCTCATTGCATCCGAATCTCATGCAGATCAATGTCCAACATTTGGACTAAGATTTGATCTGTTAGAGGAAATGAGATAATTGTTTATTCCAAAGAACCCTAGGCTCTTTTATATAGCGAAGGCCTAGGCTCTCTTATATAGCGAAGGCTTATGGGTAAACTACATAAAACGGAAGAAAGAAATAAAATATAACTGAAAAGTATATAAAGATTGGAAATATCTCTACACTCCCCCTCAAGATGGAGCATAGATGTCAATCATGCTCAGCTTGGAAGAACACTTCTGGAATGGCCCTCTGAGCAATGGTTTGGTAAAGATGTCTGCAGTCTGCTCTCCTGAACTGATATGGGAGGTAGAAATCAAACCCTTTTGAGTCATATCTCTAGTATAGTGGCAGTCTACCTCAATATGCTTTGTCCTTTCATGAAATGCAGGATTATTAGCAATGAATAGTGCTGCTTGATTGTCACACTGTAACTGCATGGGTAGAGGTACATCTATATGCAGATCTTCTAACACAACTCGAACCCACATCATCTCTGTACTTGCGTATGCCATGGCCCTGTATTCAAATTCAGCACTAGATCTAGCCACCATTGTTTGTTTCTTGCTTTTCCAAGAAATCAAAGAACTGCCAACAAATACTGCAAAACCTGAAGTAGACTTCCGATCCTTAGTGCATCCTGCATAATCCGCATCAGCACACACAGAAATTGAGATATTTGTTTCATTTCTGAACAGTAGTCTTGCACCCGAAGACGACTTTAGGTATCTCAGAATCATGTATATGGCATCCATGTGTACCTGTCTGGGATGTTCCATGAACTGACTCACCCGACTCACTGCAAAAGCGATGTTAGGTCTGGTGATAGTAATATAGAGATGTTTTCCCACCATCTCTCTATATCTCCTACTGTCGACCTCATCTGTATCATCATCATATAACTTCATGCTAGGATCCATGGAAGTAGTGGAGGGTCAACAACCAATCATGCATGTCTCAACAAGCATGTCTGTGATATATTTCCTTTGGGTCATCACGAGACCCTGCGCATTCCTAGCAAATTCCAACCCTAGAAAATATAGTAGGGTACCAAGATCCTTGGTAACGAACTGATGGTCTAGAAATGTTTTTGCCATCTTTATTCCCTGCATATCATCTCCCGTAACAAGTATATCATCAACATAAACCATGATAATAATAGTACCTCTGATAGTCTTCCGAACAAACAAAGAATGATCTGCATTTGATCTATTGAACCCTTGCTTCTGAATTAGGTCAGAAAGTTTCTGAAACCATACCCACGGGCTTTGTTTAAGGCCATATATTGCCTTGTGAAGTCTACACACCATCGGACTCTCACCCTCAGGAACAAACCCTGGAGGTTGCTGCATATAGACTTTTTCCAGCAGATCCCCATACAAAAATGCATTTTTAACATCAAGCTGATACAAGGGCCAATCACGTACCACAGCAACTGAAAGGACACGTAGAGTGGAGTGACGCGCAACTGGAGAAAATATGTCCATATAATTCACACCGTAGGTTTGCGTAAACCCGCGTGCCACTAGCCTTGCTTTGTAACGATCAAGGCTACCATCTGCATAATATTTGAAAGTAAATACCCATTTACAACTGACAACAGAGGCGCCCGGAGGAGCAGAAACCAAGCTCCATGTACCCCGTGACTTCAAGGCAACCATTTCTTCTTCCATGGCAGAACGCCAACAGCTCTCTTTTAATGCATCCTGATAATTTCATGGTATTTCCACGGTAGATAAGGCCATAGCAAACCGCTGAAAATCTCCAGTGAGGCGATGGAAAGAAACATGTGAAGCAAGTGAATAGGATGCACATGTACGCTTCTTCTTTCGTAAGGCAATAGGTACATTCAAATCATCAACAATCGTACTCGTCGGTATGCTATCCTCCTGCATAGATCCCTGCACATGGACATCGTCAGACCCATCGTTAATAATGTTAGCTGGACAATCCTGAGGCGTGGTGGATTATTGACGAGTTCCGTGAGCGGGGACATGACGACGGGTATAGAATCGTGGTAAAGGTGGCACAGGCGGGCGTGAAGGTGGTGGTGGTGGTGGTGATGGTGATGGAACAACAGGAACTGTTATGGGAACGGATGGACGCATAGAAGGAGGTGGTACATAAATCTCATCATCAGTAGTGGAGGAAGTCAACCTGCCACCTGTAGGGGAGAAATACATCACATACTCAAAGAATGTGACATCAGCACTGACATAATATTTCATGTTCAAGGATCATATCAGCGGTAACCCTTCTGCGTACGAGAATACCCAACAAAGACACACTTGACAGCCCTAGGTGAGAGCTTGTCAAGTCCTGGAGAGAGCTGATGGACAAAAGCAACCGAATCAAAGACACGAGGAGTAAGCGAGAATAATTCCTTATCAGGAAAGACAAGTGCAAGAGGAACTTTCTCACCTAAGACAGAGGATGGCATATGATTCACCAGATAACACACCATAAGCACAGCATCACCCCAATAGGAAATGGGTGCACAACTCTGAATAAGAAGAGTCCGAGTGATATCAAGGAGATGGCGATGCTTTCTTTCTGCAACGCCATTTTGTTGGGACATGTAAGCACTAATGCCTCTAGGCAAGAAAAAATGAGAAAGAGCACGAGTACAAAATTCCAAAGCATTATCCGTTCGTACAATTTTCACAGTAGACGAAAAAACATTATGCACTTCATTTATAAGATTTTTGATAACATCCCTTGCTTCAGGTTTATTCTTCAATAAAAACACCCAAGACAAATGAGAAAAGTCATCAACCACAACTAGATAAAACCTGTGTCCCTGGTGATCAAGGACACGACTCGGACCCTAGATATCAACATGAAACAATTCAAAAGGGGAGCTAGTGCTCGGAGACTGACGACTAGGGAAAGTAAATCTGTGATGCTTTCCCAATTGACACGCTTCACGCTGGAAAGAAGAACCCGGTGGAATCTGGGGCAGGATATGTCGCATCTTCTGAATATGGAAATGACCAACTCTTAGATGCCATGTGAATGGAGAAACTGGACCACTTGATTGAGACGAGACACCAGCATAGGGAGTTCGGACCAAACGATAGAGACCATCCTGCTCACAGCCACAACCAATCACCTTGCCCGTAAGAATGTCCTGAAAAACAAGAGACGATGGGTCAAAAATAGCTCAACAGTGCAAATCCTTTGTAATCTGACTGATAGATAATAAATTCATCGAAAAATCTGGAGCATGCAAGACATTCTGGAGCCGCATAGAAGGTGTCAAACTGATCTCCCCCTGTCCAACAATAGGTGAATGAATCCCATCTGTTATGACTACAGATCGCCCTGGTGGAACCTCTCTGTAGGATGTAAGCTTATCTTTATCTCGAGTCTCGACAAAGATGGTATGTCGCGTCGGAGTCCATAATCCATTCTGAAACATCAGATCCATGACATGAAGTAAGGGCATAAGAACTACCTGAGGTGCTAGCGGTGGACGATGTACTAGCAGAGGCTGAAGCAGCTACATCCGAGGAGCCTCCCGGAGAATCAGTAGATGCAGGAGGCATGCTATCTCTCATCCTGGCAACAAGATCCTCAAATCGCTGGTCTGAAATAGATGGTTGTGGAGATGTAATATGCTCGGCTACCCGTATCGATGCCGGAAACCCATGCTTAGAATAGCATGTCTCCTCTGTATGTCCTGAACGATGATAAAATGTGCAAGGCTGATGAATGTGGCCAACTCGACCACAGGTTCCACGGACCACGAAAGGAAGAAGAGGCTCCTCTGCCTCTGGAAGCTGCCATCGCCGAAGGAAGCTGAGTAGGAGCAGAAGACGGGACTGGAACTCTGCTGAGCCTGCAGTACACTTCCTCCACTAGAGGAATAGTGGCATTTGCAAGAATCTGCGAGCGAGAAGCATCATATTCAGGGCCAAGCGTCGCAAGTAAGACCCCTACCATGGTAACATTCCGAAACGCCTTCTGTTGCTCGGGAGTTGCCATCAGAGGAATGATATTGTAGAGCTTCTCAAACATCCCTCGCAAGGATGTATAAAGAGAATGCAGAGGCCGACCATTCTGCTTCACCGTAAATATATCATGCTGGAGTTGAAGAATCTTGGTCTCATTTCGCGATTGCGAGTATGTCGCTGCAAGAATGTCCCACATTGCCTTAGCAGTGGGCTAATGGAGCACATCATTAGCAATCTCCATCGACAAGGTGCAAGAAAGCCAAACCTTGGCATACAAATTATCAGCCTCCCACGAGGCATAAACCCCAGTTTTCGATGCCGGCTCATCTTCGGTAAGAATGTGCTTCTTACCGTTTGACTTCATGAGACTCATGAACTGCATAGCCCAGAGCTCGTAGTTCGTCCCATCCATCTTGACAATGGACGCTGGACCTTTAAATGCACCTATGGAGGGCATGTCGACCTTGTTTTCTGACATGGTTGCCGGAGACGAAGAACTAGGGTTTGTAGACTAAGAATCGAACGTCTACATAAACATCCGAAGATTTGAGTGCATATGTAGACTTATGCACTCAAATCCATAGAGGGATGGTGACGGCGATGAGAAGCTGGAGAGAGGAGATGGCGCCAGTGATGAGGTGTCGGCGGAGTAGAGGTGTCGGCAGTGGAGTGGTGCCGGCGATGGAGAGGTGCCGGCGGTGGAGTGGTGTCAGCGATGGAGAGGAGAAGACGAGGGGCAGTGGCGCTGGCAGTGGAGAGAGGAGAAGGGGAGGCCGGTGACGGGAGATGGAGGGGTGGCTAGGGTTTGAGAGGGGCGGCTAGGGTTTGGGTTTGGGTGGTGGCTCTGATATCATGTTGGAGGAAAATGAGATAATTGTTTATTCCAAAGAACCCTAGGCTCTCTTATATAGAGAAGGCCTATGGGTAAATTACATAAGATGGAAGAAAAGAAATAAAAATATAACTGAGGAGTACATAAAGACTGGAAATATCTCTACAAGATCACTTCTCTAATAAGAGAAGTCACTAAAATCCAGACCTGTTTCATCACTCCCTCGAAATGGAGCGTCATGGTTATACAATCGTTAATGATCACATCACCCATAGATATTCCCTAATATGTTTACATTCTGCATACTAGAAGACCTAGAATAAACTCGAAGATATAGATCAATTTACATTGACATCTTTATGGTTTTATTATTAAATTTCTCATTCGGTCATTGAGAGTTGGTATTGATCATATGCTTTCCAAAAGCATATATCATACCTACAAATTCTTATCATACTTCCAAAGCAAGACGATCATGCATGGAATTTGATCGGTCCCAATACCTCATGAGTGAGCTCATGTTTTCCAGTTCACAAGTCAACCTGTATGATCCTTTAGATAGATCGTATTACTCATATGCCTTGTATGCATACCAGTTCGCCGTTGTATAGACCTTAAATAGGTCATCAACATATCGGTATGCCAAATATACATACTTAGATGTATAGTAATACATCTGTCTCTGGTCAGAGGATGCATGCTATATCATGATAGTGTTGAATCAGAGAAGGCGGAAGCGGAAACGATAAAACAAGAATAATAATCATGAAGAACACAGAGATTTACGTGGAACCCTACTCCCTAAGAAGCGGGATGAAACCACGGGAGAAGCCCTCAAAGGAGCGGATATTCTATTGAAATTTCTCAATGAGTACAAGAGGTGTGGGGATCCTTATATAGGTGCTCAAGGGAGAATATTCTATAGGATATCCTCTATAGAATATTCTCTTAATAAATAGCCATACAGAATATTCTCTAACACTCCCCCTCAAGCTGGAGCTGAGAAAGCTGCAGCTTGCAACAAGAAGAAAGTATACACCACATCCTCACACGATACATCACAAGAACACATGTCCGCTGCTGGTAGAGAACCACGCACGAGGACGGGTATGCGGCTTTCAGGTCATCGGAACGTGTCTCTGTCATGCCGGTAGAACCGCTGCGATATCAGGTCATCGGAACGTATTTCTGTCGTGCCTGGAGCAGAATCGTTGCAGAAGAAGAAGTTCAGCGCGGAGTAGTAGTTGGGTCGCAAAAGAAGAAGTATGCACCCTGTCGAAGAAATTGATGTCCGTTGAAAATGGATGCTCTGTAGAAAGCTGGAGTGTCGATTTGTCAGTCGTAGACATGCAGAAGTCTTGAAGAATGACATTTTTGACTCCCCCTTTCTCCCAAACTTGATAGAATAAAGAGTTTGGAACATCAAGTTGGGGAGAAACAAAAAACATGCATTTTCTTTTCATTATTTCATTTTGTTTTCTTTTTTGTTTTCTTTTTTCAAGCCGTTCAACCTTTTTTTTTACGGCTTTTCCTCTTCTTTTTTTCTTTAAATAAGTCATTTGTCAAAATTTTTACGGCTTTCCACCATTATTTTTTTTAAATCATTTTTTTACCCATTTTTTTCGCGTACTCCCCTCTTTTTTTTTACGCAGCACTCCCTTTTTTCTTAACAAATAACTCTTGGCCCAACAATGGGCCCAAAAATGCAACTGTACTCCTCAAAACTTTTTTTCTTTTTAACTTTTGAGCTGCTAGGGACCCACGAGGCTGTAACCCTAGCGCCACCGATAGGGAAACTCTTCACTTATCGCCGCCCCCCTTTTTGGGGTTCTCTGCTGGAGATGGCGAGTGACCGATGTGGTCGCCGCTTAGAAGAGCTCCCCCGATGCCTGCTAGATGGAGACCGCTGCAAGATCAGAAGCGAGGAGCTCGGAGGTCTGGAGGGCGTCGCCGCCAGGAGCCTGGAACCCCTGCGTCACCGCGAGATAGAGGAGTGCTCCATCGTCTGAGAATGGAGCACATTGAGCGAAGATGCTGATGAAGAAGAGGAAGCGGCCTTTGCCGCCTTTGCCCTGCGCCGCATGGAGTGCCGCGACACCGATCCTGCGCAAAGGAGGCGCGAAGGGCTTGTGCACAGCAGGGGGGTCTGCCCCACGTAGATCTGGAAGTTGTGAGGCTCCTGCGATGAGGAGCCCTAGAAGGAACGTCGCGCAGGAGGTACGGCGATGATGGAGGTTCCGCCTGGACACGTGCGCCGCATGCGCGCTTGCAAAGGAGCGATGCGGGCTCGCCACATCTAGATTCTTAAGAAGGCTCGCCTGATGAATGCTGCTAGAGATGTAGGCTCGCTAAAGCCGCGCGAGGATGCACGTACAAAGAGGCTCTTCTGCTTGGATGGCCTGGAAATCTAGGACTGCACAGCCTGGGGCGCGGACTGCTGATAGAGGCCCTGCAGCCTTGATTGATAGAACGTGATCGAGAACTGGAAGGCTAGGGTTTTAAAATCCCTGGAGCATGAACAATGTGAGCGTCGACCGCTGGAGCATCTAGGGAGAACGAACGCCCCGCCATTTTTGGGACGATCTAGGGTTTTGAAAAACCCAAAACAGAACTCAAACCTCGAACCATATATGAACATAACTGATACAAAATAATCCTCAAATAGAAATCTTCAAGAACACGAACTCCAACATCGAATCTCGAATAAAAATAAGAAACTTAGAATCCTCAAGAATCGACCCGCTCTGATACCATTTGAAATCAGAGAAGCGGAAGCGAAAATGATAAAACAAGAATAATAATCATGAAGAACACAGATATTTACGTGGAACCCTACTCCCTAAGGAGCGGGATGAAACCACGGGAGAGAGCCCTCAAAGGAGCGGATATTCGATTGAATTTCTCAATGAGTACAGGAGGTGTGAGGATCCTTATATAGGGCTCAAGGGAGAATATTTTGTAGGATATTCTCTATAGAATATTCTCTTAACAAATAGCCACATAGAATATTCTCTAACAGATAGTACATAGCATAGAACTTGGTTATCTCGATCTCACTAAGTCAACTCTTTGACCTAACTTATCTGACACCTCCGAATCTATATTCTTATGTAGAGGACCTTCATCAAGAGGTCGGTCAGATATCAGCGAAAAGATAAAGGATTGACATCTCCTACTCAGGCTGGAGATCATCTCTTAACAATCATTTTGCCGGTGCTTGATGAGTCATCAATCTAACTCTTTAGATATTCATCCAAGCACCAGCCTCTACGAATAAACAATTGAATCAACAGTTTGTGTGATCATCAAGACGGCTATGGTACATAACCCTAATTGTACTAAGGAACCTTATAGTGCATTCATTCATTTAATCCCAGACAGGAAGTGAAAATAAACCAATAACTTTTACTGATATGTCAAACATTACAATAATATTTATTGAAGGAATGGTTCGTCTCGGACTCACATGGCTAACAATCTCCCACTAGCCCTCAGAATCATTCAGGTACAATCCTAAACCCATACTCATTACATGCTGGTCGAAAATCTTTTGTGTCAAATGGTTTGGTAAGCGGATCAGCACCGATGTCAGCAGAAGCCGCCTTAGTGATGACAATGTCACCATGCTTTGAATCTCCCAAATGATGTGGTATTTCCTTTCTACGTGCCTTGCTCTTTTTATGTCATCTGGGTTCCTTCGCATGAGATATGCCTCCCATGTTATCGTAGGGTAGTGGGATTGGAGTATCAGAGGAAACTACACCAAGATCAAGATGAACTGCGCAACCACAACGCCTCCTTTGCATCATCCGATGCGGCAATGCATTTGGCTTCTGTCGTTGAATCGGTTGTAGTATCCTGCTTCTTGCTTCTCTAGCTCACAGCACCACCGTTCAACAGGAACTCAAACCCTGATGTCGACTTTCGATCATCAATATCAGACTGGGAAATCGGAATCTGTGTATTCCCTAGACTTGGGGATCACCATTTCCATAGACGAAGATGCAATCTTGCATCCGTCTTAGATACTTGAACATGTTCTTCATTGCATTCCAGTGTTGCTCTCCATAGTAGGATTGGTAACAACTTACCACTACCGCTGCATGGTAAATATCTGACATTGTGCACATCATGGCGTACATTAAGCTTCCTACAACTGATGCATAGTAGCATCCAGTCATGCCTTTCTTTTCCTCAACAGTTTGAGGTGTCATCCCTTTAGACAGGTGAATATCACGTCTTAAGGAAAGGAAGCCTTTCTTGGAGCTCTCCATATGAAAACGCTTCAAGATCTTCTTAATGTACACATGTTGTGACAATCTCAATATCATCTTTTCTCGATTTCTGAACAGCTTCAGGCCCAAGATATAAGAGGCTTCTCCAAGATCTTTCATCTCGAAGGTATGGGATAGCCAAATCTTAACACTTGCCATCATCCATGTATTATTCCCAATGATAAAGATGTCATCTACATAAAGCACGATGAACACAATGGCGCTCCCACTAAGCTTCTTACATACTGTTCATCAGGATTTTCGATAAAATTATGACTCTTTATGGTTTCGTCAAATCTGATGTCTCAGCTATGAGAAACTTATTTGAGCCCATAGATGGATTTCTTCAACTTGCATACTTTCCCTTCCTCGGTTATGAAGCCATGGGGTTGCTCCATATAGATATCCTCCTCGAGGTATCCATTGAGGAAAGCCATCTTGACGTCCATCTGTCAGATGTCATAGTCAAGATATGCACTTATAGCTAGAAGTACCCTGATGGACTTAAGCATAGACACAAGAGAGAATGTATCATCGTAATCGATGCCTTCTCTCTGTGTGTAGCCTTTGGCTATGAGCCGTGCTTTGAAAATCTCTACTTTCCCATTAGGTCCCCTCTTTCTCTTGAAGATCCATTTACACCTAATGGGCTTTACCCCTTTAGGTGGATCCTCTAGGGTCCATACACCATTTTTATGCATGGACTCTATTTCAGACTTCATTGCTAGCATTCATCTATTCATGTCATGATCCACGAGTGCTACACCAAATGAAGCTGGATCATTGTCAGTTTCACCTGACACATAAAATCCGTACCTTTCAGGTGGAGCAACCACCCACGAACTACTTCGAAGAGGTATGGGTGTTACATCTTCATTTACTTCTTCAGTTTCTAGTTCAGGGAACTCAGTATCCTCAGGGGATCAATAGGTTCCTCTACCTCATTTTTTTCTTGACCCTTAAGGAAATCATCCTCCAGAAATTTTACATCTCTAGAGACGAAGACCTTATTAGTCTCAGGATCATAAAGTTGGTATTCAATACCCTCTTTAACATACCCAATGAAGTAGCACTCACGAGTGAGAGATTCTAGCTTACTTGTGTCCACGGTCTTCGCATAGACCAAGCAACCCCAAACCTTAAGTGGTTAACACAAGGTTTGGTTCCATACCAAAGCTCATGAAGAGTTTTAGGTACTGACTTGCTAGGAATCTTATTCAGGATATATATTACAGACTCTACTGCATACCCCAGAAAGTAAGTGGTAAATGTGCTTTACTCATCATTGAACAGACCATATCCATGATGGTCCTATTGCGTCTTTCAGCAACACCATTAAGTTGGGGAGTTCCGGGAGGAGTGAGATTTGAGATAATTCCATTCTCTTTGAGGTATTCCTTAAATTCATCTGAGAGGTATTCACCACCTCGGTCAGATCGAATTTGTTTAATCTTCCTATCGGTTTGGTTCTCAACCAAAGCCTTGAACTCTTTGAATTTTTCAAAGGTTTCAGATTTATGATGTAATAGGAAGACAAAACCATATCGCGAATGGTCATTAATAAACGTCAAATAATACCGATATCCATTTCGAGATGTGGTACTGAAGGGACCACATACATTAGTATGTATTAGGTCAAGAATACCTTCACATCGAGTAACCTTGTTACGAAAAGACGTCCTAACCATTTTACCTCGAATACAAAGTTCACAAGTAGGCAAAGATTGGACTTGTAGAAAATCTAAGGATCCATCCTTTATCAATTTATTGATTCTATCAACAGATAAATGACCAAGCCTTTGATGCCAAATCATATTAGAATGATTTCCATCATCTCTGGTTCTTTTATAGTTTTTATTAGTGACAATGGCATTCATGACATTTTCATCAATGCACAATTCATAGAGTCCACCAGAAGTTAGAACATCATCCACAATATGTTTATCATAATGATATATGACAAGTTTATTACAGAATAGAAATGAATATCCATTTCTAACTAATTTAGATACAAATATAAGGTGCCTTCTAACATCTGTAATATAAAGACATTCTTTAAGCATAATGACTCTTCCACTATATAATAATAGTATGCAGGTCCTGACAGCGATTGTTGTAACAGTTGCATCAGATCACATCTGGATGACTATCTCCCCTTCAACAAGATTTCTAGCTTCTGAAATAGATGCAACAAATTGCATACATGAACATAAGCACTAGAATCGATAACACAGCTGCCTTCTTGTCCTACGAGAAAATTAGTTTGAATAATGAAAGTAGAACTCATACATGTTGGGGCTTTACCTTTATCAGCAGACTTCAGGTAATCTGGGCAGTTACGCATCCAGTGCCCCGACTTCTTGCAATGATGATACAATCGGTCTTCTTTGATGACACAAGAGCAGAAGCATTAGAAGATGAGGCAACACCTTGACTCTTCTTCTTTCTCTTCTTGGTCGGACCCTTCCGAGATCCTTACTTCCGACCACGCTTCCCTTTGACCTGTGCAATCATTGCACTGCCAGAGGGATTATGTTTCTTCATTACGTCTTCTATAGACCTTAATGAAGCCAATAACTCAACGTTAGACCAATTCATCTTGTTCATGTGGAATGATACCACAATGTTATTGAAAGACTTAGGGAGCAATAACAGAATGAACTCGGACTGCATATATGCATCCATGTTAGCCCCGAGAGTTTCCAGTTCTGAGATGTACTTAAACATTTTGAGTACGTGTTCTCTAACTGAAGTTCATTCTTGCATTTTGCAGCGAATAAGCTCTTTCATAGCGTTATAACACTGAGCGCGGTTGACATCACCGAACATCTCCTTGAGATTCAACATTATATCCTGGCAGATCTCCAACTAGACGTGATGCTTCTGAAGCACATTGGAGAGAGATCCCAGAATATAACACCGTATTTTTCATAAAACTTTAATTCTTCCGATGTCTTAGGGTTTGTGTACTTGTTCTTGGATAGCACGTAAGAGATGCGATCCGCAGAGAGAACAAGATCCAAATTACGGATCTAATCCGAGTAATTTGATCTGGTCAAATGGTTGACCTCTAAGAGCCTACTGAGTGGGTTCATGGACTTCATTGTCTGAAACTAAGAATGTAATATATTAGAACATATAAATAATTATAAATTTAATTTAAATTCTTTGATTAAGGATTTTTAATCAAATTAGTCTTGCCTTTTCAACTCTAAAAGTTCATTCCCTTAATCATTTTCAGAGCAAGAGATATACTTACTGTTATATCTCTAGCAAGAACTATGACCCCCTTTGTTACATGCCAATAGTATGAGAACATGCAACTAGGATAAAAAGAAGAGGGAACACATTCTGCCTTGCAAGTCCAACTTGCATTCCCAATTCAGTCTTTAACACCCGGGTCCACCACCCCTAAGGTGATGTTGACTCATTGTTAATTGAACCAACCGTCAACAAAAATAGCACCCGCTATGCGCAATCCAATATCGCCTGAATAATATAAGGACTCGATATTGGGGGCACTACGCATACGACCATACTTTTTCGAGAAGCAAAGAGCATGATCCATGTGCGCTTGTATGCAAGAGTTGTCACTTCAGACAGGCGTCTCCTACATACAATCCATGACGACGGAATCCTTTGCCTTGACGGGAGATCATGGATGTCACTTATGTGATCCTCCTTATCATGGTTAAATTTTAGTTAACTACTATGATTCATAATAGAGTAATTTAAATGGATATAATTAATTTAATCGTATTAAATCAATTATCAATCTAATTCAATCAACCAATAAACAATTTGATTGTTACTTGAAGGATGGTATAATCTCAAAATACGTATTATTCAAATTTTAATAATAAGAAAAATACACCATGATCTTTTCAAGTATTATGCTTTCCTTACCCGCTGTCATAGCTAGTATGCACAGGATGCAGGACAGACCGCTCACGGAGCAACCTGTTATCCCAACGATCTTCGACTATATACCATATCCGCCTCAGGTCAGGATAATGTGATTTGATCATTTTGTATTTGAAATGATATTCGGTCTTTCAACTGAAGTTATACCATATAATATTTATCAAAATCATTTTCATTAACATTATAAGGAGATTTGCTAAACAAATTCCCAATCCTATTCAAATAACAATGTTTTGCATGTAGAGATTGTCCTACAACTATTGTAGGATAAATGAAAATTTTCATGAAACATGCATTCAATGGGCTATGATGATTAATCAATTATTTACATAATTATTAGGTATTTAATCAAGGTAAATTCTTAATTTCCACAATTTTCATTGAATTATAAACACGTTAAGTAAAGGGATTTTATGATCTAATCAGCATTCGACCCGTCTTCACTAAATATGGAATATCTAAGGCAAACGGAGTTGAAATCGCGCAAAATAAATTCGAGCGGTTTGTTGGTTTGATTCTCTACTTGAACCAAATGTTTATTTCAAAAACAGTAAGTAAAAATAATTTTCTTACAAATCCGTGAATTTATGCAAAACATCTTTCCAAGGTTGCAAAAGTCGGTAGTCGGTACTCGATCGGTTGGGTCACTGACTAAGGATTAATCGGCAGTCGGATGACTAATCGGATTTAGTCGGACTTTAATCGGATTTGAATTTTACGATTATTTTAAATATATAACTCATTTTTATACATATATTTACATAGATTTTGTACATTTTTATACTATCATAATAAAATAAAAAAAGTAACTGAATTTAAATAAAACACTGAGCATATTATAATAAGTTCACTTATAAAAAAAACAAAACATATAAGAATATGGTATCTCCAAGCAAAAAATTGGTCGACTAGTGTACCTAGTCGGAATTAGTCGGTACTCAGTCGGCCACCCCACTGACTAGACTAGTCGGACCTACTAGTCGGGCCAGTCGGGCGACTTTTACAACCTGCATCTTTCATAGCAAGACTCTTTGAATCATTTTCATTCACTTTTGGTACCAATTATAGATTACTGCTTTTGGGACATAGTTAGACATTATAAACACATTTTATTAACCAAAAGACATGTCCAAACAATGCACAAACATTAGGTTTTTAATCGAAAAACCGATTCGAATCTAGCATCCAATACAAAAATAATGATTCTCGCGCATCTGAAACTTGAACCTCGATCGCCTAGAGTTTTGGATCATATCCAAGACCTCAACCAAGGCTCTGATACAGCTTGAAGGATATGGAAAAATTCTTAAGCGCATCACGGAAGCATGAAGGTCGCATCGTATGCGATAGGAGCAACTAGTCGCATTAGTTGTTCAGTGCAGCGGAATTTAAAAAAAATTAAAGTGATGAAACCCCATGATCCAAGAACACTTCTCGGATCGTTTCATCTAATCACAAGTAAGATGTAGGATTACCTATTGAAGTATGGTTGTGATCAAGTCTCTAAAACAAGAGACTTCATGTCTTAAGTCCGATCAGACGGAGGAGACGCTTGTGAGCGCGTTGATGAGATACGTACTCCTCGCAATCCGAATTGACGATCCAAACTACGAATCCCCTAATCTCGTCACATGAGATCCGATGTCTTCTCCACAAGCGAGGTGCACCGAAGGAGACAGAGATACACAAGAGGTCGAAGCGACGGCATGACGGAGTGGCGATGACGGCTATTCTCTCTAAGACACAAAGTGGACAGCCACTTAGAGAGAGATGCGACGTGACGTATGAGAATGAGAGAGAGTATTCAATTGTTGTGACTAAAGGAAGGGCTCTAGGGTTGCCTCTTCTTTTATAGTATTTTGGGAGTTCATAGATCACAATCCATTTGAAACACAAAATCAATGATTGAGATTGATTTGTATTTTTATTCAATGGCCATTATTTGTTGTAAAAATACAACAATTAATTTAGATTAAATTAAATATATTGAATAATAAACATAATTTAATTTGAACTAAATCAATAGGATAGAAGGATTAGGAAGGAGACTGCCCACCTTCCTAAAATATGGGGGGACAACCACCCTTGAGAATGAGCCAAAGGGTGGTCGTCCACCATCCATAAAAGGAAGGTGTTGGCCTTCTACTTTTGTGAGATATAAAATCTCACATAATCTTTCATATATATATTTATTTATTTATTTATTTATTTATTTACAACTTTTGTTGTAAATTATTTCATAAAAAATAATTTCAAATTAATTTTGTGAATATTGCAATCATGCCATTAAATAATTGTGGATCATATATACAACCCAAAATAAGATGTAAATTGTATTTCTAATTAATTTCCAATGCTAATCCAATTCACATCAACAGTTAATTCGCATCTAATATATTATTATTCACATTTATAATATGTATGTAAATAATATGGATAGTACTATCTACATTATTAATATCCTTGATAATTAAATAATATTTAAGTATCTCGGATCATCATTCTCATGTATTTATATAATATGAATCATATTTACATTATTTATAAAAATTAAATAACATTTAATCATAAATATCTCAATGCTCAGATACATAATTCATCAATGGAATTATTCTTCAGCTCTTTCAAGAACAATGTGCTTTCTCCATAGATACTTGGAGATAAGGACAGAGTGATTGTGCGTTCCACATATAATGACTTAGATATTGAGATCACATCTCAAAATCCATAACTCGGGGACCTCTCATAGATGCTTAATTAAATCAAGGTCGTAGATCTAATCTTAGCACTGCATCTGAATCTAAACCGGTGTATAGACCTTGATTAGGCCATCAACCTATCAGTCCACCAAATATACATACTTAGACATATAGTAATACACCTGTCTCCGGTCAGAGGATACATGCATATATCATGAGAGTATACGACATATGACTTGGTTATATCGATCTCGCTAAGTCAACTCTTTGACCTGACTTACCTAACACCTCCGAATCTCTATTCTTATGCAGAGGACATGCATCAAGAGGTCGGTCAGATATCAGCCAAAAGAGAAAGGATTGACATCTCCTATTCAGGATGGAGATCATCTCTTAATAATCTTTTGACGATGCTTGATGAGTTCTCAATCTAACTCTTTAGATATTCATCCAAGCATCAACATCTATGATTTAGCAATTGAATCAACAGATGTATGATCATTAAGATGGCCATGGTACATAACCCTAATTATACTAAGGGACCTTATAGTGCATTCAATCATTTAATCTCAGACTAGGAGTGAAAATAAACTAATAATTTGTATTGATATATCAAACATTACAATAACATTTATTGTAGGAATGATTCGCCTCGGGCGAACATTGCTAACAACGGGCGTACAGATTGAAGAGATTCCCAATGACCTGGATGTACTTATTGCACTTCAGAGGTAGAAGCATGCATGTGCCTCATATCCTCCTGCTTCCCAGGTTTCCTTTGATCACTTGTAGGGGACTTCAGAAGATTCATTATTGCTCCATCTGTCGTGGAAATCTCACGGAATTAGCAGGAGGCCTTGAGAGATAGTCGGGGGCGTCTGGCCATGGAAGAAGAGATGGCTACACTACATTCTTGTGGTACCTGGAGTTTGGTCCCCAATCCCAATGGGGCGTCTATTGTCAGTTGCAAATAGGTGTTTACAGTAAAACACCATGCAGATGGAAGTCTTGATCGTTACAAGGCCAGATTGGTTGCATGAGGATTTATTCAGACTTATGGGGTGGATTATCTGGACACATTCTCTTGTTTCTTGCCACTCCACTCTACGGACACATTTTCTCTTATTACTCGCCACTCCACTCTAGGAGTTCTTCTTTAAGTTGCAGTGGTACGTGATTGGCCTTTATTTTAGCTTGATGTTAAAAATGCATTCTTGTATGGTGATCTCAAGGAAGAAGTCTATATGCAGCAACCTCTGGGGTTTGTTGCTGAGGGAGAGTGTCAGCAGGTTTGTAGACTTCACAAGGTAATATTATGGCCTGAAGCATGGTCCAAGGGCATGGTTTCAGAAGCACTCAGATCTAATTGAGAAGCAACAACTCAAGAGATCAAGTGCATATCATTCACTGTTTGTACAGAGAACCCCCATAGGTACAGTTGTTATCATGGTCTATGTTGATGGCATACTTATTACAAGAGATGATGTGCAAGGGATCAAGAGCGCAAAAGAATTCCCATATCGACAGTTTGTTACAAAGGATCTTAGCACCCCTACGGTATTTCTTGGGGTTAGATTTTGCAAGGAATCAGCAGGATCTCGTAATGATTCAAAGGTAGTATGTTATAAACATACTAGTTGAGACAGGCATGATTGGGTGTCGACCTGCTACTACTCCTATGGATCCCAACATGGGGCTATAAGATGAGGTAGACAGGAAAAGATACATAGGATTGGAGGGAAAGTATCTCTATGTCACTACCACTAGACCAGATATCTCCTTTGTTGTTAGTCGGGTTAGTCAGTTCATGGAGCAGCCCCGACAAGTACACATGGATGCGCTATATATGATCTTGAGGTACCTAAAATCATCTCCAGGTGCAAGATCACTATTCAGGAAAGGGGCAACTCTTACTATTACAACATGTGCAAATGTAGACTGTGCATGATGTCCCAAGGGCAAGAGTCCTACCTCAGGCTTCGTTATATTTGTTTGGCAGCTCTCTAGTTTCCTGAAAGAGTAAGAAGCAAACTGTGGTTGCCAGGTCAAGTGCTGAATCAGAATATAGGGTTATGTGATGCAGCGTAGAACAGAAATATAGGGCCTCATATTTATTTAATTTTATCCGTTAATTTTATTTACGTTTATTTGAGTCGTCGTATTTTTAATTAAACGGGATTGCCCGTGATCTAAATTAGTTAGAGATTTGAATTTCAAATTAGTCAGTTAGTCGGTTAGAGTCTATTTAGGATAATTAGTTGAATTTATATTTTTGTAACGTCATCCCTCCTATATAAAGGGATAGTAGACTACTTATGTAGAGAGTTCAGTATTTACAAAATTTGAGATTTATTCTCTGTCTTCTCTCTCTCGCCTCTCTTCTCCCTCTCGATCTACGCGTTCTGCTTCTCGAATCTCGCGCATCCGACGTGCTTTTCTTCTCAACCCCTCCATCTTCTTCCACCAAAAATCCACAAAAACAAATTATTTTGCCATTGCAGATTTCAGTTTGCATCATTTGATATCAGAGCATGGCCTACAGATCGTCCTCACGATCTGACGATCCGTCCAGACGTTCGCACCGACATGCATCGAGGGACTATCGTTCGTCCGAACAAAAACGGCGAGCCAACGACGCCTACAACAAGGAGACGATGAGCATGCTACTTGATTTACAAACCACATTCCACTCCAAGTTTCGAGATCTTATGGCTAACTTCGAGGCCCTATGCGCCGCCAAATCAAAGGCTCCAACGATACCAATCACCGAAATCGATTTTGACGAAGAGGAAAGATCGTCGTCGGCAACCAAATGCTTGCAGTCCAAGATGCTTCAGATCCGATTCCGCTACCGGAATCGATTCCATCGCCCCCTCCGGCCGTCCCGGCACTGCCCAAACTATCCCAGGTACTTTCCCTACCTTCCTCGACGACCACAACCCCAGCCCCAGCCCCATCCACGTCGCCACCGCCATCCGCTGCCCTTGCACCCCCGTCAAAATCCCTTGCTCCATCACCGCCGCCAATCCCCTCGTCGTCATCGTCCCTTCCCGCTGACCTGGCACCCCCAACAAACCCCCTTGCCTTATCGCTACCGTCGATCCCCTTACCACCGCCATCTTTTCCCACTGACCCTGTACCCCAAATAAGGCCCCAACCCCGTTGCCGCCACCCCCTCCCGCCCTCGCACCCCCTGCGCCACTGCCAACACCCCCTCCTGCCACCGCCAACCGCCATCGCCCTCCCCAGTCCTCTAACCCCTTCCCCCGCTCGCCAGCGCCCACCCGCGCACCCGTCGACCCTAACCCATCCGATCGCCGCCCCTCCCCAGCCCCGATTCTCCTTCGGCCCCGTCAGCCCGCTACCCTCTCCCTCTACGAACCCCACCGGCACCTTTCCCTTCGCGTCATCGACCCCCTCTCCCACTCCCTCTCCCCATTCCGCCACCCTCAACCCTCGCCTTCATTCTCGTCACCGACCGCACCCCTTCGCGCGCTAGCCCTCGCAACCCCGCCTCCCCTCCTCGTCGCCTCGCCCTACCAACCACCCCTTCCGCGTCGCCTTCCTATCCCGCCACCACCCCTACCGCCACCAAACACCCCAACCGCCCGCTGCCCATTTCGTCGTCCTTGCGAGCAGCACGGAACGCCTGGGAACGGGTTCACGGACGCCGCCACCCCTGTCCGCGTAGCTTGCGCGAGAAGAAAGGGAGAGCCCTAACAAGAGGCCCGATGACAAAGGGGTTTGAATCCCATGAAATGTGGGATTGGGAGTTACTTTGGAAAAATTACAAGAAAATTCCCCCATGCAAAAGTTTTTATTCAAAGGGGAAACTTCAAGAACTCCTATTACGAGATTTGTTTAATTGAAGGGGTACGAAAATTGCAACATACCCCCCTGCTACAGAAATACTTAAAAGAAAGTGCTGATAAGAAGAAACTCGGGGGCTTCCTTATCCTATTAGGACTAGGACCATGGGTTTCACCTATTTAAAGGCCCCATGGCTTCAGTCATTGGACACATCTCCTCCTCTACTCTCTTTGTGCTATTGCTTTGCTATGGACTCTCCACGGGCCGAGTTAGTCGTCATGAAGATGCCTCATCAGTTCTTCGAGCAACACGTCAACGGGATAAAATCCGGATGGGCGCCCGCCTATGCGCCACACCTGCTCTTCCACCACGAAGCCCACATCGCCAACGCCCGCGTCGTGTATGTATGGATCCCGACATTCGCTCCACACCAATTCTTCCATGGGATGACAGAGAACGCGGATTCGAAATTATCAGCCTCCAAGCCTGCAGATCCAATAATTCGTCGGGAGACGAATTTTTAAAAGCGGAGAGTTGATGCAGCGTGGAACAGAAATACAGGGTCGCATATTTATTTAATTTTATCCGTTAATTTTATTTACGTTTATTTGAGTCGTCATATTTTTAATTAAACGGGATCGCCTGTGATCTCAATTAGTTAGAGATTTGAATTTCAAATTAATCGGTTAGAGTCTATTTAGGATAATTAGTTGAATTTCTATTTTTGTAACGTCATCCCTCCTATATAAAGGGATGGTAGACTACTTATGTAGAGAGTTCAGTATTTACAAAATTTGAGATTTATTCTTTGTCTTCTCTCTCTCGCCTCTCTTCTCCCTCACGATCTACGCGTTCTTCTTCTCGAATCTCGCGCATCCAACGTGCTTCTATTCTCAACCCCTCCATCTTCGCGCTAAACCAAAAAATAATAATTCGCCATTGCAGATTTCAATTTGCATCAGTTATGGCACAAGCGAGCACAGAAATGATGTAGGTTCGAGCGGTGCTAGCAGACTTATATATAGATATACCTCTTCCTATGCAGTTAAAATGTGATAACCAAGTTGTCGTATTTATTGTAAAGAATCATGCCTTTCATGAGAGAACTAAATATATTGAAGTAGATTACCACTATACACGGGACGTGATCCATAAAAGCTTTATCTCTACTTCCCATGTCAGCTCAGGAAATCAAACTGCAGATATTTTCACGACAGCCTTCCTCAATGGACCGTTTCAGAAGTGTTCATCCAAGCTGAGCATGATTGACATCTATATTCCATCTCGAGGGGAGTGTAGAGATATATTTATTTCTGTACAGTTCTATCAGTTTATTTTATTCTCGTCTATTTTATGTAGTTTACCCATAGGGCTCTCCTCTATATAAGAGAGCTCTGGGGTTCATGGAATAAATAACTCTTATTCTTTTTCCTAACATTCTATATAAGAAAACTTCGATGTTCTCTCTTAAGGTAATTCATTATTTTCTCTCTGCACGGTATAAAAGCGACGATCCTAGACCGGAATTCTCGTATCTCGTTCCCTAGACCCACTTGTCGCATCCTCCCTCTCAACCTCAGCATCGCTACCACTAGGGGTGTAAACGAGCCGAACCTGAGCGAACCAACCCAGGCTCGATTCGGTTCGTTTAGCATACTTTCAGGCCCGGGTTCGGTTCGGCTCGATAAAATGAAAATTGTAATCAGGTTCGGTTCGGCTCGGGTAAGGTTCGGTTCGACTCGTTAAAGGTTCGTTTAAGAATAAATATTGTGCAGATGTTTCTGTTCAAAGGAAAAAACCGCAGCCGTAGGGGACGGCTTTGTGGGGTTTCGAGAATAGGGAATAGGGACTTAGGGAGTGGATGACAAGATGGGTTTGGAAAAATTAGTGAATAGCCCTTATGTTAATATAGAATGTTTTTTTCCTTATATATACAATATTATGTATATATACTTTTATGTATGTGTGTGTATAATCGAACTTTTAACGAACCGAACCTGAGCGAACCTATGTTTTTGAGGTTCGGTTCGTTTATTTGATCGAGCCCAAACTCTTATTCAGGTTCGATTCGTTTATTTTCGAATCAAATCCGAATCGAACTTTTAGCAAGTCAAATCTGAGCGAACGTCGAACCTGAGAATTTTCTGACACCCCTAGCTGCCACTCGACACAGAGGCTTCCCACAACTCGCTCTCCCCAAAAACGGTGCAGTACCGTCAACAATGCCCTCTGAGGCCCCTTGCGCAGTCGCTAGGCATCGCCAGGGATCTCCAACACCGCTTGCGTCACACCCAAGTGCAACTCAGTACTACATGCACATCTTGTGTTGCCGCCCAGTACTGTTGGGACTCGTATAACTATATATTCCCCCAAATATCTAGTTCGGATGTCTATATACTTTAGAAACAAGTTCCTCTTCACCATAATATATTATACATAAATTATAAGATTAGAATAAGATATTATCATATTAGTAGGTATTCTCTCATAAATTTGGTATTAGATTTGGAACTCTTATATAATCTTATCTAGCCTTAATATATTATACAATATTTCTCTCTGCTCGTCACAACCCAGCACAACTAGTGTGTCTTAATCATTGCCTAGTACCGATGTGCGACCCACATCATCAATGAAGGTGGTCTAGGGTTATGCCTTGGCCATCCTTGGTGTTGGTTCAACGATCTAGGTCAATTTCCGATTTGATTTTGATCGGTGAAATGCGATTTCGGACTACTAAATCACCTTTCCAACCCTAACATGAATCCGTGCATACAACCAATCCTCTATATGTTCCTGTAGACTCGTTCAGATCGGTCTACAAGCCCCAGTCGAGTTTTGTTTCGTCATCTTATCATGTCAGAGAGAAAGTGTGATATCTTCTCTTCGTCCAATGCCTTCAAGGGCCCGACTCCCATCATTAAGATGGATGGGACCAATTATGAGCTATGGTCCATGTAGCTTATTATCATGATGTAGTGCAATAACAAGGAGCACATTCTGACACAGCTAGCGCCGACCGATAAGACTAGGGAGAATGATTCTTGGAAGCAAGAGGATGCGTACGCACGTATATGGCTCTCTGAGATAATCATCACTGAGATAGCCAAAGATATTGTGAATTAACCCACGACCATGCATATATGGTTAAGTAATGAATGAGGCTAAGATGCTTTAGTTGCAGTTTGACATATTCACGGCCAAACAGAATGATCGTCCTTTGCATAATTTTTACTCTTCGCTTCATGGCATATTCGAGAATCTTCATAGCTTCATGCTAGTGACGACATCTATTGAGCAGCATATGGCATGGAAGAACGTCATGATGGTTGCAGTTCTTCTGGCTACCCTTGATCTTGAGTAAGAGGCAGCACGCACCCAGCTCCTTACCGTACGGCTATCCCTCCTATGGAGGAAGCTTGCGGTCATCTTTGCGGGATCATTGTCTCATTCCCTACAACCACTCAGACCTTCTCAATGATGGCTGCATCTTGCGACAGAGGAGGTTCTTCTGTGTTTAGAGGGCGTGGTGCTCGTGGAAGAGGAGGTGGATGTCAGTATGGTCCATGGACCTACTATCATCGTCCAGGTCATTCAGAGGAGGCATGCTATCAAAAGCATGGATACCCAAAATCTGCTCGTGTAGCTGAGCAGGTTGAGCCACTACTAGTCCGGCTTCTACATGTCACAAATTATATGATATAGTCTCCCATTTGAGGGCGATAATGACGCGCTACTGGTACTATAAGTGCACCTACAAGTCCTCCAGACATTGCAGCCACTGCATTTTCTAGCTCCTCAAGTATAGCCTACGCTCTCACCAGTTGTCACAGGGCAGATGATAGAGTGGAACATGGATTCGGATGCATCCCATCATTTGTGTGGGGACATGGTTCAGTTTATTTCATACAGATCTGTCCCCCTGGCAGATCTGTTGTCATTGCAGATGGAACTCATTCCCTATTATATGATAGAGGGAGGTCCATCTGACATCATCCATAAGAATGTGTTACAGAATTTTCGATGAATATAATTTCTATTAGTCAAATCAAAAAGTACTTGCATTATCGTGCCATTTTTTACTCCTTTTCTCTTGTAGTTCAAGACATACTCACAGGTAGGGTGATTGGATGTGGTCGTGAGCAAGGGGGGCTCTACAGATTGGTCTAGTCTCCATATGTTGGTGCTTCTTCTATTCCTACTAGATTTGTCTCACCATTCAGGTGGCATCTATGTTTTGGTCACCTTCTTCTGCAGAACTTGTGATATGTCCTCCCACAGATATCCACTTGGTCTACCTTCCAGTATGAGGCTTGCCAGCTTGAAAAGCACCACCTGCCTTCTTTCCCTGGTCGTCAGAGTCGTAGTAGCAGACATTTATTTGAGTTGGTCCATTCTAACATTTGGAGTCATGGTCTTGTTCCTGATCACCATGGACACAAGTTCTATCTTGTAGCTGTGAATGATTTCTCCAGACTATCATGGATTTTTCATCTGAAAAACAAGTAGAAGGCTGGGTTTGTCATTCAATCATTAATTATTGAAATAAAGAATATTTTTCCTGGTATTATTAAATATATACGCTATGACAATGCCTTAGAGCTCTGTACTTAACATCCTTCTGGGTTCTTCAGGTCTCTTCACATTATACATCAGACCTCGTGTGCATACACTTCTCAGCAGAACGATGTTGCTGAATGCAAACACTGTCATTTACTTGAT
Organism: Ottelia alismoides; assembly: GCA_037367405.1. Taxonomy (NCBI): domain Eukaryota; kingdom Viridiplantae; phylum Streptophyta; class Magnoliopsida; order Alismatales; family Hydrocharitaceae; genus Ottelia; species Ottelia alismoides. The sequence goes on from JAZKJV010006501.1 coordinate 734,912, forward strand.
GTGACCAGGAACCTCCTGATTCGCATTCGTGCTCCTCATTCTTTTTGGGGTGACATGGTTCTCATTGCATGTTACCTGGTGAACCGCATGTCGTCCTCAGTTTTAGGAGAAAAGATTCCGTTCTCGATTGTATTTCCTGAGAAAGGCATGTTCTACCTTACACCATGTATTTTTGACTCTGTAGCTTTCGTCCACCACCTAACATGTGGTCGTGATAAGCTCTCCACTAAAACTGTTAAGTGTGTCTTTGTAAGCTACTCTCAAACCCAAAAAGGGGATCATTGATTCGACCTTATTAGACAGAAGTACTACATCAGAGTTGATGTCACCTTTTTTGAGTATGTCATGTTTTGCTCTCTTATATGTGGCAGGTTGACTCCGTATGACTCTGCAGATGAGGTATGCATGCCTCCTCCTCCTCCTATACCACCGATAACTCCAACTTTACTAGCATCGTCATCACCATCACCACCTCCACTAGCTCCACCAACACCACCGCCTCGACTAACTCTTGTGACTCTACCATCGCCACATGTTACATTGGCTCAATTGTTGTTACGTTTTTACATTCACATGCTTCCCATTGTTCTCCCTGCTCATGGGCCTTCCCCATTATCTAGAATGCCTCGGGCATGTTCTGAGAACATTGTTCCTACCGATGGCACTAGTGATTTGTCTATGCAACATATTCATTTACAGGACAAGCAAGTGCCTTCTGAGGAGGCTAATTGACAAGTTGAGGAGGATGTAGTGTGGCATTGATGTGCTTATTGCTCTGCGGAAGCAGCGGCATATGTGTGCTATGTATACTTTCGTTATACTCTATTTTGATGATATCGTTGTGACGGGGGATGATGTGCATGGTATTTACGCAGCTAAGGATTTCCTTAGTCATGAGTTTATCACCAAGGACCTTGACGATTTACGTTACTTCCTTGGACTTGAGTTTTCCAAGAACTAGTGGGATCTTTTTATGACCTAGAGGAAGTATGTTACCAGTCTTCTCTCTAAGACAAACATGAGAAACTGCAGGCCCGCAACTACTCCATGGACCCTAACATGAAGTTATATGATAATGATACATAGGAGGTAGACAAGAGGTGGTACATGGAGCTCGTTGGGGAACTTCTACATGTAACCATCACCAGACCAAACATATTTTTTGCAGTGAGCTGTCGGCGGCGGCCGGGGGGGGAGGGGATAGGGTTTGGTGAGATAAGGGAACTCTGATCTAGGACTGTCGCTCTGATACCATGTAGAGGAAAAAGAATGAATTGATTAATGAGATGCCCTAGGGTTCTCTTATATAGGAGGGAACTTATTGGGCAAATAACAAAAAGAAGCCAAAAGAAATGGAAAATAAGAAAACAATAATAAAAATAACATATATCTCAACACCCCCCCCCTCAAGCTGAAGCGTAGATATCAACTAGACTTAGCTTGTGGGATAAGTCTACTCAAGAACATGGGAGAAGCGGAAGCGTAAACATGGAATAAGATAAATAACAATGAAGAACAGCGAGATTTTACGTGGAACCCTACTCCGTGAGGAGCGGGATGAAACCACGGGAGAAGCCCTCAAAGGGGCGGATATTGCATTCCTTTTCTCAATGGTTACAGGAGGTCTGGGGCTCCTTATATAGCCTCTTCAGAGCCCCCAAGTCCCACTGCTGGACAATGTGGGACTAAATACTAGATGGGGTAAATGGATCTTCTCCAGGATCCATTTACCCTGCTACAACTCATGACGCACACAACGATTACTCCAACACTCCCCCTCAAGCTGGAGCATGCAATGCTCAGCTTGGACAAACAGAAAGAAACTCAACTCAATGCTACAATACACTACGGACAATATCAACCCAGCGCGCACATTGCTGCAACCGAGGATGTTGCTTCTCATGCCGTGCAGGTGAGGAGGATGAACGGGCTGGAGTGTGAGTCTTCTGAATCTCCTCGTAGGAGAGCATGTGCTCTGAACTGCGCCTGTCAGAGTCACTGCAACTGAAATGAGTCTCCTCGTCGGAGTACTCTGGCCCGTCACAATAATGTGGACAACTGCTCCATCTCTGAAAAGGTCCGAACTGAATAAGGGCCGTGGCTGTGCAATCCTCGTCGGAGTCCACAGTCGCTGGAGAATGGAGTCTGAAAAATAGTCTCCTCGTCGGAGAACTGGGTCCCTCTCATCTGGCTCAGAGAATGGTGCACTGCTCTGGTGTACCTATGATACCACATGAAAACCCTTGCCAACATGGCATAGGGAATGGTCCTCTACTCTAGAGTCCCTATGGCTCACATGAAAACTCTGGCCGAAACAACCACAAGAATGATGGGGACCTCGAACTGAAGACCGCACACTCTTGCGTGTCTGAAACTGGAGACTTGGAAATATCTGATGTCGAGTCTGAACCTGCGTATCAAACTGGGACTCGGAATCTGAACGTCGAGTCCGGAACTGCGCATGAAAAATCTTCATCTGAAAACTTGTAGAGTCTGAAAATCTAGCCGGTCTGGATAATCTGACATCTGGATCTGAAATATCTGAATAGACCTGTGACTCTACATATATACTCCCCCTTTCTCCCATACATGTCGAAAAATATGGACGTCGACCAAGTTGGGAAAAGACAAGATAATATAAATATGTGGGGAAAACATGGATATTCTCGAAAAATTCATTGCGGCTTTTCATCAAATTTTTTAAGCCGTCATTTTTTTTATTTTTTTTGAATATTTTGCGTACGGCTTTTTCTCGTACGCGCCTCTTTTTCTTTTTTTTTCTCCTCTCTTTTTTAATATTGGGCCCTCTTTTTTTGAAAGGCCTCCACAACGCTCCCCCCTTTCTTACTTTTTTTTCCAACAGCCCCTGGCCGCTGGAGGCCTGTTGGGCTTTAACAATGTTTTTTTAAATCACGCCCAATTGGGCTGTCAACCAAATGACCCTCTCTGTTTTTTTTTAATAAATGCCAGTCCCTCTTTTAGGGTTCCCAATCGTTGGAAACCCTTTTCCTGGAAAAGGGGCTCCGCCGCCCTTTAGAACTCGAGCTCCTCCTGGAGCTCTATACTTTGTGTGTGGCCTAAAGCAGATGAGGAAGGCCGCCACCTGAGTGCGCCTGGGCCGCTGGCGGCGGGGCTGCGCGCTTTGGAGGATCGCGCTGACTGCGCGCTTTGGAGGAGAGAGGCGGTATGGAGGCTGAATCACCGTCTCCGCCTGGGGTTGCGCATAGAGCGCCACAGGCGCCTGTGCGCGCGAAGGGGCCCGGGTTGCGCCGTCTAGACTTCGGTCAGAAGATGCTGAGGGAGGGGTTCGCATGGGCTGCGAGGATCGAGAACGTGAAAAAAAATTTGTCGACTGGGCGAGGGTGCCGCAAGGGGCTCTGCCTTGGGCGAGAGGGGGGGTCGCCTACTGGATCACAAAGAGGAGGGCTCCCTGGAGTTTGCCAAAGAGGCGGAGAGTCTCGGGGATCTGCCTGATGCGCCTAGAGTTCGCCAGGATGGCGCCGCTTGATTTCGAAGGAGATCAGAACCATTCTCTGACGTCTTCGACTAGATCTGCCTGATGCGCCTGGAGTCTCGGGGATCTTTCTCTGGAGCGGCTTCGAGAGGGTACGCGCAAGCCTCGTCAACGCGCTTCTGCCATGCCAGGAATGTTGATTTGGGACAGTGCGCCTGTGCGCGCGATCATCTGGGACTGAGGATATCGCCTTGCTGCGCCTGGAATGTTTGAATATCTGAAACAGTAGGAGATACAACCTTGTTGTGCCTGGGTATACCGCCTGAGATGTGGAGATTCGAGGGGAAGCCGTTGATCTCCTAGAGCGATCAGATCTGGGGTGCGCCTCCTGGATGCAACGGCCTGGGTGTCGTCATAGCTGCTAGGGTTTTTGTGAGAAACCCTGCACAGTATTCTTCGAGAATCGAACAGATTAGGGTTTCATGAAACCCAACAACTTTTGAACAGATCTTCGAATAATGAATATCAATACTTCTCAGAATGATCTTCAAGAACATGAAAAATAATCGAATCTCAAATATAAAATAAATCTTCAAGCACAACTCCTCGAGAAACGAACCCGCTCTTATACCATGTTAGAAAATAGGAAGCGGAAGCGTAAACATGGAATAAGATAAATAACAACGAAGAACAGCGGGATTTTACGTGGAACCCTACTCCGTGAGGAGCGGGATGAAACCACGGGAGAAGCCCTCAAAGGGGCGGATATTGCATTCCTTTTCTCAATGGTTACAGGAGGTCTGGGGCTCCTTATATAGCCTCCACAGGGCCTCTAAGTCCCATCACTGGACAATGTGGGACAAACCTGTTGGATGGGGTAAATGGATCCTGGAGGGATCCATTTACCCATCTCCCTCACATATGACGCATACATCAAATACTCCAACAGCTTGGAACATCTTTGATAAGGCCCTCTACATAGGGCCTTAATAAGAACATTTGATGTCTGGTCTCCAGAGCCGACATGCATAGTGGCGATAAGACCCTTTTGTATCATGTCACGAGTGTAATGACAGTCCACCTCTATGTGCTTCATCCTCTCATAAAAGGCTGAGTTGTTGGCAATGAAAAGAGCAGCATGATTTTCACATTGGAGGTGCATGGGAAGAGGCATCTCTATAGTCAGGTCAGTAAAAACAGATCTGACCCACATCATCTCTGTGTTAGCATATGCCATAGCCCTGTATTCTAACTCAGCACTCGATCTGGCAACCACAGTCTGCTTCTTGCTCTTCCATGAAACTAGGGAATTCCCTATGAACACTGCAAAGCCTAATGTAGACTTCCTATCCCTTGGACACCCAGCATAATCTGCATCTGCACATGTTGTAACAGAAAGAGATGTGCCACTGTTGAAAAGAAGTCTCGTACCAGGTGATGTCTTCAGATATCTCAGAATCATATGGACTGCATCCATATATGCCTTTCTGGGTTGCTCCATAAACTGACTCACTTTGCTCACGGCAAAGTATATGTCAGGCCTGGCAATAGTCACATATAGTAGCTTGCCAACAAGCTCCCTATACCTCCTCTTGTCAACCTCCTCAGTGTCACCATCATAGAGCTTCATGCTCGGGTCAATAGGAGTAGTGGCGGATCTGCAATCTACCATGACTGTCTCTAAAAGAAGATCTGTAACGTACCTCCTCTAGGTCATCACAAGACCTCACTGGTTCCTAGCAAACTCCAATCTGTAAATGTCCAAGGTCCTTGGTCACAAATTGCTGACCTAGGAAGTCCTTGGCATCCTGAATGCCCTGCTCGTCATCTCCTGTAATAATAATGTCATTAACGTAAACAAGAATGACAATAGTATCTCTATGGGTCCTCTGCACAAACAAGGAGTGATTGGCAGTCGATTGCACAAACCCTTGTTACTCTATCAAGTCCGAGAGCTTCTGGAACCATGTCCTTGGACTCTGCTTAAGGTCATAGATAGCCTTATGTAGCATGAAAACCTTCTGCCACTCTCCCTCAGCAACAAACCCAGGTGGTTGCTGCATGTAGACCTCCTCCTGTAGATCTCCATAGAGGAAGGCATTCTTCACATCAAACTGGTAAAGGGGCCAATCTCGTGTCACTGCAGCAGAAAGTAGAATACGCAGAGTAGAATGTCTGGCAACCAAAGAGAAAATATCCTGATAGTCCATCCCATATGTCTGGGTGAACCCACATGCCACAAGTCTCACCTTATAGTGATCCACAATGCCATCCGCATGGTGTTTCACAGTAAACACCCATTTGCATCCCACAACGGATGTGCCAACTGGAGCAGAAATAAAACTCCATGTACCACATGGTTATAGCGCGACCATCTCCTCCTCCATAGCTAACATCCACTAACTGTCCTGAAGAGCCTCCTAATATGTTTGTGGTATCTCCACGACTGATAGTGGCAAGGTAAGTCTCTTGAAATCCTCTGACAGCCTGCTCAAGGAAACTTGAGCTGCAATAGGATAAGTAGCACACCTATGTTTCGGCTTACGTATAACAATTGACACATCACGATCATCTGCAAAGTTGATAACTTGTGAGTTCCCCTCTTGAGAGGGCACCTGCTCATCCTTGAAATCCTGCTGCACAGACAACCCAGCAGTGCCATCAGTAGAATCAATGTGCTCATTACATACATGAGGCGTGTTGGATGACGGGTAAGACGAGTGAGCAGGGTGAACCGAGTGAGACCTGCGAGTAAAAACACAACAACAAAGCATTTTCCCACAATTAAGTAGGGTCGGCTACATGGATTCTTCGCCTCCATTCAGATCTATGTTGGGTTAATCCCGGGCTTATATCCAAAAAACTAAGATCCCTTCGTATAATCTCTTTCCAACACTTCTTAGGCCGTCCTCGCCCTCTCTTAGCCGGCTCAATATCCCAACACTCGCATCTCCTAACCGGTGCATCAGCTGATCTACTTTGCAAATGACCAAACCATCTTAAGTGGTTTTCTCGCAACTTATCCTCGATCGGAGCCAAACCAACTTTCTTTTTGATTGCATCATTCCGAATCCGATCTTTACATGTGTGTCCACACATCCACCTTAGCATTTTCATTTCTGCTACAACCATTTTCTGCACATGTCTATGGTTCACATGGCAACATTCAGATCCATAAAGCATAGCAGATCTCTCGGTTGCTTTGTAAAACTTTTCTTTAATTTTTAAAGGAATTTTCTTATCACGGAACACAATAGAGGCTCCTCTCCACTTTAGCCAGCCTACATTTATTCTATGAGTAACATCTCCATCAATTTCCCCATCATGTTGCAAAATAGATCCCAGATATCTAAAAGAATCTCTCTTATGAATGTTATCGTCACCAATCTTCACCTCGATTCCTTCACCATTACTTCCATCAAAGGTGCACTCCATGTATTCCGTCTTAGCCCTACTTATAGGAAATCCTTTAGTCTCCAATGCATGTCTCCAGACCTCAAGCTTCTCATTTACTCCATCTCTAGTCTCGTCAATCAACACAATATCATCAGCAAATAACATACACCAAGGTAACTCATCCTGAATGTGACTTGTCAACTTGTCCTTAATCCAAGTAAAAAGAAATGGACTCAAAGCTGAGCCTTGATGCAAACCAATGTTGATGTTGAAGTAGTCAGTCTTCCCAAATGAGGTCCTCACCTGCGAGTAAAAACACGTGGCAAAAACTGAGTCATAGTAGAAGGTAGAGCCACAGGAGCAAGAGTAGGTGGTGGTGGTAGTGATGGTGGTGGTATAACAGTAGGAGGTGGATGCATGTAGATCTTAGCATCAGAGTCAGACGGAGCTAGTTGTCACCAATAGGAGAAAAATACATGACAAACTCAAAGAAAGTGACGTCGGTACTGACAAAGTACTTTCGCATGAGTCGATCAAAGCAGTGGTACCCCTTCTGGGTACGAGAGTAGCGACAAAAACGCACTTGACAGCTCTGGGAGAGAGCTTGCTACGATCAGGAGAGACATCATGAGCAAATGCAACAGAACCGAACACACGAGGTGTAAGGGAGAAAAGATCCTTCTCAGGAAACGCAATCGAGAAAGGAATCTTCTCTCCCAACACAGACAAGGGCATGAGGTTCACTAAATAGCATGCAGTAAGGACAACATCTCCCTAGTAAGTAGTAAGATTGAGGAGAACGACTCTGCATCAGCAAGGTTCTGGTCACATCAAATAAGTGATGGTGTTTGCGCTCGGCAACACCGTTCTGCTGGGAAGTATAAGCACATGAGGTTTGGTGAATAATTCCAAGAGATCTAAGGAATTCAGAAAGTTGTAAAGTGCAGAACTCTGAGGCTTTATCAGAACGAAGGTGTTTGACTTTTGTAGAAAAAATATTCTTTATCTCATTAATAAAATATTTGATTACAGATTAAGCCTCAGACTTATTCTTCAATAAAAAGACCTAAGAAAGACTAGAAAATCATCGTCAGCAACAAGATAAAAACGGTGTCCCTGGTGATCAGGAACACGATTTGGACCCCAAAAGTCTAAATGTAGGAGCTCAAATAACTGAGAACTGCTCCGACTCTGACGGGATGGAAAGGAGGAATGGTGATGCATCCCAAGCTGGCATGCCTTACACTGGAAAGAGGATCTCATAGAGATCTGAGGGAAAACATGACACAACTTCTGTATAGAAAGATGACCAAAATGAAGTTGCCAGAGATATGCTGAGATTGGTCTAGTAGGTATAGTAGAAATACCAGCATGAGGAGGTTGAACCAGTCTGTAAAGCCCATGCTGCTCACGACCACATCCAATCACCCTGCCTATGAGTATGTCCTGAAACACAAGAGACGAAGGGTTAAAAATGGCACGACAATGCAGATCCTTAGTAATATGACTAATGGAAAGTAAATTCATCTGAAAGTCAGGAGCATATAAAACATTCTGAAGGCGCATGGACGGCGTCAAATGCACCTCCCCCTATTCTATAACAGGTAAGTGGTCGCCATTAGCAATGACAACTCATCTGTCAGGTGGTATGGTCCTGTGGACCTCGGCTACGCTTTGTCTCCACACAGGTGGTGGGAAGCAGTGACGCACTAGAGTCCATAATCCATTATGTCATATATATACCAATACTAGCAGTAAAAGCATAGGTGATACTTGAGGAGCTCAAAGAGGCTTTGGATGCGGCTGCAATATCTGTAGTGGTGGTACCAGCAGTAGGAGTCATGATCTCTCGAATACAAGAGATAATATCATCCAGGCGAGGATCGGTCTGGGAAGCTAGAATCTCTGAACACGCAATCTGTTCTACTACGCGACCAGAAGCAGGATATCCATGCTTCTAGTAGCATGTATCATTTGCATGTACAAGCCGATGACAATAAGTGCAAGGGCCACGCTGGCGTCCACTGCCTCTGCCACAAGGGGTGCGTCCTCTGGACTGGATCGTCCCTCCTCAGCCACGAGAAGTGGCCATCACTGAAGAGGGTAAAGAAGTAGTTGTAAAAGGCATGATAATCCGACTGAGACGGTTATAGGCATCCTCTATGGGAGGTATGGTAGCTCTGGTAAGAAGCTGAGTACGCGTAGTGTCATACTTTGTATCAAGTCCAGCCATGAAGACTCCAACCATCGTGGAGTTCCTATACATCTTATGTTGCTCAGTGTATGTCGTAATAAGCATGTAGCTATGAGGCTTCTCGAACATGGTACGGAGCAAGAGTTGTCCACGTGTAGAGGACGACTATTCTGCTAGGCATTGTAGATATCGAATTGTAACTGAAGAATCTTGGCCTCATTCTTCACTTGAGCATAGGTGGATACCAAAGTATCTCACATCGCCTTGGCGGTGGGTTGATTCAGAATATCGTTGGCTACTCTGTAGTGAAGGTCTTATAAAGCTAAATACGTGCAAAAGTGTCATCTTGCTTCCAAGAAGCATTTGCCGCAGTCTTATTTGTTGGCTCAGATCTATCAGGATGTGCTCATTGTTGTTGTAATACATGAGGGTGAGAAACAGCATGGACCGCAAGTCATAGTTGATCCCATCCATCCTAACAATGGGAGTCGGGCCCTTGAAGGCTCTGGACGAAAAGATATTACCCTTGTTCTCTGCCATGACGGGAAAACGGTTGAACAACATAACTCAATTGGGGAGTAGACCGATATGAACAAGTCTATACGATCACACAGAGGATTGGTTGTACGTGTAGACTCATACAACCATCTTCATCAATATTCGTTGCTCTCTAAGGCCAGAAAATGCGATTTATAGATCTGAAATTACGTTCTTCGATCAAAATCTGAACGAATCAAATTGCATATCGAGTCGTATGGGTGCACGGAGGTGTACGGGAGAGCCGGCGACGGCTCGGGAAGGTAAGGGGCTTGGGTGACGATCGGAGGGCCCTGATTGTGCCCTAAGTGGCGGGCAGAGGAGTCGGGCGGCAGCCTGGGCGACCGGGGGCGGCTTGGTTGTGCCCTGGATGTGGCCGGAGAGGCTGAGCGACAGCTTGGGTGGCCGGGGGCGGCGGTTGTCGGCGACGGCCGAGGGAAGGGGTTAGGGTTTGGTGGGATAAGGGAACTCCAGTCTAGGACTGTCGCTCTGATACCATGTAGAGGAAAAATGAATGAATTGATTAATGAGAGGCCCTAGGGTTCTCTTATATAGGAAAGGAACCTATTGAGAAAATTACAAGAAGACAAAAGAAATAGAAAATAATAAAGATAACTGGTATCTCACCGATAACTAATATCTCAACACTCCCCCTCAAGCGGGAGCGTAGATATCAATCAGGCTTAGCTTGTAGCAGCATCTCTGGTAAGGCCCTCTAACTAAGGCCTTAATAAGTACATATGTTGTCTGGTCTCCAGAGGTGATGCGAATAGTGGCGATGAGACCCTTCTATATCATGCCACGAGTGTAATGACAATCCACCTCTATGTGATTAGTCCTCTCATGGAAGGCAGGGTTGTTCGTAATGAAAAGAGCAGCCTGGTTGTCGCATTGGAGGTGCATGGAAAGAGGCACCTCGATAATCAGGTCAGTAAGAACAGATCTGACCCATATCATCTCTGTGTTAGCCTGGTCATAGCCAAGTATTCTGACTTGGAACTAGATCTAGCAACCACGGTCTACTTTTTACTCTTCTAAGACACCAGGAAATTCCCTATGAATACTACAAAGCCTGAAGTAGACTTCTTGTCCTTTAGACAACCAGCATAATCCGCATCTGTATATGATGTAACTGAAAGGAAGAACCTCTGCTGAATAGAAATCCAGTGCCAGGTGATCCCTTCAGGTACCTCAGAATCATATGAATTGCATCGATATGTGCATGTTTGGGTTGCTCCATAAACTGGCTCACTTTGCTCACTGCAAAGGATATATCCGGCATGGTAATGGTCACATACAAGAGCTTGCCAACAAGCTCCATGTAGCTCCTCTTACCGAACTCCTTAGCGCAATCATCGTAGAGCTTCATGCTCGGGTCCGTAGGAATATTGGCATGTCTGCAATTTGCCATATCTGTCTCGGAAAGAAGATCTGTAATGTACTCTCTCTGGGTCATCACAAAACCTCGCTGGTTCCTGGCAAACTCCAGTCCAAGGAAGTAACACAAACTACCAAGGTCCTTGGTCACAAACTACTAACCTAGGAAATCCTTAGCAACCTGAATGCCCTGCCCGTCATCCCCTTTAACAATGATATCATCAACATAGACAGAGTCCTTTGTAAATATTAGAGATTGCAGAAGATTTCCTTCTTTATATTCTATTGTAATCCCACGAGGGCTTTTATGTTAAGAGAATATTCTATGTGGCTATTTGTTAAGAGAATATTCTATAGAGAATATTCTATATTCTAAAGAATATTCTATAGAATATTCTCCTTTGAGCCCTCTAGGGTTTAGTCCTATATAAGGACCCCTAGACCTCTTGAATAAACAACGAATCATCTTTTCTTATCACTCTTTCACATGGTATCAGAGTAGCGGTCCTACCGGTGTTCTGACCTAATCACCCCTCCGCCACCACCAGCCCTCCAAGTTCATCTACAACCGCGTGCCGCCTCGGGTTTCCGCACCTCCTGCCTTAGGCCCGCGCCGCCTCGGCTGAGCGTCGCCAGGCTGCTCTAGGGCAGCTAGGTACTACCGCCAGGTCGGCCAGGCCCGCCTCGCGCTGCCAGGCGCCTCCGCCAGCCCTCCCAGGGCCTCCTTCCGCCGCCAGGCCGACTCCGCCATGCCCCCTCTTGTGTCGTCAAACGAGCATTGCCTCATCCTTCTTATTTCTTGATGAGGGTTTAGATATTTGATGATAAATTGAGGGAAGATATACTCTCTAGGTCACTTTTTCTTGACCTAAGCCGCCACAATGACGTCTGCCGAGATCAAGCCCACGTACCCTACTTCTTCTTTGCTGGTACAGGGCACTTCTATCAAGTTGAAGGGCTCCGAAAATTATGTTCTATGGTCTCGGTCTTTCAAAGTGTTTGTTGGTGGCCAGCGCAAGAGCTACGTTCTTACAAAAGTTCCACCTGCGGAAATTGATAAGGACTATGAAACTTGGTTTGTTGATAATTGTCAGGTTATCACTTGGATGACGAACAGTGTCGATCCAAATATTGCTGCGAATCTTCTTTACAAAGACACCGCTAAGGCAATGTGGGAAAACCTTGAGCGTATATATTCTCAAAAGACGACTAAGTCTCGTCTGTCAGACATATACACAAAAATTTGGTCTGCCACTCAGGGAGAATCAAGTCTTATCGAATATTACAGGCTTCTTACAAGCCTTTTTGAGGAACTCCTTATTTTTCAGCCTGCATGTTGTGATAAACAAGTAGGAGAACGTGCTGAATGGCAGGTTTACAGATTTCTCTCGGGGCTAAATCCAAAATATAAGCCTGTGAAAGATCAGTTTCTGATGGCTGATACTTTACCTACTCTTGAGACCATCTTCGGACGCTTACAGGAGCTAGAGGCTCCGATTCAGCACTCTACCACCCACACTTCTACAGAGACGATGGCCCACTATACCTCCTCAGGATACAGAGGGCGTCATAACTATCAAGGAGGACGGGGACGTGACTCAGGGCGTGAACGTGGTCGTGAATCTGGACGCATCCGTGACTCTGGACGCGGACGTGATCGTGGACGTGGTCGTGATTCTTCTGCTCGGTATCCAGCATGTGTACACTGTGGACGCTGGAATCACCCTTCTGATCGCTGCTGGGCAACGTTTGGCATGCAACCTAATGCTAACAATGCCTACGATGAAGTATCGTATGATGCAACTGCAGAAACATCTACTCAGCAAACCAACAAGGCACAAACCCCATTCACTGCTTCTGAATATGCTCGCCTACGACAACTGCTGCAAGAATCTAGCCCTTCTGATAGTAATGCTTCTGCCCCTACTGCTAGCCTGGCTACTACCTCAGGTACAGTAGCAAACTCTGTCTCTGCCTCTAAGCATGCATGGATTATTGATTCTGGAGCCTCTACCCATCTGACGGGAGAAGGAAGTTTGCTAACCTCCTCCCAGCCATCTTCCTCTGTGAAGACTGTTCGGGTTGCTAATGGGGATCATTCCCCAGTAACTGTTGTTGGTACTGTCAACTTTTCTTCCAAGCTGCATCTGACAGATGTTCATTGTCCCCCTGCTTTTCCTCTCAGCCTTCTATCAGTACAGAAGCTATGTCATCAGCTTAATTGTCGTGTTATTTTTGATGAGGTTTGTTGTTATTTTCAGGACATCCGGACGAGGAAGATTTTTGGTGGGGGTCATGAGAGGAACGGCCTCTATTACCTCGACATCCCTTCTGATTCCAACTTTGCTGGTGCGGTCTCCATCTCTGAAGATCCTTTTCTATGGCACCTTCGTCTTGGTCACCCTTCTGCTAAAGCTCTCTCCATGATGTTCCCTGAACTTTCTATGCTGAAACCCTTTGAGTGTGAAGCATGTCAGTTCGGGAAACATCATCGAACCTCCTTTCCTGCACGAACTGAGCCTCGTCGTCGTACTCCTTTTGCACTTGTTCACTGTGATATCTGGGGACCCTGTCCGGTCCGAAGTCTAAGCGGTCATAAATATTTTGCTGTCTTTGTGGATGACTACAGTCGATCATCTTGGGTTTTTCTGTTAAAGGAACGCTCAGAAATTAACAATATTGTCAAGAATTTCTTTTACTATGTTAAAAACATCTTCTCCACTACTATAAAATATTTCGTTCTGATAATGCATTGGAATTTACACAAAATGATTTGACATCCTTCTTTGCTTCCTAGGGTGCTATCCATCAAACCTCTTGCCCATATACCTCCCAACAAAATGGGGTAGCCGAAAGAAAACTTCGACATCTCCTCGACATTGCCCGCTCTCTTCTTACCCAAATGAAGGTCCCCAAAACCTATTGGGGAGATGCTATTCTCACTGTTGTCCATCTAATCAACAGAGTTCCCTCTGTCTCCCTAAATGGCTCCACACCCTTTGCCTTATTGTATCCAAATGACTCACCATTTCCTCTACCTCTGCGGATTTTTGGATGCACCGCCTTTGTTCACAACTTTCATACTGCAGACAAATTATCGTCACGTGCAATTAAATGTGTTTTTCTGGGTTATTCCCAAACAAAGAAAGGGTATAGATGCTATGATCCTTGTGGTAAACGCTATTATATATCAGCTGATGTCACCTTTTTCGAACAAACTCGCTTCTTCAATCAAGATGTGTCTGACATACCATTAGAACTTCCTCCTCCACCAATTGTCTATAAAAGAAAACATGTGTCCCCTCTTGTTCATGTTCATCTACCAGTTCCTTTGTTGCAGGAAAATATGCCATCTTCAAGTGGCCCCACCAATACTTCTCCGGATGATCCTCAGGAGCTTCCCATTGCCCTACGCAGAACAAAGAGGCAGTGCACTATCCATCCTATGTCTAATTTCACGTCCACTGATAGCCTATCATGTTCTGATAAAAGATATGCAGATGCTCTTATGACAATCTCGGTCCCAAGAGACTATCACATTGCATTACAGGACCACGGGTGGCGACAAGCTATGAATGAAGAAATGGATGCTCTCAATTCCAGAGGAACATGGGATCTAGTTCCGTGTCCCGAAGGTGTCAGGCCTGTTGCCTGCAGATGGGTCTTTACTACGAAACATTCTCCAGATGGTTCTATTGACAGACTGAAAGCAAGACTTGTGGCAGAAGGCTTTACACAGGCATATGGAGTTGATTACTTCGAGACTTTTTCACCTGTTTCCAGGATGGGGTCTATTCGCACTATCCTCTCTGTAGCCGTGAACAAAGGCTGGCCTGTTTTTCAACTGGATGTCAAGAACGCATTTCTATATGGTGATCTTGAGGAAGAGGTTTACATGATGCAACCCCCAGGTTACGAAGTCGAGGGGGAGTATGTTTGCCGACTTCGCAAAGCAATTTATGGTCTAAAGCAAAGTCCGAGGGCATGGTTTGAGAGACTTAGTTCAGAGATTAGCACTCTGGGCTTTCAGAGAACTACATCTGACCATTCAGTCTTTGTCAGAAAACGATCAACAGGTACTGTCATACTAGCTGTATATGTGGATGACATGGTTGTTACAGGTGATGACGATAAAGGAGTGCTAGAAGTGAAGACTTTTCTGCAAAAGGTTTTTGTCACCAAGGATCTGGGGCAACTTCGCTATTTTCTAGGTATAGAAGTCTTACGCACCAAGAAGGGGCTTCATATGTCACAAAGAAAGTACTGCTTAGATATACTAACTGAAGCAGGATTACTTGGGTGCAAGCCATCTGGCATACCTGCAGAACCAAAGAAACATTCTACACCAGATGATCCTGCCTTTGAAGATACTACAAGATACAGAAGCCTGGTTGGCAAACTTCTGTACCTTACTGTTACTAGGCCAGACATATCATATGCTGTGAACAGAGCTAGCCAACACATGGAGAAACCATGCTACAGCCACTGGCAAGATGTTCTTCAGATTCTTCGCTACCTGAAGGAATCCCCTGGACGTGGTCTATTCTATGGGGCAAATGGATACACTAAGGTTGCTGCTTATGCTGATGCTGATTATGCAAGCTCACCTGAGGATCGTCGTTCTACGACGGGCTATGCGATGATGGTAGGAGGTAACCTTGTTAGTTGGAGGAGCAAGAAGCAGACAGTGGTTTCCCGATCCAGTGCAGAGGCAGAATATAGGGCAATGGCCCAAGCCACATGCGAAATTACCTGGTTACTGTCTCTTTTGTAAGAACTCAATATTGCTATCACTACTCCTGTTCCTTTACACTGCGATAACAAATCTGCCACTTATATTGCTACAAATCCTGTGTTCCATGAGAGGACCAAACACATTGAGATCGACTGTCATTTTGTCCGTGATGCTGTACGAGAAGGCAAGATTTCTACACCACATATCTCAACAGATCTTCAGCTTGCAGACATATTCACAAAGGCCTTATCAAAGAAGCGCCTTTCCTGGATATCTTCCAAGTTGGGCATGATCGATGGATATGCTCCAATTTGAGGGGGAGTGTTAGAGATTGCAGAAGATTTCCTTCTTTATATTCTATTGTAATACCACGAGGGCTTTTATGTTAAGAGAATATTCTATGTGGCTATTTGTTAAGAGAATATTCTATAGAGAATATTCTATATTCTAAAGAATATTCTATAGAATATTCTCCTTTGAGCCCTCTAGGGTTTAGTCCTATATAAGGACCCCTAGACCTCTTGAATAAACAACGAATCATCTTTTCTTATCACTCTTTCACAGTAAAAACATAGAGTGTTCGACAGTTGATCGTACAAACCCATGTTGTTGTATCAAGTCCGAGAGCTTTTGAAATCATGCTCTTGGACTCTGCTTAAGGTCATAAATAGCCTTGTGTAGCATGCAAATCTTCTAACACTCTCCCTCAGCAATGAACCCAGGTAGCTAGTGCATGTAGACCTCATGTAGATCACCATATAGAAAAGCATTCTTCACATCAAGCTGATAGAGGGGTCAATCTCATGTAACAACAACAGACAGAAGGATACACGTAGTAGAATGTCTTGCAATTAGAGAAAAAGTATCATGATTGTCCACCCCATATGTCTGGATGAACACACGTGCCACAAGTCTCGCCTTGTAGCGATCCACACTGCCATCTGCATGGTGCTTCATAATGAACACCTACTTACAGCCAACAACGGATGTGTCAATTGGAGCCGAAACAAGACTCCAAGTGCTACGCGACTATAGCGTGGCCATCTCCTTCTTCTTTTGTGGCTAGATGCCACTGACTGGTTTAAATAACCACCTGATATATCTGTGGTATCTCCACGACTGATAGTGCGAAGGTAAATCTTTTGAAATCGTCTGAAAGTCCACTCAAGGAAACATGGGTTGCAAGAGGATATATAGCATACATACGTCCTTGCTTTTGCAGAGCACTCAGTGATGCAGCGTGACCCCAAATTATGGGACCACATTTATTTAATTAAATAATAATCAATTTTATTTACGTTTTTAGCGGTCGTATTGGGCTAATTAAATAATTGAGATCGCCTGTGATCTCAACGTTTATTTCGTAGAGTTTAAATATAATTCGGGTCAATTAAATAATTTAGAGTCCAATTAAGGTAGTTAGAGGTCAATTAGGATTAAATTAGTTGATAATTTGATTTATTTACTATTTTTGTAAACCCTCTCTCCTATATAAAGAGAGGGTAGTCCCATGTTTTTATGGAGTCAATGATTATGAAAATTTGAGAGTTATCTCATTATCTCCCTCCTTCTCCTCTCTCCCGCGATCTCCGCGTTTTTCTTCTTCCATCCCTCGTTACCGACGAGTATTTCTCTTCTCAACCCCTCCTCTTCTCCACCGATATCCCTCCACCAAATTATTTTAATTTTTATCGTCGACGCCGGGAGCGTTTGCATCATTTGGTATCAGAGCATGGATTTCGAATCGTTCCTACGATTCGACGATCCGATCGACTATTGGTGTGCGAAGTTCGGTCTCCGCCGCCCATCTCGTGATCCGCATCGCTCAAAGAAGTTCCATCAGCGTCTTATATCATGCATCAAGGTGCACGCATGGTTGGATGAACAAATCAACGAAGACTCGCCAGTCGACAACCAAAATCAGAACGTTGTGCCTGCAGTTCAAGTCGATTTCAGCCATGAAAACGAAGGTATTCCCAGTCTTAATATCGATTTCGGTGAGACAATCGTGGAACAAGACAAGGAGGACATTGGACCCATATTCGATGAAGATCCCGCGGATAAAGCATGCCAAAATGTCGATCTCTTCGCAATAACAGTTGCTGTCCAGGCGATTTCAGACCCAACTCCGTCGCCGGAATCGACCCCGCTGCCCCCGCCAACCATCCCGGCGCCAACCCAAACCTCCCAGGTAACGCCCTCACCCTCCCCAACCCTCGCAGCCGTCGATTTTCCCCTAACCGGCCCAAACCGAATCCCAATCACCCCCACGCTCCCCCTCGCCAATTCCCTGTCCCCGCACAGCCGCCATCTCCCCAGGCCCCCCCGCCTCCTCCTGCTTCCCCACGGATCCCAGGAGCCTCCCTCTCCCTCACGCACCTCCCCCTGGCTCCACGGCTCCCCTTTCCCTCGCCCCTCTACTCGCCAGGCCGCCGCGCCAGTCCTCTCCAACCGCAACGGTTGCCGCGCCTTCCCCCGACACGGCGGCGCCCCAACTCGGCCCGCCAGCGCCCATAGCCCCGCCCCTCCGCCAGCCACCCAATCTCCTTCCCTCGCACGGGTCATCGCCCTCGCCCCCCACCCACACCGCCATAGCCGCCACGCCGACCCTTTGCTTCCCCCCTCACCGGCGCGAATCCCCGCACCTCAGCATCCTCCCCGCGACGCAGGCCTTGCTTCACCACCATCCCGTAAACCCTCCAACGCCGCCTGCATGTTCAGCACCTTCCCTGCGCCAGCAGCGCGCCTTCCTCGCTGCCTCCCTCGACCCGCGCCCCGCCGCCTTTTGAGGAAGAAGGAAGCCCTACCGAAATTTGGGGAAACGATACCCCTGGAATTGAGGGATCGGATATTGAATTGGGAAAATTGCAACAGTAAATCCTCAAATTTCTCTATTTACAGAGGGGTCCAGAGCAATATGAAAAGAGAGAAAAAGAAAGAGGTGCGAAAATTGCGCCAACACCCCTGGCGGCCGAAATCTTTGAAAAACAAGGCTGTAATTGAAGAATCAAGGGTTCCTCCTTATCCAAATAGGACTAGGCTCTTGGGTTTTCCCTATTTAAGGGCCCCCTGGCTTTATTCCCTAGCCACATCTCCTCTTCTCCTCTCCTTGTGCCATTGCTTCATTATGGAGTCTCCCAGAATCATAATCTCCATGCCGCATCTATTTTTCGAGCATCACAGGGAGAAGACGACGATCGAGACGACGCCACTGTGCGCACCGCATATGTTTTTCAACCACGGCAGCCGCGCCTCTCCCGCCCACACATGGACCCCGCCGGTCGCGCCCCACATGTTCTTCCAGAAGACAATTGAAGCCGCCGATCCATCCTCCAAGCCTGCAGTTCACGCAATTCGTCAGGAGCCGAATTTTTGAAAGCGGTGGAGAGTTGATGCAGCGTGACCCCAAATTATGGGACCACATTTATTTAATTAAATAATAATCAATTTTATTTACGTTTTTAGCGGTCGTATTGGGCTAATTAAATAATTGAGATCGCCTGTGATCTCAACGTTTATTTCGTAGAGTTTAAATATAATTCGGTTCAATTAAATAATTTAGAGTCCAATTAAGGTAGTTAGAGGTCAATTAGGATTAAATTAGTTGATAATTTGATTTATTTACTATTTTTGTAAACCCTCTCTCCTATATAAAGAGAGGGTAGTCCCATGTTTTTATGGAGTCAATGATTATGAAAATTTGAGAGTTATCTCATTATCTCCCTCCTTCTCCTCTCTCCCGCGATCTCCGCGTTCTTCTTCTTCCATCCCTCGTTACCGACGAGTATTTCTCTTCTCAACCCCTCCTCTTCTCCACCGATATCCCTCCACCAAATTATTTTAATTTTTATCGTCGACGCCGGGAGCCGTTTGCATCACTCAGCGCATCAAGATCATCTTCCATATCCCGAACCTATAAGTTTCCCTCTTGATAGGGTATCTGCTCATCCTGTAGTGACTCTTGCTGCACAGACAACTCAGTAATGCCATCAGTAGAAACAACATGCTCATTACATACATGAGGCATGATGGATGATTGGGAAGACTTGTGAGCAGGGGGAACAGAGCAAGACCTGCGAGTAAACAAATGTGGCAAAAACTGAGTCAATATAGGTGGTGGTCCAGGGGTAGCCACAGGAGTAGGTGGAGGAGCAGGAGTAGGTACAGGAGATGTTGGTGGTGGTGGTGGACTGAGCGGTGGCAAAGTAGGAGGTGTAGGAGGTGGTAGTACTGTAGGAGGAGTCATGTAGATCTCGTCATAAGAGTATGATGGGGCCTATTTGTCACCTGTAGGAGAGAAATACATGACAGACTAAAAAAATATAACATCAGCACTGACAAAATATTTCCGCCAAAGCGGATCTTGTTGAGAACAATGAAAGGATGAAAGAACGTGTCTTATTCAAGAGGTCTAGGGTCCTTATATAGGCAAAACCTTAGAGAGCTCAAAGGAGAAGAAAAATACATAAATGCCCCTAGCAAGGTTACAAAAATAATAATTATGAACTATAGAATATAATACTAACACTCCCCCTTAAATTGGAGCATATTTATCAGTCATGCCCAACTTGGAAACAATCTAGGAAAGTCGCTTCTTGGGTAGTGCCTTTGTGAATACATCTACAAGCTGAAGGTTTGTGTTGATGTGAGGAGTAGTAATCCTTCCAATCCTGACAGCATCACGAACAAAATGGCAGCCAACCTCTATATGCTTGGTTCGCTCATGGAACACATGATTCGTGGCTTGTAGAAGATTTGTTGTTACAGTACAGTGGAATAGGAGTAGTGACAACAATATCGACTTCTTGTAGAAAAGTTAATATCCATGTGATCTCACAAGTGACTTGAGTCATCTCCCTGTACTATGCTTCTGTATTGGATCTAACTACAACAGTCAGCTTCTTGCTTCTCCAAGTAACAAGATTTCCTCCAACCATCATAGCATAACCTGTGGTAGAGCATTGATCCTCTGGTGAACTTGCGTAGTCAGCATCAGTGTCAATAACATCGGTGCACCCATTTGCCCCATAGAAGAGGCCACACCCTGGTGATTCCTTCAAGTATCGTAGAATCTGAAGAACATCCTATCAATAACTGTAACAAGGTTGCTCCATGTGTTGGCTAGCTCTGCTCACTGCATAAGAAATATCTGGTTTGGTGATAGTAAGGTAAAGAAGTTTGCCAACCAAGATTTTGTATCAAGTAACGTCTTCGAAGACAGGATCAGAGGAAGTGAAGTGTTTCTTAGGATCTGCAGGAATACCAACGAGCTTGCATCCAAGTAATCCGGCCTCAGTAAGAAAGTTCAGACAGTATATCCTCTACGAGAGATGAAGACCCTCTGTAGTGCGTAGTACTTCTATGCCCAAGAAATAACGTAGTGGACCAAGGTCCTTGGTAACAAATACCTTATGGAGGAAGGCCTTGATCTCTAGGATCCCTTTATGATCATCATCTGTGATAACCATATCATCTGCATAGACTGCAAGAATAACAGTACCAGTTGTTCACCTTCTGACAAACACAGAATAGTCATAGGTTGTTCTCTGGAAGCCCAGAGTGTTGATCTCTGTGGTAAGTCTGTCGAACCATGCCCTTGGGCTCTGCTTTAGACTATATGTCCTTGCGAAGTCGATATACACACTCCCCCTCGACTTCATAACCCGAAGGTTGCATCATGTATACTTCCTCATCAAGATCACCATATAGGAACGCATTTTTCACATCTAGCTGAAAGATAGGCCATGCCTTACTAGCTGCCACAGAACGTATAGTCCTTATCGACCCCATACGTGCAACCGGTGAGAATGTCTCAAAGTAATCCACTCCATATGTCTGTGTGAAGCCCTTTTCCACAAGATGAGCTCTCAACCTGTCAACCGACCCATCTGGTGACTGCTATGTCGTGAAGACCCATTTACATGCCACAGGTCTAGCCCCCTTTGGACATTGCATGTCTCCCTGGAAATAAGAGCATCCATCTCTTCATCCATGGCATTTCACCATCCTGAATCCCGCAAAGCACTATGATGGTCTCTCAAATAGAAATAGTCATGAGCATTTCCATTGTCTATCAGTGCAGGATAAACCAGCAGTAGAACTAAAATGAGATATGGGATGAGAAGTACATTGCCTCTTAGTTATGTGCAAAGCAATTGGAAGATCTTGGGGATCATCCGGGACAGCAATAGAGGGGATACTTGTAGAAGGCATTTCATCCTGCAATAAAAAACTAGGTAAAGGAACATCTGGTGGTGAAGATATTTGTCTGTGTTTATAGAAAATGAGTGGAGGTGGAGATCTAGAGGAATATCTGATGCAACCTACTTAGATAGCGGATCAAATGAACAATTCTAAATGGGGAATTAATGGAATCGACGACAAGAACAACTAAAATGATATGAGACGCTCAAAAATCAGCAACGGTTGGCAGTAGTTAGGCAGATACTAGCACAAGTTATTCCACGATTTTAGGGCAAATTGATGAGTTAAAAGTTCCTAGAAAATCAGCACAAGATTTGCAACGACGTGGGGTCTCAACGATTCACCAAACCAAATTAACGATATAACAATCTACAAACTATATTATGCGGTGGAATAAAATGGGAAAAGTAACGCTCATACCACAACCGGCAGGGGTCCGTGGATTGCGCTTCGGATCTGATCGAACAGGGTAACGATCGAGACAGGGGTGCTCCGAGCAACTTCCGGCCGTAGATGGTGGCTGTTCCCACGGGAGGGCGGACAGGTTCCAGGCCTGGCAGTCCGTGTCGAGTCGTGGCTCCAGTAGCAGTAGTGCGGCAGCAAGGCGGCGGGTTCCGGGGGTGGGGTAGCGGAGTAGGGGTGGCGGCGCGGTATGAGAGGCTGGGGCGGGGTCTAAACGAGAGGGTTAGCCAGGGAGGTTGGTGCCGTGGAAACGGGAAGGGGTGGCGCGGGAGTCTTAGCGGCGAGGGGAAAAGAGGGGAGGTGGCGAAGAGGAGAGGGGGGGAGGCAGCACGGTGGAGAGGAAGGGGAGGGGAGGTAGGCGGCGCTGGGGAAGAAAGGAGATGGCGCGGGGGAAGGGGAGAGGCGGTGCGGGGGTGAGAGGTGGGGTTGGAGGAAACAGGAGGAAGAAGAGGGGAGGAGGGGAGGGTGCGATGGGGAGAGGAAGGTGGGGCGAGGCGGGATCGAGAGGGAGGCGAGGAGAAGAAAGGGAAGGCGGCGGCGGGGGGGGGGATTAGGGTACGGGATTGAGAGAAGAGTCGGGGAGAGAGAGGGCCTGCGGGCCGAGAGAAGGGGAGAGAGAGAGAGGTAGAGAGAGAGATAAGGGGGAAAATATTTTCTCAAATTCAACTTAACTTCAATTACAAAATAAGGGGACCTTTTATAGAGGTCATTCCCCCTCAAACTAAGTAACAGCTATTCCTAAAAACTAGGGAAAAATAAAAAGAAAATAAAAAGAGGATAACAAGGCCTTTTATAATGAGCCTTTTACATAGGGAGTAAATAAACAAAAATAAATACTAATTAGACCAAATAAATGTCTACTAAAATTAAGTTGCTATCATGCTGCATCAACTCCCCCCTGCTGAAAAGAATCTCGCTCCGTCGAGATGGCCTCGTGGAAGTTCTGAAGTATATCGGGGCGGAGTTGTTGGAGTTCGTCTTCGTCGATCCAGGTGCAATCGGTAAGAGATCGTCCCTTCCATTTGACTAGATATCGTCGGAAAAGACCACGTCTAGTCGTCATGTCTCGGATATCTGCAATATCTTCAATTTGGTCGGCATCGGTTGCGGCTGGCGGGTGGCGCATGTCATCATCAGGAACTGCTGGAGTAGTGGCATCCGTCTATTCATCTCCATGATATAAGAAGAGATCTGATACGTTGAATACTGGCGATGTCTGGACGTCTGGCGGCAGGTCTAGTAAATAAGCATTGGTCCCAATCCACTTGAGGACTCGGAATGGACCAATCTTTCGTTCGCTCAATTTTTGGTGGACTCTCAAAGGAAATCTCTCTTTTTTCAGGTGGACCATCACTAACTCTCCAACTCTGAACTCGCTCTCTCTTCGGTGTAGGTTGGCTTGGGTCTGGTATTTCTGGGTCATAGCTTGGAGTTTGGCTCGTATTTCAGTATGGATGTGGTTTAGATGTTCGACCAGATCCTCAGCAGCTGCACTACTTCTCCCTTGCACGGTTGTGGGTTTTAGGTCAAGGAATTGAGTAAGTGGAAAGCCGTATGCACTCTCAAAAGGGGATTTTCCGGTGGACCTATTAGTGGAACTGTTATATGCGAATTCAGCTTGGGGAAGAATTAGATCCCACTTGGACGGAGAGTCCCCTGCAAGACATCGCAACAAATTTCCTAATGACCTGTTAACTACTTCAGTTTGCCCATCTGTTTGTGGATGATAAGCGGTGCTATACTGCAAACGAGTACCAAGACGGGACCAAAGAGTGCGCCAAAAATGACTCAAAAACCGAGTATCGCGATCCGAGGTAAAAGAACGAGGGACACCATGCAAGCGGACGACATCACGAAAAAACAAATCGGCGACATGAGATGCATCTGAGGTTTTCCTACATGCAATGAAATGGGCCATTTTGGAAAATCGATCCACCACCAAAAAATAGAGTCAACTTTTCGCACAGTGAGGGGTAATCCTAGCACAAAATCCAAGGTGATGTCTTCCCAGGGTCGCAGAGGGATGGGCAGGGGTGTGTATAGTCCAGTGTTCTGTCGGTGGCCTTTGAATCTTTGACATGTTTAGCATTTCTGTACAAATTTAGTCACATCCTTGCGCAGTTGCGGCCAATAAAAATGCTCTTGGAGTAGAGTCAAAGTTTTGTCTCGTCCAAAATGTCCAGCTAAACCTCCGTTGTGTAGTTCTGAAATTAAGCTCTCACGAAGGGACGTGGCAGGAATGCACAGTTGGTGGCCTTTGAATAGGAAACCCTCATGAAGAACAAAAGTGGTTGTTGGGTCCTGCCCGGTACCAACACAGTCGGCATGAATTTGACCGAAGTCAGGGTCAGTGGGATAGAGGTCTTTGAGAGTTTCAAATCCGGTCGTGCTGACGGTCATTGTGGTCAGGGCATGCGCTCGCCGGCTCAACGCGTCGGCCACACGGTTCAGGGTTCCAGCTTTGTGTTTGAGGTGGAAGGTGTATTCTTGGAGGAAATTAACCCACTTGGCATGACGCTTATTAAGAGTTTTCTGGGAATTCAAATATCTCAGGGCTTCATGATCAGAGTTAAGGATGAATTCTCGCTGGATCAGGTAATGTCTCCAATGCTTGAGGGCTTGGACCACAGCATAAAATTCAACGTCATAAGTGGAGTACCGTGATCTGGCATCGTTCAATTTCTCGCTGTAGAAGGCGACAGGTCGTCCTTCTTGGCTTAGGACAGCGCCAATCCCGACATGTGAGGCGTCGCAATCGACCACGAAAATCTTGGTGAAGTCGGGGAGTGCTAAAACAGGAGCATGCGTCAATTGATGTTTCAGATTTTGAAAGCTCGTTTCTGCTTCAAAAGTCCAGGCGGGTGCGCCTTTCCGCGTACAATCTACCAACGGAGCTGCACAAGTGCTGAAGTTCCGTATGAAACGTCGGTAGAAAGAAGCTAATCCCAGAAAGCTGCGAATTTCCGTGAGTGTTTTGGGTACGGGCCAGCTTTGAATGGCCTGGATTTTGGAGGGATCAACCTTAAGTCCATCAGTGGTGACAATGTATCCTAGGAAGAGGACCGTGTCAGACATGAAGGAGCATTTTTTGAGGTGGACGTACAGTTTTTGGTCTCTCAGGGTTTCGAAGACTTGTCGCAAGTGAGATAGGTGGTCTTCTTTGGTCAAACTGTAGATCAGGATATCGTCGAAGTACACGACCACAAACTTGCCAATAAAGGGTCGCAAAACATGATTCATTGTCCGCATGAAGGTGCTTGGGGCATTAGACAAGCCGAAGGGCATGATTGTCCATTCATACAGGCCCTCTTTATTTTTGAAAGCTGTCTTCCATTCATCTCCAGGTCGTAGGCGAATCTGGTGGTATCCACTGCGGAGATCCATCTTGGAGAACAATTTGGCACCCGATAACATATCAAGCATATCATCAAGGCGTGGGATGGGAAAACGATATTTGATCGTTATCTTGTTGATAGCTCGACTGTCCACGCACATTCTCCATGTGCCGTCTTTCTTCGGGGTAAGTAGAGCAGGAACCGCCACGGGGCTCATACTCTCTCGAACGTACCCACGTCGCAGCAGGTCGGTAACTTGTCGGTTCATCTCTTCATGCTCACTTGGGCTCATTTGGTAATGGGGTAGGTGAGGCAAGCTGGCTCCAGGGACTTGATCAATGTGATGTTGAATGTCTCGCAACGGGGGCAGTCCTTCAGGCAACTCTTCAGGCATGATGTCAGCGAACTCTTGGATGATGGGCTTTATCTCAGGCGGGACTTCAGGAGGAGTTGTCTCTTGGTTGGCCACTTCACGTCCCATTAACGCATAGATGGTGGGGCTCTCTTGAATTTCACGCTGGAATGCTTGGGCTTCCATCAACAACACGGAGCCCGTGGTCGCAGGCTTGGCCGGTGGTGTTTCGTTACTAGTTTGGGTGGCCGCAGCTCGGAGTGTAGCCACTTGACGAGGGCTAAGGGCTTCACGTTGTGGCCTGAGGGTGACACAAACTTTGTCAATGAGAAAGGTGTAAGTGTTCAGTTTTCCTCGGTGTTCAGTGTCTCGATCAAATTGCCACGGTCTCCCTAGAAGGATGTGACAGACATCCATAGGGGCTACATGGCACCACACCTCGTCCTTATATGAAGGACCGATGGAGAAGTTGACGAGGCTTTGACGGTGGATCGGGAGTTGGGTACCACCACGAAACCATGCCACACTATACGGTTTCTCGAGTGGTTGAGTTGGCAGACCCAACTTGTCGACCATTTCTTGTGATACGAAGTTCTCAACACTTCCTCCATCAATGATCAGCGAACAGCGTCGTCCTCCTGAGGTGCAGGTGGTTCGGAAGATGCTGTGTCGCAGCCAGCTATCAGCATCGGAGGCAGCGGGGGTGAGCAGAATGTTGGTGGGCGCGCTGTCAGGAGCGATAAAGTTCTCGTGTTCAATTACCAGGAACGGACCGGAGTTGTCTCCATCCACTCCTAGAAGCTCGTAGTCGTCGGCTCCCATGGTGTTGGCAGTCAGCGCAGTCGGATCCTCTCCAGGGGGTTCCTGTTGGTCAAGGTCGGGGTCTTCAGGTTCGTCGGTGGTGCATAGATGGACGGGTCTAGCCTTAGGGTTTGGGCACTCTGCTGCCCGATGGCCCTTTTGATAGCTTCGAAAGCAAGTATCAGGTCCTACAATGGGTCGGCTTCCCAAGATGCCTTGGCCGGGGTTTCCAGGGGGTGGTCGGGTGACGGCAGGAGTTGATGGTTTGGCTGGAGTTTTACCCGTCACAACTGATGAGGAGCCCATCGGTTTGGAGTACATCATCGGAGTACTGGTACGAGGGGCGGAGTTCGCCGAGAAAGGCATCTTCCTTGTCTGGGCTTTAGCAAGCTTGGTCTCAGCCCGTTCAGCCTGCTTGTAGGCTTCGTCGACATCTCGGCAGTTGTGGAGGTAGAGTTCATCTTGGATGACTTGGCGGAGGCCTTGCATATAGCGAGTGACTTCCTGAATAGGAGTCTCCTGCAAACGGTTGTGGTGGACTAGGGATTGGAACCCTTCGGTGTATTCCTTTACGCTCATGGTGCCTTGTCTCCAGGATTGCAGTCGCGCGTACAGATCGCGTCTGTAATCTTCAGGCACGAATTTGGTCTTCAGCTTAGCTTTCATTTTGCTCCAACTGCGGATTTTACTTTTTCCCTTTCGTTTGCGTTCAGACTGCAAACGATCCCACCATAGCAGAGCATGTCCCTTTAATTTGATGGTGACAAATTGAACCTTCCGCTCGCTAGGCATGGATTTCCACACAAAGAAGTGTTCAACGGTTTGGAGCCAATCCAGGAAAATGTCAGGATCTCGTCCTCCGTCAAATTCAGGGACATCGAGACGGATACCTCGATCCCATCCATCGTCGGACTTGGGTCCATTTCGGGGTTGGAATTGATTTTCACCATTAGTTTGTGGAGTATAGCCAAAGGAGTATGGATCTGGAGTCTTGGGGATGAAAGGGGTGTATTCTCTGGGTTCTTCTTCTTCACTTTCTTGTGAATGATCATCGCTCACATGTCCGTCGGAAGTAGATGAACTAGAGTCACGGGATGTGCTATTCCGGGAGTGTGATTTCCGGCCAGTGCGTCGACCTTTGTTGGGATTTTCATCACTAATGTCTGGTCCTAGCACGCGGCTATTCAATGTAGCAATTTGTTCATGGGCATTGGTGATTTTACGATCTAGTCCGGCGATTTGGGTACTCAGTTGATTGTTCATGTGCTGTAATTGGGCAAACAAAGCTTCTAAGGTTAATTCGGGGTGTGGAGTGTAGGGGGGTTTAGAGCCACTAGGTTTGTCGGCCATGGATTCTAGGGTTTTGTTTTGTGTTTTTTTTTTGTGTGGTTTTGTTTTGTGGGTTTTTTTTTGTGTTTTTTTTTATATGCAACGAATGAATGGGATGCAGACGAAATGCAGAATCGGGAGGCTCTGATACCAAATTGATGCAACCTACTTAGATAGCGGATCAAATGAACAATTCTAAATGGGGAATTAATGGAATCGACGACAAGAACAACTAAAATGATATGAGACGCGCAAAAATCAGCAACGGTTGGCAGTACTTAGGCAGATACTAGCACAAGTTATTCCACGATTTTAGGGCAAATTGATGAGTTAAAAGTTCCTAGAAAATCAGCACAAGATTTGCAACGACGTGGGGTCTCAACGATTCACCAAACCAAATTAACGATATAACAATCCACAAACTATATTATGCGGTGGAATAAAATGGGAAAAGTAACGCTCATACCACAACCGGCAGGGGTCCGTGGATTGCGCTTCGGATCTGATCGAACAGGGTAACGATCGAGACAGGGGTGCTCCGAGCAACTTCCGGCCGTAGATGGTGGTTGTTCCCACGGGAGGGCGGACAGGTTCCAGGCCTGGCAGTCCGTGTCGAGTCGTGGCTCCAGTAGCAGTAGTGCGGCAGCAAGGCGGCGGGTTCCGGGGGTGGGGTAGCGGAGTAGGGGTGGCGGCGCGGTATGAGAGGCTGGGGCGGGGTCTAAACGAGAGGGTTAGCCAGGGAGGTTGGTGCCGTGGAAACGGGAAGGGGTGGCGCGGGAGGCTTAGCGGCGAGGGGAAAAGAGGGGAGGTGGCGAAGAGGAGAGGGGGAGGGCAGCACGGTGGAGAGGAAGGGGAGGGGAGGTAGGCGGCGCTGGGGAAGAAAGGAGATGGCGCGGGGGAAGGGGAGAGGCGGTGCGGGGGTGAGAGGTGGGGTTGGAGGAAACAGGAGGAAGAAGAGGGGAGGAGGGGAGGGTGCGATGGGGAGAGGAAGGTGGGGAGAGGCGGGATCGAGAGGGAGGCGAGGAGAAGAAAGGGAAGGCGGCGGAGGGGGGGGGGATTAGGGTACGAGATTGAGAGAAGAGTCGGGGAGAGAGAGGGCCTGCGGGCCGAGAGAAGGGGAGAGAGAGAGAGGTAGAGAGAGAGAGATAAGGGGGAAAATATTTTCTCAAATTCAACTTAACTTCAATTACAAAATAAGGGGACCTTTTATAGAGGTCATTCCCCCTCAAACTAAGTAACAGCTATTCCTAAAAACTAGGGAAAAATAAAAAGAAAATAAAAAGAGGATAACAAGGCCTTTTATAATGAGCCTTTTACATAGGGAGTAAATAAACAAAAATAAATACTAATTAGACCAAATAAATGTCTACTAAAATTAAGTTGCTATCATGCTGCATCAATATCTGTAACAAATTGATTGAAGAAACATGTCTGCTCAAAAAAGGTAATATCTGCAGAGATATGATAGCGATGTCCAGTAGAGTCATAACACCTGTAGCCTTTTTGAGTACGAGAATAATCGAGGAAGACACATTTGATTGCACGAGGAGAAAGTTTGTCTGTAGTGTGAAAATTATGAACAAAAGACACATCCAAAGATTCTCAAGGGAAGAGGAAAGGGTGACTCAGTTGGGTAAAGTAGAGAGAAGGGAGTTGATCCATTTAGGGTTGGAGATGGAATTCTGTTGATAAGATGAACATCGGTCAAAACAGCATTACCCCAATACGTCTTGGGAACCTTCATCTGAGTAAGAAGGGAACGAGCAATATTTAGGAGATGTCTGAGTTTTCTTTTTGTTATCTCGTTTTGTTGGGACGTATATGGACAAGATGTTTGATGTATGGTTCCGTGGGAGGCAAAGAAATCTGTTATGTCATGTTGTGTGAATTCCAAGGCATTATCAAAGCAGAAAATTTGTATACCAAAGGAGAAGACATTCTTGACATAATGAAAGAATTTTTTGGCAATTTTATTAATCTCCGAACGCTCTTTTAGAAGATAGACCCAGAACGACCTACTATAATCATCAACAAAAACAACAAAATACTTATATCCACTCAGAGTACGGACCGGACAAGGTCCCCAAATATCACAATGGACTAAGGAGAAAGGAACTTCACGACGAGGCTCAATACGAGCAGGGAACGACGCTCGATAATGTTTCCCAAATTGACATACCTCACACCCAAAAGGCTTGAGCATAAAGAATTCAGAAAACATCAAAGAGAGAGCTTTAGCAGACGGATGATCGAGACGAAGATGCCAGAGAAGAGGATCAGCAAAGATTGACGAAGTGCCAGCAAAACCAAAGTCAGAAGGAATGTCAAGATAATAAAGACCGTTCTTCTCATGTCCCCCACCAAAAATCTGTCTCGTCCGGATGTTCTGAAAATAACAGCAAAACTCATCAAATATAACTCGACAGTTAAGCTCAGTGCACAGCTTGTGAACAGATAATAGACTAAGAGGAATGTCAGGAGCGCAGTGAACGCTAGTAAGCCAGAGTTTGTAGGAAAACTCAATGATTCCCACATTAGTAATAGGTGAATGAGCACCATTGGCAACACAGACCGTCTTCACAATGGAAGATGGACGTGAAGAGGTGAGAAGACTACCTTCTCCCGTCAGATGAGTTGATGTACCCAAGTCGATGATCCATGCAGGAGCAGATGCAGAGGCAGAACTGGCAATTGTACCTGATGTAGTGGCCAGACGAGCAGTAGGAGCAGAAGCAAGAGTGTCACTAGTAGAGTTATGTAACAGTTGTCGAATGCGAGCATACTCAGATGCAGTAAAGGAAGTCTGACTGTCACTGGAAGACTGAACATGAGAGGTGTCCACAGTATCCTAGGTACCATCATAGAAGACAGTTTCATAGGAGTTGTTGGCATTGGAAGGCATGCCAAACTTTGTCCAGCAGCTTCTGACGGATGATTGAGGCGTCCGCAATGTGTCCATGTTGGATAGCAGGTAGTAGTAGGACCACGCCCACGACCGTGACCTGAGTCACGTCCTCGTCCAAACTCACGACCTTGACCACGACCAAAATCATAACCACGTCCCCCTTGGTAGATTGAGCATCCTCTAGCAAAATGTGATGTAGCCTAGCAGACAGAGGGGGTAGAGGAGATTTAAGTTCTTATAGTCGGTCAAAGATGGTCTCGAGAGAGGGTAGAGCTGCATCAGTCAAAAATTAATCCTTCACCGGCTTGTACTGTGGATGCAGTCCTATACTTGCCATTCTGCACGTTCTCTTATCTGCTTGTCACAACAAGCAGGTTGGAAGATAAGAAGCTCCTCAAACAGGCCTGTGAGGAGTCGATAGTGATCAAGGATGTATCTCCTTGATTTGCAGACCAAATCCGTGTATAGATAACTGAGAGTCTGGACTTGGTTGTCTTCTGGGAGTAAGTATTCTCAAGGCTTTCCCACATTGCTTTGCAGTTTACTTGTAGAGAAGATTGGAGTCTATATTCGGATCGACAATGTTGGTCATCCAAGTAATCACCTGGCAGTTGTCTACGTACAAGGTATTGTAGTCCTTTTCTGTCTCCTTGGGCGGATCTTTAGTAAGAACATAGTTCTTTCACTGACCACCAATAAACACCTTGAGGGATCGAGACCATAATACATAGTTCTCGGAACCCTTGAGTTTGACAGAAATACCCTGGATCATCACAAAGGAAGTCGGGTACAGGAGCTTGGATTCTAAAGATGCCATGGTAGCTGCGAAGGTCAAGAAAAAGTGACCTTGATAGTCCTTGTAGTCTTAAGTATCATGTAGACCTAGCAGTGCATCATACAGAAGTCCGGTTGGAGCGGGATAACGCATTGTGTGGTACGGTGCGGCAGGGCTAGAGGCGATCATCGAGATCGCGGGGCCACAGAGGATGACGTGGGCAGCACGGTGCAGGCCCGCGAAGCAGCGCAAGGCCGTAGGGGCGGCGCGGGGCTGCAGGGGGCAGAGCGGGGCGCAGTGGGGGCTCGAGACCGCAGAGGGGACCACTAGGGCGGCGCAGCGACAGGGGGGCTCGAGGTTAGCGGTGGCGGTGGGATTAGGTCAGAACACCGGTCTAGGACTGTTGCTCTGATACCATGTTGAGAACAATGAGAGGATGAAAGAGCGTGTCTCATTCAAGAGGTCTAGGGGTCCTTATATAGAACAAAACCCTAAGAGCTCAAAGGAGAAGAAAAATACATAAATGCCCTAGCATGGTTACAAGAACAATAATTACGAACTATAAAATATACTACTAACACGAATCAAAGCAACGATACCCCTCTTGGTATGAGAGTAACCAACAAAAACATACTTAACAGCTCTGAAGGAGAGCTTGTCACGATGAGAAGAAAAATCATGAACAAAGGTTATAGATCCAAACACACGAGGTGTGATAGAGAATATATCCTTCTAGGGAAACGCGACTGAGAAAGGGATCTTTTCCCCCTAAGAAGAGGAAGGCATGCAGTTCACAAAGTAGCAAGTAGTGAGAACTGCATCAGCCTAATAAGAGTGAGGATCACAGCTCCGAATCAACATGGTTATGGTCGCATCGAGTAAGTGGCGGTGTTTACACTCGGCAACATCGTTCTGTTGAGATGTATGGGCACATGAGATCTAGTTTACAATGCCAAGAGACCTGAGAAACTCAGAAAGCTGTAGGGTGCAAAACTCTAATGCATTATCAGAATGCAGATATTTAACATGGGCAGGAAAGATATTCTTTATCTCAATAATGAATGACTTGATAACAGGCCCAGCCTCAGATTTATTCTTCAAAAGGTAAATCCAAGAAAGTCTAGAAAAATCATCTACATTGACCAAATAAAAACGATGTCCATAGTGATCAGGAACAGGACTCGTACCCCAAATATCTAAATGACGGAGCTCAAACAACGGAGAACTGCTCCGACTCTAACGAGATTGAAAGGAAGAACGGTAGTGTTTCCCAAGCTAGCAAGCCTCGCACTAAAGGAAGATCGCGTGGAGATCTGTGGGAGGATATGTGATAAATCCCAGATTTATCAGCTTAATTGATTATATTTATTTCTCTTGCTTAAGTTAATCACAAGATTCATTGATTAATTAACACTAATTACTAATTTGTGTGTTGTAAATAATTAACAGTAATTATTATATATTAAATTAGAATAAACTTGTGTATAAATAAAATAACATAAAATAAAAAAAATTCAAAAAATAAGCAAAAGGAAAATCAAAGAAAATGGTTTATATGGTTATTATTAGTATTTAATGTATAGATGACCTCTGATCTCTTTGACTTCTACATGAAAGTTGTAGATCTCATCACAAAAGGTCATATCGACGATATATCAGCGATATATCGTCGATATATCAGTTTCGACAAGGAAGGGGTTTCGTATCACCCAATATATCCTTTTACAGGGATATCGGCGATATATCGCCGATATATCAGCAATATATCGTGATATCGGCTCATATCGGTCAAAAATGAATGGATTCAGTATAAAAAATCCCATATATCGATCGATATCGTCGTTGTTTCGCCGATATCTCTATATATCAATGCTATTATTTAAGCAAGATTGATTCCACTACTTATCTAGCTACACCCAGTATTAAACACATATCGAGCTACACCTAGTATTAAAACACACAATGGTTTATATATATCTTGTTTCGGGTTGGGATCGTTGCCCCCCCCCCCACCCCGCAAGGGGGAGCCAACCTAGGCCCCCTTAGCCCCCCCCCCCCCCCCAGGCTCACTGACCGGGTAGTGAGACCCCTGTACTAGTAGGGTATGGTGCGACAGGAGGGTGCATACAATGGTTCTTCAACTTGGTGTATATTTACAAGTTATTCATGTTGTAAGAACTTGAATGTAATCCATTTCCAATATCTATAAAGTCAATTCTTCAAAAAAATCTATAAATCAAGAATCAAACATTAATATCGATATGTTCAAAATGATCGATATATGCGATATAAGCTTCATAGATGATCGATATGTATGATCTAAAAGTATATTTGTAAGTTATTTAGTAATCTAAGAACTTGGATGGACTTCATTTTCAATATATATATATATAGGTCAACAACTAACAGTACCAGCGATATGTTCGATATGACCCATATATGCAATATAAGGATCATAGTCTTCACAAAATGATTTATATGTGTCATCTAAATGTATATATGTAAGGTATTTAATGTTATAAGAACTTGAATGAATCCATTTCAAATATCTATATGTCAGGAATAAACATTAACAACGATATGTTCGATATGATTGATATGTGCGATACATGGGCTATAAATGACCGATATGTGTGGCATTAGTGTGTATTTGTAGGTTATTTATTGTTTTAATATCTTGGATGATCTTAATTTCTGAAAAAAGGACAAAAAATGGTTTTTTCAGCCATTTCCGACATTTCAAACCGATATCGTCGATATATCGACGATATAACCCGATATATCCATTTCCAGGCAGACCGAAATGATATCGATATCGATACGACCTTCCTTGGATCTCATCGAGATCCACAACTTTCATGTTTACCACTTTTACTAATTCTCCCTCTAACTATTTCTTTTTTATTTTACTCTGATTTTTCTCTTCAATTCTGATTGGACCATGTGGTACCTTTAGATCGCGCCACGTGGCCCGTTCAATTTGTAGTCGCTCGCATCCGCTTCTGACCTTCCGATCACCTTGCCTCTGCATCTCCACCGTTCATTAGCACCGGTACCTACACCGTCTGATTACATCCATCAGGCGCATCTTAACCGGTCTACCGCGTTCAACAGCGGACCTTCATATCAAGATCGAACGGTCGTTTCATCTCCGTCAACCTCCAGCCCTCTCTTCCCAAGTGTTGCAACTCTTCGTTTCATGGCAACTTCCTCCAATTTCGATAACCTCCATACACACCAACTACCTCGAAACCTCCATCAACCTCCTCTCCTCATTACCCTCTTCCACGTCAGTCATATCATGATTCCTAAACCTAAAACCCATGCTAACTGGCAGTGGTTAAAATCACCGCCTGGAGAACATTAACCTCCAGTCATCATCCATTAAATCCATCATCTCCATCCCCTACGCCGGCTATCCGCCACTCCGAGTGACTACTCCGAGCCTTCCTGAGCCTCTGTGATAGAGAGATTTAGAGAGAAATAGCGACGACGAGCTTAGTTCACCGACGAGATCCAAGAGTAATATCTCGTGTTGCATACCTCCATCGAAGGTTTGTTTGAGCTTCGAACATTGGCCTTATTTGTGAAGCGAAGATCGAGATCTTGAACCTCAGTCAGGCTTAAGATTCAATCCTCAAATCTTTCGTTCATCTCCAAGTTAGTATGTAATCCTCCTTTCTTTGTAGTTTCGCGGATTTATTCCACAAATGCTTCTTACTCAGTTTCTTATCTAAACGATCATATACCTCAGCATCATACCACTGATCCACGCGTAACCTCCCTCGTGGTTAATCCATTTCGCCATTTTTGTGATCACCTCATTCATTCTTTCTTCGTGCGCAGAAGAAAGACCATCATGGCTTGATCCTTCACTATCGAATAGCCCCTCATCTCACCTTCCTTTCGCTCGATTTCAATCACATATATTTTGTGTACTGGTTGTACTAACATTGCAGGGTTGAAAGTCTTGAATGGTCGGAGATCACCGCAGAGCTCCGATCTCCTTTATCTATCTCTACGTCATTTCATCGAGAGGATAACAACATGGCTCTATCTTCATCCTTCGACCACCCTAACTTTGTGAGGCCTTCATGACGGTCATCCGACCTTTAACGAAAGCTGAGGGACTCGGACGAGCAAAAGCTGGGTCGCCGGAGTGCAGTCCAGACGTTGTCGCGCACGGAGAAGGGGAAGAACAACAGCACAACAGGAACTGTTGATCTCGTCAATTTGGACGAAAATTAACGGCTCTACTGAAGCCATGTCACTTCGTACGAGCCATCGATTCGAACCTTAGGGTCGGTTGGCCGAAATTAACCCTGAAGCAGCAAGCGTTGACACGTGTCCCGAGCCTAGACGAGTCACGTGGAGAAACACGTGATTGGGAAAAATTTCAGCACCTAGCCTTGAGTTTTCAAGATTTGCAGATGAGTCTCCTGCCTGTGTTTAATTTGCATATTAGCCCCTGCGGGTTATTTTATTTACGTTTTAGTCCCTATTTGTCTTGATTTGTAATAAAACTTGGAAGTTTTTCTTACATTTATGCCCTTGGATTCATTGTTGAATATCTTTTTATCCTTAAACCCAATTAATGTGATTTTGGTCTTTGGTTGAAAGCTTGTTTGATGCTCTATTTCGTGGCGAGCTTGATTGATAATTCCGATTTAAAAATCACACATTAATTATTCTTGAATTTAAGTGCTTATTTATATCTCTTATCCTGATTTAAAATGCACT
The DNA here is from genome assembly GCA_037367405.1 of Ottelia alismoides. Classification (NCBI taxonomy): domain Eukaryota; kingdom Viridiplantae; phylum Streptophyta; class Magnoliopsida; order Alismatales; family Hydrocharitaceae; genus Ottelia; species Ottelia alismoides. The sequence goes on from JAZKJV010006501.1 coordinate 771,508, forward strand.
TTGAATAATCAATTGAACATGTTATGTTCATTAATTTTTAATTATCTATTATTAGTTATTTTTAATCACTATCAGGTCGTTAAAGGATTTAATTGCTCGTTGTCTCTATAAAGCATCAAAATGAAAGTTTAACTCTTGTAGGAAAGGTTTTGAGACTTATATCACACTTTGCCTAATCAATGCTCTAATTAATAATCAATCAATTCAGGGTATTTCCATGACTAATCCAAGTTATTTGTCGTATGCTTTTAAGTGTGGTTTTATTCATATTGATTGTGCATCATTGTTTTAATTTGATTTAATTGCACAAAAATTTGTGTTAAAAAAATATATCTTGTTGTAATTTATGCGTCGTCTCAATATAATTAATTCAAGAAGTGCTATTTAAAATATTTGAGATCTAAATTGAATTAATAAATTGCTCGCGTCCTTGTGTTCGACCTTGGACTTTCCATGTTATAAAATAAAGTCGAGAACATCATCACGGAGATTCTTCTTGGTTTTGTATGAGAAGCTAAGTGTCCGTGCTACAATGGATCAATTTTAATACATGCATTTGGCGATTCATCAGATGGTGCTGTCGCAGGGGACGCAGCACATTTTCTGATTATTTTTAGGAGCAATTATTGAATTTTGTAATTTCGGGCTTAATTATTTTTGAGCTTGTTTTCTTTGAGTGTTGTTTTGTATTTGTGATGTCTTTTTAATTAAGTGTTTTAACCTCTCTAGAATTTCCTAATAAATTTATTGTTTTGTGGTAGGCCTGTGGAGCCAACTATTTTTGAAGGACGACAGAGGCAAGAAGCTTGGAGCAACTTGCTAGAGAGCCCACGAAACAATTAATTTAGTAGAGATTATTAGCTTAATAAGAATTTATTCCATTGTGTTGTAATTAATTTGTCTATTTAAAGCGGTTCTCGATTGAGATCTCGCGCATGTAATCAAAGGCTTGTTATCTTTATTTATTCTTATGTGTGGTTGTGTCAAGAGTGGTTCTCGACTTTAGTGACGTTTTAAATCAATATTTTACGCCAAATAGAAAGATTGTAAGTCATTCTTGCTTGATCCATTTCGTAATTTAGGACACACTACATAAATCTCATAAGATTCACAACTGCAAAAATCTTAGGAGATTCATAGACACACGTAGCATACGTATACTTAGTCAAATAAACTGATTTCTTCACCGCTAATAGGACTACTGCTTAGGTGCGATTTCTTAACTTGCATCATATAGCTAAATTTATAAATTTTGTTCTGCATCCACATGGACAGTGCTGGGAAGCATTGTAAGTATCTCTAACGACTGCATGCATCAATGTTTTTTTACTGCATTTCGTTTTTCGCTTTCTCCCTCAGTTTTCATCAACTTAGGGATAAAGGAAAAGGGATTGTATGTTAGGCAATATTTGTGGTCACTTAAATTCAAAGCGATAACCAAACTCTTAAAATCGGGACTGATTTAACGCAAGTTGACCTCAATAAATTGGAATAAAAGCAACCTTGTTTTACGGGTGCACAAAGCCCTCATTTATTTGCAGGAACTTATCAAGTGAGAGAGGGACGATATTAGGATAGAGTCATGCCACGAATTTTCATATGAACTACTGGCTCCATAAAAATGATTAGCCGCTTCTCGGTGAGGATCTACGGGTAGCCAGTAAACGATCCGGATTTTCTTAGAAGAGTGGAAGGTTTAGAGGACACCGCGTAAGGTCTGGTCCTCAAGTAAACGGTAGTTGTAGTTATACGGTCCGACTTACTTCCATACTTGCCGAGAGTGGATGCAACTAGTCATAGGAATCGGGACAATTTGTAAAGAAATTTAGGTACCTAACAGGTCGTAGCTCTGACAGAATTTGTATTTGATCACTAATTAAAATTTGACAAGATAATAAGGCCATCATTCGGCCTTCAGCGTTGTGTTGGTGAATTCACAAAGGTTTGTATTGATTGGTTCGTGTGAGTAACTCCGCACATTTAAGTGCCCAGTAGAACTAGATTCTTTTGTGTCTCGAGCGTGCTCCAAAATTCCTTTCTTTTGAATTTCGAAGATGGATAATTGGTCGGATATTTGCTCAGCTTTTGCGAACTTGTCGTTGAACCGCTCAAATATCACATCTTCACCAGTCCAGCTCCTTTCTTCTACTTCTTTAGCTGGACCACCCCGATTGGAAAATAATCCCCTTTTCGAACCGGAGTATGATGATTCTCTCCTTGGGGTTGGTTATATCCCGACCAATTCCTATATACCTTCTTTACTCACTGAGGAAGATCATTGCCTTGGTGAGCTCGACTTAATTTTGTTTTCTTCCTCTACATCTCACTCCAACCCTTTTCTGATGAAGGTAACAAAAACACATTCGTGGTGCCTCCTAAAAGACAGAATGGTAATGGAGAGGAAGAGGAGCGGGAAGACCCATTACAAGTTGTATTGGCTAGATTGGCAGAGTCTGAACAAAATCAAATACTTATGCGAGCACAACTCCGTCAATTACAGTTGGTTAGAGATGCACTGATGGACGCAGCATATAACTCTAGGTGGTTTCAGATGACAAATTGGTTGGGCCCAGCAGAACCTGATGTTGAATATGAGTTAAAGCCACAGTTCCTTTGTTTGTTGCCACATTTTTCATGGGAATGTGCACGAGGAGCCTTATGCATTCCTTAGGGAGTTTGAGTTGGTATGTTCTAATCTTAGACACCCTAGGGTTAGTCAAGACTACATTAGGCTCAAAGCTCTTCCTTTTGCCTTAAAGGATAAGGCAGATTACTAGATGAAGAACCAAGGAGTAGTTGTCACTACCTTTGTACAGTTCAAGGACTACTTCCTGAAAAAATTCTACCCTTTGAATAGTCACAATTTGATGCGCTTACACATCACGAGTTTCTTTCAACTCCCCAATGAAGCTTTCTGTGATTCATAGGAGAGATTCAAAGACCTCTTGCAGAAATGTCCTTGCCATGATTTAGAACCTATCATCTTGGTTCAATCTTTATATAGCAGTTTACACCCTGAGGTGCAGGCAGAGCCGGCCTTGGGGGTTGTTTGGAAGTGCAACCGCCCAGGGCCCATGAGCTTTAAGGGGCTCATTTTCTTGCATGTTGAAAAACCTAAAAAATAGGCCTCTTAGATCTTCATCTACCTCAACATTTCTATTGCCATATTCCCGATTACGGAAAAGATGTTTGCTCTTTCCATGAAATCCTCTACTCAACGGCTACATTTTATCTTTTTAAGCAATTCTTAATTTAATTCATCACCACATCTCTCTTTCTCAATATCTTTGTTGTTATGTTCTCTCGATTTTTCTCTCCCGAAAAATTCGAATGAGAACAACACTGGTAATTCTTTTGTTGTTATTATGTTATCATATTTTTTAAATCTTCTATTCTTTACTTGTTTCACAGTTCGAAATTCTTTTAAGTTTCTGGGACTGTGGTTTTGTTTATGGATTTATTGTTAACCAATAGCAGGACACGCGTGCATTGTACATCGAGGGATAAATTTCATTGCATCGCACGGATTGTTACTTGAAATTCAATGTGGCTAATTGCATGCGAATTAGTATAATTGTGTTATTATCAATAATGTATAGAAGATGTGTGATTTTCTGTTTAATCTGTCTCCTATATTTTTCTGGATGCTGCTAAAGTTGAGATAGATTGTAATAGGTTTAGCTAATATATAACATATATTGCATTGGGAAACGAACAGATTTGGCTCTTGCTTTCGTCGTGAAATACTTATAGATACAAGATAACGAGGCATATGCTATATTAAACTATATATATCCTCTCTGTATTCATAAAATAAGAGCGAGTTCAAATACCGACGTAGTTGTTGTATTTCCTTATAGCATAATGCTTTGGTCATTATTTTCCTTCTTCCAAAGAGATAATGGAAATAATAGCAGGGATTGTTGTGAGTGTTGCAATTGTACATTGAAGATTAATTGAAGGCAAGAATTTGTTTGGATAGTAAACCATTCGCTTGAGAATGATTTTGTCTAGTAAGGTATTTATCCGATAGTAATAGCGTGAATCTCATGGTAGTATCAGGGTCGTCCATGAGGGTAGTTTACGAGTGCAATGGCCCAGGGCTCCATCAACTTGAGTGGTCGATTTTTACATGTATTCAACCTTTAATTTAGAAAAAAATATTGTATGTCCTAATGAGGCCTTGTAAATCAATTTTTTAGTAAAACAACTCGCCGAAAATGAGCAATCAAATTTTTCGATGAAACAATTTGTTAAAAATTGAGCTCTTATGGAATCGATTTTTTGGTGAAACAAATCGTAAAAAATGAGCCCTTATAGAATCAAAATTTTTGTGAACAGCTCAATGCTAAAGTCATGGAGTTATATAAGGGCGCATTGTTCATCGAAATTTATAAGGGTCCATTTTTTTCTTTTGCCCAGGGCCTACGAAATGTCAGGGACGGCACTGGGTGCAGGGACTGGTTAGTGCTGCTTGTGGAGGCAGCTATACATCAAGAGGTGCGGACACTGTCTGGAAAGTGTTCGAAAGAATGGCCAAAACAAGTAGGGCACAAACCAATAGTAGAGCTCAGTTAAAAACCCCCAATACAATCCAATCCATTGAGGGAATGAAGGCTACAGTGGATCCTTTTGACATGGGCTTCATAGTAGATAAACTCATAGTAGTTGAGAGGATCGATAGGCATATGAATGAGTTAGACAACAACTTATCCAAACTGCCTAAACAGATGGCGGAACTTTCTGAGAAGGTATCCAAGATGAGGGTACCTGCCATGACTGCATCTATTGATCCAGTTTATCTTGTTCATCATATTCAGGAGCAGCAGATATCAGGGCCACAACAACCACGGGTAGAGAACTAGCCTTTGGCCCATCCTTGTCAGCAACAGCCACCATCTGTGGAAACAATCATCGAGGAGCCTTCACAAGTGTGGGAAGTAAATGGTGTGGGGTACACACATGATCTTGCTAGACAAGGGGGTTCTGGAGATCGCTTCTCATATCAACGGCCTTAAACTTTCTATAACACATCATTTATTCATGCACCTCTTTCAGCATCACAGAGCTCTAGAGTCGTCAGGCACCAAGGCAGCAGCAGCAATATGGACGTCAGCAGGCGTACCAGTCAGGCCAGTAGGGCCTGAATACTCAGCATCATACCCAGCCTCAACCGCAGTCGTATAGATATCAGGGCCAGTCTTCACGTCCGGCCTTTACTTCTTCACAACCGCAGCAACAATCATCTTCCGGTCCCATTGATTTTCAGCGTCAAATTTTAGAGGAGTTGCGCTCCTATGGGAACGAAGTGCAGGATTTGAGGGTTGACCTTAATCGCTTATCGCGTCTATATGATTAGCGCAATGTTCCTACTACATCCATTCCTGCCCAGGTTCGGGCTAATCCCAATTTCCTGAACAAACCTCAACAACAGCATTTATTAGATCAGGTATATTACTCAGATTTTCAACAATCTGAGCACGAGATCTCTCCGTTTGATTGTGTTAATCATATGTCTCTCAGGAGCGGACGAACCGTGGTCGTACCTGATCGGGCTAGGAACATGGATAGGACCGACTATGAAGCTCAGCCTGAGAAGACTTCAGAGGATGATGACACTAGGCCTTTTCAGAAGGGAGAAAATTCTAGATTAAGGAGGAGTTCAAGAGCAGAGCAGCACGCTTCAGATTCAGTCTACAAAGGACCTTGCGCCTTCAGATGAGGGGAATGCACATTCAGTAGGCATGCCTCATCCTATAGTAGATGATTCAGTTCTTATTCCAATTGTAAAATATTCAAAAGTGAAAAACTCAATTTCTTCTAATAATAAAGAGCATGTTTTTGTGTATGATTCTGAGTCTTCACGTCATTCCTTGCCTATCCCTTTCCTCGTGCTCTTGTGGCAGGAAAGTGCATCATTAAAAGGATTCAAAGAGATGATAAAACATGGCACGATTCTGTAGAGATAATATCATTGTGAAGGTACCATTTGATGAGTATGTAGCTAGTAATCCTGCATTCCAGAAATATTTAAGGGTAAGATGCACACCAAGCAGAGTTAGCAAGAAGAAACTGAACAGATACGTCAAAACCCATGTTTTATCGGTTGCCACAACATTTTATCTCAAGAACCAAAAATTGTCACAGAAGAAGAGAGATCCGTGTGCACATTATGTTATGAGTCATATTGATGACATAGCGTTTGCATGCACTCTCCTAGATAATGGTTCTTCGATCAATCTAATACCCTTTGCCTTATATGAGAAATTGAAGTTGGGCATTTACATAAATCTAAAGCATTACTTCAATTTGCGGATAAATCAATGAAAAAAGGCCAAGGGTATGGTCAAGAATGTCATTATTTCGATTGAGGGACAGACCTACAAAGTGGATTTTACTGTTCTTGATATGGATATTCCTCATCACTGGAGAGATTCACATTTTATCCTTGGGTGGCCCTTCCTTAGGACCGCTGGAGCCTCATTTGATTATCAGACAGGGATGATGAAGTTTCGCTATCCAAGCGGAGAGGTGGAGTTACAGATGAAGCAAACAAAATGGCAACAACCTGATTCCGAATCTAGTACTGATTTCTCTTCACTCTCAGGGGCAGACTGCAATGTAGTTAGCACAGTTGGAATCCGGGCTCAGAACCCAACAGTCCGGAGTGAGACCATGTCATCTGGAGAGGGCAGTGTACACAGAGCAGTTATAGATATATTGCCAAAGTTCTTAAGTTATGCATCCCCCTATTCCCTTGATGACGTAGAAGTCCCTTTGGACTTGTCAGTTCCCCTTCATTCGGAACAGTCAAGGGAATTAGATGATAAGTCGGACGCAACTTTGGCTGAATTACCATGTATCTTTGGCGATCCGACTCCTTATTCTTCAATTCAGTGGGTGGATAGTATTATAGATGATTCCTCTCCACTACACAACACAGATTCAGATTCAGTGGTAATTCAGCCTGATGTACCTGATGACTTATCTTTGCCAGAGTTGAAGCCACTACCTCCTACCCTCAAGTACACCTTCCTTACGGGACCAAAGAATAAGTTTCTTATCATCATTAGTTCTAGGTTGACTTTAGAGCAGGAAGCTAGCTTGTTAAAAGTGTTAGAGAAAAACCGTAAGGCCATAGGATGGACTGTGTCAGATCTCGTGGGTATAAATCCAGCATTATGTTCACACCATTTTTTTGTTAAGGATAATGCAAAACCTTCCCATGAATTTCATAGGAGACTTAATCCAAATCTTCGTTAAGTAGTTAAGATAAAAATAAAGAAATGGTGTAGAGCGGAGTTTATTTACCCAATCTCTGACTCCAAATGGGTAGCAACTTTACATGTTGTTCCGAAGAAGTCGGGGATCCAGATGATCACCAATGAGGAGGGAGTTGAGATTGCGACACGAGTACCTACGTCGTGATGCATCTGTGTCAACTGTCGATTACAGACACCTGAATGGCGCGACCAAGAAAGATCACTTTCCCCTATCTTTTATTGATCAGATTTTGGAGAGATTAGCGTGGAAGGAGTTCTTATGTTTTCTTGACGGGTACTCTGGCTACAATTAAGTAGCCATCGCTCCTGAGGACCAGGAAAAGACCACTTTTACATATCCTTTTGGCACATACACATTCAGATGCATGCCTTTTGGGTTGTGTAACGCCCCAGGTACATTTCAGAGATGCATGATTACCGTGTTTGCCGAAATGGTTGGGGATTTCCTCGAGATTTTCATGGACGACTTCTCAGTTCATGGTGATTCATTTGATTATTGTTTAGCACATTTGGACCAAGTACTTCAAAGATGTAGTGAGGTGAATCTGGTACTCTCCTGGGAAAAAAGTCATTTCATGGTTAAGGAGGGTACTGTGTTAGGTCATGTCATCTCTAAGAAGGGGATGGAGGTTGACCCTGTCAAGGTGGACAAGGAAAAAAATAGTGTGAAAAAAGAAATGAGTATTGATCATTCCAGTACTCCAAATTAGGATGTAAAAATGCAAAAAGGAAGTACATCATATAAATTAAATGTGAGATATATCTATTCATATTGAATTGTGGATACATCAGTGATAAAATCATTTTCGATTGGAACAAAGAAACTTGATCCACCAACTAACATTAAGTCAGTAAGGTCATTTCTAGGTCATGTTGGATTCTATAGAAGATCTATTCATGATTTTTCTAAAATTGTTCGATCCCTGACCAAGCTCTTAGGAAAAGACGTCGAGTTCTTTGTAGATCACAAACAAGTGTCTTGAGGCCTTTGAGCTCCTTAAGAAGAAGACCTGTGACTCGTCGATTCTGCAAGCTCCTGACTGGTCTCTTCCCATCGAGATCATAACTGATGCTTCAGATTTTGCTATAGGAGCCGTTATAGGGCAGTGGTGAGATCATTCCGTTTGTTATTCACTACGCAAGCAAAATATTGGATCTAGCTCAAAGAAATTATATAGTGACTGAAATTCTGATACGCTTCCGCATTCTGTTTTTCTACAGCAGTAGTTTGAACTTTAGAGAAGTTTAGGTTTGTAATCTTAGGCTCTAAAGTGACAGTATAAACTGATCATTCAGCCATTAGGTATCTCATGGAAAAGAAGGATATGAAGGCGCGTCTTCTTAGGTGGATATTATTACTCTAGGAATTTGATTTGGAAATTAAGGATAAAATTGGGGTTAAAAATGTAGTGGTTGATCATCTTTCAAGGATTGAAATAAAGGATTCCTCTGATATTGAGCCTATTCGAGAGACCTTTCCAGATGAGTCTATTTGTATTATTGAATCACTCTCATGGTATGCCAACATGGTGAACTTCCTTGTCTCCAAGCAAGTTCTCCATGGATGGACTAGGAGCAGTATAGAACGACTCAAGTCGGATTCGAGGAAATACCCTTGGAAGGATCCGCTCCTTTTCTTTGAAGGACTAGATTGTATCTGGAGAAGGTGTATTCCTCAGGAGGAATACCAGAGTGTCCTCATGTATTGTAATTCATTTGAAGCTGGAGGACACCATTCTGGAAAAAAACCGCTCACAAGGGGCTGCAATGTGATTTCTTCTGGCTGACCTTGTTTAGAGATGCTGCGGATTTTGTACGGTCGTGTCATGTTTGCCAAAGGATGGGGGGGACTGTTGGATCAAGAGATGAGATGCCCATGCAGACTGCGATTGTTTGTGATGTTTTTGATGCTTGGGGCGTAGATTTCATGGGTACTTTCCCTAATAGCCAAGGTTTCGAGTATATCTTGTTAGCGGTTGATTACTTATCCAGATGGGTGGAGGCTATCCCAACCCGAGTCGCATATGGTAGAACTGTTTGCAAGTTTATTAAGGATCATATTATTTCACGGTTCGGGGAACCTAAAGTTTTGATATCTGACGGAGGTAGCCATTTTGTGAATGGAATGATGAAATCTTTATCAAAGGAATATGGATTTGAGCATAGAATAACTAGGCCTTACCACCCTCAATCAAACGGCATAGCAAAGGTTTCAAATAAGGAGGTGAAGAGTGTTATTCAAAAACTAGTCCGTCTAGATAGGAAGAACTGGTCTCAGTTGTTGGACTAAGTTCTTTGGGCTTACATAACAGCCTACAAGACACCTCTGGGCACTTCATCTTTCAGGATGATATATGACAAGCCATGTCATTTGCCCGTTGAGTTAGTGCACAAATCTGAATGGGCAATAAAAAAGATCAATTGGAGTTGTCACTTAGGAAAGTTATATAGAGATCTCAACCTAAATGAACTAGTGGAAATCCGCAACTGAGCATATGACAACAGCATGATCTGTAGGGACAAAGTTAATGTTAGGAGAATATTTTTTGCTAGTAGTATATTTGTTAGGAGAATATTCTATGTGCTAGGAATATTCTATATGCTAGGAGTATATTCTTAGGAGCATTTATGTATTTTCTCCTTTGAGCTCTCTAGGGTTTCATGCTATATAAGAAACCCTAGACCCCTTAAATAATACAAGTCCTTTTCATTCTTTCATCATCTTCCACATGGTATCAGAGCAACTGTCCTAGATCGGGGGTCTGACCTAAATATCGTCGCCACATCAAGCCCCAAAACCAACGTCATCACGACAACTAGACACTCGACCCGCTGCACGCGGCCCAGGGCCTTCTCCAAGCTCATGCACCACCGTCAAGGGGGTCTCCTAGGCCCCTACGCTCCATGCCTCCGTGTTGTGCCGTGTCAAGCTCCATCGCTTGGAGATAAGAAGCACCTTCCTGAGCACACAATCTCCAGCGCATCTTGCAACTTGCGCCACCGAAAGCATCTTTTGGATGTGAAGCTTCTGCATACAACATACTACTTCTAACACACCACCGTAATCTGCAATACTTATGCGATTTCTGAAATCTCTGCCAAAAGCTCTGTGGAATCGACCAAGTTCTGGAACCATCATCATGAGTTCTAGAATCAACAAATCTCTGGAATCAACCAAGTTCTGGAATCTACCAAGTGTTGGAATCAACCAAGAGATATTAGTTTTGGATTCAACCAAGAGACATTAAATCTGGAAACTCCTCCCAAGTCCAGAATTGCCCTATGAAATTAGAGAAGGGCGATAAGAGCGATCAGATATTGTTGCCTAATTAATTAGGCCTGGACCAGAATCTCTGCACAATTGGTTCTAGAATTGCTATAAGATAATACCTCTGGATACTAGAAGATCACCCAAGTTCTGCTTAACACCATATTTGCTCTAATATGCCATCACCAAGAACTTCCGAATCGCGATACCATATGAAATCGCGACACCATTACCTCCATTTAGCAATGCGTCCAAGCAACTTGACAAAAGCTATCATGCGTGATTAAAACTACTCCACAACTTCTGCTAAAGGTTCTGCAGAACTATACTCCCATGGCAACTACTGCTACCACAGTCACAGATATGTTGTTTGCTCTTCTGAACTAACATGAGAGGTTGAAATTGAGTGAAGAGGAGGATGAGGAAGCGTTTGGTTGCGGAGGGTGAGGGCTGGGTCAGAATCTGCAACCAAAACTTCGGAAGGGGAGGTGCAGAAAGAGTGGGGCGGCCGGGCGAAGTCGGCGGGAGATTGAGGGTGCGTCGGAGATAGAGCTTCGTCAATCCTTTTGGTAGAGGATGCTACCGTTGCAGATCTTTGAGGCATTGGGCTCGGCAATGCCGCAAGCCAATCCGTTGCTTCCATTATCGAGGTTTCTCTCACGGGAGCGGAGCATTTTCGGAAAGGTTGCGGTTAAATGGGCCGCTGGTGCTGGTGGGGGAAGGCTGCGGGCAGGACGCGTTGTTCAAGGGCACGTCGGACGTGGGCTTCGTTTCGGCAGCATTGTTCTGAGGTGATGTTATGCAAATAGCCCCCGGGAGGGTGATAGCCAGAGGACTGAAAGGAATGGAGGAAAAGGAGCTGTTGAGGTGGTCGCATGAAGGGCGGACACAACTTCTTTGGCGCGGGCTAAAGACGGCGGACAGTGTTCGTATCCTAACTCATCTGGAACGTGTGATCGTCGGAGGTATCCCATTTGCTCATCAGGAGCCGCGGGGACTGCGCATCATGCTGAGCAAGCTATTGGACGTTGTGGAGGTGGAGTCTACGGGGTTGCGGCTGGGGGAGCCACCCTACCCCATTTTCAGAGTACGGAAGTTTTCCTCGGCAGGGCTAGGCCAAAAAAAGTTAGCGGTTGGGGGGACGGTGCTGCACGTGGACATCGTTTCGGCGGAACGGAGCGACTTTGCTAGGAAGGAGCGCTTTAGAGGGGATCAGCGGGAGCGGGAGGCCCTGGTAGTGATGCCGGCGAGAGGGGCGGTAGCTCCTCTGGAAGGGCGGCCAAGCTCGGTGGAAGGCAAAGCGGGTGCCCCTGTGGAAGGGGGAGCGTCGATCGGGGCAGAAGGCGGAAGGACGCTTACGCAGGAAGGTGGAGCGACGCACGTGATTCGGGGGACCCCTCATTTCCCGAGGGATATCTGCTTCGGGAATATCTGCTTCAATCAGCCTCTTGGTGTTCGCATCCCTAGGTCGATTTGGCTACAACCTCGTAACGCTGGACCTAGGGAATCCGTTCTGGCATGTCGGGCGGATGAACCGCATATGACTTTATAGGACCCGGGTCCGAACCACACGGATCCGTGGGGAAAGGAAGCAGTTGCCGGTCGGGTTTTGGAACAACGTGCTCGGGCGGGGGTGGAATCTTCCTCGACCCGAGTGCGAGTCTGGGAGGACATACCTGAGGCCCGCCAGTCCGCTGGCTTTCGAGTGGGGATTGAGGCTACTCTTAGCACGATCTCCATCGACGATTCGGTATTCAACTCGAATAGGAGGCACTCGGAGCAGGCGGTTCAACCGCAGTCAGTGGAGAAAGGGAGGGGGCGCAGGGGTTTATGTCGGCTGGGGCTACGGGTGAGGAGGTACAGCTTGGGGCTGGGGAGCTGGATAGGGGGAGGAATCCGGAGGAAAAAGATAGAAGAGATCAAGGTGAGCAAGCGCATCAGGAGGACATGCGAGAAGAAGCCGAGGGGCAAGGGGTGTGAGGGTTGGCGGGGAGGAGGCTGGTGGGAGTGTTTGTCTGCAAGGTGTCGATCCTTTTCCCTCGAGTGCGGATGGAGGATTGGGCAAATTTGGTGCATGCTATATCAGAAGATCAAATGGGAAAGAACGAAGGAGGCAACGAAGAGCAGCGTTGCTTGAATCGTCAGAGCAGGAGGATGCGTCTCAGGGGCAACTTCAACAGGAGTCGATTCCGGTACAGCTAGGCTCAAACCGCTTCCAAACGGTGGATCGTTCCGTGGCTCACCGCCTCGGCCTCATCCCGCTCAAGAAGGTGTTCGGTACCTCATGTCTTTGAAGGTACTGTCATGGAACGTCAAGGGGTTAGGACGAGCTGAGAAAAGACGGAGAGTGAGCAATCTTGTCGCGGAGTCGGCCGCAGAAATTTTCATCCTCCAGGAGACTAAACTCTCTTCAGGGTTGGGGGAGGTTCGCAGGGAGCTGGATGGGGGTGGGAAGTTCACGATGGCATCGCTGGATTCTCAAGGTGCGGTGGGAGGTATGTTGTCCGCCTGGAACAAGGACGCCTTCGACATCCTCGACGAGAAGAGGTCGCTCTTTTGTCTATCAATTTTGCTGAGACGGAAGAAGGATAACCTTCAAGTTTGGATCACAAACGTCTATGGCCCGAATGGCATGGAGAGGGGGTCCCTGGAAGCGGATCTGGAACAGTTGGGCAAAGATTTTGCAGGAGCGGTTTGACTAGTGGTTGGCGATTTGAATGTGACTTTACTGCCTGATGATCGCCCACAGGGGGGTGGAGGAGACGACCCGGGATCGGAGGAACTGCAGGAGGTTCTGCACTCGCTGGGCATGAGTTTAATTGACACGGCTAGCTGTGCGTACACGTGGTGGAATGTTAGATCACGATCTAGGTTGGACCGGTTCCTCCTGTCTGTGGAGGGTGCTGAAACATTTCCGCTCTCGAGAGCGTGGGCGCTGCCGCGGTCGCATTCGGACCACATGCCAATTCTATGGTCGTCTGAGGAAGAAGGGAGATCCAGATTTTTCTTCCGCTTTGAGAAGAGCTGGCTCTTGGAGGAAGGTTTCAGGCAAGCGGTGGAGACCTACTGGAGAGGGTGCACGTCGGAGGGCTCGGCGGTGGCGAGAATGGCAGCAAAGCTCCGATCCTTGAAGGAGTTCCTTTCAAACTTTGGTAGGGAGCTGAAGACAAAGCGACAGGCTAAAAGGGCAGAGGTACAGGCGGAGGTAACCAGGCTGGACGGTGTAGACGACAACAGAGGGCTACAGCAGGAGGAGTTCAAAAGAAGGCAAGAGCTACTAGAAGAGCTTTTGAGGGAAGATAAAAAGGACGAAATTAAATGGCGACAAAGATCCAGACAGAGGTGGCTCAGAGAGGGGGACGCCAACACGGCGTTTTTTCACCACGTGGCCTCTGGGTGTCGGAGAAGAAACTACATTCATGATCTGGATGTTAATGGAGTTCGGGTTTCGGGAGAGACCGTGATTAGGGGTGCGTTGAGGGGCCATTTTGTGCAAGCTTCAAGGAGAAGGAGAGGTGCTGGCTGGGGATGGATGGGGATGGGTGTGTCGTCATTGTCGTCGGAACAGGTGGATGGCATACTAACCCCATTTTCGGAGGATTTAAGAAATGCAGTTTGGGATCTGAACTCGGATGGAGCCCCCGGCCCGGACGGTTTTCCGGTTTGCTTTTACTGTGAGTTTTGGGAGATGTTAAAGGGAGAACTCTTGGAGATGATGAACGAGTTCAGAGAGGGGAACAGCGGATTCGAGAAGATCAACAGGGCGCTGCTTTTCCTTCTTCCGAAGAAGGAAACACCAGGGAGGATCGATGACTACAGGCCCATCACGCTCTCCAACGCCGTATATCCCATAGTCGCGAAGGTACTGGCAAACAGGCTGAGGGTGGTGATGGGTTCGGTGATACTTCAGGGGCAGTCAGCATTCATTCCGGGTAGACAGATGGCAGATGGTCTGGTCATGGCATCAGAGATCTGCCTGGACTGGAAGCGGACAAAGACGAGAGGGGTGATGCGGAAAATTGACTTTGCTAAGGCCTACGACTGCGTGGATTGGAAATTCCTTTGGATGTCTTTGAGAAGGAGAGGGTTCCCTGAGACCTGGATTGGCTGGATGAAGCGATGCGTAACCACCTCCTCTTGCTCCGTTTTAGTTAATGGCAGGCCCGAAGGGGGATTTTTTCCGCCACAAAGAGGAGTGAGGCACGGTTACCCATTGGCACCAATGCTGTTTGTTTTAGTTGCGGATGCGCTGGGGGTCTTATTTAAGCAGGCAGTTGATTTAGGGTGGAATGAGAGCTACAGGAGGGGGGACATCTCGATCCCCCTGTTGCAGTATGCTGACGACACGATCCTGCTATTGGGAGGGACGGAGGTCTAAAATGCAAACGCGGTGCACTTGTTTGAGATTTTTGGATCACTGTCCGGTCTCGAAATCAACAAACGTAAGTCCTTGTGATCACTTTTGAGATGTCTGAGGTGGAGAGGCATGCTCTTGCCGACCTGACTGAGTGCCCCTTGGGGGATTTGAGAAGATCAACAGGGCGTTGCTTTTCCTTCTTCCGAAGAAGGAAACACCAGGGAGGATCGATGACTACAGGCCCATCGCGCTCTCCAACGCCGTATATCCCATAGTCGCGAAGGTACTGGCGAACAGGCTGAGGGTGGTGATGGGTTCGGTGATACTGCAGGGGCAGTCAGCATTCATTCTGGGTAGACAGATGGCAGATGGTCTGGTCATGGCATCAGAGATCTGCCTGGACTGGAAGCGGACAAAGATGAGAGGGGTGATGCGGAAAATTGACTTTGCTAAGGCCTACGACTGCGTGGATTGGAAATTCCTTTGGATGTCTTTGAGAAGGAGAGGGTTCCCTGAGACCTGGATTGGCTGGATGAAGCGATGCGTAACCACCTCCTCTTGCTCCGTTTTAGTTAATGGCAGGCCCGAAGGGGGATTTTTTCCGCCACAAAGAGGAGTGAGGCACGGTTACCCGTTGGCACCAATGCTGTTTGTTTTAGTTGCGGATGCGCTGGGGGTCTTATTTAAGCAGGCAGTTGATTTAGGGTGGAATGAGAGCTACAGGAGGGGGGACATCTCGATCCCCCTGTTGCAGTATGCTGACGACACGATCCTGCTATTGGGAGGGACGGAGGTCTAAAATGCAAACGCGGTGCACTTGTTTGAGATTTTTGGATCACTGTCCGGTCTCGAAATCAACAAACGTAAGTCCTTGTGATCACTTTTGAGATGTCTGAGGTGGAGAGGCATGCTCTTGCCGACCTGACTGAGTGCCCCTTGGGGGATTTGAGAAGATCAACAGGGCGTTGCTTTTCCTTCTTCCGAAGAAGGAAACACCAGGGAGGATCGATGACTACAGGCCCATCGCGCTCTCCAACGCCGTATATCCCATAGTCGCGAAGGTACTGGCGAACAGGCTGAGGGTGGTGATGGGTTCGGTGATACTGCAGGGGCAGTCAGCATTCATTCTGGGTAGACAGATGGCAGATGGTCTGGTCATGGCATCAGAGATCTGCCTGGACTGGAAGCGGACAAAGATGAGAGGGGTGATGCGGAAAATTGACTTTGCTAAGGCCTACGACTGCGTGGATTGGAAATTCCTTTGGATGTCTTTGAGAAGGAGAGGGTTCCCTGAGACCTGGATTGGCTGGATGAAGCGATGCGTAACCACCTCCTCTTGCTCCGTTTTAGTTAATGGCAGGCCCGAAGGGGGATTTTTTCCGCCACAAAGAGGAGTGAGGCACGGTTACCCGTTGGCACCAATGCTGTTTGTTTTAGTTGCGGATGCGCTGGGGGTCTTATTTAAGCAGGCAGTTGATTTAGGGTGGAATGAGAGCTACAGGAGGGGGGACATCTCGATCCCCCTGTTGCAGTATGCTGACGACACGATCCTGCTATTGGGAGGGACGGAGGTCTAAAATGCAAACGCGGTGCACTTGTTTGAGATTTTTGGATCACTGTCCGGTCTCGAAATCAACAAACGTAAGTCCTCGTGATCACTTTTGAGATGTCTGAGGTGGAGAGGCATGCTCTTGCTGACCTGACTGAGTGCCCCTTGGGGGACCTCCCTATTACCTACCTGGGTCTGCCGCTGGTAACGGGAAAACTGAGGAAGGCGGACTGGGACGGACTGATACAGAAGATTGAACAGAGATTAGCCGGATGGAAGGTTGTCGTCCTCTCCAGGGGGGAAAATTGGTCCTGTTAAAGCACGTGCTTTCAGCTATACCGATCTTCTTCTACTCCACTCGGTTCATGCCAGTGGGAGTTAGAAAGCGTGTGGAGGTCCTGATGAGGAGGTTTTTCTGGTCGGATGGTAAGCAACAGGGGGTCGGTTTGCACCTGGTAAAATGGGAAAACATTACTAAAAGGCGCAACGAAGGTGGCATGGGAGTGCGGGATGTAGAAATCATGAACATGGCGCTCCTCGCAAAGTAGGTCGTCCGTATTTGGGAACCATCAGATTCGTTGGCGGGCAGATTGTTGAGAGCAATATACGGGGAGGAAGGTGAGCTGGTGGCTAGGAGATGTTGTTTCGAATATCTGCTCTAGGATGGGATTCGTTAGGTGATGTCGCTTTTGTCGCACAAGTTTAAGCCCATGGTGGGGGATGGACGTCGATTCAGATTTTGGAGAGACGATTGGACGGGCGATGGATCGTTGGAGGGGAGGTATCCTCGCCTTTTCGCTATGGCTACGGATAAGGAGTGCACTTTATGTCACTCGGCGGTGGACGGTACGTGGGCTCCGCAATTCATATCGCATTTTCGGACCAGCGCATTGAGGATTTTTTAAGGTTACAGGAAGAATTACCATAACCAAGGGAGTGGGGGTCAGATGTTGATCACTTTGTCTGGGCGGAGTCAAGATTCACAGTTAGAAAAGCATATAAAGAACTGAAGACAGAGACGGAGGAACGGGATGGTGAATTCTGCTCGGACGTCAAAATAATTTGGGCCTCAAAGGTACCGAACAGAGTTAAAATATTTCTGTGGTGCTTAAGAAAGGGACAGGATGGTGAGCCACCTCTGTCTGGATCTTTGTCGCCATTTAATTTCGTCCTTTTTATCTTCCCTCAAAAGCTCTTCTAGTAGCTCTTGCCTTCTTTTGAACTCCTCCTGTTGTAGCCCTCTGTTGTCGTCTACACCGTCCAGCCTGGTTACCTCCGCCTGTACCTCTGCCCTTTTAGCCTGTCGCTTTGTCTTCAGCTCCCTACCAAAGTTTGAAAGGAACTCCTTCAAGGATCGGAGCTTTGCTGCCATTCTCTGCGATAAGGCACGGAGGGAAAGGTTGATGGGCATCGAGGATACCGGATGCGACAGATGTCCTGGGCTGGAAGAGGACTCGGAACATATCTTTTTCAGATGCCCGGAATAGGAAGAGGTTTGGAGGACGTTGGACGTCCAATGGATCCGGAGTGAGGGAGCCACGGAGTTCTGGAGCTCTGTCCGTACGATCGGGGGACTTTCGACGGATCACTGTTCGAGGGGATTTTGCGGCACTCTGGGCTATATGGTTGGCAATGAATGATTTGATTTTCAACAATCAGAGGTTTTATCCCGAAAATGTCGTTTCTCACTGTATTGCGCTCCACTCTTTTTGGAGTTCGCATAAACGTCTTGTAATTTTGTTAATTATAAATGAAATTCTGAAGCGGTGACCCCCTCAAGGGGGGTTCACCCGTTTGTTACTCAAAAAAACTACTGCTACCACGCATCTAGCTACTACAGATACTGTAGCCAACTCTACTTATGTACTAGCACCAACATGGATTATTGACTTAGGTGCGTCTACTCACTTGACTGGAGAAGGCAGTTTTTTGACCTCGTCTCAACCATCTTCCACTGTGAAGTCCGTTCGGGTAGCAAACGGTGCTCATTCTCCTGTTACGACCGTTGGAACTATGAAGTTCTCCTCCAAGCTCAGGCTCACTGGCATTTACTGTGCGCCGGATTTTCCTCTGAGTATCCTATATGTTCATAAGCTATGTGTTGAATTGAATTGTTGAGTGATTTTTGATGAGTTCCATTATTATTTTCAAGACATCCGGACGATGCAAATTTTTTGTGGGGGACATGAGAAGAACGGTCATTAATATCTTGATATCCCCATTGATATAACCTTTGCAGGTGCTAGCTCTGTATCAGCTGACCCATTACTATGGCACTTACGGCTTGGCCACCCATCTGCCAAAGCTCTTTCTCATATGTTTCCTGGATTGTCATTTCTGAAACCTTTTCAGTGTGAAGCATGCCAGTTCGGCAAACACCATCTTGCTTCTTTTCCACCTAGGACCGAGCCACGTCGATCATTACCTTTCTTTTTGATCCATTGTGATATCTTGGGACCTTATCATGTTCGTACTATTGCATGTCATAGATACTTTGTTGTTTTTGTAGATGATTACAGCAGGTCTTCTTGGCTCTATCTGATCAAGGAGCGGTCCAAAATTAATAACATTGTCAAGTCTTTCTTTCAGCTTATTAAAATGTCTTTCTCTAAATGTATTCAGACTATCAGGACTAACAATGCTCTTGAGTTCACTCAGCAGGATTTGGTATCTTTCTTTACCGCTCAGGGGACCCTTCACCAGACCTCCTGTCCATATACCTCACAGCAGAACGAGGTAGCGGAAAGGAAGCTTCGTCACCTTTTAGACATTGCTCGTACCCTTCTTACTCATATGAAGATTCCCAAAACCCACTGGGGGGATGTCGTTCTTACTGCTACCTACCCCATCAATAGGGTCCCATCCTCAGTCCTCAAGGGGGTAACTCCTTTCTCACTCTTGTATCCTGACGAGGAACCTTTTCCACTTCCATTGAGAATTTTTGGTTGCATTGTCTTTGTACACAATTTTCAGACCATAGATAAATTGTCTCCTCGTGCTATCAAGTGTGTTTTCCTTGGATATTCTCATCCCAAAAGGGGGTACAAGTGCTACGACCCTGCAAGTCATCGTTACTACATTTCTGCAAACGTCACTTTCTTTGAACAGACTAGTTATCTACTCAGTCTGTCAGGGACATACCCTTGGAGCTCCCACCACCACCCATTGTTTACAAAAGAAAACATAATAGTCATTCTGAACATGTACCGTTACCTATTCCTTATTTGCAGGATGATGTACCATCTTCCAATGTCCCCACCACTGTAGCTCCGGATGCTCCACAAGAACTACCTATAGCTCTGCGTCGGACAAAAATGCAATGTACCATACATCCTGCGTCACATTTTACTTCCACTGACAGTTTATCCAGTTGTGACAAGCGATTTGCAGATGCTCTTATGGCTATTACTATTCCCCGTGATCATTACAGTGCATTGCAGGACCATGGTTGGCAAAAGGCTATGGATGAGGAGATGGATGCGCTTACATCCAAGGGTACATGGGATCTTGTGCCGTGTCCAACAGGTGTCAAACATGTTGCCTGCCGATGGGTCTTCACGACCACACAGTCTCCTGATGGTTCTATTGACAGGCTAAGGTCAGGCTTGTGGCGAAGGGATTTACTCAGACTTATGGAGATGATTACTTTGAGACGTTTTCTGCTGTAGCTAGGATGGGTTCAATTCGCACTATTCTCTACGTTGCAGCTAATAAGAATTGGTCAATCTTTCAGCTCGATGTAAAGAATGCATTTCTATACAGTGACCTTGAAGAGGAGGTCTATATGATGCAACCACCGGGTTACTCCATCGAGGGGGAGTATGTGTGCCGACTCCGTAAGGCCATTTATGGTCTAAAGCAGGGTCCACGAGCTTGGTTTGACAGACTTACTACTGAGATAAGCTCTCTTGGCTTCCACGGGACAACATATGATTATTCTATGTTTACTAGACGACGATCCACTGGCACGGTGATACTTGTTGTCTATGTAGATGATATGGTAGTTACTGGTGATGATGACAGAGGCATTCTAGAGACCAAGGCCTTCCTCCAGAAGGTATTTGTCACCAAGCACCTTTGTCAACTCCAATACTTCCTCGGTATCGAGGTGATACGCACTGTAAAAGGATTACATCTATCACAACGAAAATATTGCCTGGATAATCTTACAGAGGCTGGTTTACTAATATGTAAACCATCTGGCATCCCAGCAGAGGTACGAAGACATGCTACATCCGATGATCCTGAGTTTGAGGATATTATACGGTATATAAGCCTCGTAGCGTTACTCGGCTTGATACAACGTATGCTGTGAGTAGAGTCAGCCGCCATATGGAGAGACCTCTTTACAGTCATTGGCAGGATGTTCTTCTGATCCTTCGATATTTGAAGGAATCTATGGGGCGAGGCCTCTTCTACAGGGTCAATGGTCACACTGATGTCACCGCTTATGCAGATGCAGATTATGCCAGTTCACCTGAGGATCGACGATCCATTACAGGCTATGTTATGTTTGTTGGTGGCAACCTTGTGACATGGCGAAGCAAGAAGCAAACTGTAGTTGCTAGATCGAATGCAGAGGCAGAATATAGGGCAATGGCCCATGCCACTTGTGAGATTACCTGACTTGTCTCCTTTTTACAGGAGCTTGGACTTCACGTTACTACTCTTGTACCTTTATATTGTGAAAAAAAGTCTGCTACATACATTGCCACCAATCCGGTATTTCATGAGCGGACTAAGCACATTGATGTTGGTTGTCACTTCATTCGAGATGCGGTACGAGGAGGAAAGATTATTACCCCTCATATCTCCACAGACCTACAACTTGCAGATATATTCACGAAAGCACTACCAAAGAAGCGTCTCTCAGTGATGATTTTCAAGTTGGGCATGATCGACAGATATGCTCCAACTTGAGGGGGAGTGTTAGGAGAATATTCTGTGCTAGGAGTATATTTGTTAGGAGAATATTCTATGTGCTAGGAATATTTTACAGGAGAATATTCTATGTGCTAGAAATATTCTATATGCTAGGAGTATATTCTTAGGAGCATTCATGTATTTTTTCCTTTGAGCTCTCCAGGGTTTCATGCTATATAAGAAATCCTAGACCCCTTGAATAATACAAGTCCTTTTCATTCTTTCAGCATCTTCCACAGTTAAGAAATGGCATGATGCGCATATTAAATACAAAAAATTTGTCCCTGGACAAAAGGTATGGTTGTTTAATGTAAAGTTAAGGATTTTCCACGGGAAATTAAAATCAAAGTGGATGGATCCTTATATTGTAAGGGAAGTGCATGAGAATGGTAGTGTAGAGATTTCAGAATGCACCTTCGTTTTTGGTTAACGAGCAGTTACTTGAGCATTTTGTAGAATCCAAGGAAAGGTTAACTCTCGTCGAGCTGATTAACTTCATGCCAATTGAGTCAGTTTAATTTTTATCAGGTAAAGCATGATTGTCATCCGAAGATTCATCATACTCTCTAAAATTCCTTTAAGTCCTTATTTATCAGTAACCTCTTATTTATTATTCCACCTACACTTAGGCTTCTCTCAGCCTAAGTATAGGGGGGATTTTTCCTCATCTCTTTCTATGCTCCAGTTTCAGCTATGAATTTATCTTGATATCTTTACTTAGGTTTTCCAGAACCTAAGTATAGGGGAACCGTTCTTGTATATTCATTATGACTCATTCTTACACTTGTCTCGGTTTCGAACTCAGCTCTTCAAGATTGTTTTATGCTTTGTTGAGCTATGGCTTCATATCACTTTGTGCTATGAGGACATGGCAAAAGCTAAGCATAGGGGGGTCTACATATATATTACATATATACGTTAGCCATATCTCATATTTTTAAAAATTTTCAAATTCTTGTGGTTATGGGTATCGTATTACAATTTTGAACTGAGTCTTGTATTAAATATTTTGAAAATTATATATATACATATTTGACATGGTTTTCAAGTGTTTTACATGGTTTGCAAAATACGGCTTGACATGTTTTGGAAAACCATTTGTAAAATGTTTTGAAAACCCACATATATGTGACAATGTTTGCAAAAAGTTTTTCAAAAATTTTTTTCAAAACTAAGGGTGTAAATGAGAATAACTAATTAACTCTATTCAAATTCAATAAAAATCAGAAAATAAATTGTATTGTCTCTCTTCGGTATCTTTTTTGAGTTTTAAGATTCTCAGAGGTCGTGACGTTTCACCGAATCTTTTCTTCTTTCTCTTTATAAGGTTGTTTTGCCTTAGAGTCTTTCAGAGTTACTCATAGAGGAAAGTCTGGATTTCAATTCTATATTTTGGAAGATCAAGTTGATAAAGAGTTCTTTGAAAAGAGTGATACCAACTGAGTGTAGTACATGCGAGCCCACGGCGAGCCATTATGCAATAAATGTTAGGGATATTTACACCCATAACCCTGAGTAGTTCCGTAATTACCCCAAGAACTCTCGATAATCACGAATTACATTCAGGACCTTGAATAAGTACTCCGTTTTACACCCATAACCCTCCGTTAGTTTTGATTATTAACTCGACCCGAGTAGTGAGTTAATCTAACCAATCCTACATCTAACGGCTGAAGTTAATCAAAAATTAAAAAAAAACTCACCCCCTACCTTCTTCGTCCTCCAGCGCACCCCTCTCCCTTCTTCCTCCTCCCACCCGCCCCACCCCCGCCGACCACCTCCCCCTCTCCTTCCTCCTCCTCCAGCCCCCCCCCCCCTTTACCCTCATCGACGCTGACCACCGACCTGCAAGCACCCCTGCCCTCGACTGCCTGCAAGAGGCCCCCGGCACCCCCGCCCCCACAAGAGCACCCCGCACCTGACCTGTACCCTAGCCCGACCTGCACCCCCGCCCCTGCACCGAGACCCCGCACCCGACTGCAAGAGCCCCCGCGCAACCTGCCCCCCTCCCCCAGCCGACCTGTAGGAGCCCCCGCACCTAACTTGACGAAGACTTGTCGATTGCTTTGCATTGACTGATGACCATGTCCCAGTCTGTCGTCAACAAGGATTGTGTACCCCGTTGGGTTCCTGATCCTGAACGAAAGTCTGCAATTAGAGACGGATTTCCGCTCCCTGAACGTCATCAAATTATTGGCAAACGCCGCAAACCAGTGATCAGCAGTGCCTCGAATCACAGCAGCCACTGAAGATTGGCTTTGCGCAAGAACTGTCCAAGTGAGTCCGCTGAGTCTGAGGCTCATGTTGGGTTCGGGTGCGTTCACGTTACAACGCGTCTTCCTTGTCCTCCTCGTATACTGGTAGCAGACGCCGGCAGGTCTACAAGACTCCCCCTCCCCTCCACAGCCCATCTTCGCCATCCAAGAACGCTTCAAGAAGAGCACAGAGTCGCCACGAGTCGTTCAAATCTCGATCGTCGCGGTCGAGCAGCCACGATGCAGTTGCCACTCCGCGGCGCATTCCTCGACGCTGCGGGAAGGAACCCGAGAAGGAAGAGAAGAAAGGCGGGAGGCTGAGTCGACTCAAGAACAAGATCGTTGTCATCTTCCACCACCACCACCACCATCACAGCGACCATGCGGACATGGAGGTGGGAAGCAGACATCTCCCGAAGCTCTTGCATGGGCTGGTGCGCTGCGGGGACAAGAAGGAGGCACGCAGCGTGGAGTTGCATGGGGAGCATGAGGCGGAGGGAGGGGGTGATGCGCACCACCACGGGGATTTCCGCGAGCTAGTGGAGGGGTTCGTGTGGCACTTGTGGTCGAGGGAGAAGCGGAAGGCGGAGAAGGAGCGTACGAGGATGCTCAAGACCGGCGCGGCAAGGTTGTGGGCGGGGAAGAGAAAGAAGGAGGCAGCACGCTGGTGACGGAGTGGCGGAGGAGTGCAGCTGAGCAGCAGGAAGAAGAAGCCGAAGCTTATGTTGGGGTTTGGGAAGGCTCATCCAGAGATCCGCTGACCGCCTGCAAGAACCCCCCAGCACCCCGAACCCGGCCTCCTGCAAGAGCAAGATCCGCCCGTCGTTTGAAGCTCGAAGCTCTCCCTCCCTGTTTCCGTCCACTGTCGAGTCCCTCTCAAAGCACCCCCGAACCTTACAGAATCGAAGAATGGTCGAGGAGGAGGAAGGGAGGTCAAAGGAAGAGGGAAGGGAAGGAGGAGTGGTATCATTTGTAAGTAAGATGAACTTAAAGGTGGATTACATAACAGATTTCGTTATAATTAACGGAGAAATGGATGGAATATACTCCTTAGGGTTATGTATGTAATTAAGAAACTACTAAGGGTTATGCTATGCAAGAATTAAGGATGACTCGAGGTCCTGAATGTAATTCGTGATTATCGAGGGTTCCTGGGGTAATTACGGAACTACTCAGGGTTACGGGTGCGAATATCCCTAAATGTTATTACGAATATCATTCCCTGATCTGAAATGGAAAATAACTAATTTGCATAATAGATCCCTTAGTACAATTAGGTTATGTACCATGGCCATCTTGATGATCATACAGTTGTTGATTCAATTATTGAATCATAGAGGCTGGTGCTTGGATTAATATCTAAAAAGTTAGATTGAGGACTCATCAAGTACCGTCAAATGATTGTTAAGAGAGGATCTCCAGCCTGAGTAGGAGATGGCAATCCTTTCTCACTTGGTTGATATCTAACCGACCTCTTGATGCAAGTCCTCTGCATAGGAATAGAGATTCGGATGTGTCAGATTAGTTAGGTCAAAAGAATTGACTTAACGAGGTCGAAATAACCAAAGACCTATGTCGTATGCTGTCACGATATAGGCATACATCCTCTGACCAGAGACAGATGTGTTACTATATATTTGAGTATGTACATTTGGCAGACCAATAGGTTGATGACCTAACCAAGGTCTATACACCGGCGCACTGGTGTGCATGCAAGGGCATATGAGTAATACAATCCCTCAAAGGGATCATACATGTTCATTGTTGAACCGGAAGACATGAGCTCACTCATGAGATATTGCGAAGAATCAAATTCCGTGCACGGTCGTCTTGCTTTGGAAGCTTGACTGAATTTGTAGGTTTGATATATACTTTTGGAAAGTATATGATCAACACATGGGTATGATATATGCTTTTGGAAAGTATATGATCGATACCAACTCCCAATAGTCAAATGAGAAACTTAATGATAAAACCCTGAAGGAGACAGTCTAAAAGAGATCTAAAACTTCGGGTTTATTCTGGGTCTTCCAGTATGTAGGATGTACAAGTATTATGAATGCCTGAGGGTGATGTGATCAGAAACAATTGTATAACCATGACGCTTCCATTTCGAGGGAGTGATGAAACAGGTCTGAATTTTAGTGACTCCTCACATAGAGAAGTAATCTGATCTTAGTCCAATTGTTGGACATTGATCTGAATGTGATTCAGATGTAATGAGAAGATTAGATTTGCGGACTTGATTTAATCAAGCATCTATGGGAGGTCCGTAAGATATGGATTTGAGATGTGATCTCAATATCCAAGTCACTATACGTGAAACAATACAATCGCCCTGTCCTTATCTCCAAGTATCCGCGGAGAAAGCGCATTATCCTTGAAAGAGTTCATGGATAATTTCATTGTTGATATATGTATCCAAACATTGAGAAAAATGGATAATTAAATGTGATTTAATTATCATGAATAATATGAATTTGATTCATATTATAAGGAGAGTTATCTAAGATAATTAAATGCGATTTAATTATCAAAGATGTGAATAATGTGAATGTGATTCATATTATTTGCGCACATGAGAATTGAGATCCAAGATGATTAAATGTGATTTAATTATCATGGATAAGAATAATGTGGATAGCACTATCCATATTATTCAGGTATATTATAAATGTAATTTATTATATATTAAAGAGAGCATATTGTGATTTATATTTGTTAATTAATTATTGATGTGAATTGGATGCACATTGGATGATTAATAGAAAATAAAATTTACATTTTGTTTTGGGATGTGAATGTGATTCACATTTTTCCAATGGCATGATTGTAATGTTCACAAGATAATGATGAGTTGTTTTTATGAAATAATTTACAACAAATGTTGTTGTAAATCTTGGAGATATCATGAGATAATGAGATCTCATGAGATAATGAGATCTCATGAGATTTTGAGGAGATAGACCCATTCCATCTCAAAGGAGTAGTCCCCCCCCCTTTTTAGGGGATATGGTCAATCTTCTCATTATCTCCAAGACTAGTCAATTGATTTGATTTGAAATAAATTTATATTGATTATCAATATATATTAATTTAAATTAAATTAATTGTTGTTGTGTTTTTTACAACAAAATCATGGCCATTGAAAGAAACACAAATCAATATCATCCATTGATTGTATGTTGTCCTTGGATGAGATCCATGGACTCCCAAAACCTTATATAAGAAGAGGCACCCCTTACTCTTCGAGTTATACATTTACGACAACAACATATGCTCTCCCTCTCTCTCTACATGTCAAATGCTCTCTCTCTCTCTTTCATTGTGGTCGTCCATCGTAGAGCCCTTGAGAGAGAGTCGTCATCGCTGCAGCATCGTCGTTATGCTGCCGGAGTATTTGCTCGTAGATCTTCGTCTCTTTCGGTGCGCCTCGCTCATAAAGAAGACGACGGATCTCGTGTGACGAGATCAGGAGATTCGTCGCTTGGATCATCATGGATTATGAGGAGCACGCGTCTCATCAACGTGCTCGCAAGCGTCTCCTCCGTCGGATCGGACTTGAGACAGGAGGTCTCTTCATTTAGAGACTCGATCGCAACCACTCTTCAAGAGGTAACCTTAATACCTATTGTGGTTTAGATGAAACAATCCGAGAAATGTTCGTGGATCATGTCATTTCATCACATTAATTTTTTTAAAATTCCGTTGCATCGAGCAACTAGTGCGACTAGTCGCTCCCGATCGCATATGATGCGATCCTCACGCTTCCGTGATGCGCTTAAGGATCTTCTCATATCCTTCACTGAGATGGATGACTTATTGATAGAAAAATTATATATAGAAGTACCTTTACCATTTTTTAAGGATGTCCAATCTGTGGAATCTCTCCCATCTTGTAAGTGGGGTTACCCTTCAATGTCTAGTTTTTCTCTTCTAAGGAAAACCCAAAAGTTTGTTGCAAGACTTAAAGATTTGATCCATCTTCCCATAATCATGAAGAACTTTGAGACTTCCCATGTAGATATGGATATTACTTTTGAGGTAGAATGGCATCATTATAGAAGGTTGAAACTTCAAGTTGATGAAGATCTTTCGTACCCAGACTTCGAAGTATTCTCCATTAGGAAAAAGCAGTTAAAACATAAGGCGACCTGTGATTTTAAACCTCGAAGATCCGATCTTGAATTTCAAGGAACTGAAGTTTGTAGTGTTTTGTTGGGTATTTTATAATTATTCCTCTGTGATGTGTTATCAAAGATACCCAGTCTTTGTTTAAATAATTCTAATAATTCCTTCATTCTTTTGTGAATAACTAACACACTGACTTGTTAATTGATGTCTTTCCTCTGGCATTTTCACTATGCACTCAAGACTTGAGATGATTTTTTACACTCGTTTAAGGAGTCCCTAGACTTAGAGTTATCATAGATTAATCATTAGGGTCTTGGACTTAAAAATTCACACTCTCCTAGTTTAAAGATATGCATGCTATATCACATGCTTAATCTCCCTTAAAAGAATTCGACTTTCACGTCACATGCACGATTGCATCCATGATTGAGATGAGTCAAGATATCACTAAGGAGACTTGGATTGGAAGTTTGAGTTTGGACTTGATCTATATGATGCTCGAGGATGGGATAAAATTAATGACGGCTTCATGAAAACCCGAGTGTCAGCATCTTAGCCAGTATGGGACATGTTCTCATGATATCTCTTGAATTTAACCTAAAGTGACATGGTGTGATGACATAAGTTGATCAGTGTGCGCAAATCTTTTGGTAAAAGCAGTGGAGCTAGCCAAAAACAAAGAAAAGAATGAAAGAATGAAAGAAAATCTCTCTCCATTCAAAGTCAATTATCAAAGAGCTTTCACCTAAGGCAAACACTCCCAACCATTTTTCAAAGTGTCCACTTGGACCACCGCTACTAGGACCAGGAGTCGGGCTAGCACCCAAAAAGGGCTCTGCATCGTAAATGCTACAAGTTTGGGTGTAGAAGGTATATTAGATACTCAAAAAAGGTATACCCCGATGTACTCTCAGGAAAACAAGTACAGACGACTCCAACTTCTCTTGACGGACACACTGATTGAAAAAAAAAAAATAAAAATTGCATTGAGTATTGGCACTTGAGAGAACCATGTTCCAGTGAGAGGAAGAGAAAATAAGTACACAATCTTATATCCTCCATTATGTGGCCTTCTATCTATCTTTTTGAAGGCTGACAAACTAAAGAGATGGTGGATTGAAGCGAGACTAGGTTTATTCCCTAGTGTTGAGGGTTGGGTTCTTAGGAGACTTCTGAGACTGGAATTTTTGGTGATATCTTGATTCTACTCTCATGTTGCAGTCTATACTAAGTCATACTTCTTATATATATGTAGAAATTGAGAATCTGACAACTAGAGGAGTTGAATTCCTTTTGATTAATACTTGGATCAACATAAAGTTTTGGGATTCCTAAAACCTAGTGTTCTAGGTCAAAATTAAGCCTTGTATTTTCAATTGCACATGTCAGGGATCTCACTAATTAAACTAACTCTCTAACAAATTCTTTCTTTATTAGCTCGAGGACGAGCTTAGCTTAAGTATAGGGGGTGATAAATCCTAGATTTATCAGCTTAATTGATTATATTTATTTCTCTTGCATAAGTTAATCACAAGATTCATAAATTAATTAACACTATTTACTAACTTGTGTGTTGTAAATAATTAACGCTAGTTATTATATATTAATATGGTGTAATATTTTATGTATTTATTTCTTATTAAAAAAAGATAAAAATTAGAATAAATTTGTGTATAAATAAAATAACAAAAAATAAAATATAAAACCAAAAAATAAACAAAAGAAAAATCAAAGAAAATGGTTTATATGGTTGTTATTAGTATATAATGTATAGATGAGATCTGATCTCTTTGACTTCTACATGAAAGTCGTAGATCTCAACTTTCATATGTACCACTTTTTCTAATTCTCCCTCTAACTATTTCTTTTTTATTTTAATCTGATTTTTCTATATTCTTCCATTCTGATTAGGCCACGTGTCACCATCAGATCGCGCCACGTGGCCCATTCATTTTGTAGCCACTCGCATCCGCTTCTGACTGTCTGATCGCCTTGCCTCTGCATCTCCACCGTTCGTTAGCCTCAGCACCTACACCGTTTGATTACATCCATCAGGCGACCGCGCCCAAAAGCGGACCTTCAGATCAAAGATCGAATGGTCGTTTCATCTCCATCAACCTCGAGCCCTCTCTTCCCAAGCGTTGCAACTCTTCGTTTCATGGCAACTTCCTCCAATTTCGACAACCTCCATACATATCAACTACCCTCGAAACCTTCATCAACCTCCTCTCCTCATTACCCTCTTCCACGCCTGGCATACCATGATTCCTAACCCTAAAACCCATGCTAACTGGAGGTGGTTAAAACCACCGCCTGGTGAACATTAACCTCCAGTCATCACCCATAAAATACATCATCTCCACCCCCTGCTCCGGCTATCCGCCACTCCGAGTGACTACTCCGAGCCTTCTTGAACCTCTGTCACAGAGAGATTTAGAGAGAAAGAGCGACGACAAGCTTAGTTCACCGGCGAGATCCACGAGCAATATCTCGTGTTGCATACCTCCATCGAAGGTTTGCTTGAGCTTCAAACATTGGCCTTGTTTGTGAAGCGAAGACCGAGGTCTTGAACCTCAGCCAGGCTTAAGATTCAATCCTCAAATCTTTCGTTCATCTCCAAGGGAGTATGTAATCCTTCTGTAATGTCAGATGGTTAAGGTTGAGCATAGGAGATCACTAGGGTTATTACAGTCTCTCCCTAATCCCGAGTATAAATGGGAGAGTAATTCTATGGATTTTATCACTGGATTGCCGAGGACACCAGGTGGCCACGATGTTATTGGATCATTGTTGACAAATTGACCAAGTCGGCCCATTTATACATGACAACGTGACATGCACTCCGTCTAGGTTGGCTAGATTATATGTGCAGAACATTATCGGGCTTTATGATAAACCACGAGAGGTAGTGCCTGACAGAGACTAGAGGTTTACATCTCACTATTTGCACTAGTTCATTTCAGCACTACAGACAGAGCTGAATGAATTCCGTATACCATCCGCAGACCAACGGATAGAACAAGCGCACTAGTCAAACACTAGAGGATTTGCTACGTGTGTATACAATAGAGTGGAAAGGATCCTGGAAGGACTACCTAATATTGGCAGAATTTCCATACGACCACAGCCAACATTCCAGTATAGGTATGGCACCACTCGAAGCCCTATACGGGCGGAGATGCCTCACACCTCTCAGTTGGCGTGAGGTAAGTGAACACGCTCTTTACTTTATAGACCTCTTGGAAGAAACTGCTAGGACCGTTGATCTTGTGAGGTAAAAGTTCCTGACGACACAGAGTTTCCATAAGAGCTATGCAGACCATCGGAGAAGAGATTTGGAGTTTCACGTAATCCGAACATCTTCTCTTAATCCATTCAAAATGTGAATTGTTAATATTCAACTTAGTCTTTCACACTGATGGAAATTCATGTAAACACAGGAAGGATATTGGGTGTTCCTACGAGTATCTCCCATGAAGGGAGTACATAGATTTGGTGTTCGTGGCAAGTTGATGCCACGATATGTTGGACCATTCGAGATTATTTCTCTTGTGGAGAAAGGTAGCCCACCGAATAGCCTTTCCTCCACACTTGACAGCTATATACGATATATTTCATATATCCAATCTAAGGAAGTACGTGCACGACCCTTGACACGTCATTAGCTACGAGAACCTTGACGTGGAGCCCGACTTAATATATGAGGAGAGGTCAGTAGTCAGTACAGATACTCAATAGTGCTGTGAAGAAGCACCGTAACAAAGAGATTCCCTTGGTGAAGGTGATATGGCACTAACATGGTGTTAAAGAGGCTACATGGGAAACCGAAGTAGATATACGGGCAAGATACTCGCAACACTTTTCAGGTAATTATCAAAACAAGCCATTTGATTATACATGTTGAAAGAATATGATTTGTTTTTCCTTTGAGGTTTTTATGGGTTCAAAATCCTTTGAGGTTTTTATGGCAAGATAAAATCCAAATAAAGCACATAGTGATCGGCCCAAGAGTTTGGTTTCAGAAGCTCTCAGATTTGTTTGAGAAGCAAGGGTTTAGAAGGTCGAATGCAGATCATTCTATTTTGTACAGAAAACCTCCAAAGGTTCTGTAGTGATTATGGTATATGTTGATGATATATTGGTTACAGGTGATGATAGTCAAGGCATAAAAAGGAAGAAATAATTTATGGGAAATCAGTTTATCACCAACGATCTTAGCACCCTAAAGTATTTTCTGGGGTTAGAGTTTGCCAGGAATCAGCAGGGTCTTGTGATGACTCAAGGAAAGTATGTCACTGACATGCTAAGTGAGACAAGCATGCTTGGATGTCAACCGGCTACTACACCTATGGATCCAAGCATGAAACTGTATGATGATGATACAAATGAGGTAGATAAGAGAAGGTATAGAGAGCTAGTGGGAAAGCTTCTCTATGTAACTATCACTAGACCCGACATCTCCTTTGCAGTTAGTTGGGTTAGCCAATTCATGGATCAACCACGTCAG
The DNA here is from genome assembly GCA_037367405.1 of Ottelia alismoides. Lineage (NCBI taxonomy): Eukaryota > Viridiplantae > Streptophyta > Magnoliopsida > Alismatales > Hydrocharitaceae > Ottelia > Ottelia alismoides. The sequence continues at coordinate 803,784 of JAZKJV010006501.1, forward strand.
GTACATATGGATGCTATACATATGATATTAAGGTATCTGAAATCTTCACCAGGTGCAAGGCTGCTATTCAGAAAAAGGGGGGATGTTACTATTTCAGCATGTGCAGATGCAAACTATGCAGGTTGCCCTAAGGACAGGAAGTCCACGTCGGGTTTTGCTATATTTGATGGTGGTTCAATTATTTCTTGGAAAAGCAAGAAACAAACTGTGGTGGCCAGATCTAGTGATGAATCCGAGTACAAGGTTATGGCTTAAGCTAGTACAGAAGTGATGTGGGTTCGAGCAGTACTAGCGGATATACACATAGAGGGTGCCTTCATATGTCGCTGAAATGTGATAATCAGGTTGCCTTATTCATTGCAAATAATCATGCATTTCATGAGAGGACAAAACATATTGAAGTTTACTACCACTATATACGAGACATGGTACAGAAGGGCTTCATCTCCACATCTCATGTTAGCTTAGGGGACCAAACTGCGGACATCTTTACCAAGGCACTGCTCAAAGGACCATTCAGAAGTGTTCATCCAAGCTGAGCATGATTGATATCTATGCTCCATCTTGAGGGGGAGTGTAGAGATAATATTTACGTTTATGTATTGTTTTCCCAGTTGTTCTTTTTTTGTATCCTTTATGTAATTTACCCATAGGCCTGTCCTCTATATACGATAGCCTAGGGTTCTTTGGAATAATAAGAGAGCTTAGGGTTCTTTAATAAGATTCTCAAGAATTGCAAGAAGTGTTGGGCTCTTTATATAGCCCTACCAACAAATCTAAGTCCTGATACTAAACAATGTGAGACTAAACACATGAGAGGTGTGCAATTAGATCTTGGATAATTCGATTACCATTCACTATTCTCAACACTACCCTCGACTTAGATCAATGCTCAACTTAGGAAATCTAAAAACTCTCTCTCTCTCTTACAAACTGAATACAAGACACCATAGACCACAATGATTCAACGCATACTCTTTTAGTTACCGATAACATACTTCTCCAGTTGTCGATGACAATGATGATGCATCTTAATCATACGGGTAAGTAGGAGGAACTGGAGGGATGGAGTTTGGAGTGATAATTTATTGGGCAACATGGGCAAAAACAATATGCATGAATGCTCTTCATAAATCAAAATCATAGGCACTACAATGAGTTTTCCTTTTGGAACAATCTGGCATAAACATGTCTCCACAATAGAAGACATCTTCATTTCTCTCACGAGCAGAAGACATCATAGGAGTACCTATATGCGGATCTTGAAAATAGGTTATTCTTATTGAGATCTCGAAGATGGAACTATCATATGATGATCTTGTACGAGTGCCTTAAAAAGGTAGAGCCTGGAAACCCTACTCAATACTCTCCTTCCTCTTATATTTATCGAAAAAATGTGGATGATCGACCTTAGCCTCTAATCGAGCGACCTTATCGCTATTATCAATAATCTTCTATGATCACCTTCAAGCAAAAATTGTCCGAGCTTATTATATTTTGCACATCCTTAACGCAGCATTTCATAACATTTCAAATAAGTTTAGAAAATAAACCTCACAGTACATTGATATCAGATATGAAAAATATTGTAAGAAACCCAGAAGACTCCTCAACTGATAATTTAATCAAATGGTACTTACCAAATTTGAAAGAAAATGAACATTGATTATTGCTTATATAGAAATGGCTGAATGAATAAGTAGTTCAAACTGCAAAACATAAAATCAAATGAAAAATATGCAATATATTACCAAATTTGTTAGCAAAGGATTTCTGCTTGAGCAATGGAGATACAGCAGCTTTATGTTCTTGTAAATTCTTCGTATTTAACGAAGTTGAACTCAAAGGAAGAGATGACTTCGGTGCGCTCATTTCTTCATATGGAGCTTTCCCTTGCCAATATCTAGATGAAGACGTTGATAAAGCCCCATGGCTTATTCCATTAATCAGAATGGGATCATTCAAGTTAGAACGGTCTCGCGAGCTCTGAGCATCCTGTAACCTCAAAGAGTTTTTCCAACTTTCTCCTCGACTAGAAATTCCACCGCTTCCAAGAGTAAGTTTCAAATCCTTTCCAGATTCAAAATCATGACTAAGATCAGGAGACCCTCCAACCTGGAAGAAGGGCAAAGCACCCTGTCCTCCCTCTATTTTATCTTTCTCATTGTCGATGTACACATAAGGTGGAAGTTGAAGATCAACCATGACTTGAGGATGCTTTCCCAACATGGCGTCAAGGTCACTTTTCTTCAAGGAATCTCCACTTTCTGTTATTATTGCACTAGCCTGCCTGCTCTCATTATTGACTACTTTCAACTGCTCTGGAAATTCCCTGCCTGAAACAGACCGGTCATTATTTTTGCAATTGACCTCCCACAAGTGAGGTATTGGCTGCATGTTTGTATTGCTCTTCGTAAACGTGGGGAGAGAAGATGGGCTAGGAAGAGATGGCTGAGACTGTAAAGCATAACGAAATTGTTCTTTCTGTTTAAGCTCCTCCATCAATTCTCTTTGTTTTATGTAAAGCCGGTGGAGTTCATGTACCTAAACACAAATGCATTTCTTACAAGCATATTTACAATACTACTTTCCTGGACAGCAAACATGAGAAAAAACTTCTTTTGTTGATCCTCACAGAAACAAACAAGGAATGCAGCTGGAGGCATACCTGCTTCCTGAAGATAGCCTCATGGTTAAGCATCGTTTGTTTTAGTGCTTCTTTATCATAGTCCATATACCCATTTGAGAGCCTCGTATCGTAACTAACACAGAATTGTCCATTAGCCACCGTATCCTCATAGAATAGTGACCAATTATGTGTTGCATCCTCATTAAGATCCCTTGTGGAGTAATATCCCGGTAAAAAGTTCTTGTACTGCACCTTTGTTCCCATCCCTGAAACAAATTAGCAAAACGTCTTTGATGACATGAAGTGAGCAAAAAATAATCGGTATTGAAATGAGATACAGACATAAGAAATCTCGGGGGAAAATGGCATGACCAAAGTACAACAAACTGCAAGGAAATATAAATGGGAACTAGGGAAAACCCGAGAGATTAGCAATACCAAGTTCAGAAGGCAGTAGGCAATAACAAAGCCTGTCCTTACTATCAGCAGAAATGATCACGTAGAACACATTTCACTGTGTGCCACGACAATTCATATGTGAACAGCTATAAAAAAGAATGAGCAGCCAGCAAATAAGTTTCACCAATCACTTGGGCATGGCCTCCACTTGTCCCAGATATGTGTGAGGAACCAATGCATTAAGAGATTGAAATACAGCATGTCGCCAGGACCACAATTAAGAGTCTGCCGGAGTATTCATGTAAGTCACATGGATAATGGGATCAGAAACCACAATAAAAGGTACAAAACTAAGAGAAGGTTATAAATTCCACACACAATTACTACTTGCCAGCCCTAAATAAATTCTGGGCAGTCCACTCGGATCAACTCGTGTGTGAGACCGGGGCAGTGAATAGGAAAAATGGTTCCATCAAATAAACGAAATAGGACAGCACCGAATCTTCAATCCAGTGCCTTTGGACACGACCATTCTAAAACCCAAAAAGAAAGGGAAGAAAGAGATCGCTCCAATCAATATTTACAAGTGTTGGAATATATAAAGAAAAAAATTTCAGCTTTAAAAGATCCCCGGAAAAGATGGGCGTACACCATTAAACTCCAGATCTTCAGAAGACCCGTCATCAAACTCCACGATAAAAACAAGAAAACCCACAAATCACGGAACACCATAAAAGCGATATGATCGCCGGCATCCCAAGAGGAACAAACAACCACGAGAGAGAGAGAGAGAGAGAGAGAGAGGCCTCAGAGGAAGCGCACCCCGCAAATCAGCAGCAGCAAAGCCCAAGAACGCAACAGCCCAAATCGGCCCCCAGTGGGAATTGGCGATCCCCAACAGGGGAGAGGAGCATAGCCAAAAGAGAAGCAGACAAGTCCACAGGGAAAGAGGCAAAGGTGGCACCCATAGAATAATGACGGATTAGAACACAGTGCTGGTGCCCATGTCCGTGTCTGTCCAAAGCCATTGGAACACAGCAGGAGCAACAATCCTTCGGATCGACATCAGAAGTGGGGGTTTCCTCTTCCTGCTGGGCCACATAACATACTAGTCCTTTTTAGATAGAGAGAGAGAGAGAGAGAGAGAGGAAAATCTCCTCTGAGGAACAAACCACCTTCCAAGGAACAATGACAGAAATTCGTCAACATCTGGTCTTTTTATTCCCGTGCCTTTTCACAGCCACACTCCATTTCCCACAGTTTCCCGTGAAACTACAGAGGGGGAGGAAAATCCATCATCGATAAACAAAAATAAGGAGCTGAAGATCCTATTTTTATTTTGTTGGTGTCTGTTAAAAGTGATTACCAACCAGAAATGAGCAATCTTTCCCAGAGATTCCCCATCCCCGCACCCTCACTCACACGCCTCCCTTCTCTCTTTAGAAGGCGAAAGAAACATACAACGTTAATAAATAATAATAATAATAAGTAACTCGAAAAAAAAGGGAAATTGAGCATCCTCTCACCCACCTCACGTTAATTTTTACGTTTTATTGACCCTCATCTTAGTTCACTGAGATGGTTTTAAGTACCTCCTAAATGCTGTATTGACTAATTCATGCTTTATTTATCCGATTATCTGTTTATTTAATTCCTTCCCCTTCCGGATCATTTTCTTCGGTGGAATTTTCCCATGCTTTTGACTGTTTCTCAAATAGATTTTTTTTCCCGTCGGACGCCAGATAGAAGAAGCATATGGGTGGGGCCCACTGGACAATAAGTTTCCTTGGGATTCTTCGAGCCAAAATGACAGGACTGCCCTCCCAATGTAGACCTATTCACCGATAGGGGGACTTGTGATATGGCAAGTAGACACAAGTTTGTCGAGATCCCACAAAGTTCCAAGTTCGGTACCTAGATAAGAATCCACGATATGCTCCCAAAAATATGAAGGTCGCTCTGCATGAGAGGTTATATATCATGACTTGCCGGTTTTATCACGTCTTACATTCTGTCCATTTTGTGGCGAATAAACTGATTATAAAAGTTGGCAATTTCAAGGCATGGCATTTAAAAGGTAAAAATACTGTCGTAATTATATTATTTTTTATTAAAATGAGAAAAGTGATCTTATTTAAAGGATCTCCTTGTTTAGAGATTTTTTTCTTACGGGTTTGATTTGAAGAGGAATGGATGTTTAGGGGTGTGGGGTGACATGTCTAGATGGGGTGCATTATGTCTAGATTTTAGGAATGGGATTTTATCAGTTGTGCCCCTCTGAGATATCGCAATATCAGTTATGCCCCTATCTTTTTGGTAATATCAGTTGTGCCCCCGACTTCTTGCCAATATTTCACTTGTGCCCCTCAGAGGGGCATAACTGATAAAAGATTTTTATCAGTTATGCCCCTCTGAGGGGCACAAGTGAAATATTGCCACGAAGTCGAGGGCACAACTGATATTACCAAAAAGATAGGGGCATAACTGATATTGCGATATCTGGGAGGGGCACAACTGATAAAAACCCTTTAGGAATTTATCAAAGCCCGTGACACGCATATACCGTGCCCTGTGCAGAAATCCCGACCTATCCACCGATAGAGGGAAAATGGCCCGGCTCAGTAGAGGGAAAATGGCCCGTTTAATAATTGGGTTTGGGTTGGATTAGAGAAAGCTTCTTTCAAGGGAGGGAGCTAAGAAGATGGGCAATAATAATTGTTAATAATAGGTCTTACCTATGTATTATATTGATTATATATTATGATTCTGATCTATTTTTCATATTAAACTTTTTAGTTGAAGGTGGTCGTCAGAAATATTATAATAGAGGAAACATGTGAGACCAATGTTGCTAATCACAACCCAGGGATGCATGGGCAGAATTGGGGGTAACACAGTGTTAAACATGGCATACATATCAGGTAACCAATTTACACGAGGTTAAACTGGCAGTGGATAAATGAACTTTATCACGCATTCTTATTCGGATGGTTTGAGTGATAAAGAAGGGATAAATACGTAGAAAAAGATACTAATAAATGATATAATTATGATATGACTACTTAATCATGAGATAAGGGATCTTATCTTGAGATTATTGTGGATATTATTACACGTTGAACCTTCTTAGTTCCGAATTACACAAAAAAATTATGGATAGTTTTTAATCACTACATGCCATGACCCCTGTGGTAAATTCGATTATTCCTTCTTAATCAACATAAACATAAAGTCGTTTTAAGTTGATGTTGAGAGAATTGTGTATGGACCACACATGTGGGCAATGGTTTAGTCCCACGTCACCTAGTGGTTGGGCTTAGTTGGATTGGTGGGACTATATAAAGAACCCCAAACCTCTTGAACTCGATGAGAAACTCGATAGAAGAAACAACCCTTTATGGGTTTCTTGCGTGGTTTCATCACGCTCCTTAGGGAGGGTTCCGCGTAAAACACTAGTGTTCTTATGTGTTTGTTTCGTTATTGCTTCTGCAGTCTATATTTACACTTCATATCAGAACAGGTTTGATTCTTGGATTTGTTTTGTTAGAAGTTCAAACTTTTTATTTTGATGATTTTTTATGTTCTATAAATTCATGCGTTGCATGCCATCATCAAGGACATTTCTTTTATTCCAAAGATTTCAATCCAAGTTTTATTCATGTTCTTCAATTGTGTATTGTGATCTATATTTGTGTCAAAAAGAAAGGGTGTTCTTAGTTTCTTATGTCGAAAATCGTTCTCCAAGAAAGTGCAACAGAACTTTCCCTTTCATCAATCATTCTCCCAGCAAACAAGCGGCCAAAGACCTAGGCGTAGATGCACCTTGAGGGGCTTCAACACTGTTATATCATCTATGCACCTAAGAAAAAGCTAAATCTCTTTTTAGGTAGCCCCAACGCTTATCTAGCCCCGTTGTTTGTTGCAACATGACTGTCTCTAAGAAGTAGCCATGAGGATTCATGATGGAGCCCTCATTCTAGAGGTAGACAAAGGAGATCTACTCACTAAAGTAGCCATGAGGATTCATGATGGAGCCCTCATTCTAGAGGTAGACAAAGGAGATCTACTCACTGAAGACCCATGCCCTCCTCAACACTTTCTCATGTCGCATGTAGATATGTTTGTCGTTACCATGGAACGTCGGCACCCTCAATCACCATTTATCTAAGGAAAAGAAAGCAGCCACAGACATTCATCTGAGGTCAAAGCCCCTCGTTCAAGAATGTCAATACGCCATCAGATCTATGTCTCTAGATTGCCCCTCGATCTTCTCGAGAATTCTTTTTCGGAACGCATCATCGTCGTCAGCACTTAGGGGTGTTCGGTTCGGGAATAAGCAGGAATAAGGATGGGGAATAAGGAGAATAAGGGTCTATTCTCCATTCGGCTGGAGTATAGGAATACGGAGAATAAGGCGGAATAAATGTTATTCTCTATTCGGCTGGTTATCGGGGGTTAAGGAATAAGGTTTGAAAATTAGTTAAAGTTGTTGGTTGTTATGTACTTTGGTGAGATGAATTATATATTCCAAATTGATAACATATAATTGTCACTTACAAACCAATACAAACTTCAACCCGAAAATAAAATATCCAAAATCCAGTAAGTTTAATTTACATTATTTATTATATTATGATATGCTTGTCATACACCGGTTCATCTATAATCTCATGCGTGGAAGTTGATATGGCCATCATCCGAGCGATCTCTCTCTACTTCTCATGTAGCGGATGTTGGGTTTCCTCCAGCTTCTCAACGAAGAATTCTTCTGAAAATTCGAGCACATTTATTAAATTTGCGATGAATAGTCTCTCTGCCAGCATAGATTCATGAGTTGGAGTCAACGTTGATGCCTTTATCTTGTATCCAGTGGATATATGCACCAAATTGTGTGATTTGATAGTCGTCCTTATTGGGATGGATAAATCAGATTTAAATGTAATTAATGGGAAGAAATTACCTCTTTTGGGCAACTGTACCACAAACTATCCTTGTGCAGAGTCGCGGCTAAATGCACTTGATATCTGGTCCTCATCCTGAAAATCAGGGATAAAGTTGTTGATGATGTAGCACGTCATTACAACCATCACATGTTTCTCGTAGCTGTAGAATGGTCACTCAATGATTACCTTGAATCGAGCCTTCATTATCCTGAATGTTTGTTTAACATATGACTGAAGTTGTGAGTACTTGTGATTGTACATCTCCTCGAGACTGTCATAGCCGCGACCCCCTTGAGACCTAAACTGGGGTAGGTGCGCAATGACTTTACGGTATGGCATGATGAAGGAATCTGTGTTTGTGTATCTACGCTCCAGAAGGAACTTCCGACCAGTCGGTACACAAAAATCACCCTCGTCCAAGGCCCACCTCAGTACCTTCATGTCACCAGTTGATCCCTCCCATTTGGTGCCCACGTATAGAAATCTATAACTAAAGTCAACACATGCCATCACATTCGGTGCCTACTCCTAAATTTTGGAGCGATATTTGTTGAGACATTCACATGGATAAGCGTCCCATCAAATCGCTCTAATTACATCTTGACAATGAATACAACATTCCATCATGTGTTGCCCTATTGAAAAGGTGTGTATGTAGACATGAGATGTCATTTGCCAAGGTTTACTTTGAAATATGGATAGAAGTTGCTATTATGGAGTATAACGTCTGGGATTGGGCGATCTTCTGCTGACATGTGGATGAAATGATCTCTGAGGGAGACGATCCATGTAAGGATATCATTGAGATGCTTTGAAATAGTATCATTGAGCGTTGGAAATGTTCACAAAGCACCTGATTCTTCGCATTATGACCTAGGTAATAGATCAAAATGCAGGGAGATTCCTCAGCATTTAGGTGCCTCGAATCCTTTAGGTTCGCCCTGTCCTTTAGGCATGCACAGAGACAAAAGATGGTGTTAGGGTACATACTAAAAACCTCATACGATCGGGCTACGTGGATGTGCAACATCTGTTAGATCGATATATGGCACGTGCATATGGAGGTGTGCTTCGAAACTGGGGGGATGTATCCAACACGTGTGTTTTCCTCCTCCTCTTCATCTACCAAGACTGCCCGCAGATATAGCATGTTCAGCATGACCAAGTTATACCTCATTGTGATGATAGCCATCATGCCATCCATTTCCTACGAGATAACTCCTCAAAATATGGTCAAAAAGAGAAATGCATGCAACATCACCAAAGAAATAATAATTGACAAGAGATGTTGAGTAAAAACATCACCAAACAATTAGAATCCTACAAAATGTTCGAGAGGAGGAAATAATATTACCGGAAATAATCTAACAACAGGAGAAGTTTCTATTATTAAACATATGGTATTTAAAAGGAACAATTCATTGGATGCATCCTCCCAGCTGATAAGGTGAAGTGTCCCTTGTCCCTAAAACTTGTTGAGCTGAATGTTTACCAAGGCGCCTAACTTAGCTGGTATGGACTTGGCACGGTTGAAGATGATCCGTTCATAAGGATCACGGAGACTGTGTGCGAGCTTGATTTGTACCTCCGGAGAGATGTCTGGAAACAACGCCTCCAACTCATCCAGAATCTCCTCCACCCCTTCATGGGGATACCTGGGGTGTCCATGCTCGGATCTGCTCCCTTTGTAGCTGTAGCATTTGTGTTGTTAGCTGAACCACATCCTCACCAACCACCTGTGAAGCTGGGGGCACTATCATTCCAGGATCGCTTGCCAGCTAGCGTCTGTCCCCCCGAATCCCTACGTTGTCTCCTACTAGAAGGTTGAGTGGGCTACCCCCTAATGAATCTGTGATTCATTACTATAAAAGTTGGAAATAGAGCTTCGTTCTTGAGTAATTAGTCGCATTTCTCCATTTATTCTGCATTATTATCATTCATGCACTTGTAGATAGTATTGGCAGTTTAGCATGCACATTTGCATTACATAAGAAGCCTAAATTCCCTTGTAAATATCATCAGTATAACATCATATTTACACCCATTTTTATTTATTTTTCACTAGCTCAGAATTGAATAAATTCAGTCCCATGTGTATATATCACTAACCTTAATCCATGAAAAATCCTAAAAAAGACTAATTTATACATATTCAAATAATCTCAAACCCTAGTTTCAGGACAGACAAACAAACAAAAATGTTGATTTCTATCTCATATAGTGTCCAAATGAACTCTACTCACTATTGAATCGATGTACATTCAAATATCTACAAATGAAGACTATATTCAAAAGAATCAGATTCCATTTTGTGAAAAGTGAGTTTTGGGACCTAACTGCGCATTATACATATTTGCTTATTTTGAATTATCATTCATGTGCATATCATTCTAATTATTTTATTTTTCATTTCTTTATTTTATCATTATTTTGATAAATTACATAAAAATCAAAATCCAAAAAAATCAAAAAAGGAATCAAAAGGTCATGTTCTGACTTGAGTAATCTAACCTCATCTACTTGTACATAATCTACTTCTCTAATTTATTCTGACATTAATTTAATTCTCAAAAATACAAAAAATGTCACTTGAGTCCATTACATTATTTCATGTCATGTAGTATTTTTGCATATATTTAATTATCTATAGAAAATCAAATAAAAATAATAAAGCTGAAAAAATGGTGTTTTATACACATAAAATACCATAAAAATCACATATTGCATGGATCTATTCATTTGCACTTGAATCCTTCTTGCACATTGTAGTTCATATTTAGACGAACACTTTTCATGTTGAGAATTTTTGCATTTGTGCACATCTTCTATTTTTACTTGAATTATTCATTCATTGTGAGTTCTGGTGAACAGTCTTGGTTAAACGTGCCACGTAGCACCACGCGATTAGAGCCACCTGGCTCTTGGTACATCCTCCTTCATCTCTTCTCTCTCTCTCTCTCTCTCTCTTGCGCTCATCGCTCGCTCTTCACGTGCCTAGCACATGTCCGCCTCTCACTCCTGTCACACGTGCATGGCACGTGATCTCCTTCTCCCATCTTGATGAATCTCAGATTCATCACTCTAAAATTCATGAATTAAGCTCAAATCCCTAAAAAACATCAGCATTTCTTCATTTATTCTGCATAATTAGTCTTCATTCATGTTTTGATAAGAATTTCATTTTATCGCTTATTTTCGCACAGACTAAGAAGCCAAAAATCCCAGCCAAATTGACCTGTAAATAACCTAACTTCCTCGATTTTTAACTAATTCATGCTAACTCTAAATGACCTGATACCACCTCCACTGTATACATATTACTAATAAGAATAAATATAAAAATATAAAAAAATCACTAGCCTAAATAAGTGGACCAAAAACCCAAACCCTAGTTCTAGGATTTCCGGACTAAAACCTTCATATCTTCCTCATCCAGTATCCATTTTGATCCTACTCACTTTTGAACTAATGTGCATTCAAATACCTTCAAAACAAGACCAAGTTCAAGTGAATCCCAGCCAAATTGACCTGTAAATAGCCTAACTTCCTCAGTTTTTAACTAATTCATGCTAACTCTAAAATGACCTGAAACCACCTCCATTGTGTACATATTACTAAGAAGAATAAATAAATAATACAAAAAAATCACTAACCTAAATAAGTGGACCAAAAGCCAAACCCTAGTTCTAGGATTTCCGGACTAAAACCTTAATATCTTCCTCATCCAGTGTCCGTTTTGATCCTACTCACTTTTGAAATAATGTACATTCAAATGCCTTCAAATCAAGAACACGTTCAAATGAATCGGAGTTCATATGTGAAAGTTGGGTTTTGGGCCTCTTTTGTACATTTTATATTTTAACGGTTTTTGACCTATTATTTTATGTACATAATTAACCCATTTTATTTTATTCCTTTTTCATTTGTCTTATTTGATGAAAGTTTTATTAAAATACGCAAAAATCCAAATCCAAACTGAGCTTGAAGTCAAAGAAACTAACTGAGTCCGAGTCTTCACTAACTGTCTGAACAAAAATTGTCTTTTTCATATTTTATTTTATTTCTTCCTTTTCTTAATAAATAAAAATAAAAAAATATATTAATGTGTAAATATTTATCTTCGATTTTATCATATTTTTTTCGATTTTTATCTGGATTAAAAATGACAAAAAATTATAAAACGCAAAAATCAAGGTATTCTGTGTACATGGGATACCCCAAAAATATCACTTTACACAAATGATCGATTTTGGTTTTGGTGTCTTCATGAAAGTTGTAGATCTCATCGAGCCGAGCAACTTTTGTAGAAAATTTTTTGATCCGAGGTCATTTACTATTTTTATGTATTTATCAATGTTTTTCTATTTCGATTTTTGTGGGACTGACATGTGGCGGCTCTTGGAGCCGCAATATGTCACCCATTTTCTGCCTTATATATTCTCTTTCTTATAGAAAAAAATTAAAAAGACTCGCACGTGCCTCCCGCGCACGTGCCCTACACAAGCTCCGCTGGCCTCTCCCCCTACTGCCACGTGGCTGCACCAGGACCGTTCGATCTCGGTCGATCGGACAGCACCTGTGCGCCATCCCCTTCCTCCGATTCTCCTCCACTTTCCCAATTTTCCCAGCGGTGCCACCTCCCAAATTTCATCGCCTCTACCCGTGAATCTCGTGCACGGCTGCCCTCCGATCTCGTCAAATCCCCGCAAATCTCTGTCTCTGATCTCCTCCTCTCCGATATCCCCATCGAATCTTCCCCTCCTCGCGCGATTAACAGCCGTCTTGCACCTCCTTATTTGGCTTACCCCCATCTTCCTATAAAACCGACTTCGTCGCCCCCTCATTCTTCATCCGTCGATTACACATAAACTTAAGGCACACGGCGGTGATAGCACCATTGTGCCCTATTCGTCGATGGGATCCGAGGATAAAGCACCCTTGTTGCAGTCGCCTTCTCCGGTGATCTGCCCTGCTCCGGTCTTGCTTTTGACCGTCGAGCCCCGTATCGCAAAAATCGTATTCGACCCTTCTTCATCACCCAAGAACAACACTATCTCCACCTTCAATGCATGAACCCACCACCGCCACCTCCAGGTTCTGCAACCCCATCCTCCGCGCCGACTGTAATACCGTCTTCCGCTCCGGCTTCACCAACAACAACGGTCCACCACTTCACTAAGGGAGCCCCGCCGTCGACTCCACCAGTTTAGGCTACCTACGCCGCTCCGACTTCAATGGTCGGAGCTACGGCCTCCGACTCCACTCCAACGCCACCTACCCCCAGTCAAAGTTCCACCGGGAGGCACTGCCCCTTCTGCCAAACGTCAGCACTGGGCGCTCGAGACTCGAGAACCCCGCGCATGTGTGTGGCACGTGCGTTGGGGGAACTTTGCATCGACACCCCTCCTGGTCCACCATTTTACGCACCAGTCCTCCAACCTTGGGGTCACGTGCCACACACGTGACTGTTAGGGTAAATTGTTGATCGCCCCTTGGAGTTATACTTATTTTCAAACACATCCAGCCATCTTGGGGCACGTGCGGAGGGAATTTTGCTCTCGACCCCTCATTAATCCTGGTAATTATATTTTAGTCCTTCCACTGCAATTTATGTTTATTTATTTATTGTAATATTGCAATGATCCCCCTGTGTTCCCCCTCCACTTTGAACCTCTTTATTGCATCATTTTATTTTTATAAAAATAGCACTTTGTTCTTCAACTAATTCTCTGCATTATGATGTATGTTTGACATTTTTGTGATCTATGGTTATCTATTAATTAATTGTTTGGTAGAAAATTACATATTTTTCCCATTCTGTGCTTGAAAATTCATAAATAATTAACCATTGCTCTGAAAATTGCCAAAAATTCAGGGATTGTAGAATTCATTGTATGTTACATTGCATCCAAAAAGAATTGCATTTGCATGCATCATTTGCCCTCAAAAAATCATTTTGCATATTTCGACCTTTAATTTTTAATAGGTATTAAATCTCATATTTTCGAGGTTTAGGATTTTTCTGAGATCGATCACCTAGTGATAGATCTTAAATAATTTTATCCCTTGAAAATAATTACATTTAGTATTTATTGTAATTAATTATTGAAATTCATTTTGTTTGCATTCATAAATTCATAAAATATTTATTTTGCATCCAAATATTCCAAAAAATTTATAGTGCATTAATTTCATCATAATTGTCATCTTGGTCAAGTTTCATTTTTTTCAGACATCGTTTGATTGATATTCATTTTCTAGTCCTTAAAATCGGCCAAAGTTGCATTTTGCAACCCAAACTTGCATTAAAAATATAAAAAAAGACCGCTTTGAAAACTGTGCACGAACTTTGATAAACAAATTTCTAGGTTGTTCATTTGCCTCCTTGAGTTTGACCTTGGGACTTGCCCAAGTAAAATAAACAAAAAAATCACGCGATTGAAAATTGAATTAATTTCTTGTGGTTATTTCTTGACCGATTACGATTGCACGCCTACAACGAAACGACATTAATTTAAACATACGATAATCCACGCAAATTAAGCATGGTATATCAGGACTCGTCAGATGGTGCCGTTGCCGGGGAGTCAAACGGCTTAGTTTTTTGTCTAAAAAATTTTTATTCGGTTTTCTTCATTCGGGTAGTCTGACCCCCGAATCTTCACTGTATAAATTCCATTTTTTCACTGTATTTATTTTTTATTTTATTTTATATTTATTTTCTATCTTTATTTTTTATAAAATTTTGAGTCACTTGATGAATCCACATTTCGTCATCTTTATTCTATCATTTTGGCACCAAAAACCCTAGCAAATGCCTGTAAATACCCTTTATTTCATCATCTTAGCATTCATGCATGTACCTGTAAATAGTGTATAAATTACTGTAATTAAAGCCAAAATTATAGAATAAATAAAAGAAAAGAAAAAGAATAAAATATTGTAAATATTTTATGACCCAAAACCCCGAGACCTAGGCATCTTGATGAATAGGTCGACAAGGAATAAAGTAGGGGGAGATAAGGGTCAAATACCTATATTATTCCATTCATTCTTTATTCATTTTGGGACCTATTTTTGGTTCCAATTTTTATACATCAAATAAAGAAACTTTGTACATAAAAGTTGTAGATAAATTAATAAAGAAAAATACAAAATTGATTTCACTGAAAAATAATACACAGATAAAAAGTTATGGTCTGAATAAAAATCCAGAATCCCAAATTCCCAGACCCATATCTCACAAATGAAAACTCCAAATACATCAAACTCACCTTTAATTGTATATAGAATAAAATAAGCTATTTAATGGCAGTTGTTTCGCATTTGGCGGAGCTACGGTTTGAAAGTTGAGTTTTGTACCCATATTGTATAGTTATACTGATTAAAATATTCAATTTATTCTTTATTCCTTATTTTTGTATTTTTATATTTTTATAATCTTGTAAATATTACTTATAATATACTTGTGTATTAAAATTAGAATAAAAGCCTAAAAAAATACAAAATAAAAATACTTGTAAACAATATACATAGGTATAACACATATATCTATACCTATAGAATTCATTCTTATATTTTATTAAATATACAAAACATATCAATAAATTAAAATAAAAATACAATTAAGTGCATAAAAGTGTTTTATAATTTTATAAAATAAGAAATAAAAATAATAAAATTAAAATACACAAAATAAAAATAAAGTAATAAAGTATATAGATAATATACCTATATAGGGGTATAAAAGCAACTTGTAAAAATATACCTCATAAAAATAATTAAAAATCATAATAAAATAATTTATAAAAAAATAAACATTTTTCATTTTATAATTAAAAATCAATAAAATCATTTCCTATTTTTAATTGAATTTAGAATCCTTTTTTCCAAGGTTTTTTTTCTGGTTGGTCCACGTGGACCAACCAGATCTCTCCCTTGGTTGACCTCGGTCAACTCTCTGACCGAGGTCTGATGCCTGTCAGAAATGGGTTTTGTCCCATCTTCTTGGATTTTTCCCGGCCTCATCGTTCACCATTTGAGGTCGATGTCTTCACGACTTTTGATCACCTATGAACCATGATTCACGCCCATGTGTTTTTTCGACCTTCGGGTCGTTGATTCGCGAGATACGCTTCGATTTGGGAGCCCACTTGGCCATGTTTCAAAAAAACCGACCCCATTCTTCCATTTCACTTTGAACCACTTTTGGACCAGCTTAGACATCCGGATGCGGGTAGGGATGTGCTCCGGTGACAGGGGATCCATTCCACACCTCCGTTGAGGTACGACGAAGGTCTGAAGGTGCGATTCCACCATCTCCGGTCACCATTTGGCCGTCGAGGTTCAACCTTGGGCTCTACAGCCCTTGAGGTCTTTATTCCTTCTTTTTCTTGCGTAGTTTAATTCCTGGTAGACATAGCATCACCTTCCACCGTTTCATTTCGATCCACATCCACCCCAGTCCGCAACCGATCACGTCGCCGGAGCTCTTGAGCTCCGGCCATCTCCTCCACCTTCCGTGTACCCACCGCACTTAACAACCCGGCCGAGACGCTGCTCTCGAGCCTCTTTTTATCTTGCAGGTACTGGACATCACGCCTAACCCCAGGGGGGGTACCTCGAGCTCGCCGGAGAAGGAGGACGTCGCCGCCCGCGCGCCGCCGCTGCCCGCGCGCGCCTGTGCAGAACAGAACGAGGGGGAGGGGGCAAGCTACAGCTGCCGTTGATCTCACCCCTCCCCTTTGATCAGGCCGTCCGCATCTGAGGGAAGCCCCACCGTTCGATCTGCCCTCTGTGAAGAGCATCCACGCCTGCCACGTGGATTAGTGGGGGGTTTTGCGCCCGTGCCCCCACGTTTTTGCGTAATTCCCAGAAGAACTTTAAACTTTCATTTGCGCTTTAAGTATTTTGTAGAATTTACTAAAACCCCCCGGCATTTTTGTATTATTGCGTATTTGTCCCCGCCAGGTCACGTGCACCGTGCGCGTGACCTGGGCATTTTAGCATAGTAACCCTGCTGCTTTGGTTATTGGCGTTTAGTACAAGAGTTTTTAATATCAGTTGTAAATTTTGTGGAAAGTTTGCTTTTCTGCCCTCTACGTTTTTGCATATTATAACAACACCCCTACCAGGCGCGTGCATAGGCGCGTGACCTTGGGTTTTTGCATTAAAGACCTTGCGGCTTCTGGTATTAACGTTTAGTCCAGAAACTTCTTGTTTAAGTTCAAATTTTGTGTGAAAATTGCAGAAGTGTCCCTGAGATTTTTCCTATTTACAGATACGCCCCTGCCAGGCCTTTATTTTGTGTTTGCTTGCTCTATTTATTTAAGGCCTCTTTTTAATTCCAAAAATTCTCAAAAATTAGGGTGAAGCTCCTGTTAAATTGTACTTCCACGCCCAGTTTTTAGTTTTGATTTTATTTCATTTTTATATTTATTAAAAATCAAAAACTTGCTTTTTGTCTACTGTCTAGCTTATAAAATGTCAAAACAATAGTAAAATACCTCTAAAAATTCCAAAAAAATTCCCTACTGTGTATTTTAACCTATTTTAGTGTCAATCCAAGAATCACTAAAAATCTCAAAAGAAAAACCCTAAAAATTAGAAAATACATAAAAACTTCAAAAAAATATATAAAATCAAAGAAAACTCGGAAAAATAAAACTCAGTTCCTGTTTACTCTATATTTTATTATCTTTAGTTGAAAAATAGTGTGGAAAAATTTTGTGGCTAGCTGATTTTTTCAATTCCCATTTTACCCCCAGCCAGTAGCTTGTCCACTGTTTTAGCTTATTTCAGTGTTTAAAAAATACCAAAAACACCTTGAAAAATACCCAAAAATCACAAAAACAGTAAAAAATCCTAAAAATATCAAAGACATTTTATTTCTGAATTTTTGGTTATTTTTGCACATTTTTATAAATACTTTATCTTGTCTTTTATTACATTGTCTTTATATTCCAATATAAAAAAATATAAAATATAAAATATAAAAATCAGAAAATTAAAAATCAAAATACAAAATTAAAAATTAAAAAAAATTAAAAATTAAAAATTAAAAACCCACAAAAAGTTCTTTGCTTGCTTGCTTAGTGTAGACACCACACACTTTCACTCACACACTTTTGTGCTTCTACCTTGTTTGCTCCCTATGTTCGAACTCTCTGCATACTTGCTTGCTATACATTTTGTGCAGAGTTAAAAATAAATTTTAACTCCACATTTATTTCTAATTATTGATCTTTAGTGTGGGTTAATTGTTGATTAAATACACTTTATTGTGGGTCGCCGCATCAGCATCAGTTGTCTCCGCCTTGTGTGAGACATACTCTTTAGACCTACGATAATTTGCGTTTATCAAATGGCGCCGTTGCCGGGGAGCAACAGCGCGTAGATCTCGTTTTTGTTTGTGTTGTGACAGCTTGTCTACTTTTTGCAGTTTTAGTTGTTTGCTCTTTATTTGATATATCTTTTGAGCTGTCTAATCCCTTTTCTTTGTTGACTTTTTGCGAGGTTCCGCGGACCGAGGGAGGCATGTCACTCGAGGCGCCGACGCACCCACGTGAAGCCGGCTCTAGCCCACCTAGCACCAAGGAGACGAGAAGAGAAGTTTTGAAGACCGAGCTCGACTTTATTTGCATTTTCTTTTATTGCATTTATTTGTGTAATTTGTGTGAGAGAGAGACCTATTTATTGTAATAATACAGGTACCCCCGGACATTTGGACTCTTGCGAGCCTAATTTCCAAGTGATTGTTCACTTGGGGGCTCGCCGCAACTTTTCTCGCATTTTCCTTCGCATTCTTTTTATTTTGTTTTGTTTTTCGATTTTATTTATTTTGTGTGATTGAGCCCCTAGTTTTAGGATTGCTTGCGATAGACTAAGGCCAAACACTTAATATTTTGCATGCACCTATAGTCTCGTTTGGACTTAGTCAAATTTTAAACAGTTGATCATCACCTTCAATCCGTCGTGCCGCGAGCGCATCCCGCAAAGCACTTTCTCCTAAACTCAAGTGTGTTGAGCAGAGGAGGGGTGAGCCTAGACCGGACTATAGGGTTGAGGATTGGTGGTCAGCTTGTGGTTCTTCACGATAATAGCAATTTCTGAAACTTAGGGCGATTTCATCGGCTTTTGCATTTGCATATAGATAGGTTTCAATTCTGCTGAGCATCTTTGCATGTAGAGTGCTGGAGGCAAGGTGAGCATTTCTCTTTAGCATTCATCATTGATTTGCCGCTTGCATTGCTTTTCCGCCTCTCCCTCTGATTTTGCCAACCTAGGTGCTTAAAGGAATTGACTACTCGTTAGGCGTGTGCATTTCTTACTAAAAATCCAAAAAAAGTGATAATCAATAAAATTGGGACTGCTAATATTATTTGGCCCTAAAATCCATCAAAAAGAAAACCTTCTCTTGGGGAGAGTAATCCCCTCATTGTCTTCGTTTTACATTGCTCGCACATACACTAAGGTTAGAGCCCAAAATCCCATTCAGCCCCCTAAGTGTTTGTGCAATTTTGGACTTCTCACCTAACTCTAAAACAGACAAGATAAAAAGACCTCTCTTTGCGGTCTCTACCGAGTTGAGTAGGTGAACTGAGGGTTTGTCTTATTTTGATTTTTGTCTGTGATTGTTGTATGTGCCCCATATCATCTCTACGCACTTACGCCTTCTTCTTCACTCTCTTGACTTGACCATCGTGCTCTCCTGATCACTTCCTTTTGTTCTCGAGATGGATCCCTGGAGTGCATTTTATCCGGACTTTGCGGACCCCTCACTTGCTCCAGCCGATCCACCTCCCGTTTATCAGGAGGACCCACCTCCTATTTTTTCTGATTTTTGTACATACCCGCCTCAGCCACAGTATCACGACTCGGACTTCTGCCCACATCCACCCCCACTTGTGTATTATCCATCTCCACCGTCACATCGACCTGAGTCTGACCTGATGGAGTCACCTCCCTCGATCTCTATGAGTGATATCTTGAATCGGATGACAAAGCGCATTGATATGATGATCTTGCTTTCTTGAGGAAGAATCAGATTAATGCTCCTTTCGTCGGGAATATGGCTTCACTTGTAGGTGATCATGGGAGCTTGCAATCGTCAAAAATACAAAAAAATGAGAAAAATTTAAAAATCCAAAAAGAGTTCGGGAGACACTTGGTTGATCCATATTGTGAGGAGAGAGGCCATTTGCCAAAGCCCTTGACCACACATGTATTCACACCTAGTCCCACCCATGACCCCGAGGATGCCGCTGTACAGACTGCTCTTGGCATGCCTCGTGTATATGCTGATTCCGACTTCCTCCCTTGTATGGAGGAAGTCCAAAAATTCAAAAAAATGTTATCTGAACCCGAAGTGGTGGCTGCTATTCATGAGATTATCCGTGCCCCACTTCAGCAGGCCATGACCCAATTATCTGCCCCCCTTCCCCAGAAGAGAAAGCGGAGGAGCAGATCTGAGCGTCACATTCTGACCATGGCCACTGCCCTCGCCATCACACACCGTCCCATTCCCAAGAAGAAGAACACCGCTACACCTTTCATCACTTGCACCATCTCTGACTACACTTGTGATCGCACTCTCCTAGACGGCGGTGCATCTATTAGCATACTACCCTTCTCGCTGGTACAGTCTCTTCACTTAGGGCCTCTCAAGAAGACCAGGATGATCGTTCAGTTTGCTGATGGATCTATCAAGAGGCCGAAGGGTATCCTTGAAAGCGCCGTCATTTTAATTCAGGGCACGAGCCACCATGTTGATTTTGTCGTGTTGCCCATGGAGACCTCCACAGGGGAGCCGTCTCCAATCATCCTGGGAAGACCATTCCTCGCCTCTGCGAGGTTCGTTATTGACTATGGATCAGGAGAGATTCGCTTCCGTCCTGTTGACGAGAGCGAATTGGCGATCACCGCACCCACAGTTGACCAGAGACCTGCACCTGATGCACCTTCACCGATTATAGCTGACTCTGAGGCCTGTGACCGATCTGATGATACTAGAGATGCTTCCTTAGCGACCATTGATGAGACCCGACGGATCCCCCGAAAGGGGAGGAAGTCAGAAAGCATAGACCTCGCAGTTCCTCCTCCTGGTGTGTGGCGATGTGTTGATGAAATCCAAAGCATTTATGTGATTGATCCATTTGAGCGGGGGGGAGATACCAAGACTATTGAGGACGTTTATGAAGTTGCCCATTATTTTGAGAGACCTCATAAGGAAACAAATGACCTAGGTAAGACTAGATGGGACGGACCTTGTTTGACTACTTCCACTGATATGTCCGTGCCTGCTCCTTCACAAGTAAAGATGATTGAGGTCGGTTATGATGCTGCCATTTATTTTGATAAATTCAGACCTCTTGTTGAAGACAAGGATTCATGTGAGAGTCTTGAGGACGAACAGAGTTCGTATACTTTCACTGATGATTTCGTGCCTTTCGACTTTGACCTGGATGAATCCTCGCAGGACGACTCCGATTACACTTCTTCCGAGGATGATGAGTTTGTCCCATTCCACTTTGACATCTGTGAGACTTCCAAGGCCGGACCTGGTCGTACTTCTTCCACTCACCCGTCTATGCCTTCACACCATAGGACCACCAAGGGAGAACCCAGCCATATTGCTTCCATTGATCAGTTCGTCCCTTTCCGTTTTGATTCCACTGAGGGCCTTCACCGTGTCGACCCTGATCGGCTTCTGTCCGCTGTGGACCCCGATGTCGACTTGCACCACACCAGATCCATCCCTCAGCAGCCTCGCAAGAAGGTTAGCTTTCGGCCTTCTTGATCATATGTACATCCATCTCTGTTGTACATTCTCCTTTGTTCATCTCTTTCTATCTCCCGTTTTTACTCGTCCACCCATTCTCGTGTCTGCCTTGCTTAGGACGTACTTTGTCCTAAGTATAGGGGGGTGGATGAGTCGAGTGTGAGGGATATGGTTAGATCCTCAAGCGCATCACGGAAGCGTGAGCGTCGTATCGAATACGACGAGGAGCGACTAGTCGGACTAGTTGCTCGGTGCAGCGGAATTTAAAAAATTTTATACGACGAAACCACATGATCCAAGAACACTTCTCGAATCGTTTCGTCTAAACCACAAACAAGTAATAGGATTACCTCTTGAAGCGTGGTTGCGATCAAGTCTCTAAACGAAGAGACCTCCTGTCTCAAGTCCGATCCGACGGAGGAGACGCTTGCGAGCGCGGGGATGAACCGCGTGCTTCTCGCAATCCATGTTGATGATCCAAGCGGTGGATCTCCTGATCTCGACACACGAGATCCGACGTCTTCTTCACGAGCGAGGCGCACCGAAGGAGACGGAGATCCACGGCATCCATGGTGGACAGCCATGAGAGGGAGAGAGAGAGGGCTGACCTCTAGAGAGAGAAGGAGAGAGAGATTGATTTATGTCAATCCAATGGTCAAGATTGTTGTTAGTAAAACCAACAAATTTAGGTTAAAATATATTTGACAAAATCAAATATAAATTAGTCCTAAATCAAACCAATAAATAAGGAGAGAATACATACATGGAGATCACAATTCCATGTATAACATGGTGGACGGCCACCCATTCCAAATAGGGCATGGGTGCCGCCCACCCCTTTCCTAATGGAGGGCAATCTCATGATAATTCATGAGATTGCATATCTCCATGGAAATTCTCTCTTTATTTATTTCCAACAACTTTTGTTGGGTTTTATTCTTCAAAAATAATTCACAATTATATTTGAGAATATTGCAATCTTGCCATGGAAAAATTGTGAATCAAATTCACAACCCCAAACAATATATAATTTACATTGTCAATTAATTACACAATGTGTATCCAATACACATAATAATTAATCAACACATATAAATTATAATTAGCTCTCTCTAATACATTATAAATCACATTTATAATATATATTATGAATAATTGGATATTACTATCCACATTATTCTTATCCATAATAATTAAATCATATTTAATTATATTGGATAACTTATTCTCTTGTGCTTCAAATAATATGAATCATATTCACATTATTTACATCTTTGATAATCAAATCACATTTAATTATCTAAGACAACTCTCCTTATAATATGAATCAAATTCATATTATTCATGATAATTAAATCACATTTAGTTATCCATTTTCTCAATGCTCAGATACATATATCAACAATAGAATTATCCATGAACTCTTTCAAGGATAATGCGCTTTCTCCGCGAATACTTGGAGATAAGGACAGGGCGATTGTATTGTCCACGTATAGTGACATGGATATTGAGATCATATCTCAAATCCAGATCTCGGGCCTCCCATAGATGCTTGATTAAATCAAGACCGCAAATCTAATCTTCTCATTGTATCTGAATCACATTCAGATCAATGTCCAACATTTGGACTAAGATCAGATTACTTCTCTATTGAGAGGAGTCACTAAAATCCAGACCCGTTTCATCACTCCCTAGGAATGGAAGCGTCATGGTTATACAATCGTTTATGATCACATCACCCTCAGGTATTCCTAACACCTGTACATCCTGCATACTGGAAGACTCAGAATAAACCCGAAGTATTAGATCAACTTTATACTATCTACTTCAGGGTTTTATCAGTAAGTTTCTCATTCGATCAATGGGAGTCGGTATCGATCATATACTTTCCAAAAGCATATATCATACCTAGGTCTTGATCATATACTTTCTAAAAGTATATATCAAACCTACAAATTCAGTCAAGCTTCCAAAGCGAGACGACCGTGCGCACGGAATTTGATTCTTCCCAATATCTCATGAGTGAGCTCATGTCTTCCGGTTCAGTAGTGAACCTGTATGATCCCTTTGAGAGATCGTATTACTCATATGCCCTTATATGCACACCAGCGCGCCGGTGTATAGACCTTGATTAGGTCATCAACCTATTGGTCTGCCAAATGTACATACTCAGACATATAGTAACACATCTGTCTCCGGTCAGAGGATGTGTGCCTATATCATGACAACATATGATATAGGACTTTGGTTATCTCGATCTCGTTAAGTCAACTCTTTGACCTAACTAATCTGACACCTCCGAATCTCTATTCCTATGCAGAGGACCTACATTAAGAAGTCGGTCAGATACCAGCCTAACTGAGAAAGGATTGCCATCTCCTACTCAGGATGGAGATCATCTCTTAATAATCATTTGACGGTGCTTGATGAGTCCTCAATCTAACTCATTAGATATTCATCTAAGCACCAGCCTCTATGATTCAATAATTGAATCAACAGCTGTATGATCATTAAGATGGCCATGGTACATATCCCTAATTGTACTAAGGGACCTATTATGCAAACTATGTACTCTTTATTTCAGATTAAGGAGTGAATTGCAATAACATTTATTGCATAATGGCTCGCCGTGGGCTCGCATGTCCAACAGAGTGTTCATTCTTCGTTTCGTGTGATCACTCCTGTTGTCGCCTATACTTAGGGCTTCTTTTACCGTAAGTATAGGGGGAGTGGTGTGTACATCCTCTGATCTCTTTCCATTTTCAGATCTCTCTTTCTCTTTTCTTCTTTTCTTCTTTTCATTTCCTATCTTCTGTTTCTATCAAAAAGGCGTCGCCCCTTGTAGACAGTTTTCTATACTTAGGACGTACTTTGTCTTATGTATAGGGGGTGTGCACCCCGAGTTTTCTTTATCTTTTGATCCCCTCCATTGTCTCCTCTTCTTGTCTATACTTAGGGATATCTTACCCTAAGTATAGGGGGAGACAATCCGAGTACGATCTGTTCATTCCCACCCTTGACCCTCCCTGCATTGTGTACAGTCTGCTATACTTAGGATTACTTGATCCTAAGTGTAGGGGGGACAGTCAACTTCTCATTCGTTGTTCATCCTTTCCTTTATTTATTTATTCTTTAGACTTGCCTATACTTAGTACGAGTTATGTCTTCTCTTTTCTCTCCGATCTATGAGGACATAGCTCAAGCTAAGTATAGGGGGGTCGTATATACTACGTATATACTTTAGCCATAACTCGTACCTTCGTATTTTCCCAATAAATATGGCTAATAATTATTTAAAATCCATTAAAAACCTTAATAAAAAGGTGTTTTGTTCCTCAAATTCTTTTTGTATTTACTGATTAATAAATCAGGTGAAAATGTTTTTTGCAAAATGTTTGATAAATAGTTTGAAAATCTTTGTGAAAATTTATTGAAAACTATTTTGAAAATATGTTGTTACATGTTTTCAACCTGTGTAAAAAGGTGTGTTTTGTAAAATTTATTTTCTTTGTGTGAAATAAAATGTTTGAAAAATGATTTGCAAATGGTTTGAAAAATGGCTGCAAAAATATTTGAAAAACCTATATATACTGTTTTGAAAACCTTTGCAAAATGATTTTCAAATGTGTGTACATGTTTTCAAAAATGTTTGTAAACATTATTTTGGACTATAGTTTTCAAAAATTGTTTGAAAAAACCCATGTCAAATAAGTTTGAGGAACATTTGCTTCACACCAACATCCACTATATATACTTATAAAATTGACCACTTACCCTCGTAAATTCTTAAAATCCACTTCTTGCAGATATAAGAAGCACTCCCGTGTACATATTTTCACCTAGTTTTCAGCCAAAATCTTTTTGTTTTCAAAAATCCCAAAAACATTTGCAAAATTAAAATCCAAAAACATTTGAAAAAGCTTTTTGAAAAATACAAAAAATTGCATCTGCATATGCATCATCATCATCATCTTTTCAAAAATCCATAAAAAATTCAAAAATCTTGAAAATTGCATCAAAAAATATATTCTACATTGCATAGCATTCACATTTTTCGGACTGAGTTTGATAGTTGAACAAGTCTAAGTAAAATCCGGAGATTGGAGCTTGATTGGACCTTAAAATCTACCTAATAACATGGACCTTATAGGAACTAGGTTTGAGGTACTTCAGGTCTAGTTGACTTAATTCTTTGATGATCACGGGACTTGGTTCAATGGATTCTTGACTGCCTAAGTAGAGTATTTCGGAACACACGCACGACTCTTGTTGATAATGAGCTAACTTGGACACCTGCGCCTTTCACATGGCTCAACTCAGTTGGAGTGGTGAGGGGATTGGATTTGCCGGTATGAGACGCACACAAGTAGAAACATTTGTCCTCCTCTAGGGAGGGAAGTGCACCCCAACCCATCCAGTGATAAGGAAGTCTAAAGACAGGAGGCTGTGGGTTGCGATAAAGCTTCAAAAGAGGGATAGTCTACTGGCTCAAGAGGAAAAACTCCTTAGGTAAATGCTGCTGTGAATAGTATTTCAAAAAAAAAGTGTTCAGGCATGTATAAAAATAAAAGCCTGTAAAGTGTGTACAAATGTTGTAAAGTCAATAAGCAAGCTTGAGTTCCAAAGTCATATCATGTGAGCCTGTAGCAGGATGACTTGACTACACTGGTCTTGCATCCTAGGATAGGTAGCTACACTGGCTACCGTCCATTCTTCTCTTCACCCCCTCCTCTTGAGCTGGTTGCCACTTGAACTTAGAAGGGAATACCCCGCTCCTCGAGGATGGAGTTATTGGATTGGGGAATCATTGGGTTGTCGTACTGGAGAAGTCAGTTTCTTTGCCATTTCAGTTGGGGAGAGCCACCATCACTTACACTGTACGAGTCAGATTCATAGTCGTAAGAGTTTGCGTATGAACTGAGATATTTCTGACTTGGCTATTGAGGAGACTTGGACAGAGTTTTGGGAGTCCCAAGGACTGTTGGATTTCAAATTCGGTTCTCATTAAGGTTCCGCCCGCACTAAAATTCCAAAGGTGCGACTTAAGCTCCAAACTTTGATTTTGTGAATACAAGTTTGATAATCAAATAAAACCCAAGTTCTTCCTTTTCTTTTCTTTCTTTTTCTTTTTGCACTTATTGCATAAGTGTTTGCTAGGGACTAGCAAAGGTAAAGTATAGGGGGATGATGAATCCACATTTCATCATCTTTATTCTATCATTTTGGCACCAAAAACCCTAGCAAATGCCTGTAAATACCCTTTATTTCATCATCTTAGCATTCATGCATGTACCTGTAAATAGTGTATAAATTACTGTAATTAAAGCCAAAATTATAGAATAAATAAAAGAAAAGAAAAAAAATAAAATATTGTAAATATTTTATGACCCAAAACCCCGAGACCTAGGCATCTTGATGAATAGGTCGACAAGGAATAAAGTAGGGGGAGATAAGGGTCAAATACCTATATTATTCCATTCATTCTTTATTCATTTTGGGACCTATTTTTGGTTCCACTTTTTATACATCAAATAAAGAAACTTTGTACATAAAAGTTGTAGATAAATTAATAAAGAAAAATACAAAATTGATTTCACTGAAAAATAATACACAGATAAAAAGTTATGGTCTGAATAAAAATCCAGAATCCCAACTTCCCAGACCCATATCTCACAAATGAAAACTCCAAATGCATCAAACTCACTTTAATTTATATAGAATAAAATAAGCTATTTAATGGCGGTGGTTTCGCATTTGGCTGAGCTACGGTTTGAAAGTTGAGTTTTGGACCCACATTGTATAGTTGTACTGATCCTTATTTTTTTGTTTTTATATTTTTATAATCTTGTAAATATTACTTATAATATACTTGTGTATTAAAATTAGAATAAAAGCCTAAATAAAATACAACATAAAAATACATGTAAACAATATACATATGTATAACACATATATCTATACCTATAGAATTCATTCTTATATTTTATTAAATATACAAAACATATCAATAAATTAAAATAAAAATACAATTAAGTGCATAAAAGTGTTTTATAATTTTATAAAATAAGAAATAAAAATAATAAAATTAAAATACACAGAATAAAAATAAAGTAATAAAGTATATAGATAATATACCTATATAGGGGTATAAAAGCAACTTGTAAAAATGTACCTCATAAAAATAATTAAAAATCATAATAAAATAATTTATAAAAAATAAACATTTTTCATTTTATAATTAAAAATCAATAAAATCATTTCCTATTTTTAATTGAATTTAGAAACCTTTTTTTAAGGTTTTTTTTCTGGTTGGTCCACGTGGACCAACCGGATCTCTCCCTTGGTTGACCTCGGTCAACTCTCTGACCGAGGTCTGATGCCTGTCAGAAATGGGTTTTGTCCCATCTTCTTGGATTTTTCCCGGCCTCGTCTTTCACCATTTGAGGTCGATGTCTTCACGACTTTTGATCACCTATGAACCATGATTCACGCCCATGTGTTTTTTCGACCTTCGGGTCGTTGATTCGCGAGATACGCTTCGATTTGGGAGCCCACTTGGCCATGTTTCAAAAAAAACCGACCCCATTCTTCCATTTCACTTTGAACCACTTTTGGACCAGCTTAGACATCCGGATGCGGGTAGGGATGTGCTCCGGTGACAGGGGATCCATTCCACACCTCCGTTGAGGTACGACGAAGGTCTGAAGGTACGATTCCACCATCTCCGGTAACCATTTGGCCGTCAAGGTTCAACCTTGGGCTCTACAGCCCTTGAGGTCTTTATTCCTTCTTTTTCTTGCGTAGTTTAATTCCTGGTAGACATAGCATCACCTTCCACCGTTTCATTTCGATCCACATCCACCCCAGTCCGCAACCGATCACGTCGCCGGAGCTCTTGAGCTCCAGCCATCTCCTCCACCTTCCATGTACCCACCGCACTTAACAACCCGGCCGAGACGCTGCTCTCGAGCCTCTTTTTATCTCGCAGGTACTGGACATCACGCCTAACCCCAGGGGGGGTACCTCGAGCTCGCCGGAGAAGGAGGACGCCGCCGCCCGCGCGCCGCCACTGCCCACGCGCGCCTGTGCAGAACAGAACGAGGGGGAGGGGGCAAGCTACAGCTGCCGTTGATCTCACCCCTCCCCTTTGATCAGAGCCGTCCGCGTCTGAGGGAAGCCCCACCGTTCGATCTGCCCTCAGTGAAGAGCAACCACGCCTGCCACGTGGATTAGTGGGGGGTTTTGCGCCCGTGCCCCCACGTTTTTGCGTAATTCCCAGAAGAACTTTAAACTTTCATTTGCGCTTTAAGTATTTTGTAGAATTTACTAAAACCCCCCGGCATTTTTGTATTATTGTGTATTTGTCCCCGCCAGGTCACATGCACAGTGCGCGTGACCTGGGCATTTTAGCATAGTAACCCTGCTGCTTTGGTTATTGGCATTTAGTACAGGAGTTTTTAATATCTGTTGTAAATTTTGTGGAAAGTTTGCTTTTCTTGATACGCCCCTTCTAGGCCTTTATTTTGTGTTTGCTTGCTCTATTTATTTAAGGCCTCTTTTTAATTCCAATAATTCTCAAAAATTAGGGTGAAGCTCCTGTTAAATTGTATTTCCACGCCCAGTTTTTAGTTTTTTGATTTTATTTCATTTTTATAGCTATTAAAAATCAAAAACTTGCTTTTTGTCTACTGTTTAGCTTATAAAATGCCAAAAATAGTAAAATACCTCTAAAAATTCCAAAAACAATCTCTAGTGTGTATTTTAACCTATTTTAGTGTCAGTCCAAAAATCACTAAAAATCTCAAAAGAAAAACCTTAAAAATTAGAAAATACATAAAAACTTCAAAAAAATATATAAAATCAAAGTAAACTCAGAAAAATAAAACTCAGTTCCTGTTTTCTCTATATTTTATTATCTTTAGTTGAAAAATAGTGTGGAAAAATTTTATGGCTAGCTGATTTTTTTAATTCCCATTTTACCCCCAGCCAGTAGCTTGTCCACTGTTTTAGCTTATTTCAGTGTTTAAAAATACCAAAAACACCTTGAAAAATACCCCAAAATCACAAAAACAGTAAAAAATCCTAAAAATATCAAAGGCATTTTATTTCTGAATTTTTGGTTATTTTTGCACATTTTTATAAATACTTTATCTTGTCTTTTATTACATTGTCTTTATATTCCAATATAAAAAAATATAAAATATAAAATAAAAAAATCAGAAAATTAAAAATCAAAATACAAAATTAAAAAATTAAAAAAAAATAAAAATTAAAAATTAAAAACCCACAAAAAATTCTTTGCTTGCTTGCTTAGTGTAGACACCACACACTTTCACTCACACACTTTTGTGCTTCTACCCTGTTTGCTCCCTGTGTTCGAACTCTCTGCATACGTGCTTGCTATACATTTTGTGCAGATTTAAAAATAAATTTTAACTCCACATTTATTTCTAATTATTGATCTTTAGTGTGGGTTAATTGTTGATTAAATACACTTTATTGTGGGTCGCCGCATCGACATCGGTTGTCTCCGCCTTGTGTGAGACATACTCTTTAGACCTACGATAATTTGCGTTTATCATCACTCTCTTACATTCTCTCTCTTATTTTTTTGCGAGGTACCTGACGTACGTTGAGTGATTTTTGGAAACTGAAGCATCTTCATTAATGCACGAAAAGTTGTAATAAAATTAAGATCGAGTCGAGTCGTGAGAGAGCATAGAGTCTAGGATTTTATTTTCTGCAATTTTAATTTCTGTACTCAATTGCTTATTTATAGCGGTGTCTGTTTGGACTCTCGTGTGTGTAACAAGACCTCAAACTATTTTTGTGGTGTATCGTGGCCTATTTCACTCTCCGGTGAGGGTGGGGCCCAACTTGAGTGGCACGTAGGTTAGACCTGCACATACAGCTATTAGAGATTCTATAATTTTTTATTGTGCTCGTAGAACCTAGGACACACTTCACTTAATAAAGACACACATTACTGGCTAATAGAACTTTCTGCTAGGTGCGGTTTTTATCGGCTTGCATTCATTTAGAATAAATTTTCAATTCTTGTATTGCATCCCACATGGAGATTGCGAGGAATCACTATAAGTCTTCTATTTGAGCATACATCATTGTTTCACGTACATCGACTTTTCCCAAATTCACCTTCCTATTTTGTCACATAATTTTAAAGGAAATTGGGACTGAACAGTAGATGTGTATTTGTGCTCACTTAATTTTTCCGTGATCGCCTACTTAAAATTGGGACTGCTAAATATAGCCGACTTTAATTAGCCCATAAAATCGAGAATTTTTGCGGGAGAGCAACCCCAACTTTGGATTCTTTTATCTGTTTGAGTGAGCGAGAGACGACACTTGAGGATAGAGCCCAAATCCATGTTTTCATATTAACTACTGATTTTATAAGAACGATTAGCTACTTCTCAGTGAGGATCTGCGGGTTTACCGGTAAACTGTCCGGATTTCCTTAGCAGAGTGGATGGTTTAAAGGACATTGTGCAAGGCTCCATCCTTAAGTAACACGGGTAGTCGTTTTACGGTCCGTACATACACCCATACTGGTTAAAGTAGATGCAACTAGTCGTAAGAATTCGAGCCAGTCATTATAAAAGTTGCCAGCACCTAACAATTCACTAAATTCTTTCCAAGATTGACTTATCACCAACTTAAAATTGAAAAGATAAATTGCCGAACTCTTGCAGCTTAATTGTGTAAGTTGGTGAACCTAGGGTTTGATTTGTGGTTGTATTGGTGTGCGTGAAACGATTTCGAATATCAAAAACTGCACACTTGTGCCATCACTCTCCTTTCTTGATCTGAAACAGATCCATTATGTCAACCAATAAATCTCCTTCGAAAATTATGGAACTTTTGTCCAAGGACCCTCCAGATCCATAACATGAAAATAAATTCATCTCGGTCAAACCCAAATCATCATCCATTATGTCAGCTCTTTCAAAAGCAGAATATTTGTCCGAGTATCCATTAGAGCTATATTATAAAAATGAATTCATATCGGTTAGACCCAAAGCTTCAAAACCTCCTCCAAATACACATCATCCAACTTCCACAGGAGACTCTTACCCACCAATAGATCCAATTCTCTCTATAAATCCGATCTACTTCATGAATGACAATCCTTTGTATTCGGATCGTACAAACAAACAACCGACTGAGGTCTCCACTTCTTCGTATGTCAATCCTCTATATTCTGATCATACAATCCATCCTTCATATTCTGTAAATGTCAATCCATCATTCATGGGAGATTTTAACCACATGATCAAATTTAACACTTCTTCACATCTTCCACCTTCCCCACCCTTGAACACAAATAAGCAACTATCATCTTGGATTGACCATGACAACCCCATCTTCAGACATGACACTCATACAAGGGACTGGACTGATGACATCGAAACACATAAACACTTTATGTTGGCTCCACAGTATAACGGTCTGACCAATCATGATCAAAGGAATGAACTCTACTCAGACAAACTACACATGTCTGAATCACACCATAAGATATATGGTTTCTATCCTATTGAGCAGAATCCTTCCGTGATTATAGAGGAGAAATTTTCAGAAGATAAAGATCATATGTTTGATATTCCAAGAAGATCTTCTCCTGGCTCATACATGAAAATGGAAGATGTAATAATTGAATATCAAATTCAAAACGAGAAATCACACAGGCTGCTCCTGAAAATTCTCTGGAGGATGATATTTCGAGGATAAATAAGAGATTTGATTTAATGGAGGATAAATTTAGAATGTTTGCCGACCGATTAACTTCCCTCTCTGGTGGCTCGGATATAAAAAATGGATAAGTAAAAGATTGGATCTCATGTTGAAAATTCTGAAGATATTCAGAAACCTAGGGACGATCTTGACAACAACACCTCTGCCTATTACTCCTCTAGGGATGACTCTGACTCAACATATATAAGATCCTCATCATCTATGTAAAACACCACATCCACACACCACACAGAAAATACCAAAAAAATTGAAATATTCAAAAACACCCCAAAAAAATAAAAAATCCAGAAAAATTCATAAAAATTGAGACCGAAGAAGATCTGAAGAATTTGGATCCTGCTTTACGGGAAGCGCTGGAAAGAAGACTGGTTTTTTAACTTCCCTTTATACAGGCCATTAAACACTTCCACGACCTGAAAGGATTCATATGAACAAATTAATTATAAAAAAATCGAGTAGGTGAGAACAAAGACTGAAAGACATATCTTGTCAATGGCCTCCTCCTTGGTGTTGAGGAGAAAAACCAAGAGCCGCATAGTGAAGCGGTTGCCCAGATTTGACTGTGGAATCAAAGACACAATTTTTACCCATGCTCGAATTTATGACGACTAACCAATTAATATCCTCCTGACCTCTGTATTTCACGAGCTCAAACTCGGACCTATCAAGAAGATATGAGAGATTGTTCAACTGGCTGATCGATCGATAAAACGACCGAGAGGAACCATTTTGACCATCATTACATTTCAAGGTGCTCTGCTCAAAGTAGACTTCACGATCATCGATTATTGAGCATCAAGGAGAATTCACCCAGTCTCCGATCATTCTCAGAAAGCCATTCTTAGCATTGACTAAGGCAATCATTGAATGTGAGACTCGGGAAATCAATTTTACAGCATTGGGAGCACTTCGATCTCAACAAATCTTTGAGGAACCACTATTTTCTGAGGCAACCCATGAAGCCCTTGACAGTTGTAACCATCAAGCGGTAGAAGAGCCCTCCCCCATTGCTACACCTGAGATAGCAGTTATTGATGAGACTATTGGTTTAGAGACTCTACCCGTTGTTCCATTTGCCACGGATCTCACCATAGAAAAGTGTTTCTTACATGACCCTAAGACATATGCATGGGCTCACCCTGAATCAACCTTCTCTGACTACCTTAAACAAATCAATCCAACTCCGGAGTGCACCAACATCAAGAAAACTAACAACAAAAATGCGGGACGAACACCGACCAAGGAGAAAAATATCAATGGTTATTCATATGGAAATTCAAGTGTCAACACCTCACTCCCAGGACCAGCACTTTCACGAAATAAAATGATTGCTCCTTCATCTAAAAAGAAAGTCTCTTTTGACCTTCCGGAAAAGGAATCATCTGATGATCCCTCATCAGGTCTGGAAAAGGTAATCTACATGAGTGAGGTTTGTTCAGCAGTCTTAAAACCTTATCTTTGCAAGGATCTAAACTTCGATTCCCATTGGACGACTCCCGTTCCTCACTATTATTCATCCAAAGCCGATTCTCCAGGTCTCATTAAATATACTAGAATAATTTCTTATGAGATGACTAAGACTGGTGCATCAGAGTATTCATTCGAGGACAAATCGCTTGATCCCAAGAAGGAACGAATTCTGAGAAAACAACTGAAGAAACTAAAAGACAAGAGTACCTGGAGTGTGCCCACTTTCAAATACTATTCCTCTGAGGATAACTCTGATGATGGTTATCTTTCATCTAATTCATACGCTTCATCTACTCTCCAGCATGATTTCTCTGAATATACCACTGATAATGATTGGGAATCATATGCTTCATCTCCTTCTTATCATTATGACCTCCCACCACAGGCTCACAAAAAGATCGGCCAAAAACCGCCTTAATCATCGGCTACCCACCCTCCCTCCCGACCACATCGGTCTCCATGTACATCTTCTTCCTCTACTTAGGCCAAGGCCTAAGTATAGGGGGGGACTGATGCCATCTGTATATACCATTCCCCTCATCAAACTCCTTCTCACAATTGCCTCATTTCTATCCTTTTCCGTACTTAGGCTGACCAGAGCCTAAGTATAGGGGGAATCGATACCCATCTGTATATACTCTCCTCATTTACATATCCCGACCGCCTCATTTTTGCTCTTCTTCTATACTTAGACTGTTCACAGCCTAAGTATAAGGGGGCAGACCATTCAATCTTTTTCTTTTTCTTTTTCTTTTTCACTCTTTTACGCTTAGCCCGAGATATGTCTTCTCCACGCTTCTTGTGCTCTGAGGACACAACACTCACTAAGTATAGGGGGGTGTATATATACTATGTATATGTTTCACCCATAGCTCATACTTTCGCGTAAGTCTATATGTATTTACGGGGTAGGTAACTAACTTGAAAAAACAACAACACCAACAAAATAAATAAAAATAAAAAGAGTTTTGCTACTAACACCGACTATGTCCAACCAAAAATTTTTTAAAAAAAATGGCTTTTTATTCATTTTTGCATTACAAAAAATTTCAAAAAAATAAAAAAAATCACAAAAGAAAAAAACTTGTGTCTGCATTTCACACACCTGCACTTCATCACATTTGTTTGCATATGTGAAAAGCCCTTGGGTTCTGAACCGAGTTGTAAGAAGAAACCAAGAGTGGTCCGGACTTGACCTTAATCCACCTAATTTTCAGAGGAACTTCACCAAGAAATAGGATTTTAGAAGCTTCAGGTCTATGACTTAATTCTTCAAGTTCCACATGACAATGTACAACGTTTGACTATTAGTGTCTAACATGGTCTCTTCATTCTGGGTACAACTCTGGAATAGGGAATTAATTTGTACTCTCACACTATGCACTTAGCTCAACTCTGACGGGGTGTTGGAAGATTGTGTGAGTTTCTTTCCTGGTAGCGTGGACATCTAAAGACTGGAGTACGAGTTGAAATAAAGCTTCGGAAAAGGGATGGACGTCTGGGCACAATTTTTTCTAAGGCTCCAAAACATTTATGGAAAAAAAGATTCTATATCCATAGGAGCATAACAAGATCCAAGCAGAGCTATAAAAATCCAAATACTAAGAAGCCTACTACCAAATAAACATTTTACCAAAAAGGTCCAAGCTTCAAGAAAACCTGCAGATCTTTGTGGAGACTCGGCTACACTGGCCAACTTCACAAGGAGAGATGACTACACTGGCCACCCTACAGTTCTTTTCTCCTTCTTCTAACTTCTCCCCCATTTTGATTGTGAACACAATACGAAAAACCTTAGAAGGAAATACCTGACTCACCGAGGACGAGTTACTGAAGAGGAGATTTGCATGCTAGTCCAACATTCTGGATGAGAAGAGCTGAAACCTTTCACACACATGAGTCGATTGTGCAATGTTCATGGGGTATGCTTGGGAGGGAGATTGATCTAAGATGACTTCTGAGCCGAAACTGTGACAATGATGTGTAGAACTTGAAGGATGTTGATTTTAAAATTCTAAGTCTCACAGAAGATCCGCCACACTAATAATCCAAAGGTCGGATCTAGTTTCATTTTCACCTTCAGCTCATGATCTTGGCATGGAACCCAATCTCATTTCACCTCATTGCATTGCTTTTAATGCCCAGGGACGAGCATGGTTTAAGTATAGGGGGATGATGAATCTCGGATTCATCACTCTAAAAGTAATGAATTAAGCTCAAATTCCTAAAAATCATTGGCATTTTTCATTTATTCTGCATAATTAGCCTTCATGCATGTTTTGGTAAGAATTGCATTTTATCACTTATTTTCGTACAAAATAAGAAGCCAAAAATCCCAGCCAAATTGACCTGTAAATAGCCTAACTTCTCCGATTTGTAACTAATTCATGCTAACTCCAAATGACCCGAAACCACCTCCACTGTGTACATATTACTTACAAGAATAAATAAAAATAAAAAAATCACTAACCTAAATAAGTGGACCCAAAACCCAAACCCTAGTTCTAGGATTTTCGGACTAAAACCTTCATATCTTCCTCACCCAGTGTCCGTTTTGATCCTACTCACTTTTGAACTAATGTACATTCAAATACCTTCAAAACAAAACCAAGTTCAAGTGAATCAGAGTTCATATGTGAAACTTGGGTTTTGGGCCTCTTTTGTACATTTTATATTTTAGCGATTTTTGACCTATTATTTTATGTACCTAATTAACCTATTTTATTTTATTTCTTTTTTATTTGTCTTCTTTGATGGAAGTTTTATTAAAATACATAAAAATCCAAATCCAAACTGAGCTCGAAATCAAAGAAACTAACCTAGTCCGAGTCTTCACCAACTGTCTGAACAAAAATTGTCTTTTTCATATTTTATTTTATTTCTTTTTTTTCTTAATCAAAAAATCCAAAAAATTAGATTAATGTGTAAATATTTATCTTTGAAATTATCATATTTTTTCATATTTTTATCTGTTTTAAAAATGATAAAAAAATTATAAAACCCAAAAATCAAGGTATTATATGTACATGGGATACCCCAAAAATATCACTTTACACAAATGATCGATTTTGGTTTTGGTGTCTTCATGAAAGTTGTAGATCTCATTGAGACGAGTAATTTTTGTGAAGAAAATTTTTCGATCCGAGGTCATTTACTATTTTTACATATTTATCAATGTTTTTATTTTTTGATTTTCGTGGGATTGACACGCGGCAGCTCCTGGAGCCGCCCCGTGTCACCCATTTTCTGCCTTATTTATTCTCGTTTTTTATAAAAAAAATAAAAATACTCGTACGTGTGGAGCACGTTCCTCCCGCGCACGTGCCATGCACGTGCTACGCCGGCCTCTCCCCATACCGTCGCTTGGCTGCACTAGGACCGCCCGATCTCGACCGATCGGACGACACCTGTGCGCCATCCCCTTCTTATGATTCTCCTCCACTTTCCCAATTTGCCCAGCGGCACCGCCCCCCAAATTTCGTCGCCTCCGCCCGTGAATCTCGCGCACGACCTCCCTCCTATCTCGTCAAATCCCCGCAAATCTTTGTCTCCGATCTCCTCCTCTCTGATATCCCCATCAAATCTCCCCCTCCTCGTGCGATTAACCGCCGCCTCGCACTTCCTTATTTGGCCGACCCCTATCTTCCTATAAAACCGAATTCGCCAACCCCTCGTTTTTCATCTGTGATTACACATAAACTCCAGGCACACGATGGTGACAGTGCCATTGTGCCCTATTCGTTGATGAGATCCGAGGATAAAGCACCCTCGTTGCAGTCACCTTCTCTGGTGATCTGCCTTGCTCCTATCTTGCTTTTGACCGTCGAGCCTCGTATCACAGAAATCACATTCGACCCTTCTTCATCACCCAAGAAGAACACTATCTCCACCTTCAACGCCTTAACCTACCACCGCTACCACCAGGTTCTGCAACCCCGTCCTCCGCACCGGCTGCAATACCGTCCTCCGCTCCAGCTTCACCCATGACAACGCTCCACCACTTCACCAAGGGAGCCACGCTGCCGACTCCACCAGTTCAGGACACCTACGCCGCTCCGGCTTCAACGACCGGAGCTATGATCTTCGACTCCAGCACTCCAACGCCACCTCCCCCAGGTCGCAGTTCTGCTGGGAGGTGCCGCCCCTTCCGCCAAACGTCAGCACCGGGCTCTCGAGACCTGAGACCCCTGCGCACGTACGAGGCAGGTGTGTTAGGGGAACTTTGCATCGACACCCCTCCAGATCCACCATTTTATGCACCAGTCCTCCAACCTGGGGTCACGTCACGCACGTGACCACTAGGGTAAGTTGTTGATCGCCCCTTGGAGTTATACTTATTTGCAGATACATCCAACCATCGTGGGGCACGTGCTTCGCAGGTGCCTCCAGGGAATTTTGCTCTCTACCCCTCTTTAGTCCTGGTAATTTTATTTTAGTCCTTCCACTACAATTTATGTTTATTTATTTATTGTAATATTGTAGTGAACCCCCTATGTTCCCCCTCCGCTTTGAACATCTTTATTGCATCATTTTATTTTTATAAAAATAACACTTGTTCTTCAACTAATTCTCTGCATTATGGCACATGTTTGACATTTTTGTGATCTATGATTATCTATTAATTAATTATTTGGTAGAAAATTACATATTTTGCCCATTCTGTGCTTGAAAATTCATCACTAATTAACCATTACTTTGAAAATTGCCAAAAATTCACGGATTGTAGAATTCTTTGTATGTTACATTATGCCAAAAAAGAATTACATTTGCATGCATTGTTTGCCCTCTAAAAATCATTTTGAATATTTCGACCTTTAATTTTTATCAGGTAATAAATCTCATATTTTCGAGGTTTAGGATTTTTCTGAGATCGATCACCAAGTGATAGATCTTAAATAGTTTTATCCTTTAAAAATAATCAGGTTTAATATTTATTATAATTAATTATTGAAATTCATTGTGTTTGCATTCATAAATTCATAAAATATTTATTTTACATCCAAAAATTCCAAAAAAAATAACAGTACATTAATTTCATCATAATTGTCATCTTGACCAAGTTTCATATTTTTAGACATCGTTTGATTGATATTCATTTTCTAGTCCTTAAAATCGGTCAAAGTTGCATTTTGCATCCCAAACTTGCATTAAAAATACAAAAACAGACCGCCTCAAAAACCATGCACGAACTTTGATAGACAAATTTGTAGGTTGCTCCTTTGCCTCCTTGAGTTCGACCTTGAGACTTGCCCATGTAAAATAAATAAAAAACCACGCGATTGAAAATTTAATTAATTTCTTGTGTTTATTTCTTGATCGATTCTGATTACCCACCGACAATGAAACTACATTAATTTAAACGTACGATAATCCACACAAATTAAGCAGGGCATTTCAGGACTCGTCACATCTCCGCACGTGCCGTGCACGTGAGGGTCCTCATCCTCCGTGTGAACCCTCATCTCCTGGAGTTGCTTCGTTCTTGCCTCCAGCAGTGCCACCTTGCCTCTCCGATTATCACTTATCCTCAACAATTGACCAACTCTGTAATACTCCATCTCTGATTACCTATCTCATCACCTAACCCTACAACCTCCGGTCAATCGAGCCCAACTTCTTCTGCCCTTGAAACCCTCTATCCCTAAATCTCCAGCCACCAACCACCTCTTTATCCCTTCAAACTCCAGCGATAACCCAACCACCCGATCTCTTCGCCACATCTAACAGATTAAAGATCCATTTCCCCCTTCCTCTCTCTACAAATATCGTCGATAACTCATCGATCATATCATCTGCCATTAGAATGTAGCCCTAGCTCCTCCCCCAATCTCGGACAGCGAGATCAGGTTCTTGTTGAGTGACGATGACAATCTTCATCCCGACGTGATCCACGGAGACATCTGCGTTGCAGCTCTCATCTGAGCAGTTGTAGAGTCTTGTCATGTGCGTCTACGACCGGAGGTGATAAATGTCTTGAGCTACAGCTCCGACCATCTCAGGCGATTCTTCGTTCATCCGCTACATGTGATCTTTGTTCCTTCTTCTCTCCTCTCTTGTTCATCTCTTTTCTGTTTCTTCCATCTCCTTTCCCCCAATTCTCCTTCATCTGAAATTATCGACAAAACCCATTCACCCCCAAATTTGAGTCCCTTCACTTCATGATCTTCTCTATCAAACCTTCCCCTCCGACTGAGATCATGGCCAGATGATGAAGAGGGTCTTGCCAAGATCTTGTCAGTCCACAAGGTGGATCAACGGTCGTCGAAGCGACCTCAGATGAAACCCCGTTCGATCAATAATTAATCAATAATATAAATCAAGCAATGAATATAAAAAATGTGGAATTTAAATTTATTATAACTCTACAACAAATGTGTATAGGTGTAAGCATGTGCATAGGTAGAACTTAGGGAGCAAACGGTAGATCAGGGCGTTTAAGCTCAAAATTTATTCTGTTCTCTTGTCCATTTATTGTTTTTTATGGGCTTTTTAATTTATATATATATATATATATATATTGGATTTCATATTTTATTTTTTGTTGCTTTTGATTTTTTATAATTTTTATTTTGTTTTTATATTTTTTGATTTTAATTTTTTCTTTTTTAAATACATAATAGAATATATACAGGGCTATATATATAACATAGAGTAATATAATTATAAATACTAGTAAAAATAAATAAAATATAGAAAATAAATTGGTTTTAGGTTTTATACATTTTTCTAATGCTTTTATGATTTTTTTGCAGTTTTTGCTAATTTTTATAGATTTTTAAAGTTAAAAATATCCCAAATGTGGGATGAAATAATCGACTAAAATTGAAATAAAAATTAAAAATAACAAAATAAGTCCAAAATTCTTCAAATCAGTTTTAATAGATAGATAATGATATAAATAAAATTCAGAAATAGAAATAAATATTTTTGGGATTTTTAGTGATTTTTCACATTTTTATAAGGATTTTGGAGCTTTTAAATTTTTATGCTTTTTCTTTTCTATTTTTAAGGATTTTTGGTCTGGAGTTAATAAATACTAAGTTAAACAATGTATATATTTTTGGGATTTTCGAAACATTTTTCTTTTTCTGGTATTTTCTAATTCAAATAGGGGTAAAAATGTGCTCATTTTACTTTTAATTAATAGTTAAAACGCAAAATTACCAAAAACTATGGGGTGTAAAAATACATGTTAGCAGGCTTCTAACCCTATTTTTTCATATTTTTTGGAGCATGGGGGCTATTTTTAATAAATGAAATTCAAGCGCCAACAATACATAAACTAGAAAGGGTATAGTTGCAAATAAAATAAACATCAGGAGCATGCATGCAATTTTCCCAAAAATTTGTAATGTATATTAAATTTTATTGGAATAAATATAAATACAAAAATACACACGGCCATACATGTAATTTGCCCAGCTCACGTGGGACGACATGCGAGCTGAGATAGACTAGACCAAAAAGCAATACGAAATTAATACATGATCTTTTATGCAAAATATCCATTTTATTTATAAGGTATAATTTATTTACAAGATTAATAAATAAATACAAAAAATGGCAGGGCGAGATTTGCAATTTACCCCAAATGTGCATGGAGATAGACGGTGTGATGCGCCTTACTTATGCACGCGGCAGCAGTCTAACGGTGAGTGATGGTTTGATGCGAGATGCCTGTGATTAGATCGTGGGAGGTGATCCGACGGATGTGGCTCGGCTTGATCCAATGTCCCCTACTTCTCGTGAAGAATGGGGTGCGATTGAACGATCCTAGATGAACCTGGCAGAACAGGGAAGAAGATTCCCCCAAGGATCGTTCGATCAACTCTCTCTTGATGCTCCGGCCTCCTCCCTGCTTGCTGAGATGCTTTCCAAGATCGCCACGCCGTTCTGCATCGGGAGGATGGCTCGAAAGGGTCAAGGGCTCGACGATTCAGCCATGGAGGTCAGTTGTACTTGGAGCTATCCAAGAACTACAGAACCACAACAGATGGGATTCTTATGTCATGGGATTTGCACAAACACACTCGCGGGTCGAGGGCAAAGTGCCTCGACCCGGTTAGGCATGGAATAGGTCGGAGATAGGGTGAATGGGGGTGTGCTTCTACAATGATGGTAGAGGGAGCACTGAACTCCAGATCACATAGTGATCTGGGTGACTAAAGGGTGGCTAAACATGGAGAAATGATAGGGTCAGATGATGGGATGAAAAAGGGGGGGTTGGAACGATGGTTTTGACGGTGAAAACGCGACCGGAGCTCAAGAGCTCTAGTGAGGCATACAAGTTAATCTAAGTTAAATAAATAACTAAAACATGAAATAAATTGCACGAAATCAAACCTAGGATTAATTTTAACCTAGAGAAAGTAGATGCGCAACTCGTACCTGCTGGAGACGACAGGGAGCAGAGGTGGCTGGAGCGTCGCTATGGGGTGCACCTCCTCCTCCTTCAGCCATTCTCACACGCTCCATGGGTTTCCAGTTGTTGCCTGGTGACTCTCTTAGATGGAGGTGGGGGCTTTAGGGATTGGACGATGACCAAATTGGGCCAAGGATAGCGGTGGTTATTATTTAAAGACATGGGAAGCACCCTTATTGATGGGCGATTTGGGAAGAATCAAAAGCATGTACAACGGATCTGATGATACATCGAGGGTGATGGATGAGCAAGGATCAAAATTGGTGAAGGGATCAAAGGTGATGGATCTTAGAGCGACAAGAAGAAAATCATGAAAGCGGGCAGCTCGAGACTCTGACAGAGGTCAGAATGAAAGATGGAAAGTTGATCGGGGGTCAACAATCCCTGGAATGTGATTGGGCCACGTTAGCCCATGCCACGACAAAACATGGGATTTTATTAGTTAATTAAAAAGAGCTAAATGATTTTGTTAATTTTTAGTTATAAAATAAAAAAAATGTTTATTATTTTATGTAGTATTCTAATATGATTTTATTTATTTTTTGGCTTTATTTATTACAAGGTAATTTTTTAAAGCTATTTTTAGGCATATTCATCTATGTTTTGTATATTATTTTTTTATTTTGTATTTTTGATTTTATTTTTTGATTTTTTATATATTTATAACTTATTTTTAGATACATAAATATATTTTTATTTTACTTTTC
This sequence comes from Ottelia alismoides, assembly GCA_037367405.1. NCBI lineage: Eukaryota > Viridiplantae > Streptophyta > Magnoliopsida > Alismatales > Hydrocharitaceae > Ottelia > Ottelia alismoides. The sequence continues at coordinate 846,910 of JAZKJV010006501.1, forward strand.
TAATGTTATTTATATACCTAAATAATTAGGGATATAAATTCTATAGGTATAAGTATAGATATTCTGTCTATGTAATTTGTATACTTATTTTATTTTGTGTTTTCTTTATGGTTTTATTTTATTCTAAATATGTATATTTATTATAAACAATATTTCCAAAAAAATATATAAAATTGTAAAAATAATAAAAAAAATAAATAAAATGAATATATTTTATTCATGTATATTATACAATAAGGGTCCAAAACCCAACTTTTGCATATTAGCTCCAAATTAAGTGAAACCACCTTTGTTAAATATCTTATTAAAAGTTATATACAATTAAAGGTGATTTTGGATGCATTTTGAGTTTTTATATAAGAGATATGGGTCAGTTAAGTTTGGGTTTTGTTTTCTCATTCTATGCATAAAATGTACACTGCATGTTATTTTTGTGCAAACTCAATTTTGTATTTTTCTATACATTATTATCTACAACTTTCATGTACTTTCATGTACATGTGAATAAATATAAAAGAATAAAATAGGCCCAAAAAGTGCTTTACTGATGAATAGAAGAATATGGATTTTAGTTGATTTTTGGCCCTTATCTCCCCCTACTTTATTCATTGTTGACCAATTCAACTCTTGACACTGTCTCAAGGTTTAGGGTAATAAAATACCTTTGGTATTTTATTCTTTTTCTCTTCTTTTCTTTATTCTATAATTTTGGCATTAAAAATAATTTTTTATATACAATAAATGGAATAAATAATGAATGTCAATATGTACAAAGTAATGCTATTTACATGCATTAGCTAGGGTTCTTTAAGGCCAAAATGATATAATAAAGGTGATGAAATGGAGATTCATTACCCCCCATACTTGCCTTTGCTAGCCAATAGCAAACACTTAGGCAATAAGTGCATAAATATAAAAACAAAGAAAAGAAAAATAAAGAAAGTGGATTGATTTTAATTTTTTAGCTTATCTTCACAAAATCAAAGTTTGGAGCTCAGGTCAAACCTTGGTGCGGGAATGTGTGTGGAACCTGGTCGGGAACCAGATTCAAAACACCACAGCCTTTGAGAATCCAATAACTCTGCTTAGATCTCCTCAATAGCCAGGTCAGAATACTTCAACTCATGCGCAAACCCTTATGACTATGAATCTCACTTGTATAGTGTATGTGATGGTGGACCCCCTCAACTGAAATGACAAGGAGACTGACTTCTCCAGTATGACAACACAATGATTCCTCAATCCATCAACTCTTTCCTCGAGGAGTGGGGGTATTCCCTTCTAAGTTCAAGTGGAAACCAACTCAAGAGGAGGGGGTGAAGAGAATGGATGGTAGCCGGTGTAGCTACCTATCCTAGGATGCATGACCAGTGTAGCCAAGCCATCCAGCTGTAGGCTCACAAGATATGATTATGAATATCAAGGTTGCTTATTGACTATGCAAATATGTACACTCCGACAGATATTTTATTTTTAATCAGGCCTGTCCACTTTTTTGGAGTTTTTTTCGGAAATACTATATACAACAACATTCGCATAAGGATTTTTCCTCTTGAGCTAGTCGACTATTCCTATTTTGAAGCATTATTGGAACCCACACTCTCCTGTCTTTAGATGTCTCTGCTACTGGATGAATTGGTGTGCACTTACCTCCATAGACGAGGACAAATGTTTCCACTTGTGTGTGTCTCATACCGGCAAATCCAATCCCCTCACCACTTCAATTGAGTTGAGCCAAGGTGAAAGGTGCATGTATCAAAGTTAGGTCACTACCAACAAGAGTCGTGTGTGTGCTTCGAAATACTCTACTTCAACAGTTGATGAACCGAAATCCAACACACAGTTATTTGAAAAAGAGAGAGAGTCGTCGGTTGTAGAAAGAACCGCAGAGATGGGATCTCGATCGGTCAAACAAAAATTTAATAAAATAGGAGAGAGAGAGAGAGAGAAATCTCTCCTATTTTATCTACACTTTAACATTTATCCACGTAAGTGTGCCTAGGTCAAACTCTAGGAGGCAAAATAACCGTACGACGGTGTTCTATGAGAGAAAGAAATCCCGAGAATCTTACTATCTTCTTGATTTTACAACAAGACTCAAGAAACACTCGAAAATTGAACGAAATTACAAAAATAAAAGCGACAAAATACTCGATAAAAATCTGCGAAAAAATACAAGAAATGTTGCTAGGGTAGTTGTGTAACTACCTTAGAAAATTAAAAGAAAAATACAACAAAAATGAGGTCCAAATTACCCCAACATCCTAGGGGTACTAGTGTAAAGAAAAGTTTTAAGTCTGTTACAATAAGGTTCCTGGTAGGGACTAGTTTGCAAAGAAAAATAAATTTATTTCATTTAGGTCCCTATGCGGGACCTAAATGTAATATCTGGAAAGTTTTAGAGCGGGATGAAGTTTCTGGAAATCCACTGGACTTATGCTACAAAATTCACACCGGTTTACGCTCAATGGCGGAGATTAGAACATGGCGCGCGATCTGGATCGTTTGTTTGGGACACGTGGTGCGCTTCTGTGTTTCTTGGATGTTCTTGCTGTTCTTCCTCTTCTCGCATAGGTGACGATGGTGGTTGGTTCTTCGAATTATCCCCATCAAATGACAGTGGTCTTGGGCCTCCTGCAGGGCTAGGAGGGAGACTCCTTCTCCCTCTGAGCTCACCTGCAGGTGGGAAGCTTCAGAGGTGTCGAAGTTGGTTGTAACTGATGACATGGGATTGGGACGAGGTCTTGTCTTTCCACAAGGCGGATCGACAGTCGCTGAGGTGACCTCAAACAGAATCCAAATTAATCAACAATTAACCCATAATCAGAATCAAGCAATTAAATCTCAAAAACATGGAGTTAAAATTTATTATAACTCTACATGTAAATGTGTATAGGTGTAAGCACAAGTAGAGGTCGAACACTGGGAGCGAACAGTTGGGAGTAGAATAAACACACAAAGTTATCCAATTCTCTTCTTGTCCAAGTTATTGTTTTTGTGGGTTTTTGATTATATATAGTTTTTTATTTTATTTTTGTTTTATAATTTTTATTTGATTTTTAATTTTCTGATTTTATATTTTCTTTTTCTTTAATAAAAACAATCTAGCCTATGTAAGGCTTTATTTGCACAATACTTAGAAATATATTTATAAATAATATTAAATCTAAAAAAATTACGAAAATAATTTGGTTTTGGGTTTTTAATATTTTTCTAATGTTTTTGTATTTTTCCATAAATTTTTGCTAATTTTTATGTATTTTTAATGTAAAAAATATCTCAATAATGGGGTTAATACATAATCCAGAAATAATTTGGGTTTCAAAAATAGTAAATAGGTCCCAAAATTACCCAAATTAATTTTAATGCGATAATATTAACAATATATAAATAATTATAAAATAGGAAAACATATTTTTTGTGGTATTTTTGAAGAGTTTTATATTTTTTTGGATTTTGGAGCTTCTCGAAATTTTTATGTTTTCTTTTTGCTATTTTTAGGGTTTTTGTTTTCTGACTCAATAAATACATAAATATACTCTATATATTTTTTTGTAATTTTTCAAAAGGTTTTTCTATTTTTTGGTATTTTATAAATTAAACAGTGAATAAATGCTCCTTTTTTAATTTTTAATAATGAGATAAATGCACAAAATTGCCAAATAAATAGATAGCATGAATCTACATGGCAGGGGGCATCTACCTTAATTTTTGTGGAATTTTAGGAGCAAGCTAGATATATAAAATAAATAGAGAAAAGGCACACACAATAATATGTCCTGGCAGGGGCATAGATGCAAATAAAATAAATGACAATGGCCAACGGTGCAAATATGCCAACCTATAAAAATATTTATTTAATATTTTAGAACCTTTCTACAATATACAAAACAGCCAGGGGCATAAGTGCAAAATTCACAACACATCACGGGGGCAACACGTGACTCGACTGGGAAGGACCTCTATGTAATATCCAATTAATACTGGGGGTTCTATGCAAAAATCCCATTTATTTATAATGTTACATTTATTTTACAGAACTAAATAATAAATACAAAAATGCAAGGGGCTAGAGGTGCAATTTACCGCTATTAAGCGTCGGATCGGACAACTGATGTTCTTGACTTATTTACGTGGCGTCTCCACGTTTGCCGATGACGCTTCGCCGATGGACGCGTGAGATTAGATCGCGGGGCGTGATCTGACGGTCGATGACGGCTCCATCCAATGGCTGATCTTCAATCTGGGCCTCCCTCTTCATCCAACGACGGGGACGATGGCTGGAAGAACATGGAAGAACGCTCGCCGGGGCAAGTTTCTTCCAATGATATCTCGCGTCTCCGTCGGTCTTTGCCGCTCATGACGGTCTCTGTAGCTCCCTGGGAGGATCCTCTAACTGCTGGAGGTCTTGGATCTGCCTGAGGTACTCTGGAGCGCCGCCACAAGCTCGGGGAAGAAATGGGGCTCCAGGTACCTCCGCCGGCTTCGATTGTGTCTCCTGGCGCGTTTCAAGATGCCCAACCTGCACAGGAAGCGCACACGGCTCGAGGGCTTCGCCCTCGACCTGGGGTTTGAAGATTTTGCGCAAAAATGAAGGGGGGCGGCGAGGTTCCGGCGAGCGGCGGAGGTGAAACCTCGATTCGCGAAGCCACGTGGGCTCCGATTGATCTGGGGCATGAGGAAGATGGAGAATGCGATAAGGAATGATATGGGGGCGGTACGAGGGTCGGAGAATGACTGGAACGTTCGGGAGTCGTCGCCAGAGCGGAGCTCCGGCGAACTACGACTCAACCAATTCACGTCTAACTACTGGGCTAAAAACTAAACTAAATGCGGGAAATAAATGCTGGAATAAAAATCTACCTACGAAAGCAGTAAAAGGGATCTAATACCTGGTGGGAACCAGGGAGCGTGGCGATCGCCGGAGCACCGTCGTGGATGCAGCTCCCACCTCCTCCGACAGATTCAAGGCTCCAAGAGATGCCTCCTGTCACAATGAAGCTCCTAGGACCGAATACGAGGAAGGGAGAAGGGTAGAATTGACCAAATTTGAGAATGGAGGAGGAGATCTTTATTTATAAACATTGGTGTGCACCCTTATTGATCAGGCGATGGTGAAAACTATACGCTATATACAATGTGTACAAGGTATGGGCGTGTATATACAATGTGCTATGAACATTTCTTGTGAAGGAAGCTAGTGCGATTGATGGACGATGCGCCCGGAAAAAAGGGGAGAAGACAGGGTCTTTGACAGATTTGACGGGCTGGAGGCTGAATTATTTATGAACATAATGGGGAGCCCTTATTGACCGGCCAAAAATAGGAAATCAAAGCTATATACCAGGGATACAATACATGTGCATGTATGAGGGACTATTGGGGAACATTTCGTGTGAAGGACGCGAGTGTGAACAATGGATGGAACGCCCGGGAAAAATAAGAGAAGATGGGGTCTTTGACAGATTTGACAGGCTGGAGGCTGAATTATTTATAAACATAATGGGGAGCCCTTATTGACCGGCAAAAAATAAGAAATTAGAGCTATATAAAAGGGATACAAGCCATGGGCGTGTATAAGGTTGTGTTGGGAGTATTTTCCGTGAAGGGACCGACGTCATTGGAGCGATGGGTTGATCGGGAAAATTTGGAGAAAACGCATGCTTGGACAGATTTGACGGGTTGCAGAGGTTGGAGGGTGAGTTGACCAGAGGTCAACGGAGGGAGTCCCTGCCATTGGTCCATGTAGGCTCACTACAGGACAAAACGGTAGGGTTATTAAAGAATATTTATTTAAGAATAATAAATGATTTTATTAATTTTTGGATATAAAATAAAAAAATATTTATTATTTTATGTAGTATTTTATTATGATTTTTATTTTTTTGATGTATTTTATTACAAGTTAATTATTAATGGTTTATGTATAGGTATATTTACATGTATGTTGTATAATTTATTTTTATTTTGTATATTTTATTTTATTATTCTATTTTCTTATTTTATATATTTATAACGTATTTTTAGGTACATAAATATATTTTTATCTTATTTTTATGATAGTATTTGTATACTTAAATAAATAGGTATATGAATTGTATAAGTATAGTTATATGTATATTTTTTTTGACACTCTAGTTATATGTATATTGTCTATGTTTTATATACATCTTTTTATTTTAATGTATTTTGTTGGTTTTTATTTTGGTTTTATATTTTTAATATAATATATGTAATATTCCCAGCATTCAAAAAATATAAAAGCATAAGGAATAAAAAATATATTTTCCTTTTATTTATATAAATGTAGAACCTAGGTATTTCATTTATGTTTTGGCATAGTTTTATTATATTCTCCTTTTTCTTTTAGGTTTAATTCTAATTTTAAACCTATAAAAATATGAATTTGTAAAAATAATAAGTAATGAATAAATTGAATATTTTAATCGGTATTATGTACAATAGGGGCCCGAAACCTATCTTCTGCATATTAACTCCAAAAAATATGAAACCACCTCCATTAAATAGACCTTGAAAAGTTATATATAATTAGAGGTGATTTTGATAGGTTTTGAGTTTTTATTTGAAAGATATGGGTCTGTGAGGTTTGGTTTTTGGCTTTTTATTTCGTGTATAAAATGCACATATTATATTATTTTTGTACAAACTCAATTTTGTATTTTTATTTACATCATTATCTACAACTTTCATGTACATAGTTTCTTTATTTGATAAATAAATCACAAAGAATAAAATAAGTGTCAAAATGCATAATCAAAGAATAAATAAATGAGATTTTTATTGTCCTTTTAGCCCTTATCTCCCCGTACTTTATTCCTTGTCGACCAATTCCATTATGGACTTGGTCTCGGGGTTAGGGTCATAAAATATTTGCAATATTTTATTCCTTTTTCTTTTCTTCTTTTTATTCTATAATTTTGACATTAAAAACCTTATTTTATATAAAAATAAATACAATAAATAATGGATGCTATGATGTACAAATTGATGCTATTTACATGCATTTGCTGGGGTTTTTAAGGCCAAAATGATAGAATAAAGGTGATGAAATGGAGATTCATCACCCCCTATACTTGCCTTTGCTAGTCCCTAGCAAATACTTATGCAATAAGTGCAAAAAGAATAAAGAATAAGAAGAAAAGAAAAGGCAAGAATAAATAATTTAAAGAATAAATTGAACTGATCATGATTTTTAAACTTATCTGTACAAAATCAAAGTTTGGAGCTCAGGTTAGACCTTAATGTGAAAATGTATGTGGAACCTCGTTGGGAACCAAATTTAAAACACAACAGCTTCCGAGAGTCACAGAACTCGGTTCAAATCTCCTCAATAGCCAATTCAGAACTAGCCTACATCATACGCAAACCCTGATGACTATGAAGCTGACTTTTACAGTGTAAATGATAGTGGCTCTCCCCAACTGAAATGACTAAAATACTGACTTCTCCAGAATGACAACCCAATGATTCCCTAATCTAGCACTCTACCCTCGAGGAGCGGGGTATTCCCTTCTATGTTCAAGTGGCATCCAACTCAAGAGGAGAAGGTAGAGAAAAGAATGGACGGTAGCCAGTGTAGCTACCTATCCTGGGATGCAAGACCAGTGTAGTCAAGTCATCCAGCTGCAGGCTCACATGGTATAACTTTGATGCTCAAGATTGCTTATTTTCTATACAACATATATACATACTCCGACATGCACTTTATTTTTTTTATTTATTTACAATCCGTCCACTTTTTTTGAGTTTTTTTTTTCTTTTTTTTTCTTTTTTCAACATACTATTTACAGTAGCATTTACATAAGGACTTTTTTCTCTTGAGACAGAAGACTATCCCTCTTTTGAAGCGTTATCGCAACCCACACTCTCATGTCATTCGACTTCATTGAAACTGGACCAGGTTGGGGTGCACTTCCCTCCCTAGACGAGGACGAATGTTTCCACCCATGTGCGTTTCAGACTGGCAAATCCAACCCCCTCACCACTCCAACTGAGTTGAGCCAAGTGAAAGGTGCAAGTGTCCAAGTTAGGTCACGGTCGACAAGAATCATGCATGTGTCTTGAAAAGGTCTATTTAGTCAGTAGAGGTGACTTGAACCCAGCCCTGATTTCTCAAAGAATTAAGTTTGAATAGACCTGAAGTACCTTAAACCTAGTTCTCATAAGGTTCCAGTGCAGTTAGGTGCGGTAAGGTCCAACCAAGCTCCAATCTTTGACTTTATTGGACTAGTTCAATCATCAAGCTCAATCAAAAAAATATGAATGCTATGCAAATGCTATCTACAACGCAAAAAAGTAATGCAATTTTTCATAGAATTTAAAAATCAAAGAGAAAATTTTTGCACAATAAATTTTGCAAATAATAATATTGGCACACAAAAAGTATGTACAACTATTTACACGGGCGTGTCGCTTTATTTTACAAGATTTAAGAATTTTAAAGATTTTACAGGTTTTAATAAAGTGAGTTATTTAGGGTATATTTATACAATTGATAAAGAATTTATATACACATTTTATTCCTATTTCAATGACACATTCATAACTCAAATTTATTTGAAAACAAATCTTGAAAACTATAGTACAAAATAATTTTGCAAACTTTTACCATCATTTGAAAGTCATTTTGCAAAGATTTTTCACATGACATATATACATTTTTCAAAATATTTTTATAAACATTTTTAAAATCATTTGCAAATCGGTTCCAAACTTTTATTTCACACAATGAAAGAATTTCTTCAATCAAAATGTTTTTACAATGGTTGAAAACATTTCACAAAAAGTTGACCAAACGGTTCACACCATTTTTCAAATCATTTTGCAAAAATATTTTTAACCTGATTTATTAATCAGTAAATATAAAAACAATTTGAGGAATGACTGTTGTTTATTAATGGATTATGTGTTTATATATATACGGTATATTTAGCCATATTTATTATGAAAGTATGAGTTATGGCTGAAGTATATACATAGTATATACGACCCCCCTATACTTAGCATGAGCTATGTCCTCATAGGTCGAGAAGAGAAAGATAAGACAAACTCATACTGAGTATAGAAAAGCCTATACTACAACGACTGGCAAAAGAATGAAAGAATGAAGATATAAATGAATAAGAAGGTGACCTTCCCCCCTATACTTAGGATCAAATAATCCTAAGTATAACAGACTGTACACAATGCAGGGAGGGTCACGGGCGTTAATAAACAGACGAAAGAATGAACGACTCTGGGGTGCAACCCCCCTATACTTAGGACAAAGTATGTCCTTAGTACAGGAAACTGACACAGAGGGGCAACACCTTTTATGTAGATAAAGAAAAAGTGAAAAGGAAAAGAAGAAAAGACGAAAAGATAGATATATACAGATAGATGAAAAGATCTTGGAGAATGTACATCACTCCCCTATACCTAGGGTGAAAGATCCCTAAGTATAGGTAACAACAGGAGTGACAAAACATGACATAAAACAATGTGGTGTGTACCCCCTATACCTAGGACAAGGTACGTCCTAGGTATAGTCACAAAGATATGGCGATAGATTTGGGGCACACATAACATTCGGGAGAAAGAAGGAGTAGAAGACAAAACACCTATATACAACTAGCACATAGTGTGAGGTACAGGACGGTATCTGGTAAGCGACTACCGTGCTCTCGTCGTCGTCTCCCTGTGAGAACGAGGATGCAGTCAGAAGGTGAAAATACACCCGAATCTGCAATCAAGTGGGTGTCAGCTACCGGGGACAAACAGATCGGAAAGTAAAGCAGGGACCGGTAGCGTAAATCTGATGATCGGCTCATAAGGAGTGAATGAGTGAGCGGAGCCGATACTGTAAGACGTGGAAGAAGAAAGAGCAGTACAGACTCCTCCAAGTCAATCAAGGTCTCAAAAAGATATGAAAATTGAAGGACATGAGACTGTGTGATGTCCGATGGTCATAGAGTCAGAAAGTCAAAGGACTACACCGAACACAAGGTATGGCTCAACCCTGCGAGGGTCCTCAAAGTGAGCAGGATCAGAGAATAATCAGAAGGCTCGGCTCCATGCTCTACAGAAAGGAGGCACAACCAGGGAGGAGACCGAGTACCAAAATCAGATGACGAGACTTCATTCTCCAACATAGAGGAAGTACCAGAAGTGAAGTTAAGTACCTAGAATATGATGTACTCTCCCACAGATAACCCTCGGGGAGTAGTACATGCTAGTCAATGAATAATCAGAACAAAAGCTCACCCTTGCGAGGGTCGTCAAGGTGAGCGGACTCAAAGGAGCTTGATCCATCAGACGGATCATAGAAATAATCTCGGTAGGCGATAGATCGGCTACCAACAGAAGAGACCGACAAAACAAGAAAGTGTGGCAGCGTCCTGTAGATAACCCTCGGGGAACGTACTACCAACTAAGCATCGAATAATCAGAGAAAGATGGCTCATCCTTGCGAGGACCATCAAGGAGAGCAACCTCAAAGGAGTCAAGTCAGGCGGGTCCCAAGATCCAGCAGATCCGGTAAATATCAAAGCAATTGGGACCGAAAGCATACCAAACAACTCGGCTCCTTGCTCCCATTAGTAAGAGACACCGTCTGAAAGGGAAACCGAGCGTAAAGAAAGGTTGCATTTTCCCGTAGATAGTCCTCGGGGAGCAATGCAAGCTAATCAAGGAATAGTCAGATCAGATCTCATCCTTGCGAGGGTCGTCAAGGAGAGAGAGGACTCAAAGGAGTCAATCAGAAAGGCCTCGGTAGACGACAAACTGTCTACTAGCAGAAGAGACCGCAAGATCTAGCAAGGTGCCATAGTCCTCGCAGATAACCCTCGGAGAGCATATGAACTAGGAATGGAATAATCAGAAAAGTGAAGCTCATCCTAGCGAGGATCGTCAAGGAGAGCGGACTCAGATGAGTCTTTGAATGGCCTCTTGTACCAGAAGACCGGTAACACAATCAGACAGAGAGGCCAAATAGTCACATCCGACGATACGGTTTCGTACCCCAACAGAGTGGCAGTACAAGCAGTGAGTGAAACCGATCGTAAAGAGTGTGCCACATGCTCCCACAGATAGTCCTCGGGGAGTCATGTAAGCCAAGTCAATGAAATCTTGGGATTGCTGGCAAGTCATCTCAGGTCCTCGAAAGCATTCAATCATTCAATCATCCGGAGGGCATAAGATAATGTGAGGGAGCAAATAATCAGGTCATTCACTAAACATCCCTCAGGTCAATCAAATCTGGCTGAGATGGCACGAAAGATAATCAGGAATCCTCAAAGTGCCATAGGTGGATAATAGAATCAGGAGATCGGGAATGGATCAATCATGACCATGAGAGATCATGTGGGTTCCAATCATCGTCACCATGCAACATATATCAAGATAGTCTATCCATCCCAGAAATCAAAGACGGATGAAACCTCGAAATAGATAGGTCAGTAGAAATATCATGATATCATCCTCAAATCACTGAAGCACATATCATCCTCAATCCGATGTGCGAGATCTATATCCTCAATATAGAATTACACCTAATGATCATGCATCATCAAAAATCCTCAATAAGCTCATATGCACGTATCCAAAGTCAAATCCACCAAGAGTAGTATATCAATCTCAGCATCCTCAACATCATGCCCGGCTTACTCCAATAATCGATATAAGTCAAAATCCCTGATGCGGGTGATCTCTGAAAGCACAACGATCCCGGGTAATAGAAGAGATGATAACGGGGAACACGAGGAGGATGGGCAAGAAGAGGAACACAAAGGTCTGAAGAAGTTGATTGAGCTCACGTGTCAATATCACAACTCAATGCAATGAAGAGATATATGTATAAGAGGGGTAGAGAGACTCAAATATGAAAAATGCATGACTCACACAGACGGGACCGATAACTCAAAGGTAACGTGCAAATGAAATCCAAGTCACAATCAATACACAAAGCAAGCCCCCAATTCACCTACTCAACATAGTGAAGACCGATATGTGGTCTTTTATCTTGTCGATTCTAGAGTTTTTAGGTGATCATAGAAAGTTGTACACCGAATAAGGCTTTGGGATTGGGGTACTAATCCTTAGCGTGTGCGCAGAATTAAAAGGCCCAGACAATGAGGGGGTTGCTCTCCCCAAGACAAGGGATCCATTACATTTTATTTTTAGGTTCAAGTGGAGTTAGCAGTCCCGGTTTTATTTTTGTTATCACTTTTTTTGGATATTTTCAATGCACGTGCCTATCGAGGTTTCAATTTCCATTAAGCATCCTAGGTTGGCAAAAACAGAGGGAGAAGGTCAGAACAACCATGCAAGTCGGAAAACGATGATGCACGCCAAGTAGGAAGACTTATAGTGCTTCCCATCTCTCTTCACACGGGATGAATAACAGAATTGAAACCTACGCTATATGCAAATGCAATCCGAAGAAATCGCCCTAGATACATGATACTATTAGCGTGAAGAACATTATTTCAAAATTGACTAAGTCCCAAGTCGCATCTATAGGTGCACGCATATATATATATATATATATATATATATATATATTAGGTATTGGGCCTTAGTCTACGTCAAACAATCCTAAGATAGGGCTCATTCACACAAAATAATAAAAATAAGATAATAAAAAAAGCGTTAAAACCGTCGAGGCCCCCAAGGGAACAATCCCTCGGGCACTGGACCTAGAGAAGTCGGAGCGTCTGAGAGTCTTGTATTATTACAATTATAGGGTCATTCTCTCATATAAATATACATAAATAATAAATAACGCAAAAATTAGTCTTCCTTCCAAAATTCTCCTCCATCTGCCTTCGATGCTCTCTCATGTTGGCTGGTGTAGAAGAGCCAACTCTGCCTCACTCGGGTGCATCGGACTTCCTAGGAATTCCTCCTTCGCTTGGCGGTCCCTCGCATCAAAGACAAATAAAGAAGAGGTCAGAACAATCACAATGATATCAATAATACAAATAATCAAATAAATGTGGACAAGAGTGAAGAATCAAATAAATAATAAGTATCCCAAACGACGTTGCTCACCGGCAACGACGCCATTTGATGACATGGGATTGGGCCGAGGTCGTGTCTTTCCACAAGGCGGACCGACAGTCATTGAGGTGACCTCAAACATAATCCAAATCAATCAACAATTATACCACAATCAGAATAAAGCAATTAAATCTCAAAAATGTGGAGTTAAAATTTATTATAACTATACATGTAAATGTGTATATGTGTAAGCACAAGTAGAGGTCGAACAATGGGAGCGAATGGTTGGGAGTAGAATAAACACACAAAATTACCCAGTTCCCTTCTTGTCCATGTTATTGTTTTCGTGGGTTTTTGATTTTATATATTTTTGATTTTATTTTTATTTTATATTTTATATTTTATTTTTATTTTTCTGATTTTATATTTTATTTTTCTTTAATAAAAAACAATCTAGCCTATGTAAGGCTTTATTTACTCAATACATAAAAATATATTTATAAATAATATTAAATCTAAAAAAATATGAAAATAATTTGTTTTTGGTTTTTAATATTTTTCTAATGTTTTGTATTTTTCCATAAATTTTTGCTAATTTTTATGTATTTTTAAAGTAAAAAATATCTCAATAATGGGGTTAATACATAATCCAGAAATAATTTGGGTTTTAAAATAGTAAATAGGTCCCAAAATTACCCAAATTAATTTTAATGCAAAAATAATAATATATAAATAATTATAAAAAAGGAAAACTAATTTTTTAGTAGTTTTGAAGAGTTTTATATTTTTTTAGATTTTGGAGCTTCTCGAAATTTTTATGTTTTCTTTTTGCTATTTTTAGGGTTTTTGTTTTCTGACTCAATAAATACATAAATATATACTTTATATATTTTTTGTATTTTTTCAAAAAGGTTTTCTATTTTTTTAGTATTCTATAAATTAAACAAGGAAAAAATACTCCTTCTTTAATTTTTAACAATGAGATAAATGCAGAAAATTGCCAAATAAATAGCGTGAATCTACATGGTAGGGGGCATCTACCCTAATTTTTGTGGAATTTTAGGAGCAAGCTAGCTATATAAAATAAATAGAGAAAAGGCACACACAATAATATGTCCTGGATGGGGCATAGATGCAAATAAAATAAATGACAGGGTCAACGTCCCAAATATGCCAACCTATAAAACATTTATTTAATATTTTAGAACCTTTCTACAATATACAAAACCGCCAGAGGCATGAGTGCAAAATTCACAACACAACACGTGGGACAACACGTGACTCGATTGGGAAGGACCTCTATGTAATATCCAATTAATACAAGGGGTTCTATGCAAAAATCCCATTTATTTATAACATTACATTTATTTTACAGAACTAAATAATAAATACAAAAATGCAAGGGGCTAGAGGAGCAATTTACCCCTATTAGGCGCTGGATCGGACGGTTGATGTTCTTGACTTATCCACATGGCGTCTCCACGTTTGCCGATGACGCTTCACCGATGGACGCGTGAGATTAGATCGTGGGGCGCGATCTGACGGTCGATGACGGCTCCATCCAACGGCTGATCTTCAATCTGGGCCTCCCTCTTCATCCAACGGCGGGGACGATGGCTGGAAGAACAGGGAAGAACGCTCGCCGGGGCGAGTTTCTTCCGGTGATATCTCGCGTCTTTGCCGCTCATGACGGTCTCTATAGCTTCCTGGGAGGATCCTCTAACTGCTGGAGGTCTTGGATCGGCCTGAGGTACTCTGGAGCGTCGCCACAAGCTCGGGGAAGAAATGGGGCTCCAGGTACCTCCGTCGTTTTCGATTGTGTCTCCTGGTGCATTTCAAGACGCCCCACCTGCACAGGAAGCGCACACGGCTCGAGGGATTCACCCTCGACCTGGGGTTTGAAGCTTTTGCGCAAAAATGAAGGGGGGCGGCGAGGTTCCGGTGAGCGGCAGAGGTGAAACCTCGATTCACGAAGCCACGTGGGCTCTAGATGATCTGGGGCATGCAGAATATAGAGAATGCGATAAGGAATGATATGGGGGCGGTACGAGGGTCGGAGAATGACTGGAACGTTCGGGAGTCATCGCCAGAGCGGAGCTCCGGCGAACTATGACTCAACCGATTCACGTCTAACTACTAGGCTAAAAACTAAACTAAATGCGGGAAATAAATGCTGCAATAAAAATCTACCTACGAAAGCAGTAAAAGGGCTCTAATACCTGGTGGGAACCAGGGAGCGTGGCGATCGCCGGAGCGCCGCCGTGGGTGCAGCTCCCACCTCCTCCGACCGATTCAAGGCGCCAAGAGATCCCTCCTATCACAAGGAAGCTCCTAGGACCAAATACGAGGAAGGGAGCAGGGTAGAATTGACCAAATTTGAGAATGGAGGAGGAGGTCTTTATTTATAAACATTGGTGTACACCCTTATTGATTAGGCGATGGTGAAAACTATACGCTATATACAATGTGTACAAGGTTTGAGCGTGTATGTACAATGTGCCAGGTGACGAGCCGCTAAATACGATGAATAATTCGTGGTCGTTGTAGCACGTGTACTTAGCGATTCGGTCAGAACTGAGAAAAGATCTCCGTGAAGAGTGTCTCGGCTTAATTTATATCCCGGGCAAGTCCGGGGTCGAACTCAGGGAGGTAAAGAAACAACTTCGGTTTTAATTCAAAAACTTAGGTCTAGATATCCAATGCGGTATTTTTTTATATTTTTTTATGCAAATAGAAAATGCCAATGCAAGATGTGGGTGAATTAAGAACTAAGAAATCACACAACTTAGCCAAATTAATTTCAATGTTAAATTAATCCAATTCAGCTAAATTATATTTTTTCTAAAGTCCTAATCCAGTGGAGAACACAAAACATATTTTTTTGTATTTTTTAGGTTTAAAACGCAACAATGAAAAATGCACACTTTTATGGGTTTTTTTCGCAATTAATCACACAAATAGTAAGCAAAAATTATGAAAAAGTTACTGGAACTAAAACATGATGCAAGGAAGCTACAGTATTTTTTTTGGAATTTTTTGATAAGTTATGAATTTTTTATGGATTTTTTAGTGAAAATAGAGTGACAGAGAGTAAATAATTTCTATTAAATCCACATTGTCAAATTAATCAGAGTGCGAATTATCTCAGAAAGATGTTTAGATAAGCAATCCAGTAGAGTTGAAATTTTGCAAAAATGATGTTTGTGGATTTAATTAAAATTCAAATACTAATTTCACTCTATGATTTATTTCAGACACAAGACAACTCCATTTTAGATAAAATTTGGATAGAAAATTAATCACATATCAAGGCATCACATATAATGTTTTGTGGAATTTTTAGAGCAACTTTGTGTGAGATATAATTTTAAGAGTCCAAATTGGGTAAAATACAGAGAATTTCAATTAACTATTTTTAATTAATTACCCATGACTCACAAAAATACATAAATTGTCAAAATCTAGACAATTAGTTGCTCATCACAGAAGCATTTTTCATTGAACAAAAAGATGCATAAATGATGTCCAAATTACAGTGCAAACACAGGGGTATTCTTGCAATTACAGAAAAAACAATATTTACAACAAAAGTATGTACAGGGACTAAATTGAAATTACGGAAACTTAAGAAGATAAACTTGCAATATTTACAATAAAAAAAAATAAAGAAAGGAAAGGACCTCTTCTTCTCCAGGCGGATTTGGCAGAACCCAAAGGGCGGAGAGGGCGGCGCCGGCCCGGCGGCCCGCGCGCAGCCGCACGCGGCCGTGAGGGAGGAGGCGCGGAGGAGGAGTGACGGCGCCGATGGGAGATCGGAGGAGGCGGGCGGAGGGGCGGCGGTCCTGGAGAGCTGCGGGTGGCCGGCTTGCTGGAGCCGCGGTTGGAGGTAGCTAAGGTGCTGCGTGCGCCCGCGGGTCCGCGGCCTGGAAGGAGCGGCCGACGGTGGCGAGTCCGGCCGCGTGGCTGACGGTAAAAGGGGGAGGGGGCGGCGGCTTGGCCGCTACCGCTCCCGTGAAGGAGATGGGCGGCGGCGGTGGGGCTCCCACCACTACTGCTCGTTTTTTTTAATTTTTTTCTTTTTACTGCTGCAATAATAATAAAAAAACTCTTTTTTGTTTAAATTTTTTTATATTTTTTGTTTTGCTATTCAGAAGGTGCAAATAGAGAAGGGAGAGTGATGATATAAAATAAAAAATAAGGGAGATGATGATGGTGATGATGATTATGAACTAAACAAATGAAGGATTTTGGGGGGTGAATTTGATGTGATATATATAAAAAAAATGCAAAACTAACAAGATGATAAAAAGTGAGACGAAAAATTACCTATGATGAACGCGGGCGCCTATGGGGTGCTCTCGTGAGCACGGTCTTCGCTCGAATCGCCGGCGTGCGATGAGCTCGAGCAGCGCGCGGTTGCGGCTGCGATGTTGGCCAAAAAGCCAACGGATCACACCAGAGAGAGGACCGTCATCGCTCGACCGCGGTTGCGTCGCTGTCACCGATTCAACTCCGCGAACTAGGCTCTCCTCACATAAAGATGGATCAAAGGCAAAATTGAGGAGAATGACATGTATATAAAGATGATGGAATGAGATGTTATTAAAGTGGTGGAGTTGAATGGGAGGTTGTATTATTAATGGAGTTGAATGGGAAGTTGGGAAAAATAGTAGAATAATGGAGTTGAATTGGTGGTTATTATAGAGAATGGAAATTAAATAATAAATAAATAAATAAATAAAGTTGTCTACTTTAAATACAATAAAATAAAAAGAGAAGAGAAATAGTGGAGAATTTACAATGGAAGACAAACAACATGTACACATTTTTTTACTTTTCTAATATGTAATTTTTTGTCTTTTTAATAAGAGATATTTACAACGGAAAAATACAATAAAATACTACAATTAAAATACAACACAAGTATGATTTTTTTGTATTTTTAATAATTAAGAAAGACACAATAAAAAATGAAGAAAGTATGAATATATACATAATGTACAATGTACATCTAGGTCCCAAAACCCAACTTTTGCATATGAGCTCCGATTTTAATGAAACCACTTCCGTTGGATAGATAATTTTCTAACTTGAACATTAAAAGTGAGTTTGTGAATTTGGAGTTCATACGGAGCGGGAATTTAGCTTGGAAGTTGGACTTTATGGCTTTTTCTCTTTGGGATCTAGGAGCATTTATTTGAGGTAAAATTTATTTTGTATTTTTGTATTTTTATATATATTTTTATAAACAAGTTAGAGAAAGAATTAGGCAAAAAGGAGTTGAAATGAATTTATTAAAAATATACGAATTTTTGGGCTATTTACATGTGAGAAACTCCTTTGATTTTTGCGGCTTTTTATTGTTAATTTATTTTGTAGAATCTAATATACAATAATTAGTGTATTTTATTTACAAAGGTCATTTTGTTAATTTGATGATTTTATGTATATTTATTTGAGATTTTACTCGGGGATTTTGCTAAGATCAAGATATTGCGATGATGAATCGTGGATTCATCACCCCCCTATACTTAAACTTTGCTAGTCCTTGAGCAAATAAAGAATGAATAAGTTGGGTTAACCCCTGACTGTGCATGTGAATACAAGACTTGATCCGTTCAAGAACTCTCGGTTTTAGAGATCCTAAAATTCTAAGTTGAACCAAGCTCTAGTCAAAAGGTACCCAATTCCCCTAATCATCAGACTCTCTTTGTATACGTATATATAAGGGATATGACTTTAAGTGTTGACCGCAGTTACAAGAGTAGAGTCACAACGTCACCCAAGATTCCAGTCCAAGAGACTCTCCTATGGACCCGATCCTCAACACTAGGGAATAAATCATTTCTTGCATCCAATCCACCGTCTCTTTAGTTGTCAGACTTGAAAGTGTAGATGGAAGGCCAGTTGATGGAGGGCATAGGATTGTGTCATTTCTTCTCTCCCTCTCATTGGAACAAGGATCCTCTCAAGTGCCTTATTACGCAACGCATTTTTTTTGGTGTTGATCAGTGCGTCCGTCAAGAGAAGTTGGAGCTGTCTGCACTTGTTTTCTCGGGAGTACACCGGGGTGTGCCTTTTTTGAGTACCTATCGTACCTTCTACACCCAGACTTGTAGCATTTACGATGCAGAGCCCTTTTTTGGTGCAAGCCCGATTCCTGGTCCTAATAGCGGTGGTCCAAGTGGACACTTTGAAATGGTTGGGAGCGCTCGCCTTTGGTAGAAGCTCTTTTGATAATTGACTTTGTGGAATGAGAGCTTTTCTTTGACATTTCATTGCTTTGTAGTATTTTTGGCTAGCTCCACTGCTTTTACCAAGAGTTGGTGCACACTGATCAACCGTTTTTTTTATTTTATCACACCCTGGCACATAAGTAAATATCAAGAGGTAGTACAAGAACCATGTTCTCATACTGGCTAAATGTGCTGACACTCAGGTTTCATGAAGCCTTCATTGATTTTATCCCATCCTCGAGCATCATTAAACCAAGTCCAAACTCAAATCCCTCATCCCAGTTCCTCAAGTGAAATTTCAACTCATCTCATCATAACTGCAGTCGTGTACATGAGGTGCTGATCATATTCTTAAGGTAGAGACTAAGCATGCAATATAGCACACAAATCTTTCAAACTAGGGAAATGTGAATAATTAAGTCAAGGACCCTAATGACTAAGGCTGGTTAACTCAAAATCTCAAGACCTCATAAACCAAGTGTTATTGAACATCACTAGTCTTGTGTGAAAGTGAATTGTGTCAGGGATTAAACCAACTTATTAGTTAATGTTTTAGTTTTTAGTTGTTTTTTATGATTGAATTTTTTAAGTTTTAGAAAAAGTTTTTTTTTCAAAAAGTTTTTTTTTGACAAACAAAGGCAAAGAAGTTTTTTTTTTAGAAAAGTTTTGCTTTTTTTTCAAGAGTTTTTTTTTGAAAAAGATAGGTAAATAAGAAAAACTTTTTTTAGAAAGTTTTTTTAAGAGGATTTTTTTGAAAGTTTTTTTTGCAAACAAGGAAAAAGAGTTTTTTTAGGAAAAAGTTTTTTTTGTTTTTTACCCACCCCATAATTATTGTATAATATATACAAAAATACGTGAAAGTACAAGCTATGGGTAAAGTATATATGTAATATATACACGCCCCCTATACTTAGCTTGTGCTATGTCCTCATGGCACTAGGTGACAAAAAGACATAGCTCGTACTAAGCGTAGGAAAGCTAATATAATAAATAGTATAGAAATCGATCCGCCCCCCCTATACTTAGGCTCTGGACAACCTAAGTGTAGAAGAAGAGCAAAAATGGGGCGGACGAGGTCAAGAGGAGAAATGATGAGTAAATACACATGGCGGGCATCGATCCCCCCTATACTTAGGCTTTGGTCAGCCTAAGTATAGGACAAGAGTAAGTGTGAGAACCGATGTGATCTCGAGAATATACAAAGAAGGGAGAATATGTACAAGAGTGATTGAATCTTCTAAGATGTTGAATCTGTATGCTGCATCTTCATGACGAGTAATATGACGTATATGCTCTTTGCTCACTCTGCATGAAGTTGATGACCTCGACTTGGACTAACTGCTCTTTCGAATCAACAAAATGCTTCAACAGTTGTCCATTCACCACATGAGACTGTGCACCATCTGTGAGATCAACTATCTCTACACTTCCATTCTCGTGCACTTTCTTAACCACAAAGGGACTCGCCCATTTAGATTTGAGCTTCCCATGGAACATCTTCAACCTGGCATTGAACAACCATACCTTTTGCCCAGGTACAAAGTCTTTGCACCTAATGTGCTGATCATGCCATCTCTTTACTTTGTCCTTATAAATCAAACTGTTGTCATATGCCATGTTTCGGATTTCCACGAGCTCGTTCAAGTTCAAGTCTCGGCAAAGCTTCCCTAGGTGACAACTCCAATTAATCTTCTTAATTGCCCATTCAGATTTATGAATCAATTCTGCGGGCAAATGGCATGGCTTACCATAGATCATTCTAAATGGTGAAGTACCCAATGGTGTCTTGTAGGCTGTCCTATAGGCCCACAGAACTTGGTCCAAAAGCTGAGACCAGTTCTTCCTATCGGGACGAACCAATTTCTGCAAAATACTCTTCACCTCTCTGTTCGAAACCTCTGCCATGCCATTGGACTGTGGGTGGTAAGGACTAGTAACTCTATGATCAAATCCATAGTCCTTAGCTAAAGATCTCATATCTCGGTTCACAAAGTGGCTACCCCCATCAGATATCAAAACTTTTGGCACCCCGAACCTAGCAATAATATGGTCTCTCATAAACTTACAGACAGTCTTGCTGTCTGCGGTTCGGGTTGGGATAGCCTCCACCCACCTGGATAAATAATCAACCGCCAACAATACGTACTCATGTCCTTGGCTGTTGGGAAAGGGGCCCATAAAATCTATGCTCCATGCATCAAAAACATCACAAATAATCATCGGTTGCATAGGCAACTCATCTCTCTGTCCAACTGTCCCTCCCATCCTTTGACAAATCGGGCATGACCGTACAAAATCAATGGCATCTCTAAACAAGGTCGGCCAATACAATCCACATTGAAGTACTTTGTGAGCGGTTCTCTTTCCCGAATGGTGTCCTCCAGCCTCAAGTGAAGGACAATATGTGAGGACACTATGGTATTCCTCCTGAGGAATACACCTTCTCCAAACACAATCCGGTCCTTCGAATAAAAGGAAAGGATCGTCCCAGTGGTATCTCCTCGAATCCGACTTCAGTCGATCAATGCTGCTCCTAGTCCAACCATGGGGAACCTGCTTGGAGACAAGATAGTTCACCATGTTGGCATACTACGGGAGGGAGTCAATAATACAAATTGACTCATCTGGGAAGGTCTCTCTAATCCGCTCATGATCAGGAGAATCCTTAAGTTCAATCCGAGAAAGGTGATCAGCCACAACATTCTTCACTCCAGGTTTATCTTTAATCTCCAATTCAAATTCCTGGAGGAGTAAAATCCACCTAAGAAGACGCGCCTTCATGTCCTTCTTTTCCATTAAGTATCGAATGGTTGTGTGATCAGTATAAATTGTCACCTTAAAGCCCAAAATATATGATATGAACTTCTCGAGGGCCCATACTACCGTGAGCATTTCCTTTTCAGTCACTGTATAATTTTTCTGTGTAGGATCTAAAACTTTGCTCGCATAATGAATCGCAAACGGAATCCCCTCTCGCCGTTGTCCTAGCACAGCTCCTATAGCGAAATCTGAAGCGTCGGTCATGATCTCCAAGGGGAGAGACCAGTCAGGAGCTTGTAGGATAGGCGAGGCACAAATCTTCCTTTTCAAGAGCTCAAAGGTCTCCAGACACCTGTGATCTACAACGAACTCTGTGTCTTTCCCTAAGAGCTCAGTCAGTGGGCGGGCGATCTTTGAAAAATCCTGAATGAATCTCCTATAGAATCCAACATGCCCTAAGAATGATCGCACTGACTTGACGTTGGTAGGTGGATCGAGTTTCTTTATCACCTCCACCTTGGCAGGGTCAACCTCCATTCCCCTTTTGGAGATGACATGCCCCAACACGATACCCTCCGTCACCATAAAGTGACTCTTCTCCCAGGAGAGTACCAGATTCACCTCTCTACACCTCGTGAGGACTCGGTCCAAGTGCGCTAAACATGTATCAAAAGAATCACCATGGACCGAGAAGTCATCCATGAACACTTCCAGGAAATCTCCCACCATCTCGGCAAATATGGCTATCATGCACCGCTGAAATGTGCCCGGGGCATTGCAGAGCCCGAATGGCATGCGCCTGAAAGCATAAGTGCCGAATGGACATGTGAATGTGGTCTTTTCCTGGTCCTCAGGGGCTGTGGCCACCTGGTTGTAGCCTGAGTACCCGTCAAGAAAACAGAAGAACTCTTTCCCTGCGAGTCTCTCCAAGATCTGATCAATAAAAGGCAAGGGAAAGTGATCTTTCTTGGTCGCAACATTCAGGCGCCTGTAGTCAACACAGACACGCCACGACGTAGGTACTCGTGTCGCGATCTCTACCCCCTCCTCGTTGGTGACCATCTGAATTCCCGACTTCTTCGGGACAACATGAAGTGGGGCCACCCACTTGGAGTCAGAAATAGGGTATATAAACCCTACTTTGCACCATTTCTCAATTTCTTTCTTCACCACTTCCCGTAGATTGGGGTTAAGTCTTCTCTGAAACTCACGGGAAGGTCTCACGTTATCCTCAGTAAAAATGTGGTGTGAGCAGAGAGCGGGGTTGATGCCCATGAGATCCGACACTGTCCAGCCTATTTCTTTGCGGTTCCTCTCTAAGACCTCTAACAACCTAGACTCCTGTTCTAAAGTCAAGTATGAGCTAATGATGACAGGATATCTCTCTTTGGGTCCCGCAAGAAAGGCATACTTAAGTGTAGGAGGTAGTGATTTCAGTTCTGGCAATGTGGTATCATCAAGCAGATCTGGCTGAACTGAATCTGAATCTGGTTCCGTGCTGCATGAAGGTGGGCTAGGCTGAGTAGTACTTGCCACCAAATTAGAAGTATCGGGAGTCAGCTCGTCAAAAATATCCAAACAATCGGCAAAAGCCACGTCCGACTCGTCATCTATGTCCCATTATTGTTCCGAAGAGGATGGAACTGACAGATCCGGATGGATCTCTATGTCATCATGAGAATAGGTTGATGCATCTCTAGCAAGATCAGACAACACCTGACAAATTGCATCATGCACTATATCCTCTCCAGATGAAAGGGTCTCGCTCTGTCGTGAAGGAATCTGTCCCCAAATCCCAACTGTGCTAATCAAACTGCAGTCTGCCTCTGAAGATGAGTACTCTGTGCTACTCTCTGAATCGGGTCGCTGACACTTGGTTTGCTTCATCTCAAGGTTCACTTCTCCACCTGGAGAACGGAACTTCATCATTCCCGTACCATAATCGAAAGCTGCGCCTGCGGTCCTAAGGAAGGGTCACCCGAGAATGATCTGAGATTCTCTCCAATGATTGGGGGTCTCCATGTCCAAGACTGTGAAGTCCACCTGATAGTTCTGCCCCTCAATCGAGATAACGACGTTCTTCACTTCTCCCTTAGGTCTCTTCATCGAACGATCTGCGAATTGGAATAAAGCTCTAGATTTGCGAAGTGGTCCCAACTCCAATTTCTGATATAAGGCTAAGGGAAGTAAGTTGATCGAAGAACCGTTATCTAAGAGTGTGCGTGCAAACGCAATGTCGTCAATACGACTCTCCACATAGTGAGCACCCATGTCTCTCTTTTTCTTTGGCAAAGTCTGATTCTTGAGACAATAGGTTGTGGCTACTGATAAGACATGTGTCTTTATATTTCAGTTATCTTTCTTCCTGCTAACCCTTGTAGGTGTACATCTTACCTTAAGGTATTTTTGGAAGGCAGGATGGTTAGCCACATATTCATCAAATGGCACTTTAACTGTGATGTTTTCTTTACAAAACCGTGCCATATCGGGGTCATCTTTCTGAATCTTTTTGATGCGCTTTCCTGCCTAAGAGCACGGGGGAAAGGGATTGAAGCTAGGGAAACATAGGATGAAGAATCTGAATCATGAACTGAAAGATCATTCTTTGCATTAACAGAAACAAAGTTCTTCATACAAGAATCTTTTTGATGCAACATGGACTCAAAATCTAAACTATCTACTACAGGTTGTGGAATAGAAGATGGAGTGGTATCCGCCACAACCGGAGATGCAAGGTCCTCCGTAGACTCAGAAGAATATCCATGCTGACGATGCTGCATACGTGCTCTCCTCCTCCTCTCCGCTCCCTGAGTAGAAATCCTCGAATGGTGCTGATGGGGCTCCGAAATATGATGCCTCTCCTCCTCATCCTCTGAAGACTCCTCAGGTAGAGCTCCAGAGATGCCCCTCCTCGTGTCCCTCGCCCGGTCAGGTACGACCACGATCCTTCCGCTCCTGAGTGACATGTGGTTAGCCTCGTCACACGAAAGAATCTCATGTTCAGATTTAGGAGATGCTGAATAGTATACCTGACCAAAGTGCTGCTGAGAACTAGAACGGTTCAGGCTATTGGGGTTAGCCTGAACTTGGGCTGGGATAGAGGTAGAGGGTGCAGTCTGCTCGTCTCGCCATCTGGACAGGCGGATGACATCCACCCGTAAATCTTGAATCTCGTTCCTGTAGGAACGTAGCTCGTCGAGTATCTGCTGCTGAATATCCACGGGACTAGACGATGAAGGAAGTGGATAAGATTGGGAAGAAGAACGGGAAGACTGGAACTGCTGGCTAGTATACTGCCTCTGCTGCTGCTGGGGTTGCGGGCCCTGCTGGCCCGTCTGGTAATGGCCCTGTCGGCCATACTGCTGGTACTGCTGCCTCTGCTGCTGGGGTGGCTGGAATACAGGGCTCTGCTGTGAAGGAGGTGGTGCGGAGGTGAATGCGGTGTTGTGAAAGGTCGGGGGACGCTGATAGGTCTGTCGGTCTCCCGTACTTCCCTGCCTGGCAGGGTCCTGAGTATACCATATCCCATTCACCTCCCAAACTGGTGGAGGCTCCTCCTGGACTGTCTCTGCTACTGGAGGTGGCTGCTGGAAAGAGTGGGTGTAGGATTGGTCCTGCTCCCACGGCTGGGGTTGCCCTGACACCAACTGCTCCTGAACATGGTGAACTCGGTATACGGGAGCAGAGGGTGCAGTCACGGCAGGTATCCTTATCTTAGATACATTCTCAGTCAACTCCTCCATCTGTTTTGGAAGTTTGGAGACGCTCCGATCTAACTCATCAATCCTCCTGTCGATCTTCTCGACTACAGTAAGCTTGTCAGCAAGAAGTCCCATGCTAGGGATCACGTCCTGAGAGAGATCGACTACAGCTGATTTTCCCCCTCCAAATGAGAGTGAACTGGGGGATGGTGTATAGGCCCTGCTGGCCATCTGTGAGCGGCTAGTTTCAGCCATCTGCTCGAATAGCCTCCAGACGATATCCGCTCCTCGTGATGTATAGCTGCCTCCACATGCAGCGCTCACTAAACCCTGCATCTCAGGGTTGAGACCAGTGAAGAAGGATTGGACCAAGATGTTGTCATCTAATCCATGACAAGGACACTTTTGCAGGATGTCCTTGAATCTTTCCCAAGCATCACAGAAGGCTTCATGGGGTAACTGAGAAAAACTCGTAATTCGCGTCCTCATCATGTTAGTTCTACTCAAAGGGTAGAACTTCTTTAGGAATAGGTCCTTGAACTGGGCATAAGTGGTGACGATGATTCCAAGATTCTTTACCCAGTAATCGGCTTTTCCACCCAAGGCAAATGGAAGGGCTTTGAGCCTAATATAATCCTGGCTAATATTATTATGTTTGAGGTTAGCACAGATGAGCTCAAAGTCCCTTAGGAATGCATATGGCTCCTCAGAAGCATTCCCATCAAAATGTGGCAGCAAGTTCAGAAAATGCGGCTTCAATTCAAAGTCAACAGGGGGTTCAGTCAGACTCAAGTAGTTATGAATTTGATATTGTCCGGGGTTATACGCCGCATCCATTGGTAGTTGGACCCCAACATTTAACTGTCCTAACTGAGCTCTCAGTAATGCTTGTTGATGCTCAGATGCAGCTAATCAGGCTAGTATCATTTTCATTGGGTCTTCATGGTTCTCTTCTTCCTCTTCTTTCTTCTTTGGCATTTTACTTGAATCTTCTTTATGTCCTGAATCATCAATGTTTTCTTGATTAGAAGAGGATTTATGAATCATGATATTCTCACCAAGGTGATGGTCTTCCTCGGTGAGGTGGGAAGAGAGAAAGGGAATGGTTTGAGAGTAACCATCCCAAGAGTGAGTAATCCTGGACTCAAGAGGGTCATGAGTCCAGGTTGGTCCAAGTTGCACTTAGACCTTTGAAGACATACTTTTTGAAGGGTTCAACGAGAGATTCACAAAGTCCGAATAAATATCCCCCAATCAGTCATCTTCGATGTCAAAAGAACCGATTAGAACACGATATTCAATGAGGCGCTAGTTCTACGGTGCACGTAAATGTGCGGAATGAACTCACACAATACAAACGCAATTCAAACCCTCAATTTCACCAACTCAACATGTGATGTCCGTAAGAGTTCGGACGAATTATCTGGTCAATTTTAGTTGGTGAGAATACAATCTTGGAAAGATTAACGAGCTGTTAGGTGCCCGTATTTTCCTACAGACTGGCCCGGTTCTTACGACTAGTTTGACCTACTTTCAGCAAGTATAGGAGTAAGTACGGACCGTATAAATATGGATACCCGTTCCTTGAGGACTAATGCGTCCTCTAAACCTCCCACTCTGCTAAGGAAGTCCGGACCGTTTACTGGCTACCCGTATTCCTCACTGAAAAGTAGCTAATCGCCTAAAAAGAAAGAACCAGTAGTAAGTAAGAAATCCAGACTTGGCTCTATCCTAGGGTCGTCTCTCTCTCACTTGCAATTAAAACAAACAATGAGGGCTTTATGCACCCGAGAACAAGGGTTCTTTTTATTCCAATTTATTTTAATCGACCTGCTCAATTCAATCCCAATTTTAGAGTTAGGTTATCACTTGAAATTTATGTGAACACATAAGCACGTCTACCGTTCAGTCCCAATTTCCTTTTAACCTTAAGTTGTAAAACAAGAGGGGAATCGGAAATCAGAATGCAAACGAGAAACTATGATGCATGCTCAGAAGAAGGTATACTTACAGTGAATCCCAGCACTCTTCATGCGTTATGCAGAACAGAATTTATAAATATTACACTAAATGCATGCAGATCGAGAAAACCACACCTAAACTGTATACTATTGGCGGTGAAGAATTGATTGAATTTGAGCTAAGTAGTACGTGTTTATGTGCGTCTCATTATGAATCTTATCATATAAGTGAATCTTCTAAGATATGTGTGGCCTAATTTACGATGGGCGCAAACAAGTTTGAATCTAATCTACCGTGTGCCTAATCCTTAAGTTCGCCACTCAAGTCGAGCCCCACCCTCAACGGAGAGTGAAACAGGCTCGACACACCACAAATAATGTTTAAGTCTTTTTACACGCGCGAGCTCTCAAACAAGAGCCTCTATAAATGAGCAAGTTACCTAAATAATTACAACAATTATTACAAAAAGTTCTCTAAAAAATAAATAGTTCTCCTCGCACTTCAGCAGTCAATGCACATCGCGACCGTCGACCTCCGATGCACTCCAAGTCCACCGGGCCCTCGCAAGGAAAATGAAATTTATATTAGAGAGATAAACAACAAGATATATACAAAAATATAAAGAGAAATAATTGCAAAAGGAATAAATACAAGTGGCTCGGGGGTCAGACTACTCGAGAAAGCAAAAATCTAAATCCAAAATTTTAAATTAATCCCTAAGCCGTTTGCCTCCCCGGCAACGGCGCCATCTGACGAGCCGCTAAATACGATGAATAATTCGTTGTCGTTGTAGCACGTGTACTTAGCGATTCGGTCAGAACCGAGAAAAGATCTCCGTGAAGAGTGTCTCGACTTAATTTATATCCCGGGCAAGTCCGGGGTCGAACTCAGGGAGGCAAAGGAACAACTTCGGTTTTAATTCAAAAATTTAGGTCTAGATATTCAATGCGGTATTTTTTTATATTTTTTTATGCAAATAGAAAATGCCAATGCAAGATGCGGGTGAATTAAGTACTAAGAAATCACACAACTTAGCCAAATTAATTTTAATGTTAAATTAATCCAATTCAGCTAAATTATATTTTTTCTAAAGTCCTAATCCAGTGGGGAACACAAAACATATTTTTTTTATTTTTTAGGTTTAAAACACAACAATGAAAAATGCACACTTTTTATGGGTTTTTTCGTAATTTATCACACAAACAGTAAGCAAAACTTATGAAAAAATTACTGGAACTAAAACATGATGCAAGGAAGCTACAATAATGTTTTTGGAATTTTTTGAGAAGTTATGAATTTTTTATGTATTTTTTAGTGAAAATAGAGTGACAATGAGTAAATAATTCCTATTAAATCCACATTGTCAAATTAATCAGAGTGCGAATTATCTCAGAAAGATGTTTAGATAAGCAATCCAGTAGAGTTGAAAATTTGCAAAAATGATGTCTATGGATTTAATTAAAAATCAAATACTAATTTCACTCTATGATTTATTTCAGACACAAGACAACTCCATTTTAGATAAAATTTGGATAGAAAATTAATCACATATCAAGGCGTTACAAATAATTTTTGAGGAATTTTTAGAGCAACCGTGTGTGAGATATAATTTTAAGAGTCCAAATTGGGTAAAATACACAGAATTTCAATTAACTATTTTTAATTAATTACCCATGACTCACAAAAATACAAATAAATAGTCAAAATCTAGACAATTAGTTGCTCATCACAGAAGCATTTTTCATTGAACAAAAAGATGCATAAATGATGTCCAAATTACAGTGCAAACACAGGGGTATTCTTGCAATTACAGAAAAAACAATATTTACAACAAAAGTATGTACAGGGACTAAATTGAAATTACAAAAACTTAAGAAGATAAACTTGCAATATTTACAATAAAAAAATAAAGAAAGGAAATGACCTCTTCCTCTCCAGGCGGATTTGGCCGAACCCAAAGGGCAGAGAGGGCGGCGCCGGCCCGGCGGCCCGCGCGCAGCCGCATGCGGTCGTGAGGGAGGAGGCGTGGAGGAGGAGTGACAGCGCCGATGGGAGATCGGAGGAGGCGGGCGGAGGGGCGGCGGTCCTGGAGAGCTGCGGGTGGCCGGCTTGCTGGAGCCGCGGTTGGAGGTGGCTGAGGTGCTGCATGCGCCCGCGGGTCCGCGGCCTGGAAGGAGCGACCGGCGGTGGCGAGGCCGGCCGCGCGGCTGACGGTAAAAGGGGGAGGGGGCGGCGGCGGCTTGGCCGCTACTGCTCTCGTGAAGGAGATGGGCGGCGGCGGTGGGGCTCCCACCGCTGCTGCTCGTTTTTTTTTAATTTTTTTATTTTGCTCTTTTTACTGCTGCAATAATAATAAAAAAAATTCTTTTTTTGTTTAATTTTTTTTATATTTTTTTGTTTTGCTATTCAGAAGGTGCAAATAGAGAAGGGAGAGTGATGACATAAAATAAAAAATAAGGGAGATGATGATGGTGATGATGATTATGAACTAAACAAATGATGGATTTTGGGGGGTGAGTTTGATGTGATATATATAAAAAAATGCAAAACTAACAAGATGATAAAAAGTGAGACGAAAAATTACCTATGATGAACGCGTGCGCCTATGGAGTGCTCTCGTGAGCACGGTCTTCGCTCGAATCGCCGGCGTGCGATGAGCTCGAGCAGCGCGCGGTTGCGGCTGCGATGTTGGCCAAAAAGCCAACGGATCACATCGGAGAGAGGGCCGTCGTCGCTCGACCGCGGTTGCGTCGCTATCACCGATTCAACTCTGGGAACTAGGCTCTCCTCACATAAAAATGTATCAAAGGCAAAATTAGGAGAATGACATGTATATAAAGATGATGGAATGAGAGGTTATTAAAGTGGTGGAGTTGAATGGGAGGTTGTATTATTAATGGAGTTGAATGGGAAGTTGGGAAAAATGGTGGAATAATGGAGTTGAATTGGTGGTTATTGTAGAGAATGGAAATTAAATAATAAATAAATAAATAAATAAAGTTGTCTACTTTAAATACAATAAAATAAAAAGAGAAGAGAAATAGTGGAGAATTTACAATGGAAGACAAACAACATGTACACATTTTTTTACTTTTCTAATATGTAATTTTTTTTTGTCTTTTTAATAAGAGATATTTACAACGGAAAAATACAATAAAATACTACAATTAAAATACACCACAAGTATGATTTTTTTGTATTTTTAATAATTAAGAAAGACGAAATAAAAATGAAGAAAGTATGAATATATACATAATGTACAATGTACATCTAGGTCCCAAAACCCAACTTTTGCAAATGAGCTCCGATTTTAATGAAACCACTTCCGTTGGATAGATAATTTTCTATCTTGAACTTTAAAAGTGAGTTTGGTGAATTTGGAGTTCATACGGAGCGGGATTTTAGCTTGGAAGTTGGACTTTACGGCTTTTTCTCTTTGGGATCTAGGAGCATTTACTTGAGGTAAAATTTATTTTGTATTTTTGTATTTTTATATACATTTTTATAAACAAGTTAGAGAAAGAATTAGGCAAAAAGGAGTTGAAATGAATTTATTAAAAATATACGAAGTTTTGGGCTATTTACATGTGAGAAACTCCTTTGATTTTTGCGGCTTTTTATTGTTAATTTATTTTGTAGAATCTAATATACAATAATTAGTGTATTTTATTTACAAGGGTCATTTTGTTAATTTGATGATTTTATGTACATTTATTTGAGATTTTACTCGGGGATTTTGCTAAGATCAAGATATTGCGATGATGAATCGTGGATTCATCACCAGGAACATTTCTTATGAAGGAAGCTAGTGCGATTGATGGACGGTGCGTCCTGGAAAAATGAGAGAAAACAGGGTCTTTGACAGATTTGACGGACTGGAGGCTGAATTTTTATGAACATAATGGGGATCCCTTATAGACCGGCCAAAAATAGGAAATCAAAGCTATATACAAGGGATACAATACATGGGCGTGTATGAGGGACTATTGGGGAACTTTCTTGTGAAGGACGCGAGCGTGAACAATGGATGGAACGCCCCGGAAAAATGGGAGAAGACGGGATCTTTGTCAGATTTGACGGGATGAAGGCTGAATTATTTATGAACATAATGGGGAGCCCTTATTGACTGGCAAAAAATAAGAAATTAGAGCTATATAAAAGGGATACAAGCCATGGGCATGTATAAGGTTGTGTTGGGAGTATTTTCCATGAAGGGACTGATGTCATTGGAGCGATGGGTTGATCGGGAAAATTTGGAGAAAATGCATGCTTGGACAGATTTGACGGGTTGCAGAGGCTGGAGGGTGAGTTGACCAGAGGTCAACGGAGGGAGTCCCTGCCATTGATCCATGTAGGCTCACTACGGGACAAAACAACATGGTTATTACAGAATAATTACTTAAAAATAATAAATAATTTTATTAATTTTTGGATATAAAATAAAAATATTTATTATTTTATGTAGTAATTTTATTTCGATTTTTATTTATTTTTTGATGTATTTTATTACAAGTTAATTATTAATGGTGTATGTATAGGTATACTTACATGTATGTTGTATAATTTATTTTTATTTTGTATATTTTATTTTATTATTCTATTTTCTTATTTTATATATTTATAACATATTTTTAGGTACATAAATATATTTTTATTTTATTTTTATGATAGTATTTGTATACTTAAATAAATAGGTATATGAATTGTATAAGTATAGTTATAAGTATATTGCCTATGTTTTATATACTTCTTTTTAATTTTACTATATTTTGTTGGTTTTTATTTTGGTTTTATATTTTTAGTATAATATATGTAAGATTTCCAGCATTCTAAAAATATAAAAGCAGAAGGAATAAAAAATATATTTTCCTTTTATTTATATACATGTAGAACCTATGTATTTCATCTATGTTTTGGCATAGTTTTATTTTATTCTCCTTTTTCTTTTAGGTTTAGTTCTAATTTTAATGTACACTTATAAAAATATGAATTTGTAAAAATAATCAGTAATGAATAAATTGAATATTTTAATTGGTATTATGTACAATAGGGGCCCAAAACCTATCTTCTGCATATTAACTCCAAAAAATATGAAACCACCTCCATTAAATGGATCTTGAAAAGTTATATACAATTAGAGTGATTTTGATAGGTTTTGAGTTTTTTTTGAAAGATATGGGTCTGTGAAGTTTGGTTTTTGGCTTTTTATTTCATGTATAAAATTAACACATTATATTATTTTTGTACAAACTCATTTTTGTATTTTTATTTACATCATTATCTATAACTTTCATGTACACAGTTTCTTTATTTGATAAATAAATCACAAAGAACAAAATAAGTGTCAAAAATGCATAATTAAAGAATAAATAAATGAGATTTTTATTGTCTTTTTGGCCCTTATCTCCTACTTTATTCGTTGTCGACTAATTCCATTCTGGACTTGGTCTCGGGGTTAGGGTCATAAAATATTTGCAATATTTTATTCCTTTTTCTTTTCTTCTCTTTATTCTATAATTTTGGCATTAAAAACCTTATTTTATATACAAATAAATACAATAAATAATGGATGCTATGATGTACAAATTGATGCTATTTACGTGCATTTGCTGGGGTTTTTATGGCCAAAATGATAGAATAAAGGTGATGAAATGGAGATTCATCACCGCGTCGAGGAAGATTGTTGATCGATATGGTCTGGCAGTTGAAGAAGGTTTCCGGATCCAAGCTTTCTTCAAGCATTTTGATCTCCAGATGATTCTTTAATGCTCCAAATGTAATAACAACCTGGAAATGAGTGTGATAATGCTCGATTCATAAGTGAATCGACCAACCACGTTAAAGAATTTGCAGTTCTTTAATGTGCTTTCCAGATTATGTGATAAACATTCAAAGTAAATGCAAGAAATGGAAGAAACTTTAGGAGCGAGTTGGATCGGATTTGAAGGGTATGAGTGTATCACGTTTAACAAGGATGATTAAGGTTCCTAACTACGTGATTAGGTTGGCTAATGAAGGCACATAAAATGAGAAATAAAATCATAAAGGATGGATGAATACCTGTGAATAGTAGGAGATATGATCCCGCTGGTAGTGGCTCAACGATCAGTGGCCGGAGCTGAACGCGGTGGCGAAGCTACGATGCAAGGCCGCTCGCACCTTGGAACCCTCCTCCGATCTTCCCTCTTCCACACAAGCACTTTGACGGGAGCTGTCACCTCCGGAGCAAGGCTAGGCACGACGATGAAGGTGGAGTGGCGGCCAGCTTTGATTTGGAACTGGGTAGTTAGGCGCAGTTAGTTGGAGATGGCGACTTGGAGAGGCTTTTGTAGGGAGATCGAAGAGGGTTAGTTGAGAATCAAGGGCTGGCATGTATCGAGGTTGTTAGAGGTAGAAGATGGAGGGGTAAAATCGAAGAAAGAGGTTAGGAGATGACATGAAGAAATTGGAAAAGTTAGGCGAGTTAAGTAGGCTTCCAACGGCCTGCTTCTTGAAGAAGAAACACCAGGTGCTAACACGTGTCAGCACTTGGTTGGCTAGATGGATAAAATAACTTCGAAAATAGATTTTAAATAATAAATTGTATTATTTTAAATAAGTATAAAAACAAAAATGTAAATAATTAATTTATCTAAATTATGGTATAATTAGTTTTAAGAAATAATAACTATTTTACGAAATATAAATATTATATTAATAAATAAGTATAAATAATACTTAATAAATAGATTTTGTATTTTTAATTTAGAATAAATAGTATACTACTTTTATATTTTATTAATTAATAAGATTATAAATAGAGTATTTGGAAATTTTTGTGTATTTTAATAAATTAGTTTAAGTATATTAATAAATACAAGTATACGTTATACAGTTCATTTATACCTATAAATTAGGGTTTTTGATTTATTTAAAATAATAAATAAGTTCCAAAAATTATGAAATAAATTAGGGTTAAAGTACAAGATCAAGAAAATAATTAGAATTTATAAAATTATTAAAACAATAAATAATGTGTTCTAGATAAAATAAATAGCACCGAAACCCAGTTGTGGTTAGGTCCCAAAATCGACTTTTTGCAAACGGGCTCCGATTTCAGTGAAATCACCTTCATTAATTAGAGAATATTATTTTATGAACTTTAAAGGTGAGTAGAATAAAATTGGAGTTTGTATGAGATAGTTATGATGTTCGGAAGTTGGGATTTTGACAATTTACAAGTTGGATTTCTTGGTATATATATAAGGTAATATTTTAACTTATTTTTATATTTTTCTATACATTTTTAGAAATAATTAAGAGAAGAGTTTGGTAAAAAATGTTAATATGAATTAATTAAAATTCTTTGAAGTTTTGGTATTTATTGGATAATTAATGAAGAATGTATGGAGTGTGAAATTAATTATTTTTATTTGTTTTCTTCCTTATCTCCCCCTACTTATTTATTTGTCGACCAATCCATGCTGACTCGATCTCGGGGATTAGGTTATAAATATACCTTTCAACTATATTTATTTTTACAAGTCATATTATACATATATACATATCTATAATTTGCCTTTATTTTTATTTTCTTTATCTTTATCTTTATTTATTTACATGATTTTAATGCATAAAAGTGCATTTTTATTCATGAATGATATTTTGTTAAAAAGTGAAAATTAATGAATATTTACATGTATTTGTTACGAGTTTTAATACAAAATGCAGACAGAATGTTAATGAATCATGGATTCATCAACCCCCTATACTTAAACTTTGCTAGTCCCTTAGCAAATACTTATTTGAAAAATAAGGGAAAAAGAAAGAAAGTTAGAATGAATTTGTTTTCCTAAACTAATTCATGAGAACAGACAAAGGACAGAGCTTGATCGGGCTTGAAACAAGCATTTTGTCGGAGCCTTAACTAGAATTTGGATTTTAGCCTCAACCGTCCTCAAGTTCCACAAGTCCTTATTTAAGTTCACCTCAACAACCAGTTTAGATCCACTCATTCATATCACAAACTCTATCAACCTTGAAATCAATCTGTACTGTGTGAGAATTATTTTATCTCTTCCCGCTTTGAAAGAAGCGAAAAACTGCCCATCCTAGTTTTACACTCCCATTGGTTCCTCATCCAGCTACTCTTTCCTCAAGGAGGGAGGCATTCCCTTCTAAGGTCAGTTCATGCTGTGTCCACAATTGAATATAGAGAGAAAGTAGAAGAATGAGAAAAGAACTGGAGTGCGACTAGTGTAGACACATCTCCTTATGAATCCCAGCCGGTGTAGCTAAGTCTCCACTAAGATGTGCATAATTTTTGGTGGAAGCTTGTACCATTGTGGTCGTATTTGTATTTGGTGGCTTCTTCTTTGAGTTGGCTTTGTAATATTGCTTGCACTGCATTCATCTCTTTGTGCCTCGACGGATATAGCATCTTTTCATTCCGTCCACTTTTTGAGGTCTTGGAAAAATTGTGCCAGCAGATCCTTCCCTCATCCAAAGTGATTATTGCAACCCCAATCTCTCCCGTATTTAGATGTCAATGCTGCCAGACAAGGATAGGAACACACTACCAAGATGGATTGCCCTTTGTCGCTCTATGCAAGTTGAGCTAAGTGCAAAATGCATGTGTCCAAAATTGGTTCACTGATGAAGAGTTAAACGGTTGACACCAAGTGTTCTACTTAGGCACTTTTTGAGTTGACTTCCCAAACATGGTCTCATGGAACCCAAAGAAGTAAGTCGAAGACCCGAAGAGTCTAAATTCCAATTCCGAACTGGGCTCCTTACAATGAAAGTTAAAGGTTGTAATCAAGCTCCATCCTTTAGACTTTTCCCAATCTTTAGCTCTAGAAATTAAACTTATTGTGAAAAATGCTAATGCAAATGCAAGCATGTTTTTGTGAAGTATATTTTCTGAATTTTACTCATTTTTTTGGATTTTAAGGATTCTGTAATTTTTATGGATTTTAGACTTTACACTTTTATGGATTTTATGATTTTTATAAACAAGTTTATGTACAAGATTTTTACAAAATAAATTACCCATATTTTATTTGGATTAAATAACTAATGGATTTTTTAAATTTCATATACAAAGTTTTTACAAGCATTAAATGGATTTTACACATATTTCAATATATAGGATTTTAAATAAGTGTTAAACATATTTTAAAAACACCTTCTAAATTAAGGATTTTAAATAAGGATTATATATATATTTTACTTCTTTACAAGAATTTTATAAATATTTTAAATAAACAGGTGGATTTTAAATTACCCTCACCCACTTTTTATGGATTTTATAGATATAGAAAATATATAAAAGTACGAGTTATGGACAAAAGTATATATATATATATATATATATACAATATATACACACCCACTATACTTAGCTTGTGCTATGTCCTCATAGCGTCAAAAGAGAAAAAGGAGGACATAACTCGTGCTAAGTAAAAGTTGGTGAAAAAGAATGAAAGAATAGAAGTCAGTCAACCCCCTATGCTTACGATCAGGTCATCGTAAGTATAGTGGAACAAAAAATGAGGTGATTGAGGAAGAAAATATATAAACGAAGGAACACAAGGAAAAAGAAAAACGAAATCATCGAAATCACTTGGTCCCCCCTATACTTAGGATAAGGCATCCTAAGTATATAAAAGAGCGTGGTCAAAATTAGGGACGAGTGATTAGAGTAAAAGAAAGGATATACAAGAGAAAAGTAAAAGATCAAAAATCGAAAATGAGAGTAATCGGACAATCGGTCCCCCTATATTTAGGATCCAGTATCCTAAGCATAGAAGACGAACAAAAATAAGGACTATTGTGATCTACGGAGAATATACAGGCGTGTACTCCAGAAAACTGAATGACTTCACAAGTCTCTGTACAAGATGAGATGAAGTCGGAGAGTAGTCATGCATCCTGTACAAAGTAGATCACTTCAACTCGGGCTAGATGATCAGTATTCTCCACGAAGTGCTTAATCATATGCCCATTCATTACAAATGGTTCTGCACTAGGTGGCACATTTGATATAGTAATACTACCATTATCGTGCACCATTCTGACTATATACGATCCTTCCCACTTGCTTTTTAATTTGCCAGGAAAAAATCTTAATTGTGCATTGAAGAACCATACTTTCTTTCCAGGAACAAAGATCTTGTGCCGGATATGTCTATCATACCATCGCTTCACTTTGTCCTTGTAAATGAGGGTGTTCTCGTATGTCTGATTTCGAATTTCTACCAGCTCATTCAGATCTAACTTTCTCTTGGCTCTTGCTTTCTGTATCTCTAACAAAATATCTCTGATAGCCCATTTAGATTTGTGCATGATTTCTACAGGCAAATGGCATGGATTTCCATAAACTAATCCGAACGATGAAGTACCTAAGCGAGTCTTATATGTAGTACAATATGCCCAAAGAACATGGTCTAGAAGCTGTGACTAGTTCTTCCTATCCGATCATACTAGTTTCTGAAGAATGGATTTCACCTCCCTGTTTGAAACTTCAGCCATGTCGTTCATCTGCGGATGGTAAGGAGAAGCTACTCTGTGTTCAATGCCATAGCTCTTCACTAGCTTTTTCACCTCCTTATTTATGAAATGGCTACCCCTGTCTGAAATTAGAATACGTGGAATACCTAACCGTGAAATAATATGTTCCCTTAGGAACCTGCACACTATCTTGTTGTCAGCGGTTCGTGTGGGTATAGCCTCCACCCATCTACTAATATAATCTACAACGAGAAGGATGTACTCAAAGCCGTTGATGGAGGGAAATGATCCCATAAAATCTATGCCTCATGCGTCAAAAATATCGCAAATGATAACAGGTCGCATAGGTATTGCGTCTTTAGCACCGATTGTCCTTACGGCTCTTTGACAATCTGGACAACTCTTCACGAATGTGCAAGCATCTCTAGTAAGAGTCGGCCACCAAAATCCGCTCTGAAGTACCTTCTACGCTGTCCTCTTCCCCGAATGATGTCCTCCTGCCTCTAAAGAATGGCAAATAGTAAGGAAATTGTTATATTCCTCCTGAGGAATACATCGCCTGTACATACAATCCGGTCTTTCACGAAAAAGAATCGGATCCTCCCAGTGGTAGTATCGTGCCTCGGACACTAGCCTGTCGACTCGATCTTTCGACCAACCTTGTGGACTCTTCTGTGTAACCAAAAAGTTCACTATGTCTGCATACCATGGAAGCTCTGTAAATCAAAGATGCTCTCATCTGGAAATCTCTTTACAATCTCCGGTGTGTAATCATATGAAGGCTGCTCTATCTGTGGTCGGGAGAGGTGATCAGCTACCACGTTCTTTACCCCAGGCTTGTCTCTAATGTCTAAATCAAATTCCTGGAGTAAGAGAATCCATCTGAGAAGATGTGCCTTAGCATCCTTCTTTTCCATCAAAAATCGGATAACTGAGTGATCAGTATAAACCGTGATTTTTGAGCCAAGAAGATAAGAACTGAATTTATCTAAAGCAAACACCACTGCCAACATCTCTTTATTTTTCACTGTATAATTACGCTGGGCATCATCTAAAGTGCAGCTGGCGTAGTGGATATCAACTGGAAGTCCGTTCCTCCTATGTCCTAATACAACCCTGACTGCAAAATATGAAGCATCCGTCATGATCTTGAATGGTAGAGATCAATCAAGCGACTGTAGGGCAAGAGCACCAATGATCAATTGCTTTAAGGTGAGGAAGGCATTAAGACATTTGTAATCTAATAAGAATTCGATGTCTTTGTCGTAGAGGTCAGTTAACGGTTGGGAACTTAGAGAAGTCCTGTTTGAACCGTCGGTAAAAGCCGACATGCCCTAGAAAAGATCGTAACTGCTTGACGTTGGATGGTGGATCGAGACGTTTGATGACATCCACCTTGGCAGGGTCAACCTCCATGCCTTGCTTGGAGATGACATGTCCAAACACGATCTCGTTTGTAACTATAAAATGTCTCTTTTCCCAAGACAAAACAAGATCTACCTCACAATTTTTCTGAAGAACCTGGTCTAGGCGCGCTAAACAATCGTTAAAGGACTCACCATAGACTGAAAAATCATCCATAAACATCTCGAGAAAATTATTGACCATGTCTGCAAAGATGGCAAGCAAGCACCTCTAGAATGTAGTGGGGGCATTGCACAATCCAAAGGGCATCTGTCTAAAGGCATACGTGCCGAAAGGACATGTGAAGGTGGTCTTCTCCTGATCTTCAGGGGCAATTGTAACCTGATTGTATCCGGAGTAACCATCTAGGAAGCATAAGTACTCCTTCTCTACCAACCTTTCTATTACTTGGTCTATAAAAGGAAACGAGAAGTGGTCCTTCTTCGTTATGGCATTCAACTTTTTGTAATCAACGCATACCCGCCACAACGTGGTTACTCTCTTTGGAATCTCCTCTCCACTCTCATTCTTAACCATCTGAATTCCTAACTTTTTCGGGATAACATGTAATGGGATAGCCCATTCAGAGTTGTAGATAGGATAAATAAAGCCTGCATCACACCATTTCGTAATCTCTTTCTTGACAACATCACATAAGACGGGATTCAGCCTACACTGAAACTATTTGGAGGATCTGTTGTCATGATCAAGATAGATATGATTAGAATACAAAGCAGGATTTATCCAGCAGAGATCAGATACAGTCCACCCAATGGCCTTGCAGTTTCTTTCAAGAATCTCTATCAGACGGGATTGTTGTTCTTCAGTCAAATATGCGCTGATAATGACCGCAAACCGTCGGTGTGGACCCGCAAGGAAAGGATATTTTATATTTGGTAATAAGGTCTTCAGCTCAGGTAAGGTAAGATCTGGCTCTGCTTTATCATCCTTTGATTGTGGAAGGGGATCTATGTTGGTGGTAGATGTGTCTGCTTTACGGTTATCCACCATCTCAATATGTTCTAAAGTCAGACTATAGAAGATGTCTAGAACATAATCTGACTCACTACTGTGCTCATCCTAGTAATGACTAGAGGAGAATAATTTGGCTAAGTAAAATTCGGTCTCCGAGTCATCTAATGTGGAGGAATTCTGTAAATTTTCTGATTCTAAGATGTCTACAAGATAATTCTCAGTTTTCTGCTCCATATGATCATCACCATCCATGCTGAAATAAAGAGTACTGTCAGAAGAGCTGCCAACTGAAGTCTCGGATCCATCCTCATCTAGGATATCTTGGGTCTCTACTTGATACCTCTTGAGGTCATCAAAGCGAACCTCATCCATGCACTCACAGGTGGCCAAGGAACTCAAAGCACGTAACTGGATGTAGATGCGGCACTGGATGCATGTGATTCTCTCGCCATCTTTATATGTACCTTTTCACCATCGGTGTGAAAAGATACCTTCCCTGTATCATAATCAAAGAGGGCCTTTGCGGTTTCTAAGGCCTCCCACGAATGGTCAGGGTAAGTTATAACTGTATAGGGCATTCCATGTATAGGACAGTAAAGTCCACTGAGAATTGCAGACCCTGCACGATTACGATAACGTTCCTTAAAATGCCCATAGGTCTCTTTACAAATCTATCGGCAAAATGAAGGATCGAACATGATTTGTAAAGAGGGCCTAACTTGAGCTTGTCGAGTTAACATGAAGGTAAAAGATTAATAGAGGAATCGTTATCTAAGAGAGTACGATCGAATGCGGCTTCTGAAATCTTGCATCTGACATATTGTTCTCCCGAATCCTTTTTCTTCTTTGGTAATATATTCTGAATAACGCAGGAGGTGGCCTTGGTCAAGATATGCTTCTCTGTTCATGATTTCTTCTTCCTACGCATTGTACATCTATTCTTCAGCTGTTTCTTGAGCACAGCGAAGTGATCCAAGGCATCATGGAGTGAGATTTTCAGAAAGATGTAATCTTTAAGTAATCAGTTAGTCTCTGGAGTAACACCATTCTTTTTGGATTTTTAGTACCTTTTCCAAACACAACATCAGAAAAAGGAACCGTTTCAAGAAAAACAAAATTCTTATTGAAATCAGGATCAACTTGTACATTGAGAGTCTTAGAATTATCTAAAAAACTCTCTAAAATAGGAAAAGACACATCAGCTTCGGGAGTGTCTGCATGGTCTGATGTGGTATCATTCTCTGAATCGCCTAAGTCCATAGCTACCATCTCGACATCGCTCCCTTCTTCCTAATCATCAACTGGCTGATCCCTATCTTCCTTGTGGTCCTCCTCCTCAGCATCAGTATGAGTATCATGGACTGGCTCTCGCTCTTCAACTTGTGCCAACTCCTCTTCCCGATCAGGTGCTGTTGGTGATTTACTGCTCCTGAGACGAATTAAGTTAGATAAAAATTCAGGAAAAGAGATCGTACCTATCGTATTGTCTACCTGATCTGGGTGCCTCTTTTTCTTGTTTGGGTTCATCTGAGGTTGTGCTGGGAGAGTGGCCATGGGTGCGGTTAACTCATCCAGACGATGGTTAACCCGCTCCATCTCAGGCCTTTGCGTGGTCTAGAGTGTTTTCAGTATATCCATGATTTGATTCAGAGCTAGTGCTTGCGAATATATCTCTGGTTCAGTGCTGTAACCTTAGCTCTCTACTCTCTCCTGCCTCGGTGCATGCTGCTACAGAGCGTACAATTGAGGAGGTCATGGGGGCATGTATGGAGACTACTACTGTTGCTGGTAATAATCCGGCTGTGAGTGCGAAGCAAGATGGTGAAAAGAATATGGTCTATGATAAACATTCTGCTGAGACTGCTGCTGCGTGAAATTTTGCCGGTGCTGATATTGCAGACGTCCATGCTGCGGATGGTTGTAGTGCCGCGGCTGTTGCTGGTGGTGTACGCTATCAGGAGTAAACTGTGATGACGGCTGAATCAGAGCATACCATATCCCTTTGATCTCAAGAGTGTCTTGAGGCTCAACATCTATGTCTCCAGGGCTGGTGATCTGGTTGGAATTGGCATAAGACTGGTCCTCATGCCAGTCAGTCTGTAGAGTCTTCGTAGGTTGACCCGACTCGCTCTGGACGAAGTGGATCTGT
The DNA here is from genome assembly GCA_037367405.1 of Ottelia alismoides. Lineage (NCBI taxonomy): Eukaryota > Viridiplantae > Streptophyta > Magnoliopsida > Alismatales > Hydrocharitaceae > Ottelia > Ottelia alismoides. The sequence goes on from JAZKJV010006501.1 coordinate 889,587, forward strand.
CGGGTGGGAGGAGCGGGTAAAGATCTCTGAGCAGGTTGCGAGGTCGAAGAAGCGTGAGACTACTGATATTGAAGCTGTAGGTCTGTCACCTTCTTCATCAGATCGCTCAGCTGCTGAGGAAGTGATGAGAGTTTCTCCAACTCTCACAGCGGCTACATCATCTGAACTTGCTTCTAAATCACATCTACCAATGTTAATTTCTCGCTAATATATCCCATGTTGGTATTGGATTCAAAATCCGAAATGTTTGCCACCTTATGATGCTCTCGGTAGTGTGGTGGCTGCAGGGCCTTATGGAATGTCCGAGTAGAGTTGACGACTCTTGAGTTCTCTGCCATCTCCTCAAAGATGGACCAGATAGACTTTGAATCTTGATTCAAATAACTGCTGCCACATGCGGTGCTTGTGAGGCCATAGCCAACCAGCTGGAGTCCTCCAAAGTAATTCTGTACTAGCACCTTCAATAGTGTCTCATGATGAGGGCATCTCTCGGTAAGATCTTTGAACTGATCCCACGCCTCGTGTAATGTTTCGTTCGACATTTGAGTAAAGTTGGAGATCTGGCTCCTCATCATGTTCGTCCATCCTAGAGGAAAGAATTTATGCAGAAATGTGGACTTAAGGTTGTCCCACATTGATATCTACCTCCCCAAATGATGAGCCAGTATAACGCCTTATCTGCTAAGGTGAAGGCTTTGAGGAGAACAACCTCCTGCGTAACACCATGATAATTAGCCGTACCGTAAATCATCTCGAACTGTTGCAAAAAGGTAAACGGCTCCTCTGCGGCATTCCCGTAAAACTTGGGAAGCTATAAAATAAAGGATGAGCGTAACTCGTATGGTCCTTGATTCGGTGGCAACCGAATCCGATGATGTAGCATCCTGACACTAGGGTCATACTCGTCTTTGAGTGTTGCAAGAATCACGGCAGACAGTAGTGGGTTCCCAGCTCCTGCTCTAAGCGCAGCAATATCGACTCGTAGCTCATTCTGGACTCTAAACTGATCTCGAATATATAGATTCATCTGCTGAAGAGTGTCTAGAATCCCCGTAGTGATGTCTGCGGCTGGATCTGGTCTTCCATTAGTATGTACCTCTCCAGTCTGTCGTTCTTCCGCTGCTCTATCCTCGACTGGTTCCTTCCTGCGAGCCATATCCTTATAATCTTCTTGGAAGGAAAAAGTCTCGTAAGAACTCAGTGAAAATTGTGCAGGAGAAAGATATGATTATTTGAGGTGGGGGTCTACCTCAAAAGACAGGCTGGGAGGCGATGGAGTCTGGGTCTGACTCTCCTCGAGAGTAGATGGGACCGACTCAAGAAGAGGGTCATCCCAAGTCTGTGAAGACATATGATGAACGTTGGATTGTTGAGAGCTCACAAAGTCTGAGTGGAAAAACCATCGAGTCGTCATCTTCAATATTAAGAGAATAATCGGGAGAGTACGATGTCAAGTTAAGAGATAGGAAGAAAATGCGTAAAAGATGCGGTAATGCACACCTTTCAAGCAAACACAAAACAACCCTGGATTCATCAATACAACCCGGTGATAACTGTAAAAGTTCGGTCTTATATCTTGTCGGTTTTAGGGTATGTTAGCAGACAAGTATTTTCAAAGATTATCGCAAGCTGATAGGTGCCCAGAATTTTCTTCGAAGCACTAGCTCGAGTCCTTACAGAAAACTGCTTATTCTCAGCCAGTATGGGAGTAAGTACGTACTGCTTCCGGCTACCCGTGTTAATTGAGCACTGAGCCTTAGACAATGTCCTCTAAACCTCTACTTTGCTAAGTAAACTCGGACCATTGCTGGCTACCCGAGAGCACCCACTGAAGAACATCGTTTACTTGTATGGACTAAGTAGTATTCCTAGAGAAACTCAGACTTTGGTTCTAGCCTTAAGCGTCGTCCATCACTCACAATGTCTGGAAGTGTACCTGCAATCCAAGTGTAGTGGTTTCTCTCTGAAATCAAATGATCTTTACGTTTATTTTTTAAATCAAGTAGTTAAGCAGTCCCGATTTTATTTTTGGTTATCTCTTTTTTTTTCAAACAAAACATCTAATGATTTTTTTCTTTTTATTTATCCTAGAAAAGCATGCACCTAGGTCGTAAGTCCTAAAACTAGCTACGAAGGCACAAGCAAAGATAAAAAATGAAAACTCCTAGACAAGCACCTAGCCTCGTAAAAAGCTACAGAAAACCTATGATGCAAAGGAAAACCACGGTGGGTGCCCTGCTTCCCTGAATGCACGAAACTCAATGAAACAGACCCCGAGAAAAAGGGAGGGGAGGTACAAGTCGGGATGCCCGTACAGGGCCCCTTCTTAGAAAAATAGAAAAATAGGCAAATGCTTTTTTTTACAAAAATATTACAAATAAATGAAAAATCCTAATAAGTTTTGCCCTCTGCAACCGACCCGTGAGAGAAGGGGTCGGTCTATGCACTTTCAACTGTGTCGACTTTCAAAAAAGTCGGCTGATCCTACAGGCCCTGCAAAAATTAGTTAGAAAAACAAAGACAAAAGCCTTTAAAAAATACAAACAAAAATAGAAAGAAATCGAAGAAACACAAAAGGCCGTAAAAATAGAAGAGAATTGATAAAAAATGTAAAACAAAATCAGATGAAATCGAAAAAGAATTAGAAAATTGTAAGACCAAGAAGATTGGAAAAATCTCGAAATGAGGTCAAAAACTGAGGTAAAGCTAACGCCTCCCCGATAACAACGCAAATTTTGATGAACTGAAATCCAACAGGCGGATTTCATTATTTTCAAAGAACTAAGTCAACCAGACCTGAAGTACTTCAATTCCAGTTCCTATAAGGTTCCTATGATTAGATATATTTAAGGTCCCACTAAGCTCCAATCTTCAGATTTACTTAGACTAGTTCAATTATCAAATTCAACCCGAAAAATGCGAATGTCATGCAAATGCTATGCACAATGCAGAATAATATTTTGATGATGCAATTTTCAAAAGATTTTACAAATATTAAAATAAGAAGACTTTTGGCATAAATAGGAAATATGTGCTGCTATTTACACGGACGTGCCTTTTTTATTAATTTACAAGAATTAAGAGTTTAAAAAATTCACAGGTTAAATGTTATTTATTCTTATAGGTATATATGCATGATTTCTAAAGAGTTTTTTTATTTATTTACTTTTTAATTGATGTAATGAATTTTATATGTATATAGTATTTAGCCATAGTTATTATTAACAATATGAAAGTATGAGTTATGGTTAAAGTATATACATATTATATACGACCCCCTATACTTAGCTTGAGCTATGTCCTCATAGATCGAAAAGAAAAAGAGAAGACATAACTCGTACTTCATATATAAAAGCCTATACTACAACGACTAAAGAATAATGAGTGAATGGATAAATGAATGAGAAGTCGACCATACTCCCTATACTTAGGATCAATTAATCCTAAGTATAGCATACTATATCTACATGCAGGGAGGGTCAAGGGTGGGAATAAACAGATCACAGCTCGATCTGTCTCCCCCTATAATTAGGGTGAGATATCCCTAAATATAGCAGAGAAAATCAACAAGAGAGGAGGAGACAACGGAGGGGATCAAAATAAAAGAAATCAAATAAAAATGGAAATATGGTGTCACGACCGTGATTCCCGAGCCGTCGGATCCTCCCATATCCAGATTTGGTTACTCAACAATAGTTTATTCAGCAATCACAACAACCATTCGGAAACAGACTGCAAATAAAAATACTTAGAAGGAAGTATTTCAACACTTTTCCATTCATAAAATACAGTTCACATGATTCATTGTCCCACTACAACTATTTACATGTACATCAACTAGAAGGAAATACACAGAAAGATTACTAACTACATTACAAAGTAAAGATATTGTGGTTGGCCGAATGACTATGTTAGTTGGCTGGATTAATAATGTCCTTGTGATGGCTCACCGATACCTGTTGGGGTTTCCATAAATCATAGGATAACAATTAGCGAATGCTAAGTAACGAAGAAGAGAAAAACAAACAAATTGTGTAATTTTTCAAAACATGTTATCACAAAAAGTTCCATTCCTTCTCATTAATTTAAGTCCTATTCCTTTCTATTCCACGTCAGGGATTAGTCCAGGGAATTACCTCACCACTATATGAACTCTGAAGCTGTGGACACTTTGGGATTGGAGATTGCGTTGATTTTGGTAAGCTTATGCCGCCGCACGCCGCCTCAACCAATCCTCCAATACTCCCCTGACAATTTCCTTTTCTTTTACTAATCAGGGTCTCAAACCATCAACCTGGCAAACAAAGGAGCACATCGTCCTCGAGGACTCAGTTTCTTAAAACCTCAAGCTAACATTTAATCATATGACCTAGCAGCTTTAAAGACATGTTATCGTGACCCAGCTGCTATCTAACCACCCGTGCCTCCACATGGCACGACCACATCTTCCGTCGTTCAATCCGAAGATATTGGCTCCCGGTACCACATGTTGCAAATCATTCATTTCATGCGCACTTATCATAACAGGGCAACCGTGTACCACCTAGGTAGGGAAATGACAATATGGGTTCCTTCCGACAAACCTACAGGTTGCATGCCCGACCTGTAGTTCTACTCCCAGTCATCCTTAATGTGACACACGATCCTTTTCAGGATCCAACTCAAAACACATCAATTCCCATGTTGTAATTCCTCCGTTAAGCCTTAGATTAGCGTAACCATAAATATTGAGTATAGACTTACACATATATTAATTTGTATATTTCTACACTCAATTTATGCTTTTTTAACTCCCAAACCCTAGATTTCCAAGCCACTGCATCAATTCCATGCTTAAACCTTTTTTAGTGGGAATCACAAAGCAACTTTTCATACTTTCTCAAAAATAGCCAAATTAGGGTTCTTTATAGCGAATAACATAAAATCAGGAATTCTAATAATATCGTATGAAAACCCAACAACAAAAGGAAGTATTTCGTTACCTAATCAAGCTCTCTCTTGCGTATGCAGTTCTTTATCGTGATTCTTTTTCAATAGGATGATTTATAACTCCTGAAACGATCGAATTTCATTTTCGTATAAAAAATTCTAAGAACATGCCAAGAATGTGAAAAACGAACGAAGAACACGAAGAACGCAAAGAACACACGAAGAACATGAAGAACACGAAGAACATATTTTCTATTGAAATTTCAGCAGAGCTTCCCCTTATACGGGGTGATATTTCTAGGAAAATTTTGGCAGAGTTTACCCTTATAAGGGTGATATTTCTAAGAAAATTTCGACAAAGTTTTCCCTTATATTGGGACATATTTCTTTAAAAAATTCAGCAGATTTTTCCCTTATAAAATCATCGAAAGGAAAACAGAAAGGGAACTGAACATGAATCAAAAACCTAACTCACGAAGCAAATAAGAAAGGATTGTACCTTCTTCCTCCTTGTTCTCCCGACAGCGCTTCGCTGGCGCTCCTTCCTCGCCTCCCACTCCTCCCGACCTCTCGACCCTATCCCTTGGGGTGGTGGTGGTAGTGGAAATCGTAGAGAATGAATGGGTGGGGGGGGGGGGGGGGGCTATGAATGGGATTGTGGCACTCCACTCGCCGCCAATGCGGAGGGATGCCTTAGAAAAGAATGGAAGGCTGCTTCGCTCCGCTGGATGCGGCGGATCCCAGAGGAGAAGCTCGCTCTTTACCCGAGAATTCCAGGGCGCAAAATCCCGGTGGTTGCCTTTCCCCTCAAACTCTCATCGCCAGAGGGGGGTTGAAGGGGGGTCTCTTTAGGCTTCTTAGGCGCTTTTTTCGCCTTCTCTTCGCTCTGGACAGGAGCGCGGAGGGAGCAGGCGAAGCGTGTCGTTCTCCATGGTATATTGTATTTGGCCGAAGAAGCATCTGACAGGTCTGTTAAAGTAGCTTTTTCGCACAGCTTGATCAGGGGGCGGGTCCCACTTGTATATTGTATTTGGCCGAAGAAGCATCTGACAGGTCAGACTTCCTACCTTCTTTGGACCAAGATCTGCTTTTATTATATGGGCAATATCGATCTACTTTAGTATTTCATATGGATGTTGAAAAAGCGGATTCTTTAGAACCCTCGGAAACATCTCTTTTCCATTTCCATTTACCCAGTTCATATCTGACTTTCGTCTGTTCCCGGTACTCCAATCCAACGAGCCCACCTCTACCTCCCTAACACCAACCCTCGGGATACCACCGGAGGGTGCCAGAAAGTGGAGTCAGACGAGGTCGGGAAGAAAGAGTCAGAGGTAGGCTTGGACGGAAGAGGTCCCGCTTTTGCTGTAGAGCTGAAGAGAATACAAGGGACAGTGCGAGATCGTCCTCTCACCACATCAGCCTAGTCAGCACCCAGGCAGGAGACAGGTAGTCCTTAGATCGTCCGGTTGTACTCTTCCGGCATTTCCTACTGACTTGATTTTGTATCATGAACTTTGTTGTACCGCGCATATCAGTTAGATGAACCCTGTAAAGTAACATAAGCGGGAGAGGGAGTGAAGAAAAAGAAAATACAAAATTCCGCAAACAAAGGGGGTAGAATTTAATTTGTACTGTATCCGAGATACATTCTATCAACTCCTACCCTTCCACTCTTCTAGACTAGAATTTCTTTTTTTTTTCAATTTCTCAATTGAAGAAATAATTGGAAAATAAAACAGCAAGTACAAAAATGAGTAATAACCCCCAGTATATCCTATTGAGAACAGCAAGGACATCAGGAGAAAGAGATCGGGTCGTAACCTGGACGATAGCAGGGAAGTTCAATCGAGGGCAGGGGGCCAAAGAGAAAGATAAGGTATTTTCACCCTTTTTCTTGTGTCTAAATTAAATAAAAATTAAATAAAAATGATTCTTGCTCCTGCATTTATAGGCTCCAGAAAATCACTAATCATGGTTAGAAAACTATGATTTAGACCTTAATCGCGGTTAGGGGCCCATTGTTTTGGCCAAAAGTTATCCAAAACTTGGGGATTAAGTTAGAATATTCCAGAGGATTCTAGATTCGCTAATGACGCTTAATTATCGCTAATCGTGATTAACTTTCACTAATCACGATTTAACTTTCACAACTTAGGCTTATATTTTTCTAACTATTGATTAGTGTTCGCTAATGGTCATTAGTGGTTTTCAATCCATCATTAGTTTCTTAATAATGCCTAATAAGTCTTAATGATAGTCATTATGGGTTAATGACATTTTAAACCTCCTTAATTCTCTTTCTTCCGAAAATCATAACAAATCGAAACGAAGTCCGATTCACATGAAACAAATTCCGTTGAATTGACAAGCCGGATCTTATTATATAGGATCCGAGAGATGCCAAGTTCAAGGCTTTACATATGTTAGGTGAATATACACATCACTCCCCCTATACTTAAGGTGAGATATCCCTAAGTATAGGAAACAACATATGTGATGGAACAGAAGAAGAAAGAATAATGCGAGAATTCCACCCCCATACTTAGGACAAAGTACGTCCTAAGTATAGACACATATATGGCGAATGATCTGGGGTACACATGATATGCAGGAGAAAGAAGGAATGAAAACACAAAACATACACACACACACACAAGAAGTAAAGACTGGTGAAGTGCAGGACAATATCTGACAATGTAATACCGTAATCTCATCATCGTCTCTCTACGAGAACGGTGACAGAGTGAGAAAGATAAAGACACCCGGATATAAATGATATGGGTTCCGCTGCTGGGTACAACAGACCTAAAACTAAGCCACGATCTGGTAGTGAAAAGTAGAACATCGACTCATAAGAAAAGAGTGAGAGATCAAAGCTGATACCGTAAGACACGGAGGAGGAAGGATCAATACAAGTTCCTCCATGTAAATCATAGTCTCATCAAGATACGAAAAGTAAAGAACATGAGACCCTCTACACAGCTCGACATTCGGTGGGCATAAGGTCGAAAGGTCAAGAGAACCCCGAGCATCACAAAACATGGCTTAGCCCTACGAGGGTTGTCAAGGTGAGCAGACTCAGATGAGTTAGAGATCTCAGAATAATCAGAAGACTCAACTTCATTCTCCAATAGATTGGAGACACAACCAGAGAGGAGACCGAGCACACAAATCAGAAGACTCGGCTTCATGCTCCACCGGATTGGAGACACTAGAAGTGAAGGCGAGTACCCAAAAAAATGATGTAACCTCCCATAGGTAACCCTCGAGGAGTGACACATACTATGCAATGAATATTCTGAACATGTCTCATCCTTGTGAGGGTCATCAAGGAGAGTAGACTCACTGGAGTCATATCCATCAAACAGATCATCAGAAGCTATCTCGGTAGGCGATAGATCAGCTACCCAATAGATGAGAATGAAAGAACTAGAAAATGTCACAATCTCTTGCAGATAACCCTCTGAGAGTATTGTGAACTAGGCATGGAATATTCAAAAGAAAATGGCTCATCCTTGCGAGGACCATCAAGGATAGAAGACTAAAGGAGTCCAGACAACTAGGATAATCAGTCTTGTGCTCTGATAGATTGGACACACACTCAGACAGTGAGATTGGTAGATCATATCAAACGACTCAGTTTCGTGTTCCCTCAAGACGGACACATAAGCAGTGAGTGAAACCGATCGTAAAGAATGTGTTGCATCCTCCCGTAAATAGTCCTTGGGGAGTAATGCAAACTCAGTCTGAATATCAGTGAAATGCTGACATCAAGTCTCAGGTCCTCAAAGAATATCAATCAATCATCATCAGGAGGACATAAGACTATGGGAAGGAGAAGAGATCATCAGGGCAATCATAATGTGGTCCCTCAAATCCATCAAATAGATGAGATGGATCAAGATGCTAGAAGGATATCCTCAAGTGCTAGATGGGGATGGAAGAGTCAGGAGATGGAGGATGGGTCAGTCAAGAAGATGAGTTAAACCATTTGGATTATGAGCACCATCGCTTTAAAGCACAGAAAGAGATAGTACATCAAACGTCTGAATCAAGGCAGGCGGAACCGTAAAAGAGACCAGATAGTTAGATCTCATGGAATCATAATCAAATTATCAAAATAAATCACATTCTCTATTCAGTGTACGAGATTAAAAATCCTAAATAAGGAATCACACCTGTAATCGTGCCATATCAAAAATCCTCAGGGAATATCTATGCACATGTTAGGTTCATAGCCATCAAAAATAGCACACTGATCTCAACAACCTCAACTCTGCCTCCTTACTCAAATATTCATGCAATCATAACATCGATGCGAGCCTCATCTACTAACATGACATTCTCAGGTGAAAGAAGGGATGATATAGAGTGAACGAGGAGGGTGGGCGAGAATGGCAGGACAAATACAAAATTCTGGTCCAAGAAGAGAGTCTTCTTGAACTAGACAAGAGATGGGGTGATATGAGCAAGGAGGTAGCCGCAAAATCTGGCTACTATAGTGAAGATCAAGACTCGATATCACTACTCAATAAAGATGAAAATAATATGGACAAAGAAAAGGGATAATGACTCAATAAAATGAAAAACTCAAACAATCAATGTTGTACTAACTCAAAGAATGATGAATGTGAATGGACCCAAAGTCACAATCAGTGTACAAAGTAAAACCCCATGTTCACCTACTCAACATAGTGAAGACCGAGATGGTGGTCTTTTATCTTCTCGTTTTTAGAGTTGGTGATTTTCAACAAAGCTGTACAAATATGAAGATATGCCTGGAATTGGGGCAGCAATCCTTAGTGTGTACGTGAGAATAAAATGCACAAACAATGAGGGGGTTGATCTCCCCAAAGCAATGAATCCATTACGTTTATTTTGAAATTCCAATAGAGTTAGCAGTCTTGATTTTATTTAGGTTTTCACTTTTTTGTTATTTTTCAATGCACGTGCCTAACGAGTTTGAAATTCCATTTAACATCCTAGGTGATCAAAATCATAGGGAGAAGGTCAGAAATGCTATGCAAGTCAGAAATCGATGATGCATGCAAAGTTAGATGCAGGATGCATAACAAAATTGAAAGCTACATCATATGCAAATGCAAGCTAATAAAATCGCCTTATATCCGAATATGCTATCAGCGTGAAGCACCAAATGCTAATTATTTAGAAAAGATACCAAGGTCTGGTCTTCGATGCCACTAGGTGCCCACCACAATGGGTCCTGCCACTACTGTATGTGACCTCTCTCGGCACATGGTCTCAAATCCAAATAATTAACAATTATGATTCGACTAAGTCTAGAAGTGAATCTATAGGTACATGCATTTTAATTAGGATTTTGAACCATAATCTATCTAGCAAGCACATCCTAAGCTAAGGCTCAATCACACAAAACAAATAAAATAAAAAAAACTAAATAAATAAAAAGAAAGCGATGAAAACGTGAAAAAACATGACAAGGCCCCCAAGGGAATAATCCCTCAAGCACTGGGCCTCGTAAAGTAGCAATGTCTCAAATTAAGTATTTCTCTCTCTCCCTTTAAATACAAAATAAAATAAAAATGAGAATGTGAGGAGATTGTCTTAAAAAATTCCTTCATGTCCTCCTTTACCGCTCTCTCCTGCCGGCTAAGTTAGAAAGCTGTCTCCACCTTGCTTGGGTGTGTTGGTCATCCTAAGAAGTCCTCCCTTGCGTGGCAGTCCCTCGCGACAAAGATCAAACAAGAAGGAGTGTCAGACAGTTCACAATTAATACCAAATAATAATGAAAATAAATAGACAGAGAATCATGTATAAACAAGAGTAAAAAAACAAATAAATAAACTAATCAATTCGACATTGCTCCCTGTCAACGGTGCCATTTGATGAAGAGGGTCTTGCCAAGGTCTTGTCAGTCCACAAGGTGGATCAACAGTCGTCGAAGCGACCTCAGACGAAACCTTCGTTCGATCAACAATTTAAACAAAATATAAATCAAGCAATAAATAACAAAAATGTGGAGTTAAAATAACTCTACAACAAATGTGTATAACTGTAAGCATGTGTAGAGGTCGAACTCAGGGAGCAAACGGTAGATCGTGGTGTTGAAGCTCAAAAATTGTTCTTTCTCTTGTCCATTTATTGTTTTATGGGTTTTAATTTATATATATATTTGGATTTTAAGTTTTTATTTATTTTTGCTATTGTTTTTAATTTTATAAATTTTATTTTCTTTTTATATTTTCTTATTTTTAATTTTTCTTTTTTTAAATACATAATAGAATATATAGGGCTATATATACAATAAAGAGTAATATAATTATAATTACTGGTATAAATAAATAAAATGCATAAAATAAATTTTTTTTGGTCTTTCTATATTTTTATAATGTTTTTGTGATTTGTTTTTGAAAATACATGTTAGAAGGCTTCTAACCTTATTTTTTGCATAATTTTTGGAGTATTGTTGCTGATTTTAATAAATGAAATTCAAGCACCAGAAATACATAAACTAGGAAGGGTATATTTGAAAATAAAATAAACATCTGGGACTTGCGTGCAATTTTCCCAGAAATTTACAATGCATATTAAATTTTATTGGACTAATTATAAATACAAAAACTCGCACATGTATACTTGCAATTTGCCCAGCTCACGTTGGACGACACGTGAGTTAAGCTGGATGAGACCAAAAAGAAATAGGAAATTAATACATGGTCTTTTATGCAAAATGCCCATTTTATTTCCACTTCATATTTTATTTACAAGACTAATAAATAAATACAAAAAAATAGCTGGGTAAGATTTGCAATTTACTTAGGGCTGCTAATCGAACTGAACATGTTCGTATTCGATTAGAGTTCGTTCGATAATAGTTTGAAAAATGTTCGTTCGTTTCTAAATGAACTGAACATGAACTTCAAATTTTAGTTCGATAGCTTAACGAACCGAACATGAACATAACATATGTTCGTTCGATAAAAGTTCGAGTTCGATATATGTATATATGTGTGTGTATTTGCATGTGTAACTTAGTATTTATACACTTAATAAATTTTGAGATTAAAGAAATTACGGTATTTATTGGACTTTGTACCACTTTAATTGAATAATTTCTTATTTTTACTGCTTATCGAACCTTGTTATCGAACTCCCGTTTCGAACTTGTTCATGTAAACAAGTTTTAATTAAGTTAACTTGTTAACGAACTGTTATCGAACCGAACTCGAACGTTTATTTTCTAAACGAACTCGAACTCGAACATATCCTATCGAACATTTATCAAACCGAACTCGAACTCGAACTTTCGAACTTCCTTATCGAACCGAACTCGAACATAGGTATGTTCGTTACAGTTCGGTTCGATTAGCAGCCCTAAATTTACTGCAAACGTGCACGGAGATAGATGGTGAGATGCGCCTCACTTATGCACGTGGCAGCATTCTGACGGTGAGTGATACTTCGATGCGGGATGCCTGTGATTAGATCGCAGGAGGTGATCCGAGGGCTGTGGCTCGGCTTGATCCAACGTCCCCTATTGCTCGCGAAGAACGGGGCACGATCGAATGCTCGTAGATGGACCTGGAAGAACTGGGAAGAAGACTCCCCCTGGGCTCGTTCGATCGTCTCTCTCTTGATGCTCTAGCCTCCTCCTTGCTTGCTGAGATGCTTTCCGTGATCGCCACGACGTTCCGCATTGGGAGGATGGGTCGAAAGGGTCCAGGGCTCGCTGATCCAGCCTTGGAGGTCAGTTGTACTTAGAGTTGTAAAGGAACCACAAAACCACTCCAGATGGGGTTCTTCTGGCGTGGGACTTGCATCAATAAACTTACAGGTCGAGGGCAAAGTGCCTCGACCCGGTTACACATGGTAAGCTCAAAGATGGGGTTAATGGGGGTGTTCTTCGGTGATGGTGGCGGAGGGAGCACTAAAGGGTGGATAAACGTGGAAAAATGATAGGGTCAGATGATGGGATGAAAAAGGGGGGTCGGAACGATGGTTTTGATGGCGAAAACACGACCGGAGTCGAGAACTCCGATGAGGCATCCAAGTTAATCTAAGCTAGATAACTAATTAAAACATTAAATGAATTGTATGAAATCAAACCTAGGATTAATTTTAACCTAAAGAAAGCAGATGCGCAGCTCGTGCCAGCCGGAGACGACAGGGAGCATAGGTGGTCGGAGAGCTGCCGTGGGGTACACCTCCTCCTCCTTCATCTGCTCTCACATTCTCCAGGGGTCGTCAACTGTCACCTGGTGACTCTCTTGGCTGGAGGCGGGGGCTCTAGGGATTGGACGATGGCCAAATTGAGCCAAGGAGAGCGGATGTTATTATTTAAAGGCATGGGACACACCCTTATTGATGGGCGACTTAGGAAGAATCAAAAGTATATACAACTGATTTGATGATACGACGAGTGTGATGGATGAGCAATGATCAAAATTGGTGAAGGGCTCGAGGTGATGGATCAACGGAGTGGCAGGAAGAAAATCTTGAAAGCAGGTCGCTCGAGACTCTGATAGAGGTCAGAACAAAAATGGGAAGTTGACCGGGGGTCAACAATCCCTGGAATGTGAATGGGCCACGCCAACTAATTTCACGATAAAACAAGGTGTTTTATTAGAAAATAATTAATTAAATATAGTAAATGATTTTATTAATTTTTTATTGTAATACAAAAAAATGTTTATTATTTTATGTAGTATTTTAATTTGACATTTATTTATCTATTGGCTTTATTTATTACAAGTCAAATTTTAAAGGTATATTTATATGTATATTCATTTATGTCTTGTATATTTTATTTTTATTTTGTATTTTTGATTTTATTATATTATTTTCTTATTTTATATATTTATAACGTATTTTTAGATATATAAATATATTTTTATTTTATTTTTCTGATGTCATTTATACACTTAAATAATTAGGGGTATAAATTATATAGGTATAAGTATAGGTATTTTATCTATGTATTTTGTATATTTATCTTATTTTGTATTTTCTTTATGGTTTTATTATATTCTAATATGTACATTTACTATAAATAATATTTTCATAAAATATAAAATTGTAAAAATAATAAAGAATAAATAAAATGAATATTTTATTCAGATGTATTATACCATAAGGGTCCAAAACCTAACTTTTGCATGTTAGCTCCAAATTAAGTGAAACCACCTTCATTAAATAACTTATTAAATGTTATATGCAATTAAAGGTGATTTTGGTGCATTTTGAGTTTTTATTTAAGCCCTACTTAATTGTGGGAAAAGGCTTTGTTGTTGTTGTTGTTGAGTTTTTATTTAAGAGATATGGGTCTGTGAATTTTGGGTTTTGTTTCTCATTCTTTGTATAGAATGTACACTGCAAATTATTTTTGTGCAAACTCAATTTGTATTTTTCTATACATTATTATCTACAACGTTCATGTACAATGTTTCTTTATTTGAGGTATAAATGCAAAATAATAAAATAGGCCAAAAAATGCTTTATTGGTGAATAGAATAGTGTTTTTAGGTGGTTTTGGTCCTTATCTCCCCCTACTTTATTCTTTATCGATCAATTCAGTTCTTGACTTGGCCTCGTGGTTTAGGGGCATAAATTTCCTTTGGTATTTTATTCTTATTCTTTTCTTTATTCTATATTCTTGAATTTAAAATAGTAATTTATATACAATAAATGGAATAAATAATGAATGTTAATATGTACTAAGTAATGTTATTTACATGCATTAGCTAGGGTTTTTAAGGCCAAAATAATAGAATAAAGGTGATGAAATGGAGATTCATCACTAGAACAAAGCTCTTGCTTCACAGCCGTTCACATATGAGTGCCATTCCGCACTATCTCTATCTTAAACTATAGGCGAGTTCCCCAAACCTTGAGCTCTCCTCCAACTTGCAGGTACCACAAGCAAAGAGCATCTTCAAGAGCCCCATCGCATCCAACGACCGTCACTTCACCGACCCGCACTACCCTTGGACTAACTCTAAAATGACCTGAAACCACCTCCATTGTGTACATATTACTAAGAAGAATAAATAAATAATACAAAAAAATCACTAACCTAAATAAGTGGACCAAAAGCCAAACCCTAGTTCTAGGATTTCCGGACTAAAACCTTAATATCTTCCTCATCCAGTGTCCGTTTTGATCCTACTCACTTTTGAAATAATGTACATTCAAATGCCTTCAAATCAAGAACACGTTCAAATGAATCGGAGTTCATATGTGAAAGTTGGGTTTTGGGCCTCTTTTGTACATTTTATATTTTAACGGTTTTTGACCTATTATTTTATGTACATAATTAACCCATTTTATTTTATTCCTTTTTCATTTGTCTTATTTGATGAAAGTTTTATTAAAATACGCAAAAATCCAAATCCAAACTGAGCTTGAAGTCAAAGAAACTAACTGAGTCCGAGTCTTCACTAACTGTCTGAACAAAAATTGTCTTTTTCATATTTTATTTTATTTCTTCCTTTTCTTAATAAATAAAAATAAAAAAAATATATTAATGTGTAAATATTTATCTTCGATTTTATCATATTTTTTTCGATTTTTATCTGGATTAAAAATGACAAAAAAATTATAAAACGCAAAAATCAAGGTATTCTGTGTACATGGGATACCCCAAAAATATCACTTTACACAAATGATCGATTTTGGTTTTGGTGTCTTCATGAAAGTTGTAGATCTCATCGAGCCGAGCAACTTTTGTAGAAAATTTTTTGATCCGAGGTCATTTACTATTTTTATGTATTTATCAATGTTTTTCTATTTCGATTTTTGTGGGACTGACATGTGGCAGCTCTTGGAGCCGCAATATGTCACCCATTTTCTGCCTTATATATTCTCTTTCTTATAGAAAAAAATTAAAAAGACTCGCACGTGCCTCCCGCGCACGTGCCCTACACAAGCTCCGCTGGCCTCTCCCCCTACTGCCACGTGGCTGCACCAGGACCGTTCGATCTCGGTCGATCGGACAGCACCTGTGCGCCATCCCCTTCCTCCGATTCTCCTCCACTTTCCCAATTTTCCCAGCGGTGCCACCCCCCAAATTTCATCGCCTCTACCCGTGAATCTCATGCACGGCTGCCCTCCGATCTCGTCAAATCCCCGCAAATCTCTGTCTCTGATCTCCTCCTCTCCGATATCCCCATCGAATCTTCCCCTCCTCGCGCGATTAACAGCCGTCTCGCACCTCCTTATTTGGCTTACCCCCATCTTCCTATAAAACCGACCTCGTCGCCCCCTCATTCTTCATCCGTCGATTACACATAAACTTAAGGCACATGGCGGTGATAGCACCATTGTGCCCTATTCGTCGATGGGATCCGAGGATAAAGCACCCTTGTTGCAGTCGCCTTCTCCGGTGATCTGCCCTGCTCCGGTCTTGCTTTTGACCGTCGAGCCCCGTATCGCAAAAATCGTATTCGACCCTTCTTCATCACCCAAGAACAACACTATCTCCACCTTCAATGCATGAACCCACCACCGCCACCTCCAGGTTCTGCAACCCCATCCTCCGCGCCGACTGTAATACCGTCTTCCGCTCCGGCTTCACCAACAACAACGGTCCACCACTTCACTAAGGGAGCCCCGCCGTCGACTCCACCAGTTTAGGCTACCTACGCCGCTCCGACTTCAATGGTCGGAGCTACGGCCTCCGACTCCACTCCAACGCCACCTACCCCCAGTCAAAGTTCCACCGGGAGGCACTGCCCCTTCTGCCAAACGTCAGCACTGGGCGCTCGAGACTCGAGAACCCCGCGCATGTGTGTGGCACGTGCGTTGGGGGAACTTTGCATCGACACCCCTCCTGGTCCACCATTTTACGCACCAGTCCTCCAACCTTGGGGTCACGTGCCACACACGTGACTGCTAGGGTAAATTGTTGATCGCCCCTTGGAGTTATACTTATTTTCAAACACATCCAGCCATCTTGGGGCACGTGCGGAGGGAATTTTGCTCTCGACCCATCATTAATCCTGGTAATTATATTTTAGTCCTTCCACTGCAATTTATGTTTATTTATTTATTGTAATATTGCAATGATCCCCCTGTGTTCCCCCTCCACTTTGAACCTCTTTATTGCATCATTTTATTTTTATAAAAATAGCACTTTGTTCTTCAACTAATTCTCTGCATTATGATGTATGTTTGACATTTTTGTGATCTATGGTTATCTATTAATTAATTGTTTGGTAGAAAATTACATATTTTTCCCATTCTGTGCTTGAAAATTCATAAATAATTAACCATTGCTCTGAAAATTGCCAAAAATTCAGGGATTGTAGAATTCATTGTATGTTACATTGCATCCAAAAAGAATTACATTTGCATGCATCATTTGCCCTCAAAAAATCATTTTGCATATTTCGACCTTTAATTTTTAATAGGTATTAAATCTCATATTTTCGAGGTTTAGGATTTTTCTGAGATCGATCACCTAGTGATAGATCTTAAATAATTTTATCCCTTGAAAATAATTACATTTAGTATTTATTGTAATTAATTATTGAAATTCATTTTGTTTGCATTCATAAATTCATAAAATATTTATTTTGCATCCAAATATTCCAAAAAATTTATAGTGCATTAATTTCATCATAATTGTCATCTTGGTCAAGTTTCATTTTTTTCAGACATCGTTTGATTGATATTCATTTTCTAGTCCTTAAAATCGGCCAAAGTTGCATTTTGCAACCCAAACTTGCATTAAAAATATAAAAAAAGACCGCTTTGAAAACTGTGCACGAACTTTGATAAACAAATTTCTAGGTTGTTCATTTGCCTCCTTGAGTTTGACCTTGGGACTTGCCCAAGTAAAATAAACAAAAAAATCACGCGATTGAAAATTGAATTAATTTCTTGTGGTTATTTCTTGACCGATTACGATTGCACGCCTACAACGAAACGACATTAATTTAAACATACGATAATCCACGCAAATTAAGCAGGGTATATCAGGACTCGTCAGATGGTGCCGTTGCCGGGGAGTCAAACGGCTTAGTTTTTTGTCTAAAAAATTTTTATTCGGTTTTCTTCATTCGGGTAGTCTGACCCCCGAATCTTCACTGTATAAATTCCATTTTTTCACTGTATTTATTTTTTATTTTATTTTATATTTATTTTCTATCTTTATTTTTTATAAAATTTTGAGTCACTTGATGAATCCACATTTCGTCATCTTTATTCTATCATTTTGGCACCAAAAACCCTAGCAAATGCCTGTAAATACCCTTTATTTCATCATCTTAGCATTCATGCATGTACCTGTAAATAGTGTATAAATTACTGTAATTAAAGCCAAAATTATAGAATAAATAAAAGAAAAGAAAAAGAATAAAATATTGTAAATATTTTATGACCCAAAACCCCGAGACCTAGGCATCTTGATGAATAGGTCGACAAGGAATAAAGTAGGGGGAGATAAGGGTCAAATACCTATATTATTCCATTCATTCTTTATTCATTTTGGGACCTATTTTTGGTTCCACTTTTTATACATCAAATAAAGAAACTTTGTACATAAAAGTTGTAGATAAATTAATAAAGAAAAATACAAAATTGATTTCACTGAAAAATAATACACAGATAAAAAGTTATGGTCTGAATAAAAATCCAGAATCCCAAATTCCCAGACCCATATCTCACAAATGAAAACTCCAAATACATCAAACTCACCTTTAATTGCATATAGAATAAAATAAGCTATTTAATGGCGGTGGTTTCGCATTTGGCGGAGCTACGGTTTGAAAGTTGAGTTTTGTACCCATATTGTATAGTTATACTGATTAAAATATTCAATTTATTCTTTATTCCTTATTTTTGTATTTTTATATTTTTATAATCTTGTAAATATTACTTATAATATACTTGTTATTAAAATTAGAATAAAAGCCTAAAAAATACAAAATAAAAATACTTGTAAACAATATACATAGGTATAACACATATATCTATACCTATAGAATTCATTCTTATATTTTATTAAATATACAAAACATATCAATAAATTAAAATAAAAATACAATTAAGTGCATAAAAGTGTTTTATAATTTTATAAAATAAGAAATAAAAATAATAAAATTAAAATACACAAAATAAAAATAAAGTAATAAAGTATATAGATAATATACCTATATAGGGGTATAAAAGCAACTTGTAAAAATATACCTCATAAAAATAATTAAAAATCATAATAAAATAATTTATAAAAAAATAAACATTTTTCATTTTATAATTAAAAATCAATAAAATCATTTCCTATTTTTAATTGAATTTAGAATCCTTTTTTCCAAGGTTTTTTTTCTGGTTGGTCCACGTGGACCAACCAGATCTCTCCCTTGGTTGACCTCGGTCAACTCTCTGACCGAGGTCTGATGCCTGTCAGAAATGGGTTTTGTCCCATCTTCTTGGATTTTTCCCGGCCTCATCTTTCACCATTTGAGGTCGATGTCTTCATGACTTTTGATCACCTATGAACCATGATTCACGCCCATGTGTTTTTTCGACCTTCGGGTCGTTGATTCGCGAGATACGCTTCGATTTGGGAGCCCACTTGGCCATGTTTCAAAAAAACCGACCCCATTCTTCCATTTCACTTTGAACCACTTTTGGACCAGCTTAGACATCCGGATGCGGGTAGGGATGCGCTCCGGTGACAGGGGATCCATTCCACACCTCCGTTGAGGTACGACGAAGGTCTGAAGGTGCGATTCCACCATCTCCGGTCACCATTTGGCCGTCGAGGTTCAACCTTGGGCTCTACAGCCCTTGAGGTCTTTATTCCTTCTTTTTCTTGCGTAGTTTAATTCCTGGTAGACATAGCATCACCTTCCACCGTTTCATTTCGATCCACATCCACCCCAGTCCGCAACCGATCACGTCGCCGGAGCTCTTGAGCTCCGGCCATCTCCTCCACCTTCCGTGTACCCACCGCACTTAACAACCTGGCCGAGACGCTGCTCTCGAGCCTCTTTTTATCTTGCAGGTACTGGACATCACGCCTAACCCCAGGGGGGGTACCTCGAGCTCGCCGGAGAAGGAGGACGTCGCCGCCCGCGCGCCGCCGCTGCCCGCGCGCGCCTGTGCAGAACAGAACGAGGGGGAGGGGGCAAGCTACAGCTGCCGTTGATCTCACCCCTCCCCTTTGATCAGGCCATCCGCATCTGAGGGAAGCCCCACCGTTCGATCTGCCCTCTGTGAAGAGCATCCACGCCTGCCACGTGGATTAGTGGGGGGTTTTGCGCCCGTGCCCCCACATTTTTGCGTAATTCCCAGAAGAACTTTAAACTTTCATTTGCGCTTTAAGTATTTTGTAGAATTTACTAAAACCCCCCGGCATTTTTGTATTATTGCGTATTTGTCCCCGCCAGGTCACGTGCACCGTGCGCGTGACCTGGGCATTTTAGCATAGTAACCCTGCTGCTTTGGTTATTGGCGTTTAGTACAAGAGTTTTTAATATCAGTTGTAAATTTTGTGGAAAGTTTGCTTTTCTGCCCTCTACGTTTTTGCATATTATAACAACACCCCTACCAGGCGCGTGCATAGGCGCGTGACCTTGGGTTTTTGCATTAAAGACCTTGCGGCTTCTGATATTAACGTTTAGTCCAGAAACTTCTTGTTTAAGTTCAAATTTTGTGTGAAAATTGCAGAAGTGTCCCTGAGATTTTTCCTATTTACAGATACGCCCCTGCCAGGCCTTTATTTTGTGTTTGCTTGCTCTATTTATTTAAGGCCTCTTTTTAATTCCAAAAATTCTCAAAAATTAGGGTGAAGCTCCTGTTAAATTGTACTTCCACGCCCAGTTTTTAGTTTTGATTTTATTTCATTTTTATATTTATTAAAAATCAAAAACTTGCTTTTTGTCTACTGTCTAGCTTATAAAATGCCAAAACAATAGTAAAATACCTCTAAAAATTCCAAAAAAATTCCCTACTGTGTATTTTAACCTATTTTAGTGTCAATCCAAAAATCACTAAAAATCTCAAAAGAAAAACCCTAAAAATTAGAAAATACATAAAAACTTCAAAAAAATATATAAAATCAAAGAAAACTCAGAAAAATAAAACTCAGTTCCTGTTTACTCTATATTTTATTATCTTTAGTTGAAAAATAGTGTGGAAAAATTTTGTGGCTAGCTGATTTTTTCAATTCCCATTTTACCCCCAACCAGTAGCTTGTCCACTGTTTTAGCTTATTTCAGTGTTTAAAAAATACCAAAAACACCTTGAAAAATACCCAAAAATCACAAAAACAGTAAAAAATCCTAAAAATATCAAAGACATTTTATTTCTGAATTTTTGGTTATTTTTGCACATTTTTATAAATACTTTATCTTGTCTTTTATTACATTGTCTTTATATTCCAATATAAAAAAATATAAAATATAAAATATAAAAATCAGAAAATTAAAAATCAAAATACAAAATTAAAAATTAAAAAAAATTAAAAATTAAAAATTAAAAACCCACAAAAAGTTCTTTGCTTGCTTGCTTAGTGTAGACACCACACACTTTCACTCACACACTTTTGTGCTTCTACCTTGTTTGCTCCCTGTGTTCGAACTCTCTGCATACTTGCTTGCTATACATTTTGTGCAGAGTTAAAAATAAATTTTAACTCCACATTTATTTCTAATTATTGATCTTTAGTGTGGGTTAATTGTTGATTAAATACACTTTATTGTGGGTCGCCGCATCAGCATCGGTTGTCTCCGCCTTGTGTGAGACATACTCTTTAGACCTACGATAATTTGCGTTTATCAAATGGCGCCGTTGCCGGGGAGCAACAGCGCGTAGATCTCGTTTTTGTTTGTGTTGTGACAGCTTGTCTACTTTTTGCAGTTTTAGTTGTTTGCTCTTTATTTGATATATCTTTTGAGCTGTCTAATCCCTTTTCTTTGTTGACTTTTTGCGAGGTTCCGCGGACCGAGGGAGGCATGTCACTCGAGGCGCCGACGCACCCACGTGAAGCCGGCTCTAGCCCACCTAGCACCAAGGAGACGAGAAGAGAAGTTTTGAAGACCGAGCTCGACTTTATTTGCATTTTCTTTTATTGCATTTATTTGTGTAATTTGTGTGAGAGAGAGACCTATTTATTGTAATAATACAGGTACCCCCGGACATTTGGACTCTTGCGAGCCTAATTTCCAAGTGATTGTTCACTTGGGGGCTCGCCGCAACTTTTCTCGCATTTTCCTTTGCATTCTTTTTATTTTGTTTTGTTTTTCGATTTTATTTATTTTGTGTGATTGAGCCCCTAGTTTTAGGATTGCTTGCGATAGACTAAGGCCAAACACTTAATATTTTGCATGCACCTATAGTCTCGTTTGGACTTAGTCAAATTTTAAACAGTTGATCATCACCTTCAATCCGTCGTGCCGCGAGCGCATCCCGCAAAGCACTTTCTCCTAAACTCAAGTGTGTTGAGCAGAGGAGGGGTGAGCCTAGACCAGACTATAGGGTTGAGGATTGGTGGTCAGCTTGTGGTTCTTCACGATAATAGCAATTTCTGAAACTTAGGGCGATTTCATCGGCTTTTGCATTTGCATATAGATAGGTTTCAATTCTGCTGAGCATCTTTGCATGTAGAGTGCTGGAGGCAAGGTGAGCATTTCTCTTTAGCATTCATCATTGATTTGCCGCTTGCATTGCTTTTCCGCCTCTCCCTCTGATTTTGCCAACCTAGGTGCTTAAAGGAATTGACTACTCGTTAGGCGTGTGCATTTCTTACTAAAAATCCAAAAAAAGTGATAATCAATAAAATTGGGACTGCTAATATTATTTGGCCCTAAAATCCATCAAAAAGAAAACCTTCTCTTGGGGAGAGTAATCCCCTCATTGTCTTCGTTTTACATTGCTCGCACATACACTAAGGTTAGAGCCCAAAATCCCATTCAGCCCCCTAAGTGTTTGTGCAATTTTGGACTTCTCACCTAACTCTAAAACAGACAAGATAAAAAGACCTCTCTTTGCGGTCTCTACCGAGTTGAGTAGGTGAACTGAGGGTTTGTCTTATTTTGATTTTTGTCTGTGATTGTTGTATGTGCCCCATATCATCTCTACGCACTTACGCCTTCTTCTTCACTCTCTTGACTTGACCATCGTGCTCTCCTGATCACTTCCTTTTGTTCTCGAGATGGATCCCTGGAGTGCATTTTATTCGGACTTTGCGGACCCCTCACTTGCTCCAGCCGATCCACCTCCCATTTATCAGGAGGACCCACCTCCTATTTTTTCTGATTTTTGTACATACCCGCCTCAGCCAC
Source organism: Ottelia alismoides (assembly GCA_037367405.1). NCBI lineage: Eukaryota > Viridiplantae > Streptophyta > Magnoliopsida > Alismatales > Hydrocharitaceae > Ottelia > Ottelia alismoides. The sequence continues at coordinate 912,785 of JAZKJV010006501.1, forward strand.
AGTATCACGACTCGGACTTCTGCCCACATCCACCCCCACTTGTGTATTATCCATCTCCACCGTCACATCGACCTGAGTCTGACCTGATGGAGTCACCTCCCTCGATCTCTATGAGTGATATCTTGAATCGGATGACAAAGCGCATTGATTTGATGATCTTGCTTTCTTGAGGAAGAATCAGATTAATGCTCCTTTCGTCGGGAATATGGCTTCACTTGTAGGTGATCATGGGAGCTTGCAATCGTCAAAAATACAAAAAAATGAGAAAAATTTAAAAATCCAAAAAGAGTTCGGGAGACACTTGGTTGATCCATATTGTGAGGAGAGAGGCCATTTGCCAGAGCCCTTGACCACACATGTATTCACACCTAGTCCCACCCATGACCCCGAGGATGCCGCTGTACAGACTGCTCTTGGCATGCCTCGTGTATATGCTGATTCCGACTTCCTCCCTTGTATGGAGGAAGTCCAAAAATTCAAAAAAATGTTATCTGAACCCGAAGTGGTGGCTGCTATTCATGAGATTATCCGTGCCCCACTTCAGCAGGCCATGACCCAATTATCTGCCCCCCTTCCCCAGAAGAGAAAGCGGAGGAGCAGATCTGAGCATCACATTCTGACCATGGCCACTGCCCTCGCCATCACACACCGTCCCATTCCCAAGAAGAAGAACACCGCTACACCTTTCATCACTTGCACCATCTCTGACTACACTTGTGATCGCACTCTCCTAGACGGCGGTGCATCTATTAGCATACTACCCTTCTCGCTGGTATAGTCTCTTCACTTAGGGCCTCTCAAGAAGACCAGGATGATCGTTCAGTTTGCTGATGGATCTATCAAGAGGCCGAAGGGTATCCTTGAAAGCGCCGTCATTTTAATTCAGGGCACGAGCCACCATGTTGATTTTGTCGTGTTGCCCATGGAGACCTCCACAGGGGAGCCGTCTCCAATCATCCTGGGAAGACCATTCCTCGCCTCTGCGAGGTTCGTTATTGACTATGGATCAGGAGAGATTCGCTTCCGTCCTGTTGACGAGAGCGAATTGGCGATCACCGCACCCACAGTTGACCAGAGACCTGCACCTGATGCACCTTCACCGATTATAGCTGACTCCGAGGCCTGTGACCGATCTGATGATACTAGAGATGCTTCCTTAGCGACCATTGATGAGACCCGACGGATCCCCCGAAAGGGGAGGAAGTCAGAAAGCATAGACCTCGCAGTTCCTCCTCCTGGTGTGTGGCGATGTGTTGATGAAATCCAAAGCATTTATGTGATTGATCCATTTGAGCGGGGGGGAGATACCAAGACTATTGAGGACGTTTATGAAGTTGCCCATTATTTTGAGAGACCTCATAAGGAAACAAATGACCTAGGTAAGACTAGATGGGACGGACCTTGTTTGACTACTTCCACTGATATGTCCGTGCCTGCTCCTTCACAAGTAAAGATGATTGAGGTCGGTTATGATGCTGCCATTTATTTTGATAAATTCAGACCTCTTGTTGAAGACAAGGATTCATGTGAGAGTCTTGAGGACGAACAGAGTTCGTATACTTTCACTGATGATTTCGTGCCTTTCGACTTTGACCTGGACGAATCCTCGCAGGACGACTCCGATTACACTTCTTCCGAGGATGATGAGTTTGTCCCATTCCACTTTGACATCTGTGAGACTTCCAAGGCCGGACCTGGTCGTACTTCTTCCACTCACCCGTCTATGCCTTCACACCATAGGACCACCAAGGGAGAACCCAGCCATATTGCTTCCATTGATCAGTTCGTCCCTTTCCGTTTTGATTCCACCGAGGGCCTTCACCGTGTCGACCCTGATCGGCTTCTGTCCGCTGTGGACCCCGATGTCGACTTGCACCACACCAGATCCATCCCTCAGCAGCCTCGCAAGAAGGTTAGCTTTCGGCCTTCTTGATCATATGTACATCCATCTCTGTTGTACATTCTCCTTTGTTCATCTCTTTCTATCTCCCGTTTTTACTCGTCCACCCATTCTCGTGTCTGCCTTGCTTAGGACGTACTTTGTCCTAAGTATAGGGGGGTGGATGAGTCGAGTGTGAGGGATATGGTTAGATCCTCAAGCGCATCACGGAAGCGTGAGCGTCGTATCGAATACGACGAGGAGCGACTAGTCGGACTAGTTGCTCGGTGCAGCGGAATTTAAAAAATTTTATACGACGAAACCACATGATCCAAGAACACTTCTCGAATCGTTTCGTCTAAACCACAAACAAGTAATAGGATTACCTCTTGAAGCGTGGTTGCGATCAAGTCTCTAAACGAAGAGACCTCCTGTCTCAAGTCCGATCCGACGGAGGAGACGCTTGCGAGCGCGGGGATGAACCGCGTGCTTCTCACAATCCATGTTGATGATCCAAGCGGTGGATCTCCTGATCTCGACACACGAGATCCGACGTCTTCTTCACGAGCGAGGCGCACCGAAGGAGACGGAGATCCACGGCATCCATGGTGGACAGCCATGAGAGGGAGAGAGAGAGGGCTGACCTCTAGAGAGAGAGGGAGAGAGAGATTGATTTATGTCAATCCAATGGTCAAGATTGTTGTTAGTAAAACCAACAAATTTAGGTTAAAATATATTTGACAAAATCAAATATAAATTAGTCCTAAATCAAACCAATAAATAAGGAGAGAATACATACATGGAGATCACAATTCCATGTATAACATGGTGGACGGCCACCCATTCCAAATAGGGCATGGGTGCCGCCCACCCCTTTCCTAATGGAGGGCAATCTCATGATAATTCATGAGATTGCATATCTCCATGGAACTTCTCTCTTTATTTATTTCCAACAACTTTTGTTGGGTTTTATTCTTCAAAAATAATTCACAATTATATTTGAGAATATTGCAATCTTGCCATGGAAAAATTGTGAATCAAATTCACAACCCCAAACAATATATAATTTACATTGTCAATTAATTACACAATGTGTATCCAATACACATAATAATTAATCAACACATATAAATTATAATTAGCTCTCTCTAATACATTATAAATCACATTTATAATATATATTATGAATAATTGGATATTACTATCCACATTATTCTTATCCATAATAATTAAATCATATTTAATTATATTGGATAACTTATTCTCTTGTGCTTCAAATAATATGAATCATATTCACATTATTTACATCTTTGATAATCAAATCACATTTAATTATCTAAGACAACTCTCCTTATAATATGAATCAAATTCATATTATTCATGATAATTAAATCACATTTAATTATCCATTTTCTCAATGCTCAGATACATATATCAACAATAGAATTATCCATGAACTCTTTCAAGGATAATGCGCTTTCTCCGCGAATACTTGGAGATAAGGACAGGGCAATTGTATTGTCCACGTATAGTGACATGGATATTGAGATCATATCTCAAATCCAGATCTCGGGCCTCCCATAGATGCTTGATTAAATCAAGACCGCAAATCTAATCTTCTCATTGTATCTGAATCACATTCAGATCAATGTCCAACATTTGGACTAAGATCAGATTACTTCTCTATTGAGAGGAGTCACTAAAATCCAGACCCGTTTCATCACTCCCTAGGAATGGAAGCGTCATGGTTATACAATCGTTTATGATCACATCACCCTCAGGTATTCCTAACACCTGTACATCCTGCATACTGGAAGACTCAGAATAAACCCGAAGTATTAGATCAACTTTATACTATCTACTTCAGGGTTTTATCAGTAAGTTTCTCATTCGTCAATGGGAGTCGGTATCGATCATATACTTTCCAAAAGCATATATCATACCTAGGTCTTGATCATATACTTTCTAAAAGTATATATCAAACCTACAAATTCAGTCAAGCTTCCAAAGCGAGACGACCGTGCGCACGGAATTTTATTCTTCCCAATATCTCATGAGTGAGCTCATGTCTTCCGGTTCAGTAGTGAACCTGTATGATCCCTTTGAGAGATCGTATTACTCATATGCCCTTATATGCACACCAGCGCGCCGGTGTATAGACCTTGATTAGGTCATCAACCTATTGGTCTGCCAAATGTACATACTCAGACATATAGTAACACATCTGTCTCCGGTCAGAGGATGTGTGCCTATATCATGACAACATATGATATAGGACTTTGGTTATCTCGATCTCGTTAAGTCAACTCTTTGACCTAACTAATCTGACACCTCTGAATCTCTATTCCTATGCAGAGGACCTGCATTAAGAAGTCGGTCAGATACCAGCCTAACTGAGAAAGGATTGCCATCTCCTACTCAGGATGGAGATCATCTCTTAATAATCATTTGACGGTGCTTGATGAGTCCTCAATCTAACTCATTAGATATTCATCTAAGCACCAGCCTCTATGATTCAATAATTGAATCAACAGCTGTATGATCATTAAGATGGCCATGGTACATATCCCTAATTGTACTAAGGGACCTATTATGCAAACTATGTACTCTTTATTTCAGATTAAGGAGTGAATTGCAATAACATTTATTGCATAATGGCTCGCCGTGGGCTCGCATGTCCAACAGAGTGTTCATTCTTCGTTTCGTGTGATCACTCCTGTTGTCGCCTATACTTAGGGCTTCTTTTACCGTAAGTATAGGGGGAGTGGTGTGTACATCCTCTGATCTCTTTCCATTTTCAGATCTCTCTTTCTCTTTTCTTCTTTTCTTCTTTTCATTTCCTATCTTCTGTTTCTATCAAAAAGGCGTCGCCCCTTGTAGACAGTTTTCTATACTTAGGACGTACTTTGTCTTATGTATAGGGGGTGTGCACCCCGAGTTTTCTTTATCTTTTGATCCCCTCCATTGTCTCCTCTTCTTGTCTATACTTAGGGATATCTTACCCTAAGTATAGGGGGAGACAATCCGAGTACGATCTGTTCATTCCCACCCTTGACCCTCCCTGCATTGTGTACAGTCTGCTATACTTAGGATTACTTGATCCTAAGTGTAGGGGGGACAGTCAACTTCTCATTCGTTGTTCATCCATTCCTTTATTTATTTATTCTTTAGACTTGCCTATACTTAGTACGAGTTATGTCTTCTCTTTCCTCTCCGATCTATGAGGACATAGCTCAAGCTAAGTATAGGGGGGTCGTATATACTACGTATATACTTTAGCCATAACTCGTACCTTCGTATTTTCCCAATAAATATGGCTAATAATTATTTAAAATCCATTAAAAACCTTAATAAAAAGGTGTTTTGTTCCTCAAATTCTTTTTGTATTTACTGATTAATAAATCAGGTGAAAATGTTTTTTGCAAAATGTTTGATAAATAGTTTGAAAATCTTTGTGAAAATTTATTGAAAACTATTTTGAAAATATGTTGTTACATGTTTTCAACCTGTGTAAAAAGGTGTGTTTTGTAAAATTTATTTTCTTTGTGTGAAATAAAATGTTTGAAAAATGATTTGCAAATGGTTTGAAAAATGGCTGCAAAAATATTTGAAAAACCTATATATACTGTTTTGAAAACCTTTGCAAAATGATTTTCAAATGTGTGTACATGTTTTCAAAAATGTTTGTAAACATTATTTTGGACTATAGTTTTCAAAAATTGTTTGAAAAAACCCATGTCAAATAAGTTTGAGGAACATTTGCATCACACCAACATCCACTATATATACTTATAAAATTGACCACTTACCCTCGTAAATTCTTAAAATCCACTTCTTGCAGATATAAGAAGCACTCCCGTGTACATATTTTCACCTAGTTTTCAGCCAAAATCTTTTTGTTTTCAAAAATCCCAAAAACATTTGCAAAATTAAAATCCAAAAACATTTGAAAAAGCTTTTTGAAAAATACAAAAAATTGCATCTGCATATGCATCATCATCATCATCTTTTCAAAAATCCATAAAAAATTCAAAAATCTTGAAAATTGCATCAAAAAATATTTTCTACATTGCATAGCATTCACATTTTTCGGACTGAGTTTGATAGTTGAACAAGTCTAAGTAAAATCCGGAGATTGGAGCTTGATTGGACCTTAAAATCTACCTAATAACATGGACCTTATAGGAACTAGGTTTGAGGTACTTCAGGTCTAGTTGACTTAATTCTTTGAGGATCACGGGACTTGGTTCAATGGATTCGTGACTGCCTAAGTAGAGTATTTCGGAGCACACGCACGACTCTTGTTGATAATGAGCTAACTTGGACACCTGCGCCTTTCACATGGCTCAACTCAGTTGGAGTGGTGAGGGGATTGGATTTGCCGGTATGAGACGCACACAAGTAGAAACATTTGTCCTCCTCTAGGGAGGGAAGTGCACCCCAACCCATCCAGTGATAAGGAAGTCTAAAGACAGGAGGCTGTGGGTTGCGATAAAGCTTCAAAAGAGGGATAGTCTACTGGCTCAAGAGGAAAAACTCCTTAGGTAAATGCTGCTGTGAATAGTATTTCAAAAAAAAAGTGTTCAGGCATGTACAAAAATAAAAGCCTGTAAAGTGTGTACAAATGTTGTAAAGTCAATAAGCAAGCTTGAGTTCCAAAGTCATATCATGTGAGCCTGTAGCAGGATGACTTGACTACACTGGTCTTGCATCCTAGGATAGGTAGCTACACTGGCTACCGTCCATTCTTCTCTTCACCCCCTCCTCTTGAGCTGGTTGCCACTTGAACTTAGAAGGGAATACCCCGCTCCTCGAGGATGGAGTTATTGGATTGGGGAATCATTGGGTTGTCGTACTGGAGAAGTCAGTTTCTTTGCCATTTCAGTTGGGGAGAGCCACCATCACTTACACTGTACGAGTCAGATTCATAGTCGTAAGAGTTTGCGTATGAACTGAGATATTTCTGACTTGGCTATTGAGGAGACTTGGACAGAGTTTTGGGAGTCCCAAGGACTGTTGGATTTCAAATTCGGTTCTCATTAAGGTTCCGCCCGCACTAAAATTCCAAAGGTGCGACTTAAGCTCCAAACTTTGATTTTGTGAATACAAGTTTGATAATCAAATAAAACCCAAGTTCTTCCTTTTCTTTTCTTTCTTTTTCTTTTTGCACTTATTGCATAAGTGTTTGCTAGGGACTAGCAAAGGTAAAGTATAGGGGGATGATGAATCCACATTTCATCATCTTTATTCTATCATTTTGGCACCAAAAACCCTAGCAAATGCCTGTAAATACCCTTTATTTCATCATCTTAGCATTCATGCATGTACCTGTAAATAGTGTATAAATTACTGTAATTAAAGCCAAAATTATAGAATAAATAAAAGAAAAGAAAAAGAATAAAATATTGTAAATATTTTATGACCCAAAACCCCGAGACCTAGGCATCTTGATGAATAGGTCGACAAGGAATAAAGTAGGGGGAGATAAGGGTCAAATACCTATATTATTCCATTCATTCTTTATTCATTTTGGGACCTATTTTTGGTTCCACTTTTTATACATCAAATAAAGAAACTTTGTACATAAAAGTTGTAGATAAATTAATAAAGAAAAATACAAAATTGATTTCATTGAAAAATAATACACAGATAAAAAGTTATGGTCTGAATAAAAATCCAGAATCCCAACTTCCCAGACCCATATCTCACAAATGAAAACTCCAAATGCATCAAACTCACTTTAATTTATATAGAATAAAATAAGCTATTTAATGGCGGTGGTTTCGCATTTGGCTGAGCTACGGTTTGAAAGTTGAGTTTTGGACCCACATTGTATAGTTGTACTGATTAAAATATTCAATTTATTCTGTATTCCTTATTTTTTTGTTTTTATATTTTTATAATCTTGTAAATATTACTTATAATATACTTGTGTATTAAAATTAGAATAAAAGCCTAAATAAAATACAACATAAAAATACATGTAAACAATATACATATGTATAACACATATATCTATACCTATAGAATTCATTCTTATATTTTATTAAATATACAAAACATATCAATAAATTAAAATAAAAATACAATTAAGTGCATAAAAGTGTTTTATAATTTTATAAAATAAGAAATAAAAATAATAAAATTAAAATACACAAAATAAAAATAAAGTAATAAAGTATATAGATAATATACCTATATAGGGGTATAAAAGCAACTTGTAAAAATGTACCTCATAAAAATAATTAAAAATCATAATAAAATAATTTATAAAAAAATAAACATTTTTCATTTTATAATTAAAAATCAATAAAATCATTTCCTATTTTTAATTGAATTTAGAAACCTTTTTTTAAGGTTTTTTTTCTGGTTGGTCCACGTGGACCAACCGGATCTCTCCCTTGGTTGACCTCGGTCAACTCTCTGACCGAGGTCTGATGCCTGTCAGAAATGGGTTTTGTCCCATCTTCTTGGATTTTTCCCGGCCTCGTCTTTCACCATTTGAGGTCGATGTCTTCACGACTTTTGATCACCTATGAACCATGATTCACGCCCATGTGTTTTTTCGACCTTCGGGTCGTTGATTCGCGAGATACGCTTCGATTTGGGAGCCCACTTGGCCATGTTTCAAAAAAACCGACCCCATTCTTCCATTTCACTTTGAACCACTTTTGGACCAGCTTAGACATCCGGATGCGGGTAGGGATGTGCTCCGGTGACAGGGGATCCATTCCACACCTCCGTTGAGGTACGACGAAGGTCTGAAGGTACGATTCCACCATCTCCGGTAACCATTTGGCCGTCAAGGTTCAACCTTGGGCTCTACAGCCCTTGAGGTCTTTATTCCTTCTTTTTCTTGCGTAGTTTAATTCCTGGTAGACATAGCATCACCTTCCACCATTTCATTTCGATCCACATCCACCCCAGTCCGCAACCGATCACGTCGCCGGAGCTCTTGAGCTCCAGCCATCTCCTCCACCTTCCATGTACCCACCGCACTTAACAACCCGGCCGAGACGCTGCTCTCGAGCCTCTTTTTATCTCGCAGGTACTGGACATCACGCCTAACCCCAGGGGGGGTACCTCGAGCTCGCCGGAGAAGGAGGACGCCGCCGCCCGCGCGCCGCCACTGCCCACGCGCGCCTGTGCAGAACAGAACGAGGGGGAGGGGGCAAGCTACAGCTGCCGTTGATCTCACCCCTCCCCTTTGATCAGAGCCGTCCGCGTCTGAGGGAAGCCCCACCGTTCGATCTGCCCTCAGTGAAGAGCAACCACGCCTGCCACGTGGATTAGTGGGGGGTTTTGCGCCCGTGCCCCCACGTTTTTGCGTAATTCCCAGAAGAACTTTAAACTTTCATTTGCGCTTTAAGTATTTTGTAGAATTTACTAAAACCCCCCGGCATTTTTGTATTATTGCGTATTTGTCCCCGCCAGGTCACATGCACAGTGCGCGTGACCTGGGCGTTTTCGCATAGTAACCCTGCTGCTTTGGTTATTGGCATTTAGTACAGGAGTTTTTAATATCAGTTGTAAATTTTGTGGAAAGTTTGCTTTTCTTGATACGCCCCTTCTAGGCCTTTATTTTGTGTTTGCTTGCTCTATTTATTTAAGGCCTCTTTTTAATTCCAATAATTCTCAAAAATTAGGGTGAAGCTCCTGTTAAATTGTATTTCCACGCCCAGTTTTTAGTTTTTTGATTTTATTTCATTTTTATAGCTATTAAAAATCAAAAACTTGCTTTTTGTCTACTGTTTAGCTTATAAAATGCCAAAAAATAGTAAAATACCTCTAAAAATTCCAAAAACAATCCCTAGTGTGTATTTTAACCTATTTTAGTGTCAGTCCAAAAATCACTAAAAATCTCAAAAGAAAAACCTTAAAAATTAGAAAATACATAAAAACTTCAAAAAAATATATAAAATCAAAGTAAACTCAGAAAAATAAAACTCAGTTCCTGTTTTCTCTATATTTTATTATCTTTAGTTGAAAAATAGTGTGGAAAAATTTTATGGCTAGCTGATTTTTTTAATTCCCATTTTACCCCCAGCCAGTAGCTTGTCCACTGTTTTAGCTTATTTCAGTGTTTAAAAATACCAAAAACACCTTGAAAAATACCCCAAAATCACAAAAACTGTAAAAAATCCTAAAAATATCAAAGACATTTTATTTCTGAATTTTTGGTTATTTTTGAACATTTTTATAAATACTTTATCTTGTCTTTTATTACATTGTCTTTATATTCCAATATAAAAAAATATAAAATATAAAATAAAAAAATCAGAAAATTAAAAATCAAAATACAAAATTAAAAATTAAAAAAAAATAAAAATTAAAAATTAAAAACCCACAAAAAATTCTTTGCTTGCTTGCTTAGTGTAGACACCACACACTTTCACTCACACACTTTTGTGCTTCTACCCTGTTTGCTCCCTGTGTTCGAATTCTCTGCATACGTACTTGCTATACATTTTGTGCAGATTTAAAAATAAATTTTAACTCCACATTTATTTCTAATTATTGATCTTTAGTGTGGGTTAATTGTTGATTAAATACACTTTATTGTGGGTCGCCGCATCGACATCGGTTGTCTCCGCCTTGTGTGAGACATACTCTTTAGACCTACGATAATTTGCGTTTATCATCACTCTCTTACATTCTCTCTCTTATTTTTTTGCGAGGTACCTGACGTACGTTGAGTGATTTTTGGAAACTGAAGCATCTTCATTAATGCACGAAAAGTTGTAATAAAATTAAGATCGAGTCGAGTCGTGAGAGAGCATAGAGTCTAGGATTTTATTTTCTGCAATTTTAATTTCTGTACTCAATTGCTTATTTATAGCGGTGTCTGTTTGGACTCTCGTGTGTGTAACAAGACCTCAAACTATTTTTGTGGTGTATCGTGGCCTATTTCACTCTCCGGTGAGGGTGGGGCCCAACTTGAGTGGCACGTAGGTTAGACCTGCACATACAGCTATTAGAGATTCTATAATTTTTTATTGTGCTCGTAGAACCTAGGACACACTTCACTTAATAAAGACACACATTACTGGCTAATAGAACTTTCTGCTAGGTGCGGTTTTTATCGGCTTGCATTCATTTAGAATAAATTTTCAATTCTTGTATTGCATCCCACATGGAGATTGCGAGGAATCACTATAAGTCTTCTATTTGAGCATACATCATTGTTTCACGTACATCGACTTTTCCCAAATTCACCTTCCTATTTTGTCACATAATTTTAAAGGAAATTGGGACTGAACAGTAGATGTGTATTTGTGCTCACTTAATTTTTCCGTGATCGCCTAATTAAAATTGGGACTGCTAAATATAGCCGACTTTAATTAGCCCATAAAATCGAGAATTTTTGCGGGAGAGCAACCCCAACTTTGGATTCTTTTATCTGTTTGAGTGAGCGAGAGACGACACTTGAGGATAGAGCCCAAATCCATGTTTTCATATTAACTACTGATTTTATAAGAACGATTAGCTACTTCTCAGTGAGGATCTGCGGGTTTACCGGTAAACTGTCCGGATTTCCTTAGCAGAGTGGATGGTTTAAAGGACATTGTGCAAGGCTCCATCCTTAAGTAACACGGGTAGTCGTTTTACGGTCCGTACATACACCCATACTGGTTAAAGTAGATGCAACTAGTCGTAAGAATTCGAGCCAGTCATTATAAAAGTTGCCAGCACCTAACAATTCACTAAATTCTTTCCAAGATTGACTTATCACCAACTTAAAATTGAAAAGATAAATTGCCGAACTCTTGCAGCTTAATTGTGTAAGTTGGTGAACCTAGGGTTTGATTTGTGGTTGTATTGGTGTGCGTGAAACGATTTCGAATATCAAAAACTGCACACTTGTGCCATCACTCTCCTTTCTTGATCTGAAACAGATCCATTATGTCAACCAATAAATCTCCTTCGAAAATTATGGAACTTTTGTCCAAGGACCCTCCAGATCCATAACATGAAAATAAATTCATCTCGGTCAAACCCAAATCATCATCCATTATGTCAGCTCTTTCAAAAGCAGAATATTTGTCCGAGTATCCATTAGAGCTATATTATAAAAATGAATTCATATCGGTTAGACCCAAAGCTTCAAAACCTCCTCCAAATACACATCATCCAACTTCCACAGGAGACTCTTACCCACCAATAGATCCAATTCTCTCTATAAATCCGATCTACTTCATGAATGACAATCCTTTGTATTCGGATCGTACAAACAAACAACCGACTGAGGTCTCCACTTCTTCGTATGTCAATCCTCTATATTCTGATCATACAATCCATCCTTCATATTCTGTAAATGTCAATCCATCATTCATGGGAGATTTTAACCACATGATCAAATTTAACACTTCTTCACATCTTCCACCTTCCCCACCCTTGAACACAAATAAGCAACTATCATCTTGGATTGACCATGACAACCCCATCTTCAGACATGACACTCATACAAGGGACTGGACTGATGACATCGAAACACATAAACACTTTATGTTGGCTCCACAGTATAACGGTCTGACCAATCATGATCAAAGGAATGAACTCTACTCAGACAAACTACACATGTCTGAATCACACCATAAGATATATGGTTTCTATCCTATTGAGCAGAATCCTTCCGTGATTATAGAGGAGAAATTTTCAGAAGATAAAGATCATATGTTTGATATTCCAAGAAGATCTTCTCCTGGCTCATACATGAAAATGGAAGATGTAATAATTGAATATCAAATTCAAAAACGAGAAATCACACAGGCTGCTCCTGAAAATTCTCTGGAGGATGATATTTCGAGGATAAATAAGAGATTTGATTTAATGGAGGATAAATTTAGAATGTTTGCCGACCGATTAACTTCCCTCTCTGGTGGCTCGGATATAAAAAATGGATAAGTAAAAGATTGGATCTCATGTTGAAAATTCTGAAGATATTCAGAAACCTAGGGACGATCTTGACAACAACACCTCTGCCTATTACTCCTCTAGGGATGACTCTGACTCAACATATATAAGATCCTCATCATCTATGTAAAACACCACATCCACACACCACACAGAAAATACCAAAAAATTGAAATATTCAAAAACACCCCAAAAAAATCAAAAATCCAGAAAAATTCATAAAAATTGAGACCGAAGAAGATCTGAAGAATTTGGATCCTGCTTTACGGGAAGCGCTGGAAAGAAGACTGGTTTTTTAACTTCCCTTTATACAGGCCATTAAACACTTTCACGACCTGAAAGGATTCATATGAACAAATTAATTATAAAAAAATCGAGTAGGTGAGAACAAAGACTGAAAGACATATCTTGTCAATGGCCTCCTCCTTGGTGTTGAGGAGAAAAACCAAGAGCCGCATAGTGAAGCGGTTGCCCAGATTTGACTGTGGAATCAAAGACACAATTTTTACCCATGCTCGAATTTATGACGACTAACCAATTAATATCCTCCTGACCTCTGTATTTCACGAGCTCAAACTCGGACCTATCAAGAAGATATGAGAGATTGTTCAACTGGCTGATCGATCGATAAAAACGACCGAGAGGAACCATTTTGACCATCATTACATTTCAAGGTGCTCTGCTCAAAGTAGACTTCACGATCATCGATTATTGAGCATCAAGGAGAATTCACCCAGTCTCCGATCATTCTCAGAAAGCCATTCTTAGCATTGACTAAGGCAATCATTGAGTGTGAGACTCGGGAAATCAATTTTACAGCATTGGGAGCACTTCGATCTCAACAAATCTTTGAGGAACCACGATTTTCTGAGGCAACCCATGAAGCCCTTGACAGTTGTAACCATCAAGCGGTAGAAGAGCCCTCCCCCATTGCTACACCTGAGATAGCAGTTATTGATGAGACTATTGGTTTAGAGACTCTACCCGTTGTTCCATTTGCCACGGATCTCACCATAGAAAAGTGTTTCTTACATGACCCTAAGACATATGCATGGGCTCACCCTGAATCAACCTTCTCTGACTACCTTAAACAAATCAATCCAACTCCGGAGTGCACCAACATCAAGAAAACTAACAACAAAAATGCGGGACGAACACCGACCAAGGAGAAAAATATCAATGGTTATTCATAAGGAAATTCAAGTGTCAACACCTCACTCCCAGGACCAGCACTTTCACGAAATAAAATGATTGCTCCTTCATCTAAAAAGAAAGTCTCTTTTGACCTTCCGGAAAAGGAATCATCTGATGATCCCTCATCAGGTCTGGAAAAGGTAATCTACATGAGTGAGGTTTGTTCAGCAGTCTTAAAACCTTATCTTTGCAAGGATCTAAACTTCGATTCCCATTGGACGACTCCCGTTCCTCACTATTATTCATCCAAAGCCGATTCTCCAGGTCTCATTAAATATACTAGAATAATTTCTTATGAGATGACTAATACTGGTGCATCGAAGTATTCATTCGAGGACAAATCGCTTGATCCCAAGAAGGAACGAATTCTGAGAAAACAACTGAAGAAACTAAAAGACAAGAGTACCTGGAGTGTGCCCACTTTCAAATACTATTCCTCTGAGGATAACTCTGATGATGGTTATCTTTCATCTAATTCATACGCTTCATCTACTCTCCAGCATGATTTCTCTGAATATACCACTGATAATGATTGGGAATCATATGCTTCATCTCCTTCTTATCATTATGACCTCCCACCACAGGCTCACAAAAAGATCGGCCAAAAACCGCCTTAATCATCGGCTACCCACCCTCCCTCCCGACCACATCGGTCTCCATGTACATCTTCTTCCTCTACTTAGGCCAAGGCCTAAGTATAGGGGGGGACTGATGCCATCTGTATATACCATTCCCCTCATCAAACTCCTTCTCACGATTGCCTCATTTCTATCCTTTTCCGTACTTAGGCTGACCAGAGCCTAAGTATAGGGGGAATCGATACCCATCTGTATATACTCTCCTCATTTACATATCCCGACCGCCTCATTTTTGCTCTTCTTCTATACTTAGACTGTTCACAGCCTAAGTATAAGGGGGCAGACCATTCAATCTTTTTCTTTTTCTTTTTCTTTTTCACTCTCTTATGCTTAGCCCGAGATATGTCTTCTCCACGCTTCTTGTGCTCTGAGGACACAACACTCACTAAGTATAGGGGGGTGTATATATACTATGTATATGTTTCACCCATAGCTCATACTTTCGCGTAAGTCTATATGTATTTACGGGGTAGGTAACTAACTTGAAAAAACAACAACACCAACAAAATAAATAAAAAGAAAAAGAGTTTTGCTACTAACACCGACTATGTCCAACCAAAAATTTTTAAAAAAATGGCTTTTTATTCATTTTTGCATTACAAAAAATTTCAAAAAAAATAAAAAAAAATCACAAAAGAAAAAAACTTGTGTCTGCATTTCACACACCTGCACTTCATCACATTTGTTTGCATATGTGAAAAGCCCTTGGGTTCTGAACCGAGTTGTAAGAAGAAACCAAGAGTGGTCCGGACTTGACCTTAATCCACCTAATTTTCAGAGGAACTTCACCGAGAAATAGGATTTTAGAAGCTTCAGGTCTATGACTTAATTCTTCAAGTTCCACATGACAATGTACAACGTTTGACTATTAGTGTCTAACATGGTCTCTTCATTCTGGGTACAACTCTGGAATAGGGAATTAATTTGTACTCTCACACTATGCACTTAGCTCAACTCTGACGGGGTGTTGGAAGATTGTGTGAGTTTCTTTTCTGGTAGCGTGGACATCTAAAGACTGGAGTACGAGTTGAAATAAAGCTTCGGAAAAGGGATGGACGTCTGGGCACAATTTTTTCTAAGGCTCCAAAACATTTATGGAAAAAAAGATTCTATATCCATAGGAGCATAACAAGATCCAAGCAGAGCTATAAAAATCCAAATACTAAGAAGCCTACTACCAAATAAACATTTTACCAAAAAGGTCCAAGCTTCAAGAAAACCTGCAGATCTTTGTGGAGACTCGGCTACACTGGCCAACTTCACAAGGAGAGAT
This sequence comes from Ottelia alismoides, assembly GCA_037367405.1. Classification (NCBI taxonomy): domain Eukaryota; kingdom Viridiplantae; phylum Streptophyta; class Magnoliopsida; order Alismatales; family Hydrocharitaceae; genus Ottelia; species Ottelia alismoides. The sequence goes on from JAZKJV010006501.1 coordinate 928,683, forward strand.
GACTACACTGGCCACCCTACAGTTCTTTTCTCCTTCTTCTAACTTCTCCCCCATTTTGATTGTGAACACAATACGAAAAACCTTAGAAGGAAATACCTGACTCACCGAGGACGAGTTACTGGAGAGGAGGTTTGCATGCTAGTCCAACATTCTGGATGAGAAGAGCTGAAACCTTTCACACACATGAGTCGATTGTGCAATGTTCATGGGGTATGCTTGGGAGGGAGATTGATCTAAGATGACTTCTGAGCCGAAACTGTGACAATGATGTGTAGAACTTGAAGGATGTTGATTTTAAAATTCTAAGTCTCACAGAAGATCCGCCACACTAATAATCCAAAGGTCGGATCTAGTTTCATTTTCACCTTCAGCTCATGATCTTGGCATGGAACCCAATCTCATTTCACCTCATTGCATTGCTTTTAATGCCCAGGGACGAGCATGGTTTAAGTATAGGGGGATGATGAATCTCGGATTCATCACTCTAAAAGTAATGAATTAAGCTCAAATTCCTAAAAATCATTGGCATTTTTCATTTATTCTGCATAATTAGCCTTCATGCATGTTTTGGTAAGAATTGCATTTTATCACTTATTTTCGTACAAAATAAGAAGCCAAAAATCCCAGCCAAATTGACCTGTAAATAGCCTAACTTCTCCGATTTGTAACTAATTCATGCTAACTCCAAATGACCCGAAACCACCTCCACTGTGTACATATTACTTACAAGAATAAATAAAAATAAAAAAATCACTAACCTAAATAAGTGGACCCAAAACCCAAACCCTAGTTCTAGGATTTTCGGACTAAAACCTTCATATCTTCCTCACCCAGTGTCCGTTTTGATCCTACTCACTTTTGAACTAATGTACATTCAAATACCTTCAAAACAAAACCAAGTTCAAGTGAATCAGAGTTCATATGTGAAACTTGGGTTTTGGGCCTCTTTTGTACATTTTATATTTTAGCGATTTTTGACCTATTATTTTATGTACCTAATTAACCTATTTTATTTTATTTCTTTTTTATTTGTCTTCTTTGATGGAAGTTTTATTAAAATACATAAAAATCCAAATCCAAACTGAGCTCGAAATCAAAGAAACTAACCGAGTCCGAGTCTTCACCAACTGCCTGAACAAAAATTGTCTTTTTCATATTTTATTTTATTTCTTTTTTTTCTTAATCAAAAAATCCAAAAAATTAGATTAATGTGTAAATATTTATCTTTGAAATTATCATATTTTTTCATATTTTTATCTGTTTTAAAAATGATAAAAAAATTATAAAACCCAAAAATCAAGGTATTATATGTACATGGGATACCCCAAAAATATCACTTTACACAAATGATCGATTTTGGTTTTGGTGTCTTCATGAAAGTTGTAGATCTCATTGAGACGAGTAATTTTTGTGAAGAAAATTTTTCGATCCGAGGTCATTTACTATTTTTACATATTTATCAATGTTTTTATTTTTTGATTTTCGTGGGATTGACACGCGGCAGCTCCTGGAGCCGCCCCGTGTCACCCATTTTCTGCCTTATTTATTCTCGTTTTTTATAAAAAAAATAAAAATACTCGTACGTGTGGAGCACGTTCCTCCCGCGCACGTGCCCTGCACGTGCTACGCCGGCCTCTCCCCATACCGTCGCTTGGCTGCACTAGGACCGCCCGATCTCGACCGATCGGACGACACCTGTGCGCCATCCCCTTCTTATGATTCTCCTCCACTTTCCCAATTTGCCCAGCGGCACCGCCCCCCAAATTTCGTCGCCTCCGCCCGTGAATCTCGCGCACGACCTCCCTCCTATCTCGTCAAATCCCCGCAAATCTTTGTCTACGATCTCCTCCTCTCTGATATCCCCATCAAATCTCCCCCTCCTCGTGCGATTAACCGCCGCCTCGCACTTCCTTATTTGGCCGACCCCTATCTTCCTATAAAACCGAATTCGCCAACCCCTCGTTTTTCATCTGTGATTACACATAAACTCCAGGCACACGATGGTGACAGTGCCATTGTGCCCTATTCGTCGATGAGATCCGAGGATAAAGCACCCTCGTTGCAGTCACCTTTCTGGTGATCTGCCTTGCTCCTATCTTGCTTTTGACCGTCGAGCCTCGTATCGCAGAAATCACATTCGACCCTTCTTCATCACCCAAGAAGAACACTATCTCCACCTTCAACGCCTGAACCTACCACCGCTACCACCAGGTTCTGCAACCCCGTCCTCCGCACCGGCTGCAATACCGTCCTCCGCTCCAGCTTCACCCATGACAACGCTCCACCACTTCACCAAGGGAGCCACGCTGCCGACTCCACCAGTTCAGGACACCTACGCCGCTCCGGCTTCAACGACCGGAGCTATGATCTTCGACTCCAGCACTCCAACGCCACCTCCCCCAGGTCGCAGTTCTACTGGGAGGTGCCGCCCCTTCCGCCAAACGTCAGCACCGGGCTCTCGAGACCTGAGACCCCTGCGCACGTACGAGGCAGGTGTGTTAGGGGAACTTTGCATCGACACCCCTCCAGATCCACCATTTTATGCACCAGTCCTCCAACCTGGGGTCACGTCACGCACGTGACCACTAGGGTAAGTTGTTGATCGCCCCTTGGAGTTATACTTATTTGCAGATACATCCAACCATCGTGGGGAACGTGCTTCGCAGGTGCCTCCAGGGAATTTTGCTCTCTACCCCTCTTTAGTCCTGGTAATTTTATTTTAGTCCTTCCACTACAATTTATGTTTATTTATTTATTGTAATATTGTAGTGAACCCCCTATGTTCCCCCTCCGCTTTGAACATCTTTATTGCATCATTTTATTTTTATAAAAATAACACTTGTTCTTCAACTAATTCTCTGCATTATGGCACATGTTTGACATTTTTGTGATCTATGATTATATATGATTTATTATATGGTAGAAAATTACATATTTTGCCCATTCTGTGCTTGAAAATTCATCACTAATTAACCATTACTTTGAAAATTGCCAAAAATTCACGGATTGTAGAATTCTTTGTATGTTACATTATGCCAAAAAAGAATTACATTTGCATGCATTGTTTGCCCTCTAAAAATCATTTTGAATATTTCGACCTTTAATTTTTATCAGGTAATAAATCTCATATTTTCGAGGTTTAGGATTTTTCTGAGATCGATCACCAAGTGATAGATCTTAAATAGTTTTATCCTTTAAAAATAATCAGGTTTAATATTTATTATAATTAATTATTGAAATTCATTGTGTTTGCATTCATAAATTCATAAAATATTTATTTTACATCCAAAAATTCCAAAAAAAAATTACAGTACATTAATTTCATCATAATTGTCATCTTGACCAAGTTTCATATTTTTAGACATCGTTTGATTGATATTCATTTTCTAGTCCTTAAAATCGGTCAAAGTTGCATTTTGCATCCCAAACTTGCATTAAAAATACAAAAACAGACCGCCTCAAAAACCGTGCACGAACTTTGATAGACAAATTTGTAGGTTGCTCCTTTGCCTCCTTGAGTTCGACCTTGAGACTTGCCCATGTAAAATAAATAAAAAACCACGCGATTGAAAATTTAATTAATTTCTTGTGTTTATTTCTTGATCGATTCTGATTACCCACCGACAATGAAACTACATTAATTTAAACGTACGATAATCCACACAAATTAAGCAGGGCATTTCAGGACTCGTCACATCTCCGCACGTGCCGTGCACGTGAGGGTCCTCATCCTCCGTGTGAACCCTCATCTCCTGGAGTTGCTTCGTTCTTGCCTCCAGCAGTGCCACCTTGCCTCTCCGATTATCACTTATCCTCAACAATTGACCAACTCTGTAATACTCCATCTCTGATTACCTATCTCATCACCTAACCCTACAACCTCTGGTCAATCGAGCCCAACTTCTTCTGCCCTTGAAACCCTCTATCCCTAAATCTCCAGCCACCAACCACCTCTTTATCCCTTCAAACTCCAGCGATAACCCAACCACCCGATCTCTTCGCCACATCTAACAGATTAAAGATCCATTTCCCCCTTCCTCTCTCTACAAATATCGTCGATAACTCATCGATCATATCATCTGCCATTAGAATGTAGCCCTAGCTCCTCCCCCAATCTCGGACAGCGAGATCAGGTTCTTGTTGAGTGACGATGACAATCTTCATCCCGACGTGATCCACGGAGACATCTGCGTTGCAGCTCTCATCTGAGCAGTTGTAGAGTCTTGTCATGTGCGTCTACGACCGGAGGTGATAAATGTCTTGAGCTACAGCTCCGACCATCTCAGGCGATTCTTCGTTCATCCGCTACATGTGATCTTTGTTCCTTCTTCTCTCCTCTCTTGTTCATCTCTTTTCTGTTTCTTCCATCTCCTTTCCCCCAATTCTCCTTCATCTGAAATTATCGACAAAACCCATTCACCCCCAAATTTGAGTCCCTTCACTTCATGATCTTCTCTATCAAACCTTCCCCTCCGACTGAGATCATGGCCAGATGATGAAGAGGGTCTTGCCAAGATCTTGTTAGTCCACAAGGTGGATCAACAGTCGTCGAAGCGACCTCAGATGAAACCCCCGTTCGATCAATAATTAATCAATAATATAAATCAAGCAATAAATATAAAAATGTGGAATTAAAATTTATTATAACTCTACAACAAATGTGTATAGGTGTAAGCATGTGCATAGGTAGAACTTAGGGAGCAAACGGTAGATCAGGGCGTTTAAGCTCAAAATTTATTCTGTTCTCTTGTCCATTTATTGTTTTTTATGGGCTTTTTAATTTATATATATATATATATTGGATTTCATATTTTATTTTTTGTTGCTTTTGATTTTTTTTTATTTTGTTTTTATATTTTTTGATTTTAATTTTTTCTTTTTTAAATACATAATAGAATATATACAGGGCTATATATATAACATAGAGTAATATAATTATAAATACTAGTAAAAATAAATAAAATATAGAAAATAAATTGGTTTTAGGTTTTATACATTTTTCTAATGCTTTTATGATTTTTTTGCAGTTTTTGCTAATTTTTATAGATTTTTAAAGTTAAAAATATCCCAAATGTGGGATGAAATAATCGACTAAAATTGAAATAAAAATTAAAAATAACAAAATAAGTCCAAAATTCTTCAAATCAGTTTTAATATATAGATAATGATATAAATAAAATTCAGAAATAGAAATAAATATTTTTGGGATTTTTAGTGATTTTTCACATTTTTATAAAGGATTTTGGAGCTTTTAAATTTTTATGCTTTTTCTTTTCTATTTTTAAGGATTTTTGGTCTGGAGTTAATAAATACTAAGTTAAACAATGTATATATTTTTGGGATTTTTCGAAACATTTTTCTTTTTCTGGTATTTTCTAATTCAAATAGGGGTAAAAATGTTCTCATTTTACTTTTAATTAATAGTTAAAATGCAAAATTACCAAAAACTATGGGGTGTAAAAATACATGTTAGCAGGCTTCTAACCCTATTTTTTCATATTTTTTGGAGCATGGGGGCTATTTTTAATAAATGAAATTCAAGCGCCAACAATACATAAACTAGAAAGGGTATAGTTGCAAATAAAATAAACATCAGGAGCATGCATGCAATTTTCCCAAAAATTTGTAATGTATATTAAATTTTATTGGAATAAATATAAATACAAAAATACACACGGCCATACATGTAATTTGCCCAGCTCACGTGGGACGACATGCGAGCTGAGATAGACTAGACCAAAAAGCAATACGAAATTAATACATGATCTTTTATGCAAAATATCCATTTTATTTATAAGGTATAATTTATTTACAAGATTAATAAATAAATACAAAAAATGGCAGGGCGAGATTTGCAATTTACCCCAAATGTGCATGGAGATAGACGGTGTGATGCGCCTTACTTATGCACGCGGCAGCAGTCTAACGGTGAGTGATGGTTTGATGCGAGATGCCTGTGATTAGATCGTGGGAGGTGATCCGACGGATGTGGCTCGGCTTGATCCAATGTCCCCTACTTCTCGTGAAGAATGGGGTGCGATTGAACGATCCTAGATGAACCTGGCAGAACAGGGAAGAAGATTCCCCCAAGGATCGTTCGATCAACTCTCTCTTGATGCTCCGGCCTCCTCCCTGCTTGCTGAGATGCTTTCCAAGATCTCCACGCCGTTCTGCATCGGGAGGATGGCTCGAAAGGGTCAAGGGCTCGACGATTCAGCCATGGAGGTCAGTTGTACTTGGAGCTATCCAAGAACTACAGAACCACAACAGATGGGATTCTTATGTCATGGGATTTGCACAAACACACTTGCGGGTCGAGGGCAAAGTGCCTCGACCCGGTTAGGCATGGAATAGGTCGGAGATAGGGTGAATGGGGGTGTGCTTATACAATGATGGTAGAGGGAGCACTGAACTCCAGATCACATAGTGATCTGGGTGACTAAAGGGTGGCTAAACATGGAGAAATGATAGGGTCAGATGATGGGATGAAAAAGGGGGGTTGGAACGATGGTTTTGACGGTGAAAACGCGACCGGAGCTCAAGAGCTCCAGTGAGGCATACAAGTTAATCTAAGTTAAATAAATAACTAAAACATGAAATAAATTGCACGAAATCAAACCTAGGATTAATTTTAACCTAGAGAAAGTAGATGCGCAACTCGTACCTGCTGGAGACGACAGGGAGCAGAGGTGGCTGGAGCGTCGCTATGGGGTGCACCTCCTCCTCCTTCAGCCATTCTCACACGCTCCATGGGTTGCCAGTTGTTGCCTGGTGACTCTCTTAGATGGAGGTGGGGGCTTTAGGGATTGGACGATGACCAAATTGGGCCAAGGATAGCGGTGGTTATTATTTAAAGACATGGGAAGCACCCTTATTGATGGGTGATTTGGGAAGAATCAAAAGCATGTACAACGGATCTGATGATACATCGAGGGTGATGGATGAGCAAGGATCAAAATTGGTGAAGGGATCAAAGGTGATGGATCTTAGAGCGACAAGAAGAAAATCATGAAAGCAGGCAGCTCGAGACTCTGACAGAGGTCAGAATGAAAGATGGAAAGTTGATCGGGGGTCAACAATCCCTGGAATGTGATTGGGCCACGTTAGCCCATGCCACGACAAAACATGGGATTTTATTAGTTAATTAAAAAGAGCTAAATGATTTTGTTAATTTTTAGTTATAAAATAAAAAAAAATATTTATTATTTTATGTAGTATTCTAATATGATTTTATTTATTTTTTGGCTTTATTTATTACAAGTTAATTTTTTAAAGCTATTTTTAGGCATATTCATCTATGTTTTGTATATTATTTTTTTATTTTGTATTTTTGATTTTATTTTTTGATTTTTTATATATTTATAACTTATTTTTAGATACATAAATATATTTTTATTTTACTTTTCTAATGTTATTTATATACCTAAATAATTAGGGATATAAATTCTATAGGTATAAGTATAGATATTCTGTCTATGTAATTTGTATACTTATTTTATTTTGTGTTTTCTTTATGGTTTTATTTTATTCTAAATATGTATATTTATTATAAACAATATTTCCAAAAAAATATATAAAATTGTAAAAATAATAAAAAAATAAATAAAATGAATATATTTTATTCATGTATATTATACAATAAGGGTCCAAAACCCAACTTTTGCATATTAGCTCCAAATTAAGTGAAACCACCTTTGTTAAATATCTTATTAAAAGTTATATACAATTAAATGTGATTTTGGATGCATTTTGAGTTTTTATATAAGAGATATGGGTCAGTTAAGTTTGGGTTTTGTTTTCTCATTCTATGCATAAAATGTACACTGCATGTTATTTTTGTGCAAACTCAATTTTGTATTTTTCTATACATTATTATCTACAACTTTCATGTACTTTCATGTACATGTGAATAAATATAAAAGAATAAAATAGGCCCAAAAAGTGCTTTACTGATGAATAGAAGAATAGGGATTTTAGTTGATTTTTGGCCCTTATCTCCCCCTACTTTATTCATTGTTGACCAATTCAATTCTTGACACTGTCTCGAGGTTTAGGGTAATAAAATACCTTTGGTATTTTATTCTTTTTCTCTTCTTTTCTTTATTCTATAATTTTGGCATTAAAAATAATTTTTTATATACAATAAATGGAATAAATAATGAATGTCAATATGTACAAAGTAATGCTATTTACATGCATTAGCTAGGGTTCTTTAAGGCCAAAATGATATAATAAAGGTGATGAAATGGAGATTCATCACCCCCCATACTTGCCTTTGCTAGCCAATAGCAAACACTTAGGCAATAAGTGCATAAATATAAAAACAAAGAAAAGAAAAATAAAGAAAGTGGATTGATTTTAATTTTTTAGCTTATCTTCACAAAATCAAAGTTTGGAGCTCAGGTCAAACCTTGGTGCGGGAATGTGTGTGGAACCTGGTCGGGAACCAGATTCAAAACACCACAGCCTTTGAGAATCCAATAACTCTGCTTAGATCTCCTCAATAGCCAGGTCAGAATACTTCAACTCATGCGCAAACCCTTATGACTATGAATCTCACTTGTATAGTGTATGTGATGGTGGATCCCCTCAACTGAAATGACAAGGAGACTGACTTCTCCAGTATGACAACACAATGATTCCTCAATCCATCAACTCTTTCCTCGAGGAGTGGGGGTATTCCCTTCTAAGTTCAAGTGGAAACCAACTCAAGAGGAGGGGGTGAAGAGAATGGATGGTAGCCGGTGTAGCTACCTATCCTAGGATGCATGACCAGTGTAGCCAAGCCATCCAGCTGTAGGCTCACAAGATATGATTATGAATATCAAGGTTGCTTATTGACTATGCAAATATGTACACTCCGACAGATATTTTATTTTTAATCAGGCCTGTCCACTTTTTTGGAGTTTTTTTCGGAAATACTATATACAACAACATTCGCATAAGGATTTTTCCTCTTGAGCTAGTCGACTATTCCTATTTTGAAGCATTATTGGAACCCACACTCTCCTGTCTTTAGATGTCTCTGCTACTGGATGAATTGGTGTGCACTTACCTCCATAGACGAGGACAAATGTTTCCACTTGTGTGTGTCTCATACCGGCAAATCCAATCCCCTCACCACTTCAATTGAGTTGAGCCAAGGTGAAAGGTGCATGTATCAAAGTTAGGTCACTACCAACAAGAGTCGTGTGTGTGCTTCGAAATACTCTACTTCAACAGTTGATGAACCGAAATCCAACACACAGTTATTTGAAAAAGAGAGAGAGTCGTCGGTTGTAGAAAGAACCGCAGAGATGGGATCTCGATCGGTCAAACAAAAATTTAATAAAATAGGAGAGAGAGAGAGAAATCTCTCCTATTTTATCTACACTTTAATATTTATCCACGTAAGTGTGCCTAGGTCAAACTCTAGGAGGCAGAATAACCGTACGACGGTGTTCTATGAGAGAAAGAAATCCCGAGAATCTTACTATCTTCTTGATTTTACAACAAGACTCAAGAAACACTCGAAAATTGAACGAAATTACAAAAATAAAAGCGACAAAATACTCGATAAAATTCTGCGAAAAAATACAAGAAATGTTGCTAGGGTAGTTGTGTAACTACCTTAGAAAATTAAAAGAAAAATACAACAAAAATGAGGTCCAAATTACCCCAACATCCTAGGGGTACTAGTGTAAAGAAAAGTTTTAAGTATGTTACAATAAGGTTCCTGGTAGGGACTAGTTTGCAAAGAAAAATAAATTTATTTCATTTAGGTCCCTATGCGGGACCTAAATGTAATATCTGGAAAGTTTTAGAGCGGGATGAAGTTTCTGGAAATCCACTGGACTTATGCTACAAAATTCACACCGGTTTACGCTCAATGGCGGAGATTAGAACATGGCGCGCGATCTGGATCGTTTGTTTGGGACACGTGGTGCGATTCTGTGTTTCTTGGATGTTCTTGCTGTTCTTCCTCTTCTCGCATAGGTGACGATGGTGGTTGGTTCTTCGAATTATCCCCATCAAATGACAGTGGTCTTGGGCCTCCTGCAGGGCTAGGAGGGAGACTCCTTCTCCCTCTGAGCTCACCTGCAGGTGGGAAGCTTCAGAGGTGTCGAAGTTGGTTGTAACTGATGACATGGGATTGGGACGAGGTCTTGTCTTTCCACAAGGCGGATCGACAGTCGCTGAGGTGACCTCAAACAGAATCCAAATTAATCAACAATTAACCCATAATCAGAATCAAGCAATTAAATCTCAAAAACATGGAGTTAAAATTTATTATAACTCTACATGTAAATGTGTATAGGTGTAAGCACAAGTAGAGGTCGAACACTGGGAGCGAACAGTTGGGAGTAGAATAAACACACAAAGTTATCCAATTCTCTTCTTGTCCAAGTTATTGTTTTTGTGGGTTTTTGATTATATATAGTTTTTTATTTTATTTTTGTTTTATAATTTTTATTTGATTTTTAATTTTCTGATTTTATATTTTCTTTTTCTTTAATAAAAACAATCTAGCCTATGTAAGGCTTTATTTGCACAATACTTAGAAATATATTTATAAATAATACTAAATCTAAAAAAATTACGCAAATAATTTGGTTTTGGGTTTTTAATATTTTTCTAATGTTTTTGTATTTTCCATAAATTTTTGCTAATTTTTATGTATTTTTAATGTAAAAAATATCTCAATAATGGGGTTAATACATAATCCAGAAATAATTTGGGTTTCAAAAATAGTAAATAGGTCCCAAAATTACCCAAATTAATTTTAATGCGATAATATTAACAATATATAAATAATTATAAAATAGGAAAACATATTTTTTGTGGTATTTTTGAAGAGTTTTATATTTTTTTGGATTTTGGAGCTTCTCGAAATTTTTATGTTTTCTTTTTGCTATTTTTAGGGTTTTTGTTTTCTGACTCAATAAATACATAAATATACTCTATATATTTTTTTTTAATTTTTCAAAAGGTTTTTCTATTTTTTGGTATTTTATAAATTAAACAGTGAATAAATGCTCCTTTTTTAATTTTTAATAATGAGATAAATGCACAAAATTGCCAAATAAATAGATAGCATGAATCTACATGGCAGGGGGCATCTACCTTAATTTTTGTGGAATTTTAGGAGCAAGCTAGATATATAAAATAAATAGAGAAAAGGCACACACAATAATATGTCCTGGCAGGGGCATAGATGCAAATAAAATAAATGACAACGGCCAACGGTGCAAATATGCCAACCTATAAAAATATTTATTTAATATTTTAGAACCTTTCTACAATATACAAAACAGCCAGGGGCATAAGTGCAAAATTCACAACACATCACGGGGGCAACACGTGACTCGACTGGGAAGGACCTCTATGTAATATCCAATTAATACTGGGGGTTCTATGCAAAAATCCCATTTATTTATAATGTTACATTTATTTTACAGAACTAAATAATAAATACAAAAATGCAAGGGGCTAGAGGTGCAATTTACCGCTATTAAGCGTCGGATCGGACAACTGATGTTCTTGACTTATTTACGTGGCGTCTCCACGTTTGCCGATGACGCTTCGCCGATGGACGCGTGAGATTAGATCGCGGGGCACGATCTGACGGTCGATGACGGCTCCATCCAATGGCTGATCTTCAATCTGGGCCTCCCTCTTCATCCAACGGCGGGGACGATGGCTGGAAGAACATGGAAGAACGCTCGCCGGGGCAAGTTTCTTCCAATGATATCTCGCGTCTCCGTCGGTCTTTGCCGCTCATGACGGTCTCTGTAGCTCCCTGGGAGGATCCTCTAACTGCTGGAGGTCTTGGATCTGCCTGAGGTACTCTGGAGCGCCGCCACAAGCTCGGGGAAGAAATGGGGCTCCAGGTACCTCCGCCGGCTTCGATTGTGTCTCCTGGCGCGTTTCAAGATGCCCAACCTGCACAGGAAGCGCACACGGCTCGAGGGCTTCGCCCTCGACCTGGGGTTTGAAGATTTTGCGCAAAAATGAAGGGGGGCGGCGAGGTTCCGGCGAGCGGCGGAGGTGAAACCTCGATTCGCGAAGCCACGTGGGCTCCGATTGATCTGGGGCATGAGGAAGATGGAGAATGCGATAAGGAATGATATGGGGGCGGTACGAGGGTCGGAGAATGACTGGAACGTTCGGGAGTCGTCGCCAGAGCGGAGCTCCGGCGAACTACGACTCAACCAATTCACGTCTAACTACTGGGCTAAAAACTAAACTAAATGCGGGAAATAAATGCTGGAATAAAAATCTACCTACGAAAGCAGTAAAAGGGATCTAATACCTGGTGGGAACCAGGGAGCGTGGCGATCGCCGGAGCACCGTCGTGGATGCAGCTCCCACCTCCTCCGACAGATTCAAGGCTCCAAGAGATGCCTCCTGTCACAATGAAGCTCCTAGGACCGAATACGAGGAAGGGAGAAGGGTAGAATTGACCAAATTTGAGAATGGAGGAGGTCTTTATTTATAAACATTGGTGTGCACCCTTATTGATCAGGCGATGGTGAAAACTATACGCTATATACAATGTGTACAAGGTATGGGCGTGTATATACAATGTGCTATGAACATTTCTTGTGAAGGAAGCTAGTGCGATTGATGGACGATGCGCCCGGAAAAAAGGGGAGAAGACGGGGTCTTTGACAGATTTGACGGGCTGGAGGCTGAATTATTTATGAACATAATGGGGAGCCCTTATTGACCGGCCAAAAATAGGAAATCAAAGCTATATACCAGGGATACAATACATGTGCATGTATGAGGGACTATTGGGGAACATTTCGTGTGAAGGACGCGAGTGTGAACAATGGATGGAACGCCCGGGAAAAATATGAGAAGATGGGGTCTTTGACAGATTTGACAGGCTGGAGGCTGAATTATTTATAAACATAATGGGGAGCCCTTATTGACCGGCAAAAAATAAGAAATTAGAGCTATATAAAAGGGATACAAGCCATGGGCGTGTATAAGGTTGTGTTGGGAGTATTTTCCATGAAGGGACCGACGTCATTGGAGCGATGGGTTGATCGGGAAAATTTGGAGAAAACGCATGCTTGGACAGATTTGACGGGTTGCAGAGGTTGGAGGGTGAGTTGACCAGAGGTCAACGGAGGGAGTCCCTGCCATTGGTCCATGTAGGCTCACTACAGGACAAAACGGTAGGGTTATTAAAGAATATTTATTTAAGAATAATAAATGATTTTATTAATTTTTGGATATAAAATAAAAAAATATTTATTATTTTATGTAGTATTTTATTATGATTTTTATTTTTTTGATGTATTTTATTACAAGTTAATTATTAATGGTTTATGTATAGGTATATTTACATGTATGTTGTATAATTTATTTTTATTTTGTATATTTTATTTTATTATTCTATTTTCTTATTTTATATATTTATAACGTATTTTTAGGTACATAAATATATTTTTATCTTATTTTTATGATAGTATTTGTATACTTAAATAAATAGGTATATGAATTGTATAAGTATAGTTATATGTATATTTTTTTTGACACTCTAGTTATATGTATATTGTCTATGTTTTATATACATCTTTTTATTTTAATGTATTTTGTTGGTTTTTATTTTGGTTTTATATTGTTAATATAATATATGTAATATTCCCAGCATTCTAAAAATATAAAAGCATAAGGAATAAAAAATATATTTTCCTTTTATTTATATAAATGTAGAACCTAGGTATTTCATTTATGTTTTGGCATAGTTTTATTATATTCTCCTTTTTCTTTTAGGTTTAATTCTAATTTTAAACCTATAAAAATATGAATTTGTAAAAATAATAAGTAATGAATAAATTGAATATTTTAATCGGTATTATGTACAATAGGGGCCCGAAACCTATCTTCTGCATATTAACTCCAAAAAATATGAAACCACCTCCATTAAATAGACCTTGAAAAGTTATATATAATTAGAGGTGATTTTGATAGGTTTTGAGTTTTTATTTGAAAGATATGGGTCTGTGAGGTTTGGTTTTTGGCTTTTTATTTCGTGTATAAAATGCACATATTATATTATTTTTGTACAAACTCAATTTTGTATTTTTATTTACATCATTATCTACAACTTTCATGTACATAGTTTCTTTATTTGATAAATAAATCACAAAGAATAAAATAAGTGTCAAAATGCATAATCAAAGAATAAATAAATGAGATTTTTATTGTCCTTTTAGCCCTTATCTCCCCCTACTTTATTCCTTGTCGACCAATTCCATTATGGACTTGGTCTCGGGGTTAGGGTCATAAAATATTTGCAATATTTTATTCCTTTTTCTTTTCTTCTTTTTATTCTATAATTTTGACATTAAAAACCTTATTTTATATAAAAATAAATACAATAAATAATGGATGCTATGATGTACAAATTGATGCTATTTACATGCATTTGCTGGGGTTTTTAAGGCCAAAATGATAGAATAAAGGTGATGAAATGGAGATTCATCACCCCCTATACTTGCCTTTGCTTGTCCCTAGCAAATACTTATGCAATAAGTGCAAAAAGAATAAAGAATAAGAAGAAAAGAAAAGGCAAGAATAAATAATTTAAAGAATAAATTGAACTGATCATGATTTTTAAACTTATCTGTACAAAATCAAAGTTTGGAGCTCAGGTTAGACCTTAATGTGAAAATGTATGTGGAACCTGGTTGGGAACCAAATTTAAAACACAATAGCTTCCGAGAGTCACAGAACTCGGTTCAAATCTCCTCAATAGCCAATTCAGAACTAGCCTACATCATACGCAAACCCTGATGACTATGAAGCTGACTTTTACAGTGTAAGTGATAGTGGCTCTCCCCAACTGAAATGACTAAAATACTGACTTCTCCAGATCGACAACCCAATGATTCCCTAATCTAGCACTCTACCCTCGAGGAGCGGGGTATTCCCTTCTATGTTCAAGTGGCATCCAACTCAAGAGGAGAAGGTAGAGAAAAGAATGGACGGTAGCCAGTGTAGCTACCTATCCTGGGATGCAAGACCAGTGTAGTCAAGTCATCCAGCTGCAGGCTCACATGGTATAACTTTGATGCTCAAGATTGCTTATTTTCTATACAACATATATACATACTCCGACATGCACTTTATTTTTTTTATTTATTTACAATCCGTCCACTTTTTTTGAGTTTTTTTTCTTTTTTCAACATACTATTTACAGTAGCATTTACATAAGGACTTTTTTCTCTTGAGCCAGAAGACTATCCCTCTTTTGAAGCGTTATCGCAACCCATACTCTCATGTCATTCGACTTCATTGAAACTGGACCAGGTTGGGGTGCACTTCCCTCCCTAGACGAGGACGAATGTTTCCACCCATGTGTGTTTCAGACTGGCAAATCCAACCCCCTCACCACTCCAACTGAGTTGAGCCAAGTGAAAGGTGCAAGTGTCCAAGTTAGGTCACGGTCGACAAGAATCATGCATGTGTCTCGAAAAGGTCTATTTAGTCAGTAGAGGTGACTTGAACCCAGCCCTGATTTCTCAAAGAATTAAGTTTGAATAGACCTGAAGTACCTTAAACCTAGTTCTCATAAGGTTCCAGTGCAGTTAGGTGCGGTAAGGTCCAACCAAGCTCCAATCTTTGACTTTATTGGACTAGTTCAATCATCAAGCTCAATCAAAAAAATATGAATGCTATGCAAATGCTATCTACAACGCAAAAAAGTAATGCAATTTTTCATAGAATTTAAAAATCAAAGAGAAAATTTTTGCACAATAAATTTTGCAAATAATAATATTGGCACACAAAAAGTATGTACAACTATTTACACGGGCGTGTCGCTTTATTTTACAAGATTTAAGAATTTTAAAGATTTTACAGGTTTTAATAAAGTGAGTTATTTAGGGTATATTTATACAATTGATAAAGAATTTATATACACATTTTATTCCTATTTCAATGATACATTCACAACTCAAATTTATTTGAAAACAAATCTTGAAAACTATAGTACAAAATAATTTTGCAAACTTTTACAATCATTTGAAAGTCATTTTGCAAAGATTTTTCACATGACATATATACATTTTTCAAAATATTTTTATAAACATTTTTAAAATCATTTGCAAATCGGTTCCAAACTTTTATTTCACACAATGAAAGAATTTCTTCAATCAAAATGTTTTTACAATGGTTGAAAACATTTCACAAAAAGTTGACCAAACGGTTCACACCATTTTTCAAATCATTTTGCAAAAATATTTTTAACCTGATTTATTAATCAGTAAATATAAAAACAATTTGAGGAATGACTGTTGTTTATTAATGGATTATGTGTTTATATATATACGGTATATTTAGCCATATTTATTATGAAAGTATGAGTTATGGCTGAAGTATATACATAGTATATACGACCCCCCTATACTTAGCATGAGCTATGTCCTCATAGGTCGAGAAGAGAAAGATAAGACATAACTCATACTGAGTATAGAAAAGCCTATACTACAACGACTGGCAAAAGAATGAAAGAATGAAGATATAAATGAATAAGAAGGTGACCTTCCCCCCTATACTTAGGATCAAATAATCCTAAGTATAACAGACTGTACACAATGCAGGGAGGGTCACGGGCGTTAATAAACAGACGAAAGAATGAACGACTCTGGGGTGCAACCCCCTATACTTAGGACAAAGTATGTCCTTAGTACAGGAAACTGACACAGAGGGGCAACACCTTTTATGTAGATAAAGAAAAAGTGAAAAGGAAAAGAAGAAAAGACGAAAAGATAGATATATACAGATAGATGAAAAGATCTTGGAGAATGTACATCACTCCCCTATACCTAGGGTGAAAGATCCCTAAGTATAGGTAACAACAGGAGTGACAAAACATGACATAAAACAATGTGGTGTGTACCCCCTATACCTAGGACAAGGTACGTCCTAGGTATAGTCACAAATATATGGCGATAGATTTGGGGCACACATAACATTCGGGAGAAAGAAGGAGTAGAAGACAAAACACCTATATACAACTAGCACATAGTGTGAGGTACAGGACGGTATCTGGTAAGCGACTACCGTGCTCTCGTCGTCGTCTCCCTGTGAGAACGAGGATGCAGTCAGAAGGTGAAAATACACCCGAATCTGCAATCAAGTGGGTGTCAGCTACCGGGGACAAACAGATCGGAAAGTAAAGCAGGGACCGGTAGCGTAAATCTGATGATCGGCTCATAAGGAGTGAATGAGTGAGCGGAGCCGATACTGTAAGACGTGGAAGAAGAAAGAGCAGTACAGACTCCTCCAAGTCAATCAAGGTCTCAAAAAGATATGAAAATTGAAGGACATGAGACTGTGTGATGTCCGATGGTCATAGAGTCAGAAAGTCAAAGGACTACACCGAACACAAGGTATGGCTCAACCTTGCGAGGGTCCTCAAAGTGAGCAGGATCAGAGAATAATCAGAAGGCTCGGCTCCATGCTCTACAGAAAGGAGGCACAACCAGGGAGGAGACCGAGTACCAAAATCAGATGACGAGACTTCATTCTCCAACATAGAGGAAGTACCAGAAGTGAAGTTAAGTACCTAGAATATGATGTACTCTCCCACAGATAACCCTCGGGGAGTAGTACATGCTAGTCAATGAATAATCAGAACAGAAGCTCACCCTTGCGAGGGTCGTCAAGGTGAGCGGACTCAAAGGAGCTTGATCCATCAGACGGATCATAGAAATAATCTCGGTAGGCGATAGATCGGCTACCAACAGAAGAGACCGACAAAACAAGAAAGTGTGGCAACGTCCTGTAGATAACCCTCGGGGAACGTACTACCAACTAAGCATCGAATAATCAGAGAAAGATGGCTCATCCTTGCGAGGACCATCAAGGAGAGCAACCTCAAAGGAGTCAAGTCAGGCGGGTCCCAAGATCCAGCAGATCCGGTAAATATCAAAGCAATTGGGACCGAAAGCATACCAAACAACTCGGCTCCTTGCTCCCATTAGTAAGAGACACCGTCTGAAAGGGAAACCGAGCGTAAAGAAAGGTTGCATTTTCCCGTAGATAGTCCTCGGGGAGCAATGCAAGCTAATCAAGGAATAGTCAGATCAGATCTCATCCTTGCGAGGGTCGTCAAGGAGAGAGAGGACTCAAAGGAGTCAATCAGAAAGGCCTCGGTAGACGACAAACTGTCTACTAGCAGAAGAGACCGCAAGATCTAGCAAGGTGCCATAGTCCTCGCAGATAACCCTCGGAGAGCATATGAACTAGGAATGGAATAATCAGAAAAGTGAAGCTCATCCTAGCGAGGATCGTCAAGGAGAGCGGACTCAGATGAGTCTTTGAATGGCCTCTTGTACCAGAAGACCGGTAACACAATCAGACAGAGAGGCCAAATAGTCACATCCGACGATACGGTTTCGTACCCCAACAGAGTGGCAGTACAAGCAGTGAGTGAAACCGATCGTAAAGAGTGTGCCACATGCTCCCACAGATAGTCCTCGGGGAGTCATGTAAGCCAAGTCAATGAAATCTTGGGATTGCTGGCAAGTCATCTCAGGTCCTCGAAAGCATTCAATCATTCAATCATCCGGAGGGCATAAGATAATGTGAGGGAGCAAATAATCAGGTCATTCACTAAACATCCCTCAGGTCAATCAAATCTGGCTGAGATGGCACGAAAGATAATCAGGAATCCTCAAAGTGCCATAGGTGGATAATAGAATCAGGAGATCGGGAATGGATCAATCATGACCATGAGAGATCATGTGGGTTCCAATCATCGTCACCATGCAACATATATCAAGATAGTCTATCCATCCCAGAAATCAAAGACGGATGAAACCTCGAAATAGATAGGTCAGTAGAAATATCATGATATCATCCTCAAATAACTGAAGCACATCTCATCCTCAATCCGATGTGCGAGATCTATATCCTCAATATAGAATTACACCTAATGATCATGCATCATCAAATATCCTCAATAAGCTCCTATGCACGTATCCAAAGTCAAATCCACCAAGAGTAGTATATCAATCTCAGCATCCTCAACATCATGCCCGGCTTACTCCAATAATCGATATAAGTCAAAATCCCTGATGCGGGTGATCTCTGAAAGCACAACGATCCCGGGTAATAGAAGAGATGATAACGGGGAACACGAGGAGGATGGGCAAGAAGAGGAACACAAAGGTCTGAAGAAGTTGATTGAGCTCACGTGTCAATATCACAACTCAATGCAATGAAGAGATATATGTATAAGAGGGGTAGAGAGACTCAAATATGAAAAATGCATGACTCACACAGACGGGACCGATAACTCAAAGGTAACGTGCAAATGAAATCCAAGTCACAATCAATACACAAAGCAAGCCCCCAATTCACCTACTCAACACAGTGAAGACCGATATGTGGTCTTTTATCTTGTCGATTCTAGAGTTTTTAGGTGATCATAGAAAGTTGTACACCGAATAAGGCTTTGGGATTGGGGTACTAATCCTTAGCGTGTGCGCAGAATTAAAAGGCCCAGACAATGAGGGGGTTGCTCTCCCCAAGACAAGGGATCCATTACATTTTATTTTTAGGTTCAAGTGGAGTTAGCAGTCCCGGTTTTATTTTTGTTATCACTTTTTTTGGATATTTTCAATGCACGTGCCTATCGAGGTTTCAATTTCCATTAAGCATCCTAGGTTGGCAAAAACAGAGGGAGAAGGTCGGAACAACCATGCAAGTCGGAAAACGATGATGCACGCCAAGTAGGAAGACTTATAGTGCTTCCCATCTCTCTTCACACGGGATGAATAACAGAATTGAAACCTACGCTATATGCAAATGCAATCCGAAGAAATCGCCCTAGATACATGATACTATTAGCGTGAAGAACATTATTTCAAAATTGACTAAGTCCCAAGTCGCATCTATAGGTGCATGCATATATATATATATATATATTAGGTATTGGGCCTTAGTCTACGTCAAACAATCCTAAGATAGGGCTCATTCACACAAAATAATAAAAATAAGATAATAAAAAAAGCGTTAAAACCGTCGAGGCCCCCAAGGGAACAATCCCTCGGGCACTGGACTTAGAGAAGTCGGAGCGTCTGAGAGTCTTGTATTATTACAATTATAGGGTCATTCTCTCATATAAATATACATAAATAATAAATAACGCAAAAATTAGTCTTCCTTCCAAAATTCTCCTCCATCTACCTTCGATGCTCTCTCATGTTGGCTGGTGTAGAAGAGCCAACTCTGCCTCACTCGGGTGCATCGGACTTCCTAGGAATTCCTCCTTCGCTTGGCGGTCCCTCGCATCAAAGACAAATAAAGAAGAGGTCAGAACAATCACAATGATATCAATAATACAAATAATCAAATAAATGTGGACAAGAGTGAAGAATCAAATAAATAATAAGTATCCCAAACGACGTTGCTCACCGGCAACGACGCCATTTGATGACATGGGATTGGGCCGAGGTCGTGTCTTTCCACAAGGCGGACCGACAGTCATTGAGGTGACCTCAAACATAATCCAAATCAATCAACAATTATACCACAATCAGAATAAAGCAATTAAATCTCAAAAATGTGGAGTTAAAATTTATTATAACTATACATGTAAATGTGTATATGTGTAAGCACAAGTAGAGGTCGAACAATGGGAGCGAATGGTTGGGAGTAGAATAAACACACAAAATTACCCAGTTCCCTTCTTGTCCATGTTATTGTTTTCGTGGGTTTTTGATTTTATATATTATTGATTTTATTTTTATTTTATATTTTATATTTTATTTTTATTTTTCTGATTTTATATTTTATTTTTCTTTAATAAAAAACAATCTAGCCTATGTAAGGCTTTATTTACTCAATACATAAAAATATATTTATAAATAATATTAAATCTAAAAAAATATGAAAATAATTTGTTTTTGGTTTTTAATATTTTTCTAATGTTTTGTATTTTTCCATAAATTTTTGCTAATTTTTATGTATTTTTAAAGTAAAAAATATCTCAATAATGGGGTTAATACATAATCCAGAAATAATTTGGGTTTTAAAATAGTAAATAGGTCCCAAAATTACCCAAATTAATTTTAATGCAAAAATAATAATATATAAATAATTATAAAAAAGGAAAACTAATTTTTTAGTAGTTTTGAAGAGTTTTATATTTTTTTGGATTTTGGAGCTTCTCGAAATTTTTATGTTTTCTTTTTGCTATTTTTAGGGTTTTTGTTTTCTGACTCAATAAATACATAAATATATACTTTATATATTTTTTGTATTTTTTCAAAAAGGTTTTCTATTTTTTTAGTATTCTATAAATTAAATAAGGAAAAAATACTCCTTCTTTAATTTTTAACAATGAGATAAATGCAGAAAATTGCCAAATAAATAGATAGCGTGAATCTACATGGTAGGGGGCATCTACCCTAATTTTTGTGGAATTTTAGGAGCAAGCTAGCTATATAAAATAAATAGAGAAAAGGCACACACAATAATATGTCCTGGCTGGGGCATAGATGCAAATAAAATAAATGACAGGGTCAACGTCCCAAATATGCCAACCTATAAAACATTTATTTAATATTTTAGAACCTTTCTACAATATACAAAACCGCCAGAGGCATGAGTGCAAAATTCACAACACAACACGTGGGACAACACGTGACTCGATTGGGAAGGACCTCTATGTAATATCCAATTAATACAAGGGGTTCTATGCAAAAATCCCATTTATTTATAACATTACATTTATTTTACAGAACTAAATAATAAATACAAAAATGCAAGGGGCTAGAGGAGCAATTTACCCCTATTAGGCGCTGGTTCGGACGGTTGATGTTCTTGACTTATCCACATGGCGTCTCCACGTTTGCCGATGACGCTTCACCGATGGACGTGTGAGATTAGATCGTGGGGCGCGATCTGACGGTCGATGACGGCTCCATCCAACGGCTGATCTTCAATCTGGGCCTCCCTCTTCATCCAACGGCGGGGACGATGGCTGGAAGAACAGGGAAGAACGCTCGCCGGGGCGAGTTTCTTCCGGTGATATCTCGCGTCTTTGCCGCTCATGACGGTCTCTATAGCTTCCTGGGAGGATCCTCTAACTGCTGGAGGTCTTGGATCGGCCTGAGGTACTCTGGAGCGTCGCCACAAGCTCGGGGAAGAAATGGGGCTCCAGGTACCTCCGTCGTTTTCGATTGTGTCTCCTGGTGCATTTCAAGACGCCCAACCTGCACAGGAAGCGCACACGGCTCGAGGGATTCACCCTCGACCTGGGGTTTGAAGCTTTTGCGCAAAAATGAAGGGGGGCGGCGAGGTTCCGGTGAGCGGCAGAGGTGAAACCTCGATTCACGAAGCCACGTGGGCTCTAGATGATCTGGGGCATGCAGAATATAGAGAATGCGATAAGGAATGATATGGGGGCGGTACGAGGGTCGGAGAATGACTGGAACGTTCGGGAGTCATCGCCAGAGCGGAGCTCCGGCGAACTATGACTCAACCGATTCACGTCTAACTACTAGGCTAAAAACTAAACTAAATGCGGGAAATAAATGCTGCAATAAAAATCTACCTACGAAAGCAGTAAAAGGGCTCTAATACCTGGTGGGAACCAGGGAGCGTGGCGATCGCCGGAGCGCCGCCGTGGGTGCAGCTCCCACCTCCTCCGACCGATTCAAGGCGCCAAGAGATCCCTCCTATCACAAGGAAGCTCCTAGGACCAAATACGAGGAAGGGAGCAGGGTAGAATTGACCAAATTTGAGAATGGAGGAGGAGGTCTTTATTTATAAACATTGGTGTACACCCTTATTGATCAGGCGATGGTGAAAACTATACGCTATATACAATGTGTACAAGGTTTGAGCGTGTATGTACAATGTGCCAGGTGACGAGCCGCTAAATACGATGAATAATTCGTGGTCGTTGTAGCACGTGTACTTAGCGATTCGGTCAGAACTGAGAAAAGATCTCCGTGAAGAGTGTCTCGGCTTAATTTATATCCCGGGCAAGTCCGGGGTCGAACTCAGGGAGGTAAAGAAACAACTTCGGTTTTAATTCAAAAACTTAGGTCTAGATATCCAATGCGGTATTTTTTTATATTTTTTTATGCAAATAGAAAATGCCAATGCAAGATGTGGGTGAATTAAGAAAAACTAAGAAATCACACAACTTAGCCAAATTAATTTCAATGTTAAATTAATCCAATTCAGCTAAATTATATTTTTTCTAAAGTCCTAATCCAGTGGAGAACACAAAACATATTTTTTTGTATTTTTTAGGTTTAAAACGCAACAATGAAAAATGCACACTTTTATGGGTTTTTTTTCGCAATTAATCACACAAATAGTAAGCAAAAATTATGAAAAAGTTACTGGAACTAAAACATGATGCAAGGAAGCTACAGTATTTTTTTTGGAATTTTTTGATAAGTTATGATTTTTTTATGGATTTTTTAGTGAAAATAGAGTGACAGAGAGTAAATAATTTCTATTAAATCCACATTGTCAAATTAATCAGAGTGCGAATTATCTCAGAAAGATGTTTAGATAAGCAATCCAGTAGAGTTGAAATTTTGCAAAAAAGATGTTTGTGGATTTAATTAAAATTCAAATACTAATTTCACTCTATGATTTATTTCAGACACAAGACAACTCCATTTTAGATAAAATTTGGATAGAAAATTAATCACATATCAAGGCATCACATATAATGTTTTGTGGAATTTTTAGAGCAATTGTGTGTGAGATATAATTTTAAGAGTCCAAATTGGGTAAAATACAGAGAATTTCAATTAACTATTTTTAATTAATTACCCATGACTCACAAAAATACAAATAAATAGTCAAAATCTAGACACTTAGTTGCTCATCACAGAAGCATTTTTCATTGAACAAAAAGATGCATAAATGATGTCCAAATTACAGTGCAAACACAGGGGTATTCTTGCAATTACAGAAAAAACAATATTTACAACAAAAGTATGTACAGGGACTAAATTGAAATTACGGAAACTTAAGAAGATAAACTTGCAATATTTACAATAAAAAAAATAAAGAAAGGAAAGGACCTCTTCTTCTCCAGGCGGATTTGGCAGAACCCAAAGGGCGGAGAGGGCGGCGCCGGCCCGGCGGCCCGCGCGCAGCCGCACGCGGCCGTGAGGGAGGAGGCACGGAGGAGGAGTGACGGCGCCGATGGGAGATCGGAGGAGGCGGGCGGAGGGGCGGCGGTCCTGGAGAGCTGCGGGTGGCCGGCTTGCTGGAGCCGCGGTTGGAGGTAGCTAAGGTGCTGCGTGCGCCCGCGGGTCCGCGGCCTGGAAGGAGCGGCCGACGGTGGCGAGTCCGGCCGCGTGGCTGACGGTAAAAGGGGGAGGGGGCGGCGGCTTGGCCGCTACTGCTCCCGTGAAGGAGATGGGCGGCGGCGGTGGGGCTCCCACCACTACTGCTCGTTTTTTTTAATTTTTTTCTTTTTACTGCTGCAATAATAATAAAAAAACTCTTTTTTGTTTAATTTTTTTATATTTTTTTGTTTTGCTATTCAGAAGGTGCAAATAGAGAAGGGAGAGTGATGAAATAAAATAAAAAATAAGGGAGATGATGATGGTGATGATGATTATGAACTAAACAAATGAAGGATTTTGGGGGGTGAATTTGATGTGATATATATAAAAAAATGCAAAACTAACAAGATGATAAAAAGTGAGACGAAAAATTACCTATGATGAATGCGGGCGCCTATGGGGTGCTCTCGTGAGCACGGTCTTCGCTCGAATCGCCGGCGTGCGATGAGCTCGAGCAGCGCGCGGTTGCGGCTGCGATGTTGGCCAAAAAGCCAACGGATCACACCAGAGAGAGGACCGTCATCGCTCGACCGCGGTTGCGTCGCTGTCACCGATTCAACTCCGGGAACTAGGCTCTCCTCACATAAAGATGGATCAAAGGCAAAATTGAGGAGAATGACATGTATATAAAGATGATGGAATGAGAGGTTATTAAAGTGGTGGAGTTGAATGGGAGGTTGTATTATTAATGGAGTTGAATGGGAAGTTGGGAAAAATAGTAGAATAATGGAGTTGAATTGGTGGTTATTATAGAGAATGGAAATTAAATAATAAATAAATAAATAAATAAAGTTGTCTACTTTAAATACAATAAAATAAAAAGAGAAGAGAAATAGTGGAGAATTTACAATGGAAGACAAACAACATGTACACATTTTTTTACTTTTCTAATATGTAATTTTTTGTCTTTTTAATAAGAGATATTTACAACGGAAAAATACAATAAAATACTACAACTAAAATACAACACAAGTATGATTTTTTTGTATTTTTAATAATTAAGAAAGACACAATAAAAAATGAAGAAAGTATGAATATATACATAATGTACAATGTACATCTAGGTCCCAAAACCCAACTTTTGCATATGAGCTCCGATTTTAATGAAACCACTTCCGTTGGATAGATAATTTTCTAACTTGAACTTTAAAAGTGAGTTTGTGAATTTGGAGTTCATACGGAGCGGGAATTTAGCTTGGAAGTTGGACTTTATGGCTTTTTCTCTTTGGGATCTAGGAGCATTTATTTGAGGTAAAATTTATTTTGTATTTTTGTATTTTTATATATATTTTTATAAACAAGTTAGAGAAAGAATTAGGCAAAAAGGAGTTGAAATGAATTTATTAAAAATATACGAATTTTTGGGCTATTTACGTGTGAGAAACTCCTTTGATTTTTGCGGCTTTTTATTGTTAATTTATTTTGTAGAATCTAATATACAATAATTAGTGTATTTTATTTACAAAGGTCATTTTGTTAATTTGATGATTTTATGTATATTTATTTGAGATTTTACTCGGGGATTTTGCTAAGATCAAGATATTGCGATGATGAATCGTGGATTCATCACCCCCCTATACTTAAACTTTGCTAGTCCTTGAGCAAATAAAGAATGAATAAGTTGGGTTAACCCCTGACTGTGCATGTGAATACAAGACTTGATCCGTTCAAGAACTCTCGGTTTTAGAGATCCTAAAATTCTAAGTTGAACCAAGCTCTAGTCAAAAGGTACCCAATTCCCCTAATCATCAGACTCTCTTTGTATACGTATATATAAGGGATATGACTTTAAGTGTTGACCGCAGTTACAAGAGTAGAGTCACAACGTCACCCAAGATTCCAGTCCAAGAGACTCTCCTATGGACCCGATCCTCAACACTAGGGAATAAATCATTTCTTGCATCCAATCCACCGTCTCTTTAGTTGTCAGACTTGAAAGTGTAGATGGAAGGCCAGTTGATGGAGGGCATAGGATTGTGTCATTTCTTCTCTCCCTCTCATTGGAACAAGGATCCTCTCAAGTGCCTTATTACGCAACGCATTTTTTTTGGTGTTGATCAGTGCGTCCGTCAAGAGAAGTTGGAGCCGTCTGCACTTGTTTTCTCGGGAGTACACCGGGGTGTGCCTTTTTTGAGTACCTATCGTACCTTCTACACCCAGACTTGTAGCATTTACGATGCAGAGCCCTTTTTTGGTGCAAGCCCGATTCCTGGTCCTAATAGCGGTGGTTCAAGTGGACACTTTGAAATGGTTGGGAGCGCTCGCCTTTGGTAGAAGCTCTTTTGATAATTGACTTTGTGGAATGAGAGCTTTTCTTTGACATTTCATTGCTTTGTAGTATTTTTGGCTAGCTCCACTGCTTTTACCAAGAGTTGGTGCACACTGATCAACAGTTTTTTTTATTTTATCACACCCTGGCACATAAGTAAATATCAAGAGGTAGTACAAGAACCATGTTCTCATACTGGCTAAATGTGCTGACACTCAGGTTTCATGAAGCCTTCATTGATTTTATCCCATCCTCGAGCATCATTAAACCAAGTCCAAACTCAAATCCCTCATCCCAGTTCCTCAAGTGAAATTTCAACTCATCTCATCATAACTGCAGTCGTGTACATGAGGTGCTGATCATATTCTTAAGGTAGAGACTAAGCATGCAATATAGCACACAAATCTTTCAAACTAGGGAAATGTGAATAATTAAGTCAAGGAGCCTAATGACTAAGGCTGGTTAACTCAAAATCTCAAGACCTCATAAACCAAGTGTTATTGAACATCACTAGTCTTGTGTGAAAGTGAATTGTGTCAGGGATTAAACCAACTTATTAGTTAATGTTTTAGTTTTTAGTTGTTTTTTTATGATTGAATTTTTTAAGTTTTAGAAAAAGTTTTTTTTTCAAAAAGTTTTTTTTTGACAAACAAAGGCAAAGAAGTTTTTTTTGTTAGAAAAGTTTTGCTTTTTTTTCAAGAGTTTTTTTTGAAAAAGATAGGTAAATAAGAAAAACTTTTTTTAGAAAGTTTTTTTAAGAGGATTTTTTTGAAAGTTTTTTTTGCAAATAAGGAAAAAGAGTTTTTTTAGGAAAAAGTTTTTTTTGTTTTTTACCCACCCCATAATTATTGTATAATATATACAAAAATACGTGAAAGTACAAGCTATGGGTAAAGTATATATGTAATATATACACGCCCCCCTATACTTAGCTTGTGCTATGTCCTCATGGCACTAGGTGACAAAAAGACATAGCTCGTACTAAGCGTAGGAAAGCTAATATAATAAATAGTATAGAAATCGATCCGCCCCCCTATACTTAGGCTCTGGACAACCTAAGTGTAGAAGAAGAGCAAAAATGGGGCGGACGAGGTCAAGAGGAGAAATGATGAGTAAATACACATGGCGGGCATCGATCCCCCCTATACTTAGGCTTTGGTCGGCCTAAGTATAGGACAAGAGTAAGTGTGAGAACCGATGTGATCTCGAGAATATACAAAGAAGGGAGAATATGTACAAGAGTGATTGAATCTTCTAAGATGTTGAATCTGTATGCTGCATCTTCATGACGAGTAATATGACGTATCTGCTCTTTGCTCACTCTGCATGAAGTTGATGACCTCGACTTGGACTAACTGCTCTTTCGAATCAACAAAATGCTTCAACAGTTGTCCATTCACCACATGAGACTGTGCACCATCTGTGAGATCAACTATCTCTACACTTCCATTCTCGTGCACTTTCTTAACCACAAAGGGACCCGCCCATTTAGATTTGAGCTTCCCATGGAACATCTTCAACCTGGCATTGAACAACCATACCTTTTGCCCAGGTACAAAGTCTTTGCACCTAATGTGCTGATCATGCCATCTCTTTACTTTGTCCTTATAAATCAAACTGTTGTCATATGCCATGTTTCGGATTTCCACGAGCTCGTTCAAGTTCAAGTCTCGGCAAAGCTTCCCTAGGTGACAACTCCAATTAATCTTCTTAATTGCCCATTCAGATTTATGAATCAATTCTGCGGGCAAATGGCATGGCTTACCATAGATCATTCTAAATGGTGAAGTACCCAATGGTGTCTTGTAGGCTGTCCTATAGGCCCACAGAACTTGGTCCAAAAGCTGAGACCAGTTCTTCCTATCGGGACGAACCAATTTCTGCAAAATACTCTTCACCTCTCTGTTCGAAACCTCTGCCATGCCATTGGACTGTGGGTGGTAAGGACTAGTAACTCTATGATCAAATCCATAGTCCTTAGCTAAAGATCTCATATCTCGGTTCACAAAGTGGCTACCCCCATCAGATATCAAAACTTTTGGCACCCCGAACCTAGCAATAATATGGTCTCTCATAAAATTACAGACAGTCTTGCTGTCTGCGGTTCGGGTTGGGATAGCCTCCACCCACCTGGATAAATAATCAACCGCCAACAATACGTACTCATGTCCTTGGCTGTTGAGAAAGGGGCCCATAAAATCTATGCCCCATGCATCAAAAACATCACAAATAATCATCGGTTGCATAGGCAACTCATCTCTCTGTCCAACTGTCCCTCCCATCCTTTGACAAATCGGGCATGACCGTACAAAATCAATGGCATCTCTAAACAAGGTCGACCAATACAATCCACATTGAAGTACTTTGTGAGCGGTTCTCTTTCCCGAATGGTGTCCTCCAACCTCAAGTGAAGGACAATATGTGAGGACACTATGGTATTCCTCCTGAGGAATACACCTTCTCCAAACACAATCCGGTCCTTCGAAGAAAAGGAAAGGATCGTCCCAGTGGTATCTCCTCGAATCCGACTTCAGTCGATCAATGCTGCTCCTAGTCCAACCATGGGGAACCTGCTTGGAGACAAGATAGTTCACCATGTTGGCATACTACGGGAGGGAGTCAATAATACAAATTGACTCATCTGGGAAGGTCTCTCTAATCCGCTCATGATCAGGAGAATCCTTAAGTTCAATCCGAGAAAGGTGATCAGCCACAACATTCTTCACTCCAGGTTTATCTTTAATCTCCAATTCAAATTCCTGGAGGAGTAAAATCCACCTAAGAAGACGCGCCTTCACGTCCTTCTTTTCCATTAAGTATCGAATGGTTGTGTGATCAGTATAAATTGTCACCTTAAAGCCCAAAATATATGATATGAACTTCTCGAGGGCCCATACTACCGTGAGCATTTCCTTTTCAGTCACTGTATAATTTTTCTGTGTAGGATCTAAAACTTTGCTCGCATAATGAATCGCAAACGGAATCCCCTCTCGCCGTTGTCCTAGCACAGCTCCTATAGCGAAATCTGAAGCGTCGGTCATGATCTCCAAGGGGAGAGACCAGTCAGGAGCTTGTAGGATAGGCGAGGCACAAATCTTCCTTTTCAAGAGCTCAAAGGTCTCCAGACACCTGTGATCTACAACGAACTCTGTGTCTTTCCCTAAGAGCTCAGTCAGTGGGCGGGCGATCTTTGAAAAATCCTGAATGAATCTCCTATAGAATCCAACATGCCCTAAGAATGATCGCACTGACTTGACGTTGGTAGGTGGATCGAGTTTCTTTATCACCTCCACCTTGGCAGGGTCAACCTCCATTCCCCTTTTGGAGATGACATGCCCCAACACGATACCCTCCGTCACCATAAAGTGACTCTTCTCCCAGGAGAGTACCAGATTCACCTCTCTACACCTCGTGAGGACTCGGTCCAAGTGCGCTAAACATGTATCAAAAGAATCACCATGGACCGAGAAGTCATCCATGAACACTTCCAGGAAATCTCCCACCATCTCGGCAAATATGGCTATCATGCACCGCTGAAATGTGCCCGGGGCATTGCAGAGCCCGAATGGCATGCGCCTGAAAGCATAAGTGCCGAATGGACATGTGAATGTGGTCTTTTCCTGGTCCTCAGGGGCTGTGGCCACCTGGTTGTAGCCTGAGTACCCGTCAAGAAAACAGAAGAACTCTTTCCCTGCGAGTCTCTCCAAGATCTGATCAATAAAAGGCAAGGGAAAGTGATCTTTCTTGGTCGCAACATTCAGGCGCCTGTAGTCAACACAGACACGCCACGACGTAGGTACTCGTGTCGCGATCTCTACCCCCTCCTCGTTGGTGACCATCTGAATTCCCGACTTCTTCGGGACAACATGAAGTGGGGCCACCCACTTGGAGTCAGAAATAGGGTATATAAACCCTACTTTGCACCATTTCTCAATTTCTTTCTTAACCACTTCCCGTAGATTGGGGTTAAGTCTTCTCTGAAACTCACGGGAAGGTCTCACGTCATCCTCAGTAAAAATGTGGTGTGAGCAGAGAGCGGGGTTGATGCCCACGAGATCCGACACTGTCCAGCCTATTTCTTTGCGGTTCCTCTCTAAGACCTCTAACAACCTAGACTCCTGTTCTAAAGTCAAGTATGAGCTAATGATGACAGGATATCTCTCTTTGGGTCCCGCAAGAAAGGCATACTTAAGTGTAGGAGGTAGTGATTTCAGTTCTGGCAATGTGGTATCATCAAGCAGATCTGGCTGAACTGAATCTGAATCTGGTTCCGTGCTGCATGAAGGTGGGCTAGGCTGAGTAGTACTTGCCACCAAATTAGAAGTATCGGGAGTCATCTCGTCAAAAATATCCAAACAATCGGCAAAAGCCACGTCCGACTCGTCATCTATGTCCCATTATTGTTCCGAAGAGGATGGAACTGACAGATCCGGATGGATCTCTATGTCATCATGAGAATAGGTTGATGCATCTCTAGCAAGATCAGACAACACCTGACAAATTGCTTCATGCACTATATCCTCTCCAGATGAAAGGGTCTCGCTCTGTCGTGAAGGAATCTGTCCCCAAATCCCAACTGTGCTAATCAAACTGCAGTCTGCCTCTAAAGATGAGTACTCTGTGCTACTCTCTGAATCGGGTCGCTGACACTTGGTTTGCTTCATCTCAAGGTTCACTTCTCCACCTGGAGAACGGAACTTCATCATTCCCGTACCATAATCGAAAGCTGCGCCTGCGGTCCTAAGGAAGGGTCGCCCGAGAATGATCTGAGATTCTCTCCAATGATTGGGGGTCTCCATGTCCAAGACTGTGAAGTCCACCTGATAGTTCTGCCCCTCAATCGAGATAACGACGTTCTTCACTTCTCCCTTAGGTCTCTTCATCGAACGATCTGCGAATTGGAATAAAGCTCTAGATTTGCGAAGTGGTCCCAACTCCAATTTCTGATATAAGGCTAAGGGAAGTAAGTTGATCGAAGAACCATTATCTAAGAGTGTGCGTGCAAACGCAATGTCGTCAATACGACTCTCCACATAGTGAGCACCCATGTCTCTCTTTTTCTTTGGCAAAGTCTGATTCTTGAGACAATAGGTTGTGGCTACTGATAAGACATGTGTCTTTATATTTCGGTTATCTTTCTTCCTGCTAACCCTTGTAGGTGTGCATCTTACCTTAAGGTATTTTTGGAAGGCAGGATGGTTAGCCACATATTCATCAAATGGCACTTTAACTGTGATGTTTTCTTTACAAAACCGTGCCATATCGGGGTCATCTTTCTGAATCTTTTTGATGCGCTTTCCTGCCTAAGAGCACGAGGGAAAGGGATTGAAGCTAGGGAAACATAGGATGAAGAATCTGAATCATGAACTGAAAGATCATTCTTTGCATTAACAGAAACAAAGTTCTTCATACAAGAATCTTTTTGATGCAACATGGACTCAAAATCTAAACTATCTACTACAGGTTGTGGAATAGAAGATGGAGTGGTATCCGCCACAACCGGAGATGCAAGGTCCTCCGTAGACTCAGAAGAATATCCATGCTGACGATGCTGCATACGTGCTCTCCTCCTCTCCGCTCCCTGAGTAGAAATCCTCGAATGGTGCTGATGGGGCTCCGAAATATGATGCCTCTCCTCCTCATCCTCTGAAGACTCCTCAGGTAGAGCTCCAGAGATGCCCCTCCTCGTGTCCCTCGCCCGGTCAGGTACGACCACGATCCTTCCGCTCCTGAGTGACATGTGGTTAGCCTCGTCACACGAAAGAATCTCATGTTCAGATTTAGGAGATGCTGAATAGTATACCTGACCAAAGTGCTGCTGAGAACTAGAACGGTTCAGGCTATTGGGGTTAGCCTGAACTTGGGCTGGGATAGAGGTAGAGGGTGCAGTCTGCTCGTCTCGCCATCTGGACAGGCGGATGACATCCACCCGTAAATCTTGAATCTCGTTCCTGTAGGAACGTAGCTCGTCGAGTATCTGCTGCTGAATATCCACGGGACTAGACGATGAAGGAAGTGGATAAGATTGGGAAGAAGAACGGGAAGACTGGAACTGCTGGCTAGTATACTGCCTCTGCTGCTGCTGGGGTTGCGGGCCCTGCTGGCCCGTCTGGTAATGGCCCTGTCGGCCATACTGCTGGTACTGCTGCCTCTGCTGCTGGGGTGGCTGGAATACAGGGCTCTGCTGTGAAGGAGGTGGTGCGGAGGTGAATGCGGTGTTGTGAAAGGTCGGGGGACGCTGATAGGTCTGTCGGTCTCCCGTACTTCCCTGCCTGGCAGGGTCCTGAGTATACCATATCCCATTCACCTCCCAAACTGGTGGAGGCTCCTCCTGGACTGTCTCTGCTACTGGAGGTGGCTGCTGGAAAGAGTGGGTGTAGGATTGGTCCTGCTCCCACGGTTGGGGTTGCCCTGACACCAACTGCTCCTGAACATGGTGAACTCGGTATACGGGAGCAGAGGGTGCAGTCACGGCAGGTATCCTTATCTTAGATACATTCTCAGTCAACTCCTCCATCTGTTTTGGAAGTTTGGAGACGCTCCGATCTAACTCATCAATCCTCCTGTCGATCTTCTCGACTACAGTAAGCTTGTCAGCAAGAAGTCCCATGCTAGGGATCACGTCCTGAGAGAGATCGACTACAGCTGATTTTCCCCCTCCAAATGAGAGTGAACTGGGGGATGGTGTATAGGCCCTGCTGGCCATCTGTGAGCGGCTAGTTTCAGCCATCTGCTCGAATAGCCTCCAGACGATATCCGCTCCTCGTGATGTATAGCTGCCTCCACATGCAGCGCTCACTAAACCCTGCATCTCAGGGTTGAGACCAGTGAAGAAGGATTGGACCAAGATGTTGTCATCTAATCCATGACAAGGACACTTTTGCAGGATGTCCTTGAATCTTTCCCAAGCATCACAGAAGGCTTCATGGGGTAACTGAGAAAAACTCGTAATTCGCGTCCTCATCATGTTAGTTCTACTCAAAGGGTAGAACTTCTTTAGGAATAGGTCCTTGAACTGGGCATAAGTGGTGACGATGATTCCAAGATTCTTTACCCAGTAATCGGCTTTTCCACCCAAGGCAAATGGAAGGGCTTTGAGCCTAATATAATCCTGGCTAATATTATTATGTTTGAGGTTAGCACAGATGAGCTCAAAGTCCCTTAGGAATGCATATGGCTCCTCAGAAGCATTCCCATCAAAATGTGGCAGCAAGTTCAGAAAATGCGGCTTCAATTCAAAGTCAACAGTGGGTTCAGTCGGACTCAAGTAGTTATGAATTTGATATTGTCCGGGGTTATACGCCGCATCCATTGGTAGTTGGACCCCAACATTTAACTGTCCTAACTGAGCTCTCAGTAATGCTTGTTGATGCTCAGATGCAGCTAATCGGGCTAGTATCATTTTCATTGGGTCTTCATGGTTCTCTTCTTCCTCTTCTTTCTTCTTTGGCATTTTACTTGAATCTTCTTTATGTCCTGAATCATCAATGTTTTCTTGATTAGAAGAGGATTTATGAATCATGATATTCTCACCAAGGTGATGGTCTTCCTCGGTGAGGTGGGAAGAGAGAAAGGGAATGGTTTGAGAGTAACCATCCCAAGAGTGAGTAATCCTGGACTCAAGAGGGTCATGAGTCCAGGTTGGTCCAAGTTGCACTTAGACCTTTGAAGACATACTTTTTGAAGGGTTCAACGAGAGATTCACAAAGTCCGAATAAATATCCCCCCAATCAGTCATCTTCGATGTCAAAAGAACCGATTAGAACACGATATTCAATGAGGCGCTAGTTCTACGGTGCACGTAAATGTGCGGAATGAACTCACACAATATAAACGCAATTCAAACCCTCAATTTCACCAACTCAACATGTGATGGCCGTAAGAGTTCGGACGAATTATCTGGTCAATTTTAGTTGGTGAGAATACAATCTTGGAAAGATTAACGAGCTGTTAGGTGCCCGTATTTTCCTACAGACTGGCCCGGTTCTTACGACTAGTTTGACCTACTTTCAGCAAGTATAGGAGTAAGTACGGACCGTATAAATACGGCTACCCGTTCCTTGAGGACTAATGCGTCCTCTAAACCTCCCACTCTGCTAAGGAAGTCCGGACCGTTTACCGGCTACCCGTATTCCTCACTGAAAAGTAGCTAATCGCCTAAAAAGAAAGAACCAGTAGTAAGTAAGAAATCCAGACTTGGCTCTATCCTAGGGTCGTCTCTCTCTCACTTGCAATTAAAACAAACAATGAGGGCTTTATGCACCCGAGAACAAGGGTTCTTTTTATTCCAATTTATTTTAATCGACCTGCTCAATTCAATCCCAATTTTAGAGTTAGGTTATCACTTGAAATTTATGTGAACACATAAGCACGTCTACCGTTCAGTCCCAATTTCCTTTTAACCTTAAGTTGTAAAACAAGAGGGGAATCGGAAATCAGAATGCAAACGAGAAACTATGATGCATGCTCAGAAGAAGGTATACTTACAGTGAATCCCAGCACTCTTCATGCGTTATGCAGAACAGAATTTATAAATATTACACTAAATGCATGCAGATCGAGAAAACCACACCTAAACTGTATACTATTGGAGGTGAAGAATTGATTGAATTTGAGCTAAGTAGTACGTGTTTATGTGCGTCTCATTATGAATCTTATCATATAAGTGAATCTTCTAAGATATGTGTGGCCTAATTTACGATGGGCGCAAACAAGTTTGAATCTAAACTACCGTGTGCCTAATCCTTAAGTTCGCCACTCAAGTCGAGCCCCACCCTCAACGGAGAGTGAAACAGGCTCGACACACCACAAATAATGTTTAAGTCTTTTTACACGCGCGAGCTCTCAAACAAGAGCCTCTATAAATGAGCAAGTTACCTAAATAATTACAACAATTATTACAAAAAGTTCTCTAAAAAATAAATAGTTCTCCTCGCACTTCAGCAGTCAATGCACATCACGACCGTCGACCTCCGATGCACTCCAAGTCCACCGGGCCCTCGCAAGGAAAATGAAATTTATATTAGAGAGATAAACAACAAGATATATACAAAAATATAAAGAGAAATAATTGCAAAAGGAATAAATACAAGTGGCTCGGGGGTCAGACTACTCGAGAAAGCAAAAATCTAAATCCAAAATTTTAAATTAATCCCTAAGCCGTTTGCCTCCCCGGCAACGGCGCCATCTGACGAGCCGCTAAATACGATGAATAATTTGTTGTCGTTGTAGCACGTGTACTTAGCGATTCGGTCAGAACCGAGAAAAGATCTCCGTGAAGAGTGTCTCGACTTAATTTATATCCCGGGCAAGTCCGGGGTCGAACTCAGGGAGGCAAAGGAACAACTTCGGTTTTAATTCAAAAATTTAGGTCTAGATATTCAATGCGGTATTTTTTTATATTTTTTTATGCAAATAGAAAATGCCAATGCAAGATGCGGGTGAATTAAGTACTAAGAAATCACACAACTTAGCTAAATTAATTTTAATGTTAAATTAATCCAATTCAGCTAAATTATATTTTTTCTAAAGTCCTAATCCAGTGGGGAACACAAAAGATATTTTTTTTATTTTTTAGGTTTAAAACACAACAATGAAAAATGCACACTTTTTATGGGTTTTTTCGTAATTTATCACACAAACAGTAAGCAAAACTTATGAAAAAATTACTGGAACTAAAACATGATGCAAGGAAGCTACAATAATGTTTTTGGAATTTTTTGAGAAGTTATGAATTTTTTATGTATTTTTTAGTGAAAATAGAGTGACAATGAGTAAATAATTCCTATTAAATCCACATTGTCAAATTAATCAGAGTGCGAATTATCTCAGAAAGATGTTTAGATAAGCAATCCAGTAGAGTTGAAAATTTGCAAAAATGATGTCTATGGATTTAATTAAAAATCAAATACTAATTTCACTCTATGATTTATTTCAGACACAAGACAACTCCATTTTGGATAAAATTTGGATAGAGAATTAATCTCATATCAAGGCGTTACAAATAATTTTTGAGGAATTTTTAGAGCAACCGTGTGTGAGATATAATTTTAAGAGTCCAAATTGGGTAAAATACACAGAATTTCAATTAACTATTTTTAATTAATTACCCATGACTCACAAAAATACAAATAAATAGTCAAAATCTAGACAATTAGTTGCTCATCACAGAAGCATTTTTCATTGAACAAAAAGATGCATAAATGATGTCCAAATTACAGTGCAAACACAGGGGTATTCTTGCAATTACAGAAAAACAATATTTACAACAAAAGTATGTACAGGGACTAAATTGAAATTACAAAAACTTAAGAAGATAAACTTGCAATATTTACAATAAAAAAATAAAGAAAGGAAATGACCTCTTCCTCTCCAGGCGGATTTGGCCGAACCCAAAGGGCAGAGAGGGCGGCGCCGGCCCGGCGGCCCGCGCGCAGCCGCATGCGGTCGTGAGGGAGGAGGCGTGGAGGAGGAGTGACAGCGCCGATGGGAGATCGGAGGAGGCGGGCGGAGGGGCGGTGGTCCTGGAGAGCTGCGGGTGGCCGGCTTGCTGGAGCCGCGGTTGGAGGTGGCTGAGGTGCTGCATGCGCCCGCGGGTCCGCGGCCTGGAAGGAACGACCGGCGGTGGCGAGGCCGGCCGCGCGGCTGACGGTAAAAGGGGGAGGGGGCGGCGGCGGCTTGGCCGCTACTGCTCCCGTGAAGGAGATGGGCGGCGGCGGTGGGGCTCCCACCGCTGCTGCTCGTTTTTTTTTTAATTTTTTTATTTTGCTCTTTTTACTGCTGCAATAATAATAAAAAAATTCTTTTTTTGTTTAATTTTTTTTATATTTTTTTGTTTTGCTATTCAGAAGGTGCAAATAGAGAAGGGAGAGTGATGAAATAAAATAAAAAATAAGGGAGATGATGATGGTGATGATGATTATGAACTAAACAAATGATGGATTTTGGGGGGTGAGTTTGATGTGATATATATAAAAAAATGCAAAACTAACAAGATGATAAAAAGTGAGACGAAAAATTACCTATGATGAACGCGTGCGCCTATGGAGTGCTCTCGTGAGCACGGTCTTCGCTCGAATCGCAGGCGTGCGATGAGCTCGAGCAGCGCGCGGTTGCGGCTGCGATGTTGGCCAAAAAGCCAACGGATCACATCGGAGAGAGGGCCGTCGTCGCTCGACCGCGGTTGCGTCGCTATCACCGATTCAACTCTGGGAACTAGGCTCTCCTCACATAAAAATGTATCAAAGGCAAAATTAGGAGAATGACATGTATATAAAGATGATGGAATGAGAGGTTATTAAAGTGGTGGAGTTGAATGGGAGGTTGTATTATTAATGGAGTTGAATGGGAAGTTGGGAAAAATGGTGGAATAATGGAGTTGAATTGGTGGTTATTGTAGAGAATGGAAATTAAATAATAAATAAATAAATAAATAAAGTTGTCTACTTTAAATACAATAAAATAAAAAGAGAAGAGAAATAGTGGAGAATTTACAATGGAAGACAAACAACATGTACACATTTTTTTACTTTTCTAATATGTAATTTTTTTTGTCTTTTTAATAAGAGATATTTACAACGGAAAAATACAATAAAATACTACAATTAAAATACACCACAAGTATGATTTTTTTGTATTTTTAATAATTAAGAAAGACGAAATAAAAAATGAAGAAAGTATGAATATATACATAATGTACAATGTACATCTAGGTTCCAAAACCCAACTTTTGCAAATGAGCTCCGATTTTAATGAAACCACTTCCATTGGATAGATAATTTTCTAACTTGAACTTTAAAAGTGAGTTTGGTGAATTTGGAGTTCATACGGAGCGGGATTTTAGCTTGGAAGTTGGACTTTACGGCTTTTTCTCTTTGGGATCTAGGAGCATTTACTTGAGGTAAAATTTATTTTGTATTTTTGTATTTTTATATACATTTTTATAAACAAGTTAGAGAAAGAATTAGGCAAAAAGGAGTTGAAATGAATTTATTAAAAATATACGAAGTTTTGGGCTATTTACATGTGAGAAACTCCTTTGATTTTTGCGGCTTTTTATTGTTAATTTATTTTGTAGAATCTAATATACAATAATTAGTGTATTTTATTTACAAGGGTCATTTTATTAATTTGATGATTTTATGTACATTTATTTGAGATTTTACTCGGGGATTTTGCTAAGATCAAGATATTGCGATGATGAATCGTGGATTCATCACCAGGAACATTTCTTATGAAGGAAGCTAGTGCGATTGATGGACGGTGCGTCCTGGAAAAATGAGAGAAAACAGGGTCTTTGACAGATTTGACGGACTGGAGGCTGAATTTTTATGAACATAATGGGGATCCCTTATAGACCGGCCAAAAATAGGAAATCAAAGCTATATACAAGGGATACAATACATGGGCGTGTATGAGGGACTATTGGGGAACATTTCTTGTGAAGGACGCGAGCGTGAACAATGGATGGAACGCCCCGGAAAAATGGGAGAAGACGGGATCTTTGTCAGATTTGACGGGATGAAGGCTGAATTATTTATGAACATAATGGGGAGCCCTTATTGACCGGCAAAAAATAAGAAATTAGAGCTATATAAAAGGGATACAAGCCATGGGCATGTATAAGGTTGTGTTGGGAGTATTTTCCATGAAGGGACTGATGTCATTGGAGCGATGGGTTGATCGGGAAAATTTGGAGAAAATGCATGCTTGGACAGATTTGACGGGTTGCAGAGGCTGGAGGGTGAGTTGACCAGAGGTCAACGGAGGGAGTCCCTGCCATTGATCCATGTAGGCTCACTACGGGACAAAACAACATGGTTATTACAGAATAATTACTTAAAATAATAAATAATTTTATTAATTTTTGGATATAAAATAAAAAATATTTATTATTTTATGTAGTATTTTATTTCGATTTTTATTTATTTTTTGATGTATTTTATTACAAGTTAATTATTAATGGTGTATGTATAGGTATACTTACATGTATGTTGTATAATTTATTTTTATTTTGTATATTTTATTTTATTATTCTATTTTCTTATTTTATATATTTATAACATATTTTTAGGTACATAAATATATTTTTATTTTATTTTTATGATAGTATTTGTATACTTAAATAAATAGGTGTATGAATTGTATAAGTATAGTTATAAGTATATTGCCTATGTTTTATATACTTCTTTTTATTTTACTATATTTTGTTGGTTTTTATTTTGGTTTTATATTTTTAGTATAATATATGTAAGATTTCCAGCATTCTAAAAATATAAAAGCAGAAGGAATAAAAAATATATTTTCCTTTTATTTATATACATGTAGAACCTATGTATTTCATCTATGTCTTGGCATAGTTTTATTTTATTCTCCTTTTTCTTTTAGGTTTAGTTCTAATTTTAATGTACACTTATAAAAATATGAATTTGTAAAAATAATCAGTAATGAATAAATTGAATATTTTAATTGGTATTATGTACAATAGGGGCCCAAAACCTATCTTCTGCATATTAACTCCAAAAAATATGAAACCACCTCCATTAAATGGATCTTGAAAAGTTATATACAATTAGAGTGATTTTGATAGGTTTTGAGTTTTTTTTGAAAGATATGGGTCTGTGAAGTTTGGTTTTTGGCTTTTTATTTCATGTATAAAATTAACACATTATATTATTTTTGTACAAACTCATTTTTGTATTTTTATTTACATCATTATCTATAACTTTCATGTACACAGTTTCTTTATTTGATAAATAAATCACAAAGAACAAAATAAGTGTCAAAAATGCATAATTAAAGAATAAATAAATGAGATTTTTATTGTCTTTTTGGCCCTTATCTCCTACTTTATTCGTTGTCGACTAATTCCATTCTGGACTTGGTCTCGGGGTTAGGGTCATAAAATATTTGCAATATTTTATTCCTTTTTCTTTTCTTCTCTTTATTCTATAATTTTGGCATTAAAAACCTTATTTTATATACAGATAAATACAATAAATAATGGATGCTATGATGTACAAATTGATGCTATTTACGTGCATTTGCTGGGGTTTTTATGGCCAAAATGATAGAATAAAGGTGATGAAATGGAGATTCATCACCGCGTCGAGGAAGATTGTTGATCGATATGGTCTGGCAGTTGAAGAAGGTTTCCGGATCCAAGCTTTCTTCAAGCATTTTGATCTCCAGATGATTCTTTAATGCTCCAAATGTAATAACAACCTGGAAATGAGTGTGATAATGCTCGATTCATAAGTGAATCGACCAACCACGTTAAAGAATTTGCAGTTCTTTAATGTGCTTTCCAGATTATGTGATAAACATTCAAAGTAAATGCAAGAACTGGAAGAAACTTTAGGAGCGAGTTGGATCGGATTTGAAGGGTATGAGTGTATCACGTTTAACAAGGATGATTAAGGTTCCTAACTACGTGATTAGGTTGGCTAATGAAGGCACATAAAATGAGAAATAAAATCATAAAGGATGGATGAATACCTGTGAATAGTAGGAGATATGATCCCGCTGGTAGTGGCTCAACGATCAGTGGCCGGAGCTGAACGCGGTGGCGAAGCTACGATGCAAGGCCGCTCGCACCTTGGAACCCTCCTCCGATCTTCCCTCTTCCACAAGCACTTTGACGGGAGTTGTCACCTCCGGAGCAAGGCTAGGCACGACGATGAAGGTGGAGTGGCGGCCAGCTTTGATTTGGAACTGGGTAGTTAGGCGCAGTTAGTTGGAGATGGCGACTTGGAGAGGCTTTTGTAAGGAGATCGAAGAGGGTTAGTTGAGAATCAAGGGCTGGCATGTATCGAGGTTGTTAGAGGTAGAAGATGGAGGGGTAAAATCGAAGAAAGAGGTTAGGAGATGACATGAAGAAATTGGAAAAGTTAGGCGAGTTAAGTAGGCTTCCAACGGCCTGCTTCTTGAAGAAGAAACACCAGGTGCTAACACGTGTCAGCACTTGGTTGGCTAGATGGATAAAATAACTTCGAAAATAGATTTTAAATAATAAATTGTATTATTTTAAATAAGTATAAAAACAAAAATGTAAATAATTAATTTATCTAAATTATGGTATAATTAGTTTTAAGAAATAATAACTATTTTACGAAATATAAATATTATATTAATAAATAAGTATAAATAATACTTAATAAATAGATTTTGTATTTTTAATTTAGAATAAATAGTATATTACTTTTATATTTTATTAATTAATAAGATTATAAATAGAGTATTTGGAAATTTTTGTGTATTTTAATAAATTAGTTTAAGTATATTAATAAATACAAGTATACGTTATACAGTTCATTTATACCTATAAATTAGGGTTTTTGATTTATTTAAAATAATAAATAAGTTCCAAAAATTATGAAATAAATTAGGGTTAAAGTACAAGATCAAGAAAATAATTAGAATTTATAAAATTATTAAAACAATAAATAATGTGTTCTAGATAAAATAAATAGCACCGAAACCCAGTTGTGGTTAGGTCCCAAAATCGACTTTTTGCAAACGGACTCCGATTTCAGTGAAATCACCTTCATTAATTAGAGAATATTATTTTATGAACTTTAAAGGTGAGTAGAATAAAATTGGAGTTTGTATGAGATAGTTATGATGTTCGGAAGTTGGGATTTTGACAATTTACAAGTTGGATTTCTTGGTATATATATAAGGTAATATTTTAACTTATTTTTATATTTTTCTATACATTTTTAGAAATAATTAAGAGAAGAATT
The DNA here is from genome assembly GCA_037367405.1 of Ottelia alismoides. NCBI lineage: Eukaryota > Viridiplantae > Streptophyta > Magnoliopsida > Alismatales > Hydrocharitaceae > Ottelia > Ottelia alismoides. The sequence continues at coordinate 971,024 of JAZKJV010006501.1, forward strand.
TGGTAAAAAAATGTTAATATGAATTAATTAAAATTCTTTGAAGTTTTGGTATTTATTGGATAATTAATGAAGAATGTATGGAGTGTGAAATTAATTATTTTTATTTGTTTTCTTCCTTATCTCCCCCTACTTATTTATTTGTCGACCAATCCATGCTGACTCGATCTCGGGGATTAGGTTATAAATATACCTTTCAACTATATTTATTTTTACAAGTCATATTATACATATATACATATCTATAATTTGCCTTTATTTTTATTTTCTTTATCTTTATCTTTATTTATTTACATGATTTTAATGCATAAAAGTGCATTTTTATTCATGAATGATATTTTGTTAAAAAGTGAAAATTAATGAATATTTACATGTATTTGTTACGAGTTTTAATACAAAATGCAGACAGAATGTTAATGAATCATGGATTCATCAACCCCCTATACTTAAACTTTGCTAGTCCCTTAGCAAATACTTATTTGAAAAATAAGGGAAAAAGAAAGAAAGTTAGAATGAATTTGTTTTCCTAAACTAATTCATGAGAACAGACAAAGGACAGAGCTTGATCGGGCTTGAAACAAGCATTTTGTCGGAGCCTTAACTAGAATTAGGATTTTAGCCTCAACCGTCCTCAAGTTCCACAAGTCCTTATTTAAGTTCACCTCAACAACCAGTTTAGATCCACTCATTCATATCACAAACTCTATCAACCTTGAAATCAATCTGTACTGTGTGAGAATTATTTTATCTCTTCCCGCTTTGAAAGAAGCGAAAAACTGCCCATCCTAGTTTTACACTCCCATTGGTTCCTCATCCAGCTACTCTTTCCTCAAGGAGGGAGGCATTCCCTTCTAAGGTCAGTTCATGCTGTGTCCACAATTGAATATAGAGAGAAAGTAGAAGAATGAGAAAAGAACTAGAGTGCGACTAGTGTAGACACATCTCCTTATGAATCCCAGCCGGTGTAGCTAAGTCTCCACTAAGATGTGCATAATTTTTGGTGGAAGCTTGTACCATTGTGGTCGTATTTGTATTTGGTGGCTTCTTCTTTGAGTTGGCTTTGTAATATTGCTTGCACTGCATTCATCTCTTTGTGCCTCGACGGATATAGCATCTTTTCATTCCGTCCATTTTTTGAGGTCTTGGAAAAATTGTGCCAGCAGATCCTTCCCTCATCCAAAGTGATTATTGCAACCCCAATCTCTCCCGTATTTAGATGTCAATGCTGCCAGACAAGGATAGGAACACACTACCAAGATGGATTGCCCTTTGTCGCTCTATGCAAGTCGAGCTAAGTGCAAAATGCATGTGTCCAAAATTGGTACACTGATGAAGAGTTAAACGGTTGACACCAAGTGTTCTACTTAGGCACTTTTTGAGTTGACTTCCCAAACATGGTCTCATGGAACCCAAAGAAGTAAGTCGAAGACCCGAAGAGTCTAAATTCCAATTCCGAACTGGGCTCCTTACAATGAAAGTTAAAGGTTGTAATCAAGCTCCATCCTTTAGACTTTTCCCAATCTTTAGCTCTAGAAATTAAACTTATTGTGAAAAATGCTAATGCAAATGCAACCATGTTTTTGTGAAGTATATTTTCTGAATTTTACTCATTTTTTTGGATTTTAAGGATACTGTAATTTTTATGGATTTTAGACTTTACACTTTTATGGATTTTATGATTTTTATAAACAAGTTTATGTACACGATTTTTACAAAATAAATTACCCATATTTTATTTGGATTAAATAACTAATGGATTTTTTAAATTTCATATACAAAGTTTTTACAAGCATTAAATGGATTTTACACATATTTCAATATATAGGATTTTAAATAAGTGTTAAACATATTTTAAAAACACCTTCTAAATTAAGGATTTTAAATAAGGATTATATATATATTTTACTTCTTTACAAGAATTTTATAAATATTTTAAATAAACAGGTGGATTTTAAATTACCCTCGCCCACTTTTTATGGATTTTATAGATATAGAAAATATATAAAAGTACGAGTTATGGACAAAAGTATATATATATATATACAATATATACACACCCACTATACTTAGCTTGTGCTATGTCCTCATAGCGTCAAAAGAGAAAAAGGAGGACATAACTCGTGCTAAGTAAAAGTTGGTGAAAAAGAATGAAAGAATAGAAGTCAGTCAACCCCCTATGCTTACGATCAGGTCATCGTAAGTATAGTAGAACAAAAAATGAGGTGATTGAGGAAGAAAATATATAAACGAAGGAACACAAGGAGAAAGAAAAACGAAATCATCGAAATCACTTGATCCCCCCTATACTTAGGATAAGGCATCCTAAGTATATAAAAGAGCGTGGTCAAAATTAGGGACGAGTGATTAGAGTAAAAGAAAGGATATACAAGAGAAAAGTAAAAAGATCAAAAATCGAAAATGAGAGTAATCGGACAATCGGTCCCCCTATATTTAGGATCCAGTATCCTAAGCATAGAAGACGAACAAAAATAAGGACTATTGTGATCTACGGAGAATATACAGGCGTGTACTCCAGAAAACTGAATGACTTCACAAGTCTCTGTACAAGATGAGATGAAGTCGGAGAGTAGTCATGCATCCTGTACAAAGTAGATCACTTCAACTCGGGCTAGATGATCAGTATTCTCCACGAAGTGCTTAATCATATGCCCATTCATTACAAATGGTTCTGCACTAGGTGGCACATTTGATATAGTAATACTACCATTATCGTGCACCATTCTGACTATATACGATCCTTCCCACTTGCTTTTTAATTTGCCAGGAAAAAATCTTAATTGTGCATTGAACAACCATACTTTCTTTCCAGGAACAAAGATCTTGTGCCGGATATGTCTATCATACCATCGCTTCACTTTGTCCTTGTAAATGAGGGTGTTCTCGTATGTCTGATTTCGAATTTCTACCAGCTCATTCAGATCTAACTTTCTCTTGGCTCTTGCTTTCTGTATCTCTAACAAAATATCTCTGATAGCCCATTTAGATTTGTGCATGATTTCTACAGGCAAATGGCATGGATTTCCATAAACTAATCCGAACGATGAAGTACCTAAGCGAGTCTTATATGTAGTACAATATGCCCAAAGATCATGGTCTAGAAGCTGTGACTAGTTCTTCCTATCCGATCATACTAGTTTCTGAAGAATGGATTTCACCTCCCTGTTTGAAACTTCAGCCATGTCGTTCATCTGCGGATGGTAAGGAGAAGCTACTCTGTGTTCAATGCCATTGCTCTTCACTAGCTTTTTCACCTCCTTATTTATGAAATGGCTACCCCTGTCTGAAATTAGAATACGTGGAATACCTAACCGTGAAATAATATGTTCCCTTAGGAACCTGCACACTGTCTTGTTGTCAGCGGTTCGTGTGGGTATAGCCTCCACCCATCTACTAATATAATCTACAATGAGAAGGATGTACTCAAAGCCGTTGATGGAGGGAAATGATCCCATAAAATCTATGCCTCATGCGTCAAAAATATCGCAAATGATAACAGGTCGCATAGGTATTGCGTCTTTAGCACCGATTGTCCTTACGGCTCTTTGACAATCTGGACAACTCTTCACGAATGTGCAAGCATCTCTAGTAAGAGTCGGCCACCAAAATCCGCTCTGAAGTACCTTCTACGCTGTCCTCTTCCCCGAATGATGTCCTCCTGCCTCTAAAGAATGGCAAATAGTAAGGAAATTGTTATATTCCTCCTGAGGAATACATCGCCTGTACATACAATCCGGTCTTTCACGAAAAAGAATCGGATCCTCCCAGTGGTAGTATCGTGCCTCGGACACTAGCCTGTCGACTCGATCTTTCGACCAACCTTGTGGACTCTTCTGTGTAACCAAAAAGTTCACTATGTCTGCATACCATGGAAGCTCTGTAAATCAAAGATGCTCTCATCTGGAAATCTCTTTACAATCTCCGGTGTGTAATCATATGAAGGCTGCTCTATCTGTGGTCGGGAGAGGTGATCAGCTACCACGTTCTTTACCCCAGGCTTGTCTCAAATGTCTAAATCAAATTCCTGGAGTAAGAGAATCCATCTGAGAAGATGTGCCTTAGCATCCTTCTTTTCCATCAAAAATCGGATAACTGAGTGATCAGTATAAACCGTGATTTTTGAGCCAAGAAGATAAGATCTGAATTTATCTAAAGCAAACACCACTGCCAACATCTCTTTATTTTTCACTGTATAATTACGCTGGGCATCATCTAAAGTGCAGCTGGCGTAGTGGATATCAACTGGAAGTCCGTTCCTCCTATGTCCTAATACAACCCTGACTGCAAAATATGAAGCATCCGTCATGATCTTGAATGGTAGAGATCAATCAAGCGACTGTAGGACAAGAGCACCAATGATCAATTGCTTTAAGGTGAGGAAGGCATTAAGACATTTGTAATCTAATAAGAATTCGATGTCTTTGTCGTAGAGGTCAGTTAACGGTTGGGAAATCTTAGAGAAGTCCTGTTTGAACCGTCGGTAAAAGCCGACATGCCCTAGAAAAGATCGTAACTGCTTGACGTTGGATGGTGGATCGAGACGTTTGATGACATCCACCTTGGCAGGGTCAACCTCCATGCCTTGCTTGGAGATGACATGTCCAAACACGATCTCGTTTGTAACTATAAAATGTCTCTTTTCCCAAGACAAAACAAGATCTACCTCACAATTTTTCTGAAGAACCTGGTCTAGGCGCGCTAAACAATCGTTAAAGGACTCACCATAGACTGAAAAATCATCCATAAACATCTCGAGAAAATTATTGACCATGTCTGCAAAGATGGCAAGCAAGCACCTCTAGAATGTAGTGGGGGCATTGCACAATCCAAAGGGCATCTGTCTAAAGGCATACGTGCCGAAAGGACATGTGAAGGTGGTCTTCTCCTGATCTTCAGGGGCAATTGTAACCTGATTGTATCCGGAGTAACCATCTAGGAAGCATAAGTACTCCTTCTCTACCAACCTTTCTATTACTTGGTCTATAAAAGGAAACGAGAAGTGGTCCTTCTTCGTTGTGGCATTCAACTTTTTGTAATCAACGCATACCCGCCACAACGTGGTTACTCTCTTTGGAATCTCCTCTCCACTCTCATTCTTAACCATCTGAATTCCTAACTTTTTCGGGATAACATGTAATGGGATAGCCCATTCAAAGTTGTAGATAGGATAAATAAAGCCTGCATCACACCATTTCGTAATCTCTTTCTTGACAACATCACATAAGACGGGATTCAGCCTACACTGAAACTATTTGGAGGATCTGTTGTCATGATCAAGATAGATATGATTAGAATACAAAGCAGGATTTATCCAGCAGAGATCGGATACAGTCCACCCAATGGCCTTGCAGTTTCTTTCAAGAATCTCTATCAGACGGGATTGTTGTTCTTCAGTCAAATATGCGCTGATAATGACCGCAAACCGTCGGTGTGGACCCGCAAGGAAAGGATATTTTATATTTGGTAATAAGGTCTTCAGCTCAGGTAAGGTAAGATCTGGCTCTGCTTTATCATCCTTTGATTGTGGAAGGGGATCTATGTTGGTGGTAGATGTGTCTGCTTTACGGTTATCCACCATCTCAATATGTTCTAAAGTCAGACTATAGAAGATGTCTAGAACATAATCTGACTCACTACTGTGCTCATCCTAGTAATGACTAGAGGAGAATAATTTGGCTAAGTAAAATTCGGTCTCCGAGTCATCTAATGTGGAGGAATTCTGTAAATTTTCTGATTCTAAGATGTCTACAAGATAATTCTCAGTTTTCTGCTCCATATGATCATCACCATCCATGCTGAAATAAAGAGTACTGTCAGAAGAGCTGCCAACTGAAGTCTCGGATCCATCCTCATCTAGGATATCTTGGGTCTCTACTTGATACCTCTTGAGGTCATCAAAGCGAACCTCATCCATGCACTCACAGGTGGCCAAGGAACTCAAAGCACGGAACTGGATGTAGATGCGGCACTGGATGCATGTGATTCTCTCGCCATCTTTATATGTACCTTTTCACCATCGGTGTGAAAAGATACCTTCCCTGTATCATAATCAAAGAGGGCCTTTGCGGTTTCTAAGGCCTCCCACGAATGGTCAGGGTAAGTTATAACTGTATAGGGCATTCCATGTATAGGATAGTAAAGTCCACTGAGAATTGCAGACCCTGCACGATTACGATAACGTTCCTTAAAATGCCCATAGGTCTCTTTACAAATCTATCGGCAAACTGAAGGATCGAACATGATTTGTAAAGAGGGCCTAACTTGAGCTTGTCGAGTTAACATGAAGGTAAAAGATTAATAGAGGAATCGTTATCTAAGAGAGTACGATCGAATGCGGCTTCTGAAATCTTGCATCTGACATATTGTTCTCCCGAATCCTTTTTCTTCTTTGGTAATATATTCTGAATAACGCAGGAGGTGGCCTTGGTCAAGATATGCTTCTCTGTTCATGATTTCTTCTTCCTACGCATTGTACATCTATTCTTCAGCTGTTTCTTGAGCACAGCGAAGTGATCCAAGGCATCATGGAGTGAGATTTTCAGAAAGATGTAATCTTTAAGTAATCAGTTAGTCTCTGGAGTAACACCATTCTTTTTGGATTTTTAGTACCTTTTCCAAACACAACATCAGAAAAAGGAACCGTTTCAAGAAAAACAAAATTCTTATTGAAATCGGGATCAACTTGTACATTGAGAGTCTTAGAATTATCTAAAAAACTCTCTAAAATAGGAAAAGACACATCAGCTTCGGGAGTGTCTGCATGGTCTGACGTGGTATCATTCTCTGAATCGCCTAAGTCCATAGCTACCATCTCGACATCGCTCCCTTCTTCCTAATCATCAACTGGCTGATCCCTATCTTCCTTGTGGTCCTCCTCCTCAGCATCAGTATGAGTATCATGGACTGGCTCTCGCTCTTCAACTTGTGCCAACTCCTCTTCCCGATCAGGTGCTGTTGGTGATTTACTGCTCCTGAGACGAATTAAGTTAGATAAAAATTCAGGAAAAGAGATCGTACCTATCGTATTGTCTACCTGATCTGGGTGCCTCTTTTTCTTGTTTGGGTTCATCTGAGGTTGTGCTGGGAGAGTGGCCATGGGTGCGGTTAACTCATCCAGACGATGGTTAACCCGCTCCATCTCAGGCCTTTGCGTGGTCTAGAGTGTTTTCAGTATATCCATGATTTGATTCAGAGCTAGTGCTTGCGAATATATCTCTGGTTCAGTGCTGTAACCTTAGCTCTCTACTCTCTCCTGCCTCGGTGCATGCTGCTACAGAGCGTACAATTGAGGAGGTCATGGGGGCATGTATGGAGACTACTACTGTTGCTGGTAATAATCCGGCTGTGAGTGCGAAGCAAGATGGTGAAAAGAATATGGTCTATAATAAACATTCTGCTGAGACTGCTGCTGCGTGAAATTTTGCCGGTGCTGATATTGCAGACGTCCATGATGCGGATGGTTGTAGTGCCGCGGCTGTTGCTGGTGGTGTACGCTATCAGGAGTAAACTGTGATGACGGCTGAATCAGAGCATACCATATCCCTTTGATCTCAAGAGTGTCTTGAGGCTCAACATCTATGTCTCCAGGGCTGGTGATCTGGTTGGAATTGGCATAAGACTGGTCCTCATGCCAGTCAGTCTGTAGAGTCTTCGTAGGTTGACCCGACTCGCTCTGGACGAAGTGGATCTGTCGGGTGGGAGGAGCGGGTAAAGATCTCTGAGCAGGTTGCGAGGTCGAAGAAGCGTGAGACTACTGATATTGAAGCTGTAGGTCTGTCACCTTCTTCATCAGATCGCTCAGCTGCTGAGGAAGTGATGAGAGTTTCTCCAACTCTCACAGCGGCTACATCATCTGAACTTGCTTCTAAATCACATCTACCAATGTTAATTTCTCGCTAATATATCCCATGTTGGTATTGGATTCAAAATCCGAAATGTTTGCCACCTTATGATGCTCTCGGTAGTGTGGTGGCTGCAGGGCCTTATGGAATGTCCGAGTAAAGTTGACGACTCTTGAGTTCTCTGCCATCTCCTCAAAGATGGACCAGATAGACTTTGAATCTTGATTCAAATAACTGCTGCCACATGCGGTGCTTGTGAGGCCATAGCCAACCAGCTGGAGTCCTCCAAAGTAATTCTGTACTAGCACCTTCAATAGTGTCTCATGATGAGGGCATCTCTCGGTAAGATCTTTGAACTGATCCCACGCCTCGTGTAATGTTTCGTTCGACATTTGAGTAAAGTTGGAGATCTGGCTCCTCATCATGTTCGTCCATCCTAGAGGAAAGAATTTATGCAGAAATGTGGACTTAAGGTTGTCCCACATTGATATCTACCTCCCCAAATGATGAGCCAGTATAACGCCTTGTCTGCTAAGGCGAAGGCTTTGAGGAGAACAACCTCCTGCGTAACACCATGATAATTAGCCGTACCGTAAATCATCTCGAACTGTTGCAAAAAGGTAAACGGCTCCTCTGCGGCATTCCCGTAAAACTTGGGAAGCTATAAAATAAAGGATGAGCGTAACTCGTATGGTCCTTGATTCGGTGGCAACCGAATCCGATGATGTAGCATCCTGACACTAGGGTCATACTCGTCTTTGAGTGTTGCGAGAATCACGGCAGACAGTAGTGGGTTCCCAGCTCCTGCTCTAAGCGCAGCAATATCGACTCGTAGCTCATTCTGGACTCTAAACTGATCTCGAATATATAGATTCATCTGCTGAAGAGTGTCTAGAATCCCCGTAGTGATGTCTGCGGCTGGATCTGGTCTTCCATTAGTATGTACCTCTCCAGTCTGTCGTTCTTCCGCTGCTCTATCCTCGACTAGTTCCTTCCTGCGAGCCATATCCTTATAATCTTCTTGGAAGGAAAAAGTCTCGTAAGAACTCAGTGAAAATTGTGCAGGAGAAAGATATGATTATTTGAGGTGGGGGTCTACCTCAAAAGACAGGCTGGGAGGCGATGGAGTCTGGGTCTGACTCTCCTCGAGAGTAGATGGGACTGACTCAAGAAGAGGGTCATCCCAAGTCTGTGAAGACATATGATGAACGTTGGATTGTTGAGAGCTCACAAAGTCTGAGTGGAAAAACCATCGAGTCGTCATCTTCAATATTAAGAGAATAATCGGGAGAGTACGATGTCAAGTTAAGAGATAGGAAGAAAATGCGTAAAAGATGTGGTAATGCACACCTTTCAAGCAAACACAAAACAACCATGGATTCATCAATACAACCCGGTGATAACTGTAAAAGTTCGGTCTTTTATCTTGTCGGTTTTAGGGTATGTTAGCAGACAAGTATTTTCAAAGATTATCGCAAGCTGATAGGTGCCCAGAATTTTCTTCGAAGCACTAGCTCGAGTCCTTACAGAAAACTGCTTATTCTCAGCCAGTATGGGAGTAAGTACGTACTGCTTCCGGCTACCCGTGTTAATTGAGCACTGAGCCTTAGACAATGTCCTCTAAACCTCTACTTTGCTAAGTAAACTCGGACCATTGCTGGCTACCCGAGAGCACCCACTGAAGAACATCGATTACTTGTATGGACTAAGTAGTATTCCTAGAGAAACTCAGACTTTGGTTCTAGCCTTAAGCGTCGTCCATCACTCACAATGTCTGGAAGTGTACCTGCAATCCAAGTGTAGTGGTTTCTCTCTGAAATCAAATGATCTTTACGTTTATTTTTTAAATCAAGTAGTTAAGCAGTCCCGATTTTATTTTTGGTTATCTCTTTTTTTTTCAAACAAAACATCTAATGATTTTTTTTCTTTTTATTTATCCTAGAAAAGCATGCACCTAGGTCGTAAGTCCTAAAACTAGCTACGAAGGCACAAGCAAAGATAAAAAATGAAAACTCCTAGACAAGCACCTAGCCTCGTAAAAAGCTACAGAAAACCTATGATGCAAAGGAAAACCACGGTGGGTGCCCTGCTTCCCTGAATGCACGAAACTCAATGAAACAGAGCCCGAGAAAAAGGGAGGGGAGGTACAAGTCGGGATGCCCGTACAGGGCCCCTTCTTAGAAAAATAGAAAAATAGGCAAATGCTTTTTTTTACAAAAATATTACAAATAAATGAAAAATCCTAATAAGTTTTGCCCTCTGCAACCGACCCGTGAGAGAAGGGGTCGGTCTATGCACTTTCAACTGTGTCGACTTTCAAAAAAGTCGGCTGATCCTACAGGCCCTGCAAAAATTAGTTAGAAAAACAAAGACAAAAGCCTTTAAAAAATACAAACAAAAATAGAAAGAAATCGAAGAAACACAAAAGGCCGTAAAAATAGAAGAGAATTGATAAAAAATGTAAAACAAAATCAGATGAAATCGAAAAAGAATTAGAAAATTGTAAGACCAAGAAGATTGGAAAAATCTCGAAATGAGGTCAAAAACTGAGGTAAAGCTAACGCCTCCCCGATAACAACACAAATTTTGATGAACTGAAATCCAACAGGCGGATTTCATTATTTTCAAAGAACTAAGTCAACCAGACCTGAAGTACTTCAATTCCAGTTCCTATAAGGTTCCTATGATTAGATATATTTAAGGTCCCACTAAGCTCCAATCTTCAGATTTACTTAGACTAGTTCAATTATCAAATTCAACCCGAAAAATGCGAATGTCATGCAAATGCTATGCACAATGCAGAATAATATTTTGATGATGCAATTTTCAAAAGATTTTACAAATATTAAAATAAGAAGACTTTTGGCATAAATAGGAAATATGTGCTGCTATTTACACGGACGTGCCTTTTTTATTAATTTACAAGAATTAAGAGTTTAAAAAATTCACAGGTTAAATGTTATTTATTCTTATAGGTATATATGTATGATTTCTAAAGAGTTTTTTTATTTATTTACTTTTTAATTGATGTAATGAATTTTATATGTATATAGTATTTAGCCATAGTTATTATTAACAATATGAAAGTATGAGTTATGGTTAAAGTATATACATATTATATACGACCCCCTATACTTAGCTTGAGCTATGTCCTCATAGATCGAAAAGAAAAAGAGAAGACATAACTCGTACTTCATATATAAAAGCCTATACTACAACGACTAAAGAATAATGAGTGAATGGATAAATGAATGAGAAGTCGACCATACTCCCTATACTTAGGATCAATTAATCCTAAGTATAACATACTATATCTACATGCAGGGAGGGTCAAGGGTGGGAATAAACAGATCACAGCTCGATCTGTCTCCCCCTATAATTAGGGTGAGATATCCCTAAATATAGCAGAGAAAATCAACAAGAGAGGAGGAGACAACGGAGGGGATCAAAATAAAAGAAATCAAATAAAAATGGAAATATGGTGTCACGACCGTGATTCCCGAGCCGTCGGATCCTCCCATATCCAGATTTGGTTACTCAACAATAGTTTATTCAGCAATCACAACAACCATTCGGAAACAGACTGCAAATAAAAATACTTAGAAGGAAGTATTTCAACACTTTTCCATTCATAAAATACAGTTCACATGATTCATTGTCCCACTACAACTATTTACATGTACATCAACTAGAAGGAAATACACAGAAAGATTACTAACTACATTACAAAGTAAAGATATTGTGGTTGGCCGAATGACTATGTTAGTTGGCTGGATTAATAATGTCCTTGTGATGGCTCACCGATACCTGTTGGGGTTTCCATAAATCATAGGATAACAATTAGCGAATGCTAAGTAACGAAGAAGAGAAAAACAAACAAATTGTGTAATTTTTCAAAACATGTTATCACAAAAAGTTCCATTCCTTCTCATTAATTTAAGTCCTATTCCTTTCTATTCCACGTCAGGGATTAGTCCAGGGAATTACCTCACCACTATATGAACTCTGAAGCTGTGGACACTTTGGGATTGGAGATTGCGTTGATTTTGGTAAGCTTATGCCGCCGCACGCCGCCTCAACCAATCCTCCAATACTCCCCTGACAATTTCCTTTTCTTTTACTAATCAGGGTCTCAAACCATCAACCTGGCAAACAAAGGAGCACATCGTCCTCGAGGACTCAGTTTCTTAAAACCTCAAGCTAACATTTAATCATATGACCTAGCAGCTTTAAAGACATGTTATCGTGACCCAGCTGCTATCTAACCACCCGTGCCTCCACATGGCACGACCACATCTTCCGTCGTTCAATCCGAAGATATTGGCTCCCGGTACCACATGTTGCAAATCATTCATTTCATGCGCACTTATCATAACAGGGCAACCGTGTACCACCTAGGTAGGGAAATGACAATATGGGTTCCTTCCGACAAACCTACAGGTTGCATGCCCGACCTGTAGTTCTACTCCCAGTCATCCTTAATGTGACACACGATCCTTTTCAGGATCCAACTCAAAACACATCAATTCCCATGTTGTAATTCCTCCGTTAAGCCTTAGATTAGCGTAACCATAAATACTGAGTATAGACTTACACATATATTAATTTGTATATTTCTACACTCAATTTATGCTTTTTTAACTCCCAAACCCTAGATTTCCAAGCCACTGCATCAATTCCATGCTTAAATCTTTTTTAGTGGGAATCACAAAGCAACTTTTCATACTTTCTCAAAAATAGCCAAATTAGGGTTCTTTATAGCGAATAACATAAAATCAGGAATTCTAATAATATCGTATGAAAACCCAACAACAAAAGGAAGTATTTCGTTACCTAATCAAGCTCTCTCTTGCGTATGCAGTTCTTTATCGTGATTCTTTTTCAATAGGATGATTTATAACTCCTGAAACGATCGAATTTCATTTTCGTATAAAAAATTCTAAGAACATGCCAAGAATGTGAAAAACGAACGAAGAACACGAAGAACGCAAAGAACACACGAAGAACATGAAGAACACGAAGAACATATTTTCTATTGAAATTTCAGCAGAGCTTCCCCTTATACGGGGTGATATTTCTAGGAAAATTTTGGCAGAGTTTACCCTTATAAGGGTGATATTTCTAAGAAAATTTCGACAAAGTTTTCCCTTATATTGGGACATATTTCTTTAAAAAATTCAGCAGATTTTTCCCATAAAATCATCGAAAGGAAAACAGAAAGGGAACTGAACATGAATCAAAAACCTAACTCACGAAGCAAATAAGAAAGGATTGTACCTTCTTCCTCCTTGTTCTCCCGACAGCGCTTCGCTGGCGCTCCTTCCTCGCCTCCCACTCCTCCCGACCTCTCGACCCTATCCCTTGGGGTGGTGGTGGTAGTGGAAATCATAGAGAATGAATGGGTGGGGGGGGGCTATGAATGGGATTGTGGCACTCCACTCGCCGCCAATGCGGAGGGATGCCTTAGAAAAGAATGGAAGGCTGCTTCGCTCCGCTGGATGCGGCGGATCCCAGAGGAGAAGCTCGCTCTTTACCCGAGAATTCCAGGGCGCAAAATCCCGGTGGTTGCCTTTCCCCTCAAACTCTCATCGCCAGAGGGGGGTTGAAGGGGGTCTCTTTAGGCTTCTTAGGCGCTTTTTTCGCCTTCTCTTCGCTCTGGACAGGAGCGCGGAGGGAGCAGGCGAAGCGTGTCGTTCTCCATGGTATATTGTATTTGGCCGAAGAAGCATCTGACAGGTCTGTTAAAGTAGCTTTTTCGCACAGCTTGATCAGGGGGCGGGTCCCACTTGTATATTGTATTTGGCCGAAGAAGCATCTGACAGGTCAGACTTCCTACCTTCTTTGGACCAAGATCTGCTTTTATTATATGGGCAATATCGATCTACTTTAGTATTTCATATGGATGTTGAAAAAGCGGATTCTTTAGAACCCTCGGAAACATCTCTTTTCCATTTCCATTTACCCAGTTCATATCTGACTTTCGTCTGTTCCCGGTACTCCAATCCAACGAGCCCACCTCTACCTCCCTAACACCAACCCTCGGGATACCACCGGAGGGTGCCAGAAAGTGGAGTCAGACGAGGTCGGGAAGAAAGAGTCAGAGGTAGGCTTGGACGGAAGAGGTCCCGCTTTTGCTGTAGAGCTGAAGAGAATACAAGGGACAGTGCGAGATCGTCCTCTCACCACATCAGCCTAGTCAGCACCCAGGCAGGAGACAGGCAGTCCTTAGATCGTCCGGTTGTACTCTTCCGGCATTTCCTACTGACTTGATTTTGTATCATGAACTTTGTTGTACCGCGCATATCAGTTAGATGAACCATGTAAAGTAACATAAGCGGGAGAGGGAGTGAAGAAAAAGAAAATACAAAATTCCGCAAACAAAGGGGGTAGAATTTAATTTGTACTGTATCCGAGATACATTCTATCAACTCCTACCCTTCCACTCTTCTAGACTAGAATTTCTTTTTTTTTTCAATTTCTCAATTGAAGAAATAATTGGAAAATAAAACAGCAAGTACAAAAATGAGTAATAACCCCCAGTATATCCTATTGAGATCAGCAAGGACATCAGGAGAAAGAGATCGGGTCGTAACCTGGACGATAGGAGGGAAGTTCAATCGAGGGCAGGGGGCCAAAGAGAAAGATAAGGTATTTTCACCCTTTTTCTTGTGTCTAAATTAAATAAAAATTAAATAAAAATGATTCTTGCTCCTGCATTTATAGGCTCCAGAAAATCACTAATCATGGTTAGAAAACTATGATTTAGACCTTAATCACGGTTAGGGGCCCATTGTTTTGGCCAAAAGTTATCCGAAACTTGGGGATTAAGTTAGAATATTCCAGAGGATTCTAGATTCGCTAATGACGCTTAATTATCGCTAATCGTGATTAACTTTCACTAATCACGATTTAACTTTCACAACTTAGGCTTATCTTTTTCTAACTATTGATTAGTGTTCGCTAATGGTCATTAGTGGTTTTCAATCCATCATTAGTTTCTTAATAATGCCTAATAAGTCTTAATGATAGTCATTATGGGTTAATGACATTTTAAACCTCCTTAATTCTCTTTCTTCCGAAAATCATAACAAATCGAAACGAAGTCCGATTCACATGAAACAAATTCCGTTGAATTGACAAGCCGGATCTTATTATATAGGATCCGAGAGATGCCAAGTTCAAGGCTTTACATATGTTAGGTGAATATACACATCACTCCCCCTATACTTAAGGTGAGATATCCCTAAGTATAGGAAACAACATATGTGATGGAACAGAAGAAGAAAGAATAATGCGAGAATTCCACCCCCATACTTAGGACAAAGTACGTCCTAAGTATAGACACATATATGGCGAATGATCTGGGGTACACATGATATGCAGGAGAAAGAAGGAATGAAAACACAAAACATACACACACACACAAGAAGTAAAGACTGGTGAAGTGCAGGACAATATCTGACAATGTAATACCGTAATCTCATCATCGTCTCTCTACGAGAACGGTGACAGAGTGAGAAAGATAAAGACACCCGGATATAAATGATATGGGTTCCGCTGCTGGGTACAACAGACCTAAAACTAAGCCACGATCTGGTAGTGAAAAGTAGAACATCGACTCATAAGAAAAGAGTGAGAGATCAAAGCTGATACCGTAAGACACGGAGGAGGAAGGATCAATACAAGTTCCTCCATGTAAATCATAGTCTCATCAAGATACGAAAAGTAAAGAACATGAGACCCTCTACACAGCTCGACATTCGGTGGGCATAAGGTCGAAAGGTCAAGAGAACCCCGAGCATCACAAAACATGGCTTAGCCCTACGAGGGTCGTCAAGGTGAGCAGACTCAGATGAGTTAAAGATCTCAGAATAATCAGAAGACTCAACTTCATTCTCCAATAGATTGGAGACACAACCAGAGAGGAGACCGAGCACACAAATCAGAAGACTCGGCTTCATGCTCCACCGGATTGGAGACACTAGAAGTGAAGGCGAGTACCCAAAAAAATGATGTAACCTCCCATAGGTAACCCTCGAGGAGTGACACATACTATGCAATGAATATTCTGAACATGTCTCATCCTTGTGAGGGTCATCAAGGAGAGTAGACTCACTGGAGTCATATCCATCAAACAGATCATCAGAAGCTATCTCGGTAGGCGATAGATCAGCTACCCAATAGATGAGAATGAAAGAACTAGAAAATGTCACAATCTCTCGCAGATAACCCTCTGAGAGTATTGTGAACTAGGCATGGAATATTCAAAAGAAAATGGCTCATCCTTGCGAGGACCATCAAGGATAGAAGACTAAAGGAGTCCAGACAACTAGGATAATCAGTCTTGTGCTCTGATAGATTGGACACACACTCAGACAGTGAGATTGGTAGATCATATCAAACGACTCAGTTTCGTGTTCCCTCAAGACGGACACATAAGCAGTGAGTGAAACCGATCGTAAAGAATGTGTTGCATCCTCCCGCAAATAGTCCTTGGGGAGTAATGCAAACTCAGTCTGAATATCAGTGAAATGCTGACATCAAGTCTCAGGTCCTCAAAGAATATCAATCAATCATCATCAGGAGGACATAAGACTATGGGAAGGAGAAGAGATCATCAGGGCAATCATAATGTGGTCCCTTAAATACATCAAATAGATGAGATGGATCAAGATGCTAGAAGGATATCCTCAAGTGCTAGATGGGGATGGAAGAGTCAGGAGATGGAGGATGGGTCAGTCAAGAAGATGAGTTAAACCATTTGGATTATGAGCACCATCGCTTTAAAGCACAGAAAGAGATAGTACATCAAACGTCTGAATCAAGGCAGGCGGAACCGTAAAAGAGACCAGATAGTTAGATCTCATGGAATCATAATCAAATTATCAAAATAAATCACATTCTCTATTCAGTGTACGAGATTAAAAATCCTAAATAAGGAATCACACCTGTAATCGTGCCATATCAAAAATCCTCAGGGAATATCTATGCACATGTTAGGTTCATAGCCATCAAAAATAGCACACTGATCTCAACAACCTCAACTCTGCCTCCTTACTCAAATATTCATGCAATCATAACATCGATGCGAGCCTCATCTACTAACACGACATTCTCAGGTGAAAAAAGGGATGATATAGAGTGAACGAGGAGGGTGGGCGAGAATGGCAGGACAAATACAAAATTCTGGTCCAAGAAGAGAGTCTTCTTGAACTAGACAAGAGATGGGGTGATATGAGCAAGGAGGTAGCCGCAAAATCTGGCTACTATAGTGAAGATCAAGACTCGATATCACTACTCAATAAAGATGAAAATAATATGGACAAAGAAAAGGGATAATGACTCAATAAAATGAAAAACTCAAACAATCAATGTTGTACTAACTCAAAGAATGATGAATGTAAATGGACCCAAAGTCACAATCAGTGTACAAAGTAAAACCCCATGTTCACCTACTCAACATAGTGAAGACCGAGATGGTGGTCTTTTATCTTCTCGTTTTTAGAGTTGGTGATTTTCAACAAAGCTGTACAAATATGAAGATATGCCTGGAATTGGGGCAGTAATCCTTAGTGTGTACGTGAGAATAAAATGCACAAACAATGAGGGGGTTGATCTCCCCAAAGCAATGAATCCATTACGTTTATTTTGAAATTCCAATAGAGTTAGCAGTCCTGATTTTATTTAGGTTTTCACTTTTTTGTTATTTTTCAATGCACGTGCCTAACGAGTTTCAAATTCCATTTAACATCCTAGGTGATCAAAATCATAGGGAGAAGGTCAGAAATGCTATGCAAGTCAGAAATCGATGATGCATGCAAAGTTAGATGCAGGATGCATAACAAAATTGAAAGCTACATCATATGCAAATGCAAGCTAATAAAATCGCCTTATATCCGAATATGCTATCAGCGTGAAGCACCAAATGCTAATTATTTAGAAAAGATACCAAGGTCTGGTCTTCGATGCCACTAGGTGCCCACCACAATGGGTCCTGCCACTACTGTATGTGACCTCTCTCGGCACATGGTCTCAAATCCAAATAATTAACAATTATGATTCGACTAAGTCTAGAAGTGAATCTATAGGTACATGCATTTTAATTAGGATTTTGAACCATAATCTATCTAGCAAGCACATCCTAAGCTAAGGCTCAATCACACAAAACAAATAAAATAAAAAAAAACTAAATAAAAAAAAAGAAAGCGATGAAAACGTGAAAAAACATGACAAGGCCCCCAAGGGAATAATCCCTCAAGCACTGGGCCTCGTAAAGTAGCAATGTCTCAAATTAAGTATTTCTCTCTCTCCCTTTAAATACAAAATAAAATAAAAATGAGAATGTGAGGAGATTGTCTTAAAAAATTCCTTCATGTCCTCCTTTACCGCTCTCTCCTGCCGTCTAAGTTAGAAAGCTGTCTCCACCTTGCTTGGGTGTGTTGGTCATCCTAAGAAGTCCTCCCTTGCGTGGCAGTCCCTCGCGACAAAGATCAAACAAGAAGGAGTGTCAGACAGTTCACAATTAATACCAAATAATAATGAAAATAAATAGACAGAGAATCATGTATAAACAAGAGTAAAAAAACAAATAAATAAACTAATCAATTCGACATTGCTCCCTGTCAACGGTGCCATTTGATGAAGAGGGTCTTGCCAAGGTCTTGTCAGTCCACAAGGTGGATCAACAGTCGTCGAAGCGACCTCAGACGAAACCTTTGTTCGATCAACAATTTAAACAAAATATAAATCAAGCAATAAATAACAAAAATGTGGAGTTAAAATAACTCTACAACAAATGTGTATAACTGTAAGCATGTGTAGAGGTCGAACTCAGGGAGCAAACGGTAGATCGTGGTGTTGAAGCTCAAAAATTGTTCTTTCTCTTGTCCATTTATTGTTTTATGGGTTTTAATTTTTATATATATTTGGATTTTAAGTTTTTATTTATTTTTGCTATTGTTTTTAATTTTATAAATTTTATTTTCTTTTTATATTTTCTTATTTTTAATTTTTCTTTTTTTAAATACATAATAGAATATATAGGGCTATATATACAATAAAGAGTAATATAATTATAATTACTGGTATAAATAAATAAAATGCATAAAATAAATTTTTTTGGTCTTTCTATATTTTTATAATGTTTTTGTGATTTGTTTTTGAAAATACATGTTAGAAGGCTTCTAACCTTATTTTTTGCATAATTTTTGGAGTATTGTTGCTGATTTTAATAAATGAAATTCAAGCACCAGAAATACATAAACTAGGAAGGGTATATTTGAAAATAAAATAAACATCTGGGACTTGCGTGCAATTTTCCCAGAAATTTACAATGCATATTAAATTTTATTGGACTAATTATAAATACAAAAACTCGCACATGTATACTTGCAATTTGCCCAGCTCACGTTGGACGACACGTGAGTTAAGCTGGATGAGACCAAAAAGAAATAGGAAATTAATACATGGTCTTTTATGCAAAATGCCCATTTTATTTCCACTTCATATTTTATTTACAAGACTAATAAATAAATACAAAAAAATAGCTGGGTAAGATTTGCAATTTACTGCAAACGTGCACGGAGATAGATGGTGAGATGCGCCTCACTTATGCACGTGGCAGCATTCTGACGGTGAGTGATACTTCGATGCGGGATGCCTGTGATTAGATCGCAGGAGGTGATCCGAGGGCTGTGGCTCGGCTTGATCCAACGTCCCCTATTGCTCGCGAAGAACGGGGCACGATCGAATGCTCGTAGATGGACCTGGAAGAACTGGGAAGAAGACTCCCCCTGGGCTCGTTCGATCGTCTCTCTCTTGATGCTCTAGCCTCCTCCTTGCTTGCTGAGATGCTTTCCGTGATCGCCACGACGTTCCGCATTGGGAGGATGGGTCGAAAGGGTCCAGGGCTCGCTGATCCAGCCTTGGAGGTCAGTTGTACTTAGAGTTGTAAAGGAACCACAAAACCACTCCAGATGGGGTTCTTCTGGCGTGGGACTTGCATCAATAAACTTACAGGTCGAGGGCAAAGTGCCTCGACCCGGTTACACATGGTAAGCTCAAAGATGGGGTTAATGGGGGTGTTCTTCGGTGATGGTGGCGGAGGGAGCACTAAAGGGTGGATAAACGTGGAAAAATGATAGGGTCAGATGATGGGATGAAAAAGGGGGGTCGGAACGATGGTTTTGATGGCGAAAACACGACCGGAGTCGAGAACTCCGATGAGGCATCCAAGTTAATCTAAGCTAGATAACTAATTAAAACATTAAATGAATTGTATGAAATCAAACCTAGGATTAATTTTAACCTAAAGAAAGCAGATGCGCAGCTCGTGCCAGCCGGAGACGACAGGGAGCATAGGTGGTCGGAGAGCTGCCGTGGGGTACACCTCCTCCTCCTTCATCTGCTCTCACATTCTCCAGGGGTCGTCAACTGTCACCTGGTGACTCTCTTGGCTGGAGGCGGGGGCTCTAGGGATTGGACGATGGCCAAATTGAGCCAAGGAGAGCGGATGTTATTATTTAAAGGCATGGGACACACCCTTATTGATGGGCGACTTAGGAAGAATCAAAAGTATATACAACTGATTTGATGATACGACGAGTGTGATGGATGAGCAATGATCAAAATTGGTGAAGGGCTCGAGGTGATGGATCAACGGAGCGGCAAGAAGAAAATCTTGAAAGCAGGTCGCTCGAGACTCTGATAGAGGTCAGAACAAAAATGGGAAGTTGACCGGGGGTCAACAATCCCTGGAATGTGAATGGGCCACGCCAACTAATTTCACGATAAAACAAGGTGTTTTATTAGAAAATAATTAATTAAATATAGTAAATGATTTTATTAATTTTTTATTGTAATACAAAAAAATGTTTATTATTTTATGTAGTATTTCAATTTGACATTTATTTATCTATTGGCTTTATTTATTACAAGTCAAATTTTAAAGGTATATTTATATGTATATTCATTTATGTCTTGTATATTTTATTTTTATTTTGTATTTTTGATTTTATTATATTATTTTCTTATTTTATATATTTATAACGTATTTTTAGATATATAAATATATTTTTATTTTATTTTTCTGATGTCATTTATACACTTAAATAATTAGGGGTATAAATTATATAGGTATAAGTATAGGTATTTTATCTATGTATTTTGTATATTTATCTTATTTTGTATTTTCTTTATGGTTTTATTATATTCTAATATGTACATTTACTATAAATAATATTTTCATAAAATATAAAATTGTAAAAATAATAAAGAATAAATAAAATGAATATTTTATTCAGATGTATTATACCATAAGGGTCCAAAACCTAACTTTTGCATGTTAGCTCCAAATTAAGTGAAACCACCTTCATTAAATAACTTATTAAATGTTATATGCAATTAAAGGTGATTTTGGTGCATTTTGAGTTTTTATTTAAGCCCTACTTAATTGTGGGAAAAGGCTTTGTTGTTGTTGTTGAGTTTTTATTTAAGAGATATGGGTCTGTGAATTTTGGGTTTTGTTTCTCATTCTTTGTATAGAATGTACACTGCAAATTATTTTTGTGCAAACTCAATTTGTATTTTTCTATACATTATTATCTACAACGTTCATGTACAATGTTTCTTTATTTGAGGTATAAATGCAAAATAATAAAATAGGCCAAAAAATGCTTTATTGGTGAATAGAATAGTGTTTTTAGGTGGTTTTGGTCCTTATCTCCCCCTACTTTATTCTTTATCGATCAATTCAGTTCTTGACTTGGCCTCTGGTTTAGGGGCATAAATTTCCTTTGGTATTTTATTCTTATTCTTTTCTTTATTCTATATTCTTGAATTTAAAATAGTAATTTATATACAATAAATGGAATGAATAATGAATGTTAATATGTACTAAGTAATGTTATTTACATGCATTAGCTAGGGTTTTTAAGGCCAAAATAATAGAATAAAGGTGATGAAATGGAGATTCATCACTAGAACAAAGCTCTTGCTTCACAGCCGTTCGCATATGAGTGCCATTCCGCACTATCTCTATCTTAAACTATAGGCGAGTTCCCCAAACCTTGAGCTCTCCTCCTTCAACTTGCAGGTACCACAAGCAAAGAGCATCTTCAAGAGCCCCATCGCATCCAACGACCGTCACTTCACCGACCCGCACTACCCTTGGACTACTCTGCCTCGCGCCTCGATCTTTGCAGTCACACATGGAATCATCGAGCATCGCCCCCGGCCGTTGATCAAGCTGAGCAGCAACTTCGTCCTCTGCTCGTATGCCTCTCCACCAGCCTCCGCTCGTATGTCTCTCTGCCGACCTCCGCAACCTTCGGTCGTGCTCCAAGCCACCTTGCCTTGGCTAGCTCGCCTTGGCCTCCAAGCCCCTTATCACGTGTCGCGCACGTGCACAAGGTGAGATTTTGCATTGCACCCCATAATTCTAAGTAATAACACCAATGTCCCCCACCTCCTGGTGACATCACTATCACGTGCCGCACATGAGAGCATGTGGAGAATTTATGAAGAAACCCAACAGGCCCTGGGTAATTACCATTCAGTCCTTATCAGTATTTTTATTTATTTATTTCTATTTTGCTTTTAAACTCCTATCTTTGGGCATTAATTTAAACCTTTATTTTTATTCAATTTTTAAATCCATAAATTGTAACTCGTAGAACCATTTATTCTCTATCATGGGGATATTTGATTGAATTTTTATGAAATGTTGTTGATTTAGTATATACTTATTTTCATACAAAATTGCATAATTTACCCGCTATGTGATCTGAGATTGATATTGAATTGATTGTTGTTCCAAAAATTCTTAATAGGTAGATTTAAATGTGTTTTACATTGTAGCCAAAGATCATGTCATTTGCATGCATATCGAGGCCATAATAAATTAAATAGTAATTTGAGTAATTTATTTTAAATGATCGTATACCAATTATTTTTAAGATCTAAGATTTTCCTAGATACCTCTCACATAGACTCATCTAGGACACTTTTATTTCTGAGAAATATATTGGTTTACTATTTATTATAATTAATTTGTGAAAAATCACCCTAGATGCACCATTAATTCATGATAAATTCATTTTGCATCAGAAAATTCCAAAATAATTACAGTGCATTCATTTCATCATATTTCACCTTCTAGCCAAGTTTTAGGATTCTTGGAAATCGTTTGATAAAAAAATACAATTTAGTCCCTAAACTTGCCTAAAATTGCACTTCATTGTTAGTGGCATAAAAATAAAAAAATACTTCTCCGAAAACCTAGGTTCTAGATTGATTATTAATTATCCTAAGGATACAGTTGCCTCCCTTAGTTCGACCTTGGGCTTGCTTAAGTAAAATGAAATTTTGGTCGCTCGCTTTAATTGAGAAATTAATTAAGTGATATTTTTGATTAATCAGAATTGTTGCCTACAACGATCATTTATTAAACATTAATTTCACTGAATTAGTGTAGGCTAATTTTGGATTTTTCAAATGGCGTCATTGTCGGGAGGCACGACTTAGATTGATTATTAGAAAATTTAGATATTAGGATTTCCATCCCTCTGGTAGTTTGGCCCCTGGGTTTTCTTGTAATTATCACTATATTTATTTTCCTGCATTTTCTTTTTATTTTATTTATTTTTTAATTTTTTCTATCTCTCTAACCACCGTCTTATTTTTTATGCGAAGGACCTGACGTAACGAAGCGAATACTTAGGTGGCCGAGCATCTCATGCACATTGGAGGTCAGTTTTTTTGGGAATTAAGTCGACGGAAGGATTTGCATAAAAATTAAGCTCGAGTCGAGTCGTGAGAGAGGTCAAGTCTTAAGATTTATTTTCTACATTTATTTCCTTTTTGTAATTATTTGTAATAATCAGGTAATTGTACTTTTACAACATCTTCTGTTTGGGATCTCGCGTGTATAACTAGGCATTTGGACATTATTTTTGTGGTGTGTCAATGCCTGTTTCACTCTCTGGTGAGGGTGGTGCTTAACTTGAGTGTTTCGTAGGCGAGATTTGCACATGCGGCTCTTAGAGCATTTATTTAGGTCAAATATTTATTGATTGTTCTCGTAAAATTTTGAACCATGCATTTTTACTTAATAATAGGCATGGTAAATCGTTCTGCTTAGTCAAAACTGAAATCAATTCTTACTCGCTAATATAACTTTCTGCTAGGCGTGGTTTTCTGACTTGCATTCATTTAGCATAATAATTTTTTAGTTTAGTTGTGCATCTTGCATTGCAAGATGGAGGTACTGTATGTATTCTTACTCAAGCATTCATTATAGTTTTCATCGATTGCATCGGCTTTTTTTGATTCCCCCTCTCAGTTTTTTCGAACTTAGGATAATGGAGTTGGGACTGGACGATATACGTGATTGCTTGTGTTGGATTAATTACAAGTGACAACTAATCTGTAAAATAGGGACTGGTAATTTAATTAGACGAAAAAATTGACGAAAATTAACCCTTGCTTTTGGGAGAGTGATGAATCCATGATTCATCATTCTAGTTAGCTGAAAATGGAGCATCATCCCCAAAAATTAGGTTCATTTGCTTGTTAACTTCATAAAATTAATTTTAAGGCATCTATAAATAATTTGCATAAATTAGCACTTCATATTGCATTCATAATCATCCATGCATTTTCACCTAACTTCATGCATTTTTAATTAAATCATGCTAACTCCATTTGACTTAAAACCAATCCATTATGTACAAATCACTAACTTTAATCCATGAAAAATCTTAAAAATTGCTAACTTGTACATATGCAAAATAAACTCAAACCCTAATTTCAGGACAGACATACTAAAATGCTGATATCTTTCTCATACAATGTCTAATTTCACTTTACTAACTTTTAAAGTAATATACATTCAAATACCTTAAAAACAAGGCCAATTTCATAAAAATCGTAGCTCATTTGTGAAAGTTGGATTTTGGGTCTCTTTTACGCTGTGTACTTTTTTACTTATTTTGACCTATCATTTCATGTACATATTTCGTTCATTCTAACTATTTTCTCTTTCATTTCTTTAATTTATTCATTGTCTTAATAAATTGTATAAAATCAAACCCATAAAAAATCTGAAAAGCAAGGAAAAGACCAAATATGACTTGAGCTTATTAAAACTAATCCATTTGTACGTAACTAACCTCCCTATTTTTTTTAAATTCTTCAAAACCCATAAAAAATCCAAAAAAAATCACATATGAGTCCATTGTATTATTTTATAGCATGTTTGATTTTTGCAAGCATTTATCTATCATCAGAAAATCAAATAAAAATTGCAAAGCTAAAAAAATTTGTATTTTATATACATATAACCAAAAATTCATATCTTGCAATTAACATTTCGTTTGCACATGAAGCCTTCATGAGCATTGTAGATCATAATTTGAGGCACATTTTTCATGTGGAGCACTTTTGCATATGAGTCCATCTACTATTTTTAATTGAATTAATCATGCATTTCATATTAAGTCAACATCTGGTCAACTCTGCCACGTGTCATCGCTCCATTGGTGCACCTCACTTCCCTAGTCAAATGACTTGCACCCCTTCTTCTCTCTCCTCACGTGTCGTGCCACGCCACTCTCTTCTCTCTCCCCTCCTCCAATGCACGTGCCTAGCACGTGCGTCCCTAACCTCCAATTTCCTTCCTCACTTTGCATGGTGTCGCCTCCCTCGTCTTGTTCTATCTTCCAACGCCATTTCTGCAACCTCCGTTGACCCCTTACACTTTATCCTCATCAAACATCTTCTCTGCGAATGACGCTAACAACCCGTCACTCCCCCAGCTACACCTCTCTCCCTCCTATTAAAACCCCTCCTCATCAACCTTCAGATGCATCCACCATAGCCACAGTGAACGAGAGAGAGAGAGAGAGAGCTTAGGGAGGAGGTGGTGACAACCCTCCTCTCTCCAACGATAGCCTCCAAGGCGCGATCATCCCAAGCTTCATCGCGATCCATCATGCAATTCGAATCATAGACAATGGAGAGGGATGAAGCCTAATCCCTATCCCATGCGCTCGTTCCACTTTCCGCTTCTCTTCTATTCCTCCTTCCTCCGCATAGCTCCAGGTATCACCTTCTTCCACCTTTTCTTCTCCTTTCGCTTCGCTGCAACTTTATCGACGCACTCCGACATCACTCCCCGATCCACTCGCCCTTCTCTATGCCTTTTCGTTCTACGTCGTTGTACATCCACATCGATTGCTCCATCCACTACAAAGCGGAGCATCCCCATCCATCACTTCACCACATTATACCTCCATCTCCACCACGTGTCCTGTCTGTGCACATGCTTCCCACATACCTTGAACTTCACCACCGACTCGTCCTCGACTTCATAGACCTCGTGCACCGTCCTCACCATCAAGAGCCTACAACCATCAGCCTTAGTCGCTTCATCTCTTGGATCAAGCTACAGCTCCCGTTCAATCAAGAACATGGAGCATCCAAACCGTGGGAGTGCCCAAATTATGTCCATCATATCAATTTTCATTGATGAACCAGATCAACTCTGAACCATGGAGCCGAACCGCGAGCCTCGGGGATACCCAAAGCAATGGAAGCTGCCACGTGTAGTGGTGGCACCGAACCTCTCCAGAGCATGCGCTTCCACACGCCATGCACGTGGGATTGGGGGGTTTTGCGCTAAAGCCCCTAAAGATCTCAAAAACAACAAAGACAACCATGCCATAGTGGTGTCAACGTCATGTTCTTCATACGTATGTGTGCATGAAAAATTACTCAGACACCCCTACGAATATCCAAAATCACAAGTGTACCACTTCCTTGGCTAATTTGCAGAGGAGGTCCATCAAATTTTGCGAACTATAGAAACGTCCTTACGAAGGGTATAACTGTAAGAAACTTATTTATTTTTATTGTAATTATACCCTTGAATCGTCTTTGGATAATATCCTGAGCAATATTTATCGAATATAGCATTCCTGGTGTCGTTTTAATGCTTATTTGATCCTCTATCATATAGAACATTGAGATTTTTTTGAGCATTATTCGGCAGTAATTAATGCAAGGATTCATTTTGTTCATTTTGAGCACCTCTATTCTTTCATATCAACTTTCTATTGCTCAATAACTTGTGATTTGTGGAGATTTATTTCGAGAGATTAGCTAGAGCTCAATGAAATAATTATTTGCGATAATCACTGGATAATTGTCTTGGGTCTTGGCTTGCTTCATTTGCTCCACATCCACTTCCGTCACATGCATTTACATTTTGCATCATTTAAAAATTAGCAAAAATATTGCATTTGTTTATGTTCCACCGCACATCATAGCATTATTTTCTCTACATTAAAATTTTTTTGTAAAATTCATCCATCACATTCATTCGTTTTGCAATTAATTACATCTTTAAATAAAAAAGCCATAAAAGTTGAAAAAGAGAAAAATACCAAAAATATATACTTCATCATCTTTTGAAAACCTAATTTCTCAGATTATTTGATTATTGATATGCCCTCACATTTCCTCCCTAGGTTCGACCTTGGGACTTGCCCAAGTCAAATAAATAATCCGATCGCATCGAGACTTGCTTTCCCATATCATTTCTAGGTGTCATCACTGTTGATGAATCACTATATTTTCCGATTACAACAACCCCAACATTTTATTCGTTAATTTGATAAAATTAACATAGGGATTTAGCGACCGTTAGAGAGCAACCCTATCATTCTACACAAGTACTACCTCCAGACAGAGTGGGTGAGAATGTACACACTAAGGTTATAGCCCAAATCCTGGACTTGCCCCCTAAGTCTCCATTTTTGATTCTTGCAGATGTGGGAGCTGTAAGGGCTTTCCTACGACCTTAGAGAGACATTTTAGTGTATATCTTCTCACCATTATACTTAGACGCATGATATTGAACTCAGCAACCCAAGCAGATCGTCTCTTTGATTGGTATATAGTGGGAGCGTACGATGGGCATCATGTGACTCACCTTGTGTGCCTACCTAAAAGATTGTTTTATCACTTAACTAAAACCGAAAAGACAATGAGCAGTTCTTTGATACCATCACAGTGTTAAGTTGGTGAAACTAGGGTGTGCTCTTGCGTTTGATTTTGTGTCTCTCCGTATGTGTTATTCCTCTGTGTAATTTCATGTTTTCACCTCAATCCGCTTTCATTCATTCTTAAACATGTCATATCATAGGTTTCCATATTGACCATCTTCACCATCTTTCTCCTCCATGAACCCTCTCTTCGAGACGGTTCCCCTACCCCATTCCAACTATGAAGTCGGACCACCGACCGACTTCATATCCTCTTCTTATTCCTTCTAGTGGAATTTGCTCTTCGAGATGGTTTCTCTGCATCCACCCTTCTTCTCTCCACCCGATCCTGATTATGAAGTCAAAACATCGATTGACTTCCCCACTTCTCCGCACTTTCTACCTACCTCACATTCTTACGTCCCGGACTCACTTCCATATTGGGTTGATTCACTTAATTTTCAGGCGCTTGCTGGAATCCAAGAACCATTTGTAGAGGGAGCTACTACTGAGTCAGATGATTGGCAAAATTACCTATCCCCACACACTGCATCTGGTTCTCATATGACTATTGGGACAGGTCAACAATTTACACATCCTTATACTGACTTGACCTTAATGTACAAATTAGTCTATAGAACACACCGAGTTGTTAGGACCACACCATATAATTTTCTAGACTTGATTGACCAACACAATCAAGCTCGCACTGACCAGCCATCTGGAGAGCCTACACATACATGGGAATGGATCCACGAGCATGATCTACAAACCTCCTGTGTATCGAATCCATTAGATGAGGATTCGACCAATATCTTCCACACAGATGGTTTCTACTCGACCCAACACCACATGCCAGAGTCAAGGTATATTGAGTATGAGAATTCGATATCTCAACAATATCCTTCAATCGAGAAGATCTCTCCCATGATTTGTCATGTGAACATTTTGGAGGATGACATTTCTATACTTGTCAAGCGACATGAATCAATTGAGGACAAGTTGAAAAATGTCATCGACTTATTGAATTCATAAGAAGCCAACATGTTTATGGAATTGGAGAATGACATGAGAGGATTTGTTGTTGAAAACCAAGAGAACACCAGGGTATCCACACACTCTGTAACAACTAGAGTCAACTCTACCTCCCTCTTCTACTAACCACTTTGTCACGACCCCAATTCCAGACCGTCGGATCCTCCCGTATCTAAATCTAGTTACTCATCAATAATTTATTCAGCAATCACAACTAACATTTATAAACAAACTGTAATAAAAAATACTCAGAAGGAAGTATTTCAAGACTTTTCTATTCACAAATAAAGCCCACATGATACATTGTCCCACTATAGCTATTTACATGTACATCAGCTCGAAAGGAAATACATGAAATGATTACTAACTACCTTACATAGTGGCTGGCTGGATGACTATGTTAGCTGGATGGATTATTAAGGTCCTTGTGATGGCTCACCGACACCTGTTGGGTTTTCCATAAATCATAGGATAACAATTAGCGAGTGATAAGTAACAAAGAAGAGAAAAGCAAACAAATGTGTAATTTTCCAAAACTTGTTATCACAAAAAGTTTCATTCATTCTCATTAGTTTAAGTCCTATTCCTTTCTATTTCACTCCAGGGATTAGTTTTGGGGGGCCCTGTTCAGCACATTTTTCTGGGGTTGGAAAATTGATGGTAAAAATTTGTGTCGTGGTCGTTGCTATCCCCAAAATCTCGTGACAACAAAAAAATTTATTTTTTTTGATTTTTGCTACTTATTAACCTGTATACCGGACATGGACGAACTCAGGGAGGCTACAATTTTCGAGGGTTATTCAATTAATCGAAAATCAATTAAGAGAAAACAAGAATCTCAAAGAACAACTATCCTTGGTTTTTTTGTGATTTTTTTTATCTTTTCAATTTTTTTATTTTTTATTTCTATTTTTTTATTTATCGATTTTCAAATTTTTAGTGAGTTAGATTTTTGCAATTTTTTTTCAAAAATAACACAAACAATATGAACAAGGTCAAAAAAATATGCACACGAACTCTTTTTGCAATTTTTAAATTTAACAAAAATGCTCAGAAAAAATATAAAGAAAATATTTTTTGGTTTTAAAATTTTGAAATATTTTTGAGAATTTCTGTGAAATTTTCAGATGTTTTTGTATTTTTCTAAATCAAACAGTGAGAAAATAAGAAAATGTGTACAACCTGAAGTAATTTGTAATTTAAAAATATTTTAATACCCAAAACTCTTGACAAATATTTTTATGATAAACTACAGACAAATTTCTACAAAAAGGAACTGCAATCACAATTTTTAGATTTTTGTACAATTTTTTATGATTTTTAG
The DNA here is from genome assembly GCA_037367405.1 of Ottelia alismoides. NCBI lineage: Eukaryota > Viridiplantae > Streptophyta > Magnoliopsida > Alismatales > Hydrocharitaceae > Ottelia > Ottelia alismoides. Next base: position 1,001,281 of record JAZKJV010006501.1, read on the forward strand.
AAGATTTTTGATGTTTTTCAATTTTTTTAGATTTTATAAATAATTAATGCGTGAAAATTGGTCAGAAATTAAAAGACAATGAAAGAGACCTACTCTATTTTTTTGGAATTTTAAGCAATTTTTTGAATTTTTATGAATTTTGGAATTTCAAATAAGGAAAAATGACACTATTTTGATTTTTAAATAATAATAAATGAAGAAAAAATGCAATGAAAAATTGATGCTAAGAAAATAATCACATCAGAAACATAACATAATTTTCTCAGAATTTTTGTAAAAAAATAATATTTATTTCATTGAAGAACCCAAGCAAATTCAAGTTCTGGAATTCAGGGTCTAAAATGTAAATAATTCAATGTTTCTGCATCAGATAAATAATAAAAATAAATAGAAGAGAGAATGTGCAATTTTACCACTATGTCATGTGCATGTCATGTGCTCTTCTGAAAGTTTGGACTTGTTTGCAATTTACGGGAGTTCCAAGGGTGTTGAACGTAATTTACCCAATTTTTTTAACTTCAAAAGCCCCAAGTGCTTCCTGATTCGTTTCAATCACAGCACAAGTGTTCAAGGGGTAGGGCCCGGCCGCCCACCTTCTCCTACCCACGCGCCCGCGGGCGGTTACGTGGTGGAGTGGGCAAGGGATATGGAGGAGGGCTGTTGCGGTCTCTGACGACGGTGGTGTGGCTGATGGAGCGGGGCTTCGACGATACTTCAGGTGGTGGAGCACGTGGCTCGGGGCAGCGCAGGCTGCTGCGGGGTCGCGCACGGCGTTTCCGCATGCTGGATTGGAGGCGAGGTCGCGCAGGCGGCTGGGCGTGCTGGCGACTCCTTGTAGGGGCTTGAGGTGGCGCTCGGGCTGATCTGGGTTGCGGCCGCGGAGGGGCACATCGCCCAGAGCGGCGCAGAGGCTGAAAGGAGGAGGCGCCGGCGACCGGTGGGAGCGGGGGCGGGGCTGTGCCACCGCAGGAGGTGGAGGGGCTTCAGAGGCGGAGGGGGCGCGGCCCAGTGGTGGTGGAGTGCAGCGACGGTGACAGGGGGTGGTGACCCTGCTTTCGTCCTTTATTTTTATTTTTTTATTATTTTTTGTGTGATTTTTTTGTTGTAAACAGTGAATAAAAGGAAAAAAACTTTTTTTTTTAAATCTAAAAAATAAGAAAAAATATGATAAAGATTTTTTTATTTTTATTTTTTATATGACCCTACAAAACAAATGTTAAGGGATGACGAAGGAAATTATTTATTTATTTATTTACAAATTGGAAAAATGAATGGAGATTCGACGGAGAAGAGGGATTCGAATCCGGTCTCCGGCCACCGTACGCAGCCGGAGTTGAGAGATCGTGTATGATAGAAATAGAAGGCAGAGAGATCGAGAAGATGAGATGAAAATTCGAATCGTTGGTGGACCAAATTGTGATGATGATTCTATGATCTAATAAAAAATGACGATGGAAAAAATTGAGACAAAATAAAATACGATTAAACTAAGATAAAATGCGAAGAAAAATTTGGATCTCACCTTAGGAGCGGAAAATGGACGTGATCGCCTCGACGAAGGCCGACTCGCTGTCACCGGACGGTTCGGAGGCTAGACACCTTTTCTCAACAAGAAGACTCTCGGAGATCGGGCTCCTCTCTCTAAATATTGATCAAGTTGAAATGAGGGAGAAGGAGCCAAATAAATAGAAAAGAGATGAAATTTGAATTTTGAACTTTTGGTAGAAAAAATAAAAGAGATGAAAATTGAAATGAATTTTTGTTTTTTTGTCAAAGGGATAAGAGAGATGAAATGAGATAAAATGGAAGAGAAAAAGAATATTTACAAAATTATCTTTTTTTTTTTGAATTTTCGTCACTTATTTATTTGGATTAAAAAATGTTATTTTTTATATTTTTATGGAGGTTAATTAAAAATAACAACTATATACATATACTATATACATATATCACATTATATACAAGGGTAAATGACGAAATTAGCCTATTTTTTGTTTTTATAGAATTTTAGTCTTTTTTTATTTTTATTTAATTAGTGAGAATAATTTACAAATAAATACAAATACAATGTTTACAAAATACATGAGAAATTTTCACAAACCACCCTAGAAAACCAACTTTTCAACCGTAACTCCAAAAATTATGAAAATACAACCATATGAAAATACAACCATTTTAAAGATAATTTAATTTGAAATCCAATGGAAGTGAGATTGATTCAACTTGAGCTCATATGGAGCCGGAATTGGTCTTTCAATTAGTGCTTAGTGGCTTTTTCCAATTGTGGTTACTTTTATTCTCCACAAGATTTAATTGTGCAATCATTTTAGTAATTAGAACACATTTTTATTTACAACTTTGGTTTTGAAAGTTATTTGATTTGAGGTCAATTAAGGTACAAATAAATTAGTGTCAGTTTTATACAGATATACACAAAATAAGTGAGAGCACATTTTTTGGATTTTCTGGTTAAGGACCCTATCTCCCCCTACTTTATTCCTGGTCGATCAGGTCAAGTCTTGACTTTCTCTCGGGGTTCGGGTCAGCCTGTATACGGTCTTCCTTTTTTTATTTTCTTTTCTTTATTTTTCCTTTTTTTATTTTCTTTTCTTTATTTTTCCTTTCTTTCTTTATTTATTTATTTTAGGTTAAAATTAGTCAGAAATGTACAATATTTACATAGATGCAAGTTAGTAAGAATATGGAGTTAGTGTTATATGCAGGTGTTTTACAAGGGATTTTAAGCTAAAATAAATGAATAAAGATGACGAATCGCAGATTCATCACCCCCTATGCTTTACCTTTGCTAGTCCCTTAGCAAACACTTATTTGAAAGAATAAGTGAAGAAAAAGAAAAAGAAAGGGAAAATAAAGAAAGTAGGACAACATTGAGTATTAAACTTATCTTCATAAAATTGTAGTTTGTAGCTCTGTCGGACCTTTGGATTATTAGTCTGTCGAAACTTCTGTGAGACTTAGAATTTTAAAATCGACAGCCTTCAAGTTCTAGACATCATTGTCACAGTATCGGCTCAGAAGTCATCTTAGATCAATCCTCTTCCCAAAGCACACCCTATGAATATTGAACAATCGACTCATGTGTGTGAAAGGTTTTAGCTCTTCCCATCCAGAATGCCGGACTACCATGCAAATCTCCTCTCCAGTAACTCGTCCTCGAGGAGTCAGGTATTTCCTTCTAAGGTCTGTCGTGCTGTGTTCACCATCGAATAGGGGGAGAAGTTAGAAGAAGGAGAAAAGAACTGGAGGGTGGCCAGTATAGTCATCTCTCCTTGTGGAGCTGGCCAGTGTAGCCGAGTCTTCACCAAGATCTGCAGGTTTTCTTGAAGCTTGGACCTTTTTGGTCAGATATTTATTTGGTAGTGGCTTCTTTGTATTTGGATTTTTGGTGGTTCTGCTTGGATCTTGTTGTGCCCCTACGGATATATAATCTTTTTGTTTCCGTACATTTTTTGGGGTCTTAGAAAAATTGTGCCCAGCCATCCATCCCTTTTCCGAAGCTTTATTTCAACCCATACTTTGGTCTTTAGATTTCCACGCTACCAGAAAAGAAACTCACACAGCCTTCCAACATCCCGTCTGAGTTGAGCTATGTGTATAGTGCGAGAGTACAATTGATTCCCTATTCCAGAGTTATACCCAGAATGAAGAGACCAGGTTAGACACTAAGAGTCAAACGCTGCACATTGTCATGTCGAACTCAAAAAATCAAGTCGAAGACCTGAAGCTTCTAAAATCGTATTTCTCGGTGAAGTTCCTATGAGAATTAGGTGGATTAAGGTCCAACTAAGCTCCATTCTTCAATTTTATTCCAGACATAGTTTAAATATCAATACTATCCTGAAAAATGCACATGCAAATGCAAAATATGAACAATGCAGAGAGTTTTTTTGGAAAAGGAATGATGCAATATGAAAAGAACACATTTTTTAAACAATTTTCTAATTTTGAACTTTTTATGGATTTTTTGGAGGAAAAATGCAGATGTGAAAGAAAGTTTTTTTTGAATTTTGCAAGTTTTTATAGATTTTTGACTTTGTAGTTTTTTGTAAGGAAAAGGGTTAGTAAAATATATACAAGTATATACAAGATTTTTTTCTCTCTTTTTTAGTGTGTGTTTTTTTTGTTTGTTTGTTTTTTTGTTTGTTTTTTTTGTTTTTTTTTGATTTTTTTGTTGATTTTTTGGATGATTTTTTTGTGTTATTTTTTTTGTGTGTTTTTTTTGTTTTTTTGTTTTTTTAACGTACGTGGATTTTACAAACTATACACATAACCCCCCAAATAATCGTATTTAAAAGTACAAGTTATGTCTAAAGTATATATACAATATATACGACAACCCCCTATACTTAGCTCGAACTATGTCCTCATAGTGATCAGAGAGTGAAAAAGGAAGACATAACTCGTGCTAAGTATAGAAAAATTAAAAGAAAAGATAAAAAGAAGAGAAGTTGGTGATCCCCCCAATACTTAGGATAAAGTAATTCTAAGTATAGTAGAGTGTACAAAAGGGGAAAACCCATGATGAGAATGTACATACTCAAAAAAATACGATATGAACAACAACACCCCCCTACACTTAGGGTAGAGTGTCCCTAAGTATAGGCAACATCAAGAATGATGAACATGACGAATATGAACAACACAAATCATTCACCCCCTATACTTAGGAAAAAGCACATCCTTAGTATAACATATATACACACAGAGAAAATGGGTGAATGATAAAACAGAAGAAGAAAGAGTAAAACAAAAGGATATACAAGAGGAGTGAATGACCATGTATCAGACGCAGAAGATGGAACCAAAAGATCATCATCTGATACCACAGATATTGAATCAACAACGGACAGGAATGTACCATGATCTAAATATGGCTTTAGCAACTGTCCGTTCACAACAAATGGCTGTGTGTCAGAGGACAATCCAGATATGACAATACTCCCATTGTCACACACAACTCTCACGATGAACGATCCTGACCACTTGCCTTTTAATTTTCCTAGAAACAACTTCAACTTAGCATCAAATAACCAAATTTTCTGATCAGGGAAGAAAGTCTTTCTTAGAATGTGTTTATCATGCCAGCACTTGACTTTCTCCTTATACATAAGTGAGTTATCATATGCAAAGTCTCGGAATTCCAGTAATTTGTTCAAATCCAACTTTCTATTCTTTCCTCCCTTCTCATAATCTAAATTGCATACACGGAGTGCCCATAAAGATTTGTGAATTAATTCCACTGGCAGGTGGCAAGGCTTTCCATATACCAATCTGTAGGGAGACATACCCAAAGGAGATTTGTACGCTTCCGATAAGCCCATAGAACTGAATCAAGCATCTGAGACTAGTTGTTCCTATCTGGACGTACAAGTTTCTGCAATATCGTCTTGATCTCCATGTTTGAAATTTCTGCCAAGCCATTAGTCTGAGGGTGGTAAGGAGATGCAACTATGTGCTCAATGGCATACTCCTTCACAAGCTTCTTTACTTCTCTATTAATGAAATGGCTTCCTGATGAATCTCCATTTCATCACCTTTATTCTATCATTTTGGCCTCAAAAACCCCAGCAAATGCATGTAAATAGCATCAAATTGTACATAATAGCATTCATCATTCATTGTATTAATTATACATTAAATAAGGTGTTTAATGCCAAAATTATAGAATAAAGAGAAGAAAGAAAAAGGAGTAAAATATTGCAAATATTTTATGACCCTAACCCCGAGACCAAGGCCAGCATGGAATTGGTCGACAAGGAATAAAGTAGGGGGAGATAAAGGCCAGTGTACAATAAATACCTCATTTATTCATGCATTTATTTATGCATTTTTGACACCTATTTTGTATATAATTATTCATTCATCAAATAACGAAACTTTGTTCATGAAAGTTGTAGATAATAATGTAAATAAAAATACAAAATTGAGTTTGTGTAAAAATAATACTCAGTGTACATTTTATACACAGAATAAAAAGCCAAAATCTCAACTTCACAGACCCATATCTTGCAAATAAAAACTCCAAATCACCCAAACTCACTTTAATTGTAGGGATTTTATCACTTGTGCCCCTCTGAGATATCGCAATATCAGTTATGCCCCTATCTTTTTTATAATATCAATTGTGCCCCTCACTTCTTCCCATTTTATCACTTGTGCCCCTTAGGTTAGTTTCCGTCCAATCCTAATACAAACGGACGTTAACTTCAAGGATACAAGTGGAATTAATTGAAAAGAATGGATTGAAATGTCCAACTCTTCTTCTTCATCCTCCATCCTATTCCTCTCCCTTTTCTTTCTTCTCCCAGCCACCTGCTCCTCCAGCGGCTCCTCTCGACCGCCCTCAGCCCATCCCTCCGCCCCGAGCTCCTCCCCAGCTCTCGCACCTCCATCCCCCGGCCCTCGCACCTTCGACCCGGCTCCTCCATGGCCCCCTGAGCCCTGCCTCCTCCGCCTCCCTCGGTCCTTGCCTCCTCCCCCTCTCTCGGCCCCCCCGCCCCCCCTCCCGCTGCTCCTCACCCCGCCCCTGCCCCCGCCGGCCCTGCCACCCCCGCAACCCCCTCCCGCTGCTGCTCCCTTCCCGCTGGTGCTCAACCCGCCACTGCCCCTCACTTCTTTTCTAAACTTCTGCATGACGTCGGTTGGAATATTGGAGCGGAATGGGATTTCGGATATTCTGCATATATTCCTATTCCAATTCGATCGCTACGTCTGGAACGACAAGTTGTTCTTCCTCGTCCGTTTTGGCGGGAGACGACACATGCGGATTGGTTGATGGAATATGCGCCAGATGCGACATGAAATCAAGGCTGTCGATTAGTAAAATCCAACGTATGACGATAGTCTGGATCTTTGACTTGGTTTCTTATGGCCCCCCGCCCCCTCCCGTTGCTGCTCAACCCGCCCCTACCCCCGCCGCCCCCGCCACCCATGCACCCCCCTCCCGCTGCTGCTCACCCCGTGCCCCCCCGCGCCCCCTCCCGCTGCTGCTGTCCCCCTCCTCCCTCCCCCCCATGTGCGAACTGCTGCTCCCCCCGTCACCCCTGTGCCCCCTTCCGGTGCTGCTCAATCCGCCCCTGCCCTTGCCACCGCCGCGCCCTCCCCTCCCACTGCTCCTCACCCTGCCCTTGCCCCCGTCTGGCAGCACGTCATCCTCCAGGACCCTCGACGCTCCGATGGGGATGGAGTAGGCAGAAGAATCAGTAGAGTGCGACGGAGCTTCTATCCCGCCCTATGAGGATGAAGCTTATCCCATTATTCTGACCATCAAAAAAATTATTCTGACCATCATACCCTTCCTAACCATACCCTGGTTTGAAAAAATCATGGTTAAGTTAATTCATTGACGGTTAGTCTGACGGAAGGGCACAACTGATGACGGAGAAAGAAGTGAGGGGCACAACTGATATTACCAAAAAGATAGGGGCATAACTGATATTGCAAGATCTCGGAGGGGCACAAGTGATAAAATCCCTTAATAGTATATAGATTTCCAAGAACGATTTAATAAAATTGGTTTCATAATTTTTGGAGTCCATCTGTAAAAGTTAGGTTTTTGACCCCCATTGTGCAGCTTGCCTGATTAAAATTTTCAATATATTCATTATCCATTATTTTTATCAAATTATATTTTTAGAAATTTGTAAATAATGTGCATAATACATGTACATATGGAGATCAAGAGAAAACAAAAAAGAATTTGTAAAATAAAATAAGCTTATGTAAGACATAGGCCAAATACCTATGTTAAGCATGTACATAAATAAAAGGGGACTTAATTATTTTATTCTTTATTCATCTATATTTTTATAATAATGTAAATATTATACATAACTTATTAAAAATACAAATTCAAAATAAAAACCAAGAAAATACATTGAATAAATAAGGTATATATAATATATAGGTAAAAGACCTATATGTATACCTACATATACATATACCTATTTATTTAAAAAATAAAAATAAACTCATAAACATTAAATAAAAATACCCTCACACTCACAAAAATAAATTCTAAATTTATAAAATAAGACAATAAAATAATAAAATAAAATAAACAAATTTAAAATAAAATACACAAAATACATGTAAATACATACATATACACATTATTAAAATAAAACTATAATAAAACACTTCGAAAAATTAAATAAAAATCACAAATAAATACTGCATGAAATAATACACATTTTTTATTTTATAAGAAAATTCTAATAAAATCATTTACTATGGTAAATAAATCATTTTAGAATAAAGTTTCCTGTTTTGTCTTCTAGCGGCCGATGTGGACCAATGGGGCGCCAACCCTTGTTGACCGACTGGTCAACTGTCCCATCCGGGACCTGGCGTCTCTGAACCATCTTTTCCCCAGATTTTGTCCCTTTTTTACGGCCATCTCGTCCATTGATCGAGCTCGCTTCCTTCACAAGAAATGATTTCTGATGATCACTGATACCCGCCGATAACTTAGATCAACTCGATACTCATTGGATTAATCAATAAACGCCGGTCAATAAGGCTCCAGGCCATTATCTATAAATAAGAAGCTTCGCTCCCCTCCTCAAATTTGGCCAAATTACTCCACCCAAAAGCCTTGATTCCGATCCTGGGAGGTTCCTCGTGACAGGGGGAGTGTTCCAGCACATCGAATCGGCCGGAGGAGGGAAGATTTTGACGCAGCGGAGCTCCGGCGTCCGTCCTGCTCGCTAGTGGCCCCCAGGTATAAGAGCTGCTTCTTTATCGCATTTTAGTTAGGTTTTAATGTTAGCTTTTGATTCCCGTTATTAGTTTATTCTTTAGTTAATCAGCGTAGCTTAAAATCAAAAATTCGAAGTTCGCCGGAGCTCAGCTCCGGCGATTTCTTCACTGTGACATCAACTGTGTCCGACCGCCACGTTCACCTCATCTCGTTCCCCATCGTATTCTCCATCGATCTATCACATTTGTTCAACCAAAGACCTCTGGTCTTCACGAATCGGAGCTCCACCTCCGCCTATCGTCGGAGCTCCTCCGCCTCACTCCACCTTGCTGCAGAGCTTCAAAACCCAGGGTCGAGGAGATAGTCCTCGCTCCCCCGGTTCTTCCAATGCAGGTCCAACGAAGAAAGGAGCCCATCTGGGCTCGATTCAAGCCAGGAAGAAATTCCTGGAGGTCTCGTCCTTCTTCGACCTCGTCCGAGCTCTTCGGACCTCCAGGAGCCATGGCGAGACCATCAGCCGACGCGGAAGGCCTCCAGCTACGTGCAGACCATCTCAGATGCGCGGGAGATGCCTGGAGGAGCCCAAGCTTCACGATCGAAGCTCGCCGGGGGCGAGCTTCTTCCCAGTTCCTCCAGGCACCTCCATCGCCGTCCGATCAGGAGGCTTGGCCCAGATTGAACGTCAACCGTCAGATGAAGCCCATCCACCACCGTTCGATCCGCGAGGCAGATCTAATCAGATGCATTCACCGGCGAACCGGTATCCACCGTCAGATGCCCGACGCGTGGCTAAGTGAAGTGATCATCACCGTCCGCCATCGCCTAAATGAGGGGTAAATTTCTTATTTTACCCCAGTCCTTTTTGTATTTATTGTTTACCCCTGTAAATAAAAGTCGAAGTTTATTTTAGCGTGAAAATTTTGCATGGACCCCCCTGTATTTTCCTAAAATTGCTTTGAGGTTCAGTCCACGTGACCTCACGTGTACCCCCACGTGAGGTGGTGAAATTGCACAAGCACCCGTGTATGTTTGTAAATTAGCCTTTAGTCTATAAAAGAAAATTTCCCGTGTAATATTTTTGTGAAAATTTAAAAAAAGGACCTTGAAATTTTAAAAAAGACTTTATCTCTGAATTTTTGACTATTTTTGTACATTTTTTTAAATATTATATCCCCCTCTCTCTACATTATATATATATATATATTCCCTTATTGAAAAGGAAAATTAAATATATATATATATATACATATTTATTAATGTAAAAAAAAGAAAAAAATATATATATATAACTGTATATATATACCTATATGTACTGAATATATCATACATACCCTCTATGGGAATATATCTTTATATATATTTATAATGCATAAGTATATATAATTAATTAAAAAAATATATATAAAAAAAATAAAAAAATAAAAAAATAATAATATCATAAAACCCACAAAAATAGGCTTCAGACAAGGATGACTCTGTTGAACATGCATATCATAGGCTAATGCATTTTTGTATTGCTCTCTGTGGATCGACCTCTACATACTTATTCACTGTGCATTTTGTGGTTGAGAAATAAATATTAATTCACACTTTTTGAACTCAATTCATTCATTCTTTTATTGTGGGTTAATTGCTGATTAACATGGGTATTCTGCGAGCGGTCGCCTCAGCGACACTATATATATATATATATATATTATTCATTGTGACCCTCGCGGAATTATCATGTTATCAGATGGCGCCGTTGCCGAGGAGCAATGAGCATAGCCTACTTTATTTTGTCATTCTTGTGTAAAATTTTTTTGATTCATCATTGATTTTGTGAGCAGCTATTTCTAATGTAATTAATCACCATGCTTTATTGCTTTATTTATTGTGATTAATTTATATCTGCTTTATTTGATTGGTTGAGCTATACTAATTCACTCTTTTTGTGACTTTGATACGAGGGCCCGCCACGCGAGGATGGCTTCTTAGGGAGCCAAGGCAGCCGAGCTTGGAGGAGGGTGGTCTTCACCTCATGACCATCTGGAGAGAGCACCAAGGAAGCAAAGAGATGGGGATTAGATAGGCCTAGAACACTTAGGATCATTTTTGTAATTTATGGTGAGAGAGAAACAATTTTGGCATGTAATAATTAACAGGACTCTACTCTTCACAATGAGGTCCAGTGCCCGGGTGACTGTTCACCTGGGGGCCTCATCGCGGCTTTTCGAGTTTTCCATCGCTTTCTTTTCTTTGTTTTCCGATGTTTTGAGATTTACGCCTTTATTTTACTTTGTTTTGTGTGCTTGGAGCCCCTAGATGTAGGTTGCTTGATTCGGTAGCTAGGTCCAAACATGAATAAGAATGCATGTTCCTATAGTCTACTTCGTATGGATCTAGTCAAACTTAAACAAGCTGTTCATTTATCTCTTAGCCCTTGTGCCACAGCGAGCCCCGTAAAGCGCTATCTCCTAAACTCAAGTGTGTTGAGCAGAGGAGGGGTGAGCCAAGACCGGACCCTTCGGGCTAGAGCTGAGTGAGCGACTTATGGTTCTTCACGCTAATAGCAGCTAATGTTTAGGGCGATTTTGTGCCTTGCATACCGACATGTAGATAGGTTTAAAAATCCTATTTTGCATACCGCATGGAGAGAGCTGGGATGCACTGTAAGTCTTCTAACTCAGCATGCATCATTCGGTTCAATGGTGAGATTTCCATCATGGAACCACTTGCACAGCTTTTCCGCTATCTCCCTCTGATTTTGAGCACCTAGGACTTAAATGAGAATCTACAAAAACGTTAGGCGCTGGTATGAAAATAGACTCAAAAAAAGTGAAAACCCAAAAATTAAAACAAGAGGACTGCTAAATAAACTTTGACCTTAATTAAAATCTGTAATGGACTATCATTGTACCGGGTTCATAAAGCCCTCATTGTTTTCAGGTACCTTGGAGGGGGACCAAAACCCTACTCCCTTGAGCGAGTGCGACCCCCTAAGGATTAAAGCCAAAAACCCAGTCTGCAACTGCCTTGTGTATCGCCTGGATTTCCGAAGTAATGGCGCTTCTATCGTACGTAGGCGAGTAGGGCTTGGTCACCAATGATGACTCTCTGTTGTGTAGAGCATCGACCCTGTCCGAAGTATTGAGCATAGGCCACGCCTTCACGGGGGTGTCTGTCTCATTGTCCTGCGTCCTAGCAGGTTCTTGCACGCTCACGGGTGATTCCGTTGCGAGCGAGAACCGAAGTATTGTTTTTGCCTATCGGCTTCCTCTCTCTATTTCTTTGGCTGAGTAGGGATCCAGGAAGGGTTACGAGGACTCCAAAAAGTACAGACTACAGGTTACACAGGAGGAGGACAAGTACGGGATACTCTTCTTGCAATACTCTCTCTCCTATAGGGTAGCGTACTAAGGACTTGTTATAAGATATGCCTGAAATCACAACTCTAAAAATGAAAAGATAATAAATAGCCGAACTTTCACGGCTTCACATGGCGTGAGTTGGTGAACCCAATTTTGTATTGTGTTTGTATGGATCTAGATTAAGGTTCAAAGATCAAGTCCCGTACCTTTGCGCACATTTTTTTGTTCCTCCCTTTGACCACCCCGCTCAACCGAGCCTCTCTAATGTTTCACACTCATTTTATTCCTCGTTGACCATCGTATCTTTCTTCCAACATCCGATCTTCTCTTATACTTCGCGAAGTTGATCCATGGATGGTTTCCGTCGGGACCTTTCCGACACCCACATCGATTCCATGGACTCAACTCCGCCAATAAGTCGAGGCGATTCCCGAGAACCCGATCCGGACTTTGCGGATCGATCTCCAGACTCCTCGTTTTCTACCTTCCTCATGGCCACCCAATAAACTGGGATCACTTTTGTCCCGCCTTCGCCGTTGTGAATGGAAGTCGATTACAGTCTACATCCTTTTTCCATTCACAACATGCTGGGGTTGACCTGAATTCCAGCTCTATCATGACAGCTGAACATTAATTGCAAGAGGTCTGATCAGGACTATCTCATTATGCAGATAGAAGACAGAGCAAGCCCTGGAGACTACTCCGGAGTTCATTTCGTCCGACTCAGACCCTGGCATGGCTCCCGGAGGAAAGGGCAAGGGTCAGCAGCCACCCCAACCAGAGGGATAGGTGCCGGACCAGAATCAAGTCAATGCACAACTACTAGCATCTATCCAGGCCATCCAGCAGCAGCTGACCGAGCAAGCCCTCACGCAGACAGCATTCCAGGATATGTTGAACGATATGATGAACCGAGACGACGGAGGAGGAGTCAGAGGCAGAGGAGGCAGGGGAGGAGGAGGTGGAGGTGGAGGTGGTGGTCCAGATGATGATCTAGAATTTCCACCACCACCCAAGCCTACACTTAAAGAGACATATAATTCGGGAGATAGCCAGATGACCGAGTGGATCCTCATTCCACCGGTACACGCTCACTTTGAGCTGAAGCCCCAGTTCATTGCTCTTCTCCCTGCATTCCATGGAAATACCAATGAGGAGCCGTACATTCACCTGCAGCAACTTTCCCGCATTTGCCGCACTACTCACTATCCCAATGTCCCTTTGGACATTGTCAAGATGATGGCGTTCCCCTTCAGCCTACAAGACAAGGCCCTCTATTGGGTCAACCATCTGGGGAAGGTTGTGACGACCCGGGAGGAGCTGAAGTCAGCCTTCTTGCATAAGTATTATCCTCTCGGTCGGCTCAACCAGATGCGAGCCCGAATCAGTAATTTCTCCCAAGGACCCCATGAGTCAATACATGAAGCATGGGAGAGATTCACTGACCTGCAGGAGAAGTGTCCCCATCATGATATTCCGAAGACCAGCTTGGTCCAGCACTTCTTTGGGGGACTGAACATTGAGAGCCAAAGGCTCGTTGACGCAGCATGTGGGGGCTCACACTTTAACAAGGATGAAGACGTAGTCTGGCAGATATTCGAAGAAATGGCCGAAGGAGAGGCCGCCCTCTCTTCATCCAAGGCGTATCAGAAGCAGCCCCAGATCCTCCAGAAGCAAGCACACATGGCAGCGTCCAAGGAGGCAGAGAGAGATGAGAGCTCCAACCTCAGTATCATCGGGGGCCATCTCTCTAAAGTTGACATCATTGAGAAGCGATCACAGGACCTCGAAAAACTCGTTGTGATCGAGAAGAGGACCCAGAACTTAGACAAGCTTGATTAGATCGACAAGTACCTTGAACTGTTGGTGGGCACCATCAACTCTGTTGAGTCAGCGACACCATCGGACGCTCCAGCTGAGAAGAAAGATGAGCAGCAACCGCAGCATCAGCCTCAGCCGAGCCAGCAGCCACCGACAGTCCAGCACGTGTACTACGTGCAGGCGCCCGACCAGGGCCAGCCGCAACAACAGATGGTTGTGTACCAACCGGAGTTTCTTTCAGGACCTGATCCAGTCTTCCCGCCACCACCCCTGATTCAGGAAATAAACGGGGTATGGACCAACGATGCACAGCCGACCCGTCCTATGGGACAACCCCAGGGTCAGCCACTTGCCAACCGGCAGTACCACCAACCTCAGGGTGGTCGCTTTGGACAGTCCTCTCAGCCTCATCAGCAGTACCATCAGCCTCCCCAATATGCAAACCAATGGAGGCAGAACCCACCGTACCAGCAGCCGCAGTACCGCCATCCACAGCCGTTTCATCAGTATACAACTGCCCCACCTCAACAATATCAGCAGTATCCTCCTCCCTCTTATCAGCAACTTCAACTTCCTGCACCACCTCAGCACCTCCAGCAACAGCCTCCACACCCATCCACACAACAGCAGCGTGGTCTGCATGCTGAAACCACTGAAGTACCCCTTGCGAACCCCACCATGGATTGTCTGGCCCAGCTTGTCAAAGGTCTAGCGGAAATGACCAAGCGGCTTGATGACCTGACCGCCACCCGAACTACCATTCCGGCTCAGGTCGAAGCCAACCCCAATAATTTCAAGAAGAAAGAGCAGGTAGAATGTAATGTCTTGTCCGTGTCAGAAAATGATATTACTATGTATTCTAATGCTGTTACTCTTAGGAGCGGTAGGGCCTTGCCTCCGCCTGCTACAAAGATTGGGGTGAATAAAGAAACAGGTGGATCGTCATCTTCCGCATCAGTCGTGCCAGGTACAGGGGCGGGTGAGGAGGAAGAAGAAGGAGAAGCCAGTCCAGCCGTAGTGCATTTGCAGCAACCTCAGCAGAAAATACAAAAAAATCAGCAAAACCAAAAATGCCAAAAAGAAGTTTGCAGCTGAAGCGAAGCCGCGCCAGCATTGGAGGAGCCGCCAGCAGCAGCCAATCCCGCGCCAGCCGACGGAGCAGACACTACCCTTTTTGATCGCCCTACAGCACCAGCATGCCAGGATACAGTTTGTACTCCTTTTTGTAGTCCGGATGTACAACATTTGATGGGCGATGATTTTGATGTAAATAAGAACTCTAATTTTCCTACCAGTGATGTACATATTCCTTTTCCTCATGCAATACAAAAATCCAAAAAAATTTCAAAACGAAAAAAGGCATTGTCTGATCCAGGAGTTGTGGAAATTTTAGATAAGTTGACTGTCGAG
This sequence comes from Ottelia alismoides, assembly GCA_037367405.1. NCBI lineage: Eukaryota > Viridiplantae > Streptophyta > Magnoliopsida > Alismatales > Hydrocharitaceae > Ottelia > Ottelia alismoides. The sequence goes on from JAZKJV010006501.1 coordinate 1,016,584, forward strand.
ATTCCTTTGTTGAAGGCCGTGGAGTACATGCCAGCTGTGAAGAAAGGACTAAACGAGGCATGTACTAATAGGCGTCTCCCAACGCAAGAAAACAGACGCCGAGATGTAGAAAAGCACGTACTCTCCATGGCAACTGTTGCAGCCATCAGCAACCTCCCGCAGAAGAAGCCAGATACAGGAGCACCTCTGATCAGTGAGATTTTTGACCAGGTCTTCGAGCGCACTCTCCTTGACAGTGGATCTTCCATCAACCTTCTGCCCTCGTCCATAATGCAAGAATTCGGGCTGGGTCCGCTCAAGCAGACACGCATGATCCTTCTGTTCGCTGACCGATCCGTCAAGTGGCCCCGAGGTCTTTTGGAAGACGTCGTAGTTAAAGTGCAGGAGATGCAATTCCCAACCGATTTTGTAGTCCTTGATATGGACTCTCCTGCACCTCTCCTCCAGACCCCTATCATCCTTGGCCGACCATTTCTTCGTACTTCAGGTGCCGTGGTTGATTACGGGTCTGGCAGGATTACTTTTAGCTCGGATACCAAACAAATCACCATCAACATGAATAGAGAGCCGAATGCCATGACTGATGAGAGCCAGCCAGCATGCGAAGCAGACTGTGATTTTATTGCAGAGGTCAGAGACTCATCTTTATCATTGGACGATCCATGGACCCAAGAAATCCTCACTCTTGAGGAGGACTTGGAAAGCACAGTTAGCTTATGCTCCGATGATTCTTGGGAGACAGATTCTCAGATGCAGGCGCATCTCTTTGAGCATTCGCTCGAGACCAAACATGATCAGCTTAGCGCAGAACCATTCGACACATCACCAGGAACTCAACAGAATGATGAGGATGGTAGCAACTTCAAAGAAAGACATCCCACCACCAGCATAGTATCTGAAGTGACAGATAAAGTGTTGGACATGCGAGCCCACGACGAGCCATTATGCAATAAATGTTATTGTGAATATCATTCCCTGATCTGAAATGAAGAATAAATAATTTGCATAATAGGTCCCTCTGTACAATTAGGGTTATGTACCATGGCTATCTTAATGATTATACAGCTGTTGATTCAATTATTGAATCATAGAGGCTGGTGCTTGGATGAATATCTAAAGAGTTAGATTGAGGACTCATCAAGCACCGTCAAATGATTGTTAAGATGTGATCTCCAGCTTGAGTAGGAGATGGCAATCCTTTCTCACATAGGTTGATATCTGACCGACCTCTTGATGCAGGTCCTCTGCATAGGAATAGTGATTCGGAGGTGTCATATTAGTTAGGTCAATGGGTTGACTTAACGAGATCGAGATAACCAAAGTCCTATATCGTATGCTGTCACGATACAGGCACGCATCCTCTGACCGGAGACAGATGTGCTACTATATGTCTGAGTATGTACATTTGGCAGACCAATAGGTTGATGACCTAATCAAGGTCTATATAACGGCGTGCTAGTGTGCATATAAGGGCATATGAGTAATACGATCTCTCAAAGGGATCATACAGGTTCATTACTGAACCGGAAGACATGAGCTCACTCATGAGATATTGGGAAGAATCAAATTCCGTGCACGGTCGTCTCGCTTTGGAAGCTTGACTGAATTTGTAGGTTTGATATATACTTTTGGAAAGTATATGATCAAGACCTAGGTATGATATATGCTTTTGGAAAGTATATGATCGATACCAAATCCCAATGATCAAATAAGAACTTACTGATAAAACCCTGAAGTAGACAGTATAAAGTTGATCTAATACTTTGGGTTTTATTCTGGGTCTTCCAGTATGCAGGATGTACAGGTGTTGGGAATACCTGAGGGTGATGTGATCATAAACGATTGTATAACCATGACGCTTCCATTCCTAGGGAGTGATGAAACGGGTCTAGATTTTAGTGACTCCTCTCAGTAGAGAAGTAATCTGATCTTGGTCCAAATGTTGGACATTGATCTGAATGTGATTCGGATGCAATGAGAAGATTAGATTTGCGGTCTTGATTTAATCAAGCATCTATGAGAGGCCTGAGATCTGGATTTGAGATGTGATCTCAATATCTAAGTCACTATACGTGGAACAATACAATCGCCCTGTCCTTATCTCCAAGTATCTGCGGAGAAAGCACATTATTCTTGAAGGAGTTCAAGAATAATTCCTATGATGAATTTAGTATCCAGGCATTGAGAAAATGGATAATTAAATATGATTTAATTATCATGAATAATATGAATTTGATTCATATTATAAGAAGAGATATCTAAGACAGTTAAATGTGATTTAATTATCAAAGATATGAATAACGTGAATATGATTCATGTTATTTGGGCACATGAGAAAAGAGATCCAGGATGATTAAATGTGATTTAATTATCATGGATATGAATAATGTGGATAGCACTATCCATATTAATCATATATATTATAAATATGATTTATAATATATAAGAGAGAGAGAGAAATATTGTAAATAGCATTTGTTAATTATTAATATGTGAATTGGATTCACATTAAGTAATTAATTGGAAATGTAATTTACAAATTAGTTTGGGATGTGAATATGATTTACGTTTTCTTCAATGGCATGATTGAAATATTCACAAATTAATTTTCAATTAATTTGGTGGATATTATTGCAATAATAGTTATTGCAATTAATTAAGAAATAATAAGATAAATAAAAAGAGACAAAAATCACCACAAAAAACAAAGGTGGCGTCACCCATGACTTGGTCATTGGTGACGCCTCCTATGTTTTAGGAGGTTTGTTGTCTTCTCTTTTTTGTTATCATATTATCTCTTAATATATTAATTTATGTTAATTAAATTGTGTTGATAATAATTCAGCATATATTTAATTTAATATAAATTAATGTTGGTGTTTTAAAGCCAACAACAATCATAGCCATTGATTTTACATAGACCAAGCATGGCCGTCGGATCTATGTATCCCATGGATTGAGATCCATTGGATCCTAAACTAATATAAAAGGAGGGCTAGGCTAGTCTTTCTTAAAACACACAAGGAAGAGTTGTACACGCCTACAACTCTCTCTCTCTCTCTCATATTCTCGCCCTCTCTCTTTCTCTCCTCCAAAAGGTGGTCGTCCATCTTGTGTTGAGAAAGGAGAGACTCTCGCCTTGCCTTCGATGACCCGAGGATCTCCTTCTTCTTTGGGGCGACTTGCCCTAGAGGAAGACGACGGATTTTGTTTGACAAAATCAGGGGACTCAATGCTTGGATCTTCATCAAAGATTGCGGGAAGGACGCGACTCATCATCGTGCCCGCAAGTGCGTTCTTCGTGGATCGGACTTGAGACAGGAGGATCTCTTGTTTGGGATCTCACGATCACAACCACGCTCCAAGAGGTATTCCTTATACTTTGTGATTTGATGAAACGGTCCGAGAAGTGTTCTCGTGATCATGTGGTTTTATCTTTAGATTTAAAAATTTTAATTTCCGCTGCATCTCGCGACTAGTGCGACTAGTCGCCCCGATCGTATGAGATACGATCGTCACACTTCCGTGATGCGCTTGAGGATTCTCAATATCCTTCATAAAGTGGACAGGTCAAAACCAGAACTCAAGCCACTTCCTGCAGGCCTGAAGTATGCTTTCCTTGCGGGTGGAGAACAAATGTATCCGGTCATCATCAGCAGCAGGCTGAATTCGGATCAGGAATCTCGGCTTCTCGAGGTTCTAGAAAAGAACCGCAAGGCACTTGGTTGGAGCGTATCAGATCTCCGAGGGATAAATCCGGCCTTGTGCTCACACCACATCTATCTAGAAGAAGATGCCAAGCCGTCCCGCGAATTTCAAAGAAGGCTGAACCCTAACCTTCGGGACGTCGTCATGAAAGAAATAACGAAATGGTGTGACGCAGGCTTTATCTATCCCATCTCCGACTCAAAATGGGTAAGTCCACTGCATGTAGTTTCAAAGAAATCCGGGCTTACCGTGGTTACATATGACAAAGGAGAGGAAATTTCCACTCGGGTACCAACATCCTGGCGGGTGTGTGTTGACTACCGTCGTCTTAATGAAGCAACTAAGAAGGACCACTTCCCCTTGCCATTCATTGTTCAAGTTTTGGAAAGACTCGCAGGAAAGGAGTTCTTCTGCTTTTTGGATGGGTACTCCGGGTACAACCAAGTGGCAATCGCTCCTGAAAATCAAGAGAAGACTACCTTCACTTGCCCGTTCGGCACCTACGCCTTCAAAAGAATGCCCTTTGGTTTATGCAATGCACCTGCAACCTTCCAAAGATGCATGTTAGCAGTCTTCGCCGAGATGGTAGGCAGTTTTCTCGAGGTGTTCATGGACGACTTCTCTGTCTATGGTGATAGTTTCGATTCTTGTCTTGAGCACCTAGACAGAGTACTTCAGAAGTGCCGAGAAGTCAATTTAGTGCTTTCATGGGAAAAGAGCCACTTTATGGTCACTGAAGGCATTGTGCTGGGTCACGTCGTTTCCAAACGTGGCATGGAAGTCGACCTGGCAAAGGTGGATGTTATTTCAAATCTCCAACCACCTCAGTCAGTGAAGAATGTGAGGTCATTCCTGGGGCATGTGGGATTCTACAGACGATTCATCAAGGATTTCAGCCGCATTGTTTGACCTCTAACAGAACTTTTGTGCAAGGAAACTGAGTTCATTGTTGATCAACAGGTTCTCCTTGCTTTCAATCAGTTGAAGGAGCTCATTACTCAGGCTCCAATCTTACAGCCGCCGGACTGGTCTCTTCCATTTGAGATAATGACCGATTCGTCAGACTTTGCAGTCAGGGCTGTTCTTGGGCAAAGGAAAGAGAGAGTGCCCTACGCCATTCACTATGCCAGCAGAACATTAGACGAAGCACAGAGAAATTATACAGTTACAGAGAAAGAATTGCTGGATGTGGATTTCGCCCTCGAGAAGTTCAGATCCTATTTGTTGGGATCAAAAGTCACAATTTTTACATACCACTCTGCTATCCGGTACCTGCAGCAGAAGAAGGATGCCAAGCCAAGACTAATTCGTTGGATCCTTCTCCTCCAGGAATTTGATTTGGAAATCAAGGACAAGCCTGGAGTTCAAAATGTGGTAGCAGACCATCTCTCCAGAATAGAGCAGCATGAACCTCCTCTGAACAATGCACCTATCACAGAAACCTTTCCTGACGAATCAATCCTTGCAGTGGATTCTCTTCCTTGGTATGCTGATATAGTCAACTACCTCGCCTCTGGGGTAATGCCGTCGGATTGGACGAAGAATCAGAAGAACAAATTCATGTCGACCATCCGCTTCTACCAATGGGAGGATCCTCTTTTATTCAGGGAAGGAGCGGATTGCATTTGGCGCAGGTGCATCCCTCAGGAGGAGCAATCTAGTGTCCTCGAGCATTGTCACTCGCTCGAATCTGGTGGACATCACTCTGGAGATCGTACGACAGCAAAAGTACTTCAGTGTGGCTTCTTGTGGCCCACATTATTTAAGGATGCAGCAGAGTTTGTCAAAAGATGTATTGACTGTCAGAGATTGAAAGGTACACTTACTGCCAAAGATTCAATGCCCCTGAAAATCATTCAGATAGCAGATGTTTTCGATGCATGGGGCATTGACTTCATGGGACCGTTCCCTAACAGTCAAGGTTTTGAGCACATCCTTCTTGCCGTCGATTACGTGAGTCGTTGGGTTGAAGCTATCCCCGCTCGAGCCGCCGGCAGCCGAACAGTGTGCCAGTTCCTGAAGAAGAACATCATTTCACGGTTCGGGATACCGAAAATACTCATATCAGACGGGGGTAGCCACTTCATTAACAAAGAGGTCAAGAAGTTAACGAAGGAGTATGGCATCGATCATCGTGTCGCGTCTCCAGACCAATGGCATGGCGGAGTTATCAAACAGAGAAATCAAGACTATCCTACAGAAACTTGTTAGGCCAAATAGAAAGGACTGGTCTCAACTCTTGGACTCGGTCCTATGGGCTTACCGAACCACCTACAAGTCTCCCTTGGGCATGTCGCCCTATCGTCTTGTATATGGGAAGCCGTGCCATCTTCCAGTTGAATTAATCCACAAATCTTTATGGACAGTCAACAGTTGCAATTTGGACTCACGCAAAAGTGGTCAGAAAAGAAAGGATGATCTGAACAGACTCTTGGAATTCCGAGACTATGCATACGATAACACTTTGATGTACAAAGAGAAGGTGAAACACTGGCATGACCGGCACATCAGACGAAAGACCTTTGATATTGGACAGAAAGTGTGGTTATTTGATGCAAAGTTGCGGATATTCCCAGGCAAATTGAAGAGTAAGTGGATAGGGCCATTTCGAGTCTGTGAAGTGCGTGACAATGGAAGTATTGCCATATCAGAATTGTCCCCTGACGCACAACCCTTCGTCGTCAACGGCCAACTCCTGAAGCCTTACCTCGAACCAGATGCATTCTTGGCCGTTGTTGACTCCATCCAGCTAGTGCACCATGATGACATCTCCACAACAGCTGCAACATCAAAAGATTCAGACGATGTACTCCAACCACTGTTTATCTGATTTTCTTCTTTTCTTCTTTTCTTCTTTTCCTTCTCTATTTTCTCTTTGTATCAAAAAGGTGCCACCCTTGTAGACATTTTTCTATACTTAGGACGTACTTTGTCCTAAGTATAGGGGGGATGTGCACCCCGCATTTTTTCATTTCATTCTGACCCTCTCCATTGTCTCCTCTTCTTGTCTATACGTAGGAGTATCTTACCCTAAGTATAGGGGAAGACAATCTGAGTACGATCTGTGTATTCCCACCCTTGACCCTCCCTACTTTTTGTACAGTCTGCTATACTTAGGATTATTTGATCCTAAGTATAGGGGGGACGGTCAACTTCTCATTCATTCATTTTTCATTCATATATTCTTTAGACTTATCTATACTCAGTACGAGTTATGTCTTCTCTTTTCTCTTCGATCTATGAGGACATAGCTCAAGCTAAGTATAGGGGGGTCGTATATACCATGTATATACTATAAGCCATGACTCATACTGAAAAATAAAACATCAACTCAATCTAAAAAGCAATAAGTAATTCTATAATAATAAAAGATGATTGTGAGATCCTCAGACTCTTTGTACTTGTACTAATTATTGAGTCAGGAAAAGCGTTTTCTGCAAAATGTTTCTTTGAAAAATCTTGTGAAAATTGCTTGAAAAATAGTGTGTACAAGTATTCAACCTTTGAAAAATCAGTTTTGTGTGTAAAATTTATTTTCTTTGAGTGAAATCAAAATGTGTGAAAATCAGTGTACAAATGATTGTAAAAATGGATTGTCAAATTGTTTTGAAAAACCTATCTATGTTGTGTAAAACCTATTGCAAAAATCATTTTCAAATGCATGAACATGTTTGTCAAATTAGTTTAGACTATAGTTTTCATAACTCTTGTGAAAATGATTCTTGAATAAGTCTGAGGAGTCTGCACGAAAATCTCTCAAAAATAAGCATAATCCCAAATAAAGCTTATAAGAGCCAAAACCATATTATACATCAAATACAGTTTTCTTCTTTTGTATATACTGATTAATAAATCAGGTTAGATACCTATACAGTATGATTTGAAAAATAGTGTGAACTGTTTGAAAAATTTGCTGTGAAATGTTTTCAACCTGTGTAAAATTGTTTGGATTGCAAAACTTTTCTTTATGTGGAATAAAGGATTTGAAAAATCTATGTGCAAATGTTTTGAAAATTGTTTATCAAAATTATTGTGGAAAATGTATATAATGTGAAAAATCTTTGCAAAAATAGTTTTCCAAATGTGTGTAAATGATTGCAAAAAATTATCGTATACTATAGTTTGCAAAAATTACTTTTAAACTAGACCTGAGGAATAAAAGCCTCATTACAAACACCTACATAAAATTCTTTCTGTACAATCTGAATAAAGTACTTCATTAAATCTGTAAAGCCTGCAAAAATCCATACCTTGTGTAAATAAGGCGGTACGCCCGTATAAATAATTGTGTATACCTTTGTATGTGTCAAGCTTTTTATTTGCAAAAATTCTTTGTGTAAAAAGATTCTTTGATTCTTGTAAAATCTTTGTGAAAAAGTGCATCATTCATTGTGCATAGCATGAGCATACCATTCATATTCCTTTTGAGTGAGCCTGATGATTGAATCAGTTCAATAAAGTCTCAAATTGGAGCTTGGTTAGACCCTACCGCACCTAACTGCACTGGAACCTTACGGGAACTAGGTTTAAGGTACTTCAGGTCTATACAGACTTAATTCTTTGAGAAATCAGGGCTGGGTTCAAGTCACCTCAACTGACTAACTAGAACTTTTGGAGACACACGCATGACTCTTGCCGACCGTGACCTAACTTGGACACTTGCACCTTTCACTCAGCTCAACTCAGTTGGAGTGGTGAGGGGGTTGGATTTTCCAGTCTGAGACGCACACGGGTGGAAACATTCGTCCTCGTCTAGGGAGGGAAGTGCACCCCAACATGGTTCAATAGCCATGAGGTCTAACGACTGGAGATTGTGGGTTGCAATAAAGCTTCAAAAGAGGGATAGTCTATTGGCTCAAGAGGAAAAACTCCTTATGTAAATGCTGCTGTGAATAGTATGTTGAAAAAAAATGGTCAGGCCTGTACAAAAATAAAATGCCTGCAAAGTATGTACATATGTTGTAAAGTCAATAAGCAAGCTTGAGTTCCAAAGTCAAATATGTAAGCCTGCAGCTGGATGACTTTACTACACTGGTCTTGCATCCTAGGATAGGTAGCTACACTGGCTACCGTCCATTCTTCTCTTCACCCCCTCCTCTTGAGCTGGTTGCGACTTGAACTTAGAAGGGAATACCCTGCTCCTCGAGGAAAGAGCTGTTGGATTGGAGAATCATTGGGTTGTCATTCTGGAGAAGTCAATTCCTTTGTCATTTCAGTTGGGGAGAGCCACCATCACTTACACTGTACAAGTTAGCTTCATAGTTATAAGGGTTTGCGTATGATGTAGACCGGTTCTGACCAGGCTATTGAGGTGAGTTGAACCGAGTTCTATGACTATGGAAGGCTGTTGTATTTTAGAGCTGGTTCTCGACTAGGTTCCACACACATATACACCCAAGGTCTGACAGGAGCTCCAAATTCAGATTTTATAAAGACATGCATTGCACTGAAAGCACCCCTATTCACTCTATCCTTCTTTAATTCTCCTTTTTCTTTTCTTTATCCTTTTTGTACTTATTTGTATAAGTGTTTGCTAGGGACTAGCAAAGGCAAGTATAGGGGGTGATGAATCTCCATTTCATCACCTTTATTCTATCATTTTGGCCTCAAAAACCCCAGCAAATGCATGTAAATAGCATCAAATTGTACATAATAGCATTCACCATTCATTGTATTAATTATACATTAAATAAGGTGTTTAATGCCAAAATTATAGAATAAAGAGAAGAAAAGAAAAAGGAGTAAAATATTGCAAATATTTTATGACCCTAACCCCGAGACCAAGGCCAGCATGAAATTGGTCGACAAGGAATAAAGTAGGGGGAGATAAAGGCCAGTGTACAATAAATACCTCATTTATTCATGCATTTATTTATGCATTTTTTACACCTATTTTGTATATAATTATTCATTCATCAAATAAAGAAACTTTGTTCATGAAAGTTGTAGATAATAATGTAAATAAAAATACAAAATTGAGTTTGTGTAAAAATAATACTCAGTGTACATTTTATACACATAATAAAAAGCCAAAATCTCAACTTCACAGACCCATATCTTGCAAATAAAAATTCCAAATCACCCAAACTCACCTTTAATTGTATATAGATTTTCAAGAGCTATTTAATAAAATTGGTTCATAATTTTTGGAGTCCATCTGTAAAAGTTAGGTTTTTGACCCCTATTGTGCAGCCTGCCTGATTAAAATATTCAATATATTCATTGTCCATTATTTTTATCAAATTATATTTTTAGAATTTTGTAAATAATGTGCATAATACATGTACATATGGAGATCAAGAGAAAACCAAAAAGAATTTGTAAAATAAAATAAGCTTATGTAAGACATAGGCCAAATACCTATGTTAAGCATGTACATAAATAAAAGGGGACTTAATTATTTTATTCTTTATTCATCTATATTTTTATAATAATATTAATATTATACATAACTTATTAAAAATACAAATTCAAAATAAAAACAAAGAAAATACATTGAATAAATAAAGTATATATAATATATAGGTAAAAGATCTATATGTATACCTACATATACATATACCTATTTATTTAAAAATAAAAATAAACTCATAAAAATTAAATAAAAATACCTTCACACTCACAAAAATAAATTCTAAATTTATAAAATAAGACAATAAAATAATAAAATAAAATAAACAAATTAAAAATAAAATACACAAAATACATGTAAATACATACATATACACATTATTAAAATAAAACTACAATAAAACACTTCGAAAAATTAAATAAAAATCACAAATAAATACTACATGAAATAATACACATTTTTTTATTTTATAAGAAAATTCAAATAAAATCATTTACTATGGTAAATAAATCATTTTAGAATAAAGTTTCCTGTTTTGTCTTCTAGCGGCCGATGTGGACCAATGGGGCGCCAACCCTTGTTGACCGTCTGGTCAACTGTCCCATCCGGGACCTGGCGTCTCTGAACCATCTTTTCCCTGGATTTCATCCCTTTTTTACGGCCATCTCATCCATCGATCGAGCTCACTTTCTTCACAAGAAATGATCTCTGATGGTCACTGATACCCATTGATAACTTAGATCAACTCGATACTCATTGGATTAATTAATAAACGCCGGTCAATAAGGCTCCAGGCCATTGTCTATAAATAAGAAGCTTCGCCCCCCTCCTCAAATTTGGCCAAATTACTCCACCCAAAAGCCTTGATTCCGATCCTGGGAGGTTCCGCGTGACAGGGGGAGTGTTCCAGCACCTCGAATCGGCCGGAGGAGGGAAGATTTTGACGCGGCGGAGCTCCGGCGTCCGTCCTGCTCCCTGGTGGCCCCCAGGTATAAGAGCTGCTTCTTTATCGCATTTTAGTTAGGTTTTAATGTTAGCTTTTGATTCCCGTTATTAGTTTAGTCTTTAGTTAATCAGCGTAGCTTAAAATCAAATATTCGAAGTTCGTCGGAGCTCAGCTCCGGCGACTTCTTCACTGTGACATCAACTGTGTCCGACCGCCACTTCACCTCATCTCATTCCCCATCGTATTCTCCATCGATCTATCACATTTGTTCAACCAAATACCTGTGGTCTTCGCGAATCGGAGCTCCACCTCCGCCTATCGCCGGAGCTCCTCCGCCTCACTCCACCTTGCTGCAGAGCTTCAAAACCCAGGGTCGAGGAGATAGTCCTCGCTCCCCCGGTTCTTCCAATGCAGGTCCAACGAAGAAAGGAGCCCATCTGGGCTCGATTCAAGCCAGGAAGAGGTTCCTGGAGGTCCCGTCCTTCTTCGACCTCGTCCGAGCTCTTCGGACCTCCAGGAGCCATGGCGAGACCATCAGCCGACGCGGAAGGCCTCCAGCTACGTGCAGACCATCTCAGATGCGAGGGAGATGCCTGGAGGAGCCCAAGCTTCACGATCGAAGCTCGCCGGGGGTGAGCTTCTTCCCAGTTCCTCCAGGCACCTCCATCGTCGTCCGATCAGGAGGCTCGGCCCAGATTGAACGTCAACCGTCAGATGAAGCCCATCCACCACCGTCCGATCCACGAGGCGGATCTAATCAGATGCATTCACCGGCGAACCGGTATCCACCGTCAGATGCCCGACGCGTGGCTAAGTGAAGTGATCATCACCGTCCGCCAGCGCCTAAATGAGGGGTAAATTTCTTATTTTACCCCAGTCCTTTTTGTATTTATTGTTTACCCCTGTAAATAAAAGTTGAAGTTTATTTTAGCGTGAAAATTTTGCATGGACCCCCCTGTATTTTCCTGAAATTGCTTTGAGGTCCAGTCCACGTCACCTTACGTGTACCCCCACGTGAGGTGGCGAAATTGCACAAGCACCCCTGTATGTTTGTAAATTAGCCTTTAGTCTATAAAATAAAATTTCCCGTGTAATATTTTTGTGAAAATTTATAAAAAGGACCTTAAACTTTTGGAAATTACATTTTGGTCCCTGTGGGTGCGGAGCACGTGCAGTCCCACGTGCTGGGTATTTTGCGCTAAGGCCCCTGGCGGGTTTTACATTTCATTTTGGCCCTTAAAATTGCAGAGCACGTGTTATAACTTTGGTGTTTTTGCACAGATGCCCCTGCCTTTATTTTTATTTGCAAAAATGCCCCTGCTAGGCTATAAAATTTTGTAGGCTTTGCCCATTTATTTTATGCCTCATATTAACTTGAAAAATTTTGCAAAAATGGATATAAGCTCCTGTTTGTTGCTCTTACACGACATATTTTTAGTTTTTAATTTTGTTGCATTTTTGCATTTATTAAAAATCAAAAACATGCATTTTATTTACTGTCTAACTTATAAAATTCCAAAAAAATAGTAAAACACCTCTAAAAATTCCAAAAAAATTACCTACTGCCTATTGTAACTTATTTTAGTGTCAGTCCAAAAATCACTAAAAAACTCAAAAGAAAAACCTTAAAAATTCAAAAATACCCAAAAACTTCTAAAAAATATAAAAAATTCTAGAAAACCCCAAAAATTGCAAACTCAATTTCTGTAGTTGCTATATTTTATCCTCTTTACTTTAAAAATAGTTTGGGAAAATTTTGTGGCTTTGTGATTTTTTTGAGTCCCTTTTCACCCCCAGCTAGTAGCTACTCCACTATTTTGTTTTATTTCACTATTTAAAAATACCAAAAATATTTTGAAAAATGCCCAAAAATCACAAAAACAATAGAAAATCATGAAAATACCAAAAGACTTTATCTCTGAATTTTTGACTATTTTTGTACATTTTTATAAATATTATATCCCTCCTCTCTCTACATTATATATATATTCCCTTATTGAAAAGGAAAATTAAAATATATATATACATATTTATTAATGTAAAAAAAGAAATATATATATATATAATATAACTATATATATACCTATATGTACTGAATATATCATACATACCCTCTATGGGAATATATCTTTATATATATATTTATAATGCATAAGTATATATAATTAATTAAAAAAATATATAAAAAAATAAAATAAAAAAATAATAATATCATAAAACCCACAAAAATTCACACAAGGATGACTCTGTTGAACATGCATATCATAGGCTAATGCATTTTTGTATTGCTCTCTGTGGATCGACCTCTACATACTTATTCACTGTGCATTTTGTGGTAGAGAAATAAATATTAATTCACACTTTTTGAACTCAATTCATTCATTCTTTTATTGTGGGTTAATTGCTGACTAACATGGGTATTCTACGAGTGGTCGCCTCAGCGACACTATATATATATATTATTCATTGTGACCCTCGCGGAATTATCGTGTTATCACTTCCCCCATCTGAAATCAGTATTTTGGGTATACCGAATCACGCAATAATATAGTCCTTGAGAAAGGAACACATTGTACTACTATCTACGGCTCGGGTGGGGATAGCCTGCATCCATCGACTAACATAATCCACGTCGAGCAGGATGTACTGAAATCCCTGACTGACAGGAAATGGGCCCATGAAGTCTATACCCCAAGCATCAAAAAACATCAAAAATCTTTATATATCTTAGGGGCATGGTATCTTTGGAGCCGACAGTTCCTCCCATTTTCTGATAATCAGTACAACCTCAAACAAACTCTGTTGCATCCTTAAACAATGTGGGCCACCATAGGCCACTCTGTAAAACCTTTGCTGCCGTGCGTTTCCCCGAATGATGCCCACTAGATTCTAGTTTGTGACAGTGCTCAAGTACACTGGTGTGTTCCTCCTGAGGAATGCACCTTCTCCAGATACAATCCGCACCCTCTCGAAATAGGTACGGATCCTCCCACTGGTAATAATGAATCTTTGACAAAAATTTGTCTACCTTGTACTTAGGCCAATCTTGTGGAACTTTCTTGGAGACAAGATAGTTCACAATATCAACATACCATGGAAGTGAGTCCACAGACTAAATGGTCTCATCTGGAAAGGTTTCAGAAATAATGAATCATGTTCTGCTCAGAGGTCTCTGTGTCTGTGATACGGGAAAGGTGATCTGCCACAACGTTTTTCACTCCAGGTTTATCTCTAATATCTAAATCAATTTCCTGAAAAGAAGGATCCATCTGATAAGGCATTTTTGGCATCCTTCTTTGCCTGTAAGTATCGTATGGCAGTGTGATCCGTGTACACAATAACGTGTGAACGGATGAGGTAAGATCTGAACTTTTCTAGCCCAAACACAACTACTAACATCTTCTTCTCTGTAACTGTATAATTCCACGGTGCTTCATCCAGAGTCTTGCTAGCATAGTGTATAGCAAATGGTATCCCATCCCTTCTCTGTCCTAAAACCGCTCCAACTGTGAAGTCTGATGCATCCGTCATGATCTCAAAAGGAAGAGACCAATCAGGTGGCTGTAAGACATGAGTACTAGTAACAATTTCTTTCATTTGATTGAATGCAAGGAGAACTTTCTCATCGATAACAAAATCAGTCTCCTTACACAGAAGCTCAGTCAAAGGTCTGGCGATTTTGCTGAAGTCCTTTATGAATCGTCTATAGAATCCTACGTGTCCCAAAAATGACCTCAGCTGCTTCAAATTCTGTGGTGGCTCTAACTTGGAAATCACATCAATCTTAGCCAGGTCAACCTCCATACCATGTTTGGAGATTACATGGCCCAATACAATCCCATTAGTCACCATAAAGTGACTCTTCTCCCACGAGAGCACTAGGTTTACCTTGCAGCAACGTTGACGAACTCGATCTAAATGAGCAAGACATTTGTCAAAACTATCCCCGTAGACCGAGACATCGTCCATGAAGACTTCAAGAAAATTACCCACCATGTCGGCAAAAACGCCCAACATACACCTTTGAAATGTAGCGGGGGCGTTACACAATCCAAAGGGCATCCGTATAAAGGCGTAACTGCCAAACGGACAAGTGAAAGTAGTTTTCTCTTGATCCTCAGGAGCGATAGCAACTTGGTTGTATCCCGAGTACCCATCCAAGAAGCAAAAGAACTCTTTCCCTGCCAACCTCTCAATAATCTGATCAATAAAGGGCAGTGAAAAGTGATCCTTCTTGGTAGCTGAGTTCAAGCGTCGGTAATCTACACAGACACGCCATGAAGTAGGTACCCGGGTCAGAATCTCCTCACCGCGGTAATTATTTACGATCGTAATCCCAGATTTCTTTGGGACCACATGTAAAGGGCTGACCCATTTGGAATCTGAAATGGGATATATAAAGCAAGCATCACACCATTTCTTGATCTCCTTCATGACAACCTCCCTTAGATTTGGATTTAGACGGCGCTGACATTCACGGGAGGGTTTACAGTCATCCTCTAGGTAGATATGATGCGAGCATAATGCTGGATTGATCCCACAGAGATTTGAGATATTCCATCTTATGGCCTTGCGGTTTCTCTCAAGAACCTCTAGCACAAGAGATTCTTGTTCAGCGGTCAACTGCGAGCTGAGGATGACCGGGAACATTTGGGGGGGGACCCGCAAGGAAGGCATATTTCAACGTTGATAGTAAAACCTTGAGCTCAGGTGAGGTCTGAATCGGCTCTGCGATAACCTCTGCTAGTGTACTAGTAGACGGTATGTGATCTGTGCTCTATAGACTATCCACCTTGGCTATTGACGACTCGACAAGTAGAATATCTGATAACTCTGTAAGGAATGATCTCTGCTCAGCAAGGAATGGTTCATCAGGATGTTCAATACTCTTATCAATGAATGGCTCATATATCTTAGCAATAATCTCAGAAAGATGTCTCTCATCTGTGCATAAATCAGGAAATTCAACAAATGGTTCAAATATCTGGATCTCAGAACTCTGCTCAAACTGCTCATCGGAACTATCTCAACTGGACCACCAAGGGAACTCATGTCGACTGTGCTTTCCAGAGAGTCCTTTTGGGAAAGGAACTCCTGGGTATCTATAAAGTCCGTGAAAAGATCTGTCTCTCTGAATTCAGCAAGAAAATCACAGTCATCTAGCTCTGATATCACTTTCTCTGTATCATCTGCTGCTGGTGAAGGTGAAGGTCTAGGATCAGAGTTCGTCTCAATTTTCACATTGTCACTACGAGGGTGAAAGATGATCTCTCCAGTACCGCAATCAACTGCTGCTTCGGCCGTTCGGAGGAACGGTCGACCTAGTATGATCGGGGTATGGAGTAACGGTGCAGGTGTGTCCATATCCATGACAACAAAATCAATAGGGAATTTCATTCCCTGTACCGTTACAATAACGTCCTCTAAAATACCTCTTGGCCTCTTAATCGATCTATCAGCAAACTGAAGGATCATTCTGGTTGTTTTAAGAGGCCCTAACTGGAATTCAGTTAATAAAGAGGAAGGTATGAGATTAATGGAGGAACCGCTATCGAGAAGAGTACGATCAAATTCTTGATCAAAGATATGGCAACGGATGTGAGGTGCTCCCTTGTCTTTCTTTTTAGGTAGAAGGTTACTGATGGCATGAACTGTGGCCATGGTCAGAATGTGTTTCTCTGTTTCCTTTCGTCTGTTCTTCCTTGGTTGACGCTTTTGGGTACATGCCTCTTTCATTCTATTTTTTACTATAGGCATGTATTCCATGGCCTTAAGGAGTGGCATCTTTAAAAAGATGTTCTGTAAGATCTCAACCATTCCAGGATCAGATAGTGTTGTTTTTAGTTTTTGAATTTTTTTAGCTTTGAGAGAAGAAGGAAATGGCACAGAATCAGAATAAACATGCAAACGTTCATTTCCTTTATTCAAAGTGGAATCATCATGTACAAGAGGACAACTAGAATCAGTTTGTATAGTGTTGTCCAATCTAGGTGAAGGAAAAACAGACTCTAAAATAGAACGGGATGCTGCTGCTGGTGAAGAGGAAGAATCTGCGATTGGTATATTCTCCCTTGCTGAAGGTGATCTGCATCTACCTGGTGAAGGTGGTGGCGAAGGCGGTGAAACTCCAGATGTGGGTGTTGCTAAACTGGGCCTCTCAACTGTTGGTGAAGGAGATGATGTAGAAGATGATGCTCTCTCAATGGATCGCTCTCCCAACCCTAACTGCTGCGTAGGCGGCTGCAATCTCCTACCACTCCTGAGATGGATGGCGTCAGATAAACATGTAAAATCAAGGGACATACCTGTCTCAAGGGTGGGTGGGCCATTGGTGACCTGCTCCTTGCATCTAAAGTTGTTGGGGTTGGCTTCAACCTGTGCTGAAATCAGTGTCTTGGTGGTGGTCAAGTCGTCAATCCACTGAGTCAGTTCATTCATATTCTTCATAAGCAGTGTGAGTTGGTCCAGTGCTGGATTGACTGAAGGGGCCTCAGGTTGCTCATTGACTGGATGTCGCTGAGGCTGATAGTACGGAGGCTGTTGGTACCCATACGGATTCTGATAATAAGGAGGAGGAGGGGGGGAATACTATCCATAACACGCAGTCTGCTGCTGGTTAGGATGAGGGAAATACATAGACTGCTGCTGAGGCTGGCCTTGTCTCCAGTTTTGGAACTGAGGTGGAGAATGATACTGAGGCTGGAACTGCTGGTGCTGGTACTGCTGTTGTCTACCTCCCTAAAATTGGTGGGCGGATCTCTGACCCTACTGTGAACCCAACTGGCCTTGCCCTGACGGACAGGGTTGGTTTCGCTCATGGTCGAACCAGATACCATTCACCTCCTGAATACCACGTGGAGGTGGAGACTGCTGCTCAAGAATGTAGGAAAATGTTGATACAGAACTATCTGATGTGAATGTTGCTAAACCTGATCAGGCGTCTGCACGTAGTAGACAACTGAACTGTGGATGGTCCTCCGCTACTCTGCTTGGTGGAAGAAGTCTGCTCCCTAGTAGAGGAATTGTCTGCTGCATTCGTACTATGGACTGCGCTGATCGAATTGACAAGAAGTTCCAGATGCTTTGTTATCTCATCCAGCTTATCCAGGTTCTTTGTCCTCTGCTCGATCACATGAAGCTTATCAAGTTCCTGGGATCGTTTTTCAATAATGTCCACTTTGGATAGGTGGTTTCCAATGATGGCCAGGTCAGTGCTATCCACCTTATCCACTTCTTTTGTTGCCGTCATGTTGACATCTTTGTGGGGTACTGCAGGGGTGGTGACGGGATGCTTCTGAAAAGCACGTGAAGAAGAAAGAGCTGTTCAACTTTCCGCCATCACCTTAAAAATTTGATAAAGGACATCCTCGTCCTTATTGAAGTGACTTCACCCACAAGCGGCATCTACCAACTTCTAATTCTCAACTCTTAATCCCCCAAAGAAATTTTGTACCAGGATAGTCTTTGGAATATCATGATGGGGGCATTTCTCCGTGAGATCTTTGAATCGTTCCCATGCCTCGTGAATAGGCTCTTGGGGCATCTAGGAGAAATTAGAAATTAAGGATCGCATTTGGTTGAGTCATCCAAGTGGATAATACTTGTTCAGAAATGCGGACCTCAACTCTTCCCAAGTAGTAACAACCTTCCCTAAGTGATTTAGCCAATACAACGCTTTGCCCATCAGACTGAATGGAAAGGCGGTCATCTGTACTACCTCTAATGGGACATTCGGGTAGTGTACTGTTCCACAAATGCGATCGAACTATTGGAGATGTATATAAGGTTCTTCACTAATATTTCCATGGAATATTGGGAGAAGAGGCAAAATAGTAGGCTTAAGCTCAAAATGCCCATGAACCGCGGGGATTTGTATCCATGAATTTGTCTGTCCTGCCCCTGGATTATAAGCATCTTTTAGTGTAGGCTTAGGTTCTGTATGAGGTTCTTCTCCATTCCCAACTCCAGGGTTTCTGTTATCCCCCTCTCTCCTATCTTCTCTTTCATGTCTCAGCTCGAGAATCGTGTCTCTCAATGCGTTCTGAAAGTTAGTTTGCTCTGCTATCTAGTCTTGAATCGTCTGAATGGAGGCTAACATGGTGCTGTTGATCTCGCTCTACTCTGACATGGTTCCCTTTCCCTTTGGTGGCATCAAGTGTTCAGTGTATGACTCTGAAAATATGCATGATACTCGATTAGTGCTCAGAATTGATGGAATCTCAGATATTAATTCGAGATTAAAGCCAATATCAAAAAGTGGATTGATGGATGTTGTGAACGGCGAAGTGGAGGAAGAGGAATATTCGGGAAGCGAGTCTCCCCGAATAGAAGGTGAACGGCTCGAAGTGTAGAATGAGTTCGCAGAGTCCAAACAAGAAATACTCCGGTCTGACATCTTCGAAATCAATAGGCAGGATGCGAGAACACGATGGTCAATGCAAGAGTGAAAGTGAATGAAGGCGCAAATTTCGGAGAAGGATCTTTACTCTTAGCAAGCAAACACAATACAAACCCCCAGTTCACCAACTCAACTCAAAGTGAAGACCGTGAAGGTTCGGTCAATTATCTTTTCAATTTTAGAGTTTGGTGAGAATACAATATATCAGAGCGGTTAAAGCGAGCTGTTAGGAACCCAATACTCTTAGGAGACTGGCCTAATCTCAAATTAGATCTTTCCCAGCTAATATGAATTGCGGACCGTTTACCGGCTACCCGATCAAATCAATCTGTTAAAGACGTCACAGACCGCTTTACCGGCTACCGTAGAGATCCTCACTAGAGAACGACTAACCCAAGACAGTAGTCTGAAAAGAGTTCGGGTGTGGCTTTATCCTAGTGTGTGGGTCGCTCTCTCGCTCAAGCAAACCAAACAATGAGGGGGTTACTCTCCCGAAAACAATAATTTTTCTTGTATTTTTTAGGGTCGAGTTTTCTTTAGCAGTCCCGGTTTTAGCAGTTATCACTTGGTTAAAAATATTTTCAAATAATCGCCTACCGAGTGTCCAATTTCCTTTTTAAATTATGTGAGTGAAAACAAGGAAGGAGATCGGAAATGCTAATGTGCGTTTAAAAACAATGATGCATGCAGGGGTTAGAGATGCGTACCTTGTCGCCATCACTCTACATGCAAGTGATCCGCGCAGAATATAAATAAACTATCCTATTAGCAATGCAACTGAACCGTCCTAGATGATAGCTTCTATTAACGGGAAAGAACAAGTTAATTTGACTAAGTCCAAATTACGCTCTACTCTATAGGCACAGAAATATCTTGTTTAGGATGTTTGGACCTAATTGATTACCTGTCTCAAGCAAATTAATTAATGCAATCAAGAGGTTGCTCACGAAATCCGTGGGAAACAAAGTAAAATAAGGCGATGAAAACAAAACCGGTGAGGTCCCCCAAGTGCACCGGCACTTGGCGAAACAGACCCCGCAACAAATGAATGTCCTTTTACAAAGTTCAAATGGAAAAGAAACTCTCTCTCTCTCTCTCTCTTTTAAAAAAAAATTTCCACCTCCTTCACATCTTCTTCTCCTCTTCTCACGCTATCCTGCGGCTCGGTGAAGAATCAAGTCGCCTCCACGTCGTTTGGATGCTTCGACTCTCCTAAGATCGCCTCCTTCGCTCCGCGGGCCCTCGCAAGAAAAAGAAAAGAGAATGTGTAAGAAAAA
Organism: Ottelia alismoides; assembly: GCA_037367405.1. Lineage (NCBI taxonomy): Eukaryota > Viridiplantae > Streptophyta > Magnoliopsida > Alismatales > Hydrocharitaceae > Ottelia > Ottelia alismoides. The sequence goes on from JAZKJV010006501.1 coordinate 1,037,265, forward strand.
CAATTATCACGTATGAGAAAAGAAAAAAATAAAATGAATGCAGTGGATATAAATAATGAAGTGAATGGAAAAATATACAACCAAGAATAACAGGTCAAAAGAGAAACCTAACTACCCTCGCCGTGCATCCCCGTCAACGACGCCATTTTTTTTAGCACGTTTTTTTAGGGTTGGAAAATTGATGGTAAAAATAAGTGTCGTGGTCGTTGCAATCCCCAAAATCTCGTGACAACAAAAAATTTATTTTTTGATTTTTTCTACTTATTAACCTATATAGCGGACATGGTCGAACTCGGAGAGGCTACAATTCCTGAGGGTTATTCAATTAATCGAAAATCAATTAAGAGAAAAAAAGAATCTCAAAGGACAACTATCCTTGGGTTTTTTGTAATTTTTTATCTTTTTAATTTTTTTTATTTCTAAATTTTTTTATTTTCTGATTTTCAAATTTTTAGTGAGTTTGATTTTTTCAATTTTTTTCAAAAATAACACGAACAATATGAACAAGGTAAAAAAATTACGCACACCAACTCTTTTTGCAATTTTTCAATTTAACAAAAATGCTCAGAAAAAATCCAAAGAAAATATTTTTGGGTTTTAAAAGTTTTGAAATATTTTTGAGAATTTTTTGTGGAATTTTTAGATGTTTCTGTATTTTTCTAAAAATCAAACAGTGAGAAAATAGGAAAATGTGCACAACCTGAAGTAATTTGTAACTTAAAAATATTTAATATCCAAAACTCCTGATAAATATTTTTATGACAAACTACAGGCAAATATCTACAAACAGGAACTGAAATCACAATTTTTAGATTTTTGTATAATTTTTTATGATTTTTAGAAGATTTTTGATGTTTTTCAAAATTTTCAGGTTTTATAAATAATTAATGCGTGAAAATTGGTCAGAAATTAAAAGACAATGAAAGAGACCTACTCTATTTTTTTGGAATTTTAAGCATTTTTTCGAATTTTTATGAATTTTAGAATTTCAAACAAGAAGGAAAAATGCAATGAAAAATTTATGCTTAGAAAATAATCACATCAGGAACATAGCATAATTTTCTCAGAATTTTTGGATCACAAATAATATTTATTTCATTGAAAAACACAAGCAAATTCAAGTTCTGGAATTCAGGGACTAAAATGTAAATAATTCATTGAAACTGCATCTGATAAATTATAAAAATAAACAGAAGAAAGAATGTGCAATTTTACCGCTATGTCATGTGCATGTCATGTGCTCTTCTGAAAGTGGGGACTTGTTTGCAATTTATGGGAGTTCCAGGGGTGTTGAACGTAATTTGCCAATTTTTTTAACTTCAAAAGCACCTAGGGATTCCTGCTTTGTTTCAATCACATCACACGAGTTCAAGAGGCAGGGCCGCCGCCGCCCACCTTCTTCTACACACGTGTGCGCGGGCGGTTGCGCGGTAGAGTGGGCAGGGATATGGAGGAGGGCTGTTGCGGTCCTTGACGGCGGTGGTGTGGCTGATGGAGCGGGGCTTCGGCGGTGCTTCAGGTGGTGGAGCATGCGGCTCGGGGCGACACGGGGATGCTGCGTGGTAGCGCGCGGCATTTCCGCATGTTGGATTAGGGGCGAGGTCGCGCAGACGGCTGGGCACGCTGGCGACTCCTTGTGGGGGCATAAGGTGGCGCTCGGGCTGATCTGGGTTGCGGCCGCGGAGGGGCACGGTGCCTGGAGTGGCACAGAGGCTGAAAGGAGGAGGTGCCGACGACCGGTGGGAGCGGGGGCGGGGCCGCATCACCGTAGGAGGTGGAGGGGCTTCAGAGGCGGAGGGGGACGGCCCAGCGGCGGTGGAGTGCAGCGGCGGTGGCAGGGGGTGGCGACCCTGCTTCCGTCCTTTTTTTATTTTTATTTTATTATTTTTTTGTGTGATTTTTTTGTTTTAAACAGTGAATAAAAGGATTTTTTTATTTTTTTAAATCCGAAAAATAAGAAAAAAAAATAGGATACATATTTTTTTATTTTTATTTTTTATATGACCCTGCAAAACAAATGTTAGAGGATGACGAAGAATTTTTTTATTTATTTACAAATCGGAAAAATGAATGGAGATTCGACGGAGATGAGGGATTCGAATTCGATCTCCGGCCACCGTACGCGGCCGAAGTTGAGAGATCGTGGATGATAGAAATCAAAGGCGGTAAGATCGAGAGCATGAGATGAAAACTTGAATCGTTGGTGGATCAAATCGTGATGATGATTCTATGATCTAATAAAAAAATGATGATGGAAAAAATGCGACAAAAAAAATATGATTAAACTAAGATAAAATGAGAAGAAAAATTTGGATCTCACCTTAGGAGCGGAAAATGGACGTGATCGCCTCAACGAAGGCCGACTCGCTGTCACCGGACGATTAGGAGGCTAGACACCTTTTCTCGACAAGAAGACTCTCGAAGACCGGTCTCCTCTCTCTAAAGATTGATCAAGTTGAAATGAGGGAGAAGAAGCCATATAAATAGAAAAGAGATGAAATTTGAATTTTGAACTTTTGGTAGAAGAAATAAAAGAGATGAAAATTGAAATGAATTTTTGAATTTGTTTTGTCAAAGGGATAAGAGAGATGAAATGAGATAAAATGAAAGAGAAAAAGAATATTTACAAAATTATCTTTTTTTGAATTTTTATCACTTATTTATTTGGATTAAAAAATGTTATTTTTTTTATTTTTTATGGAGGTTGCATATACTATATACATATATGACATTATATACAAGGGTAAATGACGAAATTAGCCTTTTCTTGTTTTTAAGAATTTTAATATTTTAATATTTTTATTTTTATTTAATTAGTGAGAATAATTCACGAATAATACAAATACAATATTTACAAAATACATGGGAAAATTGCACAAACCACCCCAGAAAACTGACTTTTCAACCGTAACTCCAAAAATTATGAAAATACAGCCATTTTAAAGATAATTTTATTGGGATTCCAATGGAAGTGAGATTGATTCAATTTGATCTCATATGGAGCCAAAATTGGTCTTTCAATTAGTGCTTAATGGCTTTTTCCAAGTGTGGCTACTTTTATTCTCCACAAGATTTAATTGTGCAATCATTTTTAGTAATTAGAACACATTTTTATTTACAACTTTGGTATTGCAAGTTATTTGATTTGAGGTCAACTAAGGTACAAATAAATTAGTGTCAGTTTTATACAGATATACACAAAATAAGTGGGAACACATTTTTGAATTTTCTGGTTAAGGACCCTATCTCCCCCTACTTTATTTCTGATCGATCAGGTCAAGTCTTGACCTTCTCTCGGGGTTCGGGTCATCCTGTATATTGTCTTCCTTTTTTATTTTCTTTTCTTTATTTTTACTTTATTTTATTTTCTTTTATTTATTTTTCCTTTATTTATTTATTTATTTTAGGTTAAAACTAATCAGAAATGTACAATATTTACACAGATGCAAGTTAGTAAGAATATGGAGTTAGTGTTATATGCATGTGTTTTACAAGGGATTTTAAGCTAAAATAAATGAATAAAGATGACGAATCGCAAATCCATCAGGACCCACCATTAATGGACTCTGAAGCAGTGGACACTTCGGGATTGGAGATTGCGTTGATCTGGTGAGCTTATGCCACCGCACGCCGCCTCAACCAATCCTACAATATTACCCTGACAATTTCCATTTTATTTATTATCCAGGGTTCCAAATCCTCAGCCTGACAAACAAAGAAGCACACTGTCCTCGAGGACTCGGTAGCTTAAAACCTCATGCTAACCTTTAATCCCATAAACCATCATCTTTAAGAACATGTTATCGTAACCCAGCTGCTATCAAACCACTCGTGCCTCCACATGGCATGAAAACATCTTCCATCGTTCAACCCTAATATATTGACACCCGGTACCGCGCTTTGCAAATCCTTTATTTCATGCGCACTTATCAAAACAAGGCAACCGTTTACCACCTAGGTATGGTTACACTAGTAGGGGTTCCTTCCAACAAACCTACAGGTTGCATGCCCGACCTGTAGTTCTACTCCCAGTCATTCTTAATGTAACACACGATCCTTTTATGGGTCCAACTTAATGCACATTAATTCTCATGATGTAATTCTTTCGTTAAGTCTTCGATTTGCATAATTGTCAACATTGAGTATAACCTCACATATATATTAATTCATATGTTTATACACTCATATTTATTCTCATTTTAACTTCCAATCCCTAACTTTCCAGGCCACCGCATGAATTCGATGCTTAGACCTTATTTTAGTTTAAATCACAAAGCAACTTTTAATATTTTCTCAAAAATAGCCAAATTAGGGTTCTTCGTTACGAAGAACATAAAATCAGGAATCTCAATGATCTCATATAAAAATCCAACAGCAAAAGGAAGGATTTCATTACCTAATCAAGCTCTCTCTCGTGTATGCAGTGCTTTATCATGATTCTTTTTCAAAAAGGATGATTTATAGCTCTTGAAAGAATCGAATTCCATTTTCGTATAAAAAATGCTAAGAACATGCCAAGATTGCGAAGAACGAACGAAGAATGCGAAGAACACACGAAGAAAGCAAAGAGCATATTTTCTCTTGAAATTTCAACAGATCTTCCCCTTATATGGGGTGATATTTCCACGAAAATTTACAGCAGAGTTTCCCCTTATATTGGGACATATTTCTATGAAAATTTCAACAAATTTTCCATTATATCGAGACATATTTTTATAAAAATTTTGTACAGTTTTCCCTTTTTATATCGAAACATTTTAAAAGAAAAACAGAAAGAGTTTCCTTTATAAAATCACTGAGAAAAAAATAAAAACGAAACTGAAAGAATATAATCAAACTGCAAGAGATGGAGAATCTGTAGACACCACGCGTCTTAGGTGAGTGAAGGTGTGACAAATCACAGGGTTCACTAACGTACATAGCCGCCAATACCTATATAGGGTATTACAGAGATTTCTCCTCGAAGCACACCAGAAAATGAATCAGAAAGAAAGATGAATTGAAAACAAAGCTGGAAAAAGAAGATGAACCGAAAACCTAGCTTACGAAGCAAACTAAGAGAGGATCATACCTTCCTCCTCTTCATTCTCCTTGCAGCACTTCTCTAGCGTTCCTTCCCCATCTCCCTCTCCTCCTCCCAACCTCTTGACGCTAGCTCTTGGGGTAGTGGTGGTAATGGAAACCGTAGAGAATGAATGGGTGGGGGGGGTATTTATAGGCTCCAGAATACCACTAACCATGGTTAGTAAACCATGGCTTAGACCTAAATTACGGTTAGCAGCCTATGGTTTTGGCCCATGGTTTTGGCCAAATCTTATCCAAAACTTAAGGCTTAAGCTAGAACATTCTAGAGTATTCTAGATTCATTAATGATGCTTAATTAACACTAATTGTAATTAAGTTCCACTAATCGCGATTTATCTTTCGCAGCTCACACTTAACTTTTGTTAACAACTTATTAGTGTTTGTTAATGGTCATTAGTGGTCCTCAAAATATCATTAGTTTCTTTAATCATGTTTAATTAGTCTAAATGATGATCATTACGGGTTTGACATCTTAAACTATTAGACATGCGAGCCCACGACGAGCCATTATGCAATAAATGTTATTGCAAATATCATTCCCTGATCTAAAATGAAGAATAACTAATTAGCATAATAGGCACCTTAGTACAATTAAAGTTATGTACCATGGCCATCTTGATAATCATTCAGCTGTTGATTCAATTATTGAATCATAAAGGCTGGTGCTTGGAGAATATCTAAAGAGTTTGATTGAGGACTCATAAAGGACCGTCAAATGATTGTTAAGAGATGATCTCCATCCTGAGTAGGAGATGACAATCCTTTCTCATTTGGTTGATATCTAACCGACCTCTTGATGCAGTTCCTCTGCATAGGAATAGAGATTCCGAGGTGTTAGATAAGTTAGGTCAAAGAGTTGACTTAACAAGGTCGAGATAACCAAAGACCTATATCACGATATAGGCGCGCATCCTCTGACCGGAGACAGATGTGTTACTATATGTTTGAGTATGTACATTTGGCAGACCAACATGTTGATGACCTAACCAAGGTCTATACATCGATGCGCTCGAGTGCATGCAAGGGCATATGACTAACAATCTCTCAAAGGGATCAAACAGGTTCATTGGTGAACCGGAAGACATGAGCTCATTCATAGATATTGGGAAGAATCAAATTCGACGCGTGGTCATATCACTTTGGAAGCTTGACTGAATTTGTAAGGTTTGGTATATGCTTTTGGAAAGTATATGATCAACACCTAGGTATGATATATGCTTTTGGAAAGTATATGATCGATATCGACTCCCAATGATTGAATGAGAACCTTGATGATAAAATCCTTAAGGAGACAGTCTAAAAGAGATCTAAAACTTCGTATTTGTTCTGGGTCTTCCAGTATGCAAGATGTATAGGTATAACGAATGCCTGAGGGTGATGTGATAATAAACGATTGTATAACCATGACACTTCCATTCCGAGGGAGTGATGAAACAAGTCTGGATTTTAGTGACTCCTCTCATAGAGAAGTAATCTAATCTTAGTCCAACTGATGGATATTGATCTAAATGTGATTCGGATGTAATGAGAAGACTAGATTTACGGTCTTGAGTTAATCAAGCATCTATGGGAGGTCCGCAAGATCTGGATTTGAGATGTGATCTCAATATCCAAGTCAATATATGTAGAACAATACAATCGCCTAGCCCTTATCTCCAAGTATCTGCGAAGAAAGTGCATTATTCTTGAAAGAGTTCAGGAATAATTCCAAAGTTGAGTTATATCTAAGCATTGAGAAATGGAAAACTAAATATGATTTAATTATAATGAATAATGTGAATTTGATTCACATTATATGAATGCATGAGAATGACCATCCAATGTAATTAAATGAGTTTTAATTATTGCGGCTATGAATAATGTGGATAACACTATCCAATTATCCATGTATATTATAAATGCGATTTTAAATTTATTAGAGAGAGAGACTTATGTGATTTATATTTGTTGATTAATTGTTAATGTGAATTTGATTCACATTGAATGATTAATTTAAAATATAATTACATTTTGTTTTGGGTTGTCATGAGATTCACAAAATTTCAATGGCTTGATTGATTTTTTTCACAAGATAATTGTGAATTATTTTTTATGAAAAATATTTACAAGAAGTGTTGTTGTAAATTAAAGAGATATCATGAGATAATGAGATCTCATCATAATTAGAGGAGTTTGATCAATCCACTCAAGAAGAGTGGACAACTACTGTTCTCCATGTGGAGAAGAGTAGCCGTCCCCTCCTTAGGGGATTAGTTTGATCTCCTCATTATCTCTTCTCTAGTCAAAAGCGATTTGAATTCAAAATAATTTTGTTGATTTATCAATGTAAATTAATTTAAATTAAATCATTTGATGTTGTGTTTTTTACAACAACATCTTAGCTATTGAAAGAAACACAAATCAATCTCACCCATTGATTGTGTGATGTCCATGGATTGGGATCCATGGACTCCCAAAACCCTATATAAGAAGAGGCATCCCTTGCTCTTCGAGTGACGCAATCACGACTCTCTCTCTCTCTCTCTCTCTTTCTCATTTCTCACGCCAACTCTCTACCTTCTCTCCTTGAGTGTCCGTCCACTCTCATATAGAGAAGGACACCTTCGTCGTCACCTTGCCGTTGTGCTCCCGCTTCGGCGACTTTTGGATCTCCATCTTCTTGGGTATGTGGCACTCATGAATAAGGCGTTTGATCTCGTAAGACGGGATCAGGAGATCCATTGCTTGGATCATCAACTTGGATTGCTAGAAGCACACGACTCATCCCCGTACTCGCAAGCGTCTCCTTCGACGGATCGGACTTGAGACAGGAGGTCTCTTCCCTTAGAGGGTCAATCGCAACCACACTCCAAGAGGTATTCCTATATTTTTTATGTGGTTAGATGAAACGATCCAAGAAATGTTCTTGGATCATGTGGTTTCATCATTTAAAAATTTTTAAATTCCGCTGCACTGAGCAACTAGTGCGACTAGTCGCTCTTGATCGTATATGATACGATCATCACACTTCTGTGATGCGCTTGAGTATTAGTCTGTATCCTTCAAGTGGTATCAAATCCAGGTTAGAGGTTTTGGATACATCCATGAACCTTGGAAGACTTGGGCTCGTTAGGGATTGTGAAAACTTTATCGCACTTCATTTTGCAGCCCTATTTTGTGATTAATTTCGGACAAATTTAATTTGTTTAAACATGAAATTATCACTTGGATAATGTTCCCCATTAATTAAGGAATCGTGGGATTTGAGTTTGTGTGATTTGCAATCTGATAACTCTAGTTATGATCTTTTTAATGACCATCTATCCACTGTTTCAGGGATGATGAATAATGACGCAATTAAGGAGTTAGTTAGTTACTTTTTTAAAATGCGTGGAAATGCATGCTAATCACCTAGGTTCTGTTTGAAATCAAATTATTAAACTTTAGAAATTGATTTTGCATGATTTAGATTTAAAATGAATGAGATATGCCAATTTTAGTTAGTGTGGGTCACTGTTGGAAGTTACAATCTTTATCAAGAACCTTGTGATTGTCATTTAATAAACTAATGAAATTAATGGTTAATTTCTTTGAATAATTATGGATAATATTTGGGAAATATTTGATGATAATTGTTCCCTTAAATGACATTGCCTCAACCAATAAATGATTAGATATGATCTAGACCACCAATTGGTTGCTTGATACACTTTCAACAAACATGTTAATTGAATAGGTTTGTGAATTTATTTAGAAAATTTTCTTATAATCAAAATGGTTTTGATTATTACTATATGGTATAATTTTAGTTGAAAAACCGATGATCATCACAAGTACACAATGATCAATTTGGCATTATCTTTTCCCTAGGTGGATATGGTGTCTAGTCGGGGAGCGTTGGGGTTGCAGGTTGCACCATCTACAGTCTATCCCATTCCCGTCGGTACTGGCCATGACAGCGTGTTGGGATGGGATAATGTAGGAGAGATCACAGTGTATTTTTCTAATTATTAAAATTCGAAATAATATCTATTTGAGATAATACCATATTTCAAGTAACAATGAAAAATATTTGTTGGATATTAATTGGATCATTAATTTAATGTGATTAGATTAATTGGGATCCAACTAAAATTAAAACCACTCTATTTTGAATAGAGTTGTTATTTCCCTTAGAAGAATTAATCATAATGAATATGATTCATAATGATTAATTAAAATTTGAATATGAGGTGGAGGATCACATAAGTGACATCCATGGTCTCCTGTCAAGGCGAAGGGTTCCGTCGCTAAGAATTGTATCTAGCAGACGCCTGTCCGAAGTGACAACTCCTGCATACAAGCGCATATGGATCGGGCTCTTTGTTTCTCTAAAGAGTAAGACCGTATGCGTAGTGACCCAATATCGGGTCCTCATATTATTGGGGCAATATTGGATTGCACATAGCGAGTTCTAATCCTGTTGACGGTTGGTTCAATTAATGACGGGTCAACATCACTTTAGGGGTGGTGGGCCTTATTAAAGACTGAATTGAGAGATGCAAGTTGGACTTGCAAGGAAGAATGTGTTCCCTATTCTTTTTATCCGAGTTATAGGTTCTCATATTATTGGGATGTGACAAAGATAAGAAAGAAGATCCCAGATCTTGCTTGAGATATAATGGTACGTATATCTCTTACATTCAAAGTGATTAAGGGAATGAAATTTCAGTGTTGACAAAGCAAGACAACTTTGATATAAAATTCCTAAATCAAAGTAAAATATGTATATATATTTATGCAACTTTTTTATTTCAGATAATCCTCATTAAACCCACTCAGTACTATACTCAATAATAACCAGTAGAATATCATGGATTGGATCCATGATCAAGCTATTGTACTTGTAGCTGGACACATAATATATGTGGTTGCAATATGCAAGTTTCCTCATAATAATGAGGACTGACAATTAAATAGACAAGAGGACAACAACCTAGGGTTTTTATGTCTCTATAGTCTTGATCTCTCATCGAATGTACTTTGGAAGTGATATGTCGATGATGATCGCAATTGTCAAATAATCCTTATAAAATCTAAGAAGATGTTTCTGGCGTACATATGTGCTCTCGACATTTAATCATGAATGATATGGTTCATTGCATCATGCAGAATGGTAGCTTTATAAGAGATGACGCATTCAAAATGTTTGAGTACTTACCTGAACCTAAGTCTTTAAGAGTTAAGATGTATGTAGATATGATGAGTGTCATCATTGTACTATCTATACTCTAATCATTCATGAAGTTCATAATATTCATATTGTATGAACTAAATGAAGCATGTATAAATGTCGATATTAAAATCTTTTGAATTCAACATAAGAGATCCTTTGTCTTAAGCAATGGTTGTTTAGAGATGAAAGGAACACAGTGGAAGCATGGGTCGGACCGAGGTTAGAAGGAAAGTCAAAGAGTTGGTTGTACTTCTATGGTTTCCATACACATATGACATCCAAAGGGTCAGATAAATGCCAATACGCAATGAGCTGATGTGTTGATAGTATGATTGTCAAGTCTATCTAGGATCCTTAGAGAAGGACTCGGATAGTGCATCGGATTAATCTACATTTAATCATTGAAATTGACTTTCTTATTGGATAAGATTAAAAGTCTAATTATTGTATCTCATTCTTCTTATAACACTTAGGTTAGAAGGAAAGTCAAAGAGTTGGTTGTACTTCTATGGTTTCCACACACATATGACATCCAAATGGCCGGATAAATGCCAATCCGCAATGAGCTGATGTGTTGATAGTATGACTATCAAGTCTATCTAGGATCCTTAGAGAAGGACTCAAATAGTGCATCGGATTAATATACATTTAATCATTGAAAATGACTTTCTTATTGGATATGATTAAAAGTCTAATCATTGTATCCCATTCTTCTAATAACACTTGCCATTGGTTGCATATATTTTAGAAGACTATAAAAATTTGATCTTAAGGTTTAATAGTCATCCACATGGATGTTGATGCTATTGTCGCAACAACCTCTATTGGATAAATAGACTTCATATTTTCAGTGGGAGAGCCCTTAGTCTTAGAAAATGTCTCTATGATCTATATATTAAAATACGCTCATTGTTTATTTCTAAATGTTGTAAATAAACAAGAATTCTAGAATAGACCTATCATAAAGAGTTATGATGGATATATTTCAGATAGTAATATGACATCTCGAGGACTCTACTAAATTAGAAAATTAATGAATGGTTCATTATCATTTCTAATACTGAAATTAATCCTTAACAAGATCAATAGGAGGACAAAGATCATTTGACAATGATCTGGCCTCAAATCTTGGACATATGTATATTGATGGAATGAATAGATTAGTAAGATAATGATCTTTAGATTGTCTAAAGGTTCAAAACTTACATACTTATGAATAGAGATTGATGAATCCATGATTCATAAACATTTCTGTTGCATTTTATCTTAAAACCCTTAACAAATACATGTAAATATCCATTAATTTCCATCTTTTATCAAAACACCATTCATGAAAAAATACACTTTTATTCATCAAAAACATGTAAATAAATAAAAGAATAAAAATAAAGATATATTTGTAAAGAAGGCAGATTGTAAATATGTGTATATGTACAATATGACTTAGAAAATATAAATATAGCTGCAAGATATATTTGTACAACCTAATCCCCGAGACCAAGTCAGCATGGATTGGTCGACAAACAAACATGTAGGGGGAGATAAGGAAAAAAAATCATAAAAATAATTAGAAGATACACTCTACACATTCTTCATTATTTATCAAATAAATATCAAATCTTCATTGATTTTTAATTAATTCATATTTTCATATTTTTCACCAAACTCTTCCCTAATTATTTCCAAAAATTGTATATAAAAATATAAAAAAAAGTAAAAATATTTATCTTGTATATATGCCAAGAAATCCAACTTTTAAATTGTCAAATTCTCAACTTCCGAACATCATAACTTTCTCATACGAACTCCAATTTCACTCTACTCACCTTTAAAGTTCATAAAATAATATTAACTAATTAATGGAGGTGATTTCATTAAAATCGGAGTCTGTTTGCAAAAAGTCAGTTTTGGGACCTAATGACAACGGGGTTTCTGGGCTATTTATTTTATTTAGAACACACTATTTATAGTTTTATTAATTTTATAATTTTTAATTATTTTTATGATCTTGTATTTTCACCATGATTTATTTCAGAATTTTTGGAGCTTATTTATTATTTTAATAAAATCCAAATACCTAATTTATAGATGAAATTGAACTACATAACTTATACCCGTATTTATTAATATATCTAAACTAATTTATTAAAATCCATAAAAAATCACAAAGACTTTATTTATTATTCTAATAATTAAAAAAATATAAAATACTATATAATTATTAATTTATTAAATTAAAAATTCAAAACTTATTTATTAAGTATTATTTATACTTATTTATTAATTTAATATTTATATTTCGTACAATATTCATTAATTATAAAAAGTAATTACTCCATAATTTAGATAATTTAATTATCTATAATTTTGTTTTTATATCTATTTGAAATAATGTTATTTATTATTTATTACTTAATTTATATTGTATTTATTACATCTGGCCAACCAGGTTCTGACACGTGTCAGCACCTGGTTCCTCTTCCTCAAGAACCTCCAGTTAGCGTTCTGTTCCAATGCCCGATCTTCACCGAATTTTCCCGTGCCATTCCTAACCTCTTCACTTGATCCTAACCCTCTATTTTCTTCTCCTAACTACCCTAATACACGCCTACCCTTGATCACCACCTAACCTCCTATCAATTCACCTATAAAAAGCCCTAAAGTTGCCTCGTCGCAACAAACTCTCCAACTAATCCTGAACCCCCCAATTCCAGTGGCCGACCTCTTCCCTTCCAAGCCTCGTGCCGACCAACTAAAATGGTGACAATGCCTAGGATCTGCCCCACATGGAAGGAGGAACGTCGTAGGAGACGTTCCAAGGCGGATCAGCCTTATATCGCTGCCCTCGCGCCGCGTCGAGCTCTGGTTTATCGCTCGTCGAGCCATCACCAGCAGAGGTCTTACACCCTGCATATCCACAGGTAACTCATCCATCTCCGACTAATTTCTTCTTGATATTCATGTATCAATTAGTGCCTTTAATCACGTCATAGGGGGACTCCGACCATCATTCTTATACGCTATTACGTTCAACCCTCAAATCCATTTTGAATCATTCCAAAACCCCTTCGCCTTTCTCACACTTTCACGATTTCACATTTGCTGGAAACTTATTTTGATAACTAGCAAATTCTTTAATATTCTTGTCCGATTCTCGCACGAATCGAGCAACAAACCTTCATTTGCATGTCAAAGATTCATCGGGATTGTTTAACCATTCAATCTGAGTTTTGAAATCTAAAAAAAGAAGTCCAAACTTCATCATCTGCATCATCTTCTAGTCCAGTCAGACCGACCATCTTCATCAGCGTTTTCTCGCTGATCTCCACCACCTTCGGAAGATTCCACCCGCAGGCGAGCTCGGAGGAGAAGGCATCTCCCGCCTGGACCTGTTGGAGGCCCCAGATCGCCATCGACTGCCGGTGATAAATCAGAGAAGGAGCCCCATCGCCAACTGCTCAAGAACGAAGAAGAACTTCATGCTTTACAGGTGCTCGACATGTGGCACAAACCGACGGTTCAGATCAAGCGCCATCTTCTAATCCAGGCCGTTAGCTGTGAAATAATGTAAAAATTGCATATTGAACCCAACCGAAAATTCCGATTTCAACTCCACTCCAGAAGTTTCCAGATATTACATTTAGGTCCCCATACGGGGACCTAAATGTAATAACTTTAGTTTTCTTTACAGTTCAGTCCTTCACAGGGACCTTATTGTAATAAAACATTGAACTTCTTTTACAGTTACACCCCGGGCATGTAGGGGCTGTTTGGACCTCGTTTTTTTCGTATTTTTCCGTAATTTTTTTAGGGCAGCCTGAAGTTTGTAATCGTAAGTTAGTTTTGAGCCGATTTTTTTCTAGTATTTTTCCAAGATTTTTCATCGCTTTGTTATGTAGTTTTGATTTTCGTAATCATAAGTTAGTTTTGAGCCGATTTTTTTAATTTTCTTTCTTTGTAAAATCAAAAATAAAGAGATTTTTTTCTGAAATTTCTTTCTTGTATCAAAAGCTGAGGTTTTAATATTCTATCTCCTTGAGTTCGACCCAGGTATACTTACCTGGTAAAATAATTAGTGTAAGATAAAATAAGAGAGAAGCCGCTTTATTCAATTCACTTTCTCTCTCTCTCTCCTATTTTATCAATTTTATTTGATCAACACGGATCCCTCTCTACGGTTCTCTGCGGTTCAAAGTAAAATGTCTAATACACCCTACTCTGGGAATGGTGTTAGATGCCAAGGTATTTAGGATCTCATAGATATTGATGTATATGGATCATCTATATCATAATAAACATTGATGATATGTGATATCATTTGATGATTATTAGTGATATCATTTTCTTCCCTTCACCTTAGAAACCTTTCAAATGTTCAAAGATTTCACAATTTTGGTTTGGAACCAAAGTTTGAAGGAAGACGAAATGAATTTGATCTAACCTAGGTAGCAGGTATCTATTAGATGAATTCAAAGAATATCTTATGGAGAAAGGAATTTTCATTCCTTTATCAATCCTCCTAGTGCACCTAAACTCAATAAGGTTGTAGGGAGATACAATTGGGTCATGTATGACATGATTGATCAATGATGAATCTTAGCATAATTACCTCTTAGTTTCCAAGGTATATATATGACTGTAATATATATCCTTAATAAGATTCCATGCATATCTAAATCCGCATCCTCATAAGCTATGATTTGGAACCTAGCCTAGTATTGGATACTTAAGGATTTAGGGTTGCTTGGTCCATAACTTTGTCATGGTCGCAAGTAAGCTGGAATCTAGCACAAGAGAGTACCAGTTCATTCTTGAAAGATCTCAACTCCAAGGATGTGATTCTTAGAGGATGACTCTCTTAAGAATCAAGATGAAAATGAAGTGAAGGAACTCATTAAATCTTGAGAAGATAATGAGGCTCCTGAAATTGGAAACTTAAAGGATAATTAAAGATGAAACACTCATACCTCTTCAAATGAGTTTGAGGATGGATTCCATATATCAATTAAATTTGACAATGATCTAACTTCATTTGATGAAGCTTCTGAAGATCATGACATGGAAAGATGGATGTTAGCAATAAAATCTAAAGTAGACGTCATATACAAGTGTTGTATATGAACCCTTGGGGATCCACCTTAAGATTAAAACCCGTTAAGTGTAAACGGATCTTCAAGAGAAAGAGGGAACCTGATGAGAAGGTAGAGACCTTCAAAGCATGGCTCATAGCCATGAGCTACACACCAAAGAGAAGACATCGTTGCGTTGAGACTTGCTCTTCAGTGGCCATGCTTAAACATATCAGAATATTGCTAATTATAGCTACATAAATTGACTTTGACATCTTCAAGATGGAATTCAATATTGCATTCCTCTATGAATAACTCTTTGAGGTTATTCATATGAAGTAGCCTCAGTGCTTCATAGTTGAAGAAAGCAAGGTGTGCAAGCAAAGAAACTCCATCTATGGACTCGAATAAGCGTCTTGCAGTTGGAACAATAGGTTTGATGAAATCGTAGTTATGATTTCAGATAGAATCTTGATGAACCGTGTAAAGCTTAGTGGGAGTGCCATTGTGTTCATTGTGCTAAATGTAAATGATATCCTAATCATTTAGAATGATATACAGATAATAATAAGTGTTTTATAGGCTAGCTATTCCATACCTTGAGATATGATCTCAAAGATACCTCTTAGATCTTAGTTCTGAAGGTTTTCAGAAGCAAAGAAAAGAGGGTATTGGGACCGTCACATTAGTAGTATACCTTGGACATATTCAATTTTTGGGAAAATTCCAAGAAAGGCTTCTTTTCCTTAAGATGTGGTACTGACCTTTCTAAAGGGATAACACCTCACAGAGTCGAGGAAGTGAATGCTAAAACTGCTTGCCCGTGTGCATCAGTTGCAAGAAGCCGAGTGTATGCTAAATATGTACAAAAGACAGATGTCTGCCATGCAGTGGGAGTGGTATACTATTACTAATCCTACTATAATGATAAAACACTTGATTGCAGTAATAATAAAATCTTCAAAGATGACAAGACTTTAGAGAGAGTGATCTCAAGTATTATCTTCAAGAAATTAAGACTTTATAGATGGTGATCTAGAAGGTCTTAACTGCAGATACCTTAGAAGATAGAGATCTCCAGGAATAAGAGTATTCTGATAAGGATAATGAAAATACTTCTTATGATAATTATTGATTTGTAGTGTCAAGGACACTACAACTAACAAAATTGAGTATTGGTTGCATAAGATGCAACATCGCATTGGATGCGAGCACTATTACTAGGGATATGCAAGTGCCGTAAAAGGACTTGGTGTAGTCTCTTGGGAACAGAATGACCGATCAGCTTACCCAGCTATTTTTCTAAATATCCTATGATCGACACATTAGTGCGGGTTTAAATGATTAGCCCATTAATGGCTCTTTGGGCTCGTGGGAGATTGTTGGACATGCAAGCCCACGTTGAGCCATTATGCAATAAATGTTATTGCAAATATCATTCCTTGATCTGAAATGAAGAATAACTAATATGCATAATAGGTCCCTTAGGAAAATTAGGGTTATGTAGCATGGCCATCTTGATAATCATACAACTGTTGATTCAAGTGCTTGGATGAATATCTAAAGAGTTAGATTGAGGACTCATCAAGCATCATCAAATGATAGTTAAGAGATAATTTCCAGCCTGAGTAGGAGATGGAAATCCTTTCTCATTTGGCTGATATCTAACCGATCTCCTGATGCAGGTCCTCTACATAAGAATAGAGATTCGGAGGTGTTAGATAAGTTAGGTCAAAGAGTTGACTTAATGAGGTAGAGATAACCAAAGACCTATGTCGTATGCAGTCATGATATAGGCACACATCCTCTGACCGGAGACAGATGTGTTACTATATGTTTATGTACATTTGGTAGGCCAATAGGTTGATGACCTAACCAAGGTCTATACACTGGCGCGTTGGTGTGCATGCAATGGCATATGAGTAATACGATCTCTCAAAGGGATCACACACGCTCATTGGTGAATCGGAAGAAATGATCTCACTCATAGATATTTGTAAGAATCAAATTCCACGTGTGGTCGTCTCGCTTTGGAAGCTTGACTGAATTTGTAAGGTTTGATATATGCTTTTGGAAAGTATATGATAATACCTAGGTATGGTATAGGCTTTTGAAAAGTATATGATCGATACCGACTCCCAATGATCGAATGAGAACCTTAATGATAAAATCCTGAAGGAGACAATCTAAAAGAGATCTAAAACTTTGGATTTGTTCTGGGTCTTCCAGTATGCAAGATGTACAGGTATTAGGAATTCCTGAGGGTGATGTGATCATAAACGATTGTATAAACATGAAGCTTCCATTCCGAGGGAGTGATGAAATAGGTCTGTATTTTAGTGACTCCTCTCATAGAGAAGTAATCTAATCTTAGTCCAACTGATGGACATTGATCTGAATGTGATTCAGATGTAATGAGAAGATTAGTACAGTCTTGATTTAATCAAGCATCTATGGGAGGTTCGCAAGATCTGGATTTGAGATGTGATCTCAATATCCAAGTCACTATACGAGGAACAATACAATCGCCCTGTACTTATCTTCAAGTATCTGCGGAGAAAGCGCATTATTCTTGAAAGAGTTCAAGAATAATTCTAAAGTTGAATTATATTTAAGCATTGAGAAATGGATAATTAAATGTGATTTAATTATCGTGAATAATGTGAATTTGATTCACATTATATTAATGCATGAGAATGACCATCCAATGTAATTAAATGAGTTCTAATTATTGTGGATATGGATAATGTGGATAACACTATCTAATTATCCATGTATATTATAAATGCGATTTATAATATATTAGAAAGAGAGAGACTTATGTGATTTATATTTGTTGTTTAATTATTAATGTGAATTGGATTCAAATTGAATGATTAATTGAAAATATAATTACATTTTGTTTTGAGTTGTGAATGAGATTCACATAATATCAATGGCTTGATTTAAATTTTTTCACAAGATAATTGCAAATTATTTTTTGTGAAAAATATTTACAACAAGTGTTATTATAAATTAGAGAGATATCATGAGATAATGAGATCTCACGATAATTAGAGGAGATTGACCAATCCACTCAAGAAGAGTAGACGACTAGTTATCTCCATGTGGAGAAGAGTAGCCGTCCCCCCTTCTTAGGGGATTAGTTTGGTCTCCTCATTATCTCTTCTCTAGTCAAAAGTGATTATCATTGTAAATTAATTTAATTAAATCATTTGATGTTGTGTTTTTTACAACAACATCTTATCCATTGAAAGAAACACAAATCAATCTCACCCAATGATTGTGTGATGTCCATGGATTCGGATCCATGGACTCCCAAACCCTATATAAGAAGAGGCATCCCTTGCTCTTCGAGTGACGCAATCACGATTCTCTCTCTCTCTCTCTCTCATTTCTCATGCCAAACCTCTACCTTCTCTCCTTGAGTGGTCATCCACTCTCATATAGAGAAGGATACCTTTGTCGTCACCTTGTCGTTGTGCTCCCGCTTTGACCTTGACGTTGTGCTCCCGCTTTGATGACTCTTGGATCTCCGTCTTCTTTGGTGCGTGGCGCTCGTGAAGAAAGTGTTTGATCTCATAAGATGAGATCAGGAGATCCATTGCTTGGATCACCAACTTGGATTGTGAGAAGCACGTGACTAATCCTCATGCTCGTAAACGTCTCCTCCAACGGACCAGACTTGAGACAGGAGGTCTCTTCCCTTAGAGGCTCGATCGCAACCACTCTCCAAGAGGTATTACTATATATTTTATGTGGTTAGATGAAACAATCCAAGAAATGTTCTTGGATCATGTGGTTTCGTCATTTAAAAATTTTTAAATTCCGTTGCACCAAGCAACTAGTGCAACTAGTCGCTCTTGATCGTATATGATACGATCATCACGCTTCCGTGATGCGCTTGAGGATTATTTCGTATCCTTCATAAACCTCCTTACTTCTCTTTATTTTAAAAATCATAACAATTAAAAATGAAGTCTGATTCACACGTAACAAATTATGTTGGTTTCCTCTTGACGAGCTTGATCTTATGATATGGGATTTGAGAGATGATCAAGTTCAAGGCTTTACAATTATAACAAACTTAAAGGTAGTCTCGTCCTCGATACTGGAAATTAGGCATAACAACCTTAAAGAGGATTGAAAACATAACAACCTTAAAGAGAATGAACGTCATTTCATTTATAATAAAGATATACACAATACCTAGTGTTATCATTCAAACAAGTACGAGTATTTTTCTCTCATTTCTACCTTAGGTTCCCATGAAGCTTCTTCAAACTCTTGGTTGCGCTACAACACTTTAACTAGAGGTACCTCTTTGTTCCTCAACTTATTGGTATCCCTGTCACGTATTTGCACATGTATTTCTAGGTATGTTGAGTTTGTATCAATATGCAGTACATGAAAAACATCATGTATTGCTGAAAGATGCGGAGGAAGTGCAAGTCTATATGTGACTTTCCCAATTCGCTGAATAATTTCAAGGGACCTACGAAGCTGGGTGCCAACTTTCCATGCAAGGCAAATCTCTGAACTCCCTTCATAGGCGATACTTTTAGGAATAGAAAATCACCTACCTCAAACTCAAGGTCAATTTGCCAGGTATCACTATAGCTTTTCTGGCGACTTCGAGCAGTTATTAGTCTTTTTTGAGCAAGCACTACAGCTTTCCGTGTCTCCTAGAGTCTATCTGAATCGTAAAGGTTCTTTATCTCGGCCTTTTTCCAACAAAAGTAGCAACATACCTTCGTCAATATAGTGCTTCAAATGGTGCCATGCCAATACTTGTATGGTAATTATTATTGTAGGTGAATTATACATAAGGCAAATGTTTCACCCATGACCCTTTCCATTCCAAGGCACATGCTCATTGTAGTGTGAGGTGAATCATGAATCTCGATCGGAAACTACCTCCTTTGGGATGCCATGGAGATGATCTCATACGTAAAATATAACTCAGCAAGCTGGTCTAGAGTGGAAGATAATCTTATTGGAATAAAGTGTACTACCTGATGAATCCAGGAATCATAAGACTAAAAGATGAAAATAGTGCTTCGTTCCTGAGTAATTAACCGCATTTCATCATCTATTCTGCATTTTTATCATTCATGCATTTGAAATTAATATTTGCATTTTAACACTCATAATTGCATTCATAATCATCTTTACATTTACTCCCAACTTCATGCATTTTTAACTAACTCATGCTAACTCCAATTGACCTCAAATCAACTCCCAAGATTAAATGAAAAATAGAAAAAATTGCTAACTCGAATAATTGGCTCCTGAGAGAAAATCCCAATTTCAGATTAGACAGACTAAAATGCTCATATCTTACTCATACAGTGTCTGATTTAGATCTACTCACTTTTATAGTAATATATTCAAAGACCTTCAAAACAAGACTAATTTCATAAAAATCAGAGCTCGTATGTGAAAGTTGGGTTTTGGGCCTCTTTTGCGCATTTTGAGTTTTCCCTGATTTTGACTTGATATTTTTTATGCATAATTAAATCTTTTTCGCTTATTTATTTTTATTATTTATTATTTGATGAAAGTTTTAATAAAATCCACAAAAATCCAAATTCAAATTGGGATTGAAATCAAAGAAAATGACCAAGTCCAAGTGTTCTTTGCGAGTCTGTACAAATTTCTTACTTTTTCTTATTTTATTCCCCTATTTTATTATTTAGTAAAAATAAAAAAGATTAATGTGTAAGTATTTATATTTGATTTTATCGTTATTTTTCTCGATTTTTCTCTTATAATTAGGAAAAAAATTACAAAAACCCAAAATCAAGGTATTCTATGTACATAGAGTACCCCCAAAATATCATTTTGCATAGATGAGCTCTTTTGCTCTTGATCTCTTCATGAAAGTTGTAGATCTCATCAAGCTGAGAAATTTTCATGTTGAGCACTTTTTGATGCGAGGTTGTTTGCTATTTCTTCTAGATTTTTCTTTTATTTTTTATTTTCTGAATTTTCTGGAGCTGACACGTGGCAGCTCCTGGAGCCGCCATGTCTCATTCACTTTTTGACCTCTTTTTATTTCATTTTTAATTAAATAAACATAAAAAATAATAACTAAAAAATAAAATATAAATAATCTCTGTCCTCACGTGCCATGCACGTGAGGACTCTCTTCTCTTTCTCATCCCCAGTCAACGCCGTCGCCCGCAACCACCGGGGGCGCCTCCTCCTCTTATCCCGCTGCCTCCAAATGGCCGTCGCACAGCCTGCAACCAACCCCTCTTCCTCATGCAACTACCCTTATCCCCTCCTCTCCCTATATAAGGGCCATCGACCCCATGATTCAAAGCATCCGCCTATATCCGCAGAAAGAATTTAGGGAGAAGGGTCAGTGACATGGACCCGCTTCTCTGGTGATAATCTACATCGGCGATATCGACTCAAGCTTCTCAGAGCATCTCGCCAGCCCCGATCGAAGTGACAATCAGAGAGGTCTCAGATCCTCCAATTCCAGGCAAAATCTATCTCCCCACTCCTTTTTCCATTTCCCTTATTTTCCCCTATATCCCTTGTTCCATCATCTTTCAACTCCTGCACCTCCGCATCAAACTTCACTGATCCCCGTGCGCCACTTCCGACTTCTGCTACCGTCTCATCAAGCCTCATTGATCTAGGTACGCCTCAGGCCAACTGTCTTGGAACCTCTGCGACCGCACCGACTTCAACCCAGCACCCTCGCCTACGTCAACTCCGTGCTCTGGCCACCAGCCACAGCCACGCATCCCCGCAACTTTGACAACTACAAGCCTCGTGGTCACCCTCTGCTCTCTGCTTCATCGTGCGAGGGATTGCCTCGCTCCTCCACCGCTCCCAACGCCCATCTGCTGTCCCACGAGCTTCGCCTCGTACCACGTGTTGCACGCCTATTGACCACGATTTTGGAGGATCAGATAAATTAAAGGTAGGAAAATATAGTGTCGTTGCTATCCCCAAAAAATCCCGTGACAAACAAACAATTTTTTTATTCTGCTACTTATTAACCTGTATAGCGGACATGGTCGAACTCATGGAGGCTACAATTCCTGAGGGTTATTCAATTAATCGAAAATCAATTAAGATAAAACAAGAATCTCAAAAGACAACTATCCTTGGTTTTTGTGATTTTTTTATCTTTTTTATCTTTTTTAATTTTTTACTTCTATTTTTTTATATTTTCTGATTTTCAAGTTTTAGTTATTTTGATTTTGCAAATTTTTTAATTTTCAAAAATAACACAAACAATATTCACAAGATTAAAAATATGCACACCAACTCTTTTTTTAATTTTTCAATTTGTAAAAAATGCTCAGAAAAATCCAGAGAAAATATTTTTGGGTTTTAAAAGTTTTGAAATGTTTTTGAGAATTGTTGTGGAGTTTTCAGATGTTTTTATATTTTTCTAAAAATCAAGCAGTGAGAAAATACAAAAATATGCATAACCAGGAGTAATTGCAACTTAAAAATATTTTAAGTCCCAAAAATCCTGACAATTATTTTTATGACAAAATAGAAGCAATTATCTACAAATAGGAACTGAAATCATTATTTTTGGATTTTTGTAGAATTGTCTATGATTTTTATAAAATTTTTGATTTTTTTTCAAGTTTTTTGGGTTTTAGAAATAATTAATGCGTGAAATTTGCACAAAAATTTAATGATTTAACTAGTCTCATTTTTTTTGGAATTTTTGGAACAATATTTGAATTTTTATGAATTTTTGAATTTCAGGAAGAAAAGATGGCACTGTTTTTGATTTTTTTAAAAATAATAAATGAAGACAAAATGTAATGAAAATTTTATGCTAGATGGATATGCACATCAGGAGCATAGCATAATATTTCAAAATTTTTTGGACTAATAAAAACATTTATTTCAATAGAAGAATCATGGAAATCAATGTATGAGAACATGGACTAAAATGTAAATAAGTTCAAGTTTTTGCATGAAATGATTAGCAGAAACAAAATGCAGGAGGTAAACGACATTTACCCAAATGTCATATGACACATATGTAATCTTCTGAAGCTCAGGGACTGTTTTGCAAATTCGAAAACCTTCAGGGACTTCTCTGTAATTTTAACAATTTTTTTATTTTAAAATCACCCTCCCTTAGGGTTTCTCGGCTTCTTTGTTGCTCTCAGAAGGAACAGGTGGGGTCGCCGCCGCCAGAAGTATCTATAGAGGTCGTTCACGCGCAATGCCGCGCACGTGCGTCAGCGCGAGCTGCTGCAAAGGGAGGAGGTTGCTGGAGGGCCACATACAGGGACGTGCGAGGGCGATCGCGACGGGGTGAGGGCCGCGTACAGGCGGCGCTGCACCGTGCGAAGACGGAGGGAACACGCGGGCGACGCTGGCTGGTGGGCTAACAGTCGGGGCCGTCGCCACCAGAAGTATTGTTGGAGGTCGGAGGGATGCTGCAGGCCGGTGGCAGTCGTAGGCCGGTGGAGCGGGCTATCTGGATGGGGCCGCCGCCTCTGAGGAGAAGGGCGCGGGCAGCGCTGGATGGGAGGAAACTTGCGCACAGGCGACCGTAGGCGGAGCCGCAGGCGGGGCAGTGGCTGGCGTGCCTGGGGAAGCCGCGACACAACACGGTGGTGCGAGGCGCGGGCGGCGCCTTGAGGGCGGCGGGCGCGGGACACGCCAGGCGACCTGCTTGCTTTTTTTATATTTTTTTGTAAATGTAAACAGGAAAACAAATAAAAAATGTTTTTATTATTTTTTTAAATAGGAAAGTAAACATACTTTTTTTATTATCTTCTTTTTTTAATTATCATGCAAAACAAATGTGAGATATAAAAAGAAAACACATGACTTTTATTATTATTATTGTTATTTATATACAAATCGGAAAATGAACGACGATACGGTGAAAATGAAAGGATCAAATCTGATTCTCCGACCACCATGCGTGGTCGGAGTTGATAGATCGTGGAAGATAGAATAGAACGCGTGGAGATTGAGAAAATGAGATGAAAATTCGAAATCGGAGACGGATCAAATCAAGATGGATTTTTTTAAAGATATAGAAAAACAAAATGACGATGAAATTAAAAAGCGACGAAATAAACTACGATTAACCTAAGATAAAAATGAGAAAAATGATGGATCTCACCATAGGAGCGGAAATGGATCGTGATCGCCTCGACAAGGCTGACTCGCTGTCATCGGACGGCTTGGAGACTAGGCAACTTTCTCGACGAAACTTTCTCTCGGAGATCGTGCTCCTCTCTCTAAAGATTGATCAAATTGGAATGAGGGAGAAGGAGACATATAAATAGAAACGATAGAGATGAAATTTGAATTTTTGAATTTTTTGGTGGAAGAGATAAGAGAGAGATGAAAGTTGAAATGAGATAAAGTAAAAGAGATAAAACTATTTACAAAATTATCTAATTTTTTGAATTTTCGTCACTTTATTTATTTGAATTAAAAAATGTTATTTTTTTATTTTTATGGCAGTTAATTAAAAATAGCAACTATATACATATACTATATACATATATGACATTATCTACAAGGGTAAATGCGGAAATTAGCTTTTAAAAAAAATTATTTATTTATTTTTATTTAAAATAATTAGTAAAAATAATTTACAAATATATACAAATACAATATTTACAAAATACAAGAAAAAAATTGCACAAACCACCATGGAAAACCAACTTTTTACTCGTAACTCCAAAAATTATGAAATCACAACCATTTTAAAGATAATTTAATTTAGAATCCAATGGAAGTGAGATTAGTTCAATTGGAGTTCATATGGAGTCAAAATTGGTCTTTCAATTAATGCTTAGTGGCTTTTTCCAAGCGTGGCTACTTTTATTCTGTACATGATTTAATTGTGCAATTATTTTTATTAATTAGGACACATTTTTATTTACAACTTTGGTTTTGAAAGTTATTTGATTTGAGGTCAACTGATGCACAAATAAATTAATGTCAGTTTTATACAGATATACATAACACAATTTTTTTTGGATTTTCTAATTAAGGACCCTATCTCCCCTACTATATTCCTGGTCGATCATGTCAAGTCATGACCTTCTCTCAGGGTCGGGTCAGCCTGTATACAATCTTCCTTTTTTTATTTTATTTTATTTTTTTTCCTTTCTTTCTTTATTTATTTTAGTTAAAATTAGTAAGAAGTGTACACTATTTACATACTGATGCAAGTTAGTAAGAATATGGAGTTAGTGTTATATGCAGGTGTTTTATAAGGGTTTTAAGCTAAAATAAATGAATAAAGATGAAAAATCGCAGATTCATCAATGCCTGCGAGCATGACCTCTGCCAACACCATCGTGCTTGCCGCCCGCCTTTAGCGGATGCCTTCTTCGCCTCGTCTACCATCTGCTGCACCTCCGCTCTACACACCAGTCGTCACCGTCGTCGTACTTCGTCTCTAGGCTGCCAGCATGCCATCAACAACACCCTGCGAGCAGCCCCCAAGCAAGCGCCTCCACTTGCTTCTCAGCAACAAACAAGCGACCTCGCACCACCGTCGCAGACCACCTGCGGTTGCGCCCTCCAACTGTGCTGCGATCTCCTGTGCTTGATCATACAAGAGCTCTTCTGCCCACGAGCTCTCCCGCTCCACCTGCTCCTCTTAAGTAGCCAAGCACCGCCATGCGCTGCCATCGGACTCCACCTGCAGGCGCTCTTCCGCTCTCGCAGCCACCTGCATACCGCGCGCAGCGCGCCCTCCACCTGCCAGCCTACGCGCGCCCCTCTTTTTTGCGCCACCTTCACCAGCCTCCAACAGCCAAGCGCCGCCGGGCACTGACACCGGACTCCACCTGCGGGCGCTCATCCAGGCATGTCGTCCATATCGCCACCCGTCCAAGGGGGCACGTGCTTTGAACGTGTTCCGCTTCGAACTTTGCAAAGCTCACCCCTGGGGAATCACCATTTCACGTCGAAGCCTCTCTACTCAAGGGTCACATGCATAACACGTGACCTCTTGAAAATTTGCAAGAATCACCTTCGCAGTTTGCCAATTTCCCAGAATATCATTTTAGTCTCTCTCTGCAATTCTTTGTCTTATTTGTTTCTTGTAATTACAAACAGAATCCAGTCTTTCATTTATTATTTTATCTACATTATTGCATCATTTTATTGTTCAAAAATTAGCACTTTGTTCTACAACTAATTCTCTTCTCTGTGGTAAATTAATTATTAATATTCTTGTGGAAAATCACGTATTTTACCCAATCCGTGTTTAAAAATTCATAGATAATTAACACAGCTCCAACAATTGCCAAAAATTCATTGATCATAGAATTAATTGTATTTAATGTTGTGCCCAAAAAGAATTGCATTTGCATGCCTAGTTTTCTCTCTAGAAATCATTTCGTGCATTTCACTAATTTATTTTTAATAGGTATTAAATCCAACATTTTTAGGATTTAGGATTTTTTTGAGATATATCATCTAGTGACATATTTTCATAATTTTAATTCTTGAAAATAACTAGATTTAATATTTATTATAATTAAATATTGAAAATCTCATTATTTGCATTCATAAATTCATTATTTATTTTGCATCCAAGAATTCCAAAAAAATTAAAGTTGCTTAATTTCATTACATTTCACATTCTGGCCAAGTTTGAGGATTTTTGGAATTTATTTGATCGAAATTCACAGTTTAGCCCCTGAATTTCGCCAAAATTGCATATCACGCTTTTATCGCATTTAAAAATACCAAAAAAACCCTCTCCAAAAACATCAATTCGATATTGACTTTAAAACACCTAAGGAGACAGTTTCCTCCCTGAGTACGACCTTATACTTACCCAAGTAAAAAAAGAAATTGACTGCTTGCTTTAATTTGACATTAATTAAAATAGCGGTTTTTGATCTATTGTGAAATTGCCCACCTACAACGAACATCTTTTAATAATTAATTCCATCGAATTAAGAGGTCGAATTTCAGGTTCTTCAAATGGCGCCATTACCGAGGAGGCACGACTTAGGTTGTTTTTAGAAAATCATGTTTTTGGGTTTTCCATCCCCGAGTAGTCTGACCCCCGATTTTCTTGTAATTATTTCTCCATTTTTCCTTCTTTTTATTTCTTTTATTTTTCTATATTTTTCTGTGAACCTCTCTCTAATATTTGATACTCTATTTTTCTTGCAAGCTACCCGGTGAACTTGGAGCGGCTTTCTTGGAAGCTGACGCAACTCGAAGCGATCGACCGCTCAAAGAATTTAATTTTTGGAGAGAGAGTGTTTTTAATTATCATTTCTAGCGGTTCCCGATTGGGTTCTCACATGTGTAAAAAAAAGATTGAACATTTTTTTGTGGTGTGTCGGCCTGTCTCACCCTCTGGTGAGGGTGGGGTCTGATATGAGTGGTTCGTAGTTCTAGGACTACACATACGACTATTAGAGGTACTAGGATTTTTGATTGTGCTTGTAGGACTACGACCACACTACACTTAAATATATGCACTAGATCGATCTTCATTTAGGCAAATTAAATTGTTCTATCACTCGCTAATAGAAATTTCCGTTCTGGGTGCGATTTCCCATGCACGAATTAGATTTATTTTTCTAGGGAAATTTCAATTCTGTTTAGCATATTGCACGATGATTGCGAGGAAGCACTATAAGTATTTCTAACTCATCATTCATCATCGTGTTTCCTGTTGCACGACTTTTTCGATTCTCCCTTGGTTTTCACTCACATAGGAATAAAGGAAATTGGAATCCCCATGTGGACGTGCATTGTTCCCACTCAAATTCAAGTGATAACCAAATTAAAACTAGGGGTCTGCTAACATTATTGATTAATTAAAATTGGATAAAATTTAAAGCCATTGTTTTCGGGAGAGCAACCCCGTCATTGTTTGATTTCAGGCTGAGTGAGGGTACAGAGAATGTGTGTACACACTAAGATAGAGCCCAAATCCTCATCTTCCATATCAACGTACCCCGCTCTTCGCAAATATCGCAGGCTGAAGTATTCGAAGTTCAAATGTCCAGCACCAAGTAGCCTCCGCTTTCTTTAGCAAGTAGATAGGGGCAAACCAGTGGTACGATGCGACAAGTTGCTTAGTAACCCTCCAGGGCGAAGTGACAAGCCTTGTCAGCCTCCGCCTACTTCGGTAGGTAGATAGGGGAGGGTCCCTGAACTTTATCGGTATTAACCGAGTAAGTTGGTGATAGGAGCTAAGAGAGGAAGGGCATTGGTATCCTAGGCAACAGGTTAAACTGGGGAGATGCAACCGAAATTGAGCCGACTCCCCTATAATCCATCACGTAATCCTTGCTAAACATTGCTTGAAAATCACACTTAAAACCAACCAGATTAATCAGACCCAGCTTCGGGGCCTTCACTGAGTTGAGTTGGTGAAATTGGGGTTTGCATTGGTGTATTGAATTGTTGATAGTGCACTTGCACACACAGATCGTTATTTTACAAATCTTTCTTCCATTCCATTCAAAGATGACCGAATATTGGCATTTATACCCAAACTCCATGGGTCGTGCTCACATGACAAATTCCCAATCTTCTTTTCCATTTCCTTTTCAGAGAAATATACTCTTTGAGGTAGTTTCTCCCCAACCACTATTCTCTTCACCTACCCACCCACCCTTGGTTGTAAATTTAAGAGAACTGCTCTCAGAACCGAACATTTTCCATGAAGACACAATGGAGCGAGTGGCTACGAGGATGAATATTGACGTAATCGATTTTGATAGCGGAACATGATCCCAGTTACATATGAAAATTCAATGTTTGAACCATCCTCTACTCATGACGATCCACAACCTGAGTATGATCACTTTTCCTTTGACCACATAGATGACATCCAAAGTCAAGGAAATAGAACTGATGACCAGACCTCAATCACAGAAGCTGATTATATCTCGGTTAAGGAGAAAATGCCAATATTGAGGCATACTGAGCATAGTCTGTAAAGACATGAACTTGGCATCTCTCAGATCCTATATAATAAGATCCGGCTCATCAAGAGGAAACCAGCGGAATTTGTTTCGTGTGAATTGGACTTTGTTTCGATTTGTTATGATTTTCAGAAGAAAGAGAAGTAAGGAGGTTTAAAATGTCATTAACTAGTAATGACTGTCATTAAGACTAATAAAGCTTGATTAAAGAAACTAAACCACTAATGACCATTAGCAAACACTAATCAATAGTTAGCAAAAGATAAGCCTAAGCTGTGAAAGTAAAATCGTGATTAGTGAAAGTTAATCATGATTAGCGTTAATTAAGCGTCATTAGCGAATCTAGAATCCTCTAGAATATTCTAACTTAAGACCTATATTTCGGATAAGTTTAGGCTAAAACCATGGGCCAAAACCATGGGCCGCTAACCATGGTTAGCGGTTTTCTGGAGCCTACAAATACCCTTCTCTACCCATTCATTCTCTACGATTTCCACTACCACCACCACCCCAAGGTCTAGGGTCGAGAGGTCGGGAGGAGAAGTGTGAGGCGAGGAAGGAGCATTAGCGAAGCGCTGCCGAGAGAATGAGGAGGAGGAAGGTACGATCCTCTCTTAGTTGCATCGTGAGCTAGATTTTTTATTCATGTTCAGTTTCCTTGTTGTTTCCTTTTGGTGATTTTATAGACGAAATTCTTTTTGTTTATTAGAAATATGTCCCGTATAAGGGGAAACTCTGCTGAAATTTCAAGAGAAAATATGTTCTTCACGTTCTTCACGTTCTTCACGTTCTTCATGTATTCTTCACGTTCTTCACGTTCTTCGTTTGTTCTTCGCGTTCTTGGCACGTTCTTAGCATTTTTGATATAAAAATGAAATTCGATCATTTCAGGAGCTATAAATCATCCTATTGAAAAAGAATCATGATTAGGTAACAAAATCCTTCCTTTTGTTGTTGGGTTTTCATAGGAGATTATTGAAATTCCTGATTTTATATTCTTTACTACGAAGAACCCTAAGTTTAGCTCTTTTTGAGAAAATATGAAAAGTTGCATTGTGATTCCCACTAAAATAAGGTTTAAGCATCGAATTGATGCAGTGGGTTGAAAAGATAGGGTTTGGGGAGTTAACATAAGCATAAATATGAGTATATATAGATATGAATTAATATGTATGTGGATATATATGCTCAATATTGAGGAATATGCAACTTGAAGGCCTAACGGAAGAATTACATCATGTGAATTGATATATATTAAGTTGGATCCTGAAAAGGATCGTGTGTCACATTAAGGATGACTGGGAGTATAAGTACAAGTTGGGAATGCGACCTATAGATTTGTCGAAAGGAACCCGTATTGGCGTGGCCCTATCTAGGTGGTATACGGTTGCCTTGTTATGATAAGTGCGCACGAAATAAATAATTTGCAACGCGTGGTGCCGGGTGCCAATATCTTCGGGTTGAACGACAGAAGATGTAGTCATGCCATGTGGAGGTACGGGTGGTTGGATAGCGGTTGGGTCACGATAACATGTATTTAAAGCCACTAGGTTATATGATTAAATGTTAGCGTAAGGTTTTAAGCAACCGAGTCCTCAAGGACGGTGTCCTCCATTTGTTTGCCAGGCTGAGGGCTTGAGACCCTGGTAATAAAAGAAAAGGAAATTGTCAGGGTAGTACTGGAGGATTGGTTGAGGTAACGTGCGGCATCATAAGCTTACCAGATCAACACAATCTCCAATCCCGAAGTGCCCACAACTTCAGAGTCCATATAGTGGTGAGGCAATTCCCTGCACTAATCCCTGACGTGGAATAGAAAGGAATATGACTTAAATTAATAAGAAGAGATGAAACTTTTTATTATAACAAGTTTTGAAAAATTACCGATTTGTTTGCTTTTCTCTTATTCATTACTTAACACTCGCTAATTGTTATCCTATAATTTATAGAAAACCCAACAGGTGTCGGTCAGCCATCGCAAGGACTTTAGTAATCCAACCAGCTTACATAGTAGACATTCCACCAGCCACAATACCTTTATTCTGTAAGGTAGTTAGTAATCTTTTTGTGCGTTTCCTTCCAGCTGATGTACATGTAATTGATTATAGTGGGATAATGTATCAAGTGATCTTTATTTTGTGAATGGAATAGTGTTTAAATACTTCCTTCTGAGTATTTTTAAATTGCAGTCTGTTTCTGAATGTTAGTTGTGATTGCTGAATAAATTATTGCCAAGTAACCAGATCCGGATATGGGAGGATCCAACGACCTGAGATTCAGGGTCATCACAGTTGGGTATTAGAGACCAGTTACATCAGTAATTTATTTAGTAATTGACAATTATGAGCGGTATTCAGAAACTAAGGTTGTCTTAAGACCAGTTGATCTTAATAATTGACTGCAATACCATTCACAAGTCATTGTCCCTTAGGTACATCATGCTAAGACATATAGGATCTGACTTTTGACCTTAATTCATCGCAACATCATGGCAGACCAAGATGTGTCTAGACAATTAGCGGCTATGATGACAATGCTCCAAGACATGAAGCAAAGGCAGCAAGCATTGGAGGAAAGGCTCAATACACAAACTGAGAGACCCGAGACATCCAAACCTGCGGATGCTAGAGTTGAGGGTTCTGTCCACTTTTCTGAAAAAGAATCGAGTTATAATCCTTCCACTGAGTCTGCTCCGACCATAGATGAAGGAGCAATGGAGAAGGCCCTTCTTAGACATAAAAAATTACTTGACAATTACCGAAAGGGAAGATTCCTCGATTCAAAGGTGTAGAGACACCTGTCGAGGTTGAATTATGGATCGATGACGTTAGTAGGATGTTGAAGATAATACATGCACCGGTTGACACTTGAGTGCACTTTGCTAATTACTCTTTAGTAGACTATACACGATGGTGGTGGAGAGCACTTTCTAAGAAATTAGCATATCCTGTTCCATGGGATATCTTTGAAGAGAGGTTCCAAGCTCACTTCTGTCCCTCCCATTGGGATGAATTAAAGAGGAGAGACTTGGATTCTCTGAAGCAGGGTTCTAAGACCATGCGAGATTATCATATCCACTTTACCGAGCTACTACGTTACTCCCCAGCTCTAGAAGCTTCACCACAAGAGTGTCCTACCAAATTTGTTAGCGGTCTTCAGGGAGATCTGAGAGAAAAGCTTGCAGGTTTTAGAGCTACAACCATATATGAAGCAATGGACATTGCCTCTTGTATTGAGATGGAGAGGGATGAAAACCACCAAAGAAGAAGTTTCCATTTTATGGTGGACCATCCGAATGCAAAGCAAATTAAAAACATAGAGATCGTCGCTATCATCCAGCTGGTTCTAGTATAAGCTCACCACATACCTTAGGTCAGGAATTATCAGGAAGATGGGGTTTCCCTAGACCTCCACTATACCCTCGTAACTCAGCACCAGGAATTAATACCTCTGTAGTTGGGTCTTCCGCTCAGACAGGAATATGTGCATGTTATAACTGTCATCAAGAAGGTCACATTAGGAAAGACTGTCCACAGTAGAGAGGTCCGGGGTTTAAACTAACTCCAACTAACAGTATAACATCCACCCCAAGCAATGGAGCAACACAGAGAGGAAGACATGGTAGAGGTCGTGGCTCACAAGGAGCATCCCCTACACAACAACCACCACAAAGTGTTGCGGGTTCTTATTTGCATATTCCTAATGGCCAGCTCAATGCAATCACCAAAGAACAAACCTACAATTCAGGCATGGTCATACGAGGTACCGTTACTATTCATGGATTTTCAGTACATGCCTTGTTTGATTCGGGTGTTTCACATTCATTTATTGCTCGACGTATAGTACCCACTTTGGATAAGGTACCAGTAAAAGTACAACAGTCCTATCCGATCAAGGGACGAGGAGGACAAGTATTTATAATCCGAGAAATCCTGGATGATTGTGTAGTACTGATAGCAGGACATCAGTTACCTGTTTCCCTATTACTTACTGAAATGGATGACTTTGATCTCATCCTGGGGATGGATTGGCTAGAAAGGCATCATGCATGCCTTGATTGTTTCTAGAAGACATTAACTTTTCATATTCCTAGCTTGATAGAGTTACCGTTTATTGGAAAGACATCCAGTGATGATGTCAAATACATCTCTACTCTAAATGCTCAACAATTGTTAGAACATGGGTGTCAAGGCTATTTAGCTTATGTATCCACTACATCAGGGTCATATAGAATGATAGAAGACATGCCTATAGTGTGCGAGTTTCCTGATGCATTTCCATAAGAATTAACTGTATTACCACCTGAGCGAGAGATTGAATTTGAAATCTCTCTCATACCTGATACTCGACCTATCTCTATTCCTCCATATAGGATGGCACCGGCAGAGTTACGAGAGTTAAAGGTTCAGTTACAAGAACTGTTAGACAAAGGCTTCATTCGTCCTAGTACTTCACCATGGGGTGCACCTGTTTTGTTTGTAAAGAAGAAGAATGGGTCGATGTGGTTGTGCACTGACTATAGACAGCTAAACAAAAGGACAATAAAGAATAAGTATCCTCTACCAAGAATAGATGATCTCTTTGACCAGTTACGGGGTTCGACTGTGCATTCCAAGATTGATTTAAGATCTGGATACCATTAGTTGAAAATTAAAGATACAGATATTCCCAAGACAACTTTCCGAACTAGATACAAGCATTATGAATTTTCAGTTATGCCTTTTGGACTGACAAATGCCCCAGCGACCTTCATGGATCTCATGAATCGAGTATTCAGGAAGTTCCTAGACATTTTATAGTAGTCTTCATTGATGATGTGCTTATTTACTCCAAGGATAAGTACCAACATGAACACCATCTCAAGTAGGCACTTGAAACACTAAGGAAGAACAAACTATATGCTAAATATAGCAAATACAACTTCTAGTTGACTGAAGTATCCCTCTTAGGTCATGTTATTTCAGAGGTAAGTATATCAGTTGATCCTGCAATGGTTAGTGCGGTTATAAGTTGGGAACGCCCGAAGACTGTCATAGAAATACGATCTTTTCTAGGTTTACCTGTGTATTATAGATGATTTGTGAAGGACTTCTCACGAATAGCATTGCCAATGACTAGGTTGACTCAGAAGGAAGTCCCATTCATATGGTCTAATGCATGTGAAGCTAGTTTTCAGACACTGAAAGAATGACTAACATCTGCACCTATCCTTACTCTACCCTCTGGAACTGAAGGATTTACAGTGTACACTGATGCATCTAAAGAAGGACTTGGGGTAGTTCTTATGCAACATGGTAAGATAGTTGCTTATGAATCATGACAGCTCATGACACATGAGAGGAACTACCTGACACATGACCTTGAACTAGCTGCTGTAGTCTTCGCCTTAAGATATGGAGACACTACCTCTATGGTATTACTTTTGAAATCTTCACCTAACATAAAAGCCTGAAATATCTATTTGAACAGAAGGAGCTCAATATGAGACAGAGACGATGGCTAGAGCTGTTGAAAGACTATGATTGCACCATCTCCTACCACCCCGGTAAGGGGAACGTCGTAGTAGGTTCCCTTAGTAGAAGAACTTATTAACATTGGTTGGTGATGTTGGACATGCGAGCCCACGGCGAGACATTATGCAATAAATGTTATTGCAATTCACTCCTTAATCTGAAATAAAGAGTACATAGTTTGCATAATAGGTCCCTTAGTACAATTAGGGTTATGTACCATGGCCATCTTAATGATCATACAGCTGTTGATTCAATTATTGAATCATAGAGGCTGGTGCTTAGATGAATATCTAATGAGTTAGATTGAGGACTCATCAAGCACCGTCAAATGATTATTAAGAGATGATCTCCAGCCTGAGTAGGAGATGGCAATCCTATCTCATTTAGGTTGATATCTGACCGACCTCTTGATGCAGGCCCTCTGCATAGGAATAGAGATTCGGAGGTGTCAGATAAGTTAGGTCAAAGAGTTGACTTAACGAGATCGAGATAACCAAAGTCCTATATCATATGCTGTCATGATATAGGCACACATCCTCTGACCAGAGACAGATGTGTTACTATATGTCTGAGTATGGACATTTGGCAGACCAATAGGTTGATGACCTAATCAAGGTCTATACACCGGCGCGCTGGTGTGCATATAAGAGCATATGAGTAATACGATCTCTCGAAGGGATCATACAGGTTCACTACTGAACCGGAAGACATGAGCTCACTCATGAGATATTGGGAAGAATCAAATTCCGTGCGCACGGTCGTCTCGCTTTGGAAGCTTGACTGAATTTGTAGGTTTGATATATACTTTTGGAAAGTATATAATCAAGACCTAGGTATGATATATGCTTTTGGAAAGTATATGATCAATACCGACTCCCAATGATCGAATGAGAAACTTACTGATAAAACCCTGAAGTAGACAGTGTAAAGTTGATCTAATACTTCTGGTTTAATCTGAGTCTTCCAGTATGCAGGATGTACAGGTATTAGGAATACCTGAGGGTGATGTGATCATAAACGGTTGTATAACCATGACGCTTCCATTCCTAGGGAGTGATGAAACGGGTCTGGATTTTAGTGACTCCTCTCAGTAGAGAAGTAATCTGATCTTAGTCCAAATGTTGGACATTGATCTGAATGTGATTCAGATTCAACGAGAAGATTAGATTTGCGGTCTGGATTTAATCAAGCATCTATGGGAGGCCCGAGATCTGGATTTGAGATGTGATCTCAATATCCATGTCACTATACGTGGAACAATACAATCGCCCTGTCCTTATCTCCAAGTATTCGCGGAGAAAGCGCATTATCCTTGAAAGAGTTTATGGATAATTCTATTGTTGATATATGTATCCGAGCATTGAGAAAATGGATAATTAAATGTGGTTTAATTATCATGAATAACATGAATTTGATTCATATTATAAGGAGAGTTATCTTAGATAATTAAATGTGATTTGATTATCAAAGATGTGAATAATGTGAATGTGATTCATATTATTTGAACACATGAGATAAAGAGATCCAAGATGATTAAATATGATTTATTTATCAAGGATAAGAATAATGTAGATAGTAATATCCAATTATTCATAATACATTATAAATGTGATTTATAATGTATTAGAGAGAGTTAAATATAATTTATATTAATAGATTAATTATTAATGTGTATTGGATACACGTTGTTTAATTAATTGAAAATGTAAATTACATTTTGTTTTGGGTTGTGAGTGTGATTCACAATATTCCAATGTCAAGATTGCAATATTCCCAAAATTAATTGAGAATTATTTTTGGTGAATAATTGTTGGAGAATAAGTTGAGAGAAAAACAAGGAGATATGCAATCCCATGGGAATCCATGGGATTGCCCTCCCCATATGGGAAGAGGGGGGCGGCACCAATTCCTTTATGGAATTGGTGGCCGTCCACTCCTCCCAATAGGGAAGGAGGCTCTCATTTGTTTTTTCACTCCTTATTTAGTTGGTTTAATTTGGTATTAATATATATTTGATTTATCAAATATATTTAATCAAAATTAAATCACAAGTTGTTGGCTTTTACCAACAACAATCTTGACCATTGGATTGTCATAAATCAATCTCAACCATTGATTTTATATGACACATGGATTGAGATCCATGGATCCCAAAACCCTATAAATAGAGAGGCATACCCATGCTCTCTCTTTACACACAATGCTTGAGAAGCATCTCTCTCTCTCTCTCTCTCTCTCTCTTTCTCTTTAGAGGTCAGCCCTCTCTCTCCCTCTCATGGCCGTCCACCATGGATGCCATGGAGAGGTTCTCCATCGCCGCGGCATCGTCGTTATGCTGCCCGTTCTTCTACTCGTGGATCTCCGTCTCCTTCGGTGCGCCTCGCTCGTGAAGAAGAAGTCGGATCTCGTGTGTCGAGATCAGGAGATCCGCCGCTTGGATCGTCAACATGGATTGCGAGAAGCACGCGGTTCATCCCCGCGCTCGCAAGCGTCTCCTCCGTCGGATCGGACTTGAGACAGGAGGTCTCTTCTTTCAGAGACTCGATCGCAACCACGCTTCAAGAGGTAATCCTATTACTTGTTTGTGGTTTAGACGAAACCATCCGAGAAGTGTTCTTGGATCATGTGGTTTCGTCGTGAGAAAAATTTTTAAATTCCGCTGCATCGAGCAACTAGTCCGACTAGTCGCTCCTCGTCGTATTCGATACGATGCTCACGCTTCCGTGATGCGCTTGAGGATCTAACCATATCCTTCAAGTGGTATCAGAGCCTCAGGTCGACGGTTTCGAATATGATTCGCTAACCGAGGACGATTTGGGTTCGTTAAGGTCGCGAAATTTTTTTATCGCATTTGATTTCGCAGATCTGTTTGGTGTAATTTTTCGGCCATGTTTAAATTGTTTAAACACGAAAATATCACTTGAATTTTGTTCCCCATTAAATAAGGAAACCATAGGATCTGAGTTTGCGTAAATCGGATTTCGTATGCTCTAGATATGGTAGTTTTAATGAACATGTATGCACTGTTGCGGGAACTGTGAATCTGAACGTGATTAAAGTGTTAATTACTGTTTAGACTTGCCTCGAAATGCGTGAAACATCACTTAGGTTCTATCCTAAATCAAATTAGCAAACTTTAGAAATTGACTTTGCTTAATTTGGATTTAATATGATTGAGATATGCCAATTTTAGTAAGTAGGGGTCACTGCTGAAATTGCTTTCCTAATCTAGAACCAAGTGATTGTCAATTAGTGAAATTAATTGTTAATTTCGTGAAATAATCTTGAAAAATATTTGTGAAATATTGAAACATGATTATTTGCCTAATTGACTTGGCCCCAACCAATTAGTTGATTAGATTTGATCTAAACCATAATTGGAATTACAATCATCAAACTTCTTGCTTGAATAGGACTTGGGAATTTGCCTAGCAAATTTCCTTAAAATCAAAATTGTTTTGATTACTATATGGTATAATTTCGGTTGAAGAACCGATGATCATCTCAAGTACAAAATAATCAATTTGGCATTATCCTTTCCCGAGGTGGATATGGTGTCTAGTCGGGGATCGCTGGTCAGCGGGTTGCAACGTATGTGGTCCGCCCCACTCCCGTCGGTACTGGCCATGACAGCGGGTAGGGCCGGGATAATGTCCGAGGGATTATGATGTATTTTTCTAATTATTAAAATTCGAATTAATACGTACTTTGAGAATAATATCATATATATTCAAGCATAAAATTAAGTTTGATTGATTAAATTGGATTGATAATTAATTTAATATGATTAAGTTAATTATGTCCAATTAAGAATACTCTAATATGATTAGAGTTAATAATTCCCTTGGAAGAATTAATTATATGAATGTGATTCATAGTAATTAATTAAATTTGAATAAGAGGTGGAGGATCACATAAGTGACATCCATGGTCTCCCGTCAAGGCGAAGGGTTTCCGTCGCCAGGGATTGTATATAGGAGACGCCTGTACGAAGTGACAGCTCCTATATGCAAGCGCATCTGGATCGGACTCTTTGCTTCTCGAAAGAGTAAGGCCGTATGCGTAGTGACCCCAATATCGGATCCTCATATTATTGGGGCGATATTGGATTGCGCATAGCGAGTTCTATTCCTGTTGACGGTTGGTTCAATTAACGATGAGTCAACATCACCTTAGGGGTGGTGGGCCCGGGTGTTAAAGACCGAATTGGGAAATGCAAGTTGGACTTGCAAGGCGGAATGTGTTCCCGCTTCTCTTTATTGGAGTTGCAGTTTCTCATATTATTGGGATGTAACAAAGATAAAGAGGAGATCCCAGATCTTGCTGAGATATAATGGTAAGTATATCTCTTACATTGAAAGTGATTAAGAGAATGGAATTTCATTGTTGACATGGCAAGACAACTTTGATATAAAAACTCCTAAATCAAAGTATAATATGTGTATATATATAAATATATACCCTTATGCAAATTTCTTATTTCAGATAATCCTTCATTAATCCCACTCAATTTTATACTCAATAATAACTAGTAAAATATCATGGATTGGACCCTTGATCCAGATATTGTACTTGCGATTGGACACATAATGTATGTGGTTGCAATGTGCAAAGTTTCCTCATAATAATGAGAAGTGATAATTAAATAAGACAATAGGACTAAAACCCTAGGGTTTGTATGTCTCTACAAGTCTTGATCTTATCGAATGTACTTTTGAAGTGACATGTCGATGATGATCGTAATTATCAAATTAATCCTTATAAAATCAATAAAGATATTCTGGCATACATATGTGCTCTTGACATTTAATCATGAATGACATGGTTCTCTACATCATGTAGAATGGTAGCTCTATTAGATATAATGTATTCAAATTGTTTGAATACCTACCTGAACCGATGTTCAAAGAGTTTAGATGGATGTAGATGATGAGTGTCATCATTCTACTGTCTATACTCTAGTCATTCATGAAGCTTCATAATATTCATATTATATGAACTTAAATGAAGCTTGTATAAATGTTGAAATACTCTTATATTGAAATTTTTGATTTTAACATAAGAGATCCTTAGTCTTGAGTAATGGTTGCTTATAGATAAAGGGAGCGCAGTGGAAGCATGGGTTGGACCCAAGTAAGAAATATAGTCAAAAGGTTGACTGTATTTCTGTAACTTCCATATGACATTCAAAGAGTTGGATGAATGCCAATACTGCAATAAGTTGATGTGTTGATAGTATGACTATCAAGTCTGTCTAGAATCCTCAGAAAAGGACTCGGATTGAGCATCAGTATAATCTACATATAATCATTGATATTGACTTACTTATTTGATAAGATAAAGTCTAATAATTGTATCTCAAATTTTCTAATGACACTTGCAATTGGTTGCATATGTATTAGAAATTTGATCTTAAGGTTTATTGGTCATCCATGTTGAAAGTGATGCAAGTGTTGCAACAATTTCCATGAGATCAATAGACTTCATATTTTCAGTGGGAGCCCTTAGTCTTAGAGAATGTCTCTATGACCTAGATATTAGAATACACTCATTGTTTATTTCTAATTGTTGGATATAAACATGAATTCTGTAATAAATCTATCATAAAGAGTTATGATGGAAATATTTCAGATAGTAATCTAAAATCTAGTGGACTCTATTAAATTAGAAAATTATTGAATGGTTCATTAAGATTTCTAATACTGAAAATTAAACCTTTAAAAGATCAATAGGAGGATAAAGATCATTTGACAATGATCTGACATCAATTTTTGGACATATGTCTGTTGATGAAATCAATGGACTGGTAAGACATGAAACTTTAGATTGTCTAAAGATTCGAATCTCACATACTTGTGAATATTGTATTCAAAGTAAAATGTCCAATACACCCTTCCTTGGGAAAGGTGTAAGATTAAGGTATTCAAGATCTCATACATATTAATGTATGTGAATCATCTATATCAGAATAAACATTATGGATATGTGATATCTGTTAATGATTATGTATGATATGAGATTTCTTCTCTTCACCTAAGAAACCTTTGAAATGTTCAAAGATTTCGTAATTTTGGTTTAGAACCAAAGTTTGAGGGAAGATGAAATGAATTTGATCTAACCAAGGTAGCCTGTACCTATTAGATGAATTCAAGAAATACCTTATGGAGATATGAATATCATTTCTATCTCAATCCTCCTAATAAACCTTAACTCAATGGAGTTGTAGGGAGATACAATTGATCATGTGTGACATGATTTAATCAATGATTAATCCTAGCATAATTATCTCTTAAGTTTCCAAGATATGTATGTAGTAGAGACTACATTATATGCTTAATAAGGTTCCATGCATGTAAGCTGGAATCTAGCACTGGAGAATGCTACTTCATTAGGAAAATAAAGGATGGTATTGGATACCTACTTTATGACCTTGAGATTCTTAAAAGATCTAAACTTTGAGAATATGATTCTTATAGGATGACTCTCTTGAGAATCAAGATGAAAATGAAGTAAAGGAACTCATTTAATCTTGAAAAGATAATGAGGCTCCTGAAATCAGAAACTAAAATAGATAATTAAAGATAAACATTATTACCTCTTCAAATAAGTTTGAGGATGGATTCCATGTGTCAGTTAAATCTGAAAATGATCGGACTTCATGTGATGAAGCTCCTGAGGATCATGACATGGAATGATGGATGTTAGCATTAAAAGTCTAATGTAGACTTCATATACAAGTGTTGTATATGGACCCTCGAGGATCCACCTATATGGGTCAGACCCATTAAGGTGTAAATTGATCTTCAAGTGAAAGAGGGAACCTGATGAGAAGGTATAGACCTTCAAAGCACGGTTCGTAGCCATGAGTTACACACCGAAGAGAAGGCATAGCTTGCGATAAGACTTGCTCTCCAGTGACCTTGCTTTAACCCATCAGAATATTGCTAACTATAGCTACACAACTTGTCTATGACATCTTCATGTTGTGAGTCAAGATTGCATTCCTCTATGAATACCTGCCTGAGGATATTCATATGAAGTAGCCCTATGGCTTCATGGTTGAGGAAAGCAAGGTGTGCTAGCTGAAGAACTCCATCTTTGGACTCCAATAAGTTTCTTGTATTTGGAACATAAGATTTGATGAAATTGTAAATGTTATGATTTCAGATAGAATCTTGATGAACCATGTAAAGCTTAGTGGGAGTACCATTGTGTTCATCGTGCTAAATGTAGATATTATTCTAATCATTTAAAATGATATAAGAATAAATAATAAAGTGTTTTAAAATTTGGTTGTTCCATACTTTGGGATATGATCTCAAAGATACCTCTTAGATCTTAATTCTGAAGTCGTTCAGAAGCAAAGAGAAGAGGGTATTGGGACTGTCGCATTAGTAGTACACCTTGGACTTATTCCATTTTCTGGAAATTCCAAGAAAGGCTTCCTTCCCTTAAGATGTGGTAGTGACCTGTCTAAAGGGATAGCACCTCAAAGAGTTGAGGAAGTGAATGCTAGAACTGCTTGCACTTGTGCATCAGTTATGAGAAGCTCAGTATATGCTAGATGTGTACAAGAGCCAGATGTCTGCCATGTAGTGGGAGTAGTAAACTGTTACTAATCCTACTATGGAATAAAACACTTGATTGTAGTAATAACAATATCTTCAAAGATGATGAAACTTAGAGATAGTGATCTCAAAGTCTTATCTTCAAAGGTTTAAGACCTTGTAGATAGTGATCTATAAGGGTCTTGATTGTAGATACCTTAGGAGATAGAGATCTCCAGGAATGAAGGTATTCTAATAAGGATTATGGGAATACTGGTTATGATAACTAATAAGATGTAGTGTCAAGGACACTATAACCAACAAAATTGAGTATCGGTTGCATGAGATGCAACATTAGCATTGGATGCGAGCACTGTTACTAGGAGATATGCAAGTGCCGTGAAAGGACTTGGCGTAGTCTCTTGGGAATAGAGTGACTGATCAGCTTACCTAGCTATTTTCTAAATAGCCAATGATTGTCACATGAGTGTGGGTTTAAATGATTAGCCCATTAATGTCTCTTTGGGCTAGTGGGAGATTGTTGGACATGCGAGCCCACGGCGAGCCATTATGCAATAAATGTTATTGCAATTCACTCCTTAATCTGAAATAAAGAGTACATAGTTTGCATAATAGGTCCCTTAGTACAATTAGGGTTATGTACCATGGCTATCTTAATGATCATACAGCTGTTGATTCAATTATTGAATCATAGAGGCTGGTGCTTAGATGAATATCTAATGAGTTAGATTGAGGACTCATCAAGCACCGTCAAATGATTATTAAGAGATGATCTCCAGCCTGAGTAGCAGATGGCAATCCTATCTCATTTAGGTTGATATCTGACCGACCTCTTGATGCAGGTCCTCTGCATAGGAATAGAGATTCGGAGGTGTCGGATAAGTTAGGTCAAAGAGTTGACTTAACGAGATCGAGATAACCAAAGTCCTATATCATATGCTGTCATGATATAGGCACACATCCTCTGACCAGAGACAGATGTGTTACTATATGTCTGAGTATGTACATTTGGCAGACCAATAGGTTGATGACCTAATCAAGGTCTATACACCGGCGCGCTGGTGTGCATATAAGGGCATATGAGTAATACGATCTCTCGAAGGGATCATACAGGTTCACTACTGAACCGGAAGACATGAGCTCACTCATGAGATATTGGGAAGAATCAAATTCCGTGCGCACGGTCGTCTCGCTTTGGAAGCTTGACTGAATTTGTAGGTTTGATATATACTTTTGGAAAGTATATAATCAAGACCTAGGTATGATATATGCTTTTGGAAAGTATATGATCAATACCGACTCCCAATGATCGAATGAGAAACTTACTGATAAAACCCTGAAGTAGACAGTGTAAAGTTGATCTAATACTTCTGGTTTAATCTGAGTCTTCCAGTATGCAGGATGTACAGGTATTAGGAATACCTGAGGGTGATGTGATCATAAACGGTTGTATAACCATGACGCTTCCATTCCTAGGGAGTGATGAAACGGGTCTGGATTTTAGTGACTCCTCTCAGTAGAGAAGTAATCTGATCTTAGTCCAAATGTTGGACATTGATCTGAATGTGATTCATATTCAACGAGAAGATTAGATTTGCGGTCTTGATTTAATCAAGCATCTATGGGAGGCCCGAGATCTGGATTTGAGATGTGATCTCAATATCCATGTCACTATACGTGGAACAATACAATCGCCCTGTCCTTATCTCCAAGTATTCGCGGAGAAAGCGCATTATCCTTGAAAGAGTTCATGGATAATTCTATTGTTGATATATGTATCCGAGCATTGAGAAAATGGATAATTAAATGTGGTTTAATTATCATGAATAATATGAATTTGATTCATATTATAAGGAGAGTTATCTTAGATAATTAAATGTGATTTGATTATCAAAGATGTGAATAATGTGAATGTGATTCATATTATTTGAAC
This sequence comes from Ottelia alismoides, assembly GCA_037367405.1. Taxonomy (NCBI): domain Eukaryota; kingdom Viridiplantae; phylum Streptophyta; class Magnoliopsida; order Alismatales; family Hydrocharitaceae; genus Ottelia; species Ottelia alismoides. Next base: position 1,081,558 of record JAZKJV010006501.1, read on the forward strand.
ACATGAGATAAAGAGATCCAAGATGATTAAATATGATTTATTTATCAAGGATAAGAATAATGTGGATAGTAATATCCAATTATTCATAATATATTATAAATGTGATTTATAATGTATTAGAGAGAGTTAAATATAATTTATATTAATAGATTAATTATTAATGTGTATTGGATACACATTGTTTAATTAATTGAAAATGTAAATTACATTTTGTTTTGGGTTGTGAATGTGATTCACAATATTCCAATGTCAAGATTGCAATATTCCCAAAATTAATTGAGAATTATTTTTGGTGAATAATTGTTGGAGAATAAGTTGAGAGAAAAACAAGGAGATATGCAATCCCATGGGAATCCATGGGATTGCCCTCCCCATATGGGAAGAGGGGGGCGGCACCAATTCCTTTATGGAATTGGTGGCCGTCCACTCCTCCCAATAGGGAAGGAGGCTCTCATTTGTTTTTTCACTCCTTATTTAGTTGGTTTAATTTGGTATTAATATATATTTGATTTATCAAATATATTTAATCAAAATTAAATCACAAGTTGTTGGCTTTTACCAACAACAATCTTGACCATTGGATTGTCATAAATCAATCTCAACCATTGATTTTATATGACACATGGATTGAGATCCATGGATCCCAAAACCCTATAAATAGAGAGGCATACCCATGCTCTCTCTTTACACACAATGCTTGAGAAGCATCTCTCTCTCTCTCTCTCTCTCTTTCTCTTTAGAGGTCAGCCCTCTCTCTCCCTCTCATGGCCGTCCACCATGGATGCCATGGAGAGGTTCTCCATCGCCGCGGCATCGTCGTTATGCTGCCCGTTCTTCTGCTCGTGGATCTCCGTCTCCTTCGGTGCGCCTCGCTCGTGAAGAAGAAGTCGGATCTCGTGTGTCGAGATCAGGAGATCCGCCGCTTGGATCGTCAACATGGATTGCGAGAAGCACGCGGTTCATCCCCGCGCTCGCAAGCGTCTCCTCCGTCAGATCGGACTTGAGACAGGAGGTCTCTTCGTTCAGAGACTCGATCGCAACCACGCTTCAAGAGGTAATCCTATTACTTGTTTGTGGTTTAGATGAAACCATCCGAGAAGTGTTCTTGGATCATGTGGTTTCGTCGTGAGAAAAATTTTTAAATTCCGCTGCATCGAGCAACTAGTCCGACTAGTCGCTCCTCGTCGTATTCGATAAGATGCTCACGCTTCCGTGATGCGCTTGAGGATCTAACCATATCCTTCAGGTGAGTGCTACCCAATTCTGGGGTGTACTATCAACATTAAGTGAATGGAAAATATTTGATAGTAGTGACGATAGTATAACTATTCCTCACCTATACAAACCAGAGATCTGGGATAGAATAAAGAAAGGACATGAGGATGATCCAGTCCTTAAAGACTTGGGACAACAACTTGAAAAGAATGAGATAGAGGGATTCCAGATACAAGATGGGTAACTATATAACCATCACAGAGTTTGTGTATCAACCACACCTGAACTAAGGAAAGACATCTTACGTGAAGCGCATTGCTCTAGATTATCTATTCATCCAGGAATTACGAAGATGTATAGGGATCTTCATTCATGCTTTTGGTGGCCGGGAATGAAGAAAGATGCTGCTGAGTTTGTGAATTCATGTCTCACATGCCTGCAGGTAAAGGCTTCACACCAAAAGCCACCAGGATTATTGCAACCCCTCCCTATACCTGAATGGAAATGGGAAAGCATTTCCATGGACTTCGTTACTGGCTTACCTCAAACGTCTGGTGGGAAAGATAGTATATGGGTTATAATAGATCGTCTGACCAAGGTAACACACTTCATTCCAATAAGTTTATCTTTCACTCCAGACCAGCTTGCTAAGTTATATATTACACATGTGATTCGTCTCTATGGCATTCCAAAGGAAGTAGTTTCCGATCAAGATTCACGATTCACCTCACATTACTGGGAGAACTTCATGAAAGCCTTAGGCACACAACTATGCTTGAGCACAACATATCATCCACAAACAAACGGTCATTCAAAATGTATGATTCAGACATTAGAGGATATACTACGAGCGTGTGCCTTAGAATGGAAGGAATCATGGATTAAAAATTTTTCTCTTGCAGAATTCACCTACAACAATAGTTACCATGCAAGTATTGACATGGCACCATTTAAAGCATTATATAGATGTATGTGTACTACTCCTCTATGTTGGCAAGAGGTCGGGATAAAGAACCTTTATGATTCAGATACACTCCAAGAGACACGACAAGCTGTAGAGCTTGCTCGAAAAAGACTATTGACTGCTTAGAGTCGTTAGAAAAGCTATAGTGATTCCAGGAAAAAAGATCTTGAGTTTGAAATTGGGGACTTTGTATTCCTCAAAGTATCGCCTATGAAGGGAGTTCAGAGATTTGGCTTGCGTAGAAACTTGGCACCCAAGTTCGTGGGTCCCTTTGAAATCATTCAGTGTATTGGAAAAAGTGCATATAGACCTGCGCTTCCTCCACATCTTTCGGCAATACATGATGTTTTTCATGTATCAAATCTGAGAAAGTACATTAGGGATCCAGACCATAAGATAAGTTATGATGATTTATATGTTGAGCCAGACTTGACATACCAAGAAATACCTGTGGAAATACTAGATAGAGATATAAAGAAGTTGAGGAATAAAGAGATGCCTCTAGAACCAAGAGTTTGAAGAAGCCACATGGGAACCTGAGGCTTAAATGAGTGAAAAATACCCTTATTTGTTTGAGTGATAACACTATGTGTTGTATATCTTCTTTATAAAATAAATGGCGTTCATTCTCTTTAAGGTTGTTATGGTTTCAATCCTCTTTAAGGTTGTTATGCCATCATTATAAGTCTCGAGTACGAGACTTCCTTTAAGGTTTTTATAATTGTAAAGCCATTAATTTGGCATCTCTCAGGTCCTATATAATAAGATCCGGCTCGTCAAGAGGAAACCAATGGAATTTGTTCCGTGAGAATTGGACTTCATTTCTATTTGTTATGATTTTCGGAAGAAAGAGAAGTAAGGAGGTTTAAAATGTCATTAACCAATAATGACTATCATTAAGACTAATTAAGCATGATTAAAGAAACTAATGATGGATTGAAACCACTAATGACCATTAGCGAACACGAATCAATAGTTAGCAAAAGATAAGTCTAAGTCACGAAAGTTAAATCATGATTAGTGAAAGTTAATCACGATTAACATTAATTAAGCGTCATTAGCGAATCTAGAATCCTCTGGAATATTATAACTTAAGCCTTAAGTTTTGGATATGTTTTGGCCAAAACCATGGGCCATTAACCGTGGTTAAGGTCTAAACCATGGTTTTCTAACCATGGTTAGCGGTTTTCTGAATCCTTTAAATACCCCCCTCTACACATTCATTCTCTACGATTTCCACTACCACCACCACCCCAAGGGCTAGGGTCGAGAGGTCAGGAGGAGGAGTGGGAGGCGAGGAAGGAGTGCTAGCGAAGCGTTGCCGGGAGAACGAGGAGGAGGAAAGTACGATCCTCTCTTAGTTGCTTCATGAGCTAGATTTTGGATTCATGTTCAGTTTCCTTGTTGTTTCCTTTACGTGATTTAATAGATGAAACTCTTTCTGTTTTTTTAGAAATATGTCCCCGTTTAAGGCGAAACTCTGCCGAAATTTCAAGAGAAAATATGTTCTTTGCGTTCTTCGTGTTCTTTGAGTGTTCTTAGCGTTCTTCACGTTCTTCGTTCGTTCTTCACGTTCTTGGCACGTTCTTAGCATTTTTGATACAAAAATGAAATTCGATCATTTCTGGATCTATAAATCATCCTATTAAAAAAGAATCATGGAAAGGAAATTGTCAGGGTAGTATTAGAGGATTGATTGAGGCGACGTGCATCGGCATAAGCTTTTACCAGATCAACGCAATCTCCAATCCTGAAGTGCTTGTAGCTTCGGAGTCCATATAGTGGTGAGGTAATTCCCTAGACTAATCCCTGACGTGGAATAGAAAGGAATAGGACTTAAATTAATAAGAAGAGATGAAATTTTTGTGACGACAAGTTTTAAAAAATTACCCATTTGTTTGCTTTTCTCTTCTTCGTTACCTAGAACTCACTAATTGTTATCCTATAATTTATGGAAAACCCAACAGGTGTCGGTGACCCATCGCAAGGACTTTAGTAATCCAGCCAGCTTACATAGTAGACATCCAGCCAACCACAGTACCTTTATTCTATAAGGTAGTTAGTAATCTTAATGTGCGTTTCCTTCTAGCTGATGTACATGTAAATGATTATAGTGGGATAATGTATCATGTGATCTTTATTTTGTGAATGGAAAAGTATTTAAATACTTCCTTCTGAGTATTTTTAAATTGCAATCTGTTTCTGAATGTTAGTTGTGATTGCTGAATAAATTATTGCGGAGTAACCAGATCCAGATATGGGAGGATCTGACGGCCTGGGATTCAGGGTCATGACATAGTCACTCATCTCTGAGTCATGAGACGATAATGGATTAAATAACTCAGATCAATAAAAGGACCGAGGTTTTGACAGAACAATTTGATAATGTCATCCAAATAGTCAAAGATATGATAATCAACCAAGAGGAGTCAAGAAAATCACAGAGCGAACCTGAAAACCATCATGTGCCAGACACACACACACACACACCACAAACCACTGACCCTCCTACTGACTTTAGTGAAAATTCCAAAAAAATTAAAAATCAGAAAATTCAAAAAAATGGACACAATCAATATGGAAGCATTTTGCAAAATTCTGATCCTAGAGCTTCCATTAATCAAGGCCACAGAGTATGTTCCCGATATTTAGAGATTTTTGAAGAGTCGACTATCACCTAAGAAGACGGGAAAGAAAAGATCTCGAACAAAATATCATTTAATCATTATGGATAGTTTAATGATGCTGACCCAAACAAACAAGGTCCGTAAAGTTAAACGGTTGACCAAGGAGACCTGTGAAAGTGAGAATACATAATTTAATAATGTTCGGATTGACGACGATTCTACACTGAATATCCTCCCGAAGTCCGTGTTTGACAGACTCGAATTCGGACCGCTCAAAAAGACCCGAGTGATCGTTTAATTCCCTGATCGATCCACAAAAAGACCGAGAGGAATCTTTTCTATCGACATTAAGTTCCAAGATGTAACACTTAGAGTGGAATTCATTGTCCTGGACATTGTACACCAAGGAGATATATATGAGTCTCCCATTATTTTGGGAAAGCCGTTTCTAGATTCCGCTAGAGCAACTATTAATTGCGAGACTCAACATATCATATTCCCGAACCCAAACCAAATTGATCAAGCTCTCACACCAAACTCTGAGACAATCAAATCAAACACCGCCAGTATTGACATTGAAGAATCTTCATCTCCACTTATCATAGTCTCAAATGAAGGAGAGACATCTTATGAAACAACTGTCGAGCCTACTAAGGTGAATGATATCAAACAAGACAAATCAAATTCACCACAATCGGACAAGATTATGTCAGATCTCCCTGAGTCCACACACTCAAAACCAACAGAGACTAAATACTCAGGACGTGTGCTGACCTTACAAGAATATTACTATTTATATGGAGACTCATCTTATAGGAACTCATGGTCAACACCTCACAAAGAATACCTCCTGAACCAACTAAAATTGTTACTTTCAACATTTCAGATTACTCATCAAGTTCGGAGGAAAAGAACAATATGAGAGAGCTCAGTTCGGAGAATTTGCAGCTTGATTGGAACACGCAGTCATATGTCGACCAACGCTGGACTTTCCCTACCTGTCCTTAATATTCATCTAAGGTCGAATCCCTTGGTCAAATTCAATATATCGGAACAATATGTTATGACCAGACTGTTCATATGAGTATTCAGAGGAAGAAAAGATTGACACGAAAACCGAGCGATCTCTGAGAAAAAAGCTCAAAATAAGAATAGTTGGAGCGGCATGACCTTTGATTATTATTCCAATGACAGCTCCGACAGTGGCTGTAAATCATCTGATTCATCTCCTTCAAATCAATATTCCCTTCCACCACATTTCATGAAAAAGATCGGTCGTAAACTGTCTTGATCATCAGCCAACATTTCCCCCGCCCCCATCAGTTCCCTTGTATATTTTCTTCCTAGACTTAGGCCAAGGCCTAAGTATTGGGGGGAACCGATGCCATATGCATTTATTCATCCTCATTCGATCTGTATATTCTCCAGATCTCATCTGTTCTCACTCTTGTCCTACACTTAGGCTGACCAGAGCCTAAGTATAGTGTGGGGACCGATGCCCGCCCTGTATATATCCATCCATTCCTCCTCTTGACCTCGACTGTTCCACTTTTTGATCTTCTTCTATACTTAGGTTGTCCTTAGCCTAAGTATGGGGGGGGGTCAACTTCTATACTCTTTTTATTTTTATTTTATTTTTTTCTTTCTTTTCACTCTCCTACACTTAGCATGAGCTATGTCTTCTTATAACTTCTTGTGCTCTGAGGACATAGCACACACTAAGTATAGGGGCTTGTATATATTACATATATACTTTACCCATAGCTCGTACTATCATGTATTTTTGTATATAGATGCTATAATTACGGGATTGGTAAAAATAAAGAAAGGATATAAAAAAAATCTCTTGCATATCATCCTTGCATACAAATAAAAAAAACTAAACTAAAATAAATCTTGCATATTGTTCTTGCATTCATACAAAAAAAATTAATCTTGCATCTCATATGCATATGCATTTATTTTTGCATATGCAAAGTGGAGAGTTATGGGGTTCTGAACCGAGTTGTGAGTAGAAGCGGAGAGTGGTCTTGACTTGGCCTTAATCTACCTAATTTCCAGAGGAACTTCACCGAGAAAGAGGATTTTAGAAGCTTTAGATCTTTTAACTTAATTCTTCGAGTTCTGCATGACAATGTGCAACCATTGACTCCTAGTGTCTAACCTGGTCGCCTAATTCTGGGTATAGCTTTTGAGTGGGGAATAAATCCGTTCTCTCGTACAATGCACTTGGCTCAACTCAAACAGGATGTTGGAAGACTATGCAGGTCTCTTTTCTGGTAGCGTGGACATCTAAAGACCGGAGTATGGGTTGAAATAAAGCTTTAGAAAATGGATGGACGACTGGGCACACTTTTTCTAAGACCCCAAAATACATACAGAAAAAAAGATTCCATATAAATAGGGGCACAAAAAGATTCATGCAAGTCACCAAAATCCATACTAAAAAGAAGCCAAATTACCAAATAAATATCTGACCAAAAAGGTCCAAGCTTCAAGAAAACCTACAGATCTTAGTGGAGACTTGGCTAAACTGGCCGGCTTCACAAGGAGAGGTGACTACACTGGTCACCCTCCAGTTCTTTTCTCTTTCTTCTAATTTCTCCCCCTTTCGATTGTGAACACATCGCGATAGACCTTAGAAGGAAATACCTGACTCCTCGAGGACGAGTTACTAGGAGAGGGGTTTGCATGGTAGTCTGGCATTCTTGATGGGGAGAGCTAAAACCTTTCCCACACATGAGACAGTTGTTCAATGTTCATGGGATATGCTTTGGGAGAAGGATTGATCTAAGATGACTTCTGAGCCGAAACTGATACAATGATATGTAGAACTTGAGGGCTGTTGATTTTAAAACCCTAAGTCTCACAAAAGTTCCGCCATATTGTTAATCCAAAGGTCGGGTCTAGCTCCATTTTCACCTTTTGTTCATGACTTTGATATGGAACCCAAAATCATTTCACTTTTGCATTTCATTTTAGTTGCTCAAGGACGAGCAAGGCTTAAGCATAGGGGGTTGATGAATCCACGATTCATCATACTAAAAGATGAAAATAGAGCTTCATTCCTGGGTAATTAGCTGCATTTCATCATCTATTCGGCATTTTTAACATTCATGAATTTAAAATTAATATTTGCATTTTAACACTCATAATTGCATTCATGATCATCTTCACATTTGCAGCCAAATTCATGCATTTTTAACTAATTCATGCTAACTCCAATTAATCTCAAATCAACTCCATTGCGTACAAATTACTAATAAGATTAATTAAAAATATACAAAAAATTACTTACTCGAATAATTAGTCTGTGAGACAAAATCCCAATTTCAGTTTAGACAGACTAAAACGCTCATATCTTCCTCATACAGTGTCCGATTTAGGTCTACTCATTTTTAATGTAATACATATTCAAAGACCTTCAAAACAAGACTAATTTCATAAAAATCGAAGCTCGTATGTGAAAGTTGGGTTTTAGGCCTCTTTTGCTCGTTTTGAGTTTTCCCTGAATTCGACTTGATTTTTTTTTTACACAATTAACTCTTTTCACTTATTTATTTTTCTTCTTTATTCTTTGATGAAAGTTTTAATAAAATCCACAAAAATATAAATTCAAATTGAGACTGAAATCAACGAAACTGACCTAGTCCGAGCGTTCTTTGTGAGTATGTACAAATTTCTTACTTTTTATTCCTTATTTTATTTCCCTATTTTGTTATTTACTAAAAATACAAAAAATATAGATTAATGTGTAAATATTTGTCTTTGATTTTATCGTTATTTTTATTGATTTTTCTCTTAATTAAAAATCACAAAAAAATTATAAAACCCTAAAATCAAGGTATTCTATGTACATAGAGTACCCCAAAAATACCATTTTGCACAGATGACCTATTTTGCTTTGGTCTCTTCATGAAAGTTGTAGATCTCATCAAGACGAGCAATTTTTGTGTTGAACACTTTTCGATCCGAGGTCATTTGCTATTTCTATAAGATTTTTCTTTTATTTTTTACTTTTTGAATTTTCTGGAGCTGATACGTGGCCGCTCCTGGAGCCGCCACGTGTCACTCACTTTTTGACCTCTTTTTATTTCATTTTTATTAAATAAATATCAAAAAAATAATAATTAAAAAAAATAAAAAATAATCTCTGTCCTCACATGCATGGCACGTGAGGACCCTCTTCTCTTTCTCATCCCAAGTCAACGCCGTCGCCCGCAACCACCGGGGGCGCCTCCTCCTCTTATATCGTCGCCTCCAAATGGTCGTCTCATAGACCCAACCACCTCCCTCTTCCTACCGCAACTACCCTTATCCCCTCCTCTCCCTATATAAGGGCCATCGACCCCATGATTCAAAGCATCTGCCTATATCCGTAGAAAGAGCTCGGGGAGAAGGGTCAGTGACATGGACCCTCTTCTCCGGCGATAATCTACGCCGGCGAGATTGACTCAAGCTTATCGGAGCATCTCGCCAGCCGCTATCGAAGCAATAATCAAAGAGGTCTCAGATCCTCCAATTCCATGCGAAATCTATTTCCCCGCCCCTTTTCCATTTCCCCTATTTCCCCCTATATCCCATGTTCCATCACCTTTCAACTCTTGCACCGCCACATCAAACTTCACCGATCCTCGTGCGTCACCTCCAACATCTCCTACCGCCACATCAAGCTTCATTGATCCCTGGTGCACCTTAGGCCAGCCAGCTTGGAACCTCCATGATCGCACCGACTTCAACCCGCCATATCGCATGCATCGACTCCGCGCTCTGACCGCTAGCCACAGCCGCACGTCCCAGTAACTTCGACAACAACAAGCCCCATGGTCTCCGTCTACCTTCTACTTCATCGCGCGAGAGGCTGCCTCTCTCCTCCACCGCTCCAAGCGCCCATCCACTATCCCGAGCTCCGCCTCGCACCACATGTTGCACTCCTGCTAGCATGACCTCTGCCAACACCATCGGGCTTGCTGCCGCCTTTAGCCGGTGCCTTCTTCGCCTTGGCTACCATCTGCTGCACCTCCGCACTGCACACGAGTCGTCACCATCATCATACTTCATCTGTGGGCTGCCAGCATGCCATCGACAACATCCTAAGAGCACCCCCCCAAGCAAGCGCCTCCACCTGCTTCTCAGCAACAGACATGCCACCTTGCACCACCACCGCAGACCACCTGTGGTTGCACCCTCCAGCCACGCTGCGATCTCCTATGCACGGTCATACAAGAGCTCCTGCACCCACAAGCGCTCCCGCTCCACATGCTCCTCTTCAGTAGCCAAGCGCCACCGGGAACCGCCACCGGGCTCCTCCTGCAGGCGCTCTTCCGCTCCCGCAGCCACCTACGTACCGTACGCAGCGCGCCTTCCACCTGCCAGCCTGCGCACGCCCCTCTTTTTTCTCTACCTTCACCATTCTCCAGCAGGCAAGCGCCACCGGGCGTCGCCACCGGACTCCACCTATGGGCGTTCATCCTGGCGCATCGTCCATATCGCCACCCGTCCAAGGGGCACGTGCTTTGCATGTGTTCTGCTTGGAACTTTGTAAAGCTCACCTCTGGGGAATCACCATTTCACGCTGAAGCCCCACCACTCAAGGGTTTGCAAGAATAACCTTCGTAGTTTGCCAATTTACCAGAAGATCCCCGTCATCCAAGGCACGTGCCTCTTGGACATTTTGCAGAAAATCTCTTCCAAGAATTAGTAATGTCATTTTAGTATCTCTCTCTACATTTCTTGTCTTATTATTTCTTGTAATTACAAACAGAACCCTATCTTTCCTTTATTATTTGAACTACATTATTGTAACATGTTATTGTTTAAAAATTAGCACTTTGTTCTACAACTAATTCTCTTCAATGTGGCATGTGCTTTTTATTTTTATTCTATGTTGTGAATTAATTATTAATATTCTTGTGGAAAATTGTGTATTTTACCCAATCCATACTTAAAAATTCATAGATAATTAATCCCAGCTCTAAAAATTGCCAAAAATTCGTGGATCGTAAAATTAATTGTATTTAACATTGTGCCCAAAAAGAATTGCATTTGCATGCCAAGTTTTCTATCTGGAAATCATTTCGTGCATTTCACTAATTAATTTTTAGTAGGTATTAAGTCCAACATTTTTTGGATTTAGGATTTTTCTAAGATAGATCTCCTAGTGACATATCTTAGATAATTTTACTTCCTGAAAATAACTATATTTAATATTTATTATAATTAATTATTGAAAATCTCATTGTTTGCATTCATAAATTCATTATTTATTTATCTTGCATCCAAAAATTCCAAAACAATTACAGTAGCTTAATTTCATTGCATTTCACATTCTGGCCAAGTTTGAGGATTTTTGGAATTTATTTGATCGAAATTTACAGTTTAACCCCTGAACATCGCCAAAATTACATATCGTGCATTTATCGCATTTAAAAATACAAAAAATACCTCTCCGAAAACCCAAAATTCGAGATTGACTTTAAAACAACCTAAGGAAACAGTTGCCTCCCAGAAGCCGACCTTGGACTTACCCAAGTAAAAAAACGAAATTGACCGCTTCCTTTAATTTGACATTAATTAAAATAACGGTTTTTAAACAATCGTGAAATTGCCCACCTACAACGAACATCTCTTAATCATTAATTCCATCGATTTAAGAGGATAAATTTTGGGTTCTTCACCTTCTTGGTCAGACGATCTATTATAACCCAAATATTATCTTTATCACTAGTTGCCGAGGTAAGCCAATAACGTAGTCCATGGAAATGTTTTCCCATTGCCATTTAGTTATAGGTAGGGGTTGCAAAAATCCTGGTGGCTTTTGGTGTGAAGCCTTTACCTACTGGCAGGTAAAACATGAATTCACAAACTCAGCAACATCCTTCTTCATTTCTAACCACCAAAAGTTTGAATGAAGATCCTTATGCATCTTCGTAATTCTTGGATGAATGGATAATCTAGAATAATGCACCTCATGTAAGATTTCTTTCCTCAAGTCGGGTGTGTTTGGTACACAAACTCTGTGATGGTTATACAGTAACACATCTTGTATATGGAATCCCTCTATCTCATTCTTCTCAAGTTGTTGTCTCAAGTCTTTAAGGACTTGATCATCCTCCTTTCCTTTCTTTATTCTATCCCAGATCTCTGGTGTGTATCGGTGAGGAATATTTATAGTATAAGTACTACTATCAAATGGTTTCCATTCACTCAATGTTGATAATAAACCCCATAAGTGGCTAGTACTCACCAACCCAGGTGAATAAGTTCTTCCGCTAAGGTCATCTTCTACGATGTTCCCCTTACCATGGTGGTAGGAGATGGTGCAATCATAGTCCTTCAACAACTCTAGCCACCGTCTCTATCTTATATTAAGCTCCTTATGATCAAACAAATATTTCAAGGTTTTATGATCGGTGAAGATTTCAAAAACCATAAGGGTAGTGTATCCATATCTTTAAAGCAAAGACTACGACAACTAATTCAAGGTCATGTGTCGAGTAGTTCCTCTCATGTGTTCTGAGATTTCGTGATGCATAAGCAACTACCTTACCATGTTGCATAAGAACTGCTCCAAGTCCTTCTTTAGATGCGTCAATATACATTGTAAACTCTTCACTCCCAGAGGGTAGAGTAAGGATAGGTGCAGATGTTAGGCATTCTTTCCGTGTCTAAAACTAGCTTCGCATGCGTCAGACCATATGAATGGGACTTCCTTCTGAATCAGCCTAGTCATTGGCAATGCTAGTCGTAAAAACTCCTTCACAAATCTTCTATAATACCCAGATAAACCCAGAAAAGAGTGTATTTCTGTGATAGTCTTGCACTAACCTTTGTATGATCAATTGATATACCTTCCCCAGAAATAACATGGCCTAAGAAGGATACTTCAGACAACCAGAAGTTACATTTTCTAAATTTAGCATACAGTTTGTTCTTCCTTAGTGTTTCAAGTGTCTGCCGGAGATGGTGTTTATGTTAATACTTATCCTTGGAGTAAATAAGCATGTCATCAATAAAGACTACTACAAAGTGATATTGGAACTCCTTGAATACTCAATTCATGAGATCCATGAAAGCTACTATAGCATTTGTTAGTCCAAAAAGCATAACTAAAAATTAGTAGTGTCCATATCTAGTTTGAAAAGTTGTCTTGGAGATATCTGCATCTTTAATCTTCAACTGATTGTATCCATATTTTAAGTCAATCTTGGAATACACAGTTGAATTCTCTAACTAATTAAAGAGATCATCTATTCTTGGCAGGGGATACTTGTTCTTTATTGTCCTCTTGTTTAGTTGTCTATAGTCAATGCACAACTGCATTGACCCATCCTTTTTCCTCACAAACAAAACAGGTGCACTACATGGTGAAGTAGTAGGATGAATGAATCCTTTACTTAAAAGTTCTTGTAATTGTACTTTTGTTGATGTAGGGTCTTTGAGGATCGGTTATTATTAATGAATATGATAGTCGTTGTTATCCCCAAATAATCTCGGATCAAATAAACAATTTTTATTTTTTTCTTCTCTCGTTGCAAAATAATTATAGAAAATAATGTAGAGCAAAAAATTTTTTTCTACTTATTTACTTGGATAGCGGACATGATCGAACTCAGGGAGGCTACAATTCCCGAAGGTTATTCAAATAATCGACGAAAAATCAATTAAGAGAAAAAGCAGGAATCTCAAAGGCAAACTATCCTTGGTTTTTGTGGAATTTTTCTCTTTTTTTTTATTTCTATTTTTCTATTATCTGATTTTCAAATTTTTAGTGATTTTAATTTTGCATTTTTTTTAAATTTTCAAATGATGAAAAATATGCAGAAGGAAAGAACTACGTACACCAAACTCTTTTTGTATTTTACAATTATATAAAAAATACTTAGAAAAATCCAGAGAAAATTTTTTTGGGTTTTACTGACTTTGAAATATTTTTGGAAATTTTGTAGAGTTTTCAGATGTTTTTGTATTTTTCAAAAAATCAAACAGTGATAAAAATGTGAAATAGTTTACAACCTAGAGTAATTTGCAACTTAAAAATATTTTAAGTACCCAAAACTCATGGCAATTATTTTTATGATGCAATATATGCAAATAACTACAAACAGAATTTGAAATCATGATTTTTGGATTTTTGTAGAAGTTTCTGTGATTTTTGTAAGATTTTTGATGTTTTCCAATTTTTTTGGGTTTTAAAAAGAAATACTGCATGAAATACAACTATTCTAATTTGTTTTGGAATTTTTAGAGAAATATTAAAAATTTTTATGAATTTTAGAAAGAGAAAAAGATACTATTTTTGATTTTTTAATAATAATATATGAATTTAAAATGCAATGAAAAATTTATGCTAAAAAGATAAGCACATCATAAGCATAACATGATTTTGGGAGATTTATTGACTAAAGAAACATTTATTTCAATATGAAAAGCAAGCAAAGTCAAGTTCTAGAAGTCAGGGACTAAATTGCAAATAGTGTATAGTTTTCACAAAAAAACAATAAAAGTAAAATACGAAAGAAATATCGTAGTTTACCCAAGTGTACGTGCAGAGCATGTGATTTATCTCTAGAACAGGGCTCTGTTACGATTTCAAAATTCTTGAGGGGTCTTACACAATTTGCTCAATGCTTGAACTCTCAATCTGGACTTTGTTGCAATATTCAAGAAAGACAGGGGCTCAACTACAATTTTTTCAATTTTTTAATTCAAAACCCCCACCTAGGGTTTTCTCTGCGACTTTGTTCATCTTCAAATCAAAATAGGAGGGGCCTGCCATTCTTCGAGCAAAGTAAGGGAAGTGCTGCCGTCGTTCTCAAGACCAAAGTGGGCACGTCGTTCTTCAAGGGAAAGTGGGGCGCTGGAGCTACTCAGAGGTCGTGAGCCTGCCCTTGGCAGCACATGCAGGACGAGGGGTGGCTGGACAGTGATGGAGGCTGAAGGTAGCGCGTGCGCCGCCCCTCCCTTCCTTTTCCTCAAGAATCGGTGACGACAGGCTTCGCTCGAGGGGTCGACGGAGGTGGCGTGTCCTCACGGAGGAGCGTGGCTGGAGGTGGCGGGTGAAGGGCCGCTGTTGCAGCGGTCATGCAGGCATCTGAGATCGCGGGAAATCGGCGCTGATTCGCGTGATGGCTATGGTTGACGGCGGCCGTGGACATTTTTTTTAATTTATTATTATCGTAAAACCAGAAACAACAGAAATAGAAAAAATGCTTTTTATTATATATATATAATAATAAACATAATGGCAAAATTTTTTTATTCCTTTTCCTTTTTCTATCTTTTTTGGATGATCGTGCAAAACAATATGTTAGAGAGAAAGAAAATAGATATTTTTTTATTTATATATAAATGAGGACACGAGCACGACAGCTCGGTCCCAAAATTAAGACAGAAGACGTGAATGGGGATTCAGCAAAAAATGAGGAATGGATCCAAGTCTCCAGCCACCGTGCGTGGCCAAAGTTGAGAGATCGTGATAGGTAGAAAAGAATGTGTAGAGATCGAGATGTGGAATGAAAAATCGAGTCGGTGGCGGATCAAATCGTGATGGATTCTAAGATCTAGAAAAAAATTGACAATGAAGGAAAAAATGCGAGAAAATAAAACTACGATTAATCTAGGATAAAACATGAGAAAATGGATCTCACCTTAGGAGCGGAAAAGACCTTGATCACCTCGACGAAGGCCGACTCGCTGACACCGGACGGCTTGGAGGCGAGGCACCCTTCCGCGACAAGAAGACTCTCGGAGATCGGGCTCCTCTCACCAAAGATTGATCAAGTTGAAAATGATGGAGAAGGAGCCATATAAATAGTAAAGATAATGGAGTTTGAAATTTGAATTTTTGAATGAAGATAAGAGATAAGAGAGAAGAAAAATTGAAATGAGATAAATTAGCAAGATAAATATTTACAAAAATTAACTTTTTTTTTATATTTTTGTCACTTTATTTTTTTGAAAAATAAATGTTATTTTTTTATTTTTTCATGGTAGTTAGTCAAGAAAATTAATTATATACATATGGTATATACATAAATGACATTATATACATGAGTAAATAAACAAATTAGTTTTGTTTTAAAAATTTTATTTTTTTTATTTTTGTTTTAAATAATTAGTAAAAAATATATACAGATATCTATAAATACAATATGTACGAAATACATGGGAAAATTGCACAAACCACCCCAAAAAACCAACTTTTCACTCGTAACTCCAAAAATTATGAAATCACAACCATTTTAAAGATAATTTAATTTAGAATATAATGTAAGTAAGTTTGGTTTAATTTGAGTTTATATGGAACCGGAATTGGTATTTCATTATCGCTTAGTGGCTTTTTCCAAGTGTGGTTGCTTTTATTCGGTACATGATTTGATTGTGCAATTATTTTTATTAATTAGGAAACATTTTTATTTACAACTTTTGTTTTGAAAATTATTTTGTCTGAGGTCAATTTATGTACAAATAAAATAGTGAAGTATACAAATATATACAACAAACAATTTTTTTGGCTTTTCTGAATAAAGACCCTATCTCCCCCTACTTTATTCGTGGTTGATCAGGTCAAGTCTTGACCTTCTCTCGGGGGTTCGGGTCAACCTGTATCTATTACATATATATACAGTCTTCCTTTCCCCTTTTTTAATTTTATTTTCTTTGTTTTCCTTTCTTTCTTTATTTATTTTAGGTTAAAATGGTAAGAAATGTACAATATTTACACATAAATGCAAGTTAGTAAGAATATGGAGTTAGTGTTATATACATGCGTTTTATAAGGGATTTTAAGCTAAAATAAATGAATAAAGATGATGAAATGCAGATTCATCATCCCTCTATGCTTTAAAGGGAAAATAAAGAAACTAGGACAATATTGATTATTAAACTTATCTTCATAAAATTGTAGTATGGAGCTTTGTCAGACTTTTGGATTATTAGTATGTCGGAACCTTAATGGGATATGGATTTAAAACCTAACAGTCTCTAAGTTCCACAGGACTCCTATTCAGATCACCTCAACAGTCAGGTCAGAACAAGTCTACATACACAAATTCTTGTGACTATAAATCTTTACTTGTACGGTGTAAGTTAGATATAGATCCCCATCTCAAAAGTAGAAAAGAAACAACCTCCCTCAACAAGGTAACTCTAGTTCGCCGATCTTGGAACTCTTTTCTCGAGGAGCGGAGATATTCCCTTCTAAGTTCAAGTACAACCAGCTCAAGAAGAGGGGACGGAGAAAAGAATGGATGGTAACCAGTGTAGCTGCCTATCCTTGGATGCATGACCAGTGTATACAAGTCATCCGCTGCAAGCTTACAAAAATTTGTCTTTGAAGCTCTTATTGTAAATTTTTTTATCCTTGTATATAAACTTCGACAGGCATTTTACTTTTCAATCAAGCCTGTCTACTTTTGGAGATTCTGCATTTTTCCATATTTTTTTTGAAAGTATATACAAGGTGCAGCATGTACATAAGGAGTTTTTCCTCTTGAGCTAGTGGACTATCCCTCTTTTGAAGCATTATTGCAACCCAACATCATCTTGTCTTTAGACCTCAACATTGCTAGACTAGGTTGAGACGTACTTCCTTCCCTAAAGGAAGACGCGAGGTTCTGCCTATATGTACTACCCTCGCATGCTGCACCAAGCCAAAAGATTATGCCTCCTCACTACCTCATCCATGAAGAGCTACGTGTAGAATGCATGTCCAAGATAAGCCATGGTCTGAAAGAATCATGCATGTGTTGTTAAATGTTCTACTTAGACTAATCAAGATGACATGTGAACATAGTCTTATGGACTCAAAGAATTAAGTCACTAGGACCTGAAAAGTCTTAACTCCATTTCTTATAAGGTTCCTCTGAAATTAAGTGGATTAAGGCCCAACTAAGCTCCATTCTTAAATTTTATTCCAGACTTAGTTTAAATGTCAATACTATCATGAAAAAAGCACATGCAAGAAAATATGAACAATGTAAAGAAAGTTTTTTTTTGAAAAAAATGACGCACATGTGAAAAGAACATTTTTTTTTAAATTTTTTTCTAATTTTGAACTTTTTATGGATTTTTGAAGAAAAATGCTGATGTAAAAGAAAGGGTTTTTTTGAATTATGCAAGTTTTTATAGATTTTTGGTTTTGTAGTTTTTATTTTCAAAAAAAGAAAAAGGGTTAGTAAAATATATACAAGTATATACACGAATTTTTTTGTTTGTTTTTGTTTTTTTGTTATTTTTTTGTTATTTTGTTATTTTTGTTTTTTTGCTTTATTTTTTGTTTTTTACACACATGGATTTTACAAAATTATATACATATTCCCAAAAATAATTATCTTAAAAGGTACGAGTTATGTCTAAAGTATATATACAATATATACGACACCCCTTATACTTAGCTCGAACTATGTCCTTGACGGTTCGCGAATTGCCTATGTTAAATATATGCGATGGATTATCATTGCGTTAAAAAATAATATATCATTTCGTTGTTGGCAGGCAATCGAATCGGTCAAGAAATAACCACACTAAATTTTAGTCAATTTTTAATCACGTGTTTTTACGTTTATTTTACTTGGGTAAGTCTCAAGGTCGAATACAAGGAGGCAAAGGAACAACCTAGAATTTTGTCTATCAAAGTTCGTGTACGGTTTTCGAGGCGGTCTTTTTTTTGTAATTTTCATGCAATTAAGGATGCATAATGCAATTTCAGCCTATTTTAGGGACTAAAATGTAAATATCGATCAAACGATTTCCGAAAAATACGAGACTTGGCCAAGATGATGATTATGATGAAATGAATGCACTGCAAATTTTTTGGATGCAAGATAAATTTATTATGAATTTTTAAATACAAGCAAAGTGAATTTCAATATTAAATTATAAGAGCTATTAAACCTAATTATTTCGAAGGGATAAAATTATCCAAGATCTATCACTAGGTGATGGATCTCAAAAAAATCCTAAACCTTGAAAATGTGAGATTTATTACTTATTAGAAATCAAATATTGAAATATACAAAATGATTTTTACAAGGAAAACTATGCATGCAAATGCAATTCTTTTTTGAGCACAATGTAAACACAATTAATTCTACAATCCTTGATTTTTCAGTAATTTTTAGAGCAACAGTTAATCGGTTATAAATTTTAGAGCTCAAAATGGGAAAAGTATGCAATTTTCCACAAAACAATTAATTATTAATTAACCATTAATAAAAAAAAAGACAAGCAATTGCCACAATGTAGAGAATTAAGTGAGGAACAAAATGCTATTTTTGGATAATAGAAATAAAGTCATGTAGAGGTCTAAAATAGAGGGGGAACACAGGGGTATTTTTGTAATAATTAAATAATTATAAATAAAACAAATGCAGTAAGGACTATTATGCAATTAGCGATAGTCTGGGGGACTTTGCAAAATTGCCAGCAGGTCACGTGCCAAGCACGTGACTTGGTCGGTGGGGACTGATTCACAAATTGAAGGAATCCGGGTGTGGATTCTCAAATTTAACGTTCCCCCTGGGGTGCATGTGCCTCGCACGTGCATGGGGGGGGGGGGCTCGGGCTCTGTGCCCGGCTGCTGGTGGTCGTGGAGAGGCGGAGGAAGGCCGGAAGACTGGTGTTGGCTCCCGGAGTGGTGGAGGTGCCAGGTGTCGACACCCTGGCGGTTGCCCTATGGTGGTGAGGATGAAGGCTGTTGGCGCTACTGGTGAAGGGCGGAGATGACTGGAGGGCCAACGAGGAAGCTTGGCCGGCTGTTGAACCTCAGGCGTGGCGGAGATGCTGATGATGGCCGAGGTGCTTATGTAAGTTGCTGGCGTAGTTGATGAAGTCACGGACGGTGGAGTGATGCACGAAGGTTATCGATGAAGATGGACATTGGTGAAGCTTGCGGCGGAGCGTTGTTGGAGACGGTGGTGGTGGTTGTTGGAGGTAGCGTTGTCGTTGAAGGAGGCGTAGGCTTGACGAGGATACCCGGAGTAGAGCAAGTGCGGCGAGACACTGCGTATGCAACGAGGGAGGACTCCCTCGGATCTCGCCGGCTGGAGGTGACACTATCACTGTCGAGCTTGGCACAGCTGTGAATCGGTGGATGGTTTCAAAAGGGGGTGGCGGAGTAGTTTTATAGGATCGAAGGTGGGTGCTTGATTGGGTTGGATGAGATCAGATCGCGTGATTTGATGAGGAGATCTGGGATGAGGTTCGATGGCGGCCAGAGATGGAAGCGAGAGGATCGGGCGTCGAAATCACGGGGGATGCGTCAGAGGCGAGATCACCGGTGGAGATCGCAGGGGAGAAGATCATGATGATGGGCATCGACTGATTTGGGAAAGGAGGTGGATGGGGACGATGGCCACATGCTGTCCGATCGGCCGAGATCGGACAGCCAGAAGGGCGACGCGTGGCAGCGGTATGGGTGTGGTGGAGCACGTGTGTGGCACGTGCTACGCATGTGTGGGACTTAATTTTTTTAATAAAAACGAATAAATAAAAACTCAAAAATTGGCTGATACGTGGCGGTTCCAGGAGCTGCCACGTGTCAGCATCATAAAATTCGGAAAATAAATACAACAGAAAATAGAAAAGAAATAGTAAACGACCTCATCGGAAAAGTTTCTTCACATAAATTGTTTGTCTCGATGAGATTCATGAATACTTCAAAACAAAAATCGATCAATTACATAAAGTGATATTTTAAGGGAATCCCATGTACATAGAATACCTTGATTTTTGGGTTTTATAATTTTCTTGTCATTTTTAAAAAAAATCCAGAAAAAATATGATAAAATCAAAGATAAATATGTACACATTAATTTATTTTTTGGAATTTTGATAATTAAGAAAATGAAGAAATAAAATAAAACACGAAAATGACTAATTTTGTACAGACACTTAGTCAAGACTTGGACCCGGTGAGTTTCTTTGATTTCAAGCTCAATTTGGATTTGGATTTTTACGTATTTTAATAAAAATTTTATCAAAGAAGACACATGAAAATAAGTAAAATAAAATAGGTTAATTATGTACAGAAAATAATAGGTCAAAATCAGCTAAAATATAAAATATACAAAAGAGGCCTAAAACCCAACTTTCACATATGAGCTCCGATTCACTTGAAATTGGTCTTGTTTTGAAGGTAATTGAATGTACATTAGTTCAAAATGAGTAGGATTAAAACTGACACTCAATGAGGAAGATATGAGGGTTTTAGTCTGGAAATCCTAGAACTAGGGTTTGGGTTTTCGGTTCACTTATTTGGGTTAGTGATTTTTTTTGTAATTTTCATTTATTCTTGTTAGTGATATGTACACAGTGGAGGTAGTTCTAGGTCATTCGGAGTTAGCATGAATTAGTTAAAAGTAAGGGAAGTTATACAAATTACAGGTCAATTTTAGCTGGGATTTTTGGCTTCTTATTTTATGCAAAAATGACTGATAAAATGCAATTCTTATAAAAACATGCATGAATGCTAATTATGCAGAATAAATGAAGAAATGCTGATGATTTTGAGCTTAATTAATGAGATATAGAGTGATGAATCTGAGATTCATCATCCCCTATACTTAAACCATACTCGTCCTTGAGCATCAAAAGAAATGCCATGAGGTGAAATGAGATTGGGTTCCATACCAAGACCATGAGCTGAAGGTGAAAATGAAACTAGACTCGACTTTTGGCATAATAGTTTGGCAGAGCTTCTATGAGATTTAGAATTTTAAAATCAACAGCCTTCAAGTTCGACTCATCATTGTCACAGTTTCGGCTCAAAAGTCATCTTAGATCAATCCTCTTCCTAAAGCATACCCTATGAACATTGAACAATCGACTCATGTGCGTGAAAGGTTTTAGCTCTTCCCATCCAGAATGTCGGACTACCATGCAAACTTCCTCTCCAGTAACTCGTCCTGGGGGAGTCAGGTATTGCCTTATAAGGTCTGTCGCGCTGTGTTCACAATCGAATTGGGGGAGAAGTTAGAAGAAGGAGAAAAGAACTAGAGGGTGGCTAGTTTAGTCACCTCTCCTTGTGAAGCTGGCCAGTGTAGCCGAGTCTCCACCAAGATCTGCAGGTTTTATTGAAGCTTGGACCTTTTTGGCCAGATATTTATTTGGTAGTGGCTTCTTTGTATTTGGAATTTGATGGTTCTGCTTGGATCTTATTGTGCCCCTACGGATATAGAATCTTTTTGTTTCTGTACATGTTTTGGGGTCTTAGAAAAAATTGTGCCCAGTCGTCCACCCCTTTTCCGAAGCTTTATTTCAACCCGTACTCCGGTCTTTACATTTCCACGCTACCAGAAAAGAAACTCACACAATCTTCCAACATCTCGTCTGAGTTGAGCTAAGTACACAGTGCGAGAGTAAATTAATTCCTTATTCCAGAGTTGTACCTAAAATGAAGAGACCAGGTTAGACACTAATAGTCAAACGCTGCACATTGTCATGTTGAACTCAAAGAATTAAGTCAAAGACCTGAAGCTTCTAACATCCTATTTCTCGGTGAAGTTCCTCTGAAAATTAGGTGGATTAAGGTCAAGTCCAGACCACTCTCGGTTTCTGCTCATAACTCGATTCAGAACCCAAAGACTTTTCACAGATGCAAATGAATGTGATGCTGGATGAAGTGCAGATGTGTGAAATGCAGACACAATTTCTTCTTCTTTTTTTCTTTTTTTTCTTTTTCGTGATTTTTGATTTTTTATGCAAAAAATGAATAAGAAGCCATTTTTTTCAAAACATTTGTGTTGGACACAGTCAGTGTTAGTAGCAAAACTCTTTTTCTATCTGTTTTTTTTGTTTTATTTGTTTTCAAATTAATTACCCACCCCGTAAATACATATAGACATACACAAAAGTACGAGATATGGGTAAAATATATACACAGTATATATATAGACCCCCTATACTTAGCGAGTTGTATATCCTTAGAGCACAAGAAGCGTAAGGAAGACATAGCTCGGACTAAGCGTAAGAGAGTGTAAAAGAAAAAGAAAGGGCAGTCCACCCCCTATACTTAGGCTATGAACAGTCTAAGTATAGAAGAAGAGCGAAAGTGAGGTGGTCGGGATATGCGAATGAGGAGAGTATATATAGATGAGCATCGGTTCCTCCTATACTTAGGCTCTGGTCATCCTATGTATAGAAGAAGGGTAGAAATGGAATGATCGTCAGATGGGAAGGGTGGTATATACAGATGGAATCGTCCCCCTCTATACTTAGGCCTTGGCCTAAGTAGAGGAAGAAGCTGTACAAGAAGACCGATGTGGTCGGGAGGGAGGGTGGGTAGCCAATGATTAAGGCGGTTTTCGGCCGATCTTTTTGTGAGCCCGCGGTGGGAGATCGTAATGATTAGAAGGAGATGAAGCATATGATTCCCAACTATTATCAGTGTTGTCCTCAGAAAAATCATGATGTATAGATGAAGCGTATGAGTCAGATGAAAGGTAACCATCATCAGAGTTATCCTCAGAGGAACAGTATTTGAAAGTGGACACACTCCAGGTATTCTAGTCATTTTGTTTCTTCAGTTGTTTTCTCAGAATTCGTTCCTTCTTGAGATCATGTGAATTATCCTCGGATGAATACACTGAAGCACCAGTCTCAGTCAGCTCATAAGAAATAATTCCAGTGTACTTGATAAGGGCAGGGGCATCAGCTTTTGATGAATAATAGCAAGGAATGAGAGTCGTCCAATGGGAATCGAAGTTTAGATCCTTGCGAAGATATGGTTTTAGAACGTCCGAACAGACTTCACTCATGTAGATTACCTTTTCCGAACCTGATGAGCGATCATCAGATGATTCCTCTTCCGGAAGGTCAAAGGAGACTTTCTTTTTAGATGGAGTAGTCATTTTGTTACGTGAAGTTGTTGGTCCACTTGAGTCTCTAGATGAATAACCATTGGAATTCTTCTTCTTGGTCGGTGTTCGTTCTGTGTGTTTGTTCTTAGTCTTCTTAATGCTGGTGCACTCTTGATTTGGGATAATTTGGTCAAGGTATTCAGAGTAGGTTGACCCAGGGTGCGACCATGCATATGTCTCACGATCATATAAGAAACATTCTTCTATTGTGAGGTTCGCAGGAATTGAAATCGTGGGGAGAGTCTCTGCATGTTCGTTCTCAATTGATTTGACATTGGAGCATTCCTGTGTCGAGTTGATGTGATCAAGATAGTCAGAATAGGTTGACCCCAGGTGCGACCATGCATAAGTCTCCAGATCATATGATTCATATATTTGATTTTCCATGGTGAGAGCAGCTGGGAATGGAGCAGGAGGGAGAGTCGTTAAACCAATGGTCTCATCGACAACTGCTATTGCAGGTGTAGCAACGGGGTAGGGCTCTTCTACCGCTTCATGGTTACGACTATCGAGGACTTCTTGGGTTGTCACAGAAAATCATGATTCCTCAAGGACTTGTTGAGATCGAAGTGCTTCCAATGCTGTAAACTTGATTTCCCGAGTCTTACACTCAATAATTGCCTTAACCAATGCCAAGAATGGCTTTCCAAGAATAATTAGAGACTGGGTGAATTCTCTCTGATGCCTAATATTAATGATCGTGAAATACACTTTGAGTGGAGCACCATGAAATGTTATGATGATAGAAATGGTTCCTCTCGACCGTTTTATCGACCGGTCAACCAATTGAGCTATCTCTCGTATCTTCCTGATAGGTCCGAGTTTGAGCTCATTAAATACAGAGGTCGGGAGGATATTGATCGGTGAATCGTCATCAATTCAAGCATGGGTAAATATCGTGTCTTTGATTCCACAATCAAATCTGGCCAACCGCTTCACTTTGCAGCTCTTAGTTTTTCTCCTCAACACCAAGGAGGAGGCCATTGACAATATATGTCTTTCAATCTTTGTTCTTATCCTACCCGACTTTTTCATCATTAAATTATCCATTACAAATCCTTTGAGGTCAGGGAAGTGTTCAATGGCCTGTATAAAGGGAAGTTCAAATATTAATCTTTTCTCTAGTGCTTCCCGTAAAGCAGGATCCAAATTCTTCAGATCTTCTTCAGTTTCAATTTTTATGTAAATATCTGGATTTTCGATTTTTTGGGTGTTTTTTAATATTTCAATTTTTTGGTATTTTTCGTGTGGTGTGGTGATGTGGTGTCTTCCATAGATGAAAAGGGGCTTTGATGTTCTGAGTACGAGTCAGACACATAGTCATTTCAAGGGGAGTAATATGCAGAAATGCTGTTGTCAGAATCGTCCCTAGGTTTCTGAGTATCCTCAAAATTTTCAACATGAGATCCAATCTTTTCCTTATTCATTTTTATATCCGAGCTCCCATAAAAGAAACTGAGTCGGTCAGTAAAATTTCTAAATTTTTCCTCCATTAATTCAAATTTCTTATTTGTCCTCGAAATATCATCCTCAAAAATATGTTCATAATCAATCATGGGAACAGTCGGTGTATGTTCTTGTTTTTGAATTTTTGATCCGGTCATTATCTCTTCCATTTTCCTGTTTGAGCTGGGAGGAGATTCTCTTTGATTATTCAATATATCATTGTTATTTTCTGAAATTTTCTCCTCAAAAATGGAAGGAGGCAGCTCAGTGGAAGGATTTTGTGAGAATCTATAGGTCTCATACTCAGCATACCGTGACTCATTGAGTAGAGTCTACTTCCATGGTCATGATTGATTGTATCCTCAAATAATGGAGTCATACAGGGTGCATAAGTGTTAATATCATCTATCTGGTCCTCTGTATGTATAGGCTGATCAAAGGAATGGTATTTGGGTTGGTCAATAGGGATCTGATCGTCACAGTCAATCCAACGCTGATGATCATTAAGTTCGGGTCTATGTATCTGGATTTGGTTTCTCAACCAGTCATGAGCTTAAAAAGTAATTTGATCTTGAAATGGTTCATTTGCAAGAAACCGAGAATAAGATAGTTCAATCCAAGATGGTAGGTGGTCACGTGTGGTCGGATGATTCGAGTAAAATGTCTTGGAAGTCAATGGATTCATCCGAGAGTCAGAATCTCTCTCAAAATTTGGAGGATTATTAAAAGAAGAGGATTTAGTTGATTTGGGCCTAACCGAGACAAATTCATTTTCATAATATAGATCAGATGGGTACTTGGACCATTGTCCAGTTTTTGTCAAAGGAGGTTGATGATGATGAATCGTCATGGTTGATCTTGGTTCAAGTGTACATGATATTCAAAAGGAATTTTTATCAAGGAGGTTGAGGGCACAAATGTGCGGCTTTTGATCTTAGAAAACAGTTCACGCACACCAATGCAAACACAAATCAAACCCCAGGTTCACCAACTCACACAATGAAGCCACAAGAGTTCGGTAATTATCTTTTCAATTTTAGTTGGTGATAAGACAATCTTGGAGAGAATTTAGCGAGCTGTTAGGTGCCGGGAATTTCTTAATGACTGACGCGATCTCTTACGACTATTTGCACCTACTTTCAACCAGTATGGGAGTAAGTACGGACCGTAGAATGGCTACCCGTTACTTGACGACAGAGCCTTACGCAGTGTCCTCTAAACCACTCACTCTGGTAAGGAAATCCGGACCGTTTATCGGCTACCCATTAGATCCTCATTGAGAAGTAGCTAATCGTTTTTGGTAGAGTCAGTAGTCAATATGAAAATCCGGGTTTGGGATCTAGCCTTAAGTGTCGTCTCTTGCTCACTCAGAAAAATAAAAGAATCCAAGATCGGGGTTGGTCTCCTACAAAAATTCTTGATTTTATGGGTTTTAAATTCGACTATATTTAGAAGTCCCAATTTTAATTAGGCGATCACTGAAGAATTAAGTGAGCACAAATACACGTCTACCGTCCAGTACCAATTTTCTTTTAAAATTATGTGACAAAACAAGATGGAGAAATTCAGGAAAAGCCGATGCACACAAAAAACTATTATGTATACTCAGTTAGAAGACTTACAGTGAATCCTTGTAATCTCCATGTGGGACGCAATACAAGAATTGAAAAAATAATTCTAAATGAATGCAAGCCAATAAAAAACCACACCTAGCAGATAGTTCTATTAGCGGGGAAGAATTGAGTTGAGTTTGGCTAAATTGAACGATTTACTGTGCGTCTCAATTAAAGTGAAGTGTGGCCCTTGGTCCTACGAGCACAACCAAAAATATAAATGCTCTAAGAGTCGTATGTGCAGGTATATCCTAAGAACCACACAAGTCGGGCCCCACCCTCACCGGAGAGTGAAACAGTCCACGACACACCACAGAAAAAGTTCAAGGTCTGTTTGCACACGCGAGAGTCCAAACAGACAATGTTAGAAATGAGCAATTAATTACAGAAAATAAAATTACAGAAAATAAAATCCTAAACTCTACACTCTCTCATGACTCAACTCGATCTTAAATTGATTGCGGCTTTTCTTGGAAGTCGGTGAAGATGCTTTGGTTTCCAAAAATCGCTCCACGTATGCCAATTACCTCACAAGAAAAATAAGAGAGAAAATGTAAGAGAGTGACTCAAAAATAAATCAAAAAATAAAATGAAAAAAATAAATGCTGGAAATAAAATAAAATAAATATAGGAACAAAATGGAATTTACAATGAAAAATTCGGGGGTTAGACTACTCGAATGCAGAAAACCTAACAAAAATTTTAAGACAAAAATCTAAGCCGTTTGCCTGCCCGGCAACGACGCCATCTGACGGTTCGTGAACTGCCTATGTTAAATATATCCGATGGATTATCATTGCGTTAAAAAATAATATGTCATTTCATTGTAGGCGGGCAATCGGAATCGGTCAAGAAATAACCACACTAAATTTTAGTTAGGTTTTAATCACGTTGTTTTATGTTTATTTTACTTGGGCAAGTCCCAAGGTCGAACATAAGGAGGCAAAGGAACAATCTAAAATTTTGTCTATTCATGCACTGTTTTCGAGGCGGTCTTTTTTTGTTATTTTCATGCAATTAAGGACGCATAATGCAATTTCGGCCTATTTTAGGGACTAAAATGTAAATATCAATCAAACGATATCTGAAAAATATGAAACTTGGCCAAGATGATAATTATGATGAAATGAATGCACTCTAAATTTTTTGGATGCAAGATGATTTTTGAATGAATTTTTGAATGCAAATAATGTGAATTTCAATATTTAATTATAAGAACTATTAAACCTAATTATTTCCATAGGATAAAATTTTCCAAGATCTACCACTAGGTGATGGATCTCAGAAAAATCCTAAACCTCGAAAATATGAGATTTAATACCTATAAAAAATCAAATATTGAAATATGCAAAATGATTTTTATAAGGCAAACAATGCATGCAAATGAAATTCTTTTTTGAGTACAATGTAAACACAATTAATTCTATAATCTCTGATTTTTCGGCAATTTTAGAGCAAAGATTAATCAATTATCAATTTTAGAGCTCAAAATGGGAAAAGTATGCAATTTTCCACAAAACAATCAATTATTAATTAACCATTGATCACAAAAATGTCAAGCAATTGCCACAATGTAGAGAATTAAGTGAGGAACGAAATGCTATTTTTGGATAAAAGAATTAATGTCATGTAGAGGTCTAAAATAGAGGGGAACACATGGGTATTTTTGCAATAATTAAATAATTATAAATAAGACAAATGCGATAAGGCATATTATGCAATTACCGATAGTCTGGGGGACTTTTTTGCAAAATTGCCAGCAGCACGTGACCTGGTTGACGGGGACTGATCCACAAATTGAAGGAAAGGTGATGGCTAACATCCCCCCAGGGGCACACGTGCCTCGCACGTGCGTGGGGGTCCTCGGGCTCTGTGCTCGGTTGCTGGCAGTTGTAAAGAGGCGGAGGAAGGCCGGAAGGCCGGCGTTGGCTCCTGGAGTGGTGGAGGTGCCTGGTGTCGACACCCTGGCGGTTGCCCTGTGGTGGTGAGGATGAAGGCTGCTGGCATCGTTGGTGAAGGGCGGAGATGACTAGAGGGGTGGTGAGGAAGCTTGGCCGGCTGTTGAACCTCAGGTGTAGCGGAGATGCTAATGACTACCGGAGGTGCTTCTAGAAGTTGCTGGCGTAGTTGATGAACTCGTGGACGGTGGAGTGATGCACGGAGGTTGTCGATGAAGATGGACGTTGGTGAAGCTTGTGGTGGAGAGTTATTGGAGACGGTGGCGGTGGTTGTCGGAGGTAGCGTTGTCGATGAAGGAGGCGTAGGCTCGACGGGGATACCTGAAGCTAAGCAAGTGCGGCGGGACGCTGCGTATGAAATGAGGAAGGACTCCCTTGGATCTCGTCGGCTGGAGGTGATGCTGTGACCGTCGACCTTGGCGCAACTATGAATCGACAGATGATTTCGAAAGGGGGCGGCAGAGTAGTTTTATAGGATCGAAGGTGAGAGCTTGATTGGGTTGGACATGATCAGATCATGTGATTTGATGAGGAGATCTGTGACAAGGTTCGATGGCGGCCGGAGATGGAAGCGAGAGGATCGGGCGACGAAATCACGGGGGATGCTTCGGAGGTGAGATCGCCGACGAAGATCGTGGGGGAGAAGATCGCGATGATGGGCGGCGATTGATTTGGGAAATGAGATGGAAGGGGACGATGAACACGGGCCATCCGATCGGCCGAGATCAAACGACCAGAAGGGCGACGCGGGGCAGCGGTATGGGGGTGGCGGAGCACGTGCGTGGCACGTGCCTGGGAGGCACGTGCGACGCACGTGCGTGACTTAAAATTTCTTTTTATATGAAAACCAATAATAAAAACTCAAAAATTGGCTGACACATGGCAACTCCAGGAGATGCCACGTGTCAGCACCACAAAATTCGAAAAATAAATAAAAGAAAAATAGAAAAGAAATAGTAAACAACCTCAGATCGAAAAAGTTTCTTCCAAAATTTCTCATCTCGATGAGATCTACAACTTTCATGAATACATCAAAATCAAAATCGATCAATCGCACAAAGTGATATTTTTGAGGTATCCCATGTACATAGAATACCTTGATTTTTGGATTTTATAATTTTTTTATCATTTTTAAAAAAATTCGGAAAAATATGATAAAATCAAAGATAAATATTTAGACATTAATCTATTTTTTTGGATTTTTGAAGAAAACGAAGAAATAAAATAAAATACGAAAAAAACCAATTTTGTACAGACAATTAGTGAAGACTTGGACCCGGTGAGTTTCTTTGATTTCAAACTCAATTTCGATTTGGATTTTTACGCATTTTAATAAAACTTTTATCAAAGAAGACACATGAAAAAGAAGTAAAATAAAATATGTTAATTATGTACATAAATAATAGGTCAAAATAACCTAAAATACAAAATGTACAAAAGAGGCCCAAAACCCAACTTTCACATATGAGCTCTGATTCACTTGAACTTGGTATTGTTTTGAAGGTAATTGAATGTACATTAGTTCAAAATTGAGTAGTATTAAAACAAACTCTGGATGAGGAAGATATGAGGGTTTTAGTCTGGAAATCCTAGAACTAGGGTTTGGGTTTTTGGTTCACTTATTTGGCTTAGTGATTTTTTTATTTTTCATTTATTCTTTTTAGTGATATGTACACAGTGGAGGTTGCTTTGGGTCATTCGGTGTTAGCATGAATTAGTTAAAAATCAGGGAAATTAGGCAAATTACAGGTCAATTTTAGCTGGGATTTTTGGCTTCTTATTTTATGAAAAAATGAGTGGTAAAATTCAATTCATATGAAAACATGCATGAATGCTAATTATGCAGAATAAATGAAGAAATGCTGATGATTTTAAGGGATTTGAGATTAATTAATTGGATTTAGAGTGATGAATCTGAGATTCATCAGTCCTCATAGTGATCAGAGAGCGGAAAAGGAAGACACAACTCATGATAAGTATAGAAAAAGTTAAAAGACTCCTATGCTACAATGACTCAAAGAGAAAATGAAAGGAAGAAAAGTTGGTGATCCCCCCTATACTTAGGATCAAGTAATCCTAAGTATAGTAGACTGTGTAAAAGGGAAAACCGATGAAGATAATGTATATACTCAATGGAAAACACACAAAAAAACATGATATGAACAACATCACCCCCCTATACGTAGGGTAGAGTATCCCTAAGTATAGGCAACAACAAGAGTGATGACCATAACGAATATGAACAACACAAATCATTAACCCCCCTATACTTAGGATAAAGCACATCCTAAGTATAACATACACACACACACACGAAAAAGGGGTGAATGATAAAACAAGTGAAGAAAGAGTGAAACGAAAGGATATACAAGAGGAGTGGATGTACAAAGGTCAAGAAGGTAGAAAATGAACCTTCTTGCGGGATCGCTGAGGTATGGATCTGATAAGGTGTAGGTTGATATTGGGGTTGTCATTAGATATGAACTGATCAGGATCGACCAAGAATGTATCCTCGGCAGTCTCAGAGTGTGCAGGCACGAATCGGTTTGTGGAAGTAGTGTGGTCATGTCCTGCCTGGGAAGTCTCACAAATATCAAAGTAAAAAGGCTCGAAATTATTATCAGAAAAAGTAGGATCAATTTCAGCCTGGCAAGCCTCTACTAGATCATCATCTTTCTCAAAAGGCCCAAATTCCTTTATAAAAGCAATCAAATCAAATTTGGCCTGATCGGTCTCGTCTGAATTAGGATGAAAAGAACGGACTCATCAGTGAAAGTAGTCAAATTATGCCCGTCCTGTCTAGTCTCAGATTCTACCTTCCGCTCTACGGTGTCTATCGTGTAAATCCCGCGGATGTCATTAATGCATCGCCACGTATGAGAAGGGGGAACTCCAAGGTCAATGCTTTCTGAGTCTTCCTCCTTGAGGAGGAATTCTTGGGTGTCAATATCATCCAACATAGAATAATAATCTCTAATATTATCATTGAGGTCAAATTCCTTGGGTTTGTCTAACACGGGAACACTCTCATGGGATGCAGGTCTCTGGTCAGTAGTGGGTGTAGTGATCAACATATCGCTCCCTACATCAGAACGGAAGCGAATCTCTCCTGATCCATAATCAATATCTCCCGCAGAGGCGAGGAAAGGCCGTCCTAGGATGATTGGAGGGTTCTCCACAGAGGTGGAGGTCTCCATGGGCAATACGTCAAAATTAGAAGTGAATTTCATGCCCTTAATAAGAATAACAACATTTACTATAATACCCTTTGGCCTCTTAATAGATCCATCAGCAAATTGAACTATCATCATGGTTTTCTTGAGAGGCCCAAGATGAAGAGACTGTACCATAAAGAAGGGTATTATATTGATTGAAGAACCACCATCAAGGAGAGTGTTATCACAAGAATGGTCAGAGATGGAGTAGCTCACAAGAGGTATGGTAGTGTTACCTTTCTTAAAATGTGGACGGTGAGAGATGGTGTAGGCAGTGGCCATGGTCAAGATGTGATGCTCAGATCTTCTCCTTCGCTTTCTCTTCCTGTGTTAAGGAGTAGATGAATCTGTCATGGCCTGTTGAAGTGGGGCTTTAATGATCTCATGAATAGTGGCCATCACTTTAGATTCAATCAACATTTTTTTGAATTTTTGGACCTCCTCCATATAAGGGAGGAGATTAGAATCAGCATTTACACAAGGATTTCCAAGAGCAGTCTGTATAGTGGAATCCTCAGGGTGAAGGATGGGACATGTGGTGAATGACTGTGTGGGAAAATGGTTTGGCATGGGTGACCTCTCCTCATAAAATGAATTAATAATGTGTCTCCTGGAATCTTTTTGGATTTTTAAAATTTTCTCATTTTTTGTATTTTGGGCGATTGTAATCAATCTCTCATGATTATCGTCAAGTGAATCCATATCCTCAAACAGTGGAGCAGCGTTCTAGCTCGTATTAATGTTAAATAGATTGTTAATCCTCGAATTCATATGATCCATCATCTGGTTCAGGGTCTCAAGTGTGGATACCATGAAAGGTGACTCCAAAATCAATGGGTCGGGTGAGTGGAATGAGGGTGGGTGAAAATCATCGTCTGATTCCTGAAATAGTGGGTTAAGTGGATATGCACAAAAACCAGGAGGAAAATCCTCTTGGAAAAAGGAATGTGGATCGGTTGGAGGGTACGAGGTATCCACAATGATAGGATTAAAATAACTCCAGTCAGCCATCTCCGAAACAAGAGACAGGATCGTGAGAGCACGATGGTCAAGTCAAAAGATATAGAGAAAAAGGCGCAAATGCACAGAAGGTTCTAATATGCACACAAGAAATCAAACAGAATACAAACCCCCAGTTCACCAACTCAACTCAATGTGAAGACCGTGAAGGCTCGGTCAATTAGCTTGTCAATTTTAGAGTTTGGTGAGAATACAATCTATTAGAGCAGTTAAAGCGAGCTGTTAGGAACCTAATTCTCTCAGGAGACTAGCCCAATCTCAAAGTTAGATCTTTCCTAGCCAGTATGAATTGCGGACCATTTACCGGCTACCCGATCAATTCAATCTGTTAAGGACGTCGCGAGCCGCTTTACCGGCTACCGGAGAGATCCTCACTGGAGAACAACTAACCCAAGATAGTAGTCTGAAAAGAGTTCGGGCATAGTTCTATCCTAGTGTGCGGGTCGCTCTCTCTCTACATACAAACAAAAAATTGAGGGGGTTACTCTCCCCAAAACAATGATTTTTCCTTGTGTTTATTTTAGGGCCGAGTTTTCTTTAGCAGTCCCGTATTTTAGGCAGTTGTCACTTAGTTAAAATATTTTCAAAGATCGCCTACCGAGTGTCCAATTTCCTTTTTAACTTATGTGAGTGAAAACAAGGGAGGAGATCAGAAATGCCAATGCGTGATTAAACACAATGATGCATGCAGGGGTTAGAGATGCGTATCTTATCGCCAACACTCTACATGTAAGTGATCCGCGCAGAATTGAAATATAGAAAAATAAAGTAACCTATATGCACATGCAAGTGAACCGTCCTAACAGTAGCTTCTATTAACATGTAAGAACAAGTTAATTTCATTAAGTCCAATTACACACTATTCTATAGGTACATAAATCCTTGTTTAGGGTGTTTGGACTTAATTAATTAATTACCTAGTTCAAGCAAATTAATTAAAGCAATCAATAGGTAGCTGACAAAATCTGCTTAAAACAAAGAAAAATAAAGTCAATGAGAACAAATACGGTGAGGTCCCCCAAGTGCATCGGCACTTGGCGAAACAGACCCCACAACAAATGAATGTCCGTTTACAAAGGTTCAAATGCTAGAAAAAAAAGAAAATAAATAAATAAATAAAAAGTTTTTTGGTCTTCTTCAATTCTTCTTCTCCTTCTCTCATGCTATCCGTGGCTTGGTGAAGAATCAAGCAGCCTTCGCTTCGCTTTGGTGCTTCGGCTCTCCTAGGATCGCCACCTTCGCTCTGCGGGCCCTCGCAAAAACAAAGAAAAGAGAATGTGTAAGAAACACAATTATCAAATATAAGCAGAAAAAAATTGAATGAAATAGTGAATATGAACAATGGAGTGGATGTGGAAAAATATACACAAATATATACAACCAAGAATAGCAGGTCAAAATGGGAAAATTGCACAAACCACCCTAGAAAACCAACTTTTCGTCCGTAACTCCAGCAATTATGAAATCACAGCCATTTTAAAGATAATTTAATTTAGAATACAATGGAAGTGAGTTTGGTTCAATTTGAGTTCATATGGAGCGGGAATTGGTTTTTCAATTATCGCTTAGTGGCTTTTTCCAAGTGGGGTTGCTTTTATTCTGTACATGATTTGATTGTGCAATTATTTTTATTAATTAGGAAACATTTTTATTTACGAATTTTGTTTTGAAAATTATTTTGTTTGAGTTCAATTTATGTACAAATAAAATCGTGAAGTATACAAATATACACAGCACACAATTTTTTGGTTTTCCTGAATAAAGACCCTATCTCCCCCTACTTTATTCCTGGTCGATCATGTCAAGTCTTGACCTTTTCTTGGGGTTCGGTTCAGCCTGTATCTATTACATATATACAGTCTTCCTTTCCCTTTTTTATTTTCTTTTCTTTATTTTTCCTTTCTTTCTTTATTTATTTTATGTTAAAATGGTAAAAAATGTGCAATATTTAAACACAAATGCAAGTTAGTAAGAATATGAAGCTAGTGTTATACACATGTGTTTTATAAGGGATTTTAAGCTAAAATAAATGAATAAAGATGTTGAAATGTAGATTCATAAAATTTTAACTCACGTAACTTAGCTAGTACCATCCTATATGGAGGGGTAGAGATAGGTTGAGTATCATGTATGAGAGAGATTTCAAATTCAATCTCTCGCTCAGGTGGTAATCCAGGTAGTTCCTCTGGAAATACATCAAGAAACTCGCACACTACAGGTACATCTTATATCATTCTGTCTGACCCTGATGTAGTGGTTACATAAGCTAAATAGCCTTGGCACCATCTCTCTAACAACTGTTGCACCTTCAGAGTCGAGATGTATTTGACATTATCATTGGTTTTTTTAATGAACTAGAACTCTATCGAGTTAGGAAGGTGAAAAGTTACTTTCTTATGAAAACAGTCAATGCATGCATGATTCCTTTGTAGCTAGTCCATCCCTAGATGATCAAACTCCTCCATTTAAATTAGTAGTAGTGAAATAGGTAGCTGATGTCCTGCTATCATCACTACACAATTATCAAGGATTTCTCAGATTATAAATACTTATCCTACTGGTACCTTGATCAGATAAGGCTGTTGTACTTCTACTGGTACCTTACCCAAAGTGGGTACTAACCTTCGAGCAATAAATGAATGTGAATCACTGGAATCAAGCAAGGCATGTACTGAAAAACCATGAATAGTAATGGTTACTCATACAACCGTGCCTAAATTGTAGGCTTGTTCTTCAGTGATTGCATTAAGCCGGCCATTAGGAATAGGCAAGCTAGAACTCGCAACACTTTGTGGTGGTTGCTGTGTAGGAGACGCCCCTTGCGAGCCACGACCTCTAACTAGTCTTCCTCTACGTGTTGCTTCATTGCTCGGGGTGGATGTTATACTGTTAATTGGGGTTAATTTAGACCCCAAAACTCTCAACTTTGGACAGTCTTTATTGATATGGCCTTCCTAATAACAATAATAACACACATGTGTTCCTGTCCGTGCTGAAGATCCAACCATAACGGTACTAGCTCCTGCTGTTGAGTCGTGGGGGTATAGTTGAGGTCTAGAGAAACCACCTCTTCCTGATAATTCATGGCCCAAAGTCAGTGGCGAGCTTATAGTAGACCCAACTAGATGATAACGATTGTCTCTTTGGTTATAATTTACCTTACGTTTGGATGATCCACCAGTAAAGTGGAAGCTTCTTCTTTGGCAGTTTTCACCTCTTTCCATCTCAATACAAGAGGCAATGTCCATGGCTTCATTTGATGGCTCTAAAATTTGCAAGCTTCTCTCTAAGATCTTCCTGAAGCACATTAACAAATTTGGTATGACATTCATGTGGTAAAGCTTCTAGAGCTGGGGAGTAACGTAGCAGCTCCGTAAAGTGAATGTAATAATCTCGTTCATTCTTGGAACCTTGGGAATGGGAGGGACAGAAGTGAGCTCAGAATCTTTCTTCAAAGATATCCCATGGAACATGATCTACTAATTTCTTGGAAATTACTCTCCACCATCGTCTTGCATAGTCTGCTAGGGAGTAATCAACAAAGTGCACTCAAGTGTTTGCTGGTGCGCATATTATTCTTAACATCCTACTGACATCATCAAGCCATAGTTCTACCTCAGCAGGTGTATCTATGCCTTTGAATCGAGGAATATTCTCTTTCGGTAATTGTCCAGTAGTTTTGGTGTCTAAGAAGAGCTCTTTTCATTGCTCCTTCAGCTGGGATAGGAGCAGACTCAGTGGAAGGATGGTAACTAGATTCTTCGTCAGAAAGATGGACATAACCTTCAATCCTAGCATCTACAGGTCTGGATGCCTCAGGTCTCCCAGCTTGTGCATTAAGCTTCTCCTCTAATGCATGCTACTTTTGCCCCATTTCTTACAGCAATGTCATCATAGCCGCTAATTGCCTATACACGTCTTGGTCTGCCATGATCCTGGGATGAGTCAAGGCCAAAGGTTAGGTCCTATATGTTTTAGCATGATGTAAATAAGGGACAATGACTTGTTAATGGTACTGTAGTCACTTATTAAGATCAAAGGATCTTAAGACAACGTTAGTTTCTGAATACCGCTCATAGTTATCAATTACTGAGTAAATTACTGGAGTAACCGGGCTCTGATACCAATCTGTCACAACTCCAATTCCGGGTCGTCGGATCCTCCCATATCTGAATCTGGTTACTCAGTAATAATTTATTCAACAATCACAACTAACATTCAGAATCCGAATACAATTAAAAATACTCAGAAGGAAGTATTTCAACACTTTTCCATTCACAAATAAAGTCCACACGATACACTGTCCCACTATAGCCATATAAATGTACATCAGATGGAAAGGAAATACACGAAAAGATTACTAACTACCATACAGAGTGGTTGGCTGGATGACTATGTTAGCTGGCTGGATTATTAAAGTCCTTGTGATGGCTCACCAACACCTATTGGTTTTCCATAAATCATAGGAGAACAATTAGCGATTGATAAGTAACGAAGAAGAGAAAAGCAAATAAATATGTAATTTTTCAAAACTTGTTATCACAAAAAGTTTCATTCATTCTCATTAGTTTAAGTCCTATTCCTTTTTATTCCACGTCAGGGATTAGCATCGGGGGACCTAACCATTAATGGACTCTAAAGCTATGGACACTTCGGGATCGGAGATTGCGTTGATCTGGTGAGCTTATGCCGTCGCACGTCGCCTCAACCAATC
The DNA here is from genome assembly GCA_037367405.1 of Ottelia alismoides. Classification (NCBI taxonomy): domain Eukaryota; kingdom Viridiplantae; phylum Streptophyta; class Magnoliopsida; order Alismatales; family Hydrocharitaceae; genus Ottelia; species Ottelia alismoides. The sequence continues at coordinate 1,119,190 of JAZKJV010006501.1, forward strand.
CTCCAATACTACCTTGATAATTTCCATTTCATTTATTATCAAGGGTTCCAAACCTTCAACCTGACAAACAAAGAATCACACCGTCCTTGAGGACTCGATAGCTTAAAACCTCAGGCTAACCTTTAATATCATAAACCAAAGGCTTTAGGAACATGTTATCGTAATCCAGCCGCTATCAAACCACTCGTGACTCCACATGGCATGTCAACATCTTCCATCGTTCAATCCAAATATATTGACACCCGGTACCATGTGTTGCAAATCATTCATTTCATGCGTACTTATCAAAACAAGGCAACCGTTTCCACCTAAGTAGGGTCACACCAATACGGGTTCCTTCCGACAAACCTACAGGTTGCATGCCCGACATGTAGTTCTACTCCCAATCATTCTTAACGTAACACATGATCCTTTTACAGATCCAACTTAATGCACATCAATTCCCATGATGTAATTCTTTCATTAAGTCTTCGATTGGCATAATCATCAACAATGAGTATAGCCTCACATATATATTAATTCATATAATTATATACCCATATTTATGCTCATTTTATCTTCTAATCCCTAACTTTCTAAGCCACTATCAATTCGATGCTTAGAGCTTATTTTAGTTGAAATCACAAAGCAACTTTTCATATTTTCTCAAAAATAGCCAAATTAGGGTTCTTCGTTGTGAAAAACATAAAATCAGAAATCTTAATGATCTCATATGAAAACCCAACAACAAAAGGAAGGATTTCGTTACCTAATTGAGCTCTCTCTCGCATATGCAGTGCTTTATCGTGATTCAATTTCTAAAAGGATGATTTATAGCTCCTGAAATGATCGAATTTCATTTTCATATAAAAAATGATAAGAACGTGCCAAGAATGCGAAGAATGAACGAAGAACACGAGAACATGATGAACACACGAAGAACTCGAAGAACATATTTTCTCTTGAAATTTCAGCAGAGCTTCCTCTTATACGGGGTGATATTTCGAAGAAAATTTCGGCAGAGTTTCCCCTTATATTGGGCCATATTTCTATGAAAATTTCAATAGAGTTTCCCCTTATATCGGGATATATTTTTATAAAAATTTCTACAGATTTTTCCCTTATATCGAGACATATTTTAAAAGAAAAACGGAAAGAGTTTCCTCTATAAAATCACCGAGAGAAAAACAACAACGAAACTGAAAGAATATAATCAAACTGCAAGAGATGGAGAATCGGTAGACACCACACGTCTTAGTTGAGCGAAGGTGTGATGAATTACAGGGTTCACTGATGTGCATAGCCGCCCACATCTAAATAGGGTATTACACAGATTTCTCCTCGAAGCACAACAAAAAATGAATCAACAAGAAAGATGAACCGAAAACAAAGCTGGAAAAAGAAGATGAATCGAAAACCTAGCTTACGAAGCAAACTGAGAGAGGATCATACCTTCCTCCTCTTCATTCTCCGGACAGCGCTTCGCTGGCATTCCTTCCTCGCCTCCCAATCCTCCTCCCAACCTCTCAACCCTAGCCCTTGGGGTAGTGGTGGTAGTGGAAACCATCGAGAATGAATGGGTGGGGGGTATTTGTTGGCTCCATAAAACCACTAACCATGGTTAGTAAACCATGGTTTAGACTTAACTGCAGTTAGCGACCCATGGTTTTGACCAAGTCTTATCCGAAACTTAAGGCTTAAGTTAGAACATTGTAGAGTATTCTATATTCATTAATGATGCTTAATTAATGCTTATTGTGATTAACTTTCACTAATCTTGATTTATCTTTTGAACCGCTTAACTTTTGCTAACAACTAATCAATGTTTGCTAATGGTCATTAGCGGTCCTCAATCTATCATATGTTTCTTGAATCATGTTTAGTTAGTCTTAATGACGGTCATTACGGGTTAATGACAACTTAAGCCTCCTTCTCTTTCTTACAAAATCATAACATTTCGTAATGAAGTTTAATTAACACGAAACATATTCTTATGGTTTCCTCTTGATAAGCCAGATCTTATGATATACGATCCGAGAGACGGCCAAGTTCACGGCTTTACACACTTGACCTCCAATCTCGAGTCTGCACATTCTCCCACCCCTAATTCACATATCGAAAATATCAAAAAAATAAAAATAAAAATCCCAAAAGATCTAAAAATTGAAAAACCATAAAATCACTTTAAAATTGAAAATGAAAATGACTTAAAATAATTGGATCATGCCCTAAGAGAAGCACTCGCTGAGGAATTGATTCTTAAGCTTCCCTTAATAAAGGCCCAAACACTTCTCTGACCTCAAAAAATTTGTGAAGAATAAATTGATGACCAAGAAGTCGAGCAATAAAAGAATAAGGACATGATGACACCTAGTGTTTATGGACACATACTTGGTGATGGGGAGAAAGATCAAGAGCTGTAGAGTGAAGTCGTTGCCCCGAGTTGAATGTGGAATCAAAGACACCATTTTCACACATGCTAGAATCGATGATGACTCATCGATAAATATCCTCTCGACTTCTATGTTTAACAAGCTCAAACTCGGACCACTTAGGAAATCGAGACAGATCATGCTGTGATGACACAACTTTAGCTAAATCAGGTTGAGTTAATTAATCAAGGTGTCGTTGTCCCTAAATTAACCAAGCTGGTCTCGAGAAAATTTTTATTTAACCATTAAAGGAATCAAACAAATCACACAAGGTGGTCTAACTACCTATATTAACCTGGTTTAGCGGTCGGGGTTGAAAACACAGAGAACAATTAAACCCAGATAGTCAATTCCAGAGAATCAAATGATTTTTATTTTCTTTGTAATGGTTTTTAATTTTGCAAATTTTTAATTTTTGAAAATAAGCCAAATAAAGATAATGAATAAAAAGGCAAACACACTCTCTTTTTAAAATTTTCAAATAGGGTAAAAATAACCAGAAAAATCAAGTAAAAATGTTTTTTTGTATTTGTTAACAATTTTCTAATGTTTTTGTAATTTTTGGAGAATTTTTAGATGCTTTTGGGATTTTATAAAAATAAAAAACTCGGAAAATAACCAAATAATGCATAGTCAGGAGTGTATTTCAAATTAAAAATACCAAATATGCTCCAAACACCTGGAAACCAATTTTACTATAAAAAATATATGAAAATATCTACAAAAAGAAATTGAAATCATAATTTTTGGATTTTCTATGATTTTATATAATTTTTATGGTGTTTTTAGGGTTTTTTCAAATTTTTAGGTTTTTTTATAAAAGCAAATGCAATGAAAAATGGAATTCAAACAAATCAAAATAAAACCATTCTAAATTTTTTATTATTTTTAAGGCATTTTTCGAATTTTTATGATTTTTCTAAGTTAAACAAGGACATTTTCTATTGTTTTGAATTTTTAATATTTGTAAATAAAATAAACTCAGCAAACCAATATTACCACTCAAATAACACACTAGTAGCAGCGTCAATGAATTTTTATGGAAATTTTGGAGCCAAATTAATATTTATTGTAAGTTATAAAAGAAAGAATATAAAACAGTGAACCAAGGACCTAGATGCAATTATTTTAAGTTTTGAGGCTGAAAAGTAACAAATATTGAAAAATTAGGGCCAACAATGTTATTAATCGAGAGAAAGCATATGTCACACGTGATCCATGCTCAGAGGGGTATATGTGCAATTTCAAAAAGCTTTCCCTATTTCATTAACAAATGAAAGCACTGGGGAAAAATGCAAATATCCCAAAAACACATGAACAGACGTGATTGTGGTTAGGCTGGACTAAAATACAAATAACAAAAATACGAGGTCCTAACTACAAATAGTTTTTGACAACATATTACATTTATTGGACTAAAAGAAAATCATATAAATGACATGGGAATAGGAAATATACACAGCAGGAGGCGTGACGTGCACATGCGGCTCCTGCGACTTCGATGCGCCTTTGAAAAGGATCTGATAGTGTAGAAATGTCAGGGACGTGCGTCAGATCTGGCGAGTTAGTACAGATCCAACAGTCTTGTGAAAAGTTGATGACGCACGACTCTTATTAAAGTGGATCTTTATTGGACAACCCAAATTTGGGTAGGGAGGGGCGGTCTCGATCAAAATTGGGTGTGATGGCTCTCGATCCGACGGTTAACAAGGTGATTGGACGAACATGAAGAAGGTGGAGCTAGGCAAGCTTTGATCTGGATTGTCTGGCGATCCTCAGCGCTGATTAGCTCATCGAAGGGTCCAACACCTTGCTGACATGATTTTGCGACGGGGAGAGGGCTCAGATGTCCTGAAGGATGGGTCTATGATGCTCTGGGAGGTGGCCTACTGGAGCAGCTCCACCACCTCGGAGGAAGGTCAAAATGACCCTCTCGTACCCACCTAAATCTGCCCATATTGGAGACGATATGATCATGGACCTTCCGTTGAGTCATCATAAAATGACTCTTCTCCCAAGATAAAACAAAGTTGACCTCAATGCACCACTGAAGCACATGGTTTAGGCAAACAAGACAAGCATCAAAACCATTGTCGTAGACCGAAAAAACATCCATGAAGAGCTTTAAACATTTACTCACCATGTTCGAAAAGATGGAAAGCATGCACCTTTGGAATGTAGCCGGTCCATTACATAATCCAAAGGGCATCCGTCTAAAAGCATACGTCCCAAACAGACATGTGAATGTCGTCTTATCCTGGTCTTCGGGCACAATTGCCACCTGATTATACCTCGGGTACACATCAAGAAAGCAGTAATGACTCTTCCCAGCTAATCTCTCAATAATCTGATCAGTGAATGGTAGCATGAAGTGATCCTCCTTGGTGGCCTGATTCAATCGCCTGTAGTCCACACAGATCCGACAAAAAGTGGGTGCATGGGTAGAAATATCCTCTCCAGACTCACTCACAACTGTAGTGACAACCGTCTTCTTGAGTACCACATGTAATGGACTAACCCACTTGGAGTCGGAGATGGAGTAGATAAAATCAGTGATCCACCACTTGGATATTTCTTTCATGACCACTTCTCGAAGATTCGGGTTCAGCCTACGCTAGAACTCACGCGAAGGCTTTAGCGTCATCCTCGAGATAGATGTGGTGGGAGCATAGGGCTGGGCTTATCCTCTAGAGATCTGCTACAGACCAACCGATTGGATTGCAGTCCCTCTCAAGAACCTCCATCAAACGAGATTCTTTGTCATCAGTCCACTCCGCTGAGATAATGAATGGAAGCATACCTAGCTCACCCACAAGAATCTGTACCTCATGCTATGCAGTAAGGTCTTCAATTCTGGGCATGTGGGAGAAGTCAAATATGGCCCCTGAAATATTTGAGTGAAAGCAACCAGATCTGAATGGGAGAACTCTAGCTACTCATCTGAACTCGATGAAGATGACCCTACTGGTGTCTCTATCAACTGTGCAGGCACTGTCTCCATCCTGGCTGTAGGCTTTGTAGACATCAAACATGACAAATACTCATCAAAATCCTGCCAATCAAAATCTATGTCTGAGTCTGAGGGATCTGAATCTGAGTAACACGTAATGAAATCAACCTCGCTACCAAAATTTGCATCGCCAGCCTCTAAAGTATCATGCGCCATAAGTGTGCTCTCCGAACTCTCATCAGCTGGCATCTGTGAATCTAAGGAGTCTTAAGGTGTGACAAGATCTCGTGTAATCGGGTCTACCCAAATTGTCTCATTGTCTGTAATCACAAAATTACACTCGTGGTGGATGTCTGGCTCTGAATCCATCGTCTGCTCTAATCCCTGCTCTAAGCTAGCCGAATTTCTAGCTCTCAACTCCTCAATCGCCTCTATTTGTATTATCTCACCCTTGACACAAAAGTATACCTTCCCGCTATCATGATCATATACAACCTTTGATATCTCCAAGAAAGGTCGACCTAATATGATGGGGGTATTGGTCACTCATTCAGGGATCTCCATGTCCAATACAACGAAATCCACGGGGAAGTTTAGGCCCTGAATGATGACAACCTTGTCCTTTAGTAACCCTTCAGCCTCTTGAAAAATCTATCTGCAAACTGAAGTACTATCATGCTCTATTGAAGAGGGTCATCCTCGAAGCGGTCAAGTAAGGCTGTCGGAAGAAGATTTATCGAAGACCCGCTGTCTAATCAAGTACGATCAAACCACTGCTCGTGAATATGGCATATGACATATGGAGCCCCTGCATCTATTCTCTTGGCTAGAAATTGGTTCTTGATTGTGAAGCATGTGGCACGAGTAAGCACATAGATTTCTGCACCATCTTTATGCCTCTTCTTCCTACGGACTGTAGTCTTCTCTCTAAGAATATTTTTGAAGAGAGGATGTGATTCAGTGCCTCCTGTGGAGTCAGTTGGATATGAAATTTGTCTATCATCTGCTCGTTGAACTCTATCTGATGCATCTTTTTGGGAGTTCCTATTTTTTGGCCTTTCCCTAAGCGGAGTGCTTGAGGGAATGGGATGGATGTACCCTCCTCAACAACTAGAGGGTCTGGAGTAGGAATAAGTCTTTGAACATCCAAATGGCTGGAATCCATATAAGCATCATCATGTATCATATCAGAAGGACCAGAAGAAGATACAAAAACCTTTCCTTAATTCATATTTTTATTTTTTAAAATGTTTCCATTTTTTTGTATTTTCTATGAAAATCATCATCATGTATAGGAATAGGAGTCAAAACAACTCGAATATCTGTACATGGAATCTTTGTGGCATCAATACCACCAACAACATCTGAAGTAGCAGCGTCAATACCGCGCTCTGGCCTATCAAGTGAAGAACTGGTGGCATCAACACCACCATCTACAACATCTTGAGAAGGGACAACATCGGCACCATCGTCTGGATCATCCTCAAAGTGGGTGGCATCAGCACCATCATCAATATCAACCTCAGCGACATCAACACTGCTCTCTAGCTCATCTGGCACTCTGGAGTCTGCATCTGGATGTTGCCTAGATGTGTCGTTGTCGTCTGCTTCCTATCACTCCTAAGTGTCACAAAATTAGCATCAAATAAATAATGCATATCATTAAGTACCTCACTAGGAGTGTCAGACTTTATAGATTGTACCTGCTTAGATTTCCTCTCCATATTATTCAGATTGGGCTTGATTTGTGTAGGTATGGTGGCCTTGCCCTTGATGATCTCTCTCATATCTTACCTGAACTCATCCATCTCTCGCCTGAAAGTGGTCTGCTACTCTATAAGTGTACGGTTAAGATCCTCTAACATTGGGTTATCATACGAGGGTGCATGAAAATCGGATGGGTTGTCTCTGAAAGTGCTGAGGCTGGCCATGCTGCTGTTGGTAAGAGTGAGGGGGAGGCTGGTGAAACTGGGAGTGAGGCTGCTGCTAGCTCCACTGCTGACCCTGGTACTGGGGTCAAGGAACAATGTACTGGGACTGTTGCTACTGCATGCCCAACCCTGACTATGTCAGAGGCTGCTGTAGGGACTGAGAACCTCCAGTGGACCATCTGAAGCCTAGATGATCACGGTGGATACTGGGCTACTGCTGGAACTGAGAATACCAAATCCCATTGACTTCCATCAACGGCTCTATCTGCTCATGCAAAGGTGGGGGAAGGGACGTCAATGGCTGATCACTTTGTTTATACCACCATCTGTGTGTCTGGTGAAGGTGGTTTTGGAAACTGGTACGACGGGGGTGGCTGAACATGCTCCTCCTGAACGTGGTGAACTTGTATGTACAAGGTGGATGGTTGTGATGGTATGCTCCCCTGATCAACATATGACCTAGACTATGGCAAAGAAGCCGTTTGTGCCTCTTGAAGGCACATGATCTGCGTCTTAAGGTCACTCAAAGTCTAGGCCAACTCATCAATCTTGTTGTGCTTATCTAGGCCTTGGTACATCTTCTTCCCTAAAATTTCCATGCGATCCAATTTCTTGCTAATGATGCCCATGTTTGAAACTGATGACTCTGCTAGTGTTGTTGCTGTAGAAGATGAAGATGGACCAACCTCTATAGATGAAACCCTATGGTGAAACAATGCCTGGGGGAAGGATTCCCTTGAGTGCAGACATGGGCCTGGGTCATCACTGTATAGTTTTTAGTTATCTCCTCATAGATGGCCCATACATGGTCCTCATCCTTGGAAAAATAGGACCCTCCACAAGAGGTGTTGACTAGCCCCTACTTCTCAGGTGTCAACCCACAAAAGAAACTCTATACTAGGTTGGGCTTGCTGATATCGCGATGTGGACACCTGTCGATGAGATCTCTAAAATGATCCCAAGCCTCATGGAACTGCTATTTGGGATCATAGTAAAATTGCTGATAATGGCCTTTGTTGCATTCGTCCGACTTAGTGGATAGTACTCGTTGAGGTACTCGATCCTCAGCTGCTCTCAGGTGGTGACAACCTCCCTAAGTGCTTCAGCCAGTAGGCTGCTCTATCGACTAAGGAAAGTGGGAAGGATATCAACTTGATAGTATCCTCGTCCACCATCCTATCGTGGATTGTGCTACAGATCATCTCAAACTCCTGGAGATGTAGATGGGGGCTCGTCGGTTGCGTGCCCATGGAACTTGGGCAACCACTGGATCGCCTGGGGATTGAGCTTAAAATCTCCCAGAATGGTAGGAAGCTGATTTCACCTGCGGGTGAGAGTTGCACCAGGTTGTGCAACACCGTCATGGTGCGCAAAGGTCTCTATGGATCATGGGCCCCTCCTTGTGTCTATGTCTGCCCTCTGCTCGGTCCTCAGGTATCTCTCCTCCTCTACCAGGTCTATCAAATCTAGCATATGCTCTCCCATCTTGCATCTGTGTTAACTCCTCCTCACCTCTATCATGAGCAACCCCTGGTACCGGATCTATCACTTCATAGACTCTAGGGATGCTAGGAGGGCATTGTTGATTGTCGCCTGATCAAACATATCGTGAATATCTGCCTGATCATCCTCTCTCCACTTTTAGGCCATCTCGTTAGACTCTAAAAAGGGGAAAGAGCGGACCTCATGCGTCACCAAGTCAACAAAAATCTGCTCTGACTGCTACTGTTGTACCTCGGGTGATGGGTTGGGAAGTTCAAAGAAGAAGGAGGTGGAATACTCAGGTTCCGAGAGTGGGTCTGAGCTCTCAGGAACCTCCCTAGATGAATGGATGGGTGTGCTGTGAAGTGGTGCCACTAAGGTAGCCTAATAGATCACCTACCCATCATCGTGATGTGGGGAGTAGTGAAGAGTAGATCTGGACTAAAAATAATGATGAGAAATCCAACCCCAAATTCACCAACTTAACATAATGATGATAGTGAAAGCTTGGTCGTTAATTGATGAATATGCATTTCATCACCTTTATTCTATCATTTTGGCCTTAAAAATCCTAGCTAATGCATGTAAATAGCATTAATTTGTACAAAATTACATTCATTATTTATTGCATTTATTGGGTAAATAATACTGTTTTTAATGCCAAAATCATAAAATAAAGAAAAGAAAAGAAAAGGAATAAAATTCCAAAGGTATTTTAGGACCGTAAACCTAGAGACCTAGGCATCTTGATGACTAGGCCGGCAAGGAATAAAGTAGGGCGAGATAAGGGCCGATAATACAATAAAAATCCCTTTTATTCATCTATTATTTATTCATTTTGGGACCCATTTTATTTTCTACCTTTAATACACCAAATAAAGAAACTTTGAACATGAAAGTTGTAGATAATAAAATATAAAAAAATACAAAGTTAAGTTCATACAAAAATAATAGACATTGTTCACTTTATACACAAAATAAAAAGACAAAACCCAAACTTCCCAGACCTTTATCTTCCAAATAATAACTAAAAATGTATCAAAATCACTCTAATTATATATAAATTTTCATGAGATATTTAGTGAAGGTGGTTTCATAATTTTCGGAGTTAAGGTGTGGAAGTTAGGTTTTGGACCCCTATTGTACAACATACCTAAATAAAATATTCAACGTATTTAATATTTATTGTTTTTATAATTTAATATTTTTATAATTTTGTAAATATTACCTATAACTCATGTACATATTAAAACAAGAACAGAATCACCAGTAAAACATTAAAAATATAAGTGTATAAAATATATAGGTAAAATACCTATGCTAACACTTGTAAATAAATAAAAGGGAAATCTATTCTTTAATTCAGCTATACTTTTATACTCTTGTAAATATTACTTATATTTTATTAAAAATATAAAGCTAAAATAAACCAAAGAAAATACATTAAAATAAAATAAAATACAAAATACATAGACAAAATACTTGTATTTATACCTACATAATCTATATCTATATTTATTTAAGTGTATATAATATATCATAAAAATATAATAAAAATATATTTATATATATAAAAATAAGTTATAAATATTTAAAATAATAAAATAAAATAAAATATACAAAATAAAAATAAAATTATTAAAACATAGATGAATATACCTATAAATATACCCCTAAAAATTAACTACTAATAAATAACATCAAAAAAATAAATAAAAATCATAATAAAATACTACATAAAATAATAAACATTTTTTATTTTATAGTAATAAATTTTTTTTTTAAATATATTTAATTAATTAATTTCGATTATTTTGGACTATTTTGTCCTGTAGAGGCCGACGTGGCCCAGTCACATTGCTTCCTTCGTTGACCTCCGGTCAACTGCCTCCCTAGGCTCTGCTACTCATCGGATCTGTCAACTTCCTGCTTTTCATTCCTTTTTCCCACTCAATCCATCGATCAAACACCCTCGATTCCTTCACAAGAAATCATCATTTATCCTCCATGATTCACGCCAGCCCTTTTGAATTCGTGTACATAGTCTAGATTCTTAACAATCAAGCCGTCAATAAGGGTGCCCAACCTTGTTTATAAATAATGACCTCTGCCTTCCGCTTCCTATTTTGTCACTAATTCGAGTCTTGGAGCCTTGCATCTTCATATGGGGAGCATCCTCGTGATAAGAGGAGGTCGCCTGCAGTCTGGATCAGCTCTAAGGGGACAAAGGTGCACCCAAGACGGCCGCCTGACCACCTCTGCTCCCTGCCTTCACCGGCAGGTATGAGTTGTGCCCTTATTAACTTTTAGGTAGGATTAGATTAGTTTTTACTTCTTGCATTTACTTTATCCTTCTAGTCATCCGATTTAGCATAAAAATCCATTTCGTAGTTCGTCGGAGCCCCGCTCCGGCGAACACCCATCCATCATGCTCCGCCGTCTATTGACCCACCAATCGCCTCCACACCTTTCCCCTGTGCTTATTCACTTTTCCCTTGCATCCATTCACCCAGATCCTGCACGGATCTGGAGATCGAGGTCTCTCTCCGCTACCTCGCCGGAGACCTCTCCACTCCACTCTATCGTCCGTCTTTACCCACTAACATGGCCCCAGGACCCTTTATTTTCTCGCATGTAACTTTCCTGTAGGTACTGGAGGACAAATGGCCCTCCTGGGTCGATTTTGATCTCAAGTAAGGCATCTGGAGCTCCCGCCCTTGCCCGAGATTGACTAACTTCGTCGGAGCTCCAAGAGCCTTATGTCTACGCCATCTGGTGCGGAGGAGCCGCCGCTCCATTTTGCCCCTTGTTTGAGCCTTCCAGACGACCGGAGGAGCCCGAGAGGACATTTCAAAGCTCGCCTCCGGCATGTTCTTGTTCTTCTCTTCTTGAGTCCCTCTTGGTCGTTCGATCATGCCACCGTACCAGATCTCGCCGCAACTATCTGATGTGCTTCGTTGCCCATCATCAGGTATGGTTTGGGATCTAATCCCAAGCGTTCATCGCCGAAGCATCGCCTGCCTTCCAAATAACGACACCTGTTTAAGTGAAGGATCAGGACAGTCTGATGGAGTGCTTAATAAGGGGTAATTGACATACTAAGCCCCTCCTATGTTTGTATTTATTAATTCGTTCTGTAAATAATATATGCAGTGTAAATAAAATAGGTGAAATTGCATATCGACCCTTGCACTTTCTGTATATCATATTTAGGTCCATGCCAGGTCACCTTACGTAGCCATTTTGCAAGTATACCCATGTAACTTGTCCTATTTGTTTTTAGTTCAATAAATTTTCAAGTACGTTGTGTATTTTTGGAAAAATTGCATAGAGGCCCCTGGATTTTATTTTATTTACATGTATGCCCCTGCCAACAATTGTATTTTTGTGTGCTTGTTGGATTTATTTAAAATAGCTATTGTGCTCTAAAAATTACGAAGGCCCCTAATTGCTTGTAGTTTCACGCCATGATTTTAGTTTGCAATTTTGGACCTTTTTGCTATTTATTAAAAGTCATTTAGAGCACAAATAGTCACTGTCTAGCATGTTAACTACCAAAAAATATAAAAACATTTCTGAAAAATGCCAAAAAATCATATGTTTCTTATTTATGTATTTTTATCCTTTAGATAAAAACTTACTACAAATAGAAAGACAAAACTCTTAAAAATCGCAAAACCCCAAAATCCTTGATAAAAATATATAAAATTTGAAAAAATCCAAAAATATATTTTTCTGCGTTATAAATTTTATATAATTATCTATCTATTAAAAGTAATTTGGATAATTTTGGACTAAGTTTATTATTTTTAATATCCATTTTAATTTCAACCTATTATTTAATCCCTGATTTGGGATGTTTTTGACTTTAAATTATGCATAAAAATCTGAAAAATTCATAAAAAATTCAAAGAAATAGTAAAAAATGTTTAAAACCCAAAAACATTTTTTTGCATTTTTTGATTATTTTTAGTTATATTTATATCTATATTATCCATTATTATTTATATATTCTATTATATCCTATATTACTTATTCTAAAGAAAAGGAAAATTTAAAATATAAAAATCTAAAAAATAATATATAGATATAAAGTAAAAAACAAAATACAAAAAAAATAAAAAAAAATTATAAAAATTAAAAACCCACAAATATATATATATATATGTATATGTATATACATGATGAATGACATGCTTGTGCATAGTGCTCTTTGGTTAAAAATAACTATATAGGCTACCATTTTTGCTCTCTGTTGTTCGACCTCTACACACTTAGTTGCTATACATCTAGTTGTAGAGAATAAAAATAATAAATTTTAACTCACATTTTGTGATATTCATTGCTTGACCGATTTGTGGGTTAATTGTTGATTGATTTGGGTTTATTGAGCGGTCAACACATTGACTGCAGATTCGCCTTGTGAAACCGTACAACCCTCAAAATTCTTTAGTCATCAAATGATGTTGGGGAGCAATGAGCCTAGCCTATTTTGTCATTTTTCTTGTATAGTCATTATTGCTCATTCATTGATTTATTGATGTAATTAATAATTGAGTTATTTTGCACATATTCATTCTATTATTCTTTGTATATAACTCATTTTGATTTCATTTGATTATACGTGCTAATATACATTTCTTTATGACTTTGTTGCGAGGGCCCACCATGTGAGGACGGCTTCTTAGGAGGCTGATGCAGCCAAGTTTGGTGAAGGTTGGTCTTCAACCGTTGACTAGTTGGAGAGGCTACAAAGGAAGCAAAGAGAGGAAATTAGCATAGAGATAGCTTAGCTTTATTTATTTATTTACCAGTGAGAGAGAGACAATTTTAATATGTAATAATTAAGACTTGGACTCTACTCTCCACAATGAGGTCAGTGGTCTGTTCACCTGGGGGCCTCATCGTGGTTTTTTGCATTTTATCACCTTCTTTCATTTTATTTCCCATTGTTTTGAGTTTTCCACCTTTCTTTTCATTTGTTTTATGTGTATGGAGCCCCTACACTTAGGTTGCTTACCTCGATGATTAGGTCCAAACCCTAACAAGAATGCATGTACCTATAGTCTCTTACATTTGGATCTAGTCAAATTAATAACTATTAGATATTTGGATTTGAGACCGCACACCGAGAGGTGTCGTATATAACGCTTGCAGGACCCGTTGTGGCGGGCACTGATTGGCATCGAAGGCCAGACCTTGGTCTCATTTCTGAATAATTAACAATTGGCTCTGCACGATTAAATAGCAGGTATTGTTTTTGGAGATTTTGTCGATTACACACTGCCATGTAGTTAGGTTTATAAATTATGTCTTGCATACCGCATGGAGAAAGCTGGGAAGCATTGTAAGTCCTCTAACTCATCATGCATCATTAGATTCAATGGTGAGCTTTCCATCATCGAATCGACTTGCATGACTTTTTGCTATATCCCTCTAATTTTGAGCACCTAGGACTTAAAAGAAAATCTACAAAAATGTTAGGTGCTTGTATTAAAAAAGATCCAAAAATGTGAGAACCTAAAAAGGTAAAACAAGGGGACTACTAAATGAACTTTGACCTTAATTAAAATTCGTAATGGACTTTCATTGTCTTGGGTTCATAAAGCTCTCATTGTTTTCAGGTACCTTAGGAGGGGACCAAAACCCCTCCCATGAGCGAGGCACAACCCGCGAAGGATTCGAGCCCAAAATCCAGTCTGTAACTACCTTATGTATCGCCTGAATTTCAGAAGTAATGGCGCTTCCATCGTACGTGACCGAATAGGGCCATGTTAGCGACGATGTTCCTGCCTTGTGTCGAACATCGACCTGGTATGAAGTCCTGAGCTTAGGCCACGCCTTCACGGGTGTGTCTGTCTCATCGGTTTGCATCTGAGTAGGTTTTTGCACACTCACAGGTGTCATTGCGAGAGAGGATCGAAGTAGCGGTTTCACCTATCGGCTTCCACTCTTTATTTCTTTGACTGAGTAGGGATCCAAGAAGGGTTACAAGGACCTCAAAAAGTGCAGACTACATGTTGCAAAGGAGGAGGACAGGTACAAGATACTTTTCTTACAATACTCTCTCTCTTATATGGTTAGCATGCTAAAGACTTGTTAAAAGATATTATTGAAATAACAACTCAAAAACTGAAAAGATAATACATAGCCGAACCTTTACGGCTTCACATGGCGTGAGTTGGTGAACCCAATTTTGTATTGTGTTTGTATGGATCTAGATTAAGGTTCAAATATCAAGTCCCATACATTTGCGCAAATTTTGTCATATATATCTTCCTCTTGACTCCCACTCAGTTCGAGCCTTTCTACTATTTTACACTCAGTCTTATTCTTCGTTGACCACCGTATCTTTCCTCCAATATCGATATCCTTTTTTCTTCACGATGGCGATCTATGGATGGCTTAGTCAGGACTATGCTGATGCCCTCATCGATTATTTGATGTTGTCAATAATTTGAGGCAATTGCTGAGAACTCGGTCTGGACTTTGTAGACCGATCTCCAAACTCCTTGTCTTCTTTTCTTTGCCCACCTAATAAATCGGGATCACTTTTGTCCCACATTCACCGTTGTAAATGAGAGTAGATTTCAGTCTCCATCATTTTCACTCACAACACTCTAGGATTGACTCTAATTCCATATTCATCTTAGCACTGGGATTCAATTTCAAGTGGTTTGATTGGGACTTTTTCATATTTTAGATAGAAGCCAGCCCTAGTCCTGGATCCTAACAAAGAATTCATCTCTTCGGACTTAGACCTAGAAATGGCTCTCTAGGGAAAGGGCAAGGGAAAACAACCACCTTCCCAACCTGAGCAGGGTCAGATGCCAGATCAGAATTAGGTGAATGCTCAGTTCCTGTCCTCCATCCAGGCCATCCAACAACAACTGACCAAGCAGGCCCTTGCATAGACTGCATTCCAGGACATGCTGAATGATGTGATGAACAGACAAGTAAGAGGAGGAGACAAACCAGCAGGAGGAAGAGGAGACGAACCCCATGATGTTCCTGACAAGGAAGAACCGAACCATGGGAGGCAGAAACCAACATTGAAAGAGACATACAACCCTAGAGACAACCAGATGATCGATCGGATCCTCATTCCACCGATGCATGCTCACTTTGAGCTCAAACCTCAGTTCCTGGCCCTTCTATCTTCATTTCACGGGAACACCAGCGAGGAGCCTTACATTCACCTGCAGTAGTTCTCACAGATCTGTCGTACCACCCACTACCCCAATGTTCCCTTGGACGTAGTGAAGATGATGGTGTTCCCCTTCAGTTTGCAAGACAAGGCCCTATACTGGGTCAATTATTTGGGAAAGGTTGTGATGACTTGGGAGGAGTCGATTGGCTCAACCAGATGCGATCCAGGATCAGTAACTTCTCACAGGGTGCCCACAAAACCATCCATGAATCCTGGGAGAGATTCACAGACTTGTAGGAGAAGTGCTCCCATCAAAAGATACCGAGGACCAATATAGTCCAACACTTTTTCGAGGGACTGAATGTAGAGAGCCAAAGGCTCATTGACGCAACCTGTGGGGGATCACATTTTAAGAAGGATGAAGACATAGTCTGACAGATTTTTTATGAAATGGCCAAAGGAGAGGCTGCCCTCTCTTCATCCTGTGCCTACCAGAAGCAACCACATATCCTCCAAAAACAAGAACACATGGCAACGTCTCGTGAGGCGGAGAGAGATGAGAGCTCCAACCTCAGCATTATCGGAGTCCATATCACAATGGTTGATATTATAGAAAAGATCATAGGATCTCGAGAAGCTCGCTGTGATCGAAAAGAGGACGCAACACTTAGACAAGTTGTACCATATCACCAAGTAGTTGGAGCTACTGGTGGGCACCATCAGTTATGTCCAGTTGACAACACTGTCTACATAGGCTCTTGCTGATAAGAAGAACGAGCCATCATCACCACAACAGCCTCATCCGAGTCAGCAGCCACCTGCAGTCCATCACGTGTATTACGTGCAGGCGTCCGATCAGGCCCCCCCCAGCAGCAGATGGTAGTTTACCAGCCAGACTTCCTTCCACCTTTCGATCTAGCATTTCCACTACCCCCATTGATTCAGTAATTCAACGGTGTATGGACCAACGATGCACATCTAGCCCATCCTGCCAGACACACAGGACTAGCCACAAGCCAACAGGGCCTACCACCAATCCTAGGGTGGTTGATATCAACAATCCTCTCAACCCCCACTCAGTATCACTAGCCTCTGCTGTACCACAACCAATGGAGGCAGAATCAATAGTATGCACATCCACAGTACCGCCAGTCATAGTTGTATCACCAGTATGCGGCTGCACCATCTCATCAGTACCCTCCTCCCTTCTAAAAACAGTACCGGCTTCCTCCACCTCCTCAACCACATCAGCAATCTCAGCCTCAACCCTACAAAAATCAGTCACAACGTGGTCTGCACGCTGAACCTTCCAAGGCAAGTCCTATGAACCCTACCCTAGAATGCTTGGCCCAACTTGTAAAAGGCCTAGCGGATATGAAGAAGAAGCTAGATGACCTAACTACCACCAAAACTTCCATTTCAGCACAAGTCGAAGCAAATCCTAATAGCTTCAAAAGAAAAGAACAAGTAGAATGTGATGTCCACTCCGTACACGTAGAGTTAGATGATTGTAATATTGCTTTATCTAATGTTATCACTCTTAGGAGCGGTAGGACTTTACCTCCATCTGCCGCAAGTCATGGAAAAAAATAAAGCTTTTATAGGTGAATCGTCATCTTCTACATCAATCGCACCAGCTACATGGACGGGTGAAGAAGAAGAAGGAGGAGGAGCCATGCCAGCTGCCAGCCTTTTCCACCAACACCAACAAAAACAACAAAAAAATCAAAAATCTCAAAAATAAGTTCGCAGTCGACGTGAAGACGGGCCAGCTATGGAGGAGCCACCACCAACAGCCAATCCTACCCAACTGACGAAGCCGAAACCGCACCTTTTGTTTGTCCACCAACACCAACACAATCGTCTCCAACATGTGCTCTTGTTTGTGAACTGGATGCACAAAATATTATGGACAAAGATTTTGTTGTAAATAAAAACTATATTTTTTATTTCAGTATTGTGAATATTTCTTTTCCTGAAGTAATAAAAAATTCCAAAAAAATTACAAAAAGAAAAAGTGCATTATCTGATCCCGGAGTTATGGATATCATTAATAATTTGACTGTTGAGATTCCTTTGTTGAAGGCCATGGAATACATGCCCGCTGTAAAGGTCTAAAGGAGGCATGCACAAACAAGCATCGGCCAACACGTAACAACAAACGCCGACAGGTTGAGAAGCACGTTCTCACCATGGCCACAGTTGCAGCCATCAACAATCTCCCACGGAAGAAGTAAGACAAAGGAGTGCCTTTGATCAGCGAGATTTTTGATCAAGTCTTCGAGAGAACCTTGCTTGACAACAATTCTTCCATCAACCTCCTACCCTCTTCATTATTGCAAGAATTCGGGATAGATCCTCTCAAGCAGACACAGATGATCCTTGAGTTTGCTGATCGATCCATTAAGTGACTCCGAAGTCTTTTGGAAGATGTGGTAAAGGTGAAGTACATGCAATTTCCAGTTGATTTTGTAATCCTTGATAAGGACTCTCCCGCACCCTTACTCCAAAATCTTATTATCCTAGGCTGACCATACCTATGCACTTTAGAGTCCGTAGTTGATTATGGGTCTGGGAAGATCACTTTCAGCTCGAACAACAACAAAATTACAATAGACATGGTCAACAAGCCTAAAGTCATAACTGATAAAAGTCATGCAGCACTGCCTGAAGCAGACTGTGACTTCATTGCAGAGATCACAGACACACCACTCTCTTTAAATGACCCATGGGCACAGGAAACCCTCTCTCTTGAGGAGGACCTGGAAAACATAATCGATGCAAGCTCCAATGACATTTGGGAGTCATAATCTAATTTACTGAGTCATATCTTCAATTCAGATGAGTCACTCCAGTCCGAGCACAATGAGTTCATTACAGATTTGTTCGGTACATTGTCAGAAGATCAGTGATGACCCACCAAGCAACTCGGGTTAAGTAATATCAATGGTCGTTGCGACCTGAATCACCTAGCGTAATCAACAAGAAGAAAAGAAACCACTCAAAGAAATATCAATCAAGCACAAAATGTGAAAGCGGTTCGCTATTTTATTTACCTAGTATAGCAACAAGGGTCGAAGACAAGGAGCACGAAAAATCTAAGAAGTAGTCAAATCTCAGAATTAAAAATAAAAGATTTTTTTATGGTTTTTAATTTTGCAAGTTTTTAAATTTTAATAAGAAAACAAAATCAAAATGAAAAAGGATAAACAAGCACAATAATCTTTTTGTATATTTTCTATACATCTAAAACTGCTCAGAAAATTAGGATAAAAATAATTTTGGATTTGTAAGGTTTTGAAATGTTTATGGTAATTTTTTAGGGTTTTGCAAATGTTTTTATTATTTTATAAAAATCAAAAGGTGCTAAAAAAGGCAAACATTGAGCTGCCAGGGCCAAATTGCAACTTAAAAATACTTCAAGTGCCCCCAAGGTCCTGGACTACAATTTTATGAGAAAATAGGTATGAAATGCTACAAACAAGAACTGAAAACACAATTTTTGAATTTTTGTTTGATTTTATATGATTTTTATAAGTTTTTAGGTGTTTTGTGATTTTTAGGATTTAGGGATGATTTTTCAAACAAAATTAATACTGTAGATAAAACACATAAAAAGACACACATAAGAATTTTTTTGGGATTTTTACAACATTTTTCATTTTTTTTGTAAATTTTCTAAGGCAAACAGGGATAATTTTAAAAGCTTTTGATTTTTCAAAAATACTAAATGCAAACAAACCAATCCAAGAAAATCACACTAATTACAGCATACCAACTGAAGTTAGGGGTAATTTTTAGGTAATTTTTAAATATAATTAACTATTTATTAGGTCCAAAATACATCGAGTAAATAAGCACAATTTACAGGGACATAAGTACAAATAACTTAAGTTCATAGACCAAACGATAACACTGTAGAAAAGCTCAGGGGTCCATACTGCAAAAATTCCACAAACACATGCGTCACACGTAACCAAGATTCACAGGGGTATAAATGAAAATATTAAAACCTTTCATTCATTTTGTAACATCAGAAATGTAAATGCAATAATATGCAAATGACCAAGAAATCACGTGATCATGCAATGCTACAAACTGAAAGGGACTAAAATTGCAAATATATAAAATCATAAGGTCTAAATTGTAAAATGTCTTAACTACAACATTTATTTAATGGACTAAAATGAAATAGAAAAATAAGCAGAATAAGGAGTGAAATATACCCTGAGGCACGCGCTCCAAGCATGAGGCTCTTGGTGGCTCTATATGTCCCCTAGAAAAGATCTGACGGCTCTAGCGATTCAGGGGACGTGCGTTTGTGATTCTTTGCTACAGTATGGATCTGACGACTGAGGATATGGTCGGGAACGTACGGGCAGATGCGTCAGGAGGCGTCAGATCCATCGTCCCTAAAGCTATTGCGGTCGGCGGCTCAAATACGATCTGGCAGAAGGGGGCCCATCCAACAACGGGGAGGAGGTCAGCAAGAACACCTCCTAGGCGAACTTCAATTGGCCAAGGGAAGAGATCCGTTGGCCCGATGAAGCATCTGATGGATCCAACAGTGTCGTGAGAGGTTCCCGTGCCCGGTGGAGGGTTCGATGTCTATTATTTTTCAAAGTATTTTTCTATGATTTTTAAATATTTTTATGAAAAATAAGTTAATGTATATACAATATATAATATTATATACATGTATATTATACCCATGTATTATGTACAAATATTTTATTTAATTATTTTTATACAAATACCATTATTTTATATTTTGTTTATATACAACATAATTTTAGAAGTATAAAATAATTTTTATTTTATTTTTACAAAATATTTAAGGGTACATAATAATTAGTGAATGTAATATATACATGTGTATTTTGTAGAAGTAATTGAAGATTTTATTTCCATTTCATTTTTCTGATTTTTATTTTATTTTTTTCTTATTTCTAGGATTATATACAAGGGTGTAAAAAGAATGATTTAAATTTTATTTTATCAAAAATACATATATACATAATATGTACAAGTATAGACAAAATGTACAACCCATAGTGAACCCTATCTTTCTCTACTTATTTAATTTTGCAATCAGGACAAGACTTGACCCTCTCTTGGGATTTGGGTCACTATGTATTTATTCTAGATACATCACTACTTTTTCCTTTTTCTTTATTATTTTATTTATCCAAAAACATGCTTAATTAGGCAATATTAACAAGAGCATGCAAATTTCTAAGTTATTATATTTACAGGAATTTACATAATGTTTTGCTAAGAAAAAGAGCTAAAATAAAAGAATAAAGAGTGAGAAGCAGGGATTCATTTCCGCCTTATACTTTTCCTTTGCCAGTCTCTTAGCAAACACTTATTTGAAAAAGAAGT
The DNA here is from genome assembly GCA_037367405.1 of Ottelia alismoides. Classification (NCBI taxonomy): domain Eukaryota; kingdom Viridiplantae; phylum Streptophyta; class Magnoliopsida; order Alismatales; family Hydrocharitaceae; genus Ottelia; species Ottelia alismoides. The sequence continues at coordinate 1,140,499 of JAZKJV010006501.1, forward strand.
GAAAACAAGAAAGAAAAAGAAAAGAAAAAGAATCAAGGCTGATTATCAAACTTATCTTCATTAAATTGGAGTATGGAGCTCAGTCTGACCTTTGGATTTTTAATTTGTCGGAACCTTATTGGGACATAGGTTTAAGACTCAACAACGTCCAAGTTCCACTATTCTATAGTCAAGAATCCTCAATAAACCAGGTCAGAACAAGTCTACATACGCAAACTCTAATGACTATGCATCTTTCCTTGTACTGTATAAGTGATATAGCTCCCCACCTCAGAAATGACAAAGCAACAACCTCCCTCAACAAGATAACTCTAATTCCCTAGTCTAGCAGCTCTTTCCTCGAGGAGCGGGGTACTCCCTTCTAAGTTCAAGTTCAACCGACTCAAGAAGAGGGGAAAGAAGAGAATGGACCATGACCAGTGTAGCCACGTATCCCTGGGAGCCTAACCAGTGTAGCTAAGTCTCCCGCTGCAAGCTTCCATGAGATGAGACGATGGAATACAAAAGCTTTCTTATTCACTATATACACTCCGACATGCATTTTATTTTCAATCAGGCCTGTCCATTTTTTGGAGTTTTTCTTGTTTTTGTAATTTTTGTTCGATACGCATATATGCAACATATTTACATGGAGCAACATGTACATAAGGAGTTTTTCCTCTTGAGCTAGTAGACTATCCCTCTTTTGAAGCATTATTGCAACGGACAGATTCCTGTCTTTAGACCTCAATGCTACTAGACCAGGTTGAGGTGTACATCCCTCCCTAAAGGATGATGAGAGGTTCCGCATAGAAGTACTACCCTCGTATGCTACCCCAAGCCAAGGAATTCTGCCTCCTCGCTACCTCCTCCATGTTGACCTACGTGTAAGGTGTGTGTCCAAGTCAAGCCATTATCTCTTAGAGTCATGCATGCATTGTTAAGTGTTCTACTTGGGCTCATCAAGCTGACATGTGAACATATCCTAGTGGACTCAAAGAATTAAGTCACTATGGACTTGAAAAGTCTCAAACCCGAATCCTATAAGGTTCCTCTGAAGTTAGGTGGAGTAAGATTTTACCCAAGCTCCATTTTCCAATTTAATTCCAGACTAGTTTAAATGTCAACTATTATTCAGAAGAATATACAAACAAATATGTACAAAATTCTTTTTGTGCAATTTTTCAAAATATACAAAATTTTATGAAAATTTTTGAATGCAAGGAAGAGATAGTTTTGTAGAATATTTACAACCATTAACAAATCAAATTTTGCAAACTTTTTATTTTTCAAATATTTTTCAAAAATTTTGTACTATACACATAATTTTGATACCAAAAATATTTACAATTTTTTTACAATCAAAATAATTTTTTCAGACATTTGTACAAAATAGCTTTTAAAAAAGTCATTTACAAGTGCATGTACAAGAAAATTTTAAAATTTTTGTGATTTTTAGGTTAAAGGTTTTTAACCATTTTATTTTATTAACACACTCGCACAAAGTACGAGTTATGGATAAAGTATATAAACAATATATATGACACCCCCTATACTTAGCTCGAACGATGTCCTCAAAGTGATCAAAGAGAGACGAAAGGAATACATAACTCGTGTTGAGTATTGGGAAGTGAAAAGAATGCTATACTACGATGAAGAATGAAAGAATACAATGAATAGAAGTCGGTGATCCCCCTATACTTAGGATGAAGTAATCCTATGTATACATATGGGGATAACCAATGGTAAAAGTGTACATGGTCTATCTCCCCTATACTTAGGGTAAAATATCCCTAAGTATAGGCAACAAACAGAGGTAAATAGAATCGAATAGATAATCATAAGTCTGACACCCCTTATACTTAATGTAATGTACACCCTAAGTATAGCATAATCATAACATTAAGATGGGGTGTTAGACAAAAGAATGTGTGATATGGACAACTGGATCTATACAGTTGCGGTCGAAAAGAGATAATCAGGCATGAGATGCAAAATGATTTGTGTCAAATATCAAATCTCATGCAAAATGAAAAGGGGCAACGCCAACGATCAGCGGATCATGATCTAGATAAGGCTTCAGGAGATGACCGTTGACTCGAAAGGTGGATTCATATAACACTTCAGATATACCAATGCTCCCATTGTCATGCACCTTTCGGACCAAGTATGGTCCCTTCCATTTGCTTTGCAACTTCCCTGGAAATAATCTCAACCTAGCATCAAATAGCCATACTCTCTAGTTCGGCTCAAACTGGTTATGGCTGATATGAGAATCATGCCATATATTCACTCTCTCCTTGTATTGTAGGCTACTCGAAAAGGTTGTATCTCTCAACTCCTCCAAGGCTGCCAACTCTGCTTTCCTCTGATCTCCTATACTCTTAGGATCCAATAGTAACTCAGTGACTACCCATAGTGAATTGTGCTTGATCTCCACAGGTAAATGACATGGCTTGCCATAAACGAGATGAAAGGGAGATGTACCCAAAGGTGTCTTGAAGGAAGTCTGATAGGCCCACAAGACTGAGTCCAAAAGCTGTGACTAATCCTTTCGGTCTTGGCGGGCAACCCTCTGTAAAATAGTCTTGATCTCCCTATTCGATACTTCAGCAAGACAATTGGTCTGAGGGTGATATGGAGTGGCAACACGATGATCAATGCTGAACTTGTTAGCAAGGGACTTTACCATGTCGTTGATAAAGTGATCCCCCCATTAGATATTAAAACTCTAGGTACCCCGAACCGTGAAATGATATTCTTCTTCAAAAATCTTCAAACAGTCTTAGCATCTGTGGTTCGGGCGGGGACGACCTCAACCCAACAACTCACATAATCCACAGCAAGCAGAATGTACTCAAATCCCTTACTCTTAGGGAATGGACCCATGAAATCGATGCCCCATGCGTCAAAAACTACACAGAAGTGAATGGGCTACATCGACATCATATTACGCTGTCCACTGGTGCCGATCCTCTGACAGTCAATACGCCTATTCACGAATTCATCAGAATCCTTAAAGAGGACATGCCACCATAAGCCGGATTGGTGCACTTTCTTTGCTATCTTCCTCCTAGAATGATGTCCTCCTACCTCAAGTTTGTGGCAGTATGTGAGGACGCTATGGCGCTCCTCTTGAGGAATGCACCGACACCAGACGCTATCCCCTCCTTCATGATAAAGGATGGGATCCTCCCAATGGCATGACTTGGCCTTCGCAAAAAAAGTCTCAAGTCGCTGCCTGGGCCAACCTTGTGGAACTTTCTTGGCGACAAGATAGTTCACATTGTAAGTGTACCATGGGAGAAAGGTGATAGCAAGGATCGCCTCATCTGGGAAGGTCTCTGTAATAGGTGTAATCTGGTCTGAATCTTCAAGGTTCTCTAAACGGGAGAGGTGATCCGCAATCACATTCTTGACTCCATGCTTATCCTTAATCTCAATGTCAAACTCCTAGAGTAGAAGGATCCATCTGTTCAATATGGCTTTGGCATCCTTCTTTGCCATGAGGTATCGGATGGCAGTGTGATATATGAATATTGTCCTTCGGGATCCAAGAATATATGATCTGAACTTATCCAAAGCAAAGACGACTGCTACCATCTCCTTCTCTGTAATAGTGTAATTCCGATGAGCGGCATCCAAAGTTCAGCTAGCGTAGTGAATGGAATACGAAAATCCATCCCTTGTATGTTCTAGCATCGCCCCTATAGTAAAATAAGAAGCATCTGTCATGATCTCAAATGGGAGAGACCAATCGGGTGGCTGAAGGATAGGAGCCTCAACAACTAATCCCTTGAGAGTCTCGAAGGATGCTAGACGCTTATCATCTACAATGAACCCGATGTCTTTCGTCAACAGATCAGTAAGCGGTCGGGCAATACGACTAAAATCCTACATGAAGCATCGGTAGAAAACAACATGCTGCATAAAAGAATGCAACTGCCACAAGTTGGACGGTGGATTGAGTTTCTTGATGATATCCACCTTGGATGGATCAACCTCCATGCCCCTATTGGAGATGATCTGGCCAATCACCGTCCCCCTGTACTTCATCGACTATGGCAAAGGCTTTAGTTCTGGACAACTTGGAGATGGCAAATCTGGCTTCTGAAATGTTTGAGTGAATGCTACCAGATCTGCATGGGAGAACTCTCACTATATGTGAACATCTGACGAAGACGACCCTGCTGGTGTATCTGTACTCTATGCTGGCTCACGCTCCGTCCTAGCTGTCACTTCTGAAGGAATCATACAAGGCAAATAGTCATTAATATCATCCCAATCATGTCTGAGTCTGAGGGATATGAATTAAAAGAACATGAAACAAAATCTGCTTCACCATCCATCCCACAACCATCAGCCTCTAATGTGTCCGGTGCCAAGAGTGTGCTGTCCGAACTCTCATCTGCCATAATCTATAAATCAACCGTATATGAGGGCGTGACAAGGATTCGTGCTGTTGGGTCTGGTCATACGTCTTCATCATCAATAATCACAAAGTCACACTACTGGTGGACGTCTCGCTCTGCCTCTGTCATCTGCTCTGTATCACTCGACTGCTTAGAGCAGGCTGAATCTCTTGCTCTGGTTTCCTTGATTATCTCTATTTGTACACTTTCACCCTCCACGCAAAAGTATACCTTCCCACTATCATGGTCGGACACTGCCTTGGCTGTGGCCAAGAATGGACGTCCTAGTATGATGGGGGTATCTATCACAGACTCAGGGATCTCCATGTCCAATATAATAAAGTCCAAGGGGAATTTCATGCCCTGAATTGTGACGACCACGTCCTTCAATAACCCCTTCGACTTTTTGACAGATCTATCAGCGAACTGAAGGACTATCCTACTCTGTCAAAGAGGGTCGAACTCGAATCGATCGAGTAAGGCGGCCGGAAGAAGGTTAATGGAAGAGTCGTTGTCTAATAGAGTCCGATCGAACCGCTGCTTGTGAATATGGCATATGACATATGGAGCTCCTGCATCGGGTCTCTTGGCTGGCAATCGGTTCTGAATGGTGAAGCAGGTGGCACGGGCCAGCACATGGATCTCTGCATTGTGGTTCCTTCTCTTCCTGCAGATGGTTGTCTTCTCTCTCAAATTCTTCTAGAAGAGAGGGATGTGCTCTAGTGCCTCCTGTAGAGTCAGCTGAATCTGAAATCAATCAATCATTAGCTGGATGAACTCTAGCTGATGTGTCTTTTTTGGGTTTTCTAGTTTATTACCCTTCTTCAAGCAGAGTGCTTGAGGGAAGGGGATGGTTGGACCCTCTCCAGAGAGATGAGGGTTAGGAATAGGCTCATATGTATGTGAAGGGATAACATCCATTCAATCATCATCATGCAACATATATGGACTCGAAGAAGATGTAGGAACCTTTCCTTTATTCAAATTTTTGGTTTTTTCCATTTTTCAATTTTTTGGTGCTTTTTTGTACTGAGATACAAGAGATGGTAACACAACTGAAGTAGAGATGGTGGCATCAGTACCACCTACGACATCTGTCTCTGCAATGTCAGTACCGCACTCTGGCTCATCAATTAGAGAATTGGTGGCATCAGTTCCACCGACTACATCTGAAATCACAATGGCCTTAGTACTATCGGCTGGATCTACATCCTTGGTGGCTTCAGCGCCACCGTCATCATCATCATGTGTGGCATCAACACCACTATCCTCCTCGTCTGGCACTCCAGAATCTCCATGGGGTTGTCGCTCAAACGAGGCACTACCGACTGGCATCCTACCGTTCCTAAGTGTCACAAAATCAGCATCAAACACATAGGAAGATATATCACCCAAAGTATCACCAGGAGTGGTAGTCTCTGTAAATTATACCTGCTCAGATTTCCTCTTGAGGTTGTTCGGGTTTGGTTCGATATGAGCGGGTATGGCAGCCTTACCCTTGACGATTTCCCTCATCTCTGGTTAGAACTCGTCCATCTCCCACCAGAAGGATGCTTGTTGATCTGAAAGTAGGAGGGCGAGATCATCAAGGGCTAGGTTCTCATAGTCAGGTCCATGAGAATCAGACGAGTTGCCTCGCTGGAAGTGAGGCCGAGTCTGCTGATAGTGAAGGGGAGGGTGGGAGTACTAATGGTGAGGCTGCTGCTGCTACCTCCACTGTTATCCCTAGTATGAGGGACGAGAACCCAGCTGGTGCTGCTGTTGGTATTGGGAGTGATGTGGCTGTTGTTGCTGACTGCTCTGTCTTCCCTGAGATGGAGGCTGCTGCTAGGACGAGGTGCCTCCAGTACACCATTGGAAATCATGGTGATCACGACAGATCTCGGACTGCTGCTGGTACCGATCGTACCAAATCCTGTTGACTTCCATCAATGGCTTCTACTCGAAAGGTGGAGGAGGAAGAACTTCCCGGGGATGATCCGACTGATAGACCATCATATGAGTGTCCTGGAATGGTGATGGCTGGTGGTAAGGCTGCAACTGCTAGATCGACTCTGCCTGGATGTGGTGAACCTGGCGATATGTGGCAGAGGGCTGGGTGGAGCTACTACTGGGGTTGGCCCGTGACTTGAGACGGGGCTGTGGAAACGTCTGTGCCTCCTAGAGACACATGATATGTTTCTTCAGGTCAGCATCTATGCCAACTGGTCTATATGCGTGAGGCCCTGGAACTGCTTCTTCTCGATGGTCTCGATGCGGTCCAACTTCTCACTGATGATCCCCATGTCAACGGCTGATGACTCGGCATGTGCTGCTGCTGCTGACGAAGTAGATGGGCCTGCATCGATTTGTGCTATCCTCTGATAGGAAACAGCCTGTGGAAGAGGCTTCCCCTGAGTGTAGACCCTAGTCTGGGACATCACTGTGTAGTTCTCTGCCATCTCCTCGTAGATGGCCCAAACTTGGTCCTCATCCTTGGCAAAGTAAGACCCTCCACATGAGGCGTTCACTAGCCCCTGCAACTTCGATGTCAACCCACAAAAGAAACTCTAGACTAGGTTGGGCTTGGAATCTCATGATGTGGACACCGGTTGATGAGCTCTTTGAAACGATCCCAAGCCTCATGAAACTCCTTGTTCGAGATCATAGTGAAATTGTTTATCATAGCTCTCACTGCATTGGTCCGGTCGAGTGGATAGTACTTGTTCAAGTACTCGGTCCGGAGCTGCTCCCAGGTCGTGACATACCTCCCCAAATGCTTCAGCTAATAGGCTTCTCTGGCAACTAATGATAACGGGAAGATGATCATCTTGATCGTGTCCTCATCCACGAATCTGTCATGGATAGTACTGCATTTCATCTCAAACTCCTGGAGATGGAGGTGCGGCTACTCAGTGGCTAGCCCATGGAACTTGGGCAGTAGTTCAATGGTCTGGGGGTGAAGCTCGATGTCGCCCAGGATCTCAGGAAGCTGAATCCATTAGTGGGTGAGAGTTTCACTAGGGTTGTGCAATTGTCTCATCGTTCGTGGCTGTCTGGCTAGCTCCTGCGGCTCATCGGGTTGTCTTGCTCCTCCTCCAGCGGCTGGTATCTCTCCATCGGCTAGTCTCTGCGGCTTACCTCTGCCGGCTCTCATCTCCATCACCTCTCGACACACCTCTGCCATGAATGCTCCCCGGTCTCTAATCTGGCGCTGCATCATCTCAAGGGAGGCTAAGAGTGTGTTGTTGATGGCTGCCTAGTCAAGTACATACGCTGATCCTTGTGGCTGCTCATTGGTGTGTTCCTCACTGCTAGCCATCTCTTGGGTCTCTACAAAGGCAAAAGACCACAACTTAAGTGCTGTCAAATGAACATACAACTGTGTTGGCCTCTACTCTAGCACCTCAGGAATGGAAGAAGGGTGGTCGAGGGGGAACATGGTGGTCGCGAACTCAGGTTCAGAGAGTGAGTCTGGGCTCTCTAAAACTGTCGTAGATGAATGGAAAGGAGTGCTTGAAAGTGATGCTGTCAAAGGATGCCTAAGGAACCTCCTTCCCATCATCGTGATGTAGGGATTTATGCTGATGAGATTTGGAATGCAAACAAGATCAGAAATCAAGCCCCCAATTCACCTACTCAACACTCAAGTCGATGACCGTGAGAGATCGGTCGTTAATCTTGTCAATTTTATTTAGGTGATCAATCAATCTATCAGAGCAATTAAGCGAGCTGTTGGGAGCCCAGTGCTCCCAGGAGACTGGCCTAATCCCACCTTTATTTTTTCCCATCCAGTAAGGGTATGGACCATTTACCGGCTACCCGACCTGCCCAATCTTCTAAGGAAGTACCGGACCGATTACCGGCTACCCGGTGAAATCCTTTCTGGAGAACAACCAACCACAAGACCCGTAGTCTGAAAGGAGTTCATGTATGGCTCTGGCCTAGTGTGCGGGTCAATCTCTCACTGCAGATAAATCAACTAATGACGGGGTGATTCTCCCCAAAACAAAGATTTTTAGATGAAGTGTATTTTAGGGTCAAGTTTGCATAAGTAGTCCCAATTTTATTTTTTTCCACTTTATGTATTTTTCTGACATAACAAAATGCCTAATGAAATTTTCGATTTCCTCAGTTATTTTGAGTCCAATAAAATAGGGGGAGGAAGTTGAAAAAGCCGATGCGCGATCAAACACTATGATGCATGCAGAGATATAAATGCGTACCTAACTCCAACACTCTACATGTAGGGTGATCCGTGCATAAATTAAAGATAGAAAGTAAACTAACTAAACGATGCAACGAAGAAATCGACCGTAGACGAGCAACTTTTATTGATCGTGAAGACCAGATAGCTAACTAATCAGAGAGAGAGGCCTAAGTCCAGTCTCAGAAGTCGACAACGAATCCTGCATGCGCTGTATACGACCTCTAGCTGCACGTGGCCTCTCAATCGATTACGTAACTTTTTATTATTGATTATTAGCCAGGTCCAATTACATTCTATTGGATCAAAATGTGCAATTAGGTGTGGGGACTTAGCTAATTACACCACAATCAACAAAAGTCCTAAGTCTAGGGGCTAAACCATATAGAATCAAAAGACAATAAAAGGCAATAAAAACAAAACACGAAAACTACGGTGAGGTCCCCCGAGTACACCGGTACTCGGCAAAACAGATCCCAATGAGTCTACGTCCAAAGAGAGTCCAAGTCCACAAATATTACAATAATAATAGGTCTGTAGAAAATAAACCTAATCTATAAGCTATGACTACTCTCTCCTCTCCCCTAGTCCTCCTTGGGTATGGTCTCCTCTAATAGAAAGCCGAAGCATCCTCGGGCGGTTCCTCGCACAAAAAGTGAAACAGAAATGTGTCAGAAAGTAGTTATATCAAATAGAGGCTTGGAAATAAAAAAAGAGAAATAAAAGACAACTGGAAACTAAGCCGTGCTCCCTGGCAACAACGCCATTCTAATGACCCGCCATGCAAGTCCAGTTAAGTAATATCAAGGGTCATTGCGACCCGAATCACCTAGCATAATCAGCAAGAAGAAAATAAACCACTCAAAGAAATATCAATAAAGCACAAAATGTGTAAGCGGATCGCTATTTTATTTACCCGGTATAACAACCAGGGTCGAAGACAAGGAGCACGAAAAAAATACAAAGTAGTCAAATCTCAAAAATAAAATAAAAGAACTTTTTAGTGATTTTAAATTTTGAAAGTTTTTAAATTTTAATAAGAAAATAAAATCAAAATGAAAAAGGATAAACAAGCACAACAAACTTTTTTTTATTTCTATACAATTAAAAATGCTCAGAAAATTAGGATAAAAATATTTTTGGATTTTTAAGGTTTAGAAATGTTTTTGGTAATTTTTTGGGATTTTGTAAATGTTTTTATGATTTTATAAAAATAAAAGGTGCTAAAAATGCAAACAGGGAGCAACCAAGACCAAATCGCAACTTAAAAATACTTTAAGTGCCTCAAGGTCCAGACTGCAAATTTATGAGAGAATAGGTATGAAATTCTACAAATAGGAACTGGAAACATAATTTTTGAATTTTTGTTGATTTTTAAATGATTTTTATAAGTTTTTAGGATTTTTGTGATTTTTAGGGTTTTTAGGATGAATTTTCAAACAAAATTAATACTGTAGATAAAACACACAAAAAGACACCCACGTAATTTTTTTGGAATTTTTAAAATATTTTTTAAATTTTTATAAATTTTCTAAGGCAAACAAGGATATTTTTAGGAGTTTTTGATTTTTCAAAAATATTAAATGCAAATAAATCAATCCAAGAAAATCTCACTAAGTACTGCACACCGTCACAAGTTAGGGGTAATTTATAGGTAATTCTTTGAATTTATTAACTATTTATTAGGTCCAAAATACATCAAGTAAATAAGCAATGTTTACATGGACCTAAGTGCAAATAACCAAAGTTAATAGACCAAATGATAACACTGTAGAAAAGCTCAAGAGTCCATACTACAAAAATCCTACAAACACATGCGTCACACGTGACCCAGATTCACAGGGGATATGCTAATTTTTGTAAGTAGGGGTCACTGCTGAAATTACATTCCAAATCAAGAACCATGTGATTGTCAATTAATTAAATTAATTTTTAATTTCAAGAAATAATTATGGAAAATATTTGAAAAACATTGGAAGATGATTATTTCCTTAATTGACTTGGCCTCAACCAATTAATTGATTAGATTTGATCTAGATCATAATTGGAAACACAATCATCAAACTCCTTGCTTGAATAGGATTGGGAATTTGTCTAGCAAATTTCCTTATAATCAAAAATTATTTTGATTACTATATGGTATAATTTCGGTTGAAGAACCGATGATCATCTCAAGTACAAATTAATCTATTTGGCATTATCCTCTCCCGAGGCGGATATGGTGTCTAGTTGGAGACGCTGAGGTAGCGGGTTGCAACGTATGTGGTCCGTCCCACTCTCGCTGGTACTGGCCATGACAGCGGGTAGGGCCGGGATAATGCGGAAGAGATTAAGATGTATTTTTAATTATTAAAATACGAATTAATACATACTTTGAGAACAATACCATATATTCAAGTATAATAATCAAGTTTGATTGATTGAATTGGATTGATAATTAATTTAATATGATTGAATTAATTATGTCTAATTAAAATACTCTAATATGATTAGAGTTGATAATTCCCTTGGAAGAATTAATTATGTGATTCATGATAATTAATTAAATTTGAATAAGAGGTGGAGGATCACATAAGTGACATCCATGGTCTCCCGTCAAGACGAAGGGTTTCCGTTGCCAGGGATTGTATATAGGAGACGCCTGTACGAAGTGACAGCTCCTATATACAAGTGCATCTGGATCGGACTCTTTGCTTCTCGATAGAGTAAGGCTGTATGCGTAGTGACCCCAATATCGGATCCTCATATTATTGGGGAGATATTGGATTGCGCATAGCGAGTTCTAATCCTGTTTACGGTTGGTTCAATTAATGATGGGTCAACATCACCTTTGGGGTGGTGGGTCCGGGCATTAAAGACCAAATTGGGAAATGCAAGTTGGACTTGCAAGGCGGAATGTGTTCCCGCTTCTCTTTATTGGAGTTACAGTTTCTCATATTATTGGGATGTAACAAAGATAAAGAGGAGATCCCGTTCTTGCTTGAGATATAGCGGTAAGTATATCTCTTACTTTGAAAGTGATTAAGGGAATGAACTTTCAAAGTTGACAATGCAAGAATAATTTGATTTAAAAAACTTAATCAAATATCATAAAAATGAATATATGAATATATGTTCTAATATAGTGCATTCTCAATTTCAGAAAATGAAGTCCATGAACCCACTGAGCAGGCTTCTGGAGGTCAACCAATTGACCGGACCGAATTACTCGGATTGGATCCGTAATTTGGAGCTTATACTCTCGGCGGAGCGCATCAGTTATGTGCTCTCAGAAGACAAGCATGAAAACCCTAACTCTAAGGAAGAAAAAGCATTCAATGACAAGTATGATGAGGATCATGTCTTGGCTAGATGTTATATCTTGGGTTCTATCTCCAATGTTCTTTAGAAACAACATGTGGAGATGAGTACTTGCCAAGAGATCATGCAGAAGATATGTTTGGTGACATTAACCGCACCCAGCGGTACAATGTTATGAAAGAACTCGTTTGCTGCAAGATGCAGGAAGGGACTTCGGTCCGTGAGCATGTTCTCAAAATGTTTGGGTACTTATCGGACCTGGAAACTCTGGGGGCAACAATGGATGCAGACATGCAATCTGATTTCATTCTGATGTCGTTGCCCAAATCTTTCAATAACTTTGTGGTGTCATTCCACATGAACAAGTTGGAATTGACAAATGCTGGGCTTTTTACTGCATTAAAGTCTGCAGAAGATGTGATGAAGAAAGATGGTCCCACTGGCATTGCAATGGTTGCACAGGTCAAAGGGAAGCACGGTCGGAAGCATGGTTCTCGGAAGGGCCCGACCCAGAAGAGAAAGAAGAAGGGACAAAGTGTTGGCTCGTCTTCCAATGCATCCACTCTAATGGTGTCGAACAAAACCAACGTCTGTCACCACTGCAAAAAGCCGGGGCACGGGAGGCGTAATTGCCCGGATTACCTGAAGTCGGTCGACAAAAGTAAAGCCCCAGCAGGTATGAAATCTACTTTTATAATTGAAATCAGTTTTCTCGTTGGACGAGAAGGAAGCTAGGTTGTTGAACTTCTGTTCCTGTATGCAATTTGTTGCATTTGTTTCAGGAAATTAGAAAACTTAAAGAAGGGGAGATAATCAACCAGATGGGATCTGATGCAAGTGTTGCAGCAGTCGCCGTCAGGACTTGTCGGCTATCATTATCTAGTGGTAGAGTCCTAGTACTTAAAGAGTGTCTTTATGTACCTGAAGTCAGAAGGAATTTAATATCTGTATCTAAGCTAGTTAGAAGTGGATATTCGTTCATGTTCTGTAATAAATTAGTCATAAATCGTTATGATAAATATATTGCAGATGGTATTTTGACTTCTGGAGGACTCTCTGAATTGTGCATTGATAAATGTGTTATGAATGTTACAAGCACTAATAAAAACCCTAAAAGATCTAGGGAGGATGAAAATCTTTCAAATGAGATTTGGCATCAAAGGCTTGGTCATTTGTCTGTTGATAAGATCAATAGATTAATTAAGGATGGAACTTTAGATTTTCTACAGGTTAAACCTTTGCCTACTTGCAAGAATTGCATTCAAGGAAAAATGACCAAGATGCCTTTCCGTAACAAGGTTACAAGATGCGAAGGTATTATTGACCTAATACATACTGATGTATGTGGTCCCTCTAGTACCGCAACTCGAAATGGATATTGATATTATCTGACGTTTATTGATGACCATTCGCGATACGGGTTTATCTTGCTATTACGTCATAAATCTGAAACCTTTGAAAAGTTCAAAGAATTCAAGGCTTTGGTTGAGAACCAAGCCGATAGGTAGATTAAACGAATTCGATCTGATCGAGGTGGCGAGTACCTTCAGATGAATTTAAGGAATACCCTTAAAGAGAATGGAATTATTTCCAATCTCACTCCTCCTGGAACTCCCCAACTTAATGGTGTTGCTGAAAGATGCAACAGAACCATCATGGATATGGTTCGTTCAATGATGAGCAAAGCACATTTAGTACTTAGTTTCTGGGGATATGCAGTATAGACTACAATATATATCCTGAATAAGATTCCTAGCAAATCTGTACCTAAGACTCCTCATGAGCTCTGGTATGGAACCAAACCTAGTGTTAATCACTTGAGAGTTTGGGGTTGCTTGGTTCATGCGAAGAACGTGGACGCAAGTAAGCTGGAATCTCGCTCTCGTGAATATTACTTCATTGGGTATGTTAGAGATGGTATTGGATACCAACTCTATGATCCTGAGACTCAAAAGATTTTTGTTTCCAGAGATGTGAAATTTCTGGAGAATGATTGCCTTAAGGGTCAAGATAAATATGAAGTAAAGGAACTCATTGAATCCCCGAAGGATTCTGAGCTTCCTGAACCAGAAACTGAAGAGATAAATAAAGATGAAACACCCATACCTCTTCGAAGGAGTTTGAGGGTGGTTGCACCACCTGAAAGGTATGGATTCCATGTGTCAAGTGAAACTGACAATGATCCTACTTCATTTGATGAAGCAATCGCGGATCATGACATGGATAGATGGATGCTAGCAATGAAGTCAGAAATTGACTCCATGCATAAGAATGGTGTATGGACCCTAGAGGATCCACCTAAAGGGGTAAAACCCATTGGGTGCAAATGGATCTTCAAGAAAAAGAGGGGACCTGATGGGAAAGTAGAGACTTTCAAGGCACGGCTCGTAGCCAAGGGCTACACACAGAGAGAAGGCATCGACTATGATGAGACATCTCTCATGTGGCTATGCTTAAATCCATCAGCCATTGCTAACTATAGCTGCATATCTTGACTACGACATCTGGCAGATGGATGTCAAGACGGCTTTCCTCAATGGACACCTCGAGGAGGATATCTACATGGAGCAGCCCCAAGGCTTCATGACTGAGGATGGCAAAGTATGCAAGCTGAAGAAATCCATCTATGGGCTCAAGCAAGCTTCTCATAGCTGGAACATCAGATTTGACGAAACCATAAAGAGTTATGATTTTGTGCAGAATCCTGATGAACCTTGTGTATACAAGAAGCTTAGTGGGAGCGCCATTGTGTTCATCGTGCTTTATGTAGATGACATCCTTATCATTGGGAGTGATACATGGATAATGACCAGTGTAAAGATTTGGTTGTCCCATACCTTTGAGATGAAAGATCTTGGAGAAGCCTCTTACATCTTGAGTCTGAAGTTGTTCAGAAACCGAGAGAAGAGGATGTTGGGATTGTCACAACATGGATACATTAAGAAGATTCTTGAACAATTCCGTATGGAAAGTTCAAAGAAAGGATTCCTACCCTTAAGACATGGTATCCACCTGTCTAAAGGAATGGCTCCTCAAACTGTTGAGGAAAAGAAAGCCATGGCTGGATGTCCTTATGCATCGGCTGTAGGAAGCTTAATGTATGCCATGATGTGTACTAGGCCAGCTATCTGCCATGCAGTGGGAGTGGTAAGTTGTTACCAATCCTGCTAGGGAGAACAACACTGGAATGCAGTGAAGAACATATTTAAATATCTAAGACGGACGCAAGATTACTTCTTGGTCTATGGAGATGGTGATCTCCAAGTCTTGGGATATATAGATTCTGACTTCCAATCAGATATTGATGATCGAAAGTCGACATCAGGGTTTGTGTTCTCGTTGAATGGTGGTGCTGTGAGCTGGAGAAGCAAGAAGCAGGACACTACAACATATTCAACAACAGAAGCCGAATACATTGCCGCATCGGATGCTGCAAAGGAGGCGGTGTGGTTGCGCAAGTTCGTGCTGGAACTTGGCGTAGTTTCCTCTGATACTCCCATCCGGCTACTCTGTGATAACACGAGAGCCATTGCCCAGGCGAAGGAACCCAGATGGCATCAAAAGAGCAAGCACGTAGAAAGGAAATACCACATCATTCGGGAGATTCAAAAGCGTGATGACATCATCATCACCAAGGTGGCCTCTGCCGACAACGTTGTTGATCCTCTTACCAAACCTCTGACGCAGAAGGTTTTCGACCAGCATGTAATGAGTATGGGTTTAAGATTGTTCCTGAATGGTTCTGAGGGCTAGTGGGAGATTGTTAGCAATGTGAGCCCGAGGCGATCCATTCCTACAATAAATGTTATTGTAATAAATGATTTATCAATAAAAGTTATTGATTATGTTTTCACTCCCTTTCTGATATTGAATGAATGAATGCACTATAAGGTCCCTCTATACAATAAGGGTTATGTACCATGGCCAACTTGATAATCATACAGTTGTTGATTCATTAATTGAATCATAGAGGCTGATGCTTGGATGAATATTTAAGGAGTTAGATAGAGGACTCATCAAGCATCATCAATGATTGACAAGTAGTGATCTCCAGTCTTAGTAGGAGATGGCAATCCTATCTCATTAGACTGATATCTGATCGACCTCTTGATGCAGGTCCTCTGCATGGGAATAGTGATTTGGAGGTATTAGATTAGTTGAGTCAATGGGTTGACTTAACGAGATCGAGATAAACAAAGACTTATAATGAATACTGTCACATCATAGGCAAACATCCTCTGACCAGAGACAGATGTATTTGCTATATGTCTGAGTGTGTACATTTGGCAGACCAATAGGTTGATAACCTAACCAAGGTCTACACACCGACGAGCTGGTGTGCACATAAGGGCATATGAGTAATACGATCTCTCGAAGGGATCACACGGGTTCACTTGTGAATCGGGAGACATGAGCTCACTCATGAGGTATTGGGACTGACCAAATTCCATGCATGGTCATCATGCTTTAGAAGCATGATATGAATTTGAAGGTAAGATATATGCTTTGTGAAAGCATATGATCTGTACCATATCCCAAGGACCAAGGTTGAGAAACTTAGTGATCATATCATGAAGATGACAGTATGAAAATGATCTATATCTTCATAATGATCATGAGTCTTCCAGTATGCAGGATGTACAGGTATTAGGAATACCTAAGGGTGATTTGATCATAAACGATCGTATAACCATGACGCTTTTATTCCGAGGGAGTGATGACACAGGTCTGGATTTTAGTGACTCCTCTCATTAGAGAAGTGACCTAATCTTAGTCCATGTACTGGACATTAATATGAATGAGATTCATATGCAATGAGAAGATTAGGTTTGCGGTCTTGATTTAATCAAGCATCTATGAGAGGTCCATGGGATCTGGATTTGAGATGTGATCTAAATATCCAAGTCACTATACGTGGAACAATACAATCGCCCTGTCCTTATCTCCAAGTATCTGAGGAGAAATAGCATTGTTCTTAAATGGTTTAAGAACAATTCCATAAGATCTAAGCAATGAGAAATTGATAATTAAATGTGATTTAATTATCATGATGTATGAGGAATTATCTAATATAATTAAATGTGATTTAATTATTATGGATAAGAATAATATGAATAATAATATCCAATTATTCATAATATATTATAAATGTGATTTATAATATATTAGAGAGAGCTAATTATAATTTATATTTGTAGATTAATTATTAATGTGTATTGGATACACATTGTCTAATTAATTGAAAATGTAAATTACATTTTGTTTTGGGTTGTGAATGTGATTCACAATTTTCCAATGTCAAGATTGCAATATTCCCAAAATTAATTGAGAATTATTTTTGGTGAATAAAATCTCAACAGATAGTTGTTGGAAATAAGTAGAGAGAAAATCAAGGAGATAAGCAATCTCATGGAAATCCATGAGATTGCCCTCCCCATATGGGAAGGAGGTGGCGGCACCCAATTCCCTTGTGGGATTGGTGGCCATCCACTCCCTTTTATGGGGATGGATGATCTCCTTTGTATTTCACTCCTTATTTGATTGATTTAATTTGGTATTAATATATATTTGATTTATCAAATATATTCAATCAAAATTAAATCACAAGTTGTTGGCTTTTACCAACAACAATCTTGACCATTGGATTGACATAAATCAATCTCATCCATTGATTTTTATATATCTCATGGATTGAGATCCATGGATCCCAAAACCCTATAAATAGAGAGGCATACCTTGCTCTCTATTACATGCTATTATAGCACACATCTCTCTCTCTCTCTCTCTCTCTCTCTCTCTCTCTCTCCTCACACGCCAGCCCTCTCTCTCCCTCTTCTTGGTGGTCGTCCACCATGCCCTAGAGGAGAGACTCGTCGATGCCCACACCATCGTGTTGCCGCTTGACGCTCTGCGGTTCTCCGTCTACTTGGAGTGCTTCACTCACGAAGGAGACGTTCGATCTCGTGCGACGAGATCAGGAGCAACCGTGCTTGGATCATCTTCTTGGATTGCGAGGACACCGCGACTCATCCCCGCGCTCGCAAGCCATTACTCCGACGATCGGACTTGAGACAGGAGGTCTCTTCTCTTAGAGACTCGATCAACCACGCTTCAAGAGGTATTGCATTATACTTGTCGTGGTTATAGATGAAACGATCTGAGAATCGTTCTTGGATCATGTGGTTTCATCGCATGAAAAAAATTTAAATTCCACTGCATCGAACAACTAGTACGACCAGTCGTTCTCCGTCGTATCCGATACGACGATCACGCTTCCGTGATGTGCTTGAGCATTTCTCCATATCCTTCACATAGCATTTGCATGGCATTAACATTTTTCGTATTAATGTTGATAATTGAACGAGTCTAAGTAAAATATGAAGATTGGAGCTTGGTTGGACCTTAAATCTACCTAACCACAAGAACCTTATAGGAGCCGGAATTGAGGTACTTCAGGTCTAGTTGGCTTAATTCTTTGAGAATAACGAGACTTAGTTCAATGGATTCTTGACTGCCTAAGTAGAGTATTTCCGAGCACACGCACCGCTCTTGATGACAATAACTTAGCTTGGACACCTGCACCTTTCACTTTGCTCAACTTAGTTGGAGTGGTGAGGAAATTGGATCTACTGGTATGAGACACACGCAAGTGGAAACATTTGTCCTCGTCTAGGGAGGGAAGTGCACCCTAACCTGTCCTATAGTAGAGATGTCAAAAGACAAGAGAGTGTGGGTTGTAATAATGCTTCAAAAGAGGGATAGTCTACTGGCTCAAGAGGAGAAACTCATAATGTAAATGCTGTAGTATAGAGTACTTCAAAAAATGCAAAGAGCAAAAATTCTAAAAAAGTGGATAGGCCTTATTGAAAATAAAATGACTGCCGGAATGTACATATTTGTATAGTCAATAAGCAAGCTTGTGCTTCAAAGTCATGATATGTGAGTCTGTCGCTGGATGACTTGGCTACACTGGTCAAGCATCCAAGGATAGGTATCTACACTGGCTACTGTCCATTCTCCTCTTCACCCCCTCCTCTAGAGATGGTTGCCACTTGAACTTAGAAAGGAATACCCTGCTCCTCGAGGAAAGAGTTGCTGGATTAGGGAGTCATTAGGCTGTCATGCTGGAGAAGTCAGTCTCTTTGTCATTTCAGTTGGGGAGAGCCACTATCACATATATTGTACAAGTAAGATTCATAATCGTAAGGGTTTGCATATGAGTTGAATTATTCTAACATGGCTATTGAGGAGACTTGAGCAGAGTTTCAGGATTCTTGAAGGTTGTTGTACTTCAAATCCCATTCCCAATAAGGCTCTGCCCACTAAAATTCTAAAGGTCTGACTTAAGATCCAAACTTTGATGTTGTGAAGACAAGTTTGAGAATTAAATTCAATCCACTTTCTTTCTTTTTCTTTTCTTTGTTTTACTTTTTAACACTTTTTGCATACGTGTTTGCTAGAGGCTAGCAAACGCAAGTATAGGGGGTGATGAATCTCCAATTTATCACCTTTATTCTATGATTTTGGCCTTAAAAATCCTAGCCAGTGCATGTAAATAACATTAATTTGTACAAAACAACATTCATTAGTTATTGCATTTATTGTGTAATTAATACTGCTTTTAATGCAAAAATCATTAAATAAATAGAAAAAAAGAAAAATAATAAAATTTCAAAGATATTTTATGACCCTAAACCCCGAGACCTAGGCATCTTGATGATGAGGTCGACAAGGAATAAAATAGGGGGAGATAAGGGCCAATAATACAATAAAAGTCCCTTTTATTCATCTATTATTTATTCATTTTTG
Source organism: Ottelia alismoides (assembly GCA_037367405.1). NCBI lineage: Eukaryota > Viridiplantae > Streptophyta > Magnoliopsida > Alismatales > Hydrocharitaceae > Ottelia > Ottelia alismoides. The sequence continues at coordinate 1,160,185 of JAZKJV010006501.1, forward strand.
GGACCCATTTTATTTTCTACTTTTCATACACCAAATAATGAAACTTCGACATTAAAGTTGTAGATAAGAAAATATAAAAAAATACAAAATTGAGTTCATACAAAAATAATAGACATTGTTCATTTTATACACAAAATAAAAAGCCAAAACCCAAACTTCCCAGACCTTTATCTTCCAAATAAAAATCCAAAATGTATCAAATTCACCTCTAATTATATATAACTTTTCATGATCTACTTAATGAAGGTGGTTTCATATTTTTCAAAGTTAAGGTGTGGAAGTTAGTTTTTGAACCCTTATTGTACAACATACCTGAATGAAATATTCAATGTATTTAATCTTTATTTTTTTTTAATTTTATATTTCTATAATTTTGTAAATATTACCTATAACTCATATACATATTAAAAAACAATGAAAACTCCAAAAAGACATTAAAAATAAAATAAGTGTATAAAATATATAGGTAAAATACCTATGCTAACACTTGTAAATAAATAAAAGGGCAATCTATTCTTTAATTCTTTTATTCATCTATATTTTTATACTCTTGTAAATATTATTTATATTTTATTAAAATATAATGCTAAAAAAGAAAATAAAATACATTAAAATAAAATAGAATACAAAATACATAGACAAAATACTTGTATTTTCACCTACATAATCTATATCTATATTTATTTAAGAGTATATATTATATCATAAAAATATAATAAAAATATATTTATATATAAGTTATAAATATATAAAATAATAGAATAAAATAAAATATACAAAATAAAAATAAAATAGTTAAAACATAGATGAATATACTTATAAATATAACCCCTAAAAAATAACTAGTAATAAATAACATCAATAAATAAATAATAATAATAATAAAATACTAAATAAAATAAAAAACATTTTTTATTTTATAAAAAAAATAATAAAATCATTTACTATATTTAATTAATTAATTTCAATTATTGGACTGTTTTGTCCTTTTGCGTCCCACGTGGCCTAATCACGTTGCTTCCTTCATGACCTCTGGTCAACTGCCTCCCCAAGATCTGTTGCTCGTCAGATCTGTGAACTCCTCACTTTTCATGCCTTTTTCCCGCTTAATCCATCGATAAAACACCCTCGATTCCTTCACAAGAAATCATCATTTATCCTCCACGATTCACACCGGCCTTTTTGATTTTGTGTACATAGCCTAGATTCTTTACAATCAAGACATCAACAAGGGTGCCCAATCTTATTTATAAATAATGACCTCCGCCTTCCTCTGCCTCTTTGGTCACTAATCCGAGTCTTAGAACCCTTGCATCTTCATGTGGGGAGCATCCTTGTGATAGGAGGAGTTCTCCTGTGGTCTGGATCGGCTCCAAGAGGATGGAGGTGCAACCAGGACGGTTGTCCGGCCACCTTTGCTCCCTACATTCGCCAGTAGGTACAAGCTGAGTGATGAATTGAGGTCTAAAGCAGGAGTTTGTGGGTTAAAATAATTCTTCAAAAGAGGGATAGTCTACTGGCTCAAGAAGAAAAACTCCTTATGTACATGATGTACCATGTAAATATGTTGTATATATGCAAATAAAAAAATGTGCACAATATGAAAAACTCCAAAAAGGGGGACATGCCTGATTGAAAATAAAATGCCCGCTGGAGTGTATATAGTGAATAAGCAATGCTTATGTAGTCCACCTTCTCATATAATGGAAGCTTGCAGAGGGAGACTTAGCTACACTAGTTAGGCACCCAGGGATACGTGGCTTAACTGGTCACAATCTATTATCTTCTTTTCCCTCTTCTTGAGCTGGGGTTGAACTTGAACTTAGAAGGGAATACCTTGCTCCTTGAGGAAAGAGCTGTTAGACTAACGAATTAGAGTTACCTTGTCGTGGGAGGTTGTTGCTTTGTAATTTCTGAGGCGGGGAACTACATATCACTTACACAGTACAATGAAAGATACATAGTCATTAGAGTTTGCATATGTAGAATTGTTTTGATCTGGTTTATTGCGGAGTCTTGACCATAGCATTGTGGAACTTAGAGGCTTTTGAATCTTAAACCTATTCCCCAATAAGGTTCCGACAAACTAATAATCCAATGGTTTGACTGAGCTCCATATTCCAATTTAATGAAAAGTTTAATAATCAACCTTGATTCTTTCTCTCTTCTTTTTCTTTCTTATTTTCACTTCTTTTTCAAATAAGTGTTTGCTAAGGGACTAGCGAAGGTAAAGTATTGGGGGTGATGAATCCCATATTTTCACTCTTTTTTTCTATTTTATGTTAGCTCTACTTCTTAGCAAAATACCTTGTAAAATACATGTAAATATAATAACTTAACAACTTGCATGCCTTTGTTAATATTGCATAATTAGAATGTTTTTGGCTAAATAAAAGATTAAAGGAAAAGAAAAGGAATGATGTATTTAGAATAAATACAGAGTGACCCAAATCCCAAGAGAAGGTCAAGCCTTGGCATGATCGCAAAAGAAAATAAGTAGAGATAGATAGGGTCCACTATGTATTGTTTATATGACCTATACTTATGCATAATATTTATATATTTATTTTTGACTAGTAAAATTAAATTATTCCTTTTGCACCCTTGTATGTAATCCTAGGAATAAGATAAAAATAAAATATAATTCAAAAAAATAAAAGAAAAATAAAATAAAAACACCAAACTTTTGTACAAAATACACATGTATATATCACATTCAATATTTATTATATAACCTAAAATAATTTGTAAAAATAAAATAAAAATTATTTTATGTTCCTAAAATAATGTTGAAAATAAATAAAATATAAAAACATAAATATTTTTGTCATAATAATAAAATAAAAATACCTGTATTAAATACATAGGTATATTATACCTGTATATAGTATTATATATTGTATATACACTAATTTATTTTTTCATAAAAATAATTAAAAATCATAAAAAATACTTTGGAAACTAATCAACATTTTTTATTTTATACTCTTTTTGTTTTAAATTCATTTACTATTTTTTATTTAACTTCCAATTATTTTTTATATTCCTGCTCTCTGATTGGTCCACCTGGGATCGTTGACCTCGGTCAACCCTCCCTTTTAGCCATGTCAGACTCGATTCTGGCTCGCCGGACCTTTTTCTCCCTATTTACTCGCCTGACTCTGACCACCCCTCGCCTTGATTTTTGGACCCGAGATTCCTCAGACATCTGTGATCTTCACGCATTCTTAGGACCATCCGGATCCCCCCAGGGTTTTGTGCTTCGCGCTGATCTTTTTGGACCGTGGGTTTTGCCTATAAAATCTCTCGTCCGCCTCCATTGCCAAGTAGCTCGTGCCTCGCCTCATCCTTTACCCGTAGACACCTTTAGCCGAGTGACAGCTGATGACCATGAAATCCCTTACGATCCAAGTGAGGATATAAATCAGGGTCGTTGCGACCCGAATCGCGAGGTTAGGTCAATCAAGAAAAGAAGACCACCAAATCAGAAAATAATCAATCAATAAAGTTGAATAGCGGTCTCGTTATTTTATTTAACCTTGTATAGCGACCAGGGTCTTACTCAAGGAGTACGGATTGGCTAAAAAGCCTACGAAGTAGTCAAAAATCCAAATAAAGAGAAGAAAATATTTTTTGCGGATTTTATGGTTTTTTAAATTTTTTTGTGATTTTTAATTATGAAGAAAATATAAAACAAGCTAGAAAGAGCACAATCAACTAATTATTTAACAACACAAATCAAGTCAGAAAATTGAATTAAAAATATTTTTGGGTTTTATAATTTTTAAGTGTTTTTGGTAATTTTCTCAGATTTTTATGATTTTTATTTGATTTTATAAAAATGAAATAAAACCAAAAATGGAATCTACTTTGCACCCAGATTTGAAAGGCTATTTAAAAATATAAAAATAACCTCTAAAAATCTCGAGACAATTTTATGAAAACTACAATAAAATCCTGACTACAAAAGAAGAAATTGCATTTTTTTGAATTTTTAATGATTTTTATGAGTTTTTTTAGCTTTTTCAATTTTTAAGGATTTTATAAGTCCAAATCAAAAAAAATGGATAGAAGCAAGAACACAAAAAAACAAGCAAACCATAATTTTTTAGAATTTTTGAGATTTTTAATATTTTTAGTTGATTTTTTAATTGAAAAAATAGCAAAATGAGGGTTTTTAAATTTTAAAAAACAGAAAATCAATACAAAATTGTCCCAAAAACTCACTGAAATTTTTATACAGTAGCAGGGGCGACGTGTCCAAATTTTAGGAGATTTGGAGTTGATTTCATATTTTATTTAGCCAATCAAAGATAGACTGCTCACGAGGACCTAAGTGCAAATAATGAAAAGTTTTCAGCCAATTAATAACACACGCAAGAAATCCGAGACTGAACTTGTAAAAAGCCCAAAAGACACGAGGCGCGCACGTGATTCACACACAGAGGGGCATAAATGTAATTCCTATTTATAAAGATGCAATCAGTAACAACTGAGAAGTTCAGGGGAAAACATGTAAATAACCCACAAATCACGTGTCGATGCATGTGCTCCACATACAGAGGGACTAAAATGCAAATACTAAAAGTTTGAGGTCCAAAGTGTAATTTATCCAAATTAAAAACAACTACATAAAATATTTACAAGACTCCAAAGGAAATGCAAAACTAAGAAGGGCCTAAGTGAAATTTACCCTCTTATTATGATCCAACGGCTAAAAGGCGATCCACTTAAGATATGATGGCTGGCGTTGGCTAGTACCCCTTCGATGATCGACGCTCCAGATCAGATCCGCAGATGGATCAGACGGTCAAGACCCTCGGATGATAGACGGTGGAGATCAGAACAGGTACGAGGGGTCGATCGGACGGCGGAGGAGCTCCCTGGAAGAACTGGTCACCGACAAAGTTCGTCCAGCCAATATGCGTGCTAGGGGCATCCTCCGATGTTGCTCTGAGAGGGAAAACGAAGCTCTCGATTGTCTTCAACTGGTGGAGGTCTCCGATGAGGCGGCGAGGTCCTGGAGGACCCCGGCGACGTCAAGGAACCTGGAGCTCTGTGCTTTAGTCGTCGAGCCTCCAGATGAGGCTCATTTGCCTTCAATCCTGCACAGAACGAACACTGGGTCGAGGGCAAAATGCCTCGACCCGATTATGGGCAAAATGGGTTGTCAGGCGAGGCAGAGCGAATCTCTACGACGAGCGACGACATAGGAGAGTCGATACCTGGTTCCGGGGCGAACCAGGGGGAGTGACTGGGTGAAGAACGCGGAGAGGAGTCTTGCGAAGGTGAAGGTGTGGTCGGAAGGGGAAATGGGTGATCGGAGCGTGCGGGGTGGTCTGGTGAACGTCGGCGGTCGGAAATCTAAGAATGGAAAATTAGGGCAATCTAGGTCTTATCGAATCGACCTGATGGTCGAAGACGTCTGGGCTGGAGGTCCTGGTCCTCCTGGGGTCCTCGCCTCGATGGAGCGACGTCTCCAGAGGCTCTAGCTCGCTGGTGGCTGAGCACGGCGAGGTTGGGTCACCAGATCTGAGGCTAACGGCCTCAAGCCCTCGCTGCTACGCTCTCCCACGCTCGCTGTCACTCGAGGAGAAGAACGGAGGTGACAGGGGTCGAAGACGATGGCCAAAGATGCGTGAAATGGCAGCTTGAGGTCATGTCTTATATGAGTGAAGGTCTGAGAAGATTGGAGTCGGGCTCGCAGATCGAGGCACGGATATCTAACGAGAAGATCAAGCGTGAATCGTGGGTCATGCCTCTGCAATTGGAGCTCGGGGTTTGAGAAGATGGTTATCGGATCGCGACGTGAAAAATCGACGATGTCAGGTCAGCACGTGGATCCGGGTGCAAAGTGGTCCAGGGGGGAGAGTTGATCGGGGGTCAACAATCCCCTGTGGACCAATCAAAATTCAGGGATTGGAAATTTTTTATAAATTAAATTAACAATAGAAAATGATTTTATTTAAAAATATTTATAAAATAAAAAATGTTTTTTATTTTTCAAAGTATTTTTTAGTGATATTTATTTATTTTTTTGAAAAATAAATTATGTTATATACATAATATACTATTATATACAAGTAAAAATACCTATTTATTTTATACTTTTATTTTTAATTACATATTTGTGTACAATTACTCTAATTTTATATTTTATTTATTTACATCATAAAATTTAGAGTATAAAATAATTTTTATTTGTTTTTTATTATTTGTTTACAAAGGTAAAATAAATAGATGTATTATTTCGATATACATGGTATATGTACAATAGAGAGAGAGAAATTATTTCTTTTTATTTTTATTCTATTTTTCTGATTTTTATTTTATTTTTAGAAATATATTAAAAATATGGGAAACACATATATATTTTTATTTTTACAAAAAAATATATACATAAGAGGGGGTTTTACACAAGGTTGACTTACCCTATCTCTCTCTACTTATCTTATTTGGCGATCAGGCCCATATTGGGCCCTCTCTTGGGTTCAGGTCACTCAATATTTATTCTAAATATTTCCCTCTTTTTCTTTATTTCTTTATTCTTTTATTTATGCACAAAAACATACTAATTATTGATAATTACCCAAAGCATGCATTTTGATAATTTATTATATTTACAAGTATCTACATGGTGGTTTGCAAAGATTTTTAGCTAAAATAAAAGAATAAAGAGTGATAAATGAGGATTCATCACCCCCTATAGTTCACTTTTGCTAGTCCCTTAGATAACATTTATTTAAAAAAGAAGGGAAAGATGAATTAATGCTGATTATTAAACTTGTCTTCATTAAATTGAAGTATGGAGCTTAGTCAGATCTTTGGATTATTAATATGTCAGAACTTTATTTGGACTTAGGTTTAAAACTTAACAGCCTCTAAGTTCCACTAATCTAGAGTCAAGACTCCTCAACAATCCAGATCGGAACAAGTCTACATACACAAACTCTGAAGACCATGAATCTTTTCCCAACAAGGTAACTCTAATAACCTAGTCTGGCAACTCTTTCCTCGAGGAGCAGGGTATTCCCTCCTAAGTTCAAGTACAACCGGCTCAAGAAGAGGGGAAAGAAGAGAATGGACCATGGCCAGTGTAACCATGTATCCCTGGGAGCTCAACCAGTGTAGCTAAGTCTACCTACTGCAAGCTTCATGAGATGGAACATGGATAACATAAGCTTTGCTTCATTGCATTATATACACTCCGGTGGGATTATCATTTTCTCTCAGACCCACCACTTTTTTGGAGTTATTCTTTTCTTTTTGCATTTTTTGATATGCATATTTACAACATATCTACAGAGTGCAACATATATACATAAGGAGTTTTTCCTCTTGAGCCAGTGAACTATCCCTCTTTTGAAGCTTTATTGCAACCCACAACTCCTATCGTTAGACCTCACGGTTACCAGACCGAGTTGAGACGCACTTCCTTCACTAGAAGAAGAAGAGAGGTTCCGCCTAGAAGTACTACCCTCATATGCTACCCCAAGTCAAAGAAGACTGCCTCGTCACCATCTCATCTGTAGAGAGCTCGATGTATAGTGCTGGTCCAAGTAAAAAGCCATTGTCTGTAAGAGTCATGTGCGCGCTGTTAAGTGCTCTACTTAGGCTTATCGAGATGACATATGATTATAACCTAGTAGACTCAAAAAATTAAGTCACCATGGACCTGAAAAGTCTCAACCCTAAGCCCTATAAGGTTCCTCTTAGAATTAGGTGGATTAAGATCTTAACCAAGCTCCATTTTTCAATTTAATTCAAGGCTAGTTTAAATGTCAACTATGATTCAGGAAAAACTGTACAAATATTACAAAGATGTAATTTTTACTAAATTTTACAAATGTGTAAATTTTTTGAAAAATGTTTGAAAACATGGATGTATGCATGAGTGCATGTTTTGCAAAATATTTACACACATTTACACAAGGTTTTTGCAAACTTTTGTTTTTCAAAACATTTTACAAAAATTTTATACTATATACATAATTTTGATATAAAAAATATTTACAAACTCTTTACACAAAAGATTTTTACAAACATTTTTACAAAAATATTTGTATAAATAGCTATTTATGTGTAATAAAGAATTTTATTTACAAGGAAAAATTTTTAATTTTTATGGGTTTTAAGGGTTTTTAGCCATTTTTATTTATTAGCACACTCACACAAATTACGAGTTATGGCTAAAGTATATATGGAATATATATGACACCCCCTATACTTAGCTCGAACGATGTCCTCAGAGTGGCTCAAGAGCAATGAAGAAGACATAACTCGTGCTTAGTATAGGGAAGTGAAAAGAAAGGATATATACAAAGATGAATGAAAGAATAGAAATGAAAAGGATCTCGGGGTTACCCCTATACTTAGGATCAAGTAATCCTAAGTATAGCAGACTGTACACAAAGGGAAATCCGAGTGGAGAATGTACAGGGTCTACCTCCCCTATACTTAGTGTAAAATATCCCTAAGTATATGCAGCAAAACAGAGATAGAAGAGAATCAAAAGGAAATCAAAAGTCTCACACCCCCCACATACTTAGGGTAAAGTGCACCCTAAGTATAGCATAATCAAAGATGCAGTCGGGGTGTTGGACTGAAGAATAGTGTGATATGGACAACTGGATCTATACAAGTTGGAAGAACAATGATAATCAGGCGTGAGAGGCAATAGATGTGAGTCAAGAGACCACATATCACACAAAGTGAATAGGGTCAACGTCAACGACCAACGGCTCATGATCTAGATATGGCTTGAGCCGCTGCTCGTTAATATGAAAGGCACTCTCACATGACAACTCAGATATGTTGATGCTTCCGTTGTCGTGTACCTTTCGGACCAGATAGGGTCCCTTCCATTTGCTTTGCAACTTCCCTGGAAATAATCTCAACTTGGCATCGAACAACCATACTCGTTGTCCTGGCTCAAACTGCTTGTGGCTGATATGAGAATCATGCCACTCCTTCACTCTCTCCTTGAACTGAAGGCTGCTCGAAAAGGCTGTATCATGAAGCTCCTCCAGGGCTGCTAACTCTGCCCTCCTCTGATCTGCTACACTCACTTGATCCATAAGAATATCTGTGACTGCCTAAAGTGACCTATGTCTCAGCTCAACAGGTGAATAGCAGGGCTTGCCATAAACGAGGCAAAAGGGATATGTACCTAAAGGTGTCTTTGAAGGACGTCTGATATGCCCACAGGACCGAGTCCAAAAGTTGTGACCAATCCTTTCGGTCAGGGCGGATGACGTTCTGCAGAATAGTCTTGATCTCCCTGTTCGACATTTCAGCAAGACCATTGGTCTGAGGATGATACGGTGTGGCTACTCGATGGTCTATGCTGAACTTACTAGCAAGGGCCTTTACCTTGTCGTTGACGAAATGAGACCCCCCGTCAGATATCAAAACTCTAGGAACCCCGAACCGTGAAATGATATTCTTCCTCAAAAATAGGCAAATAGTCCTAGCATCTGCGGTTCTGGTGGGGATGGCCTCAACCCAATGACTCACATAATCCACGGTCAACAAAATGTACTCGAATCACTGACTCTTAGGGAATGGACCAATGAAATCGATGTCCCATGCGTCGAAATCCTTACAGAAGTGAATGGGTTGCATCGGCATCATATCACGCTGTCCACAAGTGCCCATCCTCTGACGGTCAGTACACCTCTTCACGAACTCTTCAGAGTCCTTGAAGAGAGTAGGCCACCATAGGCCGGATTGGAGCACTTTCTGTGCCGTTCTCCTCCCAGAGTGATGTACTCCTACCTCAAGCTTGTGGCAGTAAGTGAGGACGCTATGGTGCTCCTCCTGACGAATGCACCTACGTCAGACGCTATCCCCTCCTTCATGATAAAGGATGGGATCCTCCCAATGGTAAAACTTGGCCTTCGCGAGGAAGGTCTCAAGTCGATGCCTAGACCAATATTGTGGAACTTTCTTGGCAACAAGATAATTAACAATATCGGCGTACCACGGGAGAGGGGCGATAGCAAGGATCGCCTCATCTGGAAAGGTCTCACAAATAGGCTTAGTCTGCTCAGAATCCTCAAGAAACTCCAATCGGGAGAGATGATCCGCCCGAAATTCTTGACTCCAGGCTTATCCTTAATCTCTATGTCAAACTCCTGGAGTAGAAGGATCCATCTGGTCAATCTGGCTTTGGCATCCTTCTTTTCCATGATGTACATGATGGCGGTATGATCAATATAGATGGTCACCTTAGATCCAATGATGTAAGATCTGAACTTATCTAGTGCGAAAACTACGGCTAGCATCTCCTTCTCAGTGACAGTGTAGTTCCACTGAGCGGTATCCAAAGTTCAGCTAGCGTAGTGAATAGCAAATGGCACTCCATCCCTCCTCTGTCCCAGCATGGCCCCTACGGCAAAATCGGAGGCATCTGTCATGATCTCGAATGGGAGAGACCAATCTGGCAGCTGGAGGACAGGAGCCTCTACAACTAGACTCTTGAGAGTCTCAAATGACGTAGACACTTATCATCCACAATGAACTCAATGTCCTTCGTCAGCAAATCACTCAACGGTTGGGCAATACTGCTGAAATCATGAATGAATCATCGATAGAAACCGACGTGCCCCAGAAAAGACTGTAACTGCTGCAAGTTGGACGGTGGACTGAGTTTCCTAATGATATCCACCTTGGTCGGATCAACCTCCATGCCCCTGTTGGAGATGATGTGGCCAAGCACCGTCCCTTGAGTTACCATAAAGTTACTCTTCTCCCATGATAGCACAAGGTGAACCTCAATGCATCGCTGGAGGATACGGTCTAGGCAGTCAAGACAAGCATCAACCCATCGCCGTAGACCAAAACGTCATCCATGAAGACCTCCAAGCACTCCCCCACCATGTCTGAAAAGATGGACAACATGCACCTCTGGAATGTCGCCGGAGCATTGCACAATCCAAAGGGTATCCGTCTGAAAGCATATGTCCCAAAGGGACAGGTGAAGGTAGTCTTGTTCTTGTCCTTGGGCGTAATGGCCACCTGATTATATGCGGAGTACCCGTCCAAGAAATTGTAATGGCTCTTCCCAGCTAGCCTCTCTATAATCTGATCAATAAAAGGCAACGGAAAATCATCCTTCTTGGTGGTCTGGTTCAATCATCTGCAGTCTACACACAGCCGCCAAGAAGCGAGTACCCAGGTAGGGATCTCCTCTCCAGACTCACTAACAACTGTGGTGATGCCTGTCTTCTTGGGCACCACATGCAATGGACTAACCCACTTGGAGTCGGAGATGGGGTAGATAAAATCGACACTCCATTATTTCGAGGTCTCCTTCATGACAAATCTCGAAGGTTCGGGTTCAGCCGCTGCTGGAACTCACGCGATGGCTTCACGTCCTCCTTGAGATAGATATGGTGGGAGCACAGGGATGGACTTATCCCCTGGAGATCAGCTATGCTCCATCCAATCGCCTTGCGGTTCTTTTCAAGAACCCCCATCAGACGAGATTCTTGCTCTCCAGTCAAATCTGTTGAGATAACTACTGGGTATATCTCATGCTCACCCGCAAGGAACCTATACTTCAGCGATGATGGTAAAGGCTTCAGCTCTGGACAACTCGGTGCTGGCGGATCTGGTCTCTGAAATGTCTGAGTGAATGCTACCAAATCTGCATGGGAGAACGAGAACTCTCACCGACAATCTGAATTTGGTGAAGGTTGCTCTGCTGGTGTATCTCTGCTCTACGCGGGATCAGGCTCCACCCTAGCTATAGGCTCTGTGGAAGTCATACATGATATCAAATCATCAAACTCTGCCCAGTCTATATCTGACTCCGAGGGATCTGTATCAGAATCACAAGAATAATCTGCCTCACGATTGGGAACCAGCTCTACTGCCTGAGATGTATCCTCAACCAAGAATGCGCTCTCCAAGATCTCCTCTGCTGGAATCTGTGCATCAGCGAACTCTGAAGGTGAGAGGATGGCCTGTGCTGCTGGATCTACCCAAACTGCCTCGTCATCTGTAATCACAAAATCGCAGTTCTGGTGGATGTCTTGCCCTGCCTCTGTCATCTGCTCTGAATCTGAATGTGGCTCTGAGCAAGTAGAATATCTGGCTCTAGTCTCCTCGATCATCTCTATTTGTATACTCTCTCCCTCGATGCAAAAGTATACCTTCCCGCTATCTTGGTCGGACACTGCCTTGGTTATGGCCAAGAACGGGCGTCCTAGAATGATGGGGGTATCGATCACAGACTCAAGGATCTCCATGTCCAACACAACAAAGTCCACGAGGAATTTCAGGCCCTGAATCGTGACGACAACGTCCTTCAGCAACCCCTTCGACCTCTTGATAGACCGATCAGCAAACTGAAGGATCGTCCTGCACTGTCATAGAGGGCCCAACTCGAATCAATCGAGAAGGTCTGCCGAAGTAGGTTGATCGATGAACCACTGTCTAATAGAGTACGATCGAACCTCTGCTCCTGAATATGGCATCTGATATACGTGGCTCCTGCATCTGGCCTCTTGGCTAGCAGACGGTTCTGGATCTCAAAGCATGTGCTCCAAGGCCTCCTGTAGAGTCAGTTGTATGTGAAATCAATCCATCATCTGCTGGTTGAACTCTAACTGGTGGGACTTTGTTTGTTTTTCTTTTTTGGGCCCCTTAGCCAAGCGGAGTGCTTGGGGAAAGGGGATGGCTGGGTCCTTCTCAGATGAAGGACTAGGATCGGGTCTGGGCTGCTCAAGCAAAGCAGAATCCATACATACATCATCAATCAACACAGGTGGATCCGAAAATATCAAACCCTTTCCTTTATTAACAGAAGTATCCTGAGGTACATGAACTGAATGAAAAATAATAGGACCAGCAGAACTGGAAATGGTGGCCTCAGTACCACCCTCGGCATCTGGACTCGCGCCATCAGTACCGCGCTCTGGCTCAGCAACTGGTATGGTGGCCTCAATACCACATCCTCCATCTGGTGAAGCGATGTTCTCAGTACCGTCGGCTGGATCAACATCCGCAGTGGCATCAGCACCACCGTCATCACCATGTGTATGAGCAGCATCAGCACCGCTGTCCTCCTCTTCTGGCGCTCCTGAAGTGGCGTGGGCTCGTCGCTCAGACGAGGCGCCGCCTGCTGGCATCCTACCACTCCTAAGTGTAACAAAATCAACATCAAACATATATGCGGTAATATCACCAAGGGAATCACTAGGAATGGTGGTCTCTATGAACTCTACCTTCTCAGACATCCTCTTGAGGTTGTTCGGGTTTGTCTCTATCTGTGCAGGAATGGCGGCCTTCCCCTTCACTATCTCTCTTATCTCCTATCTGAACTCGTCCATCTCCCGTCTAAAAGTAGCCTGCTGATCAGAGATGAGGCGGTCTAAGTCGTCTAAGGCTGGGTTCTCATAGGAGGGCCCCTGAGAACCTGACGGGTGGCCTCGCTGGTAATTAGGCTGCTGCTGCTGGTGAGAGAGATAAGGGGGCTGTGAGTGATACTGCTGAGGCTGCCTCCAAGACTTTACCTGCTGGTTGGGACGAGGACCATGCTGCTGGTGACTCTACTATGGCTAGTGGTGTGACGGGAACTGGGGTTATTACTGGTGACTATCTCGCTGCTGGCCATACTGGCCACCTGAACTGGAGGCTGCTGCTGGGAACTGGTGCCTCCGGCCGACCAACGGAATCCGCGATGGTCTCGTCGGATACCGGGCTGGGGTCAGTCGTACCATATCCAATTGACATCCATCAACGGCTCATGCTCGTAGGTGGGTGGGGGGAGTACTGCCAGGGGCTGGTCCGGCTGGTACACCACCATCTGGCTATCCTGAGATGGTGGTGGCTGAAGGTACTGCTGCTGCAGCTGCTGCTGATACGGCTCCGCCTGAACATGATGGACCTGTCAGTACTGGGCGGAGGGCTGGGTACTGCTGCTGCTGCTGCCTGGGTCTGCCCGTGATCTAAGACGGGGCTGAGAAGTCGTCTGTGCCTCCTAAAGACACATGATCTGTGTCTTTAGGTCACTCAGCGTCTGTGCCATCTGATCTATCTGTGTCATACCTTGGCACTGCTTCTTCTCAATCAACTCGATCCGGTCCAGCTTCTCGCTGATAATGCCCATATCGACGGCTGTCGACTCTACCTGTGTTGCTGCCGCTGACGAAGTAGAGGGACCGACATCGACCTGTGCTATCCTCTGATAGGACACGGCTTGTGGCTGGGGCTTCCCTTGTGTATAGAGGCGGGTCTGTGACATCACCGTGTAGTTCTCAGCCATCTCCTCATAGATGGCCCAGACTTGGTCCTCATCTTTGGCGAAATACGATCCTCCACAGGATGCATTGACCAATCCCTACAGCTCGGGTGTAAGTCTACAAAAGAAGCTCTGAACTAGGTTCGGCTTCGAGATATCATGGTGCGGGCATCTGTCGGTAAGCTCCCTGAATCGATCCCATGCCTCATGAAACTTCTCGTTGGGGAGCATGGGAAAGTTGTTGATCAGGTCCCTCGCTGCATTGGTCCGGCCGAGTGGGTAATACATGTTGAGGTACTCGTTCCGGAGCTTCTCCCATGTCGTCACAAATCTTCCGAAATGATTCAGCCAGTTGGCTACTCTATCAACGAGGTAGAAGGGAAATGCCATCATCTTGATGGTGTCTTCGTCCACCAGTCGATCATGGACGGTGCTACAGAATATCTCAAACTCCTGGACATGAGGATGTGGCTCCTTGGTTGCGAGTCCGTGAAAGCAGGGAAGCAACTGAATAGTCTGTGGCGGGAACTTGAAGTCTCTCGCTATGGCCGGCAACATGATCCATCTATGGGTTAGAGTTGCATCAGGGTTGTGCAACTCTCTCATCGGGCGGGCTCCTGCTGCTGGCTGAACTGGCTGCTCTCCCTCAAGTATGTCTCCTCCATCAGGTCTGCGCTGCTCGCGGTCTAATCTCATCTGCTCCATCTCCCGATGCATCTCCACCATGAAAGCTCTCTGGTCGCGTATCTGTCTCTGCATCGTCTCCAAGGAAGCTATCAGGGTGTTTTTAATCGCATCCTAGTCCAAAAAAAATGTCTGCTCGGCTCTGGGTCCCTCGATGCGGTCCTCGCTGTTGTCCATGGTCTCTGCAAAGGCAAAAGACCCAAGCTCAAGTGCTGAAATATCATCTGACTGTTGCTCTCTCTAATCGAGTACCTTAGGAATAATAGTAGAAGGATGGTCGTAGGAAATAGGATGGAAGCGAACTCGGGTTCAGAGAGCGGGTTTCGGCTCTCGCGAACCAACCTAGATGAGCGGGTCGGAGTGCTCGAAAGCGGTGCAACCAAAGGCTGCCTAAGGGACCTACGACCCATCATCTTGATCTCGCGAGTTGGACGCATGAGATCTGGAAAGCAAACAGGATGGTCAAGCAATACCCCAAATTCACCAACGCAACACGAGCTGATGACCGTAAGAGTTCGGTCTTTTATCTTGTATTTTTTTATTTTGGTGAGAAGACAGTCTATCAGAGCGATTAGCGAGCTGTTAGGAATCCAACGCCCCTAGGAGACTGTCCCGATCCCAAACTAGATCTTTCCCAGCCAGTACAAGCCGCGGACCGTTTACCGGCTACCCGATCAGCTCGCTCTGTTAATGATATTGCGACCCGCTTTACTGGAGACCGGAGCGATCCTCATTGGAGAACGACTAGCCCAGAAGCAGTAGTCTGAGGAGGGGTTAGATGTGGCTCTAGCCTAGGGTGCGTGTCACTCTCTCGCTCAATCAAACCATCCAATAAGGGGATTACTCTCCCAATACAATTTTTTGTGAGGTGATTTTTAGGTCCAGTTTGCTTTAGCAGTACCAATTCTATGGTTTCTTTTTTATGTATTTTTCAGATAAAACAATCACCTAACAAATTTTTTGATTCTCCTGATTTTATTAAGTCCAGAAAATGGGGGGAGAAGATGAAAAAGCTGATGCGCGAAGAAATCAATGATGCATGCTGAGTAAGAATGTGTACCTTTCCTCCAGCTCTCTACATACAAAATGATCCACGCATAATTGAAAGATTGGAAAACAAATATAACCTAAATGATGCAGCGAAGAAAAAGGTAATAACAGGAATTTCTACACGAAAAGAACGGGAGCTAACGGGCCAACGGGAGGGGTCGGAGTCCGGTCTCTGATGCCGATCGGTGTCCGCCACAACGGATCCTGCCAGCGCTGTATACGGCCTCTAGCGGCACATGACCCCTTGAGTGACCAGGTTAACTTTTTCTTATTGATTAATTAATTAGGTCCAATTAAACGGTCTATAGGAAAATGCAGTCTAATTAGGCTGGGGTCCTAATTAATTACATCACAGATCAATAAAAATTCCTAAGCTAAGGCCAAATCCTTGAGAAACAAAATAAAATAAAAAGCCGTAAAAAAACAAAACCGGCAGAAAACTACGGTGGGGTCCCCTGAGCACACCGGCGCTCGGCGAAACAGACCCCGGTAATCCATAAGTCTGAAAGTCTTGGTCCCTGTATTATTACAATAATAAGGATCAAAAAATAGGAACTAAGTCTATACTAAACTACTCTTCCTCTCTTCTGCTTGACTTCCTCGTACTCTCCTGCGGCTCTGTATAGAAGAGAGCCACATCCGACTCCCGCGGTTGCTTCGGCTTCTCATAGAAAGCCACCCCGGTCCTCGGGCCCTCGCAAGAAAATCCAACAAAAGATGTCAGACCATAGTTATTATAATAATGAAAAAGAAAATAAAAGAAAATATATGCAAAAACAAAAATAAAAACAAATAAAATAAAAAAATAAACAAAAGCAAAATAAAAGAAAACAAAATAAAAGAAAACAAAATAAAAGAAAACAAAAGAAGACGAAAAAGCCACGAAAATCGTGAAAGAAAGAAAAAGCTGCAGAAAAAGCCGCGAAACTAAAAATCGAAAACAAAAAGCAACTACTAAGCCGTGCTCCCCAGCAACGGCGCCATTCTGATGAACGTGAAATCCCTTCCGATCCGAGTGAGGATATAAATCAGGGTCGTTGCGACCCGAAGCGCGAGCCTAGGTAAATCAAGAAAAGAATACCACCGAATCAGAAAATAATCAATCGATAAAGTTGAATAGCGGTCTCGCTATTTTATTTAACCTGGTATAGCGACCAGGGTCGAACTCAAGGAGCACGAATTGGATAAAAAGCCTACGAAGTAGTCAAAAATCCAAATAAAGAGAAGAAAATATTTTTGGTGGATTTTATGGGTTTTTAAATTTTTTTTTATGATTTTTAATTATGAAGAAAATATAAAACAAGCTAGAAATAACACAATCAACTAATTATTTAACAACACAAATAAAGTCAGAAAATTGAAATAAAAATATTTTTGGGTTTTATAATTTTTTTAAATGTTTTTGTTAATTTTCTTAGATTTTTATGATTTTTAGTTGATTTTATAAAAATGAAATAAAACCAAAAATGAAAGCTACTGTGCAGCCAGATTTGAAAGGCTAATTAAAAATATAAAAATATCTCTAAAAATCTGGAGACAATTTTATGAAAAACTACAAATAAAATCCTGACTACAGAAGAAGACATTGCATTTTTTTTGAATTTTTTAGAATTTTTAATGATTTTTATGAGTTTTTTAGGGTTTTCAATTTTTAAGATTTTTATAAGTCCAAATGAAACAAAATTTAGAAAGAAGCAAGAAAACATAAAAATAAGCAAACCACGATTTTTTTTAGAATTTTTGGAGATTTTTAATATTTTTAGTTGATTGTTAAATTGAAAGAGTAGCAAAAATGAGGGTTTTTGCATTTTTAAAAATAGAAAATCAAAACAAAATTGTCCCAAAAATTCACTGAATTTTTTACATAGTGGTAAGGCCACGTATCCAAATTTCAAAAGATTTGGAGTTGATTTCATATTTTATTTTAACCAATCAAAGATAGAAATCTCACGAGGACCTAAGTGCAAATAGTGAAAATTTTTCAGCCAATTAATAATACGCGCAAGAAATCCGGGACTAAACTTGCAAAAAGCCCAAAAGGGCACAAGGCACACACGTGATTCACACACAGAGGGGCATAAATGTAATTCCTATTTATAAAGATGTAATCAGTAACAGTTGAGAAGTTCAGGGAAAAATGTAAATAACCCACAAATCACGTGTCGATGCACGTGCTCTACATACAGAGGGACTAAAATGCAAATACTTAAAGTCTGAGGTCCAAAGTGCAATTTATCCAAATTAAAAACAATTATGTTAAATATTTACAGGACTCCAAAGGAAATGCAAAACTAAGAAGGGCCTAAGTGAAATTTACACTCTTATTATGATCCAACGACTGAAAGGGGATCCACTAAAGATCTGACGGCTGGCATTGGCTGGTACCCCTTCGATGATCAACGCTCCAGATCCGATCCTCAGATGGATCAGACGGTCAAGACCCTCGGATGATAGACGGTGCAGATCAGAATTGGTACGAGGGGTCGATCGGATAGTAGAGGCGCTCTCTGGAAGAACTGGTCGCCGGCGAAGTTCGTCCGGCCAATATGTACTGTAGGGACGTCCTCCGATGCTGCTCTGAGAGTGAAAATGAAGCTCTCAGTCGTCCGCAGCTGGTGGAGGTCTCTGATGAGGCTGGGAGGTCCTGGAGGACCCCGGCGATGTCAAGGAACCTAGAGCTCTGTGCTTCAGTCGTCAGGCCTCCAGATGAGGTTCATTTGCCTTCAATCCTGCACAGAACGAACACTGAGTTGAGGGCAAAATTCCTTGACCCGGTTACGGGAGAAATGGGTAGTCAAGGGAGGCGGAGCGAATCTCTCCGGCGAGCGACGGCGGAGGAGAGTCGATACCCGGTTCTGGGGCGAACTAGGGGGAGTGATTGAGCAAAGAACATGGGGATGAGTCTCGCGAAGATGAAGGTGGTCGGAAGGGGAAATGGGTGATCGGAGCGTGCGGGGTGGTCGGTGAACGTCGACGGTCAAAAATCTGAGAATGGAAAATTAGGGCAATCTAGGTGCTATCGAATCTACCTAATGGTCGAAGACGTCTGGGCTAGAGGTCCTGGTCCTCTTGGGGTCCTCTCCTCAATGGAGCGACGTCTCCAGAGGCTCTAGATCGCTGGTGGCTGAGCACGGCAAGGTTGGGTCGCCGGATCTGAGGCTAACGGCCTCAAGCCCTAACTGCTATGCTCTCTCACGCTCGTTGTCACTCGAGAGAAGAATGGAGGTCACAGTGGTCGAAGATAATGGCCAAAGATGCGTGAAATGGTGGCTCCAGGTCAGGTCTTATACGAGTGAAGGTCCGAGAAGATTGGAGTCGAGCGAGCAGATCGAGGCACGGATACCTAACGAGAAGATCGGGCGTGAATCGTGGGTCATGCCTCTACAATCAGAGCCCGGGGTTTGAGAAGATGGTTATCGGATTGCGACACGAAAAATCAGCGAAGTCGGGTCAGCATGTGGATTCGGGTGCAAAGTGGTCCAGGGGGGAGAGTTGACCGGTGATGAAACCCAATTTCATCATCTTAATTTTCTATTATTAACCCCCTTGCTTAAATCTTTGTCAATAAAACCTAGATAATGTTCTGTAATTATCAGAGTCCTTAATAAATTAAAAATCACAAAAAATGGCAAAATTAAAATCCGTGGTATTTTTAGCCTTAAAATACCCTTAAAAATATTTCGAGTCTTTGTTTGACCTCATCTCCAGTTTTGGTCAACATGAAACTTGTAGATCTCATCAAGATCTACAACTTTCATGTTTTGAGTTTTCTCAAATTCGGCCATCTACCACTTCAAAAATAAACTTTTTGTTTGGAATAATCTGATTGGGCCACGTGGCCCGTTCTGGGTGAGCCACGTGGCCCGCTTCCCTTGCTTCAGCCGCCTGCGCTTTTGGTCGTCGGATCGCCTTCTGATTCAATGGTTCTGCCCACTCCACATGCGCCATTACTCTCAACCGTTAGATCTCCCTCAGGCCTTGATCACCACCCTCCGTTAGCGCCTTTCTTATAGGCCAACACGTGGCTCATTAATGGCCGTTCGCTTTTTCCTGGGTGTGTTAATCTTAACCACTCATTCGCCCTTGACCAGGGCCGTTGGATCTTCTCTTGATCCAACGGCTAAGATATCTCCATGCCACTCTTCGATACCCACCCTTCGATCGCGCCCATGAGTTCATCACCACCGCACGTCAGCGCTCTTTCCTCCTCACGCCACGTGGTAGCATCCTGACGCTTCGATCGCATCGCCTCAGATTACATCCTACCCGCTCCTTAGCGCCTCGCTCCTAGCCATTGGATCACCATATCCAAAGGCTACCAACTCGTCTTCCACCTCCAGTCGCCCCTCTAACCCACATTCACCACCTCGCGCACCAGTCCGCCCTTTCATATTTCCCCGCGTCTCCAGTCGAACTCTCCCATCGCCAACTGCCCCACGATGTTCCCCCATCTTCCTTTTTCCTCGCGCATCATCCCATGAACCCAGTCGTCCTCCCACGCGCTCCACGTTCCTCATGAAAAACCACGTCTTCACCAGCCGAGCCGCCGACCTTCGCCTTTAAAAGCGCCGCCTCTCCCTTCGATTTTCTTCGTCCACCTTTACGCGGGAGGAGGCCCAGCCCTCCTCCACCTCCCTGTGACAGGGGGAGGCGTATGGATCGAGCGACGATGACCTTGCCTCCCCAGTGAGACCCTCCGCCGATCACGACGGAGCTGTGGCGCGATCAGCCCGCTTGAGCTCGCTAGCATGGCCGACCAGTATGTGCGACGACCCGGGCATCTTCCCCGATGCCCAGCCCAGGCCATCCGCTCTGCCAGACCTCAGGTAAGTCCCCTCTTCCTCCTTTGTCTTTTTTTTTCAATTTCTTTGATTTAATTAGGCCTCTCCCGTCATCTTCGATATCCATTAAACCCCCTCCGAGCTCCGCCATGCTTCCGCCCTTCACGCGATGCTCTCAGACCACTCTCTTCTTCTTCCAGCTTCCCAGATCGCGTCCGACCCATCTCCTCCGCCCTCACAGTGGAGGAGCAACCGAGCTCCCATCCTCTTCGCTCCCTGAGTTCCCGTTCCATTCACATACGCGTCCCACTTTTTCTTCGGCTATGTACTAATGATGCAGGTCCTCAAACTCGCAATGGCCGGAGCTCCGTCGGAGCCAGTTTCGCCGACAATGCACCCATCACCAGAGCTCCGACGCGCTGTTCCAGACCCTCCTGGACCTTCCCCGAGCTTCCATCTTCCTCGACGTCCATCCAGAGAGCTCAGGGGAGGTCTGTCGTGACCGAGATGGAGTGGCAGAGGAGGAGCTCCTTCGCCGGAGCTCCAAACTCGCCGCCAGCCAAAGATGGAGGAGGAAGCACAGATGCCGTTGGATGGCCTTCTCTCAGCGACCATCCGAAGGCCCATATGAGGCCACACCATCGACTTTAGATTTCGTTGGATCTTTGAAGATCCAACGGTGTACGAGCAACCACGTATACGACTCCAGGAGCCATTCGATCTTTGTGATCGGAGGGTCCACACTTAGCCATGTGGCGATACCAGAGCCTCCCCGAGCCTTCGTCCTCGACCCTCCAGGCTTGGAGTTCCCGAGCCTACGCTAAACCTGCCTGGAGGCTCGCAGCTTCCGAGCCTCATCCGAGCCAGCCGAAGCACCCCGGGCCTACACCGAGCCTTTGTCGTGCCCGAGCCTTTGTCCGAACCTAGATGGCGCATGCATGGCACGCGCCATTTGGGTAATTTACGCAGAAGCTCCGCCGACTTCTTCAAATGGCAAATAGGTTCTTGTCATGTGCAGACCTTGTGCGCAGGGGGTTATTTACATTGAGACCCTCACGGGTTTTAATATTTGCAGAAAGGACCCTGCGCGTGTGGAACTTTTACAGGGAAGGCCTCGATACTTATTTTTTTCACTTTAGTCCTTCCCAGGGACCTATTTGTATTAATCTTTTCATGTTTTATTTCATTTATGCCCTTGTCTTCTTTATTTCATATCTTGAGCATCGTGTGTCCGATTCAGTCGATTTCAGTTCCATTTCGAAGCTTATTTGATGATCTTTCTAGTGGCATGCTTAATTGTTATTTTGGACACAATGATTTTTGTGCATTATTTAGTAGCCTTGTGTCTATTCGAGCTTGAACTGATGCCTTGTTTAAAAATTGTTCATTGAATCTGCCTCTTTAGTTAAACTTGAAATTGACTCTTGTTTAATTTGCTCATCATATTTATTCTGTTCTAGGGCATAGTTTCATTGCATCTCATGGCATTAACTTGAATAATAAAAATAAAATAAAAAATGCATGTTTATTTCTTTAATGCAGTGTTGCCTTCTTGCATAATTTGACCTATATTCTCTCTCACTCAACACTTAGTTAAATAGAATAAAAATCTGACTAATACGAGAGAGGCTCGTGTCCCTGAGTTCGACCTTGGTATCTTGCCAAGTAAAAATAATTACGACCATCTGATTTTGATTGATATCTATTTAAATGAGATGGTCTTTGATGACTCGAATTGGCCCAAATGCGATGACAACTTCAAGTGTTAATTCAGCACTATTAAAGGGCCGATTTTGCGACTCATCAACAGGGGATCAACAATCCCCCATGGACCAATCAGAATTCAAGGATTGAAAATTATTTATAAACTAAATTAAAAATAGCAAATGATTTTATTTAAAAATATTTATAAAATGAAAATGTTTATTATTTTTCAAAGTATTTTTTAGTGATTTTATTTATTTATATAAAAAATAAATTATGTTATATACATAATATACTATTATATACAGGTAAAAATACCTATATATTTTATACTTTTATTTTTAATTTATTATTTTTGTACAATTACTCTAATTTTATATTTTATTTATTTACATCATAAAATTTAGAGTATAAAATAATTTTTATTTGGTTTTTATTATTTGTTTACATAGGTAAAATAAATAGATGTATTATTTTTATATACATGATATATGTACAATAGAGAGAGAAATTATTTCTTTTTGTTTTTATTCTATTTTTTTGATTTTTATTTTATTTTTAGAAATATATACAAAATATGGGAAACATATATATATATTTTTATTTTTATGAAAATAAAATATATACATAAGAGGGGGTTTTACACAAGGTTGAGTTACCCTATCACTCTCTACTTATTTTAGTTGGCGATCAGGCCCATATTGGGCCCTCTCGTGGGTTCAGGTCACTCAATATTTATTCTAAATATTTCCCTCTTTTTCTTTATTTCTTTATTCTTTTATTGTTGCACAAAAACATGCTAATTATTGATAATTACACAAAGCATGCATTTTGATAATTTATTATATTTACAAGTATCTACATGGTGTTTTGCAAAGATTTTTAGCTATAATAAAAGAATAAAGAGTGATGAATGAGGATTCATCAACAAACACTGGGAGGGGCCCTTTGAGGGAAGGTTGGTGGCTTCAAGGTCGCAGTTCACCAACGTGGCTAGAGACCTCCGTCGCGTGTAGCCTCTCTCGCCTGTTGCAGCAGATCACGGCCACGACCCGTCCAACCTCTTCGCCCGGAGCTCGTCCATCCGCTGGTAGCTTCAGGTAACATCCTTTCCATCTGCATTATCCATTTCGATTCCATCTTCTTTTTTTTGCTTCACCGCAATCACCTCAGCTCCGACCAACTGGCCAGAGCCCCGATACCCATACCCATCTACACGAATTGATTCCTCCATTCACCCCTCACCTTCTCACATAGTATGATCTTCCTAATGTTCCTCCATCCGGTCAAGATTAGACTCGGGTTTCCTTCTTCCATCTTCGTCGAAATCCCAAACTCCATTCACCCTCGCTTACTTTGTTTTTACGCTCAATAACCTTAGTCGAAGCTTTGCCCCAAGCGTAGGATATCTCTTGCAGGTACAAGTGTGCGAGGGGGCAAGAATCACGCCCAAGAACCTCTAGTGGACTAGCTACAGGCGGAGGACCACCGTACGCTTCATCTGACCGACCATATTCCCATCAAAGGCCGTTTTTCGATGCGGAACCCTTCAATGACAGCGTTGAGCCCTTTCGCATCTTGATCAGGGCGGTGGATCATCGTCCATGCTTAGGAGAAGTTTGCCAGAAGGAGGTTCTTCCAGCTACCTCTTTAGCCGTTCGATCAGGAGATGAACCCCAGACTTGATCACAATCGTACAAACATGCCGTATTCGTAACAATCTGATCAAATTCTGGGAAGGATCTGAGCCATCATCCACACCGATTCCCTCAGCTGTCAGATCCGTACCGTAGCAGAGAATCACAGAAGCATGTCCCTGACCACACCTGAGCTGTCAGATATTTTTGCGTTTAATTGACACATTAATCAATGTGGTTTTGATAAGTCTGATTTTACCCGACTACAACGAATATCACTAAATTTAATCGTTAATCTGGTTGAAATAAGAAGGGTAATCCACGGCTTTTCAACAACACAATACAAAACCTTAGGGCTTAATCTGTAAAAATCCTAATCAATCACATACGACACACGCGATCCAGACTCACACGGCTATAGTGTAAAATACTAAAAGTATGCCATTCAATTCATAACAGTAGAAAATCAAAGGACATAAAGCGTAAATAACACAAAAGTCATGTGGGACTGCACGTGTTACATACTGAGAGGGACTAAAATGTAAATAGCTAAAAATATCAGGTCTGAACTGCAAAATGTCCATAATAAAATAAACTACGACAAATATTTACAAGACTAGAAGACAAATGCAAAACAAATAGGGGCTTAAGTGAAGTTTACCCCTTGGGACACATGGCGCACGTGAAGACTCTAGCGGCTCTGATTGTCCCCTAGAAAAGATCTGATGGCTCTGGCGTGGTCAGGGACGTGCATCTGTGATTCTCTACTACAATATCGATCGGACGGTTGAGGGAGCTAGCATAGATGACTGCTCAGATCTTTCCCATAATCTGATCAGACCGTTATGAATACGACATGTTTGTATAGTTGTGATCAAATCTTGGGTTCATCTCCTGATCGAACAACTAAAGAGGTAGCTGGAAGAACCTCCTTCTGGTGAACTTTGCCAGAGCGTGGACGATAATCCATTGCTCTGATCATGCTGCGAAAGGGCTCAACATTGCCGTTAAAGGGTTCCGCGTCGAGAGGAGGCCTCTGATGGGAAGATGGTCAGTCAGATGAGGTGTACGGTGGTCCTCTTCCTATAGCTAGTCCGATGGAGTTGCTTGGGCGTGATTCATGCCCCCTCGTGCACATGTACATGCAAGAGATATCCTACTCTCGGGGCGAAACTTCGACTAGGGTTATTGAGCGTAAAAACAAAGGAAGAGAGGCCAAACGGAGTTTGAGATTCCGGTGAAGATGCAAGAAGGAAACCCGAGCCTAATCTCGACCGGATGGAGGAGCATTAGGATTATCAGACTATGTGAGAAGGTTAGGGATGAATGGAGGAATCAATCCGTGCGGATGGGTATGGGTATCGGGGCTCCGGTCAGCTGGTCGGAGCTGAGGTGATTGTGGCGGAGAAAAAAGAAAAGATGGAATCGAAATGGATAATGCAGATGGAAAGGATGTTACCTGAAGATACCAACGGATGCACGACTCCAGGTGAAGGAGGTGGACAGGTCATGGCCTCGATCTGCAGCGATAGGCGGGAGAGGCTACACGTGGAGGAGGTCTCCGTCCACGTTGCTGAACTGAGGCCTTGAAGCCACCAACTTTCTTTCCAAGGGCTCCTCCCAACGGCTGTCACTCGGCTAGAGGTGTCTAGGGAAGAAGGAAGAGGCGAGGCACGGGCTACTTGGCAATGGAGGTGGACGGGAGACTTTATAGGCAAAACCTAGGGTCCAAAAATATTGGCATGGAGCATGAAACCCTAGGGGGATCCGGATGGTACTAGGGATCCTTGAAGATCGCGGATGTCCGAAGAATCTTGGGTCCAAAAATCAAGGCAAGAGATGGTCAGAGTCGGGCGAGGAAATAGGGAAAAAAGTTCTAGCGAGCCAGAATCGGGTCTGACCCGGTTGGAAGGGAGGGTTGACCGAGGTCAACGATCTTAGGTGGACTAATCAGAGAGCAGGAATATACAAAATAATCGAAAATTAAATAAAAATGTCAAATGAATTTAAAATAAAAAGTGTATAAAATAAAAAAATGTTTATTAGTTTTCAAAGTATTTTTCTATGATTTTTAATTATATTTTATGAAAAATTAATTAGTGTATATACAATATATAGTATTATATACACATATAATATACCTATGTATTTTATGCAGGTATTTTTATTTTATTTTTTACAAAAATACTTATGTCTGTATATTTTATTTATTTTCAATGTTATTTTAGGAACATAAAATAATTTTTATTTTATTTTTACAAATTATTTCAGGTTATATAATAAATAGTGAATGTGATATATACATGTGTATTTTTTAAAAGGTTTGATGTTTTTATTTTATTTTTCTTTTATTTATATGATTTTTATTTTAGTTTTATCTTAATCCAATGATTATATATAAGAGTGTAAAAAGAATAATTTAATTTTACTTGACAAAAATAAATATATAAATAATATGCACAAGTATAGGTCATATATACAATACATAGTGGACCCTATCTCTCTCTACTTATTTTCATTTGCGATCAGGTCAAGGCTTGACCTTCTCTTAGAATTTGGGTCACTCTGTATTTATTCTAAATACATCATTCTTTTTCTTTTCCTTTATTCTTTTATTTAGACAAAAACATGCTAATTATGCAATATTAACAAAGGCATGGAAGTTGCTAAGTTATTATATTTACATGTATTTACAAGGTATTTTGTTAAGAAGAAGAGCTAAAATAAAAGAATAAATAGTGACAATTAGGGATTCATCACCCCCCTATATTTTACCTTTGCTAGTCCCTTAGCAAACACTTATTTGAAAAAGAAGTGAAAATAAGAAAGAAAAAGAAAAGAAAAAGAATCAAGGTTGATTATTAAACTTATCTTCATTAAATTGAGATATGGAGCTCAATCAGACCTTTGGATTATTAGTTTATTGAAACCTTATTGGGCAATAGGTTTAAGACTCAACATCCTCTAAATTCCACAATAATATGATCAAGACTCCTGAAAAAACTAGATCAGGACAAGTCTACATACGCAAACTTTAATGACTAAATATTTCTCCTTGTACTGTGTAAGTGATATGTAGCTCCCCGCCTCAGAAATGACAAAGCAACAGCCTCCCTCGACAAGCTAACTCTAATTCCCTAGTCTAGTAGCTCTTTCCTCGAGGAGCAGGGTATTCGCTTTTAAGTTCAAGTCCAACCATCTCGAGAAGAGGGGAAATTAGAAAATGGACCATGACCAGTGTAGCTATCCATGGGAGCCTAAGCAGTGTAGCTAAGTCTCCCGCTGCAAGCTTCCATGATATGAGAAGGTGGAATACATAAGCTTTGCTTATTCACTATATACACTCCGGCTGGCATTTTTTTTTCAATTAGGAATGTCCCCTTTTTTGGAGTTTTCATATTTCTGCACATTTTTTTGATGTGCGTATATACAACATATTTAAATGGTGCAGCATGTACATAAGGAGTTTTTCTTCTTGAGCAAGTAGACTATCCCTCTTTTGAAGCATTGTTGCAACCCACACACTCCTATCTTTAGACCTCAATGCTACTAGACCAGGTTGAGGTGCACATCCCTCCCTTAAGGGAGACGAGAGTTTCCGCCTAGAAGTACTACCCTCGTATGCTACCCCAAGCCAAGGAATTATGCCTCCTTACCACCTCATCCATGTTGAGCTACGTGTAAGGTGTGTGTCCAAGTAAAGCCATTGTCTCTGAGAGTCATGCGTGCGTTGTTAAGTGTTCTACTTAGGCCCGTCAAGATGACATGTGAAAACAACCTAGTGGACTCAAAGAATTAAGTCAGTAATGGACCCGAAAAGTCTTAACCCCAAATCCTATAAGGTTCCTCTAAAGCTAGGTGGATTAAGGTCTTAACCAAGCTCCATTTTCCAATAATTCCATACTAGTTTAAATGTCAACTATGATTCAGAAGAATATACAAGTAAATATGTACAAAAATCTTTTTGTGCAAATTTTTATGAAATATGTTTGAATATGAGTAAGAAGAAGGTTTGCAAAATATTTACAAACATTTACAAACAAATTTTTGCGAACTTTTTTTCAAACATTTTACAAAAATTTTGTACAATATACATAGTTTTAATAAAAAAATATTTACAAACTAGGTTTTAAGTTTAAGGATTTTAGCCATTTTATTTTATTAACACACTCACACAAAGTATGAGTTATGGATAAAGTATATAACAATATTCACGGAACTCCCCTATACTTAGCTCAAACAATGTCCTAAGAGTGATCAAAGAGCGATGAAAGGAAGACATAACTCGTGCTGAGTATTGGGAAGTGAAAAGAATGCTATACTATAATGACAAATGAAAGAGTACAATAAATAGAGGTCGGTGATCCCCCTATACTTAGGATCAAGTAATCCTAAGTATAGAAGCCTATACACAAGGGGAAAACAGAGGGTTAGAATGTACAGGGTCTACCTCTCCTATACTTAGAAAAAAATATCCCTAAGTATAGGCAACAAAATAGAGGTAAAAAGAATAAAAATGATAATCACAAGTCTGATACCCCCATACTTAGGGTAAAGTACACACTAAGTACATCATAATCATAAGATGAAGATGGGGTGTTAGATAAAAGAATGTGCAATATGGACAACTGAATCTATACAGCTGCGAAGGAGAAGTGATAATCAGGTATGAGATGCAAATGATGTGAGTCAAATACCACATCTCATGCGAAATGAATAGGGGCAACGTTAATGATCAACGGATCATGATCTAGATATGGTGTTAGGCACTGACCATTAACTCAAAAGGTGGATTCATATGAAAAATCAGATATATCAATACTTCCGTTGTCGTGCACCTTTCGGATTAAGTATGGTCCCTTCCATTTGCTCTGCAACTTCCTTGGAAATAATCTCAACCTAGCATCAAATAGCCATACTCTCTGGTTCGATTCAAACTGTTTATGGCTTATATGAGAATTATGCCATATCTTCACTCTCTCCTTGTATTGTAGGCTACTCGAAAAGGTTGTATCTCTCAGCTCCTTCAGGGCTGCCAACTCTGCTTTCCTCTGATCTCCTATACTCTTGGGATCCAATAATAACTCAGTGACTGCCCATAGTGACTTATGCTTGATCTCCATAGGTAAATGGCATGGCTTGTCATAAATGAGATGAAAGGAAGATGTACCCAAAGGCATCTTGAAGGAAGTCTGATAGGCCCACAAGACCGAGTCCAAAAGCTATGACCAATCCTTTCAGTCTAGGTGGACGACCTTCTGCAATATAGTCTTGATGTCCCAATTTGATACTTCAAAAAGACCATTGATCTGAGGGTGATATGGAGTGGCAACTCGATGGTCAATGTTGAACGCATTAGCAAGGGCCTTCACCTTATTATTAATAACATGAGTCGTCCTATCAGATATCAAAACTCTAGGTACCCCAAACTGTGAAATGATATTCTTCCTCAAAAATCTTCTAACAGTCTTAGCATCTGTGATTCAGGCGGGGATGGCCTCAACCCAACGACTCACATAATCCACAACAAGTAGAATGTACTTGAATCCCTGACTCTTAGAAAATGGACCCATGAAATCAATGCTCCATGCATCAAAAACCTAATAGAAGTGAATGGGCTGCATTGGCATCATATCACGCTGTCCACAAGTGCCCATCCTCTGACAGTCAGTACACCTCTTAACGAATTCATCAGAATCCTTGAAGAGGGTAGGCCACCATAGGCTGGATTGGAGCACTTTCTGTGTTGTCCTCCTCCCAGAATGATGTCCTCTTGTCTCAAGCTTGTGTTAGTATGTGAGGACACTGTGGTGCTCCTCCTGAGGAATGCGCCGACGCCAGACGCTATCCCCTCCTTCATGATAAAGGATGGGATCCTTCCAATGGTATGACTTGGCCTTTGCAAGGAAAGTCTCGAGTCGCTGCCTGGGCCAACCTTGTGGAACTTTCTTGGTGACGATAGTTCACAATGTCAGCGTATCATGGGAGCGAGGCGATAGCAAGGATCACCTTGTCTGGTATGGTCTCTGTAATACGTGCAATCGGGTCTGAATCCTCAAGGTTCGCTAATCGGTAGAGGTGATCCACCACCACATTCTTGACTCCAAGCTTATCCTTAATTTCAATATCAAACTCCTGGAGTAGAAGCATCCATCTGATCAATCTGGCTTTGGCATCCTTCTTTGCAATGAGGTATCGGATGGCGGTGTGATCTGTAAAAATTGTCACTCAGGATCCAAGAATATAAGATCTGAACTTGTCCAAAGCAAAGACGACAGCTAGCATCTCGTTCTCTATCACAATGTAATTTTGCTGAGCATCATCGAAAGTCTGGCTAGCTTAGTGAATGGCATACAGCAATCCATCCCTCCTCTGTCCTAGCACTACCCCTACGACAAAATCAGAAGCATCCGTCATGATCTTGAATGGGAGAGACCAATCGGGTGGCTGAAGGATAGGAGTCTCAACAACTAATCCCATGTGAGTCTCGAATGACGCTAGACACTTATCATCTACAATGAAATCGGTGTCTTTTGTCACCAGATCAGTAAGCACTCGGGCAATACGATCAAAATCCTGAATGAATCATCGGTAGAAACCGACATGCCTAAAAAAAGATCGCAACTACCGCAAGTTGGACGGTGGATTGAGTTTCTTGATGATATCCACCTTGGTCGAATCAATCTCCATGCACATGTTGGAGATGATATGGCCAAGCACCGTTCTTTGAGTCACCATGAAGTGACTCTTCTCCCAAGATAATACAAGATGGACCTCAATACAACGCTGAAGTACCTGGTCTAGGCAGTCAAGACAAGCATCAAACCCATCATCATAGACCGAAAATTCATCTATGAAGACCTCTAAACAGTCAGCCACCATGTCCGAAAAGATGGACAACATGCACCTTTGGAATGTAGCTGGGGCATTACATAAACCAAAGGGCATCTGTCTAAAAGCATAAGTCCCAAACAGACATATGAATGTCATTTTCTCTTGGTCTTCAGGCAATATGGCCACCAGATTGTAGCTTGAGTACCCGTCAAGAAGCAGTAATGACTCTTCCCAACTATCCTCTTGATAATCTGATCAATGAATGGCAGTGGGAATTGATCCTTCTTGGTGTCCTGATAAAATGAACTGTAGTCCACACAGACCCTCCAAGAAGTGGGTAACCGGGTAGCTATCTCCTCTCCATACTCTCTTACAAATGTATTGATGCCCGTCTTCTTGGGCACCACACGTAATGGACTAACCAATTTCGAGTTGGAGATGAGGTAGATAAAATTGGTGCTCCACCATTTTGATATCTCCTTCATGACCACATCTCGAAGATTCGGGTTCAACCGTTGCTGGAACTCATGCAAGGGCTTAGCGTCCTCTTCGAGATAAATATGGTGGGATCATAGAGTGGGATTTATCACCTGGAAATCAGCTACACTCCATCCAATCTCCTTGCGGTTTCTTTCAAGAACCTCCATCAAATGAGATTCTTGATCTCCAGTCAAATCCACTGAGATAATGATTGGGAACATGTCAGGCTCACCTGCAAGGAATCTGTACTTCATCGACTGCGGAAAAGGTTTCTGTTCTGGACAACTGGGAACAGGCTAATCTGGCTTCTTGGAATGTCTGAGTGAAGGCTATCGGATTTGCTTAGGAGAACTCTCGTTGTAAGTGAAGATCGGACGAAGGTGGCCCTACTGGTGTCTCTGTACTCTGTGCTAGCTCACTCTCTGCCCTAGATGTTGGCTCTAAAGGAATCTGGAAAGGTAAATAATCATCAAAATCATCCCAATCAATGCCTAAATCCGAGGGATCTGAATCTGAAGAACATGAAATATACTCTGCTTCGCTATCCTGCCCGCAATCATCAGCCTCGAATGTGTATGGTGCCAAAAGTGTGCTCTCCAAACTCTCGTCTGCTAAAATCGGTAACTTTACAATGTCTGCTGGCATGACAAAAGCTCGTGATACAGGATCGGTCCAAACTGCCTCATCATTTGTAATCACAAAGTGGCACTCCTGATGGGCGTCTCACTCTGCATCTGTCATCTGCTATGTGTTGCTCGTCTGCTCGGAGCATGCTGAATCTCTCACTCTGGTCTCCTCGATCGTCTCTATTTTTACACTTTCACCCTCTACGCGAAAATATACCTTCCCACTATCATGGTCGGACACCGCCTTGGTTGTGGCCAAGAATGGAAGTCCTAGTATGATGGGGGTATCTATCACAGACTCAGGGATCTCTATTTCCAGTACAACGAAGCCCACGAGGAATTTCAGGCCTGAATTATGATGACCACATCCTTCAATAACCCCTTTGGCCTCTTGATAGATCTATCAGCAAATTGAAGGGCTTTCAAGCTCTATCGAAGAGTGTCGAACTTGAATCAGTCGAGTAAGGCTGCCGAAAGAAGGTTAATAGAAGAACTGCTGTCTAATAGGGTACGATCAAACTGCTGCGCATGGATATGGCATCTGACATATGGAGCTCCCGCATCAGGTCTCTTGGCAGGAAATCGGTTCTGAATGGTGAAGCAGGTGGCATGAGTAAGCACATGGATCTCTTCATTTTGGTTCCTTCTCTTCGTGCAGATTGTGGTCCTCTCTCTTAAATTCTTCTGGAAGAGAGGGATGTACTCTAGTGCCTCCTATAGAGTCAGCCATATCTGAAATCTATCTATCATCTGCTGGCTGAATTCTAGCAGGTGTATCTTTTTTGGGTTTTCTGGTTTATTCCCCTTCGCTAAGCAAGGTGCTCGAGGGAAGGGGATGGCTAGACCCTCTCTAGAGAGATGAGGGTTAGGAATAGGCTCCTATGTATGTGAAGGGATAGAATCCATACAATCATCATCATGCAAAACATATGGACTCGAAGAAGATGCAGAAACCTTTCCTTTTTTAAAATTTTCTTCTTTTCAATTTTTCTATTTTTTTATTTTCTGTAACTGTCCTGAGATACATGAGAAGGTAACACAACTGAAGGAAAAATGGTGGCCTCAGTACCACCCACGGCATCTGTCTTTGCGGCATCAGCACCGCACTTTGGCTCAGCAACTGTAAAATTAGTGGCCTCAGTACCACCGACTGCATCTGGAATCATGACGGCTACAGTACCATCAGCTGGATCATCATCCTTGGTGGCTTCCGCGTCGCTGTCATCATCATCATGCACAACATTAGCACTACTATCCTCCTCGTCTAGCGCTCCAGAATCTCCATGGGGTTGTCGCTCAGATGAGGCATCGCCGGCTGGCATCCTATTTCTCCTAAGTGTCACAAAATAAGCATAAAATACATTGGAAAAACTATCACCCAAGGAATCAGTAGGAGTGATAGTCTCGGTAAATTATACCTGGTCATATTTCCTCTTGAGGTTGTTCGGATTTGGTTCGATCTGAGCTGGTATGGTGGCTTTTCCCTTGATGATATCCATCATCTTCAGCTGGAACTCATCCATCTCTCGTCGGAAGGATGCCAGCTGGTCAGAAAGTAGGCAGGCGAGGTCGTCAAAGGTTGGGTTCTTATAGACATATCCATGAGAACCGGACGGGTTGCCTCACTAGAAATGAGGTTGAGTCTGTTGGTATTGAGGGGGAGGCTTGGAGTACTGTTGGTGAGGCTGTTGTGGCTGCCTCCACTGCTATCCCTGATATGAGGGATGACGACCCTGCTACTGTTGCTGCTAGTACTGGGAGTGATGGGGTTGTTGCTGCTTTTGGTTGCTCTGTTCGCCCTAGGATGGAGGCTGCTGATGGGACGAGGTGCCTCCGGTGGACCATCATAATCCTGGGTGATCACGACGGATCTTAGGTTGTTGTTGGTACCGGTCGTACCAAATCCCCTTAACTTCTATCAACGGCTCCTTCTCGAAACATTGAGGAGGAAGAACTAACAGGGGCTGATCCGGCTTATAGACCACTATCTGAGTGTCATGAGATGGTGGTGACTGATGGTAGGGCTACAGCTCATGGACTGGCTCTGCATGGATGTGGTGCACCTGGCGGTATGAGGCAGAAGGCTGGGTGGAGCTGTTGCTGCTGGGATCAGCCCATGACCTAAGACAGGGCTGTGGAGCTATCTGTGCCTCCTAGAGACACATGATCTGAGTCTTCAGATCACTCAGTGTCTTGTGCTATTGACGATGAAGTAGAAGGACCAACATCGACTCGTGCAATCCACTGGTATGACATGACCTGTGGGAGGGGCTTCCTCTGAGTGTTGACCCTAGTCTGGGACATCACTATGTAGCTCTCTGCCAACTCCTCATAGATGGCCCAGACTTGGTCCTCTTCCTTGGCAAAGTACGACCCTTCACATGAGGCATTAACTAGCCCCTGCAACTCCGGTGTCAGCCCACAAAAGAAACTTTTGACTAGGTTGGGCTTGGATATATCGTGATGTGGACATCGGTCGATGAGCTCTCGGAATCGATCCCAAGCCTCGTGAAACTGCTCGTTCAGGATCATAGTGAAATTATTGATCATGGCTCGCACTACATTGGTCTGGTCGAGTGGATAGTATTTGTTCAAGTACTCGGTCCGGAGCTACTCCCAAGTGGTATCATACCTCCCAAAATGCTTCAGCTAATAGGTTGCTCTATCAACTAAGGAGAATGGGAAGGCAATCATCTTGATCGTGTCCTCGTCCATGAATCTGTCGTGGATAATACTGCATATCATCTCAAACTCCTGGAGATGGAGGAGCGGCCCCTCGATGGCTAGCCCATGGAACTTGGGCAAAAGCTGAATAGTCTGGGGGCGAAGCTCGAAATTGCCCAAGATCTCTGAAAGTTGAATGCAACGGTGGGTAGGAGTTGCACCAGGGTTGTGCAACTTCCTCATCGTGCATGGTGGCCTTAGCCTTGGTTGATCATCTGGATGTTCGTCTCCTCCTCCAGCTGCTGGTATCTCGACCGGCTGGTCTCTACAGCTCTCCTCTAGTGGCTCTCATCTCCGTCAGCTCTCGGCACACCTCTTTCATAAATGCTCCCTAGTCTCTAATATGGGGATGCATCATCTCCAAGGAGGATAAGAGCGTGTTGTTTATGGCGGCCTGGTCAAGTACACATGTACATCCCTACAACTGCTCATTGGTGCGTCCCTCACTACTAGCCACCTTTTGGGTCACTGCAAAGGCAAAAGACCCCAACTGAGGTGCTATCAAATGGACATATAACAATGCTGGCCTCTGCTCTGGCACCTCAGGAATAGAAGAAGGGTGGTCGAGGGGGAACAGGGTGGTAGTGAACTCAGGTTCAGAGAGCAGGTCTGGGCTCTCTGAAGATGCCCTAGATGAATGGAAAGGAGTGCTCCGAAGCAGTGCTGTCAAAGGGAGACTAAGGGACCTCCTTCCCATCATGGTGATGTGGGGATTTATGTCGATGAGATCAGGATGCAAACAAGATGAGAAAACAAACCCCTTTTTTCACCTACTCACACTTGAGCTGATGATCGTGAAAGATCGGTCATTAATCTGGTGAATTTTTATTTAGGTGACAAATCAAGATATCCGAGCGATTAAGCGAGCTGTTGGGAACCCAATGCTCCCAGGAGATTGTCCCAATCTCACAGCTTGTTTTTCCCAGCCAATATGGGTGCATACCGTTTACCGGCTACCAGATCTGCCAAATCTGCTAAGGAAGTCCCAGACCAATTACCAGCTACCCAGTGAAATCGTCACTGGAGAACAACCAGCCGCAAGACCAGTAGTCTGAAAGGAGTTCAGGTATGGCTCTAGCCTAGTGTGCGATTCACTCTCTCGCTGCAGATAAATCAATCAATGAGGGAGTGCATCTCCCCAAAACAAGATTTTTAAGTGAAGTGTATTTTAGGGTCTAGTTTGCATTAGTTGTCCCAATTTTTTTTTGTTTTTACTTTTTTGGCATTTTCTGAAATAAAACAACGCCTAATGAATTTTTTGATTTCCTGACTTATTTTGAGTCCAATAAAAAAGGTGGAGGAAGTCGAAAAAGCTGATGCACGATCAAACACTATGATGCATGTAGAGATAGAAATGTGTACCTGACTCCAACACTCTACATGCAGGGTGATCCGCCATAAAAGTAAAGATAGAAATAAAACTACCTAAATGATGCACTATTAAATCACCCTTATACGAGAAACTTCTATTAATCATGAAGAACAAATAGCTAACTAATCAGAGAGTGACCTGAGTCTGATCTCGGATGTTGATCGGTGTCTGCCACAACAGATCCTGCCAGCGTTGTATACAACCTCTAGTGCCATGTAGCCTCTCAATCGATTAAGTTAGCTTTATATTATTGATTACTAACTAGTTCCAATTACGTTCTATAGGAACATATAAGCAATTAGGTGTGGG
This sequence comes from Ottelia alismoides, assembly GCA_037367405.1. NCBI lineage: Eukaryota > Viridiplantae > Streptophyta > Magnoliopsida > Alismatales > Hydrocharitaceae > Ottelia > Ottelia alismoides. Next base: position 1,196,634 of record JAZKJV010006501.1, read on the forward strand.
GCCTTAGCTAATTACATCACAATCAACAAAAGTCTTAAGTCTAAGGACTAAATCCTCGAGAATCAAAAGAAAATAAAAGGCAATAAAAAACAAGAAAAATCTAGTGAGGTCTCCCCGACTACACTAGTACTTGGCGAAGTAGACCCCAATGAGTCCAAGAGCCCAAAGAGAGTCCAACAGACTAGTTATTACAACAATAACAGTTCTGTAGAAAATAAATCTAATCTATAGGCTATAACTACTCTCTCCTCCTCCTCAAGCGTGGTCTCCTCCAACAGAAAGCCGAAGCATGCTCATGCGATTCCTCGCACAAAAAGTGAAACAGAGATGTGTCAGAAAACAATTATATCAAATAGAGAGAAAAAATGAATATTGACTACTAAGTCATGCTCCTCGGCAATCTCACCATTCTAATAAGTGTGAGATCAATCAGGGTTAATTATCAAGAAATAAACAAGGTCGTTGCGACCCCAACCAATCAAACTGTCTCAACAAGAAGAAATAAGCACTCAAAGAAATAGATCACAAACAATCAACACATGTGTAAGCAGTTCGCTATTTTATTTACCAGGTATAGCAACCAGAGTCAAACACAAGGAGCACGGAAAATCTACAAAGTAGTCCAATCCCATAAATGAAAGAAAAGAATTTTTTTAGTGGTTTTAATTTTGCAAATTTTTTATTTTTAATAAGCTAATGAAATCAACAAAAAAGAAGAAAAGGGAATACAACTATCTTTTTGTTATTTGTTTTATGGCTAAAAATACTTAGCAAATTATGATAAAAATATTTTGGTTTTTTAAAGTTTTGAAATATTTTTGGTAATTTTCTGGGATTTTTCTGATGTTTTTATATTTTCTAAAAATCAAATAAAACATAAAAATGCAAATAGTGCATAGCAAGGACTAAATTGCACTTAAAAATATCTAAAATGCCCTAGAGTCCTGGATAGCAATTTTATGAAAATAGATGTAAAATGCTACAAACATAAACTGGAAACACAATTTTTGGATTTTTCTTTGATTTTATATGATTTTTATAATGTTTTTACTACTTTACAATTTTTAGGGTTTTTGTGAGAAATTTTCAAACAAAATTAATACTTTAAAAAACACACAAATATGGTAATAGGATTTTTTGGAATTCTCAGAAGTATTTTTCGAATTTTTATGAATTTTTTAAGACAAACAATAATATTTTTAAAGGTTTTTGAACTCTTAAAATTATAAAATGAAATCAAATCAACTCAAGAAAATCACAGTAAATATTACAAGCCAATAGGAGTTAGTGATAGTTTTTATGTAATTTTTCGAATTAATATGCTATTTATTAAGTCCAATTAGAAACATGCCATTAATCACAGTTTACATGGACCTTCTTGCAAATATTTCAAGTTTATGGGCCAAACGATAACACAGTATAAAACCTCATTGCTCAATCTATAAAATCCCAATCAAGCACATGTAGCACACGTGATCTAGACTCACAAGGGTATAGTTGCAAATACTAAAAGTATGCCATTTAATTCATAACAGTAGAAAAGCAGAAGGCATAAAGCGCAAATAACCCAAAAGTCATGTGGGACTGCACGTGCTTCAAACTAAGAGGGACTAAAATGCAAATAGCTAAAAATACAAGGCTCGGACTATAAAATGCCCAAAGTAAAATAAAATACGACAAATATTTATAGGACTAAAAGACAAATGCAAAACAAAGAGGGGCCTAAATGAAATTTACCCTTTGGGGCACAAGATGCACGTAAGGGCTCTAGCGGCTCAGTTTGTAGCAAATTTTTTATTTTACTTGGGCAAGCCCAAGGTCGAACTCAGGGAGGCAACTTTTTCCTTAGATTAATTCAAATTCATTTTCTATGTTAGGTTTTTAGGGAACTATTTTTGTAGTATTTTTTATGCAATAAAGAAAATGCGATGCATTCCAGAATAATTTCCAAGGGTAAAATGTAAAGTATAGTCAAATTAAGTCCAAAAATTATGAAATTTGGCTAGAATGATAAATGCAATGAGATTAAGCTACTGCAAAATTTTTTGGAAGTTTTCGACTCTATATAAATTTACTATGAATTAAAAATAAATGCAAGGCGATTTTTGCAAGATTAATTTTAATAAATATCAAAATAAATCATTTTCAAAGATAAAAATTATCCTATATACTTCTATATGAGATTATTCCAGGAAAATTACTAGACCTAAAAAATGATTAATTTTGGATCTATTAAAAATAAGTTAAGCAAAACACCAATTAATTTATTAAGGCCTCGCTATGTGTGCAAATGATGTTATTTTTAGGCACAATGTAGAACTATTTAAATTAGACTATTGAGATTTTTTTGTGATTTTTTGAGCAACAACCAATTTAATAAGCAATTACAGGCACACAGTGGGCAAAATATGCAATTTTTCACGAAAATAATTATATTAAATTCTTTGAAGCTCACAAAAATATAACAACCTTTACAAAGCTAAAATCTAAGATGTTCTACAACATGCAATTTTTGGAATTAATAAATGATACTAAATGAGTGGTTAAATAAATGTGCAAACATAGGGATATAAATGCAAAATAGAAACAAATTTGCTTAAAACAGAAACATACTTACAGGACTGAAATGCAATTACCTAAAATGATGAGGGTATGGGTGTAAATCTCCACGGGACCACGTGCACCTCACGTGATGTTGCTTGGCGTGGACTTGATTGTAATTTCCAAAACATGTAGGTACACGGCTGCAATTTACATAACGTCGGCATGTGGGTCACGTGATATGCGAGGCTCGGATGGTGGCTCGGAAGGCGCTGGAGGCTCGGGTGCTCGGAGCAGGCTTGGATGTGGCTCGGGCGATCCGAGCCTGGCAGTGTGGTGCTGGGCTGCTTCGGCTAGAGGCTCGGGTGCTCCGATGACAGTCTCCTAGCTCTGTCGCCTTATATCGTGCTCAGTGAAGACTCCCGGCCGCTCCTGAATGGCTGGGCATCATCGTGGAAGTGCAGCGGAGCAGCTGGAGCATCTAGGAATCTGGATGGCTGCTTGGATGCTAGAAATACAATAGCTCGAAGGAGCTCCGGCGAGGGGTCAAGTCAGTGATGAAGTAGGCCCTACACGTTAGTGGATAGCCAACTCGTGGTGCATGTGCTCGTGAGGCCTTGTGGAGCCAAGTGGGTGAATGGCCGACGTGCTCCTTCGCCGTGAGGATGGAGTAGTGGTCGGAGGTCACGATAGTTCGGGAAGATGAGCAGAGAATGCGTGAAGATGGTAGCTCCGAGGTGAAGCTCGATCAATGGTCGGAAGAAGGTGATATTGAGCAGGTATGTCGGATAACTTTAGAGAAGATTGGAGGGGAAGAAGGGGAGTATCAGAGAAGAAGAAAAAGAAATTTACCTGAAGAAGATGAACATATCACCTGAGAAATGGAAGCTTATAGTTTCCTGGTCGTTGCTTACACCTTTGAGGGTGGTGGAGCTCAAGCAACTTGAAGGAGAAGCTGTGGCACGACGAGAGTTTACCGTGGATCTCATCGGAAAATTCCCTGTCGTCGCTCGACTTGATGGGATCTCGTTGTCACCGAGAAAGAAAAGGGAGCTCGAGGTTCTTCCCTGTAAAGGCAGATTTGATTTATTTAAAAAATTATTGTTATTCCTGAGTTTACAAATATTTCTTTCGCAATTTTCTATTGGTTTTTGTTTACAGCTTTCTCTTCGGTTTTTACGTTTTTCTTGTTTCTTTAAATTTTTTATAATTTGTTTGCGGTTTTTTCATGTGGTCCTTCTTTTTCCTAACTGATATTTGAAGGGCCTGCAGGTTCAACCGGCTTCCTCAGAAGCCGAAGCAATTGAAGGTGCAGAGACCGAGCTTTTCGGTTGCTGAGGGCAGGACTAGTTAGGTTCTCTATTGTAATTTTCTTTTATTTTTGTAAAAAAGAAGGGGGCACTGATAAATCGAAAATCCAACCCTTTAATAGTGTTGAATTAGCACTCAATGGTCATCGCGGTCGGGCTGGATTAGGTCGATCAAAGACCATCTAATTTGATATGTCAATAAAAATCAAATGGTCGTGTATTTATATTTTACTTGGTAAGTAACCAAGGTCGAACTCAGGGATACGAGCCTCTCTCGTGTTATCTAGACTCTTATAAATTTTATTTAGTGTTGAATTAGAGAATCGTAGGTCAAACAATGCACGAAAACAAAACAATGCATTAAATAAACATGAATCTATGCATTTTTTATTTTATTTTAATCATGCACTTAGGTGCAATTAAATGCAATGCAAATATGCCCGGATGAAACAAATACTTGAGCCATTTAGTTATAAGTCAAATCAGGGTCAAATAATAAAGCTATCTTCAATCACGTAAAAATTAGGCATGAGAAGCATTGAAATCAAGACACTTAGCCAATAAAATAACACATAAAATTTCGTAGTGTCAAATCTGAAAGACAAGCATGCCATGAAGAAGACAATGAAAAGAGCTTCAAAACGGCACTGGAATCGACTCAATCGGAGCTCGGATGCTCAAGATATACAAAGTGAAGCCAGGGGCATAAACGCAAGAAAATATAAAAGATAACTAGCAAACAGGTCCCAGGGAGGGACTAAAATGCAAATACAAGAATGTTCGGGTCCTTTCCTGTAAATAACCCACACACACAGGGGTATTTATGCAATTATGAAAACCTTTCAGGGTATAAATGCAAAATACCCGCTAATCACGTGGTCGACACGTGATTCCAGGACCTATCTGCAAATTTGAAGAATCCAGTGGGCCTCTGTGCAATTTGCCCAGATGGCACGTGATGTGCACGCGCTCTCCAGGCTCGGTAGACTCTGAGGCTCGGAGAAGGCTCGGGCAGCTTCGGGTAGGCTCGGAGCTCTGAGGAGGCTCGTGGAAGGTTCGGGGAACCCAAGCCGGCTGGTATGGTGCTGAGGCTCGGGGAAGCTCTGGCTCTGACGCGTGGACCCTCGAGGGCCGTCAGATCTCGAGGATCCGACGGTTCCTGTAAGCAGCAGGAGATGGCGACGTGGCTTCTACTCAGCCGTTAGATGAGCTACGAGGAGGAGCATCCAACGGCTGCTGCTTCTTCCTCTGAGGCTGCGACTGGCGGCGATCTTCGGACTCCGGCGAAGGAGCCCAAGCTCCGCCGCTCTTGCTCGGACACGGTGGACCTCCACGGAGCTTCCTTGACGTACGTCGATGTAGTTGGAAGCTTGAGGAAGGTGCCAGACCTCTTGGATCAGGCCATCAGAGCTCGGATGTCGGTGACATAGTTGATGAAGTCCGCTCTGATGGAGCTCCGGCCATTGAAGGATTTGATGACCTACATAGTTAGTAATAGTAGCTCAAGCACTGTACGAAGTGTGGAAGTGAGGTGCTCGATACGATCGGCCGTGAGGGAGACGAAGAAGGCGGTGGCCGTTTGATCTCCCCTCCGGCGAGCTCGGCTAAGTTGGGTTGGAGGCGTTCTAGGGTGTGGAGGAAGAAGAGGGTGAACAGAAGGTAGCGCGTGAAAGGTGGAGGTGAGGCGGAGCTCGAGGGGGGTCAGAAGATGGTGGAAGTGTCGGAGAAAGCCAAATTAATTAAGAGAAGAAGGAGGAATTAACAATGGGAATTGAAGAATCTTACTCGGGCTAATGGCGGAGCGGTGGCTTGGGATGAGTGTCTGGAAGACACTCCGATCATTGCTGGACCCCCTCAGTCGGGTGGGGCAGCTTGGCGGAGGCAGAGCTCCGCAGGGCTAAGCCTACCATGGCTTAGGGTCAACACCGAGGGCTGGAGCCATCTTCGCGCCTTGATTGTCCCTCCCCCTGTCACGGGGAGGAGGAGAGGGGCTAGGCGGAACCCCGCATAGAGGTGGACGGGGTCAACTGGTGGCGGAGGAGGAGTATTTGAAGCTCGAAGGTGGCGGTTTTGATGAGTGGGGATGTGGTTTGACTGAGGGATAAGGAGCAACCGGAGGGGAAACATGGAGTGAGTGGTTGCTCGTGAGGGTCGTGGATGATCAGGGAACGTCGTGGGGCGATTAGAGCTTGGAGATGGAGAACGTGGAATCAGGGAGAAATAGAAGGGGGAAGGCGGTTTGCGAGGTTGAGAACGTGGAAGAGAGGGAAGACCGGCGGTAGAGGACGACTATTCGACAGTTGGATCTTGCGATCCAACGGTCGAGAAAAGGGCACTATCGAACGGTCTTGATTAGATCTCAAGCGACGTGATCGAAGGGTGAATGGGAGCGCCACATGGCGTGCTAAGAACGGAACGCTAGCAGGTGGCCCAGATCTCAGATGGAGGACGATTGGAGGGTTGAGGACGTAGGGAAGTGAGCGGCTAAGATGGCGAAGATCGGGCAGTGCAAACGCCACCACGTGGCGCACTGTGATGAGAGCGGTAGCGGACGGTGATGATGAGCTTGCGAGTGGAGATCGGAGGGTCGATATCTGAGCATTAAAGACCGGTGGAGATGAAAGATCCCAGACCTCCATCCGACGACCGCTGAGCATGGGCGCGTGGTGCTAGGAGATGCGGACACGTGGCTCAACCAGAAAGAGCCACGTGGCCCAATCACATTATTGCGATGCAAAAATTGGTTTAGGAGGGAGTAGAAGGCCGATTTTGGAAAAACTCAAAACATGAAAGTTGTAGATCTCGATAAGATCTACAAGTTTCATGTTGACCAAAAATAGAGATGAGTCAAATAAAGGCACAAAATATTTTGAGGGTATTTTTAAAGCTAAAAACACCACGGATTTTAATTTTGCGATTTTTTGTGGTTTTTAATTTACTAAAACACTCTTATAATTGCCGTATTTTTTGTTGACACCTAGTCTAAGATAGGGGGTTAATTTCAGTGAATTAAAGGCATGAAACATGGTTTCATCAACCCCCTATACTTAAACCATGCTCGTCCCCGAGCATCAAAGTGAATGAATGAACTGGATTAACCCCCCGGTGCATGTGCGTACAAGATCCGATCTGTTCAAGTCTTCTTTAATTTTAGAGAACCAAAATCTTAGAGCACAACTCAGGCTTAATCAAGAGGCACCCAATTCCTCTAATTATCCAGACTCTCTCTGATGTACATATAAACTAAGGGTATGATATTTAGTGTTGATTGCATTCACGAGAGTCGAGTCAAAATGTCCCCCAAGGTCTTGGGGCAAGAAATTTTCCTAAGGACCCAATCCTCAACACTAGGGAATAAATCAAATCTTGCATCCAGTCCACCGTCTCTTTAGTTGTCATACTTAAAAATGTAGATGGAAGGCCAGTAATGGAGGGCATGGGATTGTGTCATTTCTTATCTTCCTCTCATTGGAACAAGGATTCCCTCTAGTGCCTTTTTACGCAACACATTTTTTTGGTGTTGATCAGTGCGTCCGTCAAGAGAAGTTGGAGTCGTCTGCACTTGTTTTCCTGAGAGTACACTGGGGTGTGTCTTTTTTGAGTACCTATCGTACCTTCTACACCCAGACTTGTAGCATTTACGATGCAGAGCCCTTTTTTGGTGCAAGCCCGACTCCTGGTCCTAATAGCGGTGGTCCAAGTGGACACGTTGAAATGGTTGTGAGCGCTCACCTTTGGTGGAAGCTCTTTGATATTTGACTTTGTGGACTGAGAGCCTTTTTTTTACATTTCATTGATTTGTAGTATTTTTTTGGCTAGCTCCACTGCTTTTACCAAGAGTTGGCGCACACTGATAAACATTTTTGTTTATTTCACACCCTGGCACTTAGGTCAATGTCAAGAGATTAGTATAAGAACCAAGTTCTCATACTGGCTAAAGTTGCTGACACTCAGGTTTCATGAAGCCTTCAAAAATTTTATCCCATCCTTGAGCATCATTAGATCAAGTCCAGACTCGAATCCCTCACCCCAGTCCCTCAAGTGAAGAGTTAACTCATCTCATCGAATCCGCAGTCGTGCATGTGATGTGCTGATCATATTCTTAAGGTCAGAGACTAAGCATGCAATATAGCACGTAAATCTAGAAATCTAGGGGAATGTGGATGATTAAGTCTAAAACCCTGATGGTTAAGGCTGGTTAACCTAAAATCTCAAGTCCTCATAAAATCAAGTTTCCTTGAACATTTCAGATCCTAGGTGGAAGTGTGAATGTAGAGGATTTAATCCAACTCCTTCATTCAAAAATATTTTCTTAAACTTCAAGAGACATTATGACTGCCTAAACTCAATTAAGTAGATGCATCTGCATTCAGCCAGTATGGGTGTAAGTACAGACCGAAGCCCGTTGCTTGAGGACAGGGCCTTACGCGATGTCCTCTAAACCACCCACTCTGCTAAGGGCGAACCGTCATTGAACGTGGCTACTTATTTGGACTTAGCACTCATTAATGACTCTTAAGCGATTTTGAATTTTCTCATTTTTATGGCATTTTCATAAGAGGTTAGAACACATGTTAGACTCAATTTTCCTCGAAATCAAAAAGAAAATTTCAATACCAAGTCACACAAATAAAAATTTTCAAAATATTTTCAAAGGATTTTTCAAAATAAGAGAAACTCATTTTAAAATCATTTTCAAAAATATTTTTCTATAAAAATAGTGTAACATAAATAGAAAGCCTTTGAAAAACATTTAGTCCATTTAGTTCAAAAAATTTTACTTTAGCCAAAAAGTTTTAAATTTTTCAAATTTTTCAGATTGTAGCTAAGTACATATTCTATATATACGATATGCCCCCTATGCTTAAACTATGCTATGTCCTCATAGCAATAGATGATACAAGTCCATAGGTCCATTTAAATATAGCGAAATATATAGGAACTAAGGAGGGCTCCCCCTATACGTAGGTTAAAAATAACCTAAGTATAAAGGCAAGGAAAGATGAGTAGAGAAAATCACGGGGACTCAGGTCCCCCCTATACAAAGGCTGAGAGTAGCCTAAGTATAATGATTGAGACTTGATGTTGGGAGAGAGCAGAGGTGAACGAAAAAGATGGATGGATAAACAAGTGAGTGGATGAATCTTCGGAGATCAATGGAGTATCTAAGGCTCTGGGGAGGGTGTCGGAGCAAACATGGCTCAAACAAGCATGCAACACACTTCAATTTCACCAACTCACACATGAAACCAACAGATGTTGGTTTATTATCTTATCAGTTTTATTGGTGATTAAAACATTCTATTTTTATGCAGAAAAAATGTTAAGTAAAATCAACTGCGTAAACGAGGGCGTTGCTCTCCCAAAACAATATTTTACTCCATTTTAGGTTGACTTGCAAGTAACAGTCCCAATTATTTTGCTTAAGGTTATCACTGATTAAGGTGAGCACATAAATCAAGCATTCATCGTCTACCGCTCATTCCCTTTTTCCATTAACCTAGCTGATCAAGCTAGGAGGGGAAATCGAGAAAAATCAAGTAATCGATAAAAAACCATGATATAAGCTAAGAGAGAAAACATGCAGTGCCTTGGCAAAAAATCCGTGAAAATTTGGACTGTTTTGAAAACCAGAATAATATGTATGCAAGTCAATCAAAAGCCGCACCTAACATGCTTCTATTAGCGGGGAACAATGTCTTTTAAATTTGTCTAAGCGAAGCGATGCTATGTGCGTCTATATTATAAGTGTGTCCTACCTACGAGTAAGCACGTAAAAAATGGAATGATAAAATAAGCTCGAAGAGCCGCGTCTCTGGTCCTAGGTTGACACTCAAGTGGGGACGATCCCCACACAACCACATATACTCGTTCGTTTACAATCGCGAGTCTTCGATCGAAGACCGCTGTAAAGATGATTATTACATGAAATGATATGCAAAATAACATTTTTTTTCTTTCTTTCCGACTTTCTCCAAGAATGCTTTTGCGACTCCTCTCAGCGGTAAAGCACCTGCTTCTTGCCTCGTTGAACAATCAAGGGCCCTGTCACGAAAGCAAAGGTTAGAGATCGATCGAAAAGAAAAATTTTACGATGCAAGATAAATGAACAAATTGACCTATATAAAAGAAACATTTAATAAAATAGATAAAAATCCAAATAATACAAGAAATGATCCATGTCCCCGGCAACGGCGCCATTTTATAAACCAAAAATCCAGCCCTTTAATAGTGTTGAATTAGCACTCAATGGTCATCGCAGTCGGGCTGGATTAGGTCGATCAAAGACCATCTAATTTGATATGTCAATAAAAATTAAATGGTCATGTATTTATATTTTACTTGGTAAGTAACCAAGGTCGAACTCAGGGACACGAGCCTCTCTCGTGTTATCTAGACTCTTATAAATTTTATTAAGTGTTGAATTAGAGAATCGTAGGTCAAACAATGCACGAAGATAAAACAATGCATTAAATAAACATGAATCTATGCAATTTTTTATTTTATTTTTAATCATGGACTTAGATGCAATTAAATGCAATGCAAATATTCCCGGATGAAACAAATACTTGAGCCATTTAATTATAAGTCAAATCAGGGTCAAATAATAAAGCTATCTTCAATCATGTAAAAATTAGGCATGAGAAGCATTGAAATCAAGACACTTAGCCAATAAAATAACACATAAAATTTCGTAGTGTCAAATCTGAAAGACAAGCATGCCATGAAGAAGACAACGAAAAGAGCTTCAAAACGCCACTGAAATTGACTCAATCGGAGCTCGGATGCTCAAGATATACACGAGTGAAGTTAGGGGCATAAACACTAGAAAACATAAAAGATAAGTAGCAAACATGTCCCGAGGAGGGACTAAAATGCAAATACAAGAAAGTTTGGGACCTTCCCTGCAAATAACCCACATACATAGGGGTATTTGTGCAATTATGAAAACCCGCGAGGGTATAAATGCAAAATACCCACTATGCACAGGGTCAGCACGAGATTCTAGGACCTATTTGCAAATTTGAAGAATCCGGTGGGCCTCTGTGCAATTTTCCCAGATGGCACATGATGTGCACGCGCTCTCCAGGCTCGGTAGACTCTGAGGCTCGGAGAAGGCTCGGGCAGCTTCGGGTAGGCTCGGAGCTCTGAGGAGGCTCATGGAAGGTTCGGGGCACCCGAGCCTGCTGGTCTGGTGTTGAGGCTCGGGGAAGCTCTGGCTCGGACGCGTGGACCCTCGAGGACCTTCAGATCTCGAGGATCCGACGGTTCTTGTAAGCAGCAGGAGATGGCGACGTGGCTTCTACTCAACCGTTGGATGAGCTCCAAGGAGGAGCATCCAACGGCTGCTGCTTCTTCCTCCTCGGCTGCAACTGGCGGCGATCTCCAGACTCCGGCGAAGGAGCCCAAGCTCCGCCGCTCTTTCTCAGACACGGTGGACCTCCACTGAAAAGCAAAAAAGCGAGAGCCGCTAAATAGTGGTCTGACAAATCAGACTCACTGTCGCTGATGCGACTACTCCAACCTCTTCGTTCTTCAACAATTTACCCACACAATCAATCAAGGAATGAATAGCAAGGATTAAAATTTATTATACCCTACTAAAAACGTACAATGGCAAGCAAGTAGGGGTCGAACTCAGGAAGCAAGGGTGTAGAGCATAGATAAAAATCCAAACCTAGGTCTAATAAACCACTTAGCCAATCTAATTTCTTTTTGTGGGTTTTTAATTTTTAATTTTTTTATAATAATTTTTTACTTTTAATTTTATATTTAGATTTTGAATTTTATGATTTTTATAATTTTATATTTTATAATTTTCTATTTTCTTTTTTTAATATTGGAAAACAATAAAATGTAATAAAAGAGAAGCTAGAATATCAATAAAAATATGCAAAAATAGTCAAAAATTCAGAAATAAAATCTTTTTGGTCTTTTTATAATTTCTTACTGCTTTTGTGATTTTTGGATAATTTTCAGAATGTTTTTGGCATTTTGAAATAATAAAATAAACTAAAACAATTAATAGTGTACTGGCTGTGAGCAAAATAGAAATTAAAATTAGCAAACAGTCACAAAGATTTTGCAAACTAATTTTAAAATAAAGACAATAACAACAAGAAACCACAGAACTTGAGTTTACAATTTTTAGAGTTTTCAACTATTTTCTAGAATTTTTTGAAGCTTTTAAGATTGAATTTTTAAGGTTTTTCTTTTGAGATTTTTAGTGAATTTTGGATTGAAAATAAAGCAGGTCAAAACCCACAACAGAGAATAGTTTTGGAATTTTTTAAGACCTTTTACTATTTTTTTGTATTTTCTAAGCTAGATAGTGTTGAAACAACATGTTTTTGATTTTTAATAAATATAAAAATACAATAAAATTAAAAACTAAAAATATGGCGTAAAAGTAGAAGCAAATAGGAGCTTAAACCTATTTTTTGAGAATTTTTGGCAATTAAATGAGGCATGAAATAAATAGATTAAGCACACAAAAATCCTAAGCCTAGCAGGGGTATAAATGCAATTATCGAAACATCCAGGGGCTTAGGTGCAATATTCGCCAAGAAGACACGCGCAAAACATGTGATATAACATTCACAACGACATATTTGTAAATATCAAAAGCCGGAAGGGCATACATGCAATTAACCCACAAACATATTTAAATAACCACGCACAGGGGTATAACTGCAAATAATTAAAAGTTCGGGATAAATAGTGCAAAATGCCCAAAAAGCACGCGCCACAGTCACGTGAGGTGACGTGCCGTGGACCTAAGTGCAAATAATGAAAGTGTGAGGGCCTAAGTGCAAATATTACAAAACTTTTTAAACTTCAGAGGAAAGTTTTTAGACTAAAAAGTAAATACAAAAAGTCGTGGGTTGAAGATGCAAAATACCCACGGGCTCGATCGTGCGGCCGATGGCGTTTCACTAATCCACGTGGCGCGCATCTGACGGTACGTACCCCTTCGTCCTGGGCGGATGAGATTAGATCTTCAAGGGTCGATCGGACGGCTGGGGGCGCTTGATGATCGGACGGCGTACGTGGCGTCTGGAGATGGCCTCTGATCCAACGACAGGGGGAGGTTCACGAAGAACACCTCCCCGGCGAGCTTCGATCGACGATTGCGGCCGACATACGGCCGCTCCGGCCCCCGGATCAAGGGCAAAAGGATCAAGGGGCCCTTCCGCGTCAGCTGGTGGCCTCCGGCGAAGCAGAGGCGGCGAGGGTTGCTCGGGCGGCGAACGCGACCTGGGCGGATGGGCCTGGAGTGGATGAGGGTCGATGGAGCCTTCTCTGGGGCTCGGACCTGCAGTGTTAAGTGCGCAAAAACCAGGCGAGCAAAATGGTGGTCTCGGGTGATCCGATGGAAGCGGAGAGTGGGTCGAGCGATGAGCTACGACGAACGGCGGAGAAGGAAGCTCGGTCGACTCGATCTGAGCGAGATCGAGGTGAATGAGGGGTGCTGCATGATGACGGAGTGAAGGGGAAGATAAAGGAGGTGGTCTTGGCGGCGGTAGAAGACTGGAGTGGCCGGAAATGAGAGGCGGAGCTCAGCTCCGCCGTGACTTTGACCGAAGATTCACGGCGACTCACGCAAAGACAACGAAAACTGCTTCTAGGCTAAGCTACACTACGCTAAGGCTACAAGAAAACGAAAAGAATAGGGGAAGAAGCTCACCAGAGGCGTCGGGCTGCGAGGCGCGGCGGAGCTCCGGCGAGGGGGTCGAATCGCTTCGATTCTACACCAAATACCTCAAACCCATGCTCGATTCGATGCCTGCTGTCACCAGGAGCACGAAGGGCTCGGGGTTTGAGGGTGAAAATGGCGGAAGAAGGATTAGATTCAAATTGAAGTCGGGGGGCTCTTTTGAAGGGTTGACGGACGGCGTGGAAGACGAGGCTCGAAACGCCTCGATCAGTGGTCTTCAGCCCAAGGTTTCACTAGGGCGTGAATCACCATTGATCGAGGAGCAAAAATGTAGAAGGCATCGCCACGAATCGATGCAAGGTCAGCCCTAGAGAAATGCGAGAAGAAGAGACAAAATAGACTCTGACAGGTCTGGAGGAGAAGGTCAGACAGTTGACCTAGGTCAACTGTCAGACCAACCTGGTTGGTCCACGTGGACCAACCAGGAAAAATCCTCGAAAAATAATTTCAAAAATCGAAATAAAATAATAAATGGACGAATTTCATTTTGATTAAAAAATAAAAATGTTTATTATTTTATGAAGTATTTTATTATGAATTTTAATTAATTTTTTGAGATGCATTTTAGAAGTTACTTTTTGGCCTATATAGGTATAATATCTACATATTTTGTTCTTTTATTTTTATTTTATGTATTTTAATGTTATTATTTTTATTGATTATTTTCTAAAATTATAAAATATTTTTATATTCAAAAATTTATTTTTATTTTATTTTTCTGAGATGCTTGGTATATTAAATAAAATATAAGTAAGAAAAAAATGTATAGGTATGAATATAGGTATTATACAAAAATTTATTATTTTTATTGATTTTTATTTTGTATTTTCTTTGCATTTTTATTCTAATTTTAATGTACATAATTATTATAAGTAGTATCTACAACCTTATAAAAATACAAAAATATAAAAATAATGAATAATTAATAAATGGAATATTTTATTCTGTAAACTTATACAAGGTGGGTCCAAAATCAACTTTCAAACCGTAGCTCCGCCAAATGCGAAACCATTGCCATTAAATAGATTATTTTATTCTATATACAATTAAAGTGAGTTTGCTGCATTTGGAGTTGTCAGCTGTGAGATACAGGTCTAGGAAGTTGGGATTCTAGATTTTTATTCAGACCATAACTTTTTATCTGTGCATCAATTTTTTGTGAAATCTATTTTGTATTTTTCTTTGTTTAATTATCTACAACTTTCATGTACAAAGTTTCTTTATTTGATTTATAAAAAGTGGAACCAAAAATAGGTCCCAAATGAATAAAGAATGAATCAATAAATATAGGTATTTGGCCCTTATCTCCCCCTACTTTATTCGTGGTCGACCTATTCATCAAGATGCCTAGGTCTCGGGGTTTCGGATCATAAAATATTGACAATATTTTATTCTTTTTCTTTTCTTTTATTTATTCTATAATTTTGGCTTTTAAAAACCACATTTTATACACTATTTACACCTATGTGCATGAATGCTAAAATGCAGGAATTAAGGCTATTTATGGGCATTTGCCAGGGTTTTTGAGGCCAAAATGATAGAATAAAGATGATGAAATGTGGATTCATCATCCCCCTATACTTTACCTTTGCTAGTCCCTAGCAAACACTTATGCAATAAGTGCAGAAAAGAAAAACAAAGAAAAGAAAAAGAAGAAGGTGGATTAAGTGTAATTATCAAACTTGTCTTCGCAAAATCAAAGTTTGGAGCTTAAGTCGGACCTTTGGAATTTTAGTGCGGATAGAACCTTATTGAGAACCGAATTTGAAATCCAACAGTCCCTGAGAATCCCAAAACTTTGTTCAAGTCTCCTCAATAGCCATGTCAGAAATATCTCAACTCATACGCAAACCCTTACGACTATGAATCTGACTTGTACAGTGTAAGTGATGGTGGCTCTCCTCAATTAGAATGACAAAGAAACTGACTTCTCCAGTATGACAACCCAATGATTCCCCAATCCAACAACTCCATCCTCGAGGAGCGGGGTATTCCCTTCTAAGTTCAAGTGGCAACCAGCTCAAGAGGAGGGGGTGAAGAGTAGAATGGACGGTAGCCAGTGTAGCTACCTATCCTGGGATGCAAGACCAGTGTAGTCAAGTCATCCTGCTGTAGGCTCACATGATATGACTTTGGAACTCAAGCTTGCTTATTGACTTTGTACATACTTTGCAGGCTTTTTATTTTTGTACATGCCTGAACACATTTTTTTTGAATACTATATACAACAGCATTTACATAAAGAGTTTTTCCTCTTGAGCCAGTAGACTATCCCTCTTTTGAAGCTTTATTGCAACCCACAACCTCCTGTCTTTAGACTTCCTCATCACTAGACGGGTTGGGGTGCACTTCCCTCCCTAGAGGAGGACAAGTGTTTCCACTTGTGTGCGTCTCATACTAGCAAATCCAATCCCCTCACCACTGTAACAGAGTTGAGCCATGTAAAAGGTGCAGGTGTCCAAGTTAGGTCATTATCAACAAGAGTCGTGCGTGTGTTCCGAAATACTCTACTTAGGCAGTCAAGAATCCAATGAACTAAGTCTCGTGATCCTCAAAGAATTAAGTCAACTAGACCTGAAGTACCTCAAGCCCAGTTCCTACAAGGTTCCTGTTATTAGGTAGATTTTAAGGTCCAATCAAGCTCCAATCTCCGGATTTTACTTAGACTTGTTCAACTATCAAACTCAATCCGAAAGATGCGAATGCCATGCAATGCAATGCAATGCAGAATGCAGAAAATATTTTTGTGATGCAATTTTCAAAGATTTTGAACTTTTTATGGATTTTTGAAAATATGATGATGATGCATATGCAAATGCATTTTTTTTTGTATTTTTCAAAGGAACTTTTCAAATGTTTTTGGATTTTACTTTTGCAAATGTTTTTGGGATTTTTTGAACACAAAAAGTTTTGGCTGAAAACTAGGTGAAAATATGTACATGGGAGTGCTTCTTATATATACAAGAAATGGATTTTAAGAATTTACAAGGGTAAGTGGTCAATTATATATATATAAATATAGTGGGTTTTGGTGTGATGTTAGTATTCCTCAAACTTATTTGACACAGGTTTTTCAAACAATTTTGAAAACTATAGTCCAAAATAGTTTTTACAAACATTTTACAAACATGTACACATATTTGAAAATCATTTTGCAAAGGCTTTCAAAACAGTATAGATAGATTTTTCAAAACATTTTTGCAACCATTTTTCAAACCATTTGCAAATCATTTTTTTCAAACATTTTATTTCACACAAAGAAAAGAAATTTTACAAACCACACATTTTTACACAGGTTGAAAACATGTAACAAAATATTTTCAAAATAGTTTTCAATAGATGTTCACAAAGTTTTTCAAACTATTTTTCAAACATTTTGCAAAAAAACATTTTCACCTGATTTATTAATCAGTAATTACAACAAGAATTTGAGGAACAGAACACCTTTTTATTAATGATTTTAATGAATTTTAAAGAATTATTAGCCATATTATTACGAAAGTACGAGTTATGGCTAAAGTATATACACAGTATATACGACCCCCCTATACTTAGCTTGAGCTATGTCCTCATAGATCAGAGAGAAAAGAGAAGACATAACTTGTACTGAGTAGAGGAAAATCTAAAGAATAAATAAACCAAGGAATGGATGAACAAACGAATGAGAAGTTGACCGTCCCCCCTATACTTAGGATCAAATAATCCTAAGTATAGCAGACTGTACACAAAGCAGGGAGGGTCAAGGGTGGGAATGAACGGATCGTACTCAGATTGTCTCCCCATATACTTAGGGTACGATATCCCTAAGTATAGACAAGAAGAGGAGACAATGGAGAGGATCAAAGAATAGGCAAATTCGGGGTACACATCCCCCTATACTTAGGACAAGGTACGTCCTAAGTATAGAAGACTGACAAAAAGGGGCGGCACCATTTTGATAGATAAAGAAAATATAAAAGGAAAAGAAGAAAAGAAGAAAAGAAGAAAAGAGATGAAATTGGATTTGAACGACTTGGGATGCACATCCCCCTATACTTAGGATAGAGTACATCCTAAGTGTAGCAGTGATGAAAGGGATGGCATCAATTCGGTAGAAGAGAATAAAAGAACCTGAAAAGAAGAAAAGAAGAAAAGGAGAAAGGAGAAATCATTCAAAAATGTTTTGATGTGCTTCGCCTTCCTCTGCCTCTTTCGAGATATTCAGCTCATCCTCATAAATTACTTGGATTGAGTCAACGACGGCCATGAATGTATCATGTTCAAGGTATGGCTTCAGAAGTTGTCCATTGACTACAAAAGGCTGTGCGTCAGCTGACAGATTGAATATCAATACACTTCCGTTGTCACACACCTGCCTAACCATGAACGGCCCGGTCCATTTGCTCTTCAATTTGCCTGGAAAGATCTTTAATTTCGCATCGAACAACCATACCTTCTGACCTGGATCAAAGGACTTGTGGCGGATATGCTTGTCATGCCATGTTTTGACCTTCTCCTTGTACATAAGGCTGTTGTCATATGCATAATCTCTGAATTCCAGTATTCTGTTCAGATCCAGTTTTCTGTTCTTTCCTGCTTGCTTAGAGTCCAAATTACAGATGTTAATGTCCCATAAAGATTTGTGAATAAGTTCAACGGGCAAATGGCATGGCTTGCCATACACAAGGCGGTAGGGAGACATTCCCAAGGGTGACTTGTACGATGTTCTATAAGCCCAAAGAACGGAATCAAGCAGCTGAGACCAGTTCTTGCGATCCGGAAGCACAAGCTTCTGTAAAATTGTCTTGATCTCCCTGTTTGAACATTCAGCTAAGCCATTAGACTGTGGGTGGTAGGGTGAAGCAACTCGATGCTCAATGCAGAATTCTTGGGTCAGCTTCTTTACCTCTCTATTTATGAAATGGCTACCCCCATCAGATATGAGAATCTTGGGAATCCCGAACCGTGCTATGATGTGATCTCTCAGGAATCGACAGACAGTCCTACTGTCGACAGCTCGGGCGGGAATAGCCTCCACCCATCGACTGACATAATCGACAGCAAGCAGAATATACTCATAACCCTGACTGTTAGGAAACGGGCCCATGAAGTCGATGCCCCATGCGTCAAAGACGTCTGATATCTGAATGTATGTGAGAGGCATCGTGTCTCTCATTCCTATGGTTCCTCCCATCTTCTGGCAGTCAGTGCAGCATTTGACATACTCATCTGCATCTTTGAATAATGAAGGCCACCAGAGGCCACTTTGAAGAACTTTTGCTGTCATCCGTTTGCCTGAATGATGTCCTCCAGAATCTTGATCATGACATAAAGCGAGGACACTTGGAACTTCCTCCTGAGGAATGCACCTTCTCCAAATACAATCTGCTCCCTCACGAAACAGATACGGGTCTTCCCACTGGTAGAAATGGATTTTAGACAAGAACATGTCTATTTTCAATTTAGGCCAGTCCTGTGGGATTTTCTTGGCAACTAGATAGTTCACGATGTCCGCATACCAAGGAAGTGAGGCGACAGACAGAATTGACTCATCTGGGAAGGTCTCTGTGATCGTCTGCAGGTTCAGTTCAGGGGACTCTGGTTTAGGAAGCCTTGACAGATGATCGGCCACTACATTCTTTACCCCAGGTTTATCTCTAATTTCCATGTCAAACTCCTGGAGGAGAAGGATCCACCGGATGAGACGTGGTTTGGCATCCTTCTTCTGCTGTAAATACCGAATGGCCGAATGATCAGTGTAAATGATTACCTTGGACCCAAGGAGGTAAGATCTGAACTTTTCCAAGGCAAAAACTACCGCTAGCAGCTCCTTTTCAGTGACAGTGTAATTTCTCTGGGCTTCATCGAGCGTTCGACTAGCATAGTGAATCGCAAATGGTACATTGTCTTTTCGCTGTCCCAGTACAGCCCCGATGGCATAATCTGACGCGTCGGTCATGATCTCGAAAGGCTGAGTCCAGATCGGTGGCTGTAAGACAGGGGCTTGTGTGATGAGCTCTTTCAACTGATTAAAGGCAAGGAGCACACGGTCATCTACAATGAATTCATTGTCCTTGCCGAGCAACTCAGTCAATGGTCTGGCCAGTTTGCTGATTTGATGAATCGTCGGTAAAAACCGACATGGCCCAAGAATGACCGGACTTGCTTGATATTTGTAGGTGGCTCAAGTTTGGAAATTACATCCACCTTGGCTGGGTCAACCTCCATGCCACGTTTAGAAACAACGTGACCCAGCACAATCCCTTCAGTCACCATGAAATTGCTCTTCTCCCAAGAGAGCACTAGATTGACTTCGCAGCACCTCCGTAAGACTCGGTCTAAATAATCCAGGCATTGATCAAAGGAATCTCCGTAGACCGAAAAATTATCCATGAAGACCTCGAGAAAGTTGCCCACCATATTGGCAAAAACTGCAAGCATACACCTCTGAAATGTGGCTGGGGCGTTGCATAGCCCGAACGACATCTGTCTGAAGGCATATGTGCCAAAAGGACAGGTGAACGTAGTCTTCTCTTGATCTTCAGGAGCAATAGGAAGCAGAAGTATTCCTTTACGGCCAATCTCTCCAAGATCTGGTCGATGAAGGGTAAAGGAAAGTGGTCCTTCTTGGTAGCGAGGTTAAGTCTTCTGTAATCCACGCACACTCGCCAAGAAGTGGGTACTCTGGTGGCAATCTCCTCTCCTTTGTCATTCTTCACAATGGTGATCCCTGATTTCTTGGGCACAACAAGCAGCGGGCTCACCCATTTGCTGTCGGAGATGGGATAGATAAATCCCGCATCGCACCATCTCTGGATCTCTTTCATAACAACCTCCCGCAGGTTCAGATTTAATCTTCTCTGCAGTTCTCGAGAGGGCCTACAATCTTCTTCCAGAAAGATGCGGTGTGAGCAAAGTGACGGATTGATCCCATGGAGATCAGAAGTTCGCCAGCCTATCGCCTTGCGGTTGCGTTCAAGAACCTCCATCAGATGAGATTCTTGGTCTTCGGTCAGATGGGCATTGATAATGACCGGGTGCATATTAGGTTCTCCCGCAAGGAAGGCATACTTCATGTTGGAGGGCAAAGGTTTTAGCTCTGGCGGGGTCTGAGCTGCTTCCGTGGTGACTTCAGCTATCAGTGCAGGTGGTGATTCATTCCTCTGTTCGGTGTCCACCATG
This sequence comes from Ottelia alismoides, assembly GCA_037367405.1. Classification (NCBI taxonomy): domain Eukaryota; kingdom Viridiplantae; phylum Streptophyta; class Magnoliopsida; order Alismatales; family Hydrocharitaceae; genus Ottelia; species Ottelia alismoides. Next base: position 1,217,364 of record JAZKJV010006501.1, read on the forward strand.
TTCTGATATGTTTCTTCTCTCAAATCCTGACAGAATTCCTCAATAATTTCTTCTTCATTCAAGGATTCTTCAGATTTCAGCTCTTGGTTCTGAAGGCACATTACTTCCACGGTAGTCTCTTGCAGCACATCAGCAAGTTCCTCGTCCTGATTGATAAGGGGAAATTCGACCGCAGTCTCGACTCCCTCCTCAGGGCAGAGGAGTTCATGGATATCATTGTCATCCAGAAATAAGTTGGTGTCTTGAATCTCTGCTAGAAAGTCGCAGTCGTCAGCGTACTCAATCACTCTTGCATATGAAGTAGATGTCTGCTCGGTTGGTGTTCCTTCGGACAGGGTCTCAACTCGGATAATTTCATTGCCAGCTCCAAAAGTGATTTCTCCCATCCCATAATTCACCACTGCGTTTGATGTCCGCAGAAATGGTCTTCCGAGTATGATCGGGGTAAGGAGCAACGGAGCGGGGACGTCCATATCTAAGACCACAAAATCGGCCGAGAATGACTTTCCCTGAACCGTGACGATCACGTCCTCCAACAGGCCCCTAGGCTGCTTGACTGACTTATCTGCAAACTGCAGAATCATCTTTGTAGGCTTGAGTGGTCCTAATCTGAACTCCGTGAGTAGTGAGGCTGGCATCAAATTGACAGATGATCCACTGTCGAGAAGTGTTCGCTCGAATTCCTGATCAAACATCTGTCAACGTACAAGAGGTGCTCCCATATCTGGTTTTTTATCCGGGAGGTTGCTGGTGGCGTTAACTGTGGCCATTGTAAGAATGTGTTTTTCGGACTTGCCACCTTTGCTTCTAGAATTTTGGGGGTTCGGCCTGCGCTTGGTCATGCATGCCTCTTTCAATCCTTTCTTTACGGCGGGCATGTACTCAAAAGCTTTCATCAATGGCATATTCAGCACCAAATTCTGATTGATTTCTATGATAGCAGGATCAGACAAAGCATTTTTCAAATTTTTCATTTTTTTGTGTTTTTCCATTGCTTCAGGAAAAGGAATATTTACAAACTCTTCACCAATATCATTCAAAATAGTGTCCATATTGTTGTTTACAGGTAGATGACAAAAAGGAATGGATCCATCTACAATTTGCGAACCAAAAATGACAGGCTCGGCTTCAGGTGCTGGCGTTGGACTCGCTGCAGGTGCGGTGCTCCTCCTGTCCGGAGTTGGCTGTGAGGCAGGTGCAGGTGGTTCCAACGCGGGCTGATCTCCACCAAGGTTGCTGCTATCTTTTTGTGTTTTTCTGTTTTCTTCATTTTTTGTGATTTTCTGCATACTGGTGCCACTCCCAAAATGCCGGTTGGCCCTGGTGTTGGCTGGACTGACGATTCCCCGTCAGATGCAATGTGCTTTCCCTTCGCCGTCGCCGATGGCTGGAGTGTCCTACCGCTCCTGAGAGTAACAGCGTTAGATAAAAAACAATTAATTTCACCTGATTCGGGTTGGACACTGCCGGCTACCTGCTCCTTGCGTCGGAAATTGTTAGGGTTAGCTTCGACCTGGGCTGGTATGACGGTCTTGGCTATTGTCAGATCGTCGATCTTCTGGTTCATCTCAGCCAAGTTCTTCATCAACTGCTCCAAACATGCCAGGGCCGGATTGGCCGGTACAATCTCAGATGATTCCCCCTGCTGGGGTCTAGAATGTTGGTATGGTGGCTGAGAGTGCGGCTGATAACCTTGTGAAAATTGTTGAGGAGGAGGGTTGGAGGAGTACTGTGAGTTGTGTTGATTGTATTGAGCAGCCGGTTGCTGGTGATATCCCTGCCCGCGATATCCGGACTGCTGAGGACCGTGCTGGTAGTTCTGCCTCCAAGTGTTCCCGTGTGATGGAGGCTGGTACTGGTAAGACTGCTGGAAGGGTCTCCCACCCTGCTGCTGCTGATGATAGGGCATGTTGCCCATGTTCTGACCCTGAGAATGTCCTTGAGGACGGGTCAGCTGCGCCTCATTGTTCCATACGCCATTGATTTCTTGAATCAGTGGTGGGGGTGGAGAGAACTGCTCGGAGTATGCTGACTAGGGCTCTGGTTGATATACAACCATCTGCGTCTGGGGCTGCGGGGGCTGCTCCGGGGCCTGCACGTAGTACACATGCTGGACCGGTTGGGGCTGTTGTGGAGTCGGCTGAGGATGTTGCTGCATAGCGGGCTCCTTCTTCTCAGCACTCGGCTCTGCAGAAGTAGACACAGAGTTGCACATGTTGGCGTTCAATGCTCGAACGAGCTGCTCCAGCTGCTGGTAGATCTGGTCGAGCTTCTCCAGACCTTGGGTCCTCTTTTCAATGACTGCCAGTTTTTCGAGGTCCTGTGACCTCTTCTCAATGATGTCCACCTTGGACAAGTGGCTCCCAATGATGCTCAGGTTGGAGCTCTCATCTTTGTCCTCGGTGTGAGAAGCCATGTTTACTGGCTTGCTGATGGCGGTTGGTGGCTTCATGTAGATTCTGGACGAGGATTGGGATGCTTCTCCTTCAGCCATTTCTTCGAAGACGTTCCACACCACGTCCTCGTCCTTGTTGAAATGTGAACCGCCGCAAGCTGCATCTACAAGCTTTTGGCTCTCAAATGATAGCCCCCCAAAGAAGTGTTGCACGAGACTGGTCTTTGGAATGTCATGGTGGGGGCACTTCTCCTGCAGATCTTTAAATCTCTCCCACGCTTCATGAATGGTCTCGTGGGGCTGCTGGCAGAAACTGGAGATCCGGGCGCGCATCTGATTTAATCTCCCGAGAGGATAGAATTTATGGAGAAAGTCAGATTTCAATTCCTCCCAGGTGGTGACGACCTTCCCAAGATGGTCAACCCAATAAAGGGCCTTGTCTTGAAGGCTGAAGGGAAACACGGTCATCTTGACTACATCCAGAGGGATTCTGGGGTAATGAGCAGTGGAACAGATGCGGCCAAACTTCTTGAGAAAAATGTATGGTTCTTCAGTGATGTTCCCATGGAAAGTGTGAAGCAATGACAGAAATTGCGGCTTCAACTCGAAGTGAGCATGCATACGTGGAACTTGAATCCACTCAGTGATGCGCCCTGCTCCTGGGTTGTATGTCTCCTTAAGTGTGGGCTTGGGCTGCGGTGGATCTTCTTCTGCTGCTTCATATTCGGGTCCCACTGAAAACTCATCATTGACTTCATGGAAATTGGGATCGAAGTTCGGGTCATCCTCTTGTCGGTCGTCTCTCGCATCGGCCCTCCTCCTCAGATCGTTCAGCATGTCCTAGAAGGCTGTCTGTGTCAGGGCCTGATTAGTCAACTGCTGCTGAATGGCTTGGATGGAAGCCAATAGCTGACTGTTAACCTCGCCTTGTGTGGTATATTGTCCTTCCCCTATATTGACCTCAGGTTCCTGCTGGGCCTGTGGCCCTTTTCCTCTCCCACCTGTCATCTCAGTCTGCACTTGAATCTCTTGATCGGGTGGAGGATCTGCATGACGGAGTAAACCCTGATCAGTATCTTCCTCAGCACCTGCTGTTGAGATGGATCTGGGATTAAGGTCAATCCCAGAATGTTGTGAATGGAGCATATGATATTGACTGAAATCGACCTCCAACCACAAGGGGTTATTTCGGGGACAAGAGTAATCCCGGTTTATTGGAAGGGGAAGAGCTAGTTCGGGTTGCGAGTCCATCCCGAATAGCGGATTAATTGGAGAAAGGCAAGTATTGAAAGAGGCGAGAATAGGGGAGTCCAAGGAGACATTCGCAAGATCCGAATTAACTCTTCGGAGATCACCCCTCTTTATTGAAGATGTTGCCGGCGCGGAATCGATGTGGGTGTCGGCGAGGTCCCGACTAAACCATCCGTGTGACGACATCTGGAGAGATCAAGAGGAAAGGATGTTGGATGAAGAGCACAATGGTAAACCAGAAATAAAGAGGATTGCAAAATAGTAGAATGCTCACAATGAGCAAGGGTCAAATAGAAGGGGAACAAAATTTGCGCAAAGGCGCGATATTTTTGATCTTTGACCTAAATGTAACTAGCAACCAAACACAAGACAAGGGAGTTCACCAACTCAACACATGAAGCCGTGAAGGTTTGGCTTTTATCTTTGTTATTTTTATCTTGATTTCAGGAATTTATCTTTCAACGAGTCCTTGGAGCGCTACGCCTATAGGAGCGAGAGTACTGCCGGAAAAGTATTCCCGTACTTGTCCTCCTCCTTTGTAACATGTAACTTGTGCTTTTTAAGGTCCTTGTAACCCTTCCTGGATCCCTACTCAGCCAAAGAAATAGAGGGAGGAAGCCGATAGGCGAAACCGATACTTCGGACCTCGCTCGCAATGGAATCACCCGTGAGCGTGCAAGATCCTACTCGGACGCAGCCGGTGAGACAGACACACCCGTGAAGGTGTGGCCTATGCTCGGTACTTCGGACAGGGTCGATGCTCACACGATAGTGAATCACCAATGGCGACCAAGCCCTACTCGACTATGTACGATAGTAGCGCCAATACTTCGGAAATCCAGGCGATACACAAGGCAGCCACAAGTTGGGTTTTTGGCTCTAATCCTTACGAAGTGCTCACCTCACTTGGAAGGAGACCTTCCCATGCAACCTGAAAACAAGAGAGGGTGTTACTCTCCCCAATCAATGAGTCCAAATACCAATTTTAGTTAGGTCAAAGTTTTCTTAGCAGCCCCTTTTTTAAATTTTTTTGGTGTTATCGCTTCTTTTGAGTGAATTCAAAAAAGCGCCTAACGATTTTGTGTTTTCTTTATCCTACTTTGTCCAAAATCAGAGGGAGAAAAGAGTCGGGAAAAGCCAATGCAAGTCGGCACCAAGATGGAAATCTCACCTTTGTGCCTAAATGATGGATGCAAAGATAGAGGACTTACAGCGAATCCCATCTCTCTCCATGCGGGATGCAAAGCAGAATTTATAAACCTAATCTATATGCCGGTATGCAATGCAGAAATCGTCCTAAAATAGGAAATTGCTTGTGTGAAGAACAACAAGCTAATCACTCAACTCCAATCCTAAGGTCCGGTCTAGTCTCACCCCTCCTCTGCTCAACACACTTGAGTTAGGAGAAAGCTCTTTACAGGAAGAGCTCGCAGCGTGCGGATCAAAGAAGAGTGACTTCGCTGTTTAATTAAACTAAGTCCAAGCACGATCTATAGGTGCATGCAATTGTTGTTAAGGTGTTTGGACCTAATCTAAGCGATCAAGCAATGCCTAAATCTAAGAGATCAATCCACAAAAGAAATGAAAAAGAAAACAAAACCGGAAAATGACAGTCGATAAAACACGAGAAAGCCGCGGTGAGCCCCCGGGTGAACAAACAGCCGGAAATTAGGCCCGAAGTGTTCAAGTGTCCAAGTCCTGTATTATTACAAATTAAACAAATAACTCTCTCTCACAAAAATAAAAGCACTATCTCTCTCTCTAGTTCTCCTACTCTCTCCCGCCAGCTAGGGTAGAATAGCCGGCTCCTCCTCCCAAGGCTGCACAGGATCCCCTAGGTGATCCTCCTCGGTCAGAGGTCCCTCGCACGAAAACAAAGACAGTTCCAAATAAATGATGCACAAGAGACAAGTAATCAAAAATGGCTAAGTAAATAAAAGACTCAAAGGTACTCTACAAGCCGATGCTCCCCAGCAACGGCGCCATTTGAAAAGCAAAAAAGCGAGAGCTGCTAAATAGTGGTCTGACAAATCAGACTCACTGTCGCTGATGCGACTACTCCAGCCTCTTCGTTCTTCAACAATTAACCCACACAATCAATCAAGGAATGAATAGCAAGGATTAAAATTTATTATACCCTACTAAAAATGTACAATGGCAAGCAAGTAGGGGTCGAACTCAGGAAGCAAGGGTGTAGAGCACAGATAAAAATCCAAACCTAGGTCTAATAAACCACTTAGCCAATCTAATTTCTTTTTGTGGGTTTTTAATTTTTATTTTTTTTTATAATAATTTTTTTTACTTTTAATTTTGTATTTTGATTTTGAATTTTATGATTTTTATAATTTTATATTTTATAATTTCCTATTTTCTTTTTTTAATATTGGAAAACAATACAATGTAATAAAACAGAAGCTAGAATATCAATAAAAATATGCAAAAATAGTCAAAAATTCAGAAATAAAATCTTTTTGGTCTTTTTATAATTTCTTACTATTTTTGTGATTTTTGGGTAATTTTCAAAATGTTTTTGCCATTTTTAAATAATAAAATAAACTAAAACAGTGAACAGTGTACTGGCTGTGAGCAAAATAGAAATTAAAATTAGCAAACAGTCATAAAAATTTTGCAAACTAATTTTAAAATAAAGACAATAACAACAGGAAACCACATAACTTGAGTTTACAATTTTTAGAGTTTTCTACTATTCTCTAGAATTTTTTGAAGCTTTTAAGTGTTTTTGAATTTTTAAGGTTTTTCTTTTAAGATTTTTAGTGAATTTTGGACTGAAAATAAAGCAGGTCAAAACACACAACAGAGAATATTTTTGGATTTTTTTAAGACCTTTTACTATTTTTTTGGTATTTTCTAAGCTAGAAAGTGTTGAAACATCATGTTTTTGATTTCTAATAAATATAAAAATACAATAAAATTAAAAACTAAAAATTTAGAGTAAAAGTAGAAGCAAACATGAGCTTAAACCTATTTTTGAGAATTTTTGGCAATTAAATGAGGCGTGAAATAAATAGATTAAACACACAAAAATCCTAAGCCTGACAGGGGTATAAATGCAATTATCGAAACATCCAGGGGCTTAGGTGCAATTTTCACCAAGAAGACACGCGCAAAACACGTGATATAACATTCACAGGGGCATATTTGTAAATATCAAAAGCCGGCAGGGCATACATGCAATTAACCCACAAACATATTTAAATAACCATGCACAGGGGTATAACTGCAAATAATTAAAAGTTCGGGATAAATAGTGCAAAATGCCCAAAAAGCACGCGCCATAGTCACGTGAGGTGACGTGGCGTGGACCTAAGTGCAAATAATGAAAGTGTGAGGCCCTAAGTGCAAATATTACAAATCTTTTTAAACTTCAGACGAAAGTTTTTAGACTAAAAAGTAAATACAAAAAGTCGTGGGTTGAAGATGCAAAATACCCATGGGCTCGATCGTGCGGCCGATGGCGTTTCACTAATCCACGTGGCGTGCATCTGACGGTGCGTACCCCTTCGTCCTGGGCGGCTGAGATCAGATCTTCAATGGTCGATCGGACGGCTGGGGGCGCTTGATGATCGGACGGCGTACGTGGCGTCTGGAGATGGCCTCTGATCCAACGGCAGGGGGAGGTTCACGAAGAACACCTCCCCGGCGAGCTTCGATCGGTGATTGTGGCCGACACACGGCCGCTCCGGCCCCCGGATCAAGGGAAAAAGGATCCTGGGGCCCTTCCGCGTCAGCTGGTGGCCTCCGGCGAAGCAGAGGCGGCGAGGGTTGCTCGGGTGGCGAACGCGACCTGGGCGGATGGGCCTGGAGTGGATGAGGGTCGATGGAGCCTTCTCTGGGGCTCGGACCTGCAGGGTTAAGTGCGCAAAAACCAGACGAGCAAAATGGTGGTCTCGGGTGATCCGATGGAAGCGGAGAGTGGGTCGAGCGATGAGCTCCGGCGAACGACGGAGAAGGAAGCTCGGTCGACTCGATCTGAGCGAGATTGAGGTGAATGGAGGGGTGCTGCGTGATGACGGAGTGAAGGGGAAGATAAAGGAGGTGGTCTTGGCGGCGGTAGAAGAATGGAGTGGCCGGAAATGAGAGGCGGAGCTCAGCTCCGCCGTGGCTTTGACCGAAGATTCACGGCGACTCACGTGAAGACAACGAAAACTGCTGCTAGGATAAGCTACTCTACGCTAAGGCAACAAGAAAACGAAAAGAAAAGGGGAAGAAGCTCACCAGAGGCGTCGGGCTGCGAGGTGCGGCGGAGCTCCGGTGAGGGGGTCGAATCGCTTCGATTCTACACCAAATACCTCGAACCCAAGCTCGATCCGATGCCTGCTGTCACCAGGAGCACGAAGGGCTAGGGGTTTGACGGTGAAAATGGAGGAAGAAGGATTAGATTCAAATTGAAGTTGGGGGGCTCTTTTGAAGGGTTGACGGACGGCGTGGAAGACGAGGCTCAAAACGCCTCGATCAGTTGTCTTCAGCCCCAGGTTTCACTAGGGCGTGAATCACCATTGATCGAGGAGCAAAAATGCAGAAGGCATTGTCATGAATCGATGCAAGGTCAGCCCTAGAGAAATGCGAGAAGAAGAGACAAAATAGACTCTGACAGGTCTGGAGGAGAAGGTCAGAGGTTGACCTAGGTCAACTGTCAGACCAACCTGGTTGGTCCACTTGGACCAACCAGGAAAAATCCTCAAAAAATAATTTCAAAAATCGAAATAAAATAATAAATGGACGAATTTCATTTTGGTTAAAAATAAAAAAATGTTTATTATATTATGAAGTATTTTATTATGAATTTTAATTAATTTTATGAGATGTATTTTAGAAGTTACTTATTTTGGCCTATATAGGTATAATATCTACATATTTTGTTCTTTTATTTTTATTTTATGTATTTTAATGTTATTATTTTTATTGATTATTTTCTAAAATTATAAAATACTTTTATATACAAAAATTTATTTTTATTTTATTTTTCTGAGATGTTTGGTATATTAAATAAAATATAAGTAAGAAAAAAATGTATAGGTATGAATATAGGTATTATACAAAAATTTATTATTTTTATTGATTTTTATTTTGTATTTTCTTTGCATTTTTATTCTAATTTTAATGTACATAATTATTATAAGTAGTATCTACAACCTTATAAAAATACAAAAATATAAAAATAATGAATAATTAATAAATGGAATATTTTATTCTGTAAACTTATACAAGGTGGGTCCAAAACTCAACTTTCAAACCGTAGCTCCGCCAAATGCGAAACCACCACCATTAAATAGATTATTTTATTCTATATACAATTAAAGGTGAGTTTGCTGCATCTGGAGTTGTCAACTGTGAGATACGGGTCTGGGAAGTTGGGATTCTGGATTTTTATTCAGACCATAACTTTTTATCTGTGCATCAATTTTTTGTGAAATCAATTTTGTATTTTTCTTTATTTAATTATCTACAACTTTTATGTACAAAGTTTCTTTATTTGATGTATAAAAAGTGGAACCAAAAATAGGTCCCAAAATGAATAAAGAATGAATCAATAAATATAGGTATTTGGCCCTTATCTCCCCCTACTTTATTCCTGGTCGACCTATTCATCAAGATGCCTAGGTCTCGGGGTTTTGGGTCATAAAATATTTACAATATTTTATTCTTTTTCTTTTCTTTTATTTATTCTATAATTTTGGCTTTTAAAAACCACATTTTATACACTATTTACACCTATGTGCATGAATGCTAAAATGCAGGAATTAAGGCTATTTATGGGCATTTGCCAGGGTTTTTGAGGCCAAAATGATAGAATAAAGATGATGAAATGTGGATTCATCATCCACGGAGCATCCTTGACGTACGTCGAGGTAGCTGGAAGCTTGAGGAAGGCACCAGACCTCCTGGATCAGGCCATCGGAGCTCGGATGTTGGCAACGAAGTTGATGAAGTCCGCTCCGATGGAGCTCTGGCCATTGAAGGATTTGATGACCTGCATAGTTAGTAACAATAGCCGAAGCTCTGTGCAAAGTGTGGAGGTGAGGTGCTTGATATGGTCGGCTGTGAGGGAGACGAAGAAGGCGGTGGCCGTTCGATCTCCTCCGGCAAGCTCGGAGAAGTTGGGTCGGAGGCGTTCTGGAGTGTGGAGGAAGAAGAGGGTGAATGGAAGGTAGCGTGTGAAAGATGGAGGTGAGACGGAGCTCGAGGGGGGGTCTGAAGATGGTGGAAGTGTCGGAGAAAGCCAAATTAATTAAGAGAAGAAGGAGGAATTAGCAATGGGAATTGAAGAAGCTTACCTGGGCTAATGGCAGAGCGGTGGCTTGGGCTGAGTGTCTGGAAGACACTCCGGTCATCGCTGGACCCCCTCAGCCGGTGGGGCAGCGTGGCGGAGGCGGAGCTCCGCAGGACTAAGCCTACCATAGCTTAGGGTCAACACCAGGGGCAAGAGCCATCTTCGCGCCTCGATCGTCCCTCCCCCTATCACGGGGAGGAGAAGAGGGGCTAGGCGGAGCGCCGCATAGAGGTGGACGGGGTCAACTGGTGGCAGAGGAGGAGTATTTGAAGCTCGATGGTGGCGATCTGATGAGTGGGGACGTGGTTTGACTGAGGGATATGGAGCGACCGGAAGGGAAACATGGGGTGAGTGGTTGCTCGTGAGGGTCATGGATGATCAGGGAATGTCGTGGGGCAGTTAGAGCTTGGAGATGGAGAACGTGGACTCGGGGAGAAATAGAAGGGGGAAGGTGGTTTGCGAGGTTGAGAACGTGGAAGAGAGGGAAGACCGGAGGTAGGGGAGGATGATTCGACCATAGGATCTTGCGATCCGACAGTCGAGAAAAGGGAGCTATCGAACGGTCTTGATTAGATCTCGGGCGACGCAATCGAAGGATGAATGGGAGCGCCACGTGGCGTGCTAAGAACGAAGCGCTAGCGGGCGACCCAGATCTCAGATGGAGGACGATCAGAGGGTTGAGGACGTAGGTGAAGTGAGCTGCTAAAATGGTGAAGATCGGGCGGTGCAAACGCCGCCACGTGGCGCACTGTGGTGAGAGCGGTAGTCGACGGTGATGATGAGCTTGCGAGTAGAGATCGGAGGGTCGATATTTGAGCATCAAAGAACGGTGGAGATGAAAGCTCCCAGACCTCCATCTGACAGTGGCTGAGCATGGGCACGTGGCGCTAGGAGATGCGGCCACATGGCTCAACTAGAAAGAGCCACGTGGCCCAATCCCATTATTGCGATGAAGAAGTTGGTTTAGGAGGGAGTAGAAAGCCAAATTTGGAAAAACTCAAAACATGAAAGTTGTAGATCTCTATGAGATCTACAAGTTTCATTTTGACCAAAAATGAAGATGAGGTCAAATAAAGGCACAAAATATTTTTGAGGGTATTTTTAAAGCAAAAAACACCACAGATTTTAATTTTGTGATTTTTTCATGGTTTTTAATTTATTCAAAGGCTCCGATAATTACAAGGATTTTTTGGTTTTTATTGACACCTAGTCTAAGATAAGGGATTAATTTTAGTGAATTAAAGGCATGAAACATGGTTTCATCAGGCACTTGCCCATGTTTTTGTATTTTGTAGAAAGGGAACCCATAAGGGCAACCCGACTTGTACCTCCCTTCGATTTTTCTCAGGGTTTGATTCACCGAGTGCGGTGCATTCGGGGGATCAGGGCACCCACCGCAGCTTTTCTCGCATCGTCGGTTTTCCACGATTTTTCACGAGGCTAGGTACATGCTTAAGTGTTTTCATTTTTTTCCTATCTGATTGCGCCTTCGTAGATAGCTTTAGGGCTCGCAACCAAGGTGCATGATTTTAGGATTTATAAAAAAATAATAAAGACATTCGTTGACGCTTGTCTGAAAAAGATACAAAAAAAAAATTAAAACCAAAAAAATAAAATCGGTACTGCTTAAGTATCTGACCAGAAAATAAACATAAGGATCAATTGATTTAGGAGAGCAATCTCCGCACTTCAACTGCAGGTACTTTTCCAGATATTGTGAGTGAGGGACGACACTTAAGGATAGAACTAAAGTTTGTGTTTCTTTCAAAATACTACTTAGTCTATACACCTGACCACTGTTTTTCAGTGGGTACGCTCGGGTAGCCGGAAACGGTCCGAGTTTACTTAGCAGAGTGGGGGGTTTAGAGGACACTGCGTAAGGCTCCATCCTCAAGTAACATGGATAGCCGGAAACAGTCCATACTTACTCCTATATTTGTTGAGAACAAGTGGTTTTCTATAAACACTCGAGACAATATTGCGGGGAAATTCCTGGCACCTATTAGCTCGCGGGAATTGGTGAATATACTTGTATGCTAAAACAACCATAAAACCGATAAGATAAATGACCGAACTCTTACGGTCATCATCGGGTTGTGTTGGTGAATACGGGGTTTGCCTTGTGTTTGCTTGTGAGGCGCGAGTTACCGCATCTTATACTCATTTCCCATCTCTCTTAACCCGACAAAAATGCTCTCCCGATTACTCTCTTGATATCAAAGATGATGAGTTGACGGCTATTTTGCTCAGACTCCATGAGCTCTCAATCTTTCACCGTCCGTCGTACATTTTCACAAACTCGGGATGACCCTCTTCCCGAGTTAGTCCCATCTGATCTCGAGGAGAGTCAGACCCATACTCCCTCGCCTCCCAGCCCGTCTTTTAAGGTAAACCCTTGCCTCAATCTGTCGTCACTTTCTCCAGCTAATTTTTTCTGAGTTCTTACGAGAAGTTTTTCTTCATAGAATATTTGAAGCATATGGCTCGTGTACGAGGACCAGCAGAGGAGAGGCCAGCTGAGGAGCATCATGTTGATGGAAAATTGGATCCATCCGCGGATATTACAATCGGGATTCTCAACATACTACAGCAGATGAACATTCAGATTCGAGAGCAATTCAGAACACAGAACGAGTTACGAGCTGAGATCATCGCGCTGAGAGCAGGAGCCGGGAACCCATTACCACATGTAGTGGTTCCTGCTACTTTACGAGATGAGTTTGACCCAGGAGCTAGGACGCTTGGATTCGGCAACCACCGAATCAAGGGCCATACGAGTTGAGACCACCCTTCATCTCTTTTCTTCCCAAGTTCTATGGGAACACTACAGAGGAGCCATTTACCTTTTTGCAACAGTTTGAAATGATTTGTGGTACGACAAGTTTTCCAGGAATTATGCAGGAAGTTGTTCGAATAAATGCCTTTCCCTTCGCCTTAGCAAATAAGGCGCTTTACTGGTTAAGTCACTTAAAGAGGGAAATTTCTACATGGGACGATCTGAAGTCCACATTCCTGCGTAAATATTTTCCTCTGGAAAGGATGAACATGATGAGGAGTCAGATCTCCAACTTCACACAATTATCGAATGAATCTTTCCATGAGGCATGGGATCGATTCAAGGATTTTACGGAGAGATGTCCCCATCATGAGATACTGATGAAGGTGCTTATACAGAATTACTTTGGAGGGCTCCAGTAGGATATTCAGGGGCTGGTGAGTGCTTCATGTGGCGACGACTATCTAAATCGAGATGTAGAATCTGTCTGCTCCATTTTCGAAGGAATGGCAGAAAATTCAAGAGCCGTCGACTCTACTCGGGCATTCCAGAAGGCCCCTCAGCCACCACATCACCAAGAGCATCATAAGATGGCGAACATTTCAGAATTGGAATCCAATACCAACATGGGTTTTATCAATAAAAAGTTAACGTTGGTAGATGTTACTCAGAAACAAGTTCAGGACTTACAGCTGCTGCGAGAGTTGGAGAAACTCTCATCTCTGCTTCAGCAACTGAGTGATCTTACGAAGAAGGTAACAGAGCTACAACTTCAGTATCGGCAGGCTCAAGCTTCTTCGACTTCACAACCTGCACGGAGGTCTATACCCGCTCTGTCCACCCGATAGATACAATTCGTCCAGAGCGAGCCAGAGACTCCGCAGATTGATTGGCATGAGAATCAGTCTCATGCTAATTCTAGTCAGATCACCAGTGTTGTAGACATAGATGTTGAGCCTCAAGCCACTCTTGAGATTAATGGAATATGGTACACTCCGATTCAGCAATCGAGTGTACATCATCATTGCAACAGTGGTATAGTCATCCGCAGCATGGACGTCCACATTTTCAGCACCGACAGCCTTACACGCAGCAGCAGTCTCACCAGCATGCATATTAGAAACCACATTCTTTCCAGTATCCTGCTATACATTCACAGACACATCAATATCAACAACAACAGCAGTCTTCCTTCACACCACCTAGATCGCCTTAGCCTTACACTTCACAGCAACACATGACAAGGCAGAGAGATTAGACAGCCAGGGTTACCACACAGAGTCAGAGATGTCTTCACAAGCCCTGGCACTGAATCATATCATGGATATGTTGAGCACACTCCAAACTGCACATAGGACAGAGACGGAGAAGGTTAATCATCGTCTGGATGAGTTAACCGCACCTAAGACCACTCTCCCAGCCTAACCTCATATGAGCCCGAACAACATGAGGAGGTATTCAGATCAGTTAGACATCACTACAGGTACCATCTCTTTTCCTGAATTTTTATCTAACTTCATTCATCTAAGGAGCAGTAGATCACTACGAGCACTTGATAGAGTAGCGGAGAGGGCACATGATGAGGAGCGAGAGCCAATCCATGATGATATTGATCAGACACATTCTGATGCTGAGGAGGAGGACCGACACGATGATGAGGACCACTGTGATGTTCATCATAATCAGAGAGAAGGGAGCGATGCAGAGACAGTTGACATGGACATGGGCGAATCAGATGACGAGATCACGCCAGACCATACAGATACTCCCGATGATTCATGTTTCTTTCCCTGTTTTAGAGAGTTTTGTACATAATTATGAAACTCTCGATGTACACGCAGATTCCACTTCTGATATAAATAAAAAGTTTGATTTTGCATTCCTGAGATTGTTCCTTTTCCTGATGCTTTGTATGGGAAAGGAAAGAAAAACAACAAAAATAATGGTGTCACTCCAGAGACCGAGCGATTATTGAAGATCACATCTTTTTGAAGATCCCACTTCACGATGCCTTGGATCACTTTCCTACACTCAAGAATCAGTTGAAGAATAGATGTACCACACGTAGGAAAAAGAGATCACGTACAGAGAAGCATGTTTTGACCAAGTCCACATCCTGCGCTATATAGAACAAATTGCCTAAGTAGAAGAAGTATTCAGGAGCACATTACGTCAGATACGAGATTGTCCATGCAGCATTCGATCGCACTCTATTAGATAACGGTTCCTCGATCAATTTGATACCATCTTGTTTACTCGACAAACTCAAGTTAGGTCCTCTTTACAAATCGGACGCGATCCTTCAGTTTGCTGATAGATATGTAAAGAGACCTAGGGGCATATTGAGGAACGTTATCGTGACCGTGCAGGGCCTGTAGTTCCCAGTGGACTTTACTGTCCTGGACATGGATTGCCCTACACAGTTGCACCATACTCCGATCATTCTTGGGAGGCCTTTCTTAGAGACCGCGAAGGCTCTCTTCGATTATGATACAGGGAAGGTATCTTTTCGCACCGAGGGTGAGAAGGTACATATAGAGATGGCAAGAGAATCACACACATCCAGCGCTGCATCTACAGCTAGTTCAGATATCTTGAGTTCTTTATCCACCTGTGATTACATGGACGAGGTTCGCCTTGACGACCTTGAGAGGTATCGAGTAAAGACCCAAGATTTCCTAGCATAAGATGGGTCCGAGACTACAATTAGCAGTTCTTCTGATGGTACTTTATATTTCAGTATGGATGATGATGAGTAGATGGAGCAGATACCTGAGGATTTTATTGCAGATATTTCAGATTCAGAGAGTTTACACGATTCCTCCACTTCAAAGGATCTAGAGATTGAGTTTCATTTAGCTGAGTTATTTTCCTCTAGTCATTCTGATGATGAGCATAATAGTGAGTCGGATGATGTTTTAGACATCTTCTGTAGTCCGACTCTGGAGCATATTGAGATAGTGGATAACCATATTGCAGACACATCTACCACCGGCATAGATCCCATTACCCATACAGATGAGGTTACAACATATCCAAATTCTACCTTACCAGAGCTGAAGACATTGCCACCAAACATGAAATATGCTTTCCTTGTGGGTCCACATCGACAGTTTCCGATCATTATCATCTCATCTTTGACCGAAGAGCAAGAATCTCATCTGATGGAGATTCTTGAAAGAAACCACAAGGCTATTGGGTGCTTTGTGTTCTCATCATATATATATGTATGTATGTATGTATGTATATATATATGTATAATATATATATGTGTATATATATATATATATATATCGATCATGACAGCAGACCATCTAGACAATTTCAGCGCAGGCTGAATCCAATTTTACGAGATGTTGTCAAGAAAGAGATTACAAAATGGTGCGATGCAGGGTTTATTTATCCCATCTCCAACTCTGAAATGGGTCAGCCCATTGCATGTTGTCCCGAAGAAGTCGGGAATTCAAATGATTAAGAATGACAGTGGAGAGGAAATTCCAAAGAGAGTAACCACATCGTGGCGGGTGTGTGTTTATTACAGGAAGTTAAATGTCGTGACGAAGAAGGATCACTTCCCTTTGCCTTCTATAGACCAGGTCATAGAGAGGTTGGCAGGGAAGGAGTACTTCTGTTTCCTTAACGGTTACTCCGAATACAACCATGTCACTATTTCTCCTGAAGACCAGGAGAAGACCACCTTCACATGTCCTTTTGGCACGTATGCTTATAGACGGATGCCCTTTGGATTGTGCAATGCCCCTGCTACTTTCCAGAGGTGCATGCTTGCTATTTTTGCAGACATGGTTGGTAATTTTCTAGAGGTCTTTATGGATGATTTTTCGGTATATGGTGAGTCCTTTGATGATCGTTTAGCGCACCTAGACCAGGTTCTTCAGAAATGTTGTGAGGTAGATCTCGTTTTGTCATAGGAAAAGAACCATTTTATGGTTACACACGGGATCATGTTGGGGCATGTCATCTCCAAGCGAGGCATGGAGGTTGACCCTGCCAATGTAGATGTCATCAAGCGTCTCGATCCACCATCCAACATCAAGCAGTTACGGTCTTTTCTGGGGCATGTCGGATTTTACAGACGATTCATTCAGAATTTTTACAAGATTGCCTGATCGTTAACTGAATTACTAGGCAAAGACATCGAGTTTTTGTTAGATGACAAATGTCTTCATGCCTTCCTCACATTGAAAGAGATGATTATCAAGGCTCTTTTCCTACAACCACCTGATTAGTCTCTTTCCTTTGAGATCATGATGGATGCTTCAGATTTTGCGGTTGGGGCTCTATTAGGAGAGAGGAGGAATGGACTTCCTATTGCTATCCACTATGCCATGCGGACTTGATGCTCAACGCAATTACACAGTGATAGAAAATGAGACTTTGGTAGTGGTATTTGCATTGGACAAACTCAGATCATACCTTCTTAGCTCCAAGATTACAGTTTACACCGATCATTTAGCTATCAAATTTTTTTATAGAGAAGAAGGATGCCAAGGCACGCCTTCTTAGATGGATTCTCTTACTTCAGAAGTTTGATTTGGATATTAGAGATAAACCTATGGTTTAGAATGTGGTAGCTGATCACCTCTCCCGATTACAGATAGAGCAGCCTTCAGATGAGTACACGCTAGAAGAGATTGTAGAGAGATTTCCAGACGAGAGTATCTTTGCAGTTACCGAGCTTCCATGGTATGCAGATATAGTGAACTTTCTGGTTACACAGAAAAGTCCATAGGGTTGGCCGAAGGACCGAGTCGACAGACTAGTTTCTGAGGCATGATACTACCATTAGGAGGATCTGATTCTTTTTCGTGATGGATCGGATTGTGTTTACAGGCGATATATTCCTCAGGAGGAATACAATAGTGTCCTCACTTTGTGCCATTCCTTAGATGTAGGGGGACATCATTCAGGGAAGAGGACAGCGTAGAAGGTACTTCAGAGTGAATTTTGGTGGCCGACTCTTACTAGAGATGCTTGTACATTCGTGAAGAGTTGCTCGGATTGTCAGAAAGCAATAGGGACAGTCAGAGTTAGAGATGCGATGCCTATGCGACATGTTATTATTTGCGAGATCTTTGACGCATGGGGCATAGATTTTATGGGACCGTTCCCTTCTAATAATGACTTTGAGTACATTCTTCTCGTTGTGGATTATGTTAGTAGATGGGTGGAGGCTACACCCGCCCGAGCCGCTGACAGTAGGACAGTGTGCAGGTTCCTGAGGGAACATATTATTTCACGATTTGGTATTCCATGTGTTCTTATTTCAAATGGGGGTAGCCATTTCATTAATAAGGAGGTAAAAAATCTAGTGAAGAACTATGGTATTGATCACAGAGTAGCTTCTCCTTACCACCCACAGACGAACGTCATGGCTGAAGTTTCAAATAGGGAGGTAAAATCCATTCTTCAGAAAATAGTACGACCAGATAGGAAGAACTGGTCAGAGCTTCTAGATCAGGTTCTATGTGCATATCGTACTGCATATAAGACTCCCTTAGGTACTTCACCATTCATACTGGTTTATGGTAAGCCATGCCATTTGCCCGTAGAGATCATGCACAAATCTGAATGAGCTATCAGAGAGATTTCACTTGATATGCAGAAAGCAGGATCCAAGAGGAAGATGGATCTAAATGAGCAAGTAGAGGTTCGAAATCAGGCATATGAGAACACCCTCATTTATAAGGACAAAGTGAAGAAATGGCACGATAGACATATTCAGCACAAGATCTTTGTTCGTGGGCAGAAAGTATGGTTTTTCAATGCACGATTGCGAATTTTTCCTGGAAAATAAAAAATCAAGTGGGAAGGACCCTACATAGTCAGAATGGTGCACGACAATGGAAGCATAGCTATATCAGATGTGTCACCTGGTGTAGAGCCATTCGTGGTCAATGGGCAGATGCTGAAGCACTTCGTGCATACTACTGATCATCTGGCCCGTGTTGAAGTGATCTACTTTGTACATGACTCATTACTACTTTTCCACTTCATCTCATCCTGTGCAGAGACTTTTGAGCCATTTGATATTTTGAGTACACAGCACTTGTACATTCCTCGTAGATCACAACGTCCCCATTTTTTGCTCGTCTTTTATGCTTAGGATACCAGATCCTAAGTATAGGGGGGACTGATTGCCCATTGATTAGCGTTTTCGATTTTGTTCTTTTTCTCTTGTATTTCCTTTCCTTTTTACAAATCACTGGTCCCCAATTTTTGGCTACATTCTTTTCTATACATAGGATGCCTTAGCCTTAGTATAGGGGGGACTGAGTGATTTCGTTGATCTCGTTTTCCCTATTTCTCTTATTCCTTCATTGTATATTCTTTTCCCTCAGTCACCTCATTTTTTTATTGTCCAATATACTTACTATGACCATATCGTAAGTATAGGGGGGTGATTGACTTCACATTATTTATTCTTTTTCACCCCCTTTTACTTAGAACGAGTTATGTACTCCTTTTTCTCTTTTGACGCTATAAGGACATAGCACAAGCTAAGTATAGGGGGTGCATATAAATTGTATATATACTTTTGTCCATAACTCGTACTTTTATGTATTTTCTATATCTATAAAATCCATAAAAAGTGGGTGAGGGCGAATTTAAAATCCATATATTTATTTTTCTATTACTTATAAAATCCTTGTAAATAAGTAAAATATATCTAAAATCTGTATTTAAAATACTTAATTTAAAATATATTTTTAATATAATCCTTATTTTAAATCCTATTTATTAAAATATGTGTAAAAATCATTTAATCCTTGTAAAATTCTCCGTATTAATATGTAAAATACATTAGATATTTGATTCAAATAAAATATATCTTGTAAAATTCGTGTACAAATACTTGTTTATAAAAATCAAAAAATCCATAAAAATACAAAGTCCTAAAATTCATAAAAATTACAAAAGCCTTAAAATCCATAAAAGTGAGTAAAATTCAGAAAATGTACTTCACAAAAACATTATTGCATTTGCATTCACATTTTTTAGAATAAGTTTGATTTCGAGAACTAAAGATTGGGAATAGTCTAAAGGATGGAGCTTGATTATGGCCTTTAACTTTCATTGTAAGGAGCCTGGTTAGGAACTGGAACTTAGACTCTTAAGGTCTTTGACTTAAATCTTTAGGTTCCATAAGATCATATTTGGGAAATCAACTCATATTTGCCTAAGTAGAACACTTGGTGTCATCCGTATAACTCCTTCTATGAACCAATTTTGGACTCATGCACTTTGCACTTAGCTCGACTTGCATGGGGATGCGAAGGGCAATCTATCTTGGTAGTATGTTTCTATCCTTGTCTTTGCAGCATTGACATCTAAAGACGGGAGAGATTGGGGTTGTGATAGTCACTTCAGATGAGGGAAGGATCTGCTGACACAATTTTTCTAAGACCTCAAAAAAAGGGGACGGAACAAAAGATGTTATATCTGCCGAGGCACAAAAAGATGAATGCAGTGCAAGCAAATTACAAACCCAAATCAAAGAAGAAGCCATCAAATACAAATACGACCACAATGGTCCAAGCTTCCACCAAAAATGCTTGCACATCTTAGTGGAGACTTAGCCACACTGGCTGGGCTTCACAAGGAGATGTGTCTACAATGATCGCACTCCAGTTCTTTTCTCATTCTTCTACTTTCTCTCTATATTCGATTGTGGACATATCACAAACTGACCTCAGAAGGGAATACCTCTCTCCCCGATGAAAGAAGAGCTGGATGAGGAATCAATGGAAGTCTATAGCTAGGATGGGCGGTTTCTTTGCTTCTTTATGCAGGAAGAGCTAAAACAATTCACACACTATACAAATTGAATTCAAGGCTGATAGAGTTAGAGATATAGATAAGTGGATCTAAGCTGGCAGTTGAGGAGAAACTAAATAAGGATTTGTGGAACTTGAGGACTGTTGAGATTAAAATCCTAATCCTTGTTAAGGCTCCGACAAAATGCTTGTTTTAGGCCCGACCGAGCTCGATCCTTTGTCTATTCTCATGAATTGGTTAAGGAAAACAAATTCATTCTAACTTTCTTTCTTTTTCTCTTACTTTTCAAATAAGTGTTTGCTAAGGGACTAGCAAAGTTTAAGAATAAGGGGTGGATGAATCCATGATTCATTAACATTTCTGTCGTATTTTGTCTATCCATTAATTTCCATCTTTTATCAAAACCCCATTCATGAATTAAAATGCACTTTTATGCATCAAAAACATGTAACTAAATAAAAGATTAAAAATAAAGAAAAGAAAAGAAAGCATATTGTAAATATGTATATATGTACAATATGACTTGGAAAATATAAA
Source organism: Ottelia alismoides (assembly GCA_037367405.1). Classification (NCBI taxonomy): domain Eukaryota; kingdom Viridiplantae; phylum Streptophyta; class Magnoliopsida; order Alismatales; family Hydrocharitaceae; genus Ottelia; species Ottelia alismoides. Next base: position 1,238,412 of record JAZKJV010006501.1, read on the forward strand.
TATAGCTGTAAGATATATTTATATAACCTAATCCTCGAGACCAAGTCAGCATGGATTGGTCAACAAACAAACAAGTAGGGGGAGATAAGGAAAGAAAATCATAAAAATAATTAAAGAACCACACCACACACTCTTCATTATTTATCAAATAAATATCAAATCTTCATTGATTTTTAATTAATTCATATATGCATATTTTTCACCAAACTTTTTTCTTTATTATTTCTGAAAATTTATATAAAAATATAAAAATAAGTTAAAAATATTATCTTGTATATATGCCAAGAAATCGAACTTTTAGTTTGTCAAATTCTCAACTTCTGAACATCATAACTTTCTCATAAGAACTCTAATTTCACTCTACTCACCTTTAAAGTTCATAAAATAATATTATCTAATTAATGGAGTGATTTCACTAAAATCAAAGTCCGTTTGCAAAAAGTCAGTTTTGGGACCTAATGACAACAAGGTTTCTGGGCTATTTATTTTATTTAGAACACATTATTATTAATTTTAATTTTTTTTATTATTTTCATGATCTTTTGCTTTGACCATGATTTATTTCAGAATTTTTGGAGCTTATTTGTTATTTTAATTAAATCCAAAACCCTAATTTATAGATGAAACTGAACTACATAACATATACCCATATTTATTAGTATATCTAAACTAATTTATTAAAATCCACAAAAAATCACAAATGTCTTATTTACATTCTAATAATTTAGAAAATATAAAACCAATATGTAATTATTTATTTATTGAATTAAAAATCCAAAACCTATTTATAAAGTATTATGTATACCTATTTAATAATATAATATTTATATTTCATACAATATTTATTATTTATTAAAAGTAATTACTCCATAATTTATATAATTTAATTATCTTTACTTCTACATTGTATTTAACATCTGGCCAACCAGGGTGCTGACACGTGTCATCACCTAGTTCTTCTTCCTCAAGAACTCGGTAGTTGGAGTTCTGTTCCAACGCCCGATCTTCACCGAATTTTCCCGCGCCATTTCTAACCTCTTCATTTGATCCTACCCCTCCATTTTCTCCTCCTAACAACCATCCGACACACCTACCATTAGATCTACCCAAACATCCTTCCATTTCACATATAAAAAGCCCTAAAGTTGGCGCGATCAAACTAACTCTCCTAATTAACCCTGAACCCCCAGTTCTGGTAGCTGACCTCCTACCTTCCTAGCCTCGTTCTGGACAACTAAGTGGTGACGGTGCCTAGGATCGGCCCCGTGTGGAAGGTAGAACGTCGGAGGAGACGTTGCAAGGTGGATCAGCCTTGAATCGCTGCCTTCACGCCGCGTCGAGCTCTGGTGTACCGGCCGTCGAGCCATCACTAGCAGAGGTCTTACACCCTGGATTTCACAGGTACACCAACCATCTTCTATGGTTTCTTTCTCAAAGTTTGTGTCTTGATTAGCGTTGTTAATCGTGTGGTTAGATCTATTGATCATCATTCTTAAATGACCTTTTTAAACACATCTCAGATTCATTTCGATATTATTCAATTTTGCATCTCATTCTTCTCTCTTTCTCACGGTCTTTTTCACTAATTCTAGAAACACATTTTAAACTTGCAAATCTTATCATTTTCTTGGCCGATTTCGTCGCAAATCGAGCAACAAATCGTTGTTTGCAGGTCTATCTTTCATCGGGAGCGAAACCTTATCATTTGGAGCTTCCAAACTCAAAAGCAATTCCCAATAAAAGACGGTGCAGCATCATCTTCTAGGATAGTCGAACTGCCATCTTCATCGGTGGATTACAACAATTTCCCGCCACCTTTGGAGGAGCTCCACCGCAGGCGAACTCGAGGGGTGAAGGCGTCACCCCTCTGGCCCTACTGGAGGCTCCAAATCATCGTTGACTGCCGACGATAAATCAGAGAAGACACCATCGTCATCAGCCGCACGTCGAAGCTGAAGAACGTCAAGAACTCCAGAAGATACAGTTTGGCGACATGTGCCACAAACCGATGGTTCAGATCACGTGCCATCTTCTAATCCCGGCTGTTCAGTCCGAAATGGTGGAAAAATTGCATCATAAACCTAGAAGAGTTCCAATTTTTTCAATCGCTTTAGAAGTTTTCTAGAATTACATTTAGGTCCCCGTGCAAGAACCTAAATGTAATAACTTTTATTTTCTTTATAGTTCACTCCTTCACAGGGACCTTTTTGTTATAAAACATTGAATTTTTTTCTGCAGTTACACCCCTGGCTTGTAGGGATTGTTTGGACATCGATTTTTTTGTATTTTTCCGTGATTTGTTTAGGGTAGCCTGATAACTACCCAAGATACTTTTCTAGTATTTTCCCAAATTTTTATCGCTTCATTGTGTCATTTTGATTTTCGTAATCTTGAGTTAGTTTTGAGCCGATTTTTTAATTCTTTCTTTGTAAAATCAAGAATAAAAAGGACTTTTCTGAAATTTCTTTCTTGTATCAGAAACCAAGGTTTTAATATTCTGCCTCCATGAGTTCGACCCATGCACACTTACCTAGTAAAATAAATAGTGTAAGATAAAATAGGAGAGATGTCGCTTTATTCAATTCACTTTCTCTCTCTCTCTCTCTCTCCTATTTTATCGATTTCTTTGTTTGATGAACGCGGATCCCTCTTTGTGGTTCTCTACACCAACAACACATATAACCGTAGGTTGGACCTGCGTTATCAATCATAAATGTCTTGAGGCCTTTAAGCAACTTCAAGGGATGATCATGGACGCCCTGATACTACAAGTCCAAGATTGGTCTCTTCCTTTTGAGATCATGACGGACGCCTTAGATTTTGTTGTTGGGGTCGTATTAGGACAAAGGCGGGATGGTATCCCGTTCCCTATTCACTACGCAAGCAAAGTGCTTGATACTGCTCAACGTAACTATACAGTTACTGAAAAGGAGATGCTTGCAGTAGTGTTCACCTTAGATAAATTCAGATCTCATCTCATCGGATCTAAGGTGATGGTATTCACGGATCATACAGCACTACGGTACCTAATGGAAAAGAAGGACGTGACGGCGCATCTTCTTAGGAGGATTTTACTCATCCAGGAGTTTGATTTGGACATTGGAGATAAACTTGGAAAGAAGAACATAGTGATTGATCACCTCTCACGTCTTGAAATTCTTGATACTTCTGGTGATACACCTATTCGAGACTCCTTTCCAGACGAGTCGGTTTTTGTTATCGACTCACTCCCATGGTATGCCAATATAGTGAACTATCTTGTCTCCGAGAAAATTCCTGAATATTGGCCCAAGAGCCACATTGACCGACTTAAGACGGATGCGAGACATTACCATTGGGAGGATCCGATCCTTTTCTTCGAAGGACCGGATTGTGTCTGGAGGAGGTGTATTCCTTAGGAGGAATATCAGAGTGTCCTTACTTTCTACCATAGTCTGGAGGCAGGAGGACCACTCTGGGAAGAGGACCGCCTGGAAGGTACTACAATGTGGCCTATATTGGCCGACTATGTTTTGTGATGCTCTCACCTTTGCGAAATCGTGCCCAGTATCCCAGCGAATGGGAGGAGCCGTTGGTTCCAAGGATGAGATGCCAATGCAGCCTGTCATCATTTGTGATGTCTTTGATGCCTGGGGCATCGACATCATGGGTCCATTCCCGATTAGCCATGGTTTTGAATATATCCTTCTCGCGATAGATTATCAGTCAAGGTGGGTGGAGGCTATCCCGACCCGAGCCACAGACAGCAGGACTGTCTGTAAAATTTATTAAAGATCATATCATCTCTAGATTCGGGATCCCCAAAGTGTTGATATACGATAGGGGTAGCCATTTTGTGAATAGAGACGCGAAAAAACTCTTAAATGATTACGACATCGAACACCGTGTCGCGAGTCCTTACCACCCACAGACCAATGGCATGGCATAGGTGTCGAATAGGGAGGTTAAGACCATATTCCAGAAGCTTATCTGCCCAAACAGGAAGGACTGGTCTCAGATCATGGATCAGGTCTTTTGGGCTTACAGGACAGCTTACAAGACACCATTAGGAACCTCCCCATTTAGAATAGTGTTTTGCTCGTCTTTTATGCTTAGGATACCAGATCCTAAGTATAGGGGGGACTGATTGCTCGTTGATTAGCGTTTTCGATTCTGTTCTTTTTCTCTTGTATTTCCTTTCCTTTTTACAAATCACTGGTCCCCAATTTTTGGCTACATCCTTTTCTATCTTAGGATGCCTTATCCTTAGTATAGGGGGGACTGAGTGATTTCGTTGATCTTGTTTTCCCTATTTCTCCTGTTCCTTCGTTGTATAATCTTTTCCCTCAGTCACCTCATTTTTTCTTGTCCATTATACTTACGATGACCATATCATAAGTATATGGGGGTGATTGACTTCACATTATTTATTATTTTTCACCAACTTTTACTTAGCACGATTTATGTCCTCCTTTTTCTCTTTTGACGCTATGAGGACATATCACAAGCTAAGTATAGGGGGTGCACATATATTGTATATATACTTTTGCCCATAACTCATACTTTTATGTATTTTCATTATCTATAAAATCCATAAAAGTGGGTGAGGGCGAATTTAAAATCAATATATTTATTTATCTATTACTTTTAAAATCCTTGTAAATAAGTAAAATATGTCTAAAATCTGTATTTAAAATACTTAATTTAAAATATATTTTTAATATAATCCTTATTTTAAATCCTATTTCTTAAAATATGTGTAAAAATCATTTAATCCTTGTAATATTCTCTGTATTAATATGTAAAATACATTATATATTTAACTCAAATAAAATATATCTTGTATAATTCGTGTACAAGTACTTATTTATAAAAATCAGAAAATACATAAAAAATACAAAGTCCTAAAATTCATAAAAATTACAAAAGCCTTAAAATCCATAAAAGTGAGTAAAATTCAGAAAATGTACTTCACAAAAACATTGTTGCATTTGCATTCACATTTTTCAGAATAAGTTTGATTTCGAGAACTAAAGATTGGGAATAGTCTAAAGGATGGAGCTTGATTATGGCCTTTAACTTTCATTGTAAGGAGCCTAGTTAGGAACTGGAATTTAGACTTTTAATATCTTTGACTTAAATCTTTGGGTTCCATAAGACCATACTTGGGAAATCAACTCATATTTTCCGAAGTAGAACACTTGGTGTCATCCGTCTAACTCCTTCCGTGAACCAATTTTGGACTCATGCACTTTGCACTTAGCTCGACTTGCATGGGGATGCGGAGGGCAATCTATCTTGGTAGTATGTTTCTATCCTTGTCTTTGCAGCATTGACGTCTAAAGACGGGAGAGATTGGGGTTGTGATAGTCACTTCGAATGAGGGAAGGATCTGCTGACACAATTTTTTTAAGACCTCAAAAAAGGGACGGAACAAAAGATGTTATATCTGTCGAGGCACAAAAAGATGAATGCAGTGCAAGCAAATTACAAACCCAAATCAAAGAAGACGCCACCAAATACAAATACGACCACAATGGTCCAAGCTTCCACCAAAAATGCTTGCACATCTTAGTGGAGACTTAGCTACACTGGCTGGGCTTCACAAGGAGATGCGTCTACACTGGTCGCACTCCAGTTCTTTTCTCATTCTTCTACTTTCTCTCTATATTCGATTGTGGACATAGCACAAACTGACCTCAGAAGGGAATACCTCTCTCCCTGAGGAAAGAGTAGCTGGATGAGGAATCAATGGAAGTCTATGGCTAGGATGGGCGGTTTCTTTGCTTCTTTATGCAGGAAGAGCTAAAACAATTCACACACAGTACAAATTGAATTCAAGGCTGATAGAGTTAGCGATATGGATAAGTGGATCTAAGTTGGCAGTTGAGGAGAAACTAAATAAGGATTTGTAGAACTTTAGGACTGTTGAGATTAAAATACTAATCCTAGTTAAGGCTCCGACAAAATGCTTGTTTTAGGCCCGACCGAGCTCAATCCTTTGTCTATTCTCATGAATTGGTTTAGGAAAACAAATTCATTCTAACTTTCTTTCTTTTTCTCTTACTTTTCAAATAAGTGTTTGCTAAGGGACTAGCAATGTTTAAGTATAGGGGGTTGATGAATCCATGATTCATGAACATTTCTGTCGTATTTTGTCTTAAAACTCTTAACAAATACATGTAAATATCCATTAATTTCCATCTTTTATCAAATCCCCATTCATGAATAAAAATGCACTTTTTTGCATCAAAAACATGTAAATAAATAAAAGATTAAAAATAAAGAAAAGAAAAGAAAGCATATTGTAAATATGTATATATGTACAATATGACTTAGAAAATATAAATATAGCTGTAAGATATATTTATATAACCTAATCCTCGAGACCAAGTCAGCATGGATTGGTCAACAAACAAACAAGTAGGGGGAGATAAGGAAAGAAAATCATAAAAATAATTAAAGAAACACACCACACACTCTTCATTATTTATCAAATAAATATCAAATCTTCATTGATTTTTAATTAATTCATATTTGCATATTTTTCACCAAATTCTTTTCTTTATTATTCCTAAAAAATATAAAAATATAAAAATAAGTTAATATTATAATCTTGTATATATGACAAGAAACCCAACTTTTAAATTGTCAAATTCTCAACTTCTGAACATCATAACTTTCTCATACAAACTCCAATTTCACTCTACTTACCTTTAAAGTTCATAAAATAATATTATCTAATAAATGGAGGTGATTTCACTAAAATCAAAGTCCATTTGCAAAAAGTCGGTTTTGGGACCTAATGACAACGAGTTTCTCGACTATTTATTCTATTTAGAACATATTATTATTAAATTTATAATTTTTTATTATTTTCTTGATCTTTTACTTTGACCATGATTTATTTCAGATTTTTTGGAGCTTATTTGTTATTTTAATTAAATACAAAACCCTAATTTATAGACGAAATGGAACTACATAACTTATACCCATATTTATTAGTATATCTAAACTAATTTATTAAAATCTACAAAAAAATCACAAATGCCTTATTTATTATTCAAATAAATAAGAAAATATAAAACTAATATGTAATATTTTATTTATTGAATTAAAAATCCAAAACCTATTTATAAAGTATTATGTATACCTATTTAATAATATAATATTTATATTTCATACAATATTTATTATTTATTCAAAGTAATTACTCCATAATTTATATAATTTAAATATCTTTACTTCTACATTGTATTTAACATCTGGCCAACCAGGTGCTGACACGTGTCAGCACCTAGTTCTTCTTCCTCAAGAACTCAGCAGTTAAAGTTCTGTTCCAATGCCCGATCTTCACCGAATTTTCCCGCGCCATTTCTAACCTCTTCATTTGATCCTACCCCTCCATTTTCTCCTCCTAACAACCATCCTACACGCATACCATTAAATCTACCCAAACATCCTTCCATTTCACATATAAAAAGCCCTAAAGTTGGTGCGATCAAACTAACTCTCCTAATTAACCCTGAACCCCCAGTTCTGGTAGCCGACCTCCTACCATCCTAACCTCGTTGTGGCAAACTAAGGTGGTGACGACGCCTAGTATTAGCCCCGTGTGGAAGGTAGAACGTCAGAGGAGACGTTCCAAGGCGGATCAGCCTTGAATCGCTGCCTTCGTGCCGCTCGAGCTCCGGTGTACCGGTCGTCGAGCCATCACTAGCAGAGGTCTTTCACCCTGCATTTCACAGGTACTCCATCCATCTTCTTTATTTTCTTTCTCAAATTTTGTGTCTTGATTAGCATTGTTAATCATGTGATTAGATCCATTGATCATCATTCTTAAACAACCTTTTTAATCACATCTCAGATTCATTTCGATATCAACCAATTTTGTGTCTCATTCTTCTCTCTTTTTCACGATCTTTTTCACTAATTCTTGAAACACATTTTTGACTTGCAAATCTTATAATTTTCTTGGCTGATTTCATCGCAAATCGAGCAACAAATCGTTGTTTGCAGGTCTCTCTTTCATCAGGAGCGAAACCTTATCATCTGGAGCTTCCAAACTCAAAAGCAATTCCCAATAAAAGATGGTGCAACATCATCTTCCAGGACAGTCGAACTGCCATCTTCATCGGTGTATTATAACAACCTCCCGCCACCTTTGGAGGAGCTCCACCACAGGCGAGCTCGAGGGGTTAAGGCATCACCCCTCTGGCCCTACTGGAGGCTCCAAATCATCGTTGACTACCGGCGATAAATCAGAGAAGACGCCATCGTCATCCGTCGTACGTCGAAGCTGAAGAACGTCAAGAACTCCAGAAGATACAGTTTGGTGACATGTGGCACAAACCGATGGTTCAGATCGCACGCCATCTTCTAATCCCGGCTGTTCAGTCTGAAATGGTGGAAAAATTGCATCATAAACCTAGAAGAGTTCCAGATTTTTCAATCGCTCTAGAAGTTTTCTAGAATTACATTTAGGTCCTTGTGCAAGGACATAAATGTAATAACTTTTATTTTCTTTATAGTTCAATCCTTCACAGAAACCTTTTTGTAATAAAACATTGAATTTTCTTCTACAGTTACACCCCTGGCTTGTAGGGATTGTTTGGACATCGATTTTTTTGTATTTTTCCGTGATTTGTTTAGGGTATCCTGATAACTACCCAAGATAGTTTTCTAGTATTTTCCCAGATTTTTCAGCGCTTCTTTGTGTCGTTTTGATTTTCGTAATGTTGAGTTAGTTTTGAGCCGATTTTTTTATTCTTTCTTTGTAAAATCAAGAATAAAGAGGACTTTTCTGAAATTTCTTTCTTGTATCAGAAACCGAGGTTTTAATATTTTGCCTCCTTGAGTTTGACCCAGGCACTCTTACCTGGTAAAATAAGTAGTGTAAGATAAAATAGGAGAGAAGTCGCTTTATTCAATTCACTTTCTCTCTCTCTCTCTCTCTCTCTCTCTCCTATTTTATTGATTTCTTTGTTTGATCAACGCGGATCCCTCTTTGTGGTTATCTACACCGACAACACATATAACCGTAGGTCGGACCTGCGTTATCAATCATAAATGTCTTGAGGCCTTTAAGCAACTTCAAGGGATGATCATGGACACCCTGATCCTACAAGCCCCGGATTGGTCTCTTCCTTTTGAGATCATGACGGACGCCTCAGATTTTGTTGTTGGGGACGTATTAGGACAGAGGCAGGATGGTATCCCGTTCTCTATACACTATGCAAGAAAAGTGCTTGATACTGCTCAGCGTAACTATACAGTTACTGAAAAGGAGATGCTTGCAGTAGTGTTCACCTTGGATAAATTCAGATCTCATCTCATCGGATCTAAGGTGATTGTGTTCACAGACCATGCAACACTACGGTACCTAATGGAAAATAAGGACGTGAAGGTGCATCTTCTTAGGTGGATTTTACTCATCCAGGAGTTTGATTTGGACATTGGAGATAAACCTGGAAAGAAGAACATAGTGGCTGATCACCTCTCCTGTCTTGAAATTCTTGGTACTTCTGATGATACACCTATTCGAGACTCCTTTCCAAACGAGTCAGTTTTTATTATCGACTCACTCCCAGGGTACTCCAATATAGTAAACTATCTTGTCTCCAAGAAAATTCCCAAATATTGGCCCAAGAGCCACATTGACCGACTTAAGTCGGATGCGAGACATTGCCATTGGGAGGATCCGATCCTTTTCTTTAAAGGACCGTATTGTGTCTGGAGGAGGTGTATTCCTTAGGAGGAATATCAGAGTGTCCTTACTTTCTACCGTAGTCTGGAGGCAGGAGGACACCACTCTGGGAAGAGGACCGCATGGAAGGTACTACAATGTGGCTTATATTAGCCGACTCTGTTTTGTGATGCTCTCACCTTTGCGAAATCGTGCCCAGTATGCCAGCGAATGGGAGGAACCATTGGTTCCAAGGATGAGATGCCAATGCAGCCTGTCATCATTTGTGATGTCTTTGATGCCTGGGGCATCGACATCATGGTCCCATTCCTGATTAGCCATGGTTTTGAATATATCCTTCTCGCGATAGATTATCGGTCTAGGTGGGTGGAGGCTATCCCGACCCGAGCCGCAGACGGCAAAACTGTCTGTAAAATTTATCAAAGATCATATCATCTCTAGATTCGGGATCCCCAAAGTGTTGATATCCGATGGGGGTAGACATTTGTGAATAGAGATACGAAAAAACTCTTAAATGATTATGACATCGAACACCGTGTCGCGAGTCCTTACCACCCACAGACCAATGGCATGGCATAGGTGTCGAATAGGGAGATTAAGACCATATTGCAGAAGCTTGTCTGCCCGAATAGGAAGGACTGGTCTCAGATCATGGATCAGGTCCTTTGGGCTTACAGGACAACTTACAAGAGACCATTAGGAACCTCCCCATTCAGAATAACGTTTGGTAAGCCGTGCCATTTGCCCGTTGAGCTAGTGCATAAATCTAAATGGGCAATCAAGAAGGTCAATTGGAAAACACACCTAGGGCAGAAACAGAGAAATGGATCTGAATGAACTTGTGGAGATCAAAAACTGAGCATATGACAACAGTTTGGTATACAAGGACAAGGTAAAGCATTGGCACGATAGATTTATCAGACGAAAGACATTTGTTCCTTGACAGAAGGTATGGTTGTTCAATGCAAGGCTGGAGGTTTTCTAAGGGAAGCTTAAATCCAAGTGGACGGGTTCGTTCATAGTCTGTGTTTTACATGATAGTAGATGTGTAGAAATCTCAGATCTTACAGATGGAGCACAGACGTCCCTAGTTAATGGACAACTGCTGAAACACTTTGTCGAACATAATGAACAGTTAGTGCGTGTTGAGGAGATTTTTTTCATGCGTGAGGCAGACTTAGAAGACACACATAAAGCCACGTATGAGACCTTGCAACAATGAGCTCTCGCCATTAGCAGCATCGAAAAGATTCAGATATTGATCCTTGTATATACTCACCTCCTCTTGTACATATTTTCTTTCCCTCCCTCCCCAGTGATTCGAATCACTCGCCCCGGCTCCATATCTTTTCATTTTACGGCTATACTTAGGATGACCAGATCCTAAGTATTGGGGGGAGAGTGACCCGGGTCTCTTTGCCATTCGCTGTACATCCTCCAGTTCTCACATCCACTCCTGTCCTATACTTAGGTTGAGGGAACCGATGCCTTCCATATATATACTCACCCATTCCCCTCTTTACCTCGTCCGCCACATTTTTGTTCTTCTTCTACACTTAGGCTGCCAGAGCCTAAGTATAGGGGGGTGGGACGACTTCTATACATTTTTTTATTTTAGCTCTCCTATGCATAGCACGAGCTATGTCTTTTTCCTCGCTTCTCATGCTTTGAGGATATAGCACACGCTAAGTATAGGGGGCATGTATATATTATACCCATAGCTCGTACTTTCGTGTATTTTCACATATTTTTGTATATACTATACAATAATTATGGGGTGGGTAAAAATTAAAAAAAACATTTATAAAATACCTATATACTTGTATATTGTATCAACGCTTGTATAATTTATATAATACTTATAAAACTCTTGTAAAATTGTTGTAATACCAAATTTTTGAATATATATATATATATTAAATAGACTTCCTATTTACTCTTGCATATCATCCTTGCAATAAAAAAATGTCTTACATTCATCTCTATAGTATGTCACCTACATCTCATTTGCATATGCAAAGTGAAAAGTTAGTGGGTTCTGAACCAAGTTATGAATAGATGTTGAGGATAGGTTTGATTTGACCTCAATCTACCTAATTTCAGGGGAACCTTCTAGGAACTGGAGTTTATATTTCTCAGGTGAAGGGACTTAATTCTTGGAGTCCGTAAGTCTATGTTCACATGTCATCTTGATTAGTCTAAGTAGAAGATTTCGAACACATGCATGGTTCTTTTAGACAGTGACCTAACTTGGACAAGCACCATGCACGTAGCTCTTCATTGATGAGGTGGTGAGGAGGTCGAATCCTTTAGCTTGGAGTAGTACATGGGTGGAAACATCCGTCCTCCTCTAGAGAGGATAGTGCATCTCAACCTTGGTGGTGTTGATGTCTAAGGATGGGATGTTGTGGGTTGCAATAAAGCTTCAAAAGAGGGATAATATACTGGCTCAAGAGGAAAAACTCCTGATGTAGATGTTGCACCTTGTATATATTTCAAAAAAAGAAGAAGAAAAGAAAAGAGAAAACTCCAAAAAAGTGGACAGGACGGATCGAAAATAAAATGCCTGCTGGAGTATATATATTTGCAAGAAGCCTACAACTGGATGACTTGGCTACACTGGTCAAGCATCCTAGGATCGTTAGCTACACTGGCTACCATCCATTCTTCTCTCCACCCCCTCTTCTTGAGATGGTCGCACTTGAACTTAGAAGGGAATACCTTGCTCCTCGAGGAAAGAGTTATTGGACCGTTGATGTGCGCGAAATTCACCTCTTTAATAATCGACAATTGTAGTATAGGAGGCGAATTTCGGTCGATCAAAACCCACAAGCTTTGAATATTGTGGAGTATTTTTACTTGGCAAGTCTACCAAGGTCGAACACAGGGAACGGAGATTTTCAGTTGCGTGGTCTTAAATCAAATTAAATAATTAATTAATGTTCGATTAATTTATGCGTTGAGAAAATGTACAATGCAATGAGATGCAATTATATGCAAAACATACAGAGACAACAGTTCAACACAGGATCTGAGATTAAGATTTTCGCTCCAAAATATAAAAATCAATGACCTCGAATTTTATCATAGATCAATCGATATAGATCAAGAAAAATATTCAAATTAATCCCAGATTGCAATCATAAGAGGAATAGATTATCCTGCTTCCAATTAATGAGAATATCAAAGTATAGGATTTATCCTCAAAATTCGTGTGAATTAAATCCCCAAATATAGTAATCAATGATTCAAAGGGAATTATTCAATGTACAGTCCTCAGCCGTGCTCCTACAAAAGAAATCATCAATTTTTCCAAGGTAATTGTGGCACAGATATGTCAAAATAAGCCTGCATATGCCAACAGATATACTCAATAATAATTATCAATAAACAGCCTCAAATCTGTCCACAGTTGCTAAGTTGTAGAGCATGAAAATAGCTTCAAAATGACATATTATATGCTAAAATCGGAGTTTGTATGAAAAAGATAAGCTCAATTGAAATTGCAGGGACTAAAATGTAAATAAAACAAAGTTTTCCTTACAAAGAGGTCACTGGGAGGACTTATCTGTAATTAATAAATGTTTGAGGAGCCCGGATGTAATTTACCCCTAGCGGGGGAATTTCTGTAATTTTTAAAACTTCAGCGGGTACGGTTGCATTTTTCCCACATGTACGTGCCTTGCACGTGCGCCCAGGAGGCTCGGGTCGGCGGCGGAGGCTCGGGTGGCCGAGCCTCGAGGTTCGGGCGACGAGCCTGAGGTTTGGACTCCGAAGTAGAGGCTCCAGTCTCGAGGCTGAGGCTCGGGGGCGTGGCTCAGACTCGGACGCCCGAGACTACGTGGATGGCTGGCGTTGCTTCGGGGACCCAAGCCTCGAGGCAGGGGCCGAGGTTCGGGGATGACACGTGGCGCCGCTAGGGCCATTGGACCAAGAGCCACCATCGCCTGATCCAATGAAGCCTGGGCATCGTGATGGAGGGCAGGGCGGCCGAAGGAGCTCGGTCAGGGCCGAGCAGCTAGGGGGGATGCGCGGAGGTGGTGCGGCTGATGCGCGGCAGAGGCGGTGGCCAAGACCGGCCACGGCGGTGGCCGAGGAGCTCGACCGTGGTCGGCGGAGGCGGCCGGAGGGGGCAATGCCGCACCTCGACCGATAAACGGTGCGACGGCGGCCCATATGCTGCAGGGCGTGAGGCGGAGCGGCCGAGCGGCGCCTTCGCGTGGTGGTTGGACTCGGGCGGCTCATGAATATGTGATTCACCACTCTAAAAGTTGAAAATAGAGTCTTATTCCCGAGTAAATAGATGCATATTTCCCTTTATATTGTAAAATTAGTATTCATGCATGCAAGCATAATATCTGCATTTTAGCATTCATACTTGCATTAAATAAGAAGCCAATTTCACTTGTAAATATTCACATGTATATTAGATAAAATACCTTATTTGTATATATTTTATACTAACTCCGATTCCAATAAAACCAACTCTATTGTGTATATATTACTAACATTAATCAAAGAAAAATATCAAAAAAATACTAACTTGTAAAATTGACCAATAAAACCCCAATCCAAATTTGAAACCATGAAACTTAAAATACACATATCTCTCTCATACAACCTCCGAATAAGGTCTACTCACTTTTAAAGTAATATACATTCAAAGACCTTCGAAACAAGACCAATTTCACTAGAATCGGAGCTCGTATGCAAAACTTGGGTTTTGGGCCCCTTTTGTATATTGTACAAATTGACCGTTTTGCCCCTGTATATTACCATTTCATTTTCTTAATTATTAAAAATCCAAAAAAATTAGATTAAGTTATAAATATTCTTCTCATATTTTCTCTATTTTTATTTTGATTTTTCTCTCTTCTAAAAATGACAAAAAAAATTACAAAACATAAAATGCGGTATTTTATATCTATAAGATACCACCCAAAAATACATTTTTTACAGATGATTTCAATTAATTTTTGGCCCTTCACGAAAGTTGTAGATCTCGTTGAGACGAGCAACTTTCGTGTTGACCATTTTTTGATTTAATCCCTTTTGTTATTTCTTTTGATTTTCTTTACATTTAATTTTTGAATTTTATAGGCGCGACATGTGGCAGCTCCTGGAGCCACCACATGTCACCCCATTTTTTTTATTTATTTTCGGATTTATTTTATTATTTTCGGATTTATTTTTATTATTATTATTTTAATTATTTTAAGTAGCCTACTATATTACTCTATTATTTTATTTCTTTTAATCCCCTTTTTACCTCTTCTCCTTTCTTTTCCCCCACTCCAAGCCACATCTTCTCCACTTCCTCCACCATTTTCTCCACTCTCTCCATCTTTTCTCTAACTCCCTCTTCCTCTTTATATTCTCATCTCCCTCTCCATTCTTTTTCATCCGCCATTTCTTCAACTGAGAGGGAGAGACCACCAGCCCCCAAGTGTTGTCGGTGACAGCGTTAACATTTTTTCGGTCGAGAAACAACGGTTTTCAAGGCGAGATCCACAAGGACTCCTCCTCGTGTCGTTGTGCATCACTTCAGGTCACAACTGAGCTTCTTCGATTTTTCATCGAATCGAATCGAGGCGACAACGACGGAAGCCGCACGACGCGACTCTACAATCCGGCGAACCGCAGGTAAGTGTGCCCTATCTTTATCTTTTCATTTGTTTTATCTAACAAATTATTTCCTTATTTTTCATCACCAAAACATATCATCATAGCCACCACCCTCACAAACATCATTTCATTTTTTATCACCACTTTTTTTTACCAAACAACTATTTTCAACATTTCATCATCACCACTATTATCATCCCATGAATCACAAACTTCACATACACCCACTCCATTACATTCTCACTCCATTTTGATTCCCTGTTAAAACAAAAAAAATTGCAAAACGAAAATACAAAAAAAATAATAACACAGGCAACAGGAGCTTGGACGGCCGTCCCCCGCTGACCAACCGCGCCACCACCACCCCGTCCCAGGTCGCTGGCGCCGCCCCTCGCACAGAAGCCGCCCGCCGCGCGCCTTCCTCTGCCAGCCACGCACCCCCCAGGCGTGCCTTCCTCCGCCTCCTCCTTTGGTCGGCCGCGCACAGCCGCCTCATCCCCGCCGCGCGACCAACCGCGAGCGGCGTCCGCCCCTCTCCTTACTCCAGGCCGCCTTCCACGACGCCGCGCCTTGCGCGTGACTCCGTCGACTCCAGCGCCACCCCCCTCGGCTACGAACGCCTCGACACAGCGCATGGTTGCGCCTCCCGGCCCGCCTCCAATCGACGCGCGGCGGTGCGAGCGCCGCCCAGCCCACGGCGCCGCCTCGCGCAGCCCCATCCTCGCACGTACGTGCCAGCCCCCTACTGCATTGCCTTCAGCCTCGCGTCGCCCGTGAGATCCCCACCACCTCCTCCGCTCTGTCGGCGCGGCAGCCCCGCCGTGCGCCGCCCCCCTTGGCCGCCGCCCCCGTTGCCTCGTGCCCTAGCGTGGGGAGATTGAAAAGGTCCTGTTGTTATTTTATTTTTGTGAAAATTGCAGTTGCATTCCTTTCAGTTTCAGTAATTACAAAAGTGCCCATAAGCACAGTTGTTGTTTATTAATTCATTTTCAGTTTTGCATAGATACCCCTGACTTTGAACATTGATTTGGATAGTAGTTTTACCTCATTTTCAATCACAAAAATAGCATTTTGTAGAGAAAGTAATCCTTTATCCCCTGGCCATTTAATTGTATTTTTGTGAGCATCTGATATTTTATTAAAAATCAGATATCAAAAATCATAGATATTTTGCCCATTTAAGTTTCAAAATTCGCACATAGTTATTTCTTGCTCCAAAAATCGTGAATAAATTGTTAATGATGCCTTTAAATGTGCTTTGATTATATTCCAAATTTTGTCCAATTCGGAGTTGTCTAGTGCATAAAATAAATTCTAGGGTGATTTCTGTAGATGATTTTTAATTAAATCCACGAATCATATTTTTGAGAAATTTCAACTCTCCTGGATTACTGATAAAAATATCTATTTGAGATAAATAGCTTGTTGGATAATTTAACTTCTGGATTTATTAGAATTTAAATACCCACAGTTGCTCTATTTTCAGTAAAAAATTCGTAAAAAATCAAAAAGTCTCAGAAAATTAAAAAAAAAATAGTATAGCCTCATTTCATCATGTTTAACTTCCAGTAAATTTTACATAATTTTTGCATATCCTTTGCAAGAAAAATTGCATAAAAACCTCAAAAAAGTTTGTATTTTTTATTTGTGCATTTTACACCCAAAAATTCCAAAAAAAATATATTTTGCATTCAGTATTGGATTAGATTCTTAGGAAAAATAAAACTTGGTCGATTTGAATATATTGGACATTTAATTTGGCTAAGTCGGATATTTTTTTAATAACTTAATCCAATTCATCATTGCATTTGCCATTTTATTGCATAAAAAAATATCAAGAAAATATCACTTGGAAAACCACGATCTAATACCTCTAATCTGATCCCGAGTTGTTCGTTTGCCACCTTGAGTCGACCCTGGGGTTTGCCCAGGCTAAACAAACATCAAACCGCGCGTTAATTTCATTCGACGTTTTAATCGAGCCGTGCGGTAATTTTTGATCGATGCGGATCTATCCGACTGCAATGAAATAGTCAATCATACGACATTAAAAGGGTAGATTTCAACGTTCGTCAAATGGCGCGGTTGCCGGGGAGGCAAACGGCTTAGGATCACTTTAGAAAATTAGATTTAGGTTTTCCAGTCACTCGGGTAGTCTGATCCCCGAACCACCTTGTAGTTATTCCATTTTTTCTCTTCAATTATTATTTTTTTTAATTTTTTATCTCTCTGACATTTTTATATCTTTTTGTGCGAGGGCCCGGTGGACTTAGAGAGGCTTTATTGAAGTCGACGCATCTTGAAGTGCATCGGAGGCCGACTATTCGTGGATCAAGTCGGTTGTTGAGACGCCAGAAGGATTTTTAATTTTTTTTAACTTGTAAAAATTGTCTGTATTTACAGCGGTTCTCGTTTGGGTTCTCGCGTGTGTAAACATAGTGGAACCGTGTCCCTGTCTGTTGTATGGTTTGAATTTTAGACTAAACTTGCACTAGCGGCTCCTTGAGCCACTCTAGGATTTGCTTGTGCTCGTAATTATTTAGGACCACACATTGCACGTAAAAGACACACTTAGACCGCATATCTAGTCAAAACAAATTCGTTCTTCACTCGTTAATAGAATTTCTTGTCTAGGAGCGGCTTTTCTCGTTTTCATTTGCATATAGTGTAAAAGATCTCAATTCTGTTCTGCATCCTACATGAAAGCGAAGGGATCACTGTAAGTATTCTCTACTCAGCATACGCATCATTGTTTTTAACTTGCATAGGCTTTTCTCGATTTCCCCCTTTGATTTTCACATTTAAATTAAAAAGGAAATTGGGTCTGGAAGATAGGCGTGCTGTGTGGTTGACTAAAAAAGTGATAACTTAACTTAAAACCGGGACTGCTAAACATTATTGACCAAAAAATCAATAAAATTGGAAAATTGTTTGCGGGAGATTAATCCCCGACCTTGTTTTCAGGCTGAGTGAGGGTACTTGAGTGTGTGTGAACACCTTAAGGCAGGGCCCAAATCCCCGCCTTCCATATCACGTTCCAACTGATCCTAGCAAATATCACAAGTCGAATAATTTCAGATTCACTGACTAGTACCATGTAGCCTCCGCCTGTCTCAGGTAGATAGGGGAGAAATTGCGGTACATTGCGACAAGCTGCTAGTAACCCCCCGAGGTGAAGTTCCGACCTTGTCAGCCTCCACCTACTTGCTGGTAGATAGGGGTGTGGTCTTTGAATCCATCGACTTGGGATAGGAGCGAAGAAAGGAAGGACCGGCGGTATCTTAGGCGACAGGTTAAACAGGGAAGACGCATCCGGCTCTGAGCCAACTTCCCTATAGGCCGCGTAATCCTTGCTATCTTGCTTGAAAATCACACTTAAAATCTACAAGATTAATTGGACTCGATTTCGAGTCCTTTACCGTGTTGAGTGTGAACTCGGGGTTCGCTCTTGCGTTTGTCTTTGAATCTGTCTGTGTATGTATCCTGTGTAATTGCGCATTTTCTACCTCAATCTTCTTCCTTTCCTCTTCAAGATGTCAGGATATTGGTCCCCATACCTTGTGACCTCTGGTCAATGCTCCTCGACCATATACCGTTCATCTTCACCTTCCTCTTCTTCCATGTATCCTCCGCCATCCACGGGAGACCCTTACCCGTGGTTGGTTTCACCTCAACCCGATTTCGAAGTCAGAACTTCGACTGACTTCTCCACTTCTTCGCATTTCTCACCTACTCTATATTCCCACACTCCAGATCCACTTCCATCTTGGGCTGAATGTCCTTATTCTCGAGAGCTTGCAGGAATCAACAAATCAAATGAAGAGCAAGCCACTGCTGAGATAGATGATTGACAAAATTATATGCCCCCACATTATTCATTCTCACCTCAAGTAGGGACCATACCACAAGTTACATATAAACATCCCGACTTGACCTTAGGGCATAAATTGGTCGATCAAACAACCCAAATGGAGAGGCCTGCACATCATGATTTCCCAGACTTGATTGACTTTAGTGATCAAGATTCCATTAACCAGCCTTCATTCGGAGAGCCTATACACTCACAAGATTGGACTCATGAGCTAGACTTATCAGTCCCTGTTTCATCATATGAGGCTCCGACCAATATTTGTCATCTAGATGGTCCATACTCGACCCAAAATTACATGCCAGAGTCTAGGTATGTTGAGTATGAGACCCCAATATCTCAGCAGTGTCCTCCACTTGAGCAGAACTCTCCCATGATTTGTCATGAGAATTTTGTGGAGGATGACATCTCTAGACTTATTAAGAAAAATGAATCATTTGGTAACGAGTTGAGAGATGTCATGGGAATATTACACTCAATTTCTGCCAGCCTGGGTATAAAAGTGAGAAAAGACATGAGTATTTTTGAGGTTGAAAACAAAGCAAACATCAGGGAACCCACACCGTCTGTACAGCTGGAGTCCATTCTATCTCCCTCTTCTACTAACCACTTGCCCTCCAATCCAGAGTCTGATCATTCATCCATCAAAAACATCAAAAAAATTGAAAAATCACAAATTCACATATAAATTGAAAATGAAAATGATTTAAAAAAATTGGATTCCACCCTAAGGGAAGCACTTGATGAGGAATTGATCTTTAAACTTCCCTTAATAAAGGCCATAGATCACTTCCCCGACCTCAAGAGACTTGTAAAGAGTAAATTAATGCCCAAGAGGTCGGGTATTAAGAGAACAAGGACTGAAAGATACATAGTGTCTATGGCCACATCCTTGGTGATGGGGAGAAAGACCAAGAGCCGCAGAGTGAAGCGGTTGCCCAGAGTGGAATGTGAAATCAAAGACACCATCTTTACCCATGCAAGAATCGATGATGACTCTCCGATAAATATCCTCCCGACCTCTGTGTTTGACAAACTCAAACTCAGGCCAATCAGAAAGTTGAGAGAGATCATTCAGCTGGCTGATCGATCCATCAAACGGTCTAGAGGAAATATTTCAGTCATCGTTACTTTCCAAGGTGCTCTACTCCAGGTGGACTTCACAATCATTGACATCGAGCACCGAGGAGAGTTTACCCAGTCTCCGATTATTCTCGGGAAGCCGTTCTTAGCCTCAACTAAAGCGTCTATAGATTGCGAGACTCGGGAGATCGATTTCTCAGCATTGGGAGCACTCTGACCTCACCCATTCTTTGATACACTTTACCCTAAGGTAACCCGCACATCCGCTCACAGTTGTGACCATCGAGAGCTAGATGAGTCCCACCGCTCTACTACACCTGAGAGACCGACTGCCCGGACGACCGTTGGTTCTGAGACTCCCCACACCTCCACTTCATCAAATGCTTGCACCGCCACCATGACAGCTTCTAAGGAGGACTCACGACCAGAAGCTGACATTGAGTCGGGCATGATTTTTGCCAATTGCCTTGATCATTTCGATGATCCGACACAAGAGCCCAATAATGCCAAGCCGACTGAGACCACTAGAACCTTCCCGAGACATGTGCTGACCCTTCAGGAATATTACAATCTTTATGGTGATTCGTCTGATGAGGAACCCATAGTCATCACCACACCACGACCCGATCCTTCTAAGGAAACAACCCAGGCAAAATTGACTCCACTTAAAAACACGATTGCTCCCTCTTCTAGTCAGCTATCTAGTGAGAGAAAGTCGAGAATTGATTCCTCGAGGTGTTCCCCCGAACCTCTCATGGCGCGTCGCTCTCTACTCCCTCTCAATGATTCAGGTTCTAGAAAACCGGCTAAGAAAATTTCCTTCAACACACCGGAGAAGGAATTTTCGGAAGAGTCCTCATCTGGTCCAGATAAGGTGATTTATATGAGTGAGCTCAGTTCGGCTGTTCTTAAGCCTTATCTAAGCAAGCAGCCATGTGTCGACCCGCGTTGGACGATCCCTACACCTCACTATTATTCATCTGAGGACGATTCTGACAGCGACACATATGTATATTATCCACCTCCTCGCGTCCGCAAGAAGGTTCGTCACAAACCTTCTTAATCCTTGTATATTCTCAATTCTCCTTGTATATATTTTTTCTCCCTCTACGGTGATTCGAATCACTCGCCCCGGCTCCATATCATTTCATTTTATGGCTATACTTAGGATGATCAGATCCCAAGTATAGGGGAGAGAGTGACCCGAGTCTCTTCACTGTTCATTGTACATCCTCCAGATCACATCGATCCTCATACTCACTCCTGTCCTATACTTAGGCTGACCAGAGCCTAAGTATAGGGGGGACCGATGCCCGCCGTGTATATATTCATCCATTTACCCTCTTTTCCTCGTCCGCCCCATTTCTGATCTTCTTCTACACTTAGGCTGCCAGAGCCTAAGTATAGGGGGGCGGGACGACTTCTATTCTTTTTGTTATTTTAGCTCTCCTACGCTTAGCCCGAGCTATGTCTTTTTAGTCGCTTTCGTGCTCTGAGGACATAGCACACGCTAAGTATAGGGGGGCGTGTATATATTACATATATACTTTACCCATATCTCGTACTTTCGCGTATTTTCGCGTATTTTTGTATATATTTTGCAATAATTATGGGTGGGTAAAAATCGGAAAAAAAATTTTTACTTGTATAATACTTGTAAACCTTTTGTAAAATACTTGTATAAAAAGTTGTAAAATTCTTGTAAAACATACTTTTGTAAAATTTGTTGTAAAACAAGATGTATATCAAAATAAATCGTGTATACTATGTACAAATTGTATCAACTAAAAATTGTTGTAAATAATAAAAAAATTGTTGTATACCAAAAAAAATAGGCTTCTTATTTACTCTTGCATATCATCCTTGCATTCAAAAAAAAAGTCCTGCATTTCATTCATCTACATAGCATGTCATCTGCACCTCTCATATGCATATCTTGCATATGCAAAGTGAAAAGCTAGTGGGTTCTGAACCAAGTTATGAGTAGATATTGAGGATGGACTTGATTTGACCTTAATCCACCTAATTTCAGAGGAACCTTATAGGAACTGGAGTTAAGATTTCTCAGGTCAAGTGACTTAATTCTTTGAGTCCGCAAGTCTATGTTCACATGTCATCTTAATCAGTCTAAGTAGAATATCTCATGCATACGCATAATTCTTATAGACAGTGACCTAACTTGGACAAGCACTATACACGTAGCTCTTCATTGATGAGGTGGTGAGGAGGTAGAATCCTTTAGCTTGGAGTAGCACACGGGTGGAAACATCCGTCCTCCTCTAGGGAGGGTAGTGCATCTCAACCTAGTCTGGTGGTGTTGACATCTAAGGACGGGATGTTGTGGGTTGCAATAATGCTTCAAAAGAGGGATAGTCTACTGTTTCAAGAGGAAAAACTCCTGATGTACATGCTGCACCTTGTATATACTTCCAAAAAAGAAAAAAAGAAAAAATGCAAGAACTCCAAAAAAATAGACAGGCCAAAACAAAAAAAATATTATTGCCTGTCGGAGTATATATATTAGCAAGAATTGTGCAGTTGGATGACTTGGCTACACTGGTCAGGCATCCCGGGATAGGTAGCTACACTGGCTACCGTCCATTCTTTTCTCTACCCCCTCCTCTTGAGTTGGTAGCACTTGAACTTAGAAGGGAATGCCCCGTTCCTCGAGGAAAGAGTTACTGGACCGGGTTATTGAGTTACCTTGTTAGAGGAGGCTGGTTCCGAGTCATTTCTGATGTGGAGAGCTATATCTCACTTACACAGTACAAGTAAGAATCATAGTCATCAGAAATTTGCGTTTGAGGATTTGTTCTGACCTGACTGTTAAGGCGTCTTGAATAGAAGACTTGTGGAACTTGAAGTCTGTTAGGTCTTAAGTTCAGGTCCCAATAAGGTTCCGCCACACAATTAATCCAAAGGTCGAGTCAAGCTCCATTTTCAACTTTTGTTCATGACCTTGGTATGGAACTCAAAATCATTTAACTCTTGCATTTCATTTTAGTTGCTCGGGGACGAGCAAGGTTTAAGTATAGGGGGTTGATGAATCTGTGATTCATCACTCTAAAAGTTGAAAATAGAGTCTTGTTCCCGAGTAAATAGATGCATATTTCCCTTTATATTGTAAAATTAGCATTCATGCATGCAAGCATAATATCTGCATTTTAGCATTCATACTTGCATTAAATAAGAAGCCAATTTCACTTGTAAATATTAACCTGTATATTAGATAAAATACCTTATTTGTATATATTTTATACTAACTCCGAATCCAATAAAACCAACTCTATTGTGTATATATTACTAACACTAATCAAAGAAAAATATCAAAAAAATACTAACTTGTAAAATTGACCAATAAAACCCCAATCCAAATTTGAAACCATGAAACTTAAAATACGCATATCTCTCTCATACAACCTCCGAATAAGGTCTACTCACTTTTAAAGTAATATACATTCAAAGACCTTCGAAACAAGACCAATTTCACTAAAATCGTAGCTCGTATGCAAAACTTTGGTTTTGGGCCCCTTTTATATATTGTACAAATTGACCATTTTGCCCCTGTATATTACCATTTCATTTTCTTAATTATAAAAAATCCAAAAAAAATAGATTTAGTTATAAATATTCTTCTCATATTTTCTCTATTTTTATTTTGATTTTTCTATCTTCTAAAAATGACAAAAAAATTACAAAAGATAAAATGCGGTATTTTATATCTATAAGATACCACCCAAAAATACATTTTTTACAGATGATTTCATTTAATTTTCGGCCCTTCACGAAAGTTGTAGATCTCGTCGAGACGAGCAACTTTCGTGTTGACCATTTTTTGATTTAATCCCGTTTGTTATTTCCTATGATTTTCTTTACATTTAATTTATGAATTTTATAGGTGCGACATGTGGCAGCTCCTGGAGCCGCCACATATCACCCCATTTTTTTATTTATTTTCGGATTTATTTTATTATTTTCGGATTTATTTTTTATTATTATTATTTTAATTATTTTAAGTAGCCTACTATATTACTCTATTATTTTATTTCTTTTAATCCCCTTTTTACCTCTTCTCCTTTCTTTTCCCCCACTCCAAGCCACATCTTCTCCACTTCCTCCACCATTTTCTCCACTCTCTCCATCTCTTCTCTAACTCCCTCTTCCTCTTTATATTCTAATATCCCTCTACATTCTTTTTCATCCGCCATTTTTCAACTGAGAGGGAGAGACCACCAGCCCCCAAGTGTTGTCGGTGACAGCGTCAACATTTTTTCGGTCGAGCAACGACGGTTTTCAAGGCGAGATCCACGAGGACTCCTCCTTGTGTCGTTGTGCATCACTTCAGGTCACAACTGAGCTTCTTCGATTTTTCATCGAATCGAATCGAGGCGACAACGACGGAAGCCGCACGACGCGGCTCCACAATCCGATGAACCGCAGGTAAGTATACCCTATCTTTATCTTTTCATTTGTTTTATCTAACAAATTATTTCCTTATTTTTCATCACCAAAACATATCATCATAGCCACCACCCTCACAAACATCATTTCATTTTTTATCACCACTTTTTTTACCAAACAACTATTTTCAACATTTCATCATCACCACTATTATCATCCCATGAATCACAAACTTCACATACACCCACTCCATTACATTCTCACTCCATTTTGATTCCCTGTTAAAATAAAAAAAATTTGCAAAAAGAAAATACAATAAAAAAATAACACAGGCAACATGAGCTTGGACGGCTGTCCCTCGCCTACCAACCGCGCCACCACCACCCTGTTCCAGGTCGCTGGCGCCGCCCCTCGCACGGAAGCCGCCTGCCGCGCGCCTTCCTCCGCCATCCACGCACCCCCCAGGCGTGCCTTCCTCCGCCTCCTCCTTTGGTCGGCCGCGCACAGCCGCCTCATCCCCGTCGCGCGGCCAACCGCGAGCGGCGTCCGCCCCTCTCCTTGCTCCAGGCTGCCTTCCACGGTGCCGCGCCTTGCGCGTGACTCCGTTGACTCCAGCACCGCCCCCCTCGGCTGTGAACGCCTCCACGCAGCGCACGGCTGCGCCTCCCGGCCCGCCTCCAATCGACGCACGGCGGTGCGAGCGCCGCCCAACCCACGGCGCCGCCTCGCACAGTCCCATCCTTGCGCGTGCGCGCCAGCCCCCTACTGCGTTGCCTTCAGCCTCGCGTCGCCTGCGAGATCCCCACCACCTCCTCCGTTCTGTCGGCGCGACATCCTCACCGCACGCCGCCCCCCTTGGCCGCCACCCCCGTTGCCTCGTGCCCTAGCGTGGGGAGATTGAAAAGGTCCTGTTGTTGTTTTATTTTTGTGAAAATTGCAGTTGCATTCCTTTCAGTTTCAGTAATTACAAAAGTGCCCATAGGCACAGTTGTTTGTTTATTAATTCATTTTCAGTTTTGCATAGATACCCCTGACTTTAAACATTGATTTGGACAGTAGTTTTGCCTCATTTTCAATCACAAAAATAGCATTTTGTAGAGAAAGTAATCCTTTATCCCCTGGCCATTTAATTGTACTTTTGTGAGCATCTGATATTTTATTAAAAATCAGAGATCAAAAATCAAAGATATTTTACCCATTTAAGTTTCAAAATTCGCACATAGTTATTTCTTGCTCCAAAAATCGTGAAAAAAATTGTTAATGATGCCTTTAAATGTGCTTCGATTATAGTCCAAATTTCGTCCAATTCGGAGTTGTCTAGTGCATAAAATAAATTCTAGGGTGATTTCTGTAGATGATTTTTAATTAAATCCACGAATCATAGTTTTGAGAAATTTCAACTCTCCTAGATTACTGATTAAAATATCTAGCTTGTTGGATAATTTAACTTCATGGATTTATTAGAAATTAAATACCCACAGTTGCTCTATTTTCAGTAAAAAATTAGGTAAAAAATTAAAAAGTCTCAGAAAATTCCCAAAAAATAGTATAGCCTCATTTCATCATTTTTAACTTCCAGTAAATTTTACATAATTTTTGCATATTATTTGCAATAAAAATTGCATAAAAACCCCAAAAAAGTTTGTATTTTTCATTTGTGCATTTTACACCCAAAAATTCCAAAAACATATATTTGGCATTTAGTATTGGATTAGGTTTTTAGGAAAAATAAAACTTGGTCGATTTGAATCAATTGGACATAAAAGATTAATTTGGCTAAGTCGGTTATTTTCTTAATAACTTAATCCAATTCATCATTGCATTTGCCATTTTATTGCATAAAAAAATATAAAAAAAATATCACTTGGAAAACCACGATCTAATACCTCTAATCTGATCCCGAGTTGTTCCTTTGCCTCCTTGAGTCGACCCTGGGGCTTGCCCAGGCTAAACAAATATCAAACCGCACGTTAATTTCATTCGACGATTTAATCGAGCCGTGCGGTAATTTTTGATCGATCCAGATCTATCCGACTGCAACGAAATAGTCAATCATACGACATTAAAAGGGTAGATATTCGCTCCATCAGCGGCACCCCGCTCGGTGGAGGAGAAGTGCGGAGGAGAGGCGCTGGCGCGGGCTGGAGGGAGCTGCGACGGTGGTTGTCGAGGGCGGAGTTGTCATTCATTTGGTGGATTTCACCGAAAGGGTAGAGCTTCTGAGGATACTCTTGTTATCGCCTCGATTGGCTCCGGTGTGAAGCCATGAAGCTCAAGCAGCACGCACGAAGCTGCTGCTACGTGGACCAACAACCCACGGATCTCGCCTAATTGTAGAAGAGGTCGTCGTCGACTCCAACGCCCGGTGCTGTCACCAACGGGAAGGAGCGAGCCTGGCTTATGTTCTCTCTAGAAATGGCGGATGCGTTTTGTGGCCGATGAGGAGAGGTTTTTATAGGAGGGTGATCAGAGGCGTTACGCGGAGGGGATGGCGACTGGCCTCGTAACGGCCGGCGGAAGGGGGTGCGGCGGCCGTTACGAGGAGAGGTGGTGGAGCTGCGGCGAGGTACGGAGGCTTTTTGAGAACGGTTGGAGGTAGGGGAAGCCCCGATCACGTGCTGGGCACTTGACTTGGAGGGCCAGGAGAGAGAGAGAGAGAGGGGTGCCACGTGGCACGCCCGGGGGCTGCCACGTGGAGCCCCAAAAAATTTCAACTTTAAGGATGGAGACAAAGGAGAAGGAGACGTCTGATCGATAAATTTCCTTCATGAAAGTTGTTCGTCTCGTCGAGATCTACAACTTTCATGAAGGATCCAGGAGAAAAAGAGGCCATCTGTGTTAAGTGGTATTTTTGGTGGTTCTCCATGTGTATGAAAACCTGATTTTTGGGGTTTTGTATTTTTTGGTGGTTTTAGAGTTGATAAAAATTATAGAAAAAATATGATAAAATACAAGAAAATTAATTACACACTAATCTATTTTTTTTGATTTTTAATAGATAAGAAAATAGGAAAATAAAATAAAAGTAAGAAACACACAATTTTTGTACAGACCGACAACGGACGCTTGGACTCAGTCAGTTTCTTTGATTTCAGTTTTGATCTGGATTTGGATTTTGTGTCGCTTAATAAAACTTTCATCAAAGAACACAAATGAAGAAGAAATTAAATTAAAAGAGTTGATTAAGGACATAAAAACTGAGGTCAAAAACGACAAAAAGTCAAAATGCGCAAAAGAGGTCCAAAACCCAACTTTCACAAATGAGCTCTGAATTTTACGAAATTGATCTTGTTTTGAAGGTATTTGAAAAGGAATACTTTAAATGTGAGTAGACCAAAATCTGTGGGAGATATGCTCATTTTAGTCCGTCAGATGTGAAATTAAGCTTTGGGATTATTTGACACTTATTGGGGTTAGTAATTTTTTTGTATTTTTTATTTAATAAGGTTAGTAATATCTACACGATGAAGGTTTTGGGTCAATCAGAGTTAGGATGAATTAATTAAAAACGTGAGAAGTTAGCGGCTTTTTGGGCTAATTTACACTTGGGATTTTTAATGCAATTATGCATGATGAAATGAAAATATTACTCACACATATATGAATGCTAATAATGATCTATTAATGATTAATTACAAGTGAATGATGGGGAACATAGCCTAAATGACCAATTTTATCAGGATGAATACGAGATTCATCATACCCCTATACTTAGGCCATGCTCGTCCCCGAGCATGAATGAATGACTTAGTTGAATACATCCCTAACTGTGCATGTGAATTTTCAAGGCTTAATTCATAGAAGACCCTTAATTTGAGTGATCCTAAAATTCTGGGCTCAACCAAGCTTTAATCAAAAGGAATCCAACTTCTCTAATTTTCAGACTCTCTGTTTGTACATATAATATAAGGATATGATTTTAAGTGTACTGCATTTCATGAGAGTTGAGTCGGGGCATCACTCAAAGTTCTGGTCCCAAAAATCATCCTCTAGACATAATCCTCAACACTAGAGAATAAGTCTACTCTTGCTTCAGTCAACTGTCTCATTAGTTTGTCAGACTTGAAAGTGTGGATGGACGGCCAAATGATGGAGGGCATAGGATTGTGTCTAATTTTCTCTCCCTCACATTGGAACAAGGTGCCTCTCGAGTGCCTTATTACTCAACACAAGTATATTTTATTTGGTTGATCAATGTGTCCGTCAAGAGAATTTGGAGTCGTCTGCACTTGTTTTTCTGGGAGTACACCGGGGTGTGTCTCTTTTGATTATCTAAGATACCTTCGACACCAGACTTGTATCGCTTACGATGCAGAGCCCTTTTTGTGGTGTCAGCCTAACTCCTTGGTCCTAATTAGCGCTTGGTCCAAGTGGACACTTTGAAAATGTTTGGGAGCGCTCGCCATTGGTGGAAGCTCATTTAGAATTTGACTTTGGATGATAGAGCTTTTCTTGACATTTCTATTTCTCTTTTTTTGTTGGCTAGCTCCACTGCCTTTACCAAAAGTTGGCGCACACTGATCAACAATTTTCATTATGTTTCCAACACACCCTGGCACTTAGGTCAATATCAAAAAAGATAGAATATGAACTTGTTCACATACTGGCTAGGTTTTTGCTGACATTCAGGTTTTCTGCAGCCTTCATTAACTTTATCCCATCCTCGAATATTATCAGATCGAATCTAAACTCAAATCTCTAGTCCTAGTTCCTCAAGTGATATCTCAACTCATCTCATCAATCATGCAGTTGTGGGAGGGATTGTGCTGATCATATTCTTTTTGAAGGTAGAGATGAAGAGTGCAATATAGCGCTCAAATCTTTCAAACTAGGGATGTGTCGATTAATAAGTTCAAAACCCTAATGACTAAGGCAGGCTAACTTAAAATTTCAAGATCTCAGAAATCAAGTGTCCTAAAAAATCCTCAAACCTTGAGTGATGGTGAATGTGTCAGGAATATATCAACCAAGGAATGCATGAAATGCTTGATGAAATGCAAGACCATGAGTGATGATTTTCTTTCTCTTTTTGTCTCTTTTTTCTTTTTTTTATGCAAAAAGTTTTTTTTTTGGTGTTTTTTTTTGAAAAACATGTATTATACACACTACTTATAGCCATCCCCGATGTTAGATAAAAATGATTAAAGTACGAGATATGGATAAAGTAGATAAAATATATACAAACACCCCCCCTATACTTAGGTCGTGCTATGTCCTCATGGCACAAAGTGAAATGTAGACATAGCTCGTATGAAGTATAGAAGGCTCAAAAATAAAAGAAGAGAAGTGATGTATAAACAATGGTAGCGGTCCCCCTATACTTATGCTCAGTCCAGCCTAAGTATAATCGGATAATTACAGATGGGGAACCGGGTAGATTTGCAAATGTACAAGATCAAGGAGGATTGCGACGGACCTTCTTGCGGGAGTGTAGAGGGAGATAGTATGGAGATGTGGAGTGTGATGAAGAGGAAGACGATGAAGAAGACCATCCATCGTCGGAGTCATCCTCAGGAGAATAGTAGTCGTCTGCAGAGGATCTCCAACTTTTGTCGATCAGAGATAAGTGCCCTTGGATCACAGCTGTACCTATTGCACTTATCTGATGAACCACATCAGGATCGGAAGAGGACTCCTCAGAAATCACCTGATATCTAAGGTCAAAGGTGACTTTCTTGGTCGGTTTGTTTCCTTGAGAAGTATTGGGAGGAAGTTGGACAGTCTTCATCTCCCTGTCTTGAGTAACCGATGTGGCATTCATGAGTTCATCATCAGATGAATCCCCGTAAAAGTCGACCAATTCTTGAAGGGTCATGCGCTACTTTGGTCGAGGGAGATTGTTCCTGGTGATTTTGTGTTTTATGGCTGGTGTTTTTGATGTCACATCCAGATGGTCGTGAATTTTGGTGACATCGGATGTTTTCAGAGTCGGTTCCTTAAATGGTTCAAGTATCTCATGAATTACTGTCGACTCAAAGATCGGACCACTCAAATAATCGTGTTGATCTTCAATAATATGGTCCAATTCCTCGTACGCTCCAAAATCATGATTTTTCCTAGGAGCAGTGATAGGGTGGTGAGAATCCGAAGTTTGTCCAACAGATAGTTTTTTAGGTGACTCTCCTAGGGTTTGTCTCAGTGTATCATGCGGAGATGTCTGATAATGTGAAATTTTTATCTCCTGATCATAACTGTCGGTTTCAAGTTGGTTTTCGTTAGAGCAGATTGTGTCATTGGGGGTTTGTTCATTGTGGTCCGAGTTTGGGAACTTGATTTCTTGAGTCTCGCAATCGACGATCGCCTTAGCGGAGGCTAAGAACGGCTTTCCTAAAATAATAGTAGACTCAGACATTCTTCTGGGGTGCTCAATGTTGAGGACAATAAAGTTGACCTTATGTTCTTTACCTCAGAAATTTACGACGACAGAAACGATCCCCCGCGGTCTTTTGGTAGATCGATCGGGTAATTGAACGATCACCCTAGTCTTTTTGAGTTGTCTGAGTTTGAGTTGGGCAAAGACGGACTTGGGAAGGATGTTTAATGTGGAGTCGTCGTCTAACCGAACATGAGTGAATGTTGAATCCTCAATTTCACATGTGATCCGAGTCAACCGCTTGACTTTGCGGCTTTTGATTTTATGATTCATCACCAAAGAACTAGCCATAAATATCACATGATATTCAGTCCTGGATCGTTTCTTGCCTGTCTTTTTGGGGTTCAGTCGTCTCTTCACAAATCTCTTAAGATCGGGCACATATTCTATGGCTTTGATCAATGGAAGCTCTAAGATCAGACTCTTATAAAATGCTTCCATTTCAGAATTGTCCAATTTTTTTGAATTTTCAAAATTTTCAATTTTTTGGTATTTTCTGTAATATAGTCAGTGGGGGGTCAGAGGTCAGTGCTCGTGTCTGATTGTGAGTCACATGATAATCTAGTGGTTCGCATGGTGGTGGCCTTAGTTCTTTTGAATTGTTCATGGATTGGATGAGATCATATATTCTCTCAGTTAAAGTGTCTGCTCTATGATTAATCCGAGCAATCTCATCCTCAAACATCTCATGACTAGTGATTGAGTAATCATTCTCCATGTGTCATGATTTTGGCATGTAACCTCGAGTAGAGTATTGATTATTCATAAACATTGTGGTCTGGTCATGAGTTGTATTCCCTTGAGTTTTATTTTCTCGTGGATTGTCGAAGGAAAATTGAATGTACTCAAGAGGATAGTCATCCTGAGTAGGGAATGGTTCAAGAGGTTGTGAGATCATAGTAACCGGAAATCGTGTTCTATTGTCAATATCGGTTACTCTATTGTTCATCCTCAATTCTGGTCTCTCTCTCATGTCTATAAGATTGTCAGAATGTGAGAGAGGAATATTCCAAGAAGAAGTGTGGTCATAGGGTGGGTTGTAAGGGCGGGAAGAGAATGATGGCTGAAGAGAATTTTCCTTCAAGCTCAGGTTCTCTTGAGGAGTGTGAGAAGAAGAATATCGGGACAAGGTTGTGGAGATCGGAAAAGAAGACCACTGTGCCGACATCCTATCAAGAGGGGTGGAATGATTAGCGAACCACGATTTTCTTACGATTTCAAGGTCTTTGACGTGCACAAATCAAACACAAAACAAACACGTTGATTCACCCACTCAGCACTGGTGAAGGCACATTAGGGTTCGGTCTCTTATCTTTTCAGTTTTAACTTAATGACAAAACAATCTTTAAAATTAAGCGGAGCTGTTAGGTGCCGAAATATTTCATAAAGACTGTCCCGAGTTCATACAACTAGATGCACCTACTTTCAGCCAGTATAGGTGTAAGTACAAACCGTTTAAATGACTACCCGTGTTACTTGAGGAAGAAGCCTTCCGCGGTGTCCTCTAAACCACCTACTCTGCTAAGGGAAGTCCGACCGTAGACGGCTACCCAAGACCCTCACTGAAAAGTAGCTAATTGTTTAAAATCAGTAGTCTGAATGAAGTACTTCGGTTTTGGGCTCTTTCCTAAGGTATGCGATCTTGTCCTTACAAGCAATGAGTGGGTTCCTCTCCACCAAACACAGATTAATTTTATGTCAATTTATTTACAATCGCCTTGGTTAGCAGTCTTGATTTTTTAATTGAGGTTATCACTGAAGTTTATGTGAGCATAGAAATTCATGCCTAACGAGCAGTCCCAATTCCTTTAAATCCTTAGTTGTAAAACTTGAGAAGGAGAATCGGAAAAGCCAATGCAAATGTAAATCAATGATGCATGCTTAAGAGAATGACTTACAATGAATCCTCGCGTTCTTCATGCGGGATCCAAGATAAGGAATTTAAATTACACTAAATGATATGCACAGAGGAAAACGCCCTAAGCAGATCGTTCTAATAGCAGGAAGAATTAATTTCAGAATTTGGCTAATGCTGAACGATCTATAGTGCGTATATTAGTGAGAGTGTGGCCTAAGAATTACGAGCACAATAAATGATAAAGAAACAACAGTATGTGCCTAAGTCCTACGCCACTCAAGTCGGATCCCAACCCCACAGAAGGGGTTGAAACAGACCCGACACACCACAGAAAAGTTCATCTTAATTATTACAAGGGTTCAAAGAGAGGGACCCTAAGAATAATGCAGAAAATTAAATCTATGCTAACTCTCTCTCTCACAAAATTAAAAAAAATAGTCTTCTTCGGAGGTCCTTGATTTATATCCAAGATTATATCCGAGTAATATGTAAAGAAAGAGAGTGCGGTTAGTATCAGAAGAAGAAGAAGAAAAAGAAAAAAATGCAAAAGAATAAAATGACACAAAAATAAATTTCACAAAAATTAATTATAAAAAATGATTTAAAACCCTAAAAATTCGCAGTTCCCCGGCAACGACGGCATTTGATGAGCATGAAATTCACCTCTTTAATAATCGACAATTGTAGTATAGGAGACGAATTTCGGTCGATCAAAAACCACAAGCTTTGAATGTTGTGGTGTATTTTTACTTGGCAAGTCTACCAAGGTTGAACACAGGGAACGGAGATTTTCAGTTGCGTGGTCCTAAATCAAAATAAATAATTAATTAATGTTCGGTTAATTTATGCATTGAGAAAATGTACAATGCAATGAGATGCAATTATATGCAAAATATACAGAGTCGACAATTCAGCATAGGATCTGAGATTAAGATTTTTGCTCCAAAATATAAAAATCAATGACCTCGAATATTATCACAGATCAATCGATATAGATCAAGAAAAATATTCAAATTAATCCCATATTGCAATCATAAGAGGAATAGATTATCCTGCTTCCAATTAATGAGAATATCAAAGTATAGGATTTATGCTCAAAATTCGTGTGATTTAAATCCCCACATAAAGTAATCAATGAATTAAAAAGGAATTATTCAATGTAAAGTCCTCATCCGTGCTCCTGTAAAAGAAATCATCAATTTTTGCAAGGTAATTGTGGCACAGATATGTCAAAATAAGCCTGCATATGCCAACAGATATACTCAATAATAATTATCAATAAACAGCCTCAAATCTGTCCACAAATTATGCTAAGTTGTAGAGCATGAAAATAGCTTCAATATGACATATTATATGCTAAAATCGGAGTTGTGTTTCTGCAATTTTTGAAACTTCAGCAGGTACGATTGCAATTTTCCCACGCGTATGTGCCTTGCACGTGCGCCTAGGAGGCTCGGGTCGGCGGCGGAGGCTCGGGTGGCCGAGCCTCGAGGTTCGGGCGACGAGCCTGAGGCTTGAACTCCAAACCAGAGGCTCGGGTCTCGAGGCTGAGGCTCGGGGGCGTGGCTCAGGCTCGGACGCCCTAGCCTACGTGGATGGCTGGCGTTGCTTCGGGGACCCGAGCCTCGAGGCAGGGGCCGAGGCTCACGGATGACACGTGGCGCCGCTAGGGCCGTTGGATCAAGAGCCACCGTCGCCCGATCCAACGGTGCCTGGGCGTCGTGATGGAGGGCGGGGTGGCCGAAGGAGCTCGGTCAGGGCCGAGCAGCGAGGGGGGAGGCGCGGAGGTGGTGCGGCTGATGCGCAGCGGAGGCGGTGGCCGAGACCGACCAAGGTGGTGGTCGAGGAGCTCGGCCGTGGTTGGCGGAGGCGGCCGGAGGGGGAGATGCCGCACCTCAGCCGACACACGGCACGAGGGCAGCCCAGATGCTGTGGGGTGTGAGGCGGAGCGGCCTAGCGGTGCCTCCGCATGGTGGTTGGACTCGGGCGGCACCCCGCGCGGCGGAGGAGAAGCGCGGAGGAGCGGCGCTGACGCGGGCCGGAGGGAGCTGCGACGGTGGTTGTCAAGGGCGGAGTTGCCGTTCCTTTGGTGGATTTCTCCGAAAGGGTAGAGCTTCTAAGGATGCTCATGTTATCGCCCCGATTGGCTCCAGGGTGAAGCCATGAAGCTCAAGCAGCAAGCACGAAGCTGCTGCTACATGGACCAACAACCCACAGATCTCGCCTAATCGGAGAAGAGGTCGTCGTCGACTCCAACGCCCGGTGCTGTCACCAACGGGCAGGAGCAAGCTGGGCCTTTGTTCTCTCTAGAAATGACGGATGCGGTTTGTGGCCTATGAGGAGAGGTTTTTATAGGAGGGTGATCAGAGGCGTTACGCGGATGGGATGGCGACTGGCCTCGTAACGGCCGGTGGAAGGGGGTACGGCGGCCGTTACGAGGAGAGGTGGTGGAGCTGCGACGAGGTACAGAGGCTTTTTGGGAATGGCTGGAGGTAGGGTAAGCCCTGGTCACGTGCTGGGCACGTGACCTGGGGGGCCAGAAGAGAGAGAGGGGGTGCCACGTGGCACGCCCGGGGGCTGCCATGAGGCGCCCCAAAAAATTCAACTTTAAGGATAGAGAATAAGGAGAAGGAGACCTCTGATCGAAAAATTTCCTTCATGAAAGTTGTTCGTCTCATCGAGATCTACAACTTTCATGAAGGATCCGGGAGCAAAAGAGGTCATCTGTGTTAAGTGGTATTTTCGGTGGTTCTCCATGTGTATAGAAAACATGATTTTTGGGGTTTTGTATTTTTTTGGTGGTTTTAGAGAGGATTAAAATTATAGAAAAAATATGATAAAATACAAGAAAATTAATTACACCCTAATCTAATTTTTTTGGATTTTTAATAGATAAGAAAATTGGAAAATAAAATAAAAGTAAGAAACACACAATTTTTGTATAGACGACAACGGACGCTTGGACTCAGTTAGTTTCTTTGATTTCAGTTTTGAACTGGATTTGGATTTTTGTGTCGCTTAATAAAACTTTCATCAAATAACACAAATGAAGAAGAAATAAAATTAAAAGAGTTAATTAAGGACATAAAAACTGAGGTAAAAAACAACAAAAAGTTAAAATGCGCAAAAAAGGCCCAAAACCCAACTTTCACAAATGAGCTCCGAATTTTACGAAATTGGTCTTGTTTTGAAGGTATTTGAAAATGGAGTACTTTAAAAGTGAGTAGACCAAAATCAGACATTGTATGTGGGAGATATGCTCATTTTAGTCCGTCAGATGTGAAATTAGACTTTGGGATTATTTGACACTTATTGGGGTTAGTCATTTTTTTATTTTTTATTTAATAAGGTTAGTAATATCTACACAATGAAGGCGATTTAGGGTCAATCGGAGTTAGGATGAATTAATTAAAAATATGAGAAGTTAGCGGCTTTTTGGATTTTTAATGCAATTATGCATGATGAAATGCAAATATTACTCACACATATATGAATGCTAATAATGCTCTATTAATGATTAATTATAAGTTGAATGATGTGGAACATAGCCTAAATGACCAATTTAGCCTGATGAATATGAGATTCATCAACCAGGGAACTAAAGTTACCTTGTTAGAGGAGGCTGGTTCTTTTCCATTTTGGATGTGAAGAGCTATATTTCACTTACACAGTACAAGTAAGATTCATAGTCATCAGAAATTTGGGTATGAGGATTTGTTCTGACCTAACTGTTAAGGCGTCTTGAATAGAAGACTTGTGGAACATAAAGCATATTAGGTCTTAAATTTAGATCCCAATAAGGTTCTGCCACACAATTAATCCAAAGGTCGAGTCAAGATACATTTTCAACTTTTGTTCATGACCTTGGTATGGAACCCAAAATCATTTCATTTTTGCATTTCATTTTAGTTGCTCGGGGACGAGCAAGGTTTAAGTATAGGAGGATAATGAATATGTAATTCGTCACTCTAAAAGTTGAAAATAGAGTTTTGTTCTCGAGTAATTAGCTGCATATTTCCACTTATATTGCATAATTAGCATTCATGCATGCATAAATAATATATGCATTTCTAGCATTCATATTCGCATTAAATAAGAAGCCCAAGATCACTTGTAAAAAAAGTCACATGTAAAATACCATACATGCATATATTTTATAATAACTCTAAATCCAATAAATTCAGCTCTATAATGTATATATTACTAACACTAATACAAGAAAAATACCAAAAAAATTACTAACTTGTAAAATTAAACAATAAAACCCAAATCCAAGTTTGAGACTAGGAACCTTAAAATGTGTATATTTTTCACATACATCATCCGATTTAGGTCTACTCACTTTTAAAATAATATACATAAAAGACCTTCAAAACAAGACCAATTTCATTAAAATCAGAGATCGTATGCAAAACTCGGGTTTTTGGCCCCTGTTGTATATTGTACATATTGATATTGTCACCCTTGTATTTTAGCTCTTTATTTGACCTCATCTCTGTTTTTGGTCAATATAAAACTTGTGGATCTCATTGAGATCTACAACTTTCATGTTTTTGAGTTTTTCCAAATTCGGACATCTTCTCCCTCTTATTTAACTTTCTTTGTCGCAATAATCTGATTGGGCCACGTTGCGCCATGTGGTTGCTCCTCGCGGCCCGTTTCATAACGCGTCACGCACCCCCTTTTCCCACCGTCCGATCATCTCTTTCATCTACATATCCAAGCCATTCATTCCCACACCTAATCTCAACCCTTGGATCAAGGCCTAGATTGCATATGGGCCGCTCGCTTCTACCTTCACCACGTCTCGCCACGTGGCTCCATCATAGCCTTCCCTCTCTTCTCCAGGCACCTGATCCTCACCGCTCATCTCCGCCTCTTTCCTAGCTGCACGATCGCCACCTTCCTCTCATCACGACTGTCCTTTAGCACCCGCACCTACTCGCGCCGCATGTCGCATCCGCAGCCGAACGATCATGGTCGAGATACCTCCATCTCAGCCGCACACTCTCATGCTACCCTCAACCCTTCGATCTTTCCCCAGATCTAATCATACCCGTCCGCCAGCGTCGCATCCTCCTTGCACCACGTGGCGTGCCCTTCGCCCTACGATCGCGACCCTCTGATTTAATCTTGTTTGCTCTTCATCGCCCACTTCTCAACCATTGGATCGCGACACCGTCTTCTACCTCCGGATCGACCTCACCCACGTCGCCCATCATCACATCAAGCCGCACCCTTCCTTTTTTTTTCCTACCATCTCATCCACCATCTCCACTCATCCACCAAGCCACGATGATGCCCCATCTTCCCTCATCCTCGCTAGCACCCACTCTCTCCATGAATCCATCTCGTCCACTCCACACTCAACGAAAACCCCATCAACCATCTCCAGAACCGCAACCTCACCTCTATAAATACTTCATCTACGGCCACCTTTTCCCCCATCCTAAGGAAGGAATACTTGAGTGTAGGAGGTAGTGGATTCAACTATAGTAAAGAAGAATCCTCAGGTACATCAGGTTGAATTACAACTGAATCTGAATCTATACTGCATAGTGGAGATGAATCATCTGTAAAGCTATCCACCAACACAAATGAAGAATAGGGAGTCATATCGTCAAAGAAACACAACAATTTAGCCAAAGCCACATCCGACTCATCATCGAATTCCCTTGATTGTTCCAAAAGAGAAGGAACTCACAAGTCCAAAGGGACCTCTAAGTCATCAATGGAATATGGAGATGCATAACTCAAGAATGTTGGCAATGTATCAACAACTGCTCTGTGTACACTAACCTCTCCAGATGAGACTCTCTATGTACTATTGGATTCTGTTACAAAGTCCTAACTATGCTAACTACATTGTAGTCTACCCATGAAAAGGAAGAAATATCTGTGCTAGACTCCGAATCAGGTCACTGCCATTTCATTTGCTTCATTTATATCTCCACTTCTCTGCTTGGAGAAAGGAGCTTCACCATCCCTGTCTGATGATCGAATGAAACTCCAACGATCCTAAGGAAAGGCCTGTTGGACATGCGAGCCCACGGTGAGCCATTATGCAATAAATGTTATTGCAAATATCATTCCCTGATCTGAAATGAAGAATAAATAATTTTTATAATAGGTCCCTTAGTACAATTAGGGTTATGTACCATGGCCATCTTAATGAGCATACAACTGTTGATTAAATTATTAAATCATAGAGTCTGGTGCTTGGATGAATATCTAAAGAGTTAGATTGAGGAATCAACAAGCACCATCAAATGATTATTAAGAGAGTATATCCAGCCTGAGAAGGAAATGGCAATCCTCTCTCTAAAGGTTGATATCTAACCGTCCTCTTGATACAGGTCCTCAGCATAGGAATAGAGATTAGGAGGTGTTAGATAAGTTAGGTCAAAGAGTTGACTTAATGAGATCGAGATAACCAAAGTCCTATGTCGTATGCTATCATGATATAGGCACGCATCCTCTGACCGGAGACAGATGTGTTAATATATGTCTGAGTATGTACATTAGGCAAACCAATAGGTTGATGACCTAACCAAGGTCTATACACCGGCGTGTTGGTGTGCATGCAAGGGCATATGAGTAATACGATCTCTCAAAGGGATCATACAAGTTCATTTACTGAACCGAAAGACATGATCTCACTCATGAGATAATGGGAAGAATCAAATTCCGTGCACTGTCATCTCGCTTTAGAAGCTTGACTGAATTTGTAGGTTTGATATATGCTTCTGGAATGTATATGATCAACACCTTGGTATGATATATGCTTTTGGAAAGTATATGATCAATACCAACTCCAAATAGTCAAATGAGAATCTTAAGAATAAATCCCTGAAGTAGATAGTGTAAAATTTATCTTATACTTCGGGTTTATTCTGGGTCATCCAGTATGTAGGATGTACATACATTAGGAATACCTGAGGGTGATGTGATCATAAACGATTGTATAACCATGACGCTTCCATTCCTAGGGAGTGATGAAACAGGTCTGTATTTTAGTGATTCCTCACAGAAGAGAAGTAATCTAATCTTGGTCCAAATGTTAGACATTGATTTGAATGTGATTTAAATGCAATGAGAATATTAGATTTGCGGTCTTGATTTAATCAAGCATCTATGGGAGGTCCGCAAGATCTGAATTTGAGATGTAATCTCAATATCCTAGTCACTTTATGTGTAATGATACAATCGCCCGGTCCTTATCTCCATGTATCCGCAGAGAAAGCACATTATCCTTGAAAGAGTTCAGGATAATTTCAGTGTTGATATAAGTATCCGAGCATTGAGAAAATAGATAACTAAATGTGATTTAATTATCATGAATAATATGAATTTGATTCATATTATAAGGAGAGTTATCTTAGATAATTAAATGTGATTTAATTATCAAAGGTGTAAATAATGTTAATGTGATTCATGTTATTTGGGCACATGAGAATAGAGATCCAAGATGATTAAATGCCATTTAATTATCATGGATATGAATAATGTGGAAAGCACTATCCTTATTAATCATATATATTATAAATGTAATTTATAATATATAAGAGAGAGTTATTTGTAGTTTACATTTGTTAATTAAATGTTGATGTGAATTGGATTCACATTGGACAATTAATTGAAAATGTAATTCACATTTTTTGGGTTGAGAATGTGATTCACAAATTTCCAATGGCATGATTGCAATGTTAATAATATAAATTGGATTTATTTTTGTGAAATAATTTGCAACAGAAATTGATGCAAATATTGAAGAAATTCATGGGATAATGGGATCTCATGGAATTGGTAGAGATAGACACCTTCCTCTTAAGGAGAGTGTACAGCCACAATTCCTATATGGAAAGTGGTGGCCGTCCTTTCCTCTTTATAGAAGGAGGCTACTCTCCTTCCTATTTCTCTGATGGAGATTGATTTTAATTAAATTGGAATACATTGATATATTTAATTTAATTTAAATTAATTTTTGTTGCAATTAGCACGAAATCATGACCATTAAAAGAAACACAAATCAATGAGAGCCATTGGATTTGTGTTGTCCATGGATTGAGATCCATGGATCTCAAAATATTATAAAAGGAGAGGCACCCCTTGCTCTTCTTGGTTACACAAGTTGTGAACAATAACATATTCTCTCTTTCTCAATCTCTCTACATGCCAACATCAACTCTCTCCCTCTCTTATGGCTCTCCACCATGGAGACCTAGAGAGAGTCACTCGTGCCACATCATCGTCGTTATTCTACCAAACGTTTTGCGCGTGGATCTCTGTCTCCTTCGGTGCTCCTCACTCATGAAGAAGACATTGGATCTCGTGTGTCAAGATCAGGAGATTCTATGCTTGGATCATCAACATGGATTGCATGGAGCACGTGTTTCACCAATGCGCTCGCAAACGTCTCCTCCATCGAATCAGACTTGAGATAGGAGGTCTCTTCATTTAGAGACTCGGTCGTAACCACGCTTCAGGAGGTAACCCTAATACTTGTTTGTGATTTATATGAAATGATCTGAGAAGTGTTCTTGGATCATGTGGTTTAATCGCATGAAAAAAATTTTAAATTCCGCTGCCTCGAGAAACTAGTGCGACTAGTCGCTCTCGATCGCATAAGATGCAATCTTCACGCTTCTATGATCTCTTAAGGTCATTACCTTATCCTTCAAGTGGTATCAGTGTTAGGTTGGAGGTTTTGGATACGATCTATAAACCTAGGAAGACTTGGGTTCATTAGGGTTTGCGAAAGTTTTACCACATTTTATTTTCGCAACCCTATTTTGCGATATTTTTTGACTTTGTTTAAATTGTTTATACACGAAATTTTAAATTATATTATGTCCCTCATTAACTAAGGAAATTGTGGTATTTGAGTTTGCGTGATTTGGATTCTGTTTGCTCCAGTTATAATCGCTTTAGTACATGTATCCACTATTTCGAGGACTGCGAATCTTGACTTAATTAAGGAGTTAATTACTGTTTTGAAATGCCTTGAAATGCATGAAAATCACTTAGGTTCTGTTGTAATTCAAATTAGAAAACTATGGAAACTTATTTTGCTTAAGTTTGATTTAAATTGATTGAGATATGCTAATTGTAGTAAGTGAGGGTCACTGCTAGAAATTACTTTCCTTAACAAGAACCTTATGATTGTCATTTAATCAATTAGTGAAATTAAATGATTTAATTTCATGGAATAATTATGGATAAATATTTGTGAAATATTTTATGGAAATTATTTCCTTAAATGACATTGCCTTAACCAACAATAGATTAGATATGATCTAGATCACAATTGGTTACATGAACTTTCCAACAAACAAAGTTGCTTGAATAGGATTGAGGATTTGTTTAGAAAATATCTTTATAATGTTAATAAAAAATGTTTTGATTATTATTATATATGGTATAACTTTGGTTGAAAAACCGATTATCGTCTCAAGTACAAAGTGATCTATTTTGCATTATCCTTTCTCGAGGAGGATATGGTGTCTAGTCGAGGAGCATTGGGGTAGTAGGTTACACCGTGTGCGGTATGTTCCTCTCCCATCGGTACTGGCCATGACAACGGGTAGGGTTGGTATAATGCTTGAGAAATTATGATGTATTTTCTAATTATTAAAATTCAAAATAATACGTATTTGAGATAATACAATAATTCAAGTAATAATAAAGAATGTTTGTTGGATATTAATTGGATCATTAATTTAATATGATTATATTAATTACAATCCAGTTATAAAATTAAAACACTCTATCATGAGTTTAATTAGAATTTGAACATGATATGGAGGATCACATAAGTGACATCCATGGTCTCCCGTCAAGGCGAAAGGTTCCATCGCCAGGGATTGTATGTAGGAGACACATGTCTGAAGTGACAGCTTCCATATACAAGCGCATCTGGATCGGGCTCTTTGCTTCTCAAAAGAGTAAGGCCGTATGCGTAGTGACCCCAATATCGAGTCCTCATATTATTGGGGCGATATTGGATTGCGCAAAGCAAGTGCTATTCCTATTGACGGTTGGTTCAATTAATGACGGGTCAACATCACCTTAGGGGTGGTGGTCTCGGGTATTAAAGACCGAATTAGTAATGAAAGTTGGACTTGCAAGGTGGAATGTGTTCGCGCTTCTTTTTTATCCAAGTTACAAGTTCTCATATTATTGGGATGTAACAAAGATAAAGAAGGAGATCCCAAATCTTGCTTGAGATATAATGGTAAGTATATCT
Source organism: Ottelia alismoides (assembly GCA_037367405.1). Lineage (NCBI taxonomy): Eukaryota > Viridiplantae > Streptophyta > Magnoliopsida > Alismatales > Hydrocharitaceae > Ottelia > Ottelia alismoides. Next base: position 1,281,551 of record JAZKJV010006501.1, read on the forward strand.
CTTACATTGAAAGTGATTAAGGGAATGAACTTTCAATGTTGACAAGGCATGACAACTTTGATATAAATATTTCTAAATCAAAGTAAATAATGTATATATATATATATATATATGTATACATTTATGCAAATTTCTTATTTCAGATAATCCTTCATTTAACCCACTCAATACTATACTCAATTCCGACCAGTATAATATCATGGATTGGATCCATGGATATTGTACTTGCAGTTGGACACACAATGTATGTGGTAGCAATGTGCAAGTTTCCTCATAATAATGAGGAATGACAATTAAATAGATAATAGGACTACAACCCTAGGGTTTGTATGTTGCTATAGTCTTGATATCTCATCGAATGTACTTTGGAAGTGACATGTCGATGATGATCGTAATTGTCAAATAATCCTTATAAAAATCTAAGAAGATGTTATGGCATACATATGTGCTCTTGACATTTAATCATGAATGACATGATTCACTGCATAATGCAGAATGGTGGATCTATAAGAGATGATGTATTCAAATTATTTGAGTACCTGCCTGAACCAAAAGTCTTTAAGAGTTAAGATGTATGTAGATACGATGAGTGTCATCATTCTACTGTCTATACTTCAAGTCATTCATGAAGCTTCATAATATTCATATTGTACGGATTAAATAAAGCACGTATAAATGTTGAAGTACTCTTATATCAAAATCTTTTGAATTCAACATAAGAGATCCTTTTTCTTAAGCAATATTTGCTTACAGATAAAGAGAGCGCAGTGGAAGCATGGGTTGGACCCAAGCAAGAAGGAAAGTCAAAAAGTTGACTGTACTTCTGTGACTTCCATATGACATCCAAATAGTTGGATGAATGTCAATACTTCAATAAGCCAATATACTGATAGTGTGACTATTTAGACTATCTTGGATCCTTAGAGAAGGACTCAGATAATTCATCGGAATAATCATATCTGCATATAATCATTGAAATTGACTTTCTTATTTGATAATATTGAAGTCTGATAATTGTATCTCATTCTTCTAATGACATTTGCAATTGGTTGCATATGTTTTAGAAGACCAGAAAATTTGATCTTAAGGTTTAATAATTATCTACATGAGAATTGATGCAATTGTTGCAATAATCTCCATTGGATAGATGAACTTCATGTTTTCAGTGGGAGAGCCCTTAGTATTATAGAATGTCTCTATGACCTAGATATTAGAATACACTCATTGTTTATTTCTAAATGATGGGAATAAACATGAATTCTGGAATAGACCTATCATAAGGAGTTATGATGGATATATTTCAGATGGTAATCTAAAATCTAGACGACTCTACTAAATTAGAAAATTAATGAATGTTTCATTAGCATTTCTAAATACTGAAATTAAACATTTAAAATATCAATAGGAGGATGAAGATCATTTGACAATGACTTGGCATCGAGCCTTGAACATTTGTCTATTGATGAGATAAATAGACTAGTAAGAAATGAAACTTTAGATTGTCTGAAATTTCAAATCTTACATACTTATGAATATTGTATTCAAAGTAAAAATGTCGAATACACCCTTCTCTGAGAATGGTGTAAGATGACAAGGTATTCAAGATCTCATACATATTGATGTATGTGTATCATCCATATCGTAATAAACATTATGGATATGTGATATCTATTGATGATTATTTGTGATATGAGATTTCTTCCCTTCACCTTAGAAAGCTTTGAAATGTTTAAAGATTTCACAATTTTGGTTTAGAACTAAAGTTTGAAGGAAGATGAAATGGATTTGATCTAACCTAGGTACCAAGTATCTATTAAATGAGTTCAAGGAATACCTTATGGAGAAAGGAATATCATTCCTATCCTAATCCTCCTAATACACCGTTGAGTCTCAGATTCATCACTCTAAAAGTCATTAATTAAACTCTAATCCCTAAAAATCATTGGCATTTCTTCATTTATTTTGCATAATTAGCATTCATGCATATTTTGATGAGAATCGCATTTTATTACTTATTATTGAACAAAATAAGAAGCTAAAAATCCCATCCAAAATGACCTGTAAAATAGCCTAACTTCCTTGATTTTTAACTAATTCATGCTAACTCCAATTGACCCAAAATAACCTCCACTATGTACATATTAATAACACGAATAAAAGAAAAATACAAAAAAAATCACTAACCTAAATAAGTGGACCAAACACCTAAACCCTATTTCTAGGATTTCCGGACTAAAACCTTGATGTCTTCCCCATCGAGTGTCTGTTTTGTTCCTACTCACTTTTGAACTAATGTACATTTAAATACCTTCAAAACAAGACCAAGTTCAAGTAAATCGGAGGTCATATGTGAATGTTGGGTTTTCGGCAACTTTTGTACATTTTTGTATTTTGGCGGTTTTTAGCTTATTATTTTATGTACATAATTAACCCATTTTATTTTATTTCTTTTTCGTTTATTTCTTTGATACAAGTTTTATTAAAATGCACAAAAATTCAGATTTAAACTGAGTTTAAAATCAAAGAAACTAACTGAGTCCAAGTCTTCACAAACTGTTTGTACAAAAATTATCTTTTGCGTGTTTTATATTATTTCTTCTTTTTAATACTTCATAAAAATCCAAAAAATAGATTTATTTGTAAAAATGAAAAAAAAACTTATAAAACCCAAATATCAAGGTATTCTATGTACATGAGATACCCCAAAAATATCACTTTGCACAAATGATTGATTTTTATTTTGGTCTCTTCATGAAAGTTGTAGATCTTATTGAGACAAGCAACCTTCGTGAAGAAAATTTTTCGATCCGAGGTCATTTACTATTTTTTACGTCTTTATTATGATATTTTTTTCCGATTTTTCTGGGGCAGACACGTGGCTTCTCCTTGAGCCGCCACGTGTCACCCCGTTTTGGAGGATTTATATTTCGTATTTTTTAAAAAAATAAAAGCCTCGCCTGTGCCCCTATGCACACGCCCTGCACGTGCTTAGCCACTCTCCCCCATACAGCCACGTGGCTCCCATCTGGTAGTCCGATCTCGATCGATCGGACATCCACTGTTCATCTCCTTCCTCTGCACCCCATTCCCCATCGAAAGGCGGCGCTGCCTCCAATCTCCTCCGCGAATCTCGTTGTGGCACCACCGCCACCCTCCCTTACATTCGTCGCCCGTATCCCGCATCGGATTGATCACCGATCGCGTAACCTCGTCAACCGTCAATCCCCGATTCCCTCCTTCCATCTTCGACGATTCTCCATGCCCTGTAAAATCATCGCGCCTCGCCCTGTGCCAATCATCCGCCGATTCATACAACTCGAAGGAGTGTCCTAGTGGTGACAACGCCTTCAACAACCCCCCTTCAGGCCGGCGAGATCCGAGGTAGCGTGACCTCGATGCAACGTGGTTGCACCCGCTGCTCTTGCTCTGGTTAGCCCCGTTGAGCCTTCGACTCCATCGTATTTCACAACCTTCATCTATAACTCCGACACCACAGTCCACCTTCAACTTCACTGACAACCTCACACCACCTCCAGACAACCTCTTTACACCGCTCCACCAACGGTGGTCGAAGGTCCTCCACCTACAGTTCCAACCTCAAACATCATCAACCAACTTTGCTCGGTCATGCTCCATCACCAACACTCCAACGCTTTGCCCCGACTTCATCTTCATCGATGCTTCGCCTCTTCTACGAGCTTCACACTCCTTCACCGCCTACGCTCCAGTAGCCTCGAGCAACATCGACCACAAGCATCAAGAACGAAGCCCCTTTCCGCTATCGTCGCTGCTTCCACCAGAAGCAAGAGGCTCCTCAACACTCAACGCCGACCCTCCTCCACCGTAGAGAGCCACCTGCACCACCGCTCTGCCACACCAGAACTGGGTGTAGGAGGCCCGAGGCCCGCACGTATGTGAGGACGTGCGTTGGGGGAACTTGCAGTTCCACCCCTCGAAGTCCACTTGTCACAGAAGTAGCCCCAGCCCCAGATGCCACGTGCATTGCACGTGACCTGTTGGAAAAATTGCAAAGACCCCCCTCCATTCTGCCTATTCACCAAGAGGTCCAAGCACGTGTTGCACACATGCTTATCTGGCAGTTTTGCAGAAACACCCTTTACGGTGTAGGTAATTAAATTTCATTCCTTCCACTGCAATTTTATATTTATTTAATTATTGTAGTTTTTCTGTTACCCCCTGTATTTCCCCTACACTTTGAACTGCTTTATTGCATCATTTTTATAAAAATAACACTTTGTTCTTCAACTAATTGTCTACATTATGGCATGTGTTGAACTTTTTTTTGTTCTACGGTTAATCTGCAATTTTTATTCGCGTGGAAAATTGCGTATTTTGCCCACTCGATGCTTGGAAATTCATAAGTTATTAACCGCTGCTCCAAAAATTTTCAAAAAATTCACAAATTCAAAGATTAATTGTGTTTAACATGATGCCCAAAAAGAATTGCATGCATGAGTTGCCTTATAAAAATCATTTTGCATATTTCAATATTCAATTTTTAATAGGTATTAAATCTTGTATTTTTGAGGTTTAGGATTTTTTTGAGATCCATAACCAAGTGATAGATCTTGAATATTTTTATCTCGTGGAAATAATTAGGCTTTATATTTATTATAATTAATTATTGAAATTCATTATGTTTACATTCATAAAATATTTATCTTGCATCCAAAAATTCCAAAAAATAGTACAGTGCATTAATTTCATCATTATTAGCATCTCGGCCTAGTTTCGTATTTTTTGGACATCGTTTGATTGATCTTTACATTTTAGTCCCTAAAAATGCCCATATTTGTTTTTTTTGCATCCGAAAATTGCATTAGAAATACAAAAAAAACATTGTCTCAAAAACCGTGCGCAAACTTTGATAGACAAGACAAATATCTAGGATGTTTCTTTGTCCCTTGAGTTCGACCTTGAGACTTGCCCAAGTAAAATAAAAATTAAACCACGCCATTTGAAAATTAAATTAATTTCCTGTGGTTATTTCTTGACCGATCTTGATTGCCTGACAACGATAAAGTCGACATTAATTTAAATGCTCGATAATTCTGATAATTAACATAGGCAAAAACAGAATCGTCAGATGGCACCGTTACCAGGGAGGAAAACCGCTTAGATTTTGTCTAAAATTTTTTGTTCGGTTTGTCACATAATTCTAAAAGAAATTGAAACTTGACGGTAGACGTGCATTTCTGCTCATCTTAAATTTTCAGTAATCACCTAAGTAAAATTGGGACTGCTAAACATAACCGATTTTAAATAACCCATAAATAAAGAATTTTTGCGGGAGAGCAACCCCGACCTTAGATTCACTTATTTGTCTGAGTGAGAAGGAGACGACACTTAAGGCTAGATCCCAAATGCGGATTTTCATATTGACTACTGATTCTATAAAAATGATTAGCTACTTCTCAGTGAGGATCTAAGGGTAGCCGGTAAACGGTGCGGATTTCCTTAGTAGAGTGGATGGTTTAAAGGACATTGCGTAAGGCTCTGTCCTTAAGTAACATGGGTAGCCATTTTATGGTCCATACTTACACCCATACTGGTTGAAAGTAGGTGCGACTAGTCGTAAGAATTTGGACTAGTCATTAAGAAAATTACCGGCACCTAATAGCTCGCTATTTTTTTCACCAATAATTAAAATCGAAAAGATAAATTGTCAAACTCTTGCGTCTTCATTGTGTGTGTTGGTGAACCTGGGGTTTGATTTGTGTTTGTATTGGTGTGCGTGAACTGATCTCGAATATCAAAAACTGCACAATTGTGCCATCTCTCTCCTTTCTTGATCTGAAATAGTTAAGGTTTCTTCTGTTGAATATCATAAGCACTTGAACATCATTAATCAAGATCCTTGATGTCAATTGATAAACCTCCTTCGAAAACTATCGAACTTTTGTCCAAGAACCCTCCAGATCTGTATTATGAAAATAAATTCGTCTCTGACAAACCTAAATCGTCAGTCATTATGTTAGCTCTTTTAAAAATGATGGAACATTCGCCCGAGTATCCATCAGAGCTATACTATGAAAATGAATTCGTCTCAGTTAGACCCAAAGCTTCGAAACCTCCTTAACCTAGACATCATCCAACTTCTGCAGGAGACTCTCACCCACAAATAGATCCATCACTCTCGACAAATCTGATCTACTTCATGAATGACAATCATTTGTATTCAGATCATACAAATAAACAATCGACTAAGGTCTCCACATCTTCGTATGTCAATCCTCTATATTCTGATCATACAATCCATCCTTCATATTATGTAAATGTCAATACTTCATTCGTGGGAGATTTTAACCACTTGATGAATTCGATCGAATTTAATGCTTCTTCACATATTCCACCTACCCCAACCTTGAACGCAAATGAGCAACTACCATCTTGGATTAACCCATTACTTATCAGAACTCATGAATCATTTGCACATCAAACTACTTTTGAGATAAATTACCGATCGAGACAACAACAACTGACTTCAAACTCTCCTCACCATATTGTTGCAACAAATCCACAACTAGATTTGACCATTGGGAATAAAATGGAGGTCCTAACATATAAGGATTGTCCCACACCTGATAATCTTCCATCTTGGATTAACCGCGACAATCCCACCTTCTGACATAACAATCAGCTAGAGGAATGGACCGATGATATTGACAAACATGATCCCTGGATGTTGACTCCACAGTATAAGGGCCCGAGCAATCATGACCAAAGGAATGGACTCCACATACCTTGAATCACACCATGTTGAGTATGAGACCGATAGTGGCCCTCACATCAAGCAGACGCCTTCCATGATTTTTGAGGAGAAATTTCAGAAGATAAAGATCATATATTAGATATTCTAAGAAGATCTTCTCCCAGGTCATACATGAAAATGGAAGATACAATGACTGGATCTCAAATTCAAAATCTAGAAACCACACAGACTATTCATAAAAATTCTTTGGAAGATGACATTTCGAGGATAGGTAAGAGATATGAATTGATGGAGGAAAAATTCAAAAACTGACTAATTAAATTTTACGGAAGCGCATGTATGAAATAGAGGATGAAATCAATGGATCTAAAGTTGAGAAACCTGAGGATATTAAGAAACTCATGGACTATGTTCACCGTAGGGACGACTCTAACAGCGACACCTCTGCATATTACTCCCCTAGGAATAACTCGGACTCTAATTCTCACTCAGCACGTCAAAGCCCCTGCTCATCTGCAGAAACACAACATCACCACACCACACAGAAAATACCAAAAAAAATTGAAATATTCAAAAACACCCAAAAATCGAAAATCCAGAAAAATACATAAAAATTGAAACTGAAGAAGATCTGAAGAATTTGGATCATAATTTACGGGAAGTATTTGAGAAAAGTTTGATTTTTAAACTTCCCTTTATACAGGCCATTGAACACTTCTCCGACCTTAAAGGATTTGTAATGAACAAATTAATGATGAAAAAGTCGGGTGGGATAAAAACAAAGACTGAAAGACATATCTTGTCAATGGCCACCTCCTTAATTTTGAGGAGAAAAACCAAGAGCTGCAAAGTGAAGCGGTTGCCCAAATTTGATTGTGAAATCAAAGACACAATATTTACCCATGCTCGAATTGATTACGACTCACTAATTAATATCCTCTTGACCTCTATATTCAACGAGCTCAAACTCGGACCTATCAGAAAGATACGAGAGATCGTTCAACTGGCTGATCGATCGATAAAGCGATCGAGAGGAACCATTTCGATCATCATTACATTCCAAGGTGCTCCGCTCAAAGTATACTTCACGATCATTGATATTGAGCATCAAGGAGGATTCACATAGTCTCCAATCATTCTCAGAAAGCCATTCTTGGCATTGGCTAAAGCAATTATTGAGTGTGAGACCGGGAAATCAATTTAACAGCATTGGAAGCACTACGATCTCACCCAATTTTTGAGAACCATGATTTTCTAAGGCAATCCACGAAACCCTCGACAGACGAAACCATCAAGCGGTAGATGAGCCCTACCCCATTGCTATACTTGAGATAGCAGTTGTTGATGAGACTATTGGTTTAGAGACTTGTCCCAATGTTCCATTTCCCGCTTCTCTCACCATGGGAAATGACTCCGATTATGATCCTGAGACTTATGCATGGGCGCATACTGAGTCGGCCGAGATCTCCTCTGACCACATTGATCAAATCAACCTGGCACTGGAATGCACCAACATCAAGTCAATTGAGAATGAGTAGGCAGAGACTCTCCCCACTGTTCCATTTCTCGCTGCTCTCACCATAGAAAAGTGTTTCTTATATGATCCTGAGACATATGCATGGGCTCACCCTGAGTTAACCTTCTCTGACTACCTTGACCAAATTAATCCAACTCGGGAGTGCATCAACATTAAGAAAACTAAGAACAAATACGCGGGAAGTACACTGACCAAGGAGAAAAATTTCAATGGTTATTCATCTGGAGACTCAAGTGTCAACACCTCACTCCCAGGACCAACACCTTCGCGAAACAAAATGACCGCCCCTTCATCTAAAAATAAAGTCACCTTCGACCTTCCAGAAGAGGAATCGTTTGATGATTCCTCATCAGGTCTGGAAAAGGTAATCTACATGAGTGAGGTCTGTTCGGCAATCCTAAAACCCTACTTCGCAAGGATCCAAATTTTGATTCCCGTTGAACGACTCCCATTCCGCACTATTATTCATACAAAGTTGATTCTCCTGGTCTCATTAAATGTACTGGAATAATTTCTTATGAGATGACTGAGACTGGTGCTTCAGAGTATTCATCATCTGAGGAAGAATCGCTTGATCCCAAGAAGGAACGAATTCTGAGAAAACAACTGAAGCAACTAAAACTAGAATATCTGGAGTGCCTCCACTTTCAAATACTACTCCTCTGAGGATAACTCCGATGATGGTTATCTTTCATCTGATTCATGCGCTTCATCTACTCTCCAGCATGATTTCTCTGAAGATAACACTGATAATGGTTGGGAATCATATGCTTCCTCTCCTTCTTATCATTACGATCTCCTACCATAGGCTCACAAAAAGATCGGCCGAAAACCGCCTTAATCATCAGCTATCCACCCTCCCTCCCGACCTCATTGGTATCCTTGTACATTTTCTTCCTCTACATAGGCCAAGGCCTAAGTATAAGGGGGACCGATGCCATCTATACATACCATTCTCTCCATCACATGATCGCCTCATTCCCACCCTTCTTCTATACTTAGGTTGATCAGAGCCTAAGTATAGGGGGAACCGATGCTCATCTGTATATACTCTCCTCATTCACTTCTCTCGACGACATCAATTTCGCTTGTCTTCTATACTTAGACTGTTCAAAGCCTAAGTATAGGGGGGCAGACCGATCTATCTTTTTCTTGTTCTTTTTCACTCTCATACGCTTAGCCCGAGCTATGTCTCATATACGCTTCTTATGCTCTGAGGACATAGCACTCGCTAAGTATAGGGGGTATGTATATATATTGTGTATATTTTACTCATAGCTCGTACTTGCGTAAGTTTATTTGTATTTACGGGGTGGGTAACTAAAAAGCAAAAAAAAAAGAAAAAAAAGGTTTTGCTACTAACTCTAACTTTGTCCAACCAAAAATTGTGAAATATGTCTTCTTACTCATTTTTGCATAAAAAATCTAAAAAAACTCAAAAAAAATTCACAAATAAAAAAATTATGTATGCATTTCCCACACCTACACTTCATCCAGCATTACATGCAATTGCATTTGTGAAAAGTCCTTGGGTTCTGAACCGAGTTATGAGCAGAAACTGAGAGGGGTCTGCACTTGACCTTAATCCACCTAATTTTCAGAGGAACTTCACCGAGAAAAAAAATTTTAGAAGCTTCAGGTCTTTGACTTAATTCTTTGAGTTCCACATGACAATGTGCAGAGTTTGACTCTTAGTGTCTAACCTGGTCACTTAATTCTGGGTACGACTCTGGAATAAGGATATAATTTGTACTCTCGCACTATGCACTTGTCTCAACTCAGACGGAGTGTTGGAAGACTATGTGAGTTTCTTTTCTGGCAGCATGGACATCTAAAGACTGGAGTACGGGTTGAAATAAAGCTTCGGAAAAGGGATGGACGGTTGGGCATACTTTTTTTCTAAGACCCCAAAACATGTATGGAAAAAAAGATTCTATACCCGTAGGGGCACAACAAGATCCATGCAGAGCTACCAAAAATCCAAATATAAAGAAGCCTACTACTAGATAAATATTTGACCAAAGAAAAGGGTCCAAGCTTCAAGAAAACCTGCATATCTTGGTGGAGACTTGGCTAAACTGGCCAGCTTCGCAAGGAGAGGTGTCTACACTGGTCACCCTCCAGCTCTTTTCTCCTTCTTCTAATTTCTCCCTCTATTCGATTGTGAACACAACGTGACAGGCCTTAGAAGGAAACACCTGACTCCCCGAGGACGAGTTACTAGAGAGGAGGTTTGCATGGTAGTCTGGCATTCTGGATGGGAAGAGCTAAAACCTTTCATACACATGAGTGGAATGTTCAATATTCATGGAGTATGCTTTGGGAGGAGGATCGATCTAAGATGACTTATGAACTGAAACTATGACAATGATGTGTAGAAATTTAAGGCTTTTGATTTTAAAATTCTAAGTCTCACAGAAGTTCCGCTACACTAACCAAAGGTTAGGTCTAGTTACATTTTCACATTCAGCTCATGATCTTGGTATGGAACCCAATCTCATTTCACCTCATTGCATTGCTTTTGATGCTCAGGGACGAGCATGGTTTATGTATAGGGGGATGATGAATCTTAGAGTCATCACTCCAAAAGTCATTAATTAAGCTATAATACCTAAAAATCATTGGCATTTCTTCATTTATTTTGCATAATTAGCATTCATGCATATTTTGATAAGAATCGCATTTTATCACTTATTATAGCAAAAAATAAGAAGCCAAAAATCCCAGCCAAAATGACCTGTAAAATAGCCTAACTTCCCTAATTTTTAACTAATTCATGCTAACTCCAGTTGACCCAAAATCACTCCAGTGTGTACATATTACTAACAAGAATAAAAGAAAAATACAAAAAAATCACTAACCTAAATAAGCGGACCAAAAACCCAAACCCTAGTTCTAGAATTTCCGGACTAAAACGTTTATATCTTCCCCATCTAGTGTCCATTTTGATCCTACTCACTTTTAAACTAATGTAAATTAAAATACCATCAAAACAAGACAAGTTCAAGTGAATTGAAGCCTTATATGTGAAAGTTTGGTTTTGGGCCTCTTTTGTACATTTTGTATTTTAGCGGTTTTTGAACTATTATTTTATGTACATAATTAAACCATTTTATTTTATTTGTTTTTCATTTATTTTCTTTGATACAAGTTTTATTAGAATGCGTAATAATTCAGAACCAAACTGAGCTTAAAATCAAAGAAACTAATTGAGTCCAAGTATTCACAAACTGTGTGTACAAAAATTGTCTTTTGTGTGTTTCATTTTATTTCTTCTTTTTCATACTTAAAAAAATCCAAAAAAAAATTATATTTATTTGTAAATATTTATCTTTGAGTTTATTATATTTTTTTGGATTTTTATACAGTTTAAAAATGACAAAAAAATTATAAAACCCAAAAATCAAGTTATTCTATATACTTGGGATACCCCAAAAATGACACTTTGCACAAATGATTGATTTTGCTTTTGGTCTCTTCAAGAAAGTTGTAGATCTCATCTAGACGAGCAACTTTCGTGAAGAAATTTTTTGATTTGAGGTCATTTAATATTTTATATGTATTTATTATGATATTTTTTTATTTTTTTAGGGCTGACACATGGCAGCTCCTGGAGCCGTCACGTGTCACCCAGTTTTGGAGGTATTTATATTTCATTATTTTTTTTAAAAAAAAATTAAAGGCCTCGCATGTGCAGCGCACGTGCCCCTACACACATTCCCTGCACGTGCTCCAGCCGCTCTCCCCCCATACAGCCACGTGGCGCCCATCTAGCTGTCCAATCTCGGTCGATCAGACGGCCACTGTTCATCTCCTTCCTCCATACCCCTTTCCCCATCAGGAGGCGGCGCCGCCTCCAATCTCCTCAGTGAATCTCACTGTCGCACCACAGCCACCCTCCCTTATTTTTGCCACTCGTATCCCGCATCGGATCGATCATCGATCTCGTATCCTCGTCAACTGTCAATCCCCGATTCCCTCCTTCCATCTTCAGCGATTCTCCCATACCCTATAAAACCATCGCGCCACCCCCTATTCCAATCATTCGCTGATTCATACAGCTCGAAGGAGTGGCCTGGCGGTGACAATGCCTTCAACAGCACCCCTTCAGGCTGACGAGATCTGAGTATGCGTGACCTCGATGCAGCGTGGTTGCGCCGGCTGCTCCAGCTCCAGTTTGCCCCGTTGAGCCTTCGACTCCTTTGCCTTTCACCACCTTCATCTACAACTTCGACACCATAGTCCACCTTCAACTTCATCGACGACCTCATGCCACTGCCTGACAACCTCCTTATGCTGCTCTACCAACGGTGGTCGAAGGTTCTCCACCTGTAGTTCTAGCCTCAAACTTCATCCACCAACTTCGCTCGGCCGTGCTGCATCAACAACACTCCAACGCTCTGCCCCATCTTCATCCTCATCGATGCATCTCCTCTTCCAGAAGCTTCACACTCGTTCACCACCTATGCTCTGACATCCTCAAGCAACATTGACCACAAGCGTCAAGAACGAAGCCCCCCTTCGTCGTTGTCGCTGCATCCACCAGTAGCAGGAGGCTCCTCAACACTCAACGCCAACCATCCTCTATCGCTGAGAGCCACCTACTTCGCTGCTCAGACACGCCAGAATCGGGCGCAGGAGTCTCGAGGCCCCCACACACGTGAGCAGCATGTGCGTTGGGGGAACTTGCAGTTCCACCCCTCGATGTCCACTTATTACAGAAGCAGCCAGCCCTAGAGGTCACGTGCATCACACATGACCTGCTGGAAAAATTGCGAAGACCCCCTCCATTATAGCTATTCACACAGAGATCCAAGCACGTGTTGCGCACGTGCTTCTATGGCAGTTTTGCTGAAACACCCTTCAGGGTGTAGGTAATTACAGTTCTGTCCTTCCACTGTAATTTTATATTTATTAAATTATTGTAGTTTTGCATTTATACTCGTGTGTTTCCCCTCCATTTTGAACTGCTTTATCATTTTATTTTTATAAAAATAACACATTGTTCTTCAACTAATTCTCTACATTTTAGCATGTGTTTGATATTTTTATGCTCCAAGGTTAATCTGCAATAATTATTCTCTTGGAAAATAGCGTATTTTGCCCACTCGATGCTTGGAAATTCATAAGTAATTAACAATTGCTCTAAAAATTGCCAAAAATTCACTAATTCAAGTATCAATTGTGTCTAATATTGTTCCGAAAAAGAATTGCATTTGCATGCATGAATTGCCTTATAAAAATTATTTTGCATATTTCAATATTTAATTTTTAATAGGTACTAAATCTTATATTTTTGAGGTTTAGGACTTTTTTGAGATCCATCACCGGGTGATAGATCTTGAATATTTTTATTTCTTGGAAATAATTAGGTTTAATATTTATAATAAATAATTATTGAAATTCATTATATTTGCATTCATAAATTCAAAAAATATTTATCTTGCATACGAGGATTCCAAAAGAATTACAATGCATTAATTTCATCATTATTGATATCTCGGCTAAGTTTTGTGTTTTTTTGGACATTGTTTGATTGATCTTTACACTTTCATCCAAAAATTGGTCATATTTGCATTTCGCATACCAAAATTGCATTAAAAAATACCGTCTCGAAAACCGTGCACGAACTTTGAGAGACAAATATCTAGGTTGTTCATTTTCCTCCATGAGTTCGACCTTGGGACTTGCCCAAGTAAAATAAACATTAAACCACGCCGATTGAAAATTGAATTAATTTCCTCTGGTTATTTCTTCACCGATTCCGATTGCTCGACAACGACACACTCAACATTAATTTAAACGCTTGATACTTCTGCATAAATAATATAGGCAAAATGGACTCGTCAGATGGCATCGTTGCCGGGGAGGAAAACAACTTAGATTTTGTCTAAAAGTTTTTGTTCGATTTTTCTTTATTCGGGTAGTCTGGCCCCCAAATCTGTACTGTAAAAATACCATTTTTTCCTGCATTTAAGTTTATTTTATTTTTTCACATTTATTTTCTATCTTTATTTTTTTAAAAAAATTTGAGTCACTCTCTTACATTCTCTTCTTATTTTTCTTGCGAGGTACCCAATGTACGTGGAGCGGTTTCTCACAAAACCGACGCATCTTCACCGACGTCTAAGATCGAGTCGTGAGAGTGTGTAGAGTCTAGGTTTTATTTTTATGTAATTTTAATTTTTGTAATAAATTATTCATTTATAGAGGTGTATGTTTGGACTCTCATGTGTGTAACAAGACCTTGAACTTTTTTGTGGTGTGTCAGTGGCGTATTTCACTCTCCGGTGAGGGTGGGGCCCGACTTGAGTGGCGCGTAGGTTAGACCTGCACATACGGCTATTAGAGCTTCTAGAACATTTTATTGTGCTCATAGAACCTAGGACCACTCCTCACTTTAATTGAGATGCACATTAGATCATTCAACTTAGTCAAAAATTGAAATCATTTCTTCTCGGCTAATAGAACTTTCTGCTAGGTGTGGTTTTCATCGTCTTGCATTCATATAAAATAATATTCCAATTCCTGTATTGCATCCCACGTGGAGATTGCGAGGAATCACTGTAAGTCTTCTATCTGAGCATACATCATTGTTTCACGTGCATCGGTTTTTCCCAAATTTCTCCTTCCTGATTTGTCATATAATTTTAAAGGAAATTGAGACTGGACGGTAGACATGCATTTGTGCTCATCTTAAATTTTTAGTGATCACCTAAGTAAAATTGGGACTGCTAAAGATAGCTGACTTTAAATAACCCATAAAATCAAGAATTTTTGCGGGAGAGCAACCCCGACCTTGGATTCATTTATTTGTCTGAGTGAGAAAGAGACGACACTTGAGGCTAGAGCCCAAATCTGGATTTTCATATTGACTACTGATTCTCTAAAAACGAGTAGCTACCTCTCAGTGAGGATCTACTAGTAGTCGATAAACGGTCCGGATTTCCTTAGCAGAGTGGATGGTTTAAAATACATTGCATAAGGCTCTATCCTTAAGTAACACAGGTAACCATTTTACGGTCCGTACTTAGACTCATACTGGCTGAAAGTTGGTGCAACTAGTAGGAAAAATTCGGGCCAGTCATTAAGAAAATTACCGACACCTAACAACTCGCTAATTTTTTTCCAAGATTGAATTTATCACTAACAATTAAAATTGAAAAGATAAAGTGTCGAACTCTTGTGGCTTCATTGTGTGAGTTGGTGAACCCAGGGTTTGATTTGTGTTTGTATCAGTGTACGTGAACTGATCTCGAATATCAAAAACCACATACTTGTGCCATCACTCTCCTATCTTTATCTGAAACAGTTAAGGTTTCTTCTGTTGAATATCCTGAGCACTTGAACATCGCTAATCAAGATCTTGATGTCAACCGATAAACCTCCTTCGAAAATTATGGAATTTCGTCCAAGAACCCTCTAGATCTGTATTATGAAAATAAATTCATCTCGGACAAATCCAAATCGTCATTCATTATGTCAGCTCTTTCAAAAATGACAGTACATTTGCCCAAATATCCATCAGAGCTATACTATGAAAATGAATTCGTCTCAGTTAGACCCAAAGCTTCAAAATCTCCTCCAACTAGACATCATCCAACTTCCAAAGGAGACTCACACACACAAATAGATCCATCCCTCTCTAGAAATACGATATACTTCATGAATGACAATCCTTTGTATTCAGATCATACAAACAAACAACCGACTGAGGTCTTCGCATCTTCGTATGTCAATCCTCTATTTTCTGATCATACAATCTATCCTTCATATCTTGTAAATGCCAATCCATCATTCATGGGAGATTCTAACCACATGATGAATTCGAACAAATTTAATACTTCTTCACATCTTCCACCTTCCCCAACCTTGAACGCAAATGAGCAACTACCATCTTGGATTGACCTATTACTCGTTATAACTCATGAATCATTTGAACATCAAACCACTTTTGAGATAAATGACCGACCGAGACAACAACAACAAACTTCAATCTCTCCTCACCATATTGTTGGATCAAATCCACAACTACATTTGACCGTTGGGAATAAAATGGAGGTCCTAACATATCAAGAGGATTGGCCCGCACCTGATAATATTCCATCTTTGATTAACCGTGACAATCCTACCTTCAGAAATAACAGTCAGTTAGGGGAATGGACCGACGATATTGACATACATGATCCGTGGATGTTGACTCCACAGTATAAGGGTCCTAGCAATCACGACCATAGGAATGGACTCTACATAACTGAATCACACCATGTTGAGTATGAGATCGATAGTGGCCCTCACATCAAGAAGACTCTTTCCATGATTTTTGAGGAGAAATTTTCAGAAGATAAAGATCATATATTAGATAATCCAAGAAGATCTTCTCCTAGGTCATACATGAAAATGGAAGATGCAATGACTGGATCGTAGAAACCACTTAGACTATTCCTAAAAATTCTTTGGAAGACGACATTTCGAGGATAGGTAAGAGATATGAATTTATAGAGGAAAAATTAAAAAACTGACTAATTTCATTTTATGGAAGCTCGGGTATGAAAATAGAGAATGAAATCAATGGATCTATTGTTGAGAAACCTGAGGATATTCAGAATCCCATGGACTATATTCACCCTAGGGATGACTTTGACAGTGACACCTCTACATATTACTCCCCTAGGAATAACTCTGACTCTGATTCTCACTCAGTACATTAAAGTCCCTGCTCATCTAAGGAATACACAACATCGCCGCACCACACAGAAAAAACCAAAAAATTGAAATATTAAAAAACACCCAAAAATTGAAAATCCAGAAAAATACATAAAAATTGAACAAGATCTGAAGAATTTGGATCCTACTTTACGGGAAGTATTGGAGAAAAGATTGATTTTTGAATTATATGGGCCATTGAACACTTCCCCGGCCTTAAAGGATTTGTAGTGAACAAATTAATGATGAAAAAGTCGGGTAGGATAAGAACAAAGGCTGAAAGACATATCTTGTCAATGGCCACCTCCTAGCCGTTGAGGAGAAAAACTAAGAGCCATATAGTGAAGCAGTTGCATAGATTTGACCGTGGAATCAAAGACACAATATTTACCCATGCTCGAATTGATGACGACTCACCAATTATCCCCCCGACCTCTGTATTCAACGAGCTCAACTCAGAACTATCAGGAAGATAAGAGAGATCGTTCAACTAGTTGATCGATCGATAAAGCGGTCGAGAGGAACCATTTCGGTCATCATTATATTCCAAAGTGCTCCACTCAATGTGGACTTCACGATCACTGATATTAAGCATCAAGGAGGATTCCAACAGTCTCCAATCATTCTCAGAAAGCCATTCTTGGCATTGGATAAAGCAATTATTGAGTGTGAGACTCGGGAAATCAATTTTATAGCATTGGAAGCACTTCGATCTCATCCAATCTTTGAAGAACCACGATTTTCTGAGGCACCCCACAAAACCTTCGACAACCGAAACCATCAAGCGGTAGATGAGCCCTACCCCATTGCTACACCTGAGATAGCGGATGTTGATGAAACTATTGGTCTAGAGACTCGCCCCACTGTTCCATTTCCTGCTTTCTCACCAAGGGAAATGACTCCGATTATGATCTCGATACTTATGCATGGATGCATCCCGAGTCGACCGAGATCTCCTCTGACCACATTTATCAAATCAACCTGACACCGGAATGCACCAACATCAAGACAATTGAGAATGAATATGCGGAGACTCTCCCCAATGTTCCATTTCCCCCTACTCTCACCATTCAAAAGTGTCTCTTATATGATCCTCAGACATTTGCATGGGCTCACCCTGAGTCAACCTTCTCTGACTACCTTGACCAAATCAACCCAACTCAGGAGTGCATCAACATTAAGAAAAATAAGAACAAATACACGGGAAGTACACCGACCAAGGAGAAAAATTTCAATGGTTATTTATCTGGAGACTCAAGTGTCAACACCTTACTCCTAGGACCAACACCTTGACGAAACAAAATGACTGCCCCTTCATCTAAAAATAAAGTCACCTTCGACCTTCCAGAAGAGGAATCGTTTGATGATTACTCATCAGGTCTGGAAAAGGTAATCTACATGAGTAAAGTATGTTCTGTAGTCCTAAAACCCTATCTTCATAAGCATCCAAAATTCGATTCCCGTTGGATGACTCCCATTCCGCACTATTATTCATCCAAAGCAGATTCTCCTGGTCTGATTAAATATACTGGAATAATTTCTTATGAGATGACTGAGACTGGTGCTTCAGAGTATTCATCATCCGAGGACGAATTGCTTGATCCAAGGAAGGAACAATTTTTGAGAAAACAACTGAAGCAAGTAAAGAGCAAGAATATCTGGAGTGCCTCCACTTTCAAATATTATTCCTCTAAGGATAACTCCGATGATGGTTATCTTTCACCTGATTCATACGATTCATCTACTCTTCAGCATGATTTCTCTGAAGTTAACACGGATAATGGTTGGGAATCATATGCTTCATCTCCTTCTTATCATTATGATCACCTACCACAAGCTCACAAAAAGATCGGCCGAAAACCGCCTTAATCATAGGATACCCACCCTCCCTCCCGACCCCATCGGTCTCCTTGTACATTTTCTTCCTCTACTTAGTCCAAGGCCTAAGTATAGAGGGGATCGATGCCATCTGTACATACCATTCTCTCCATCTCACGATCGCCTCATTCCCACCCTTCTTCTATACTTAGGCTGAGCAGAGCCTAAGTATAGGGGGAATCGATGCTCATCTGTATATACTCTCCTACATCTCCCGACGACATCAGTTTCACTCATCTTCTATACTTGCCTAAGTATAGGGGGGCGGACCGATCTATCTTTTTTTTTCTTTTTCACTCTCTTACGCTTAGCCCGAGCTATGTCTTCTCCATGCTTCTTGTGCTCTAAGGACACAAAACCCACTAAGTATAGGGGGGTGTGTGTATATACTGTGTATATATTTTACTCATAGCTTGTACTTTCATGTAAGTCTATATGTATTTACGGGGTGGGTAGCTAAACAAAAAACAAAAAAAAACAAAAAATGCTACTATCACTGACTTTGTCCAACCAAAACATGTGAAAAAATGGCTTCTTATTCATTTTTGCATAAAAAATCTAAAAGAAAACTCTCGAAAAAAAATCACAAATAAAAAAAGTTGTTTCTGCATTTCCCACACCTACACTTCATCCAACATTACATGCATGTACATTTGTGAAAAGTCATTGGCTTCTAAACCGAGTTATGAGCAGAAACCGAGAGTGGTCTGGACTTGACCTTAATCCACCTAATTTTCATAGGAACTTCACCGAGAAAGAGAATTTTAGAAGCGTCAGGTCTTTGACTTAATTCTTTGAGTTCCACATGACCATGTGCAGAGTTTGACTCCTAGTGTCTTACATGGTCTCTTCATTCTTGGTTCAACAATGTAATAAGGAATTAGATTGTACTCTCGCACTATGCACTTAGCTTAACTCAGACGGGGTGTTGGAGTACTGTGTGAGTATCTTTTCTGGTAGCGTGGGCATCTAAAGATCGGAGTACGGGTTGAAATAAAGCTTCAGAAAAGGGATGGACAGTTGGGCACAATTTTTTTCTAAGACCCCAAAACTTGTATGGAAAAAAGATTCTATATCCGTAGGGGCATAACAAGATCCGTGCAGAGCTACCAAAAATCCAAATACAAAGAAGCCCACTACCAAATAAATATTTGACCAAAAAAAGGTCCAAGCTTCAAGAAAACTAGCATATGTTGGTGGAGACTTGGTTAAACTTGCCAGCTTCACAAGTAGAGGTGTCTACACTGGTCACCCTCTAGTTCTTCTCTCCTTCTTCTAATTTCTCCCTCTATTCAATTGTGAACACAACGGGACATACCTTAGAAGGAAATACCTGACTCCCCGAAGACGAGTTACTCGAGAGGAGGTATGCATGGTAGTCCGGCATTTTGGATGGGAAGAGCTAAAACCTTTCACATAAATGAGCCGATTGTTCAATATTCACGGGGTATGCTTTGGGAGGTGGATCGATATAAGATGACTTATTAGCCGAAACTATGACAATGATGTGTAGAACTTGAAGGCTGTTGATTTTAAAATTCTAAGTCTTACAGAAGTTCCACCACACAAATAATCCAAAGGTTAGGTCTAGTTACATTTTCACCTTCAGCTCATGATCTTGGTATGAAACCCAATCTCATTTAACCTCCTTGCATTGCTTTTGATGCTCAAGGACGAGCATGGTTTAAGTATAGGGGGATGATGAATCTCCGATTCATCGCTCTAAAAGTCATTAATTAAGTTCTAATGCCAAAAAATCATTGACATTTCTTCATTTATTTTGCATAATTAGCATTCATGCATGTTTTGATAAGAATCACATTTTATCACTTATTAATGCACAAAATAATAAGCCAAAAATCCCAGCCAAATTGACCTGTAAAATATCCTAAATTCCCTGATTTTTAAATAAATCATGCTTACTCCAAATGACCCAACATTACCTCCACTGTGTACATATTACTAACAAGAATAAAAGAAAAATACAAAAAAATCACTAACCTAAATAAGTGGACCAAAAACCCAAACCCTAGTTCTAGGATTTCCAAACGGAAACCTTGATATCTTCCCCATCTAGTGTCCATTTTGATCCTACTAACTTTTAAACTAATGCACATTCAAATACATTCAAAAGAAGACCAAGTTCAAGTCAATTGTAACTCATATGTGAAAGTTGGGTTTTGAGCCAATATTGTACATGTTGTATTTTAGCGGTTTTTGACCTATTATTTTATGTACATAATTAACCCATTTTATTTTATTTTATTTTATTTTATTTTCTTTGATACAAGTTTTAATAAAATGCACAAAAATTCAGATCCAAACTGAGCTTAAAATCAAAGAAACTAACTGAGTCCAAGTCTTCACAGACTGTCTGTACAAAAATTGTCTTTTGTGTGTTTTATTTTATTTCTTCTTTTACTTAGTTAATAAAAACAAAAAATAGATTTATGTGTAAATATTTATCTTTGATTTTATCATATTTTTACATATTTTTATCCAGTTTAAAAATGACAAAAAATTTATAAAACCTAAAAATCAAGGTATTCATGTACATGGGATACCCCAAAAACATCACTTTTCACAAGTGATTGATTTTGTTTTGGTCTCTTCATGAAATTTGTAGATCTCATTAAGACAAGAAACTTTCGTGAAGAAACTTTTTCGATCGAGGTCATTTACTCTTTTTTTTACGTATTTATTATGATATTTTATTTTCGATTTTTCAATGGCTGACATGTGGCAGCTCCTGGAGCCGCCACGTATCACCCAGTTTTGGAGGTATTTATATTTCATTATTTAAAAAAAAAATAAAAGCCTCACACGTTATACTCGTCAACCGTGAATCACCTATTCCCTCCTTCCATCTTCGGCAATTCTCCCATGCATATAAAACCATCATGCCGCCCCCTGTGCCAATCATCTGCCGATTCATAAAGCTCGATGGAGTGTCCAAGCGGTGACAGCGCCTTCAACGTCCCCCCTTCAGGCCGGTGAGATCTGAGGTTGCGTGACCTCGATGCAGCATGGCTGCGCCCGCTGCTCCAGCTCTGTTTTGCCCATTGAGCCTTCGAATCCATCGCCTTTCACCACCTTCATCTACAACTCCGACACCACAGTCCACCTTCAACTTCACCGACGACCTCACGCCACCGCCTGACAACCTCCTTACGTCGGTTCGCCAACGGTGGTCGAAGGTCATCCACCTGCAGTTCCAGCCTCAAACTTCATCCACCAACTTCGCTTGGCCGTGATGCATCACCAACACTCCAACGCTCTGCCACGACTTCATCTTCATCGACACTTCTCCTCTTCCAGGAGCTTCACACTCCTTCATCACTACGCTCCGGCAGCATCGAGCAACATCGACCAAGGGCATTAAGAACGAAGCCCCCCTCCACAATAGTTGCTGCATCCACCAGGAGCAGGAGGCTCCTCAGCACTCAACGCCGACCCTCCTCTGCCACAAAGAGCCACCTACATCGTCGCTCCGCCACGCCAGAACCGGGTGTAGGAGGCCCGAGGCCCGCACGCACGTGAGTAGCACGTGCGTTGGGGGAACTTGCAATTCCACCCCTCGAAGTCCACTTGTTACAGAAGTCCACGTGACCTACTGGAAAAATTGCGAAGACCCCCCTCTATTCTACTTATTCACATAGAGGTCCAAGCACGTGTTGCACACATGCTTCTCTGGCAGTTTTGCAGAAACACCCTTCAGGGTATAGGTAATTACATTTAATTCCTTCCACTGCAATTTTATATTTATTTAATTATTGTAGTTTTGCAGTTATACCCATGTGTTTCTCCTCCACTTTGAACTGCTTTATTGTATCATTTTATTTTTACAAAAATAACACTTTGTTCTTCAACTAATTCTCTACATTTTGGCATGTATTTGATATTTTTATGCTCTAACGTTAATCTGCAATAATTATTCTCATGGAAAATTGCATATTTTGCCCACTCGATGCTTAGAAATTCATAAGTAATTAACCATTGCTCTAAAAATTGCCAAAAAATCACAGATTCATGGGTTAACTGTGTTTAACATTGTGCTTAAAAAGAATTGCATTTGCATGCTTGAGTTGCCTTATAAAAATCATTTTGCACATTTTAATATTTAATTTTTAATAGCTATTAAATCTTACTTTTTTTGAGGTTTAGGATTTTTCTAAGATCCATCATCGAGTTATAGATCTTGAATAATTTTATCTCTTGGAAATAATTAGGTTTAATATATATTATAATTAATTATTGAAATTCATTATGTTTGCATTCATAAATTCATAAAATATTTATCTTGCATCCAAAAATTTCAAAAAAAATACAATGCATTAATTTCATCATTAGTGACATCTCAGCCAAGTTTCGTATTTTTTAGACATTGTTTGATTGATGTTTACATTTTAGCCCCTAAAATCGGCCATATTTGCATTTTGCATCCCAAAATTGCATTAAAAATACAAAAAATACTGTTTCGAAAACCATGCACGATCTTTGATAGACAAATATCTAGGTTGTTCCTTTACCTCCTTGAGTTTGACCTTGGGACTTGACCAAGTAAAAGAAACATTAAACAACGCTGATTGAAAATTGAATTAATTTCCTCTGATTATTTCTTGACCGATTCTTATTGCCCGACAATGACAAAGTCCACATTAATTTAAATGATCGATAATTCCACATAATTAAAATAGGTAAAATGGACTCGTCATACAGCTATACTCAATAGAGTTGTAGGGAGATACAATTTGGATCATGTGTGATATGATTTGATCAATGATGAATCTTAGCATAATTAACTCTTAGTTTCAAAGGTATATATGTAGTAGAGACTAAAATGTATATCCTTAATAAGATTCCAAGCAAGTAAGATGGAATTTAGCACCTGAGAGTGCTACTTCATTAGGAAAAGAAAGGATGGTACTGGATACCTACTTTATGACCTTGAGATTCTTAAAAGATTTCATATCTGAGAATGTGATTCTGAGAGGATGACTCTATTGAGAATCGAGATGAAAATGAAGTAAAGGAACTAGTTTAATCTTGAGAAGATTACGAGGCTCCTGAAATCGGAAACTAAAAGGACACTCAAAGATGAAACACTAATACCTCTTCAAATGTGTTTGAGGATGGATTCCATGTGACAGTTAAGTCTGACAATGATCTTACTTCATGTGGTGAAGTTTCTGAAGACCATGACATGGAAAGATGGATGTTAACAATAAAGTCTAAAGTAGACTTCATATACAAGTGTTGTATATGGACCCTTCGAGGATCCACCTATAAGGGTAAAATCTATTAGGTGTAAATGGATCTTCATGAGAAAGAGGGAACTTGATGACAAGGTAGAAAACTTCAAAGCACAGTTTGTGACCTCAAGATACACACCGAAGAGAAGACATCGCTTGCGATAAGACTTGCTCTTCAGTGACCATGATTGAACCGATCAGAATATTGCTAACCATAGCTACACAACTTGACTATGACATCTTCATGATGTGATTCAAGATTGCATTCCTCCATGAAAACCTCTCTGAGGATATTCACATGAAGTAACCCCATGGCTTCATGTCTAGATAAGAAAAGTGTGCAAGCAAAAGAACTCTGTCTATGGACTCAAATAAGCTTCTTGTAGTTGGAACATCAGATTTGATGAAATTATAAATGTTATGATTTTGGATAGAATCTTGATGAACCATGTGAAGCTTAGTGGGAGTGCCCTTGTGTTCATCGTGCTAAATGTAGATGATATCCTAATCAATCGGAATGATATAAGGATAATAATAAGTGTTTTATAATTTGGTTGTTCCATACCTTGAGGTATGATATCAAGGATATCTCTTAGATCTTAGTTCTCAAGTTGTTCAGAAGCAAAGAAAATAGGGTATTGGGACCGTCACGTTAAGTGGTACACCTTGGACATATTCCATTCTTGAAAAATTCCAAGAAAGGATTCTTTTCCTTACGATATGGCACTGACCTATCTAAAGGTATAGAACCTCAAAGAGTTGAGGAAGTGAATGCTAAAACGGCTTTCCCTTGTGCATCAGGTACGAGAAGCCGAGTGTATGTTAGATGTGTACAAAATTCAGATGTCTGCCATGCAGTGGGAGTTGTAAACAGTTACTAATCCTGCTATGGAAATAAAACACCTGACTGCAGTAATAACAATATCTTCAAAGATAACAAGACTTAGAGATAGTGATCTCAAATTGTTATCTTCAAGAACTTAATACTTTATAGATAGTGATCTAAAAGTTCTTAAATGCGGATACCTTAGGAGATAGAGATCTCCAGGAATGAGGGTATTCTGATAAGGATAATAGATAATACATACTGGTTATAATATTATTGAGTGGTACTGTCAAGGACACTATAACTAAACATGATTTAGTTTTGGTTGCATAATATGCAGCATTCGCATTGGATGGAAGCACTGTTACTAGGAGATATGCAAGTATCGTAAAGGACATGGGGTAGTCTCTTGAGAACAGAGTGACTGGTCAACTTGCTTGGCTATTTTTCTAAATAGCTTATGATTGTCACATGAGTGTGGGTTTAAAGATTAGTCCATTAATGGCTCTTTTGGTTAGTGGGAGTTTGATGGACATGCGAGCCCATGACGAGCCATTATGCAATAATGTTATTGCAAATATCATTCCCTGATCTAAAATGAAGAATAAATAATTTACATAATAGGTCCCTTAGTACTATTAGGGTTATGTACAATGGCCATCTTAATGATCATACAGTTGTTGATTCAATTATTGAATCATAGAGGCCTGTGCTTGGATGAATATCTAGAGAGTTAGATTGAGGACTCAACAAGCACCATCAAATGATTATTAAGAGAGGATCTCTATCATGAGAAGGAAATGACAATCCTTTCTCTAAAGGCTGATATCTAACCGACCTCTTGATGCAGGTCCTCTGCATAGTAATAGATATTCGGAGGTGTTAGATAAGTTAGGTCAAAGAGTTGACTTAACGAAATCGAGATAACCAAAGTCATATGGCATATGCTGTCACGACATAGGCACGCATCCTCTGACTGGAGACAAATGTGTTACTATATGTCTGAGTATGGACATTTGGTAGACCAATAGGTTGTTGACCTAACCAAGGTCTATATAATGATGCACTGGTGTGCATGCAATGACATATAAGTAATACGATCTCTCAATGGGATCATACAGGTTCATTTATTGAACCAGAAGACATGAGCTCGCTCATGAGATATTGGGAAGAATCAAATTCCGTGCACGATCGTCTCGCTTTGGAAGCTTGACTGAATTTGTAGGTTTGAAACATTCTTTTGGAAAGTATATGATCAACACGTGTGTATAATATATGCTTTTGGAAAGTATATGATCGATACCAACTCCCAATAGCCAAATGAGAAACTTAAGAATAAATCCCTGAAGTAGACAGTGTAAAATTGATCTTAAACTTCGAGTTTATTCCGGGTCTTCCAGTATGTAGGATGTACAGGTATTGGGAATACCTGAGGGTGATGTGATCATAAACGATTGTATAACCATGACGATTCCATTCCTAGGGAGTGATGAAACGAGTCTAGATTTTAGTCTCCTCTCAGAAGAGAAGTAATATGTTCTTGGTCTGAATATTGGACATTGATCCGAATGTGATTCAGATGCAATGAGAAGATTATATTTGCGGTCTTGATTTAATAAGGTATCATTGGGAGGTCCGTAAGAACTGGATTTGAGATGTGATCTCAATATCCAAGTCACTATACGTGGAACAATACAATTGCCCTGTCCTTATCTCCAAGTATCCGCTGAGTAAGTGCATTATCCTTGAAAGGTTTCAGTATAATTTCAGTGTTGATATAAGTATCCGAATATTGAGAAAATAGATAATTAAATGTGATTAATTATCATTAATAATATGAATTTGATTCATATTACAAGGAGAGTTATCTTGGATAATTAAATGTGATTTAATTATCAAAGATGTAAATAATGTTAGTGTGATTTACATTATTCGGGCACATCAGAATAGAGATCCAAGATGATTAAATGTGATTTAATTATCATGGAAATGAATAATGTGGATAGCACTATCCATATTAATCATATATGTTATAAATTTGATTTATAATATATAAGAGAAAGCTATTTGTAATTTACATTTGTTAATTAAAAGTTGATGTGAATTGGATTTACATTGGACAATTAATTGAAAATTTAACTCAATTTATTTTGGGTTGTGAATGTGAATCACAAATTTCCAATGGCATGATTGCAATGTTCACAAGATAAATTGGATTTGTTTTTGTGAAATAATTTGCAACAAAAGTTGTTGCAAATATTGGAGAAATTAATGGTATAATGGGTTCTCATGGAATGGTGGAGATAGCGACCTTCCTCTTAAGGAGAGTGGACGGACACAATTCCTATACGGAATGTGGTGGATGTCCCCTCCTCTTTATGGAAGGAGGCTACTCTCCTTCCTATTTCTCCAATGGAGATTTATTTGAATTAAAGTTGGAATATATCGATATATTTAATTTAATTGAAATTAACTGTTATTGCAAATATTTTAGCAACAAATCATAGCCACTAAAAGAACACAAATCAATGTGAGCCATTGGATTTGTGTTGTCCATGGATTGAGATCCATGGATCCCAAAATAATATAAAAGGTGAGACATCCCTTGCTCCTCTTGGTTACACAAGTTGTGAACAACAACACATGCTCTCTCTCACCCTCTCATTCTCTTTGCACGCCAACTTCATCACTCTCCCTCTCTCTTATGGTTGTTCACCATGGAGACCTAGAGAGAGTCGCTCTCGCCGCTGCATCGCCGTTATGCTGCCCGACTATTTTCTCGTGGATCTTCGTCTCCTTCGATGCGCCTCATTCGTGAAGAAGATGTTGGATCTCATGTGTTGAGATTAGGAGATTCGTCGCTTGGATCATCAACATGGATTGCAAGGAGCATGCATTTCATCAACGCGCTCGCAAGTGTCTCCTCCATCAGATCAGACTTGAGACAGGAGGTCTCTTCGTTTAGAGACTCGATCGCAACCATGCTTCAAGAGGTAACCCTAATACTTGTTTGTGGTTTAGATGAAACAATCCGAGAAGTGCTCTTCGATCATGTGGTTTCATCGCATGAAAAAATTTCTAAATTCCATTGCCTTGAGCAACTAGTGTGACTAGTCGCTCTCGATCACATACGATGCGATCTTCACGCTTACATGATGCGCTTAAGGATCTTACCATATCCTTCAGGGCCACCCAAGGATAATCTATGAGTCTCTCTAATGATTAGGGATGTTCATGTCAAGGAAAGTGAAGTCTACCCTGTGGTCTTGTCCCTCAATTGAGATAATGGTATTCTTGACCTCATGCTTAGCCTTTTTCATTGACTTATCAGCAAATTGAAGTAACACTCTAGATCTATGTAAAGGTCCCAACTTCATTTTCTCATAAAAGGCAAATGGTAACAAGTGGATCAAAGAACCATTATCTAGGAGTGTGCGTGAAAACACTATGTCATCGATATGACTCACCACATAATGTGCCCCTAATCTCTCTTCTTCTGTTGCAACTTCTGGTTCTTGAGACAAAACATGTTGGAAACTGAGAGAACATGGGTTTTGGCATAGCTGTTCGATTTCTTCCTGCTAACTCTTCTAGGTGTGCATCTAACCTTAAGGTACTTCTGGAATGCAGAATGACTGGCCACATATTCAACAAATGGCACCCTAACCATGATGTTATCTCTAAAAATCACGCCATTTCAGGATCATCTTTTTGAATCTTATTAATGATGTACTTTCCTGCCATAAGAGCATGAGGGAATGGGATAGGCAAACAGGATTTGAAGACTCAGAATCATAAACAGAAATATGCACTTTATTATCCATAGAAACTGAGTTTTTCACACATGAATCCTTTACAATTGGAATAGCAACTGAATCATCTACTACAGGATGGGGAACACATGTTGAATGTGCATTCTCCTCATCATAAGGTTCTGAGGTGTGTTGCTCCGATCTCGTACTCCTCCTCGATCTCCTCCTGGAAGTTTCTGCTCTCTGGTATCTCTCTGAAGATGCCTGGCATCATCATCCTCTGAAGTATCCTCAGGTTGTGCCTTAGAGTTGGTCTTATCCATGTCCCTAGCCCGATCAGGTACGACCATGGTCCATTCGCTCTTGAGAGATATATGATTAAAGAAATCGAACAGAACGATCTCGTGCCCAAATTAGTGAGAATCTGAGTAGTATACCGGATCTAATTGTTGTTACTACTGAGGTCTGTTTAGGCTATTGGGATTAGCTTGAACCTCGGCAGGAATGGATGTAGTAAGGGCAGTGCTCATCATGTAAACAGGAAATACGGTTGAGGTCAACCCTCAAATCCTACACTTCGTTCCTTAAGGAACGCAGTTCCTCCAGAATCTGACATTGAAAATCCATGGGACCTAAAGATGAATGATGTGGCTGTGAAGAATAAGAAGGCAAAGACAGACGTGAAGAATGTCTCTGATGGCCATAGGAATGTTGCTGTTGCTGGGTATGCTGTTGTACTTGTAGGCCCTGCTGGCCCGACTGGTACATTTGGTGATGCCCGTACTGTTGCAGCTGCTATCTCGATGCCTGGTAAGGAATGACTCCAGAGCTCTGTGGTCTTGGAAGAGGTGTAGGAATAAATGATGTGTTGTAGAAGGTCTAGGGATAATGGTAGGAGAAACAATCCCCAGAACTCCCCTTCCTAGCAGGGCATGTGTGAACCACACACCATTTACTTCCCACACGTGGGAAGGCTCCTCAGTAACTGTCTCCACAGACGATGGTTGCTGCTGGCAAGAATAGGCAAGTGGCTGGTCCTCTACCAACAGCTAGGGTGGCCCTGACATCTACTACCCCTGAATATGATGAACACGGTAAACGGGAGTAGCAGATGCAATCACAATAGGTACCCTCATCTTGGATACCTTCTCAGAAAGCTCTGCCATCTTCTTAGGTAGTTTGTATAAGTTTTTGTCCAACTCATCCATCCGCCTATCAATCCTCCCAACCATTGTGAGTTTATCTATTGTGATGTCCACGTCGAAAGGATCCACCGTAGCCTTAACTCCCCTGTTGGATAGGAATGGAATGGGGGTCTCTAGATGAGATCTACTCACAATCTATGCTCAATTCATCTCGACCATCCGCTCGAACACCTTCCAGACAGTGTCTGCTTCTCGTAAAGTGTAGCTGCCTCTATAAGTAGCACTAACCAAATCCTACACCACAGGGTTTATACCGCAATATAGAGACTGAACCAGGATGGTAGGCTCTAATCCATGACAAAGATACTTCTATAAGAGATCTTTGGATCTATCCCATGAGTCACTGAAAGCTTCATTGGGAAGTTGGGAGAAACTCGTGATGCATGAACACGTCAAGTTAGTTCTACTCAAAGGGTAGAACTCCTTTAGGAAGGGGTCCTTAAACTGCACAAAGGTAGTTACAACTACCCCCAGGTTATTCATCCAGTTATTCTCCTTATCCTTTAAGGTAAAAGAAAGGGCTTTGAGCTTAATGTAGTCTTGGCTAACCCTAGGATGCCTAAGGTTAGTACATACCAACTCAAAGTCCCTAAGGAATGTGTATGGCTGATGAATCGCATATTAATCACTCTAAAAGTGACTAATTGAGCTATAATCCCCAAAATTCTTTGGCATTTCTTCATTTATATTACATAATTATCATTCATGCGTGTGTAAATAATAATCGCATATTATCATTCATTATTGCACATAATAAGAGCAAAAAATCACAACCCAATTGACATGTAAAATAAGCTAACTTCTCCTATTTTTAACTAACTCCCAAATGACCAAAAACTCCTCCATTGTATACATATTACTAACAAGAATAAATGAAAAATACAAAAAAATCACTAATATAAATAATGGACTAGAAACTCAAAACCAAATTCCGGGATTTTCATACTAAAGCTCTGATATCTTCATCATACAGTGTTCGATTTGATCATACTCACTTTTGAACTAACATACATTCAAATACATTCAAAGCAAGACCAAATTGAAGTGAATCGGAGCTCATACGTGAAAGTTGGGTTTTGGGCCTCTTTTGTATATTTTATATTTTAGCCGTTTTCGACCTATTATTCTATGTTCATAATTAACTCATTTTATTTTATTTCTTTTTCATTTGTTTTCTTTGTTAAAATTTTACTAAAATCTGTAAAAAATCCATATCCAAAAAGAGCTTGAAATTAAAGGAACTATATGAGTCCGAGTCTTCATTGATTGTGTGCTCAAAAGTCCCTTTATCATATTTTATTTTATTTCTTAAATTTCTCAATTAATAAAAATCCAAAAAATTATATTAATGTGTAAATAGTAATGTTTTATTTTATCATATTTTTCCGGATTTTTTATCTTAATTAAAAATCACAAAAAAATAGAAAACCCAAAAATTATTGTATTCTATGTACATAGAGTACCCCAAAAATACCGCTTTGTGCAAATGACCGATTTTTGGTTTTAGTTTCTTCAAAATTGTAGATCTCAGCAAAACAAACAATTTTTGTGAAGAAAATGTTTTGATCTGAGGTCATTTTCTATTCCTTTTTTATTTATCTTTGTATTTTCTTTTTCAAATTTTCTGGTGGTGACATGTGGCAGCTCCTGAAGCCACCACATGTCACCTATTTTTTACCTTTATTTTAGTTTATTTTTATATAAAAATTGTAAAAAATTAATTATTTAAAATAATAAAAATAAAACAAAAATAAAAAAACCACGTGGCAACACCTCAAACGTCCGATCTCGGCCGATCGGATGACCGAGGCACGCCTCCTTCCTCCGCTAATCTCTTTCCATCTTGCCATCCTGGGAGTTGTCGCCCTCCACTCGTCACGCCACCACCTTCCTGATTTGGCCAGCCAATGCCCATATCCATGCCTGTATCCCCTCTCCGTTGTCTGAACAATTGAAATTATAACGTCTATGGTTTAGGTCCCTGGTCTGTAACGGAGAGAACTGACCTTGACAACTTATTGGATTTGGGCCCAAATGGACCTATTGACAACCACCCAAAATGTTTAAGTCCATGTTGTTAAGTAGTAATCCCTACCACTTATAACCCACTCTCATGTTTCATGATTTTTAGATGTGGGACTATATTTGGGGTTGGTGTTTTACAACCTTCTCTACTTAAGATGTCGACGCCGCCAACTTCTAATCGTGACACTGCCTCTCCCCACGTATCCCATCAAATCCCCAGTCCATTAACGGTTGTTGGACACCACCCCTCACCCTCTGCTATAAAATGACCAACGTCGCCCCCTCCACGATTCATTCATCGATTACCCAAGGAAGGAAAGGACCTGGCGGTGATAGCACCGGCTCTCTCTTCCCCTGCGCGGTCTAGGCTCAAAGCCTCATTGCAACTCGCATCTCTGATCACGGCTACCATCGCTCCAGCTTAGGCCATCGAGCCAACGTACATCCACTCATATACTCCTCCACCTGCGTTCCACTTCGATCCACCGCATGTTCATCTTCTCCAGAAGCCGCCACTTCAATTGGACTACGTCGCTCCTCCGCATTCGAAGTTGTTGCGCCGCCCACCTTCGTCGTGGCCTCTCTGGGATTCATCAACCTTGCCTCGACAACCACCTGGAAGTGCACCTCAAGTAGCTCTAACTTCCACCTACTCTAGATCTCAGCCGCGTATCTTCATAGATCAAGAGCTCTCTGCCTT
Source organism: Ottelia alismoides (assembly GCA_037367405.1). Classification (NCBI taxonomy): domain Eukaryota; kingdom Viridiplantae; phylum Streptophyta; class Magnoliopsida; order Alismatales; family Hydrocharitaceae; genus Ottelia; species Ottelia alismoides. The sequence continues at coordinate 1,314,165 of JAZKJV010006501.1, forward strand.
CTTCCTTGACTTCAGAGAATCCCATCTGCCCCTCTCCGCCGCAAGATGTTGGACTTGAAGCCCGAGGCCCCCGCACACATGCATGGCACGTGCGTTGGGGGAACTTTGCAGAAACAGTCCTTGGAGATCCATCGATTCATGCCCTGATCTAGCACACAGGGGTCACGTGCGTTGGGCAAATTATAGAAGTCGCCTCTAAATTTCACTTATTCCATAACAACCCTTGCCTCTCCAAGGGTCACGAGCTTGGTATGTGACCACTTAGGTTTTTTTGCAGATAATCCCTCTGGGGATAGGTAATTACCATTTAGTCCCCGCATTGCAGCTTTATGTTATTTGATTATTGTAATATTGTAAACATACCCTTATCTTATCTTTGTTATTTGAGCTACATTTTCATAGCATTATCCTATCCAAAAATAGCATTGTGTTCCACAATTATTTCTTTACCTTATGGCATGCTTTTGATATTTTTACATTCAATGGTAAATTAATAATTAATATTTTGTTGGAAAACTGCTTATTTTGCCCAATTTATGTTTAGAATTTCATAATTAATTAACCGCTGCTCGAAAATTTGCCAAAATATCATAGGTTATAGAATTAAATGTGTTTAACATTGTGCCCAAAAAGAATTGCAGTTGCATACATATTTTGCTCTATAAAAGTGATTTAGTTTTTTGCATTGATTAATTGTTAATAAGTACAAATTGCTAGATTTTTAGGGTTTGAGATTTTTCTGAGATCGCTCACATAGTGTTAAGTCTTGAATGATTTTATTTCCTTAAAATCAATTGATACGATATTTATTAAAAATTGATCTCCTCGTTTCATGTAGGTTGCATTCATAAATTCATAAAATATTCATCTTGCATCCAAAAATTACAAAAAAATATAGAGCATTTATTTCATCATAATTGACATCTTGACCAAGTTTTATGATTTTTGGAATAAATATCAGTTTTTCTCGTCCCTAAAATTGGCTGCATTTGCATCTTGCATTCCAAAATTGCATAAAAAATACCAAAAAATATTCCGCTTTGAATACCACGCACAAAATTCGATAGACATATCCTAAGTTGTTCATTTGCCTCCTTGTGTTTGACCTTGGGATTTGCTCATGTAAAATAAACATAAAACTAACTCGAATAAATCAAATAAATTATCTGTTGTTATTTCTTGACTGATTCTGATTACCCATCAACAACGAAACAACCAACATCGATATTTCAAATGCTTAATTATTCTCATAAATTAATGTAGCATTTTCACGACTCATATATGGTCTGGACATGACCTTAATCCACATAATTTTTAGAGGAACTTCACCCAGAAATAGGATTTTAGAAGCTTCATGTCTATGACATAATTCTTCGAGTTCCATATGACAATGTGCAGAGTTTGACTCTTAGTGTCTAACCTAGTCTCTTCATTCTCGATACAAATGTGGAATAGGGAATTAATTTGTACTCTCGCACTATGCACTTAGCTCAACTCAGATGGGATGTTGGAAGACTGTGTGAGTTTCTTTTCCGGTATCGTGTACATCTAAAGACCAGAGTACGGGTTGAAATAAAGCTTCAGAAAAGGGATGGACGGCTGGGTACAATTTTTCTAAGACCCCAAAACATGTATGAAAAAAAAAGATTCCATATCCGTAGGGGTGCAGTAAGATCCATGTAGAGCTACCAAAAATCCAAACATAAAGAAGCCACTACCAAATAAATATTTGACCAAAAAGGTCCAAGCTTCAAGAAAACCTGCAGATCTTGGTGGAGACTTGACTAAACTGGTCGGCTTCACAAGGAGAGGTGACTACACTGGTCACCCTCCAGTTCTTTTCTCCTTCTTCTAATTTCTCCCTCTATTCGATTGTGAATACAGTGCAACATACCTTAGAAGGAAATACCTGATTCCCTGAGGATGAGTTACTGGAGAGGAGGTTTGCATGGTAGTTTGGCATTCTGGATGGGAAGAGCTAAAACCTTTCACACACATGTGTCAATTGTTCAATGTTCATGGGGCATGCTTTGGCAGGATGATTGATCTAGGATGACTTCTGAGCCGAAATTTTGACAATGATGTATAGAACTTGAAGGTTGTTGATTTCAAAATCCTGAGTCTCACAGAAGTTCTGCCAAACTAATAATCCAAAGGTTGGGTATAGTTCCATTTTCGTCTTCTGCTCATGGTCTTGGTATGGAACCTAATCTCATTTCACCTCATTGCATTTCTTAGATGCTCAGGGATGAGCATGGTTTAAGAATTTGGGGATGATGACTCTAAGATTCATCACTCTAAAAGTGACTAATTAAGCTCTAATCCCCAAATCTCATTGGCATTTCTTCATTTATATTGCAAAATTATCATTCATGCATGTGTAAATAATAATTACATTTTGTCATTCATTATTGCACATAATAAAAGCCAAAAATCACAGCCCAGTTGACCTGTAAAATAAGCTAATTTCCACTATTTTTAACTAACTCATGCTAACTATAAATGATCTAAACATACCTCCATTGTGTACATATTACTAACAAGAAAAAATGAAAATACAACAAAAAACACACTAACATAAATAAGTGGACCAGAAACTCAAAACCTAATTACATAATTTCTGGACTAAAACACTGATATCTTCCTCATACAGTGTCTTATTTGATCTACTCTCTTTTGAACTAATATACATTCAAATACCTTCAAAACAAAATCAAATTCAAGTGAATCAGAGCTCATACGTGAAAGATGGGTTTTAAGCCTCTTTTGTACATTTTGTATTTTAACAGTTTTGACCTATTATTCTATGTACATAATTAACTCATTTCATTTTATTTCTTTTTCATTTGTTTTCCTTGATAAAATTTTTATTATAATGTGCAAAAATCCAAATCCAAAATGAGCTTGAAATCAAAGGAACTAATTGAGTTTGAGTCTTCGCCGACTGTGTGCACAAAAGTCCCCTTTATCGTATTTTATTTCATTTTTTAAATTTCTTAGTTAATAAAAATGCAAAAAAAATAGATTAATGTGTAAATTTTTATCTTTGATTTTTATCATTTTTTAAGATTTTTATCTTGATTAATAATAATAATAATATAAAACCCAAAAATCAATGTATTCGATGTACAAAGAGTACCCCAAAAATGTCACTTTGTGCAAATGATCGATTTTGGTTTGGTCTCTTCAATAAAGTAGTAGATCTCATCGAGACAAGTAACTTTCGTGAAGATAATTTTTGGATCCGAGGTTGTTTGCTATTTCTTTTTTATTTATCTTTGTATTTTCTTTTTCGAATTTTCTTGTAGTAACATGTGGTAGCTCCTAGAGCCGCCATGTGTCACCAACCTTGGACTTTATTTTCATTTATTTTTATATAAAAATAAAAAAATTATTAATTATAAAAATTTAAAAAACTAAAAAACACATGGCAACACCTCAACCGTCCGATCTAGCCAATTGGACGGCTGAGGCGTGCCTCCTTCCTCACTCATCTTTTTCCCTCTTGTCATCCTGGGAACCACCGCCCTCCACTCATCTCGCCTCCGCCTTCCTTATTTGGCCGACCACCACCAATATCCGCGCACGTATCCCCTCTTTGATCTCCTATCTCCGTAGATCTCGGCGACACCACCCACTAATCGAGCCACCACCTCTCTCCGCATATCCCATCAAAACCCCAGTGCATCAACGCCTGTTGCGCACCACCCCTCAATCTCTGCTATAAAAAGACCAGCACTGCTCCCTCCACCATTCATCTGCTGATTACCCAAGGAAGGAGAGGAGCTATCGGTGACAGCACCAACTCTCTCTTCCCCAGCAAGGTCCGAGGCTCGAAGCCTCGTTGCAACTTGCATCTTTGCTCGCTGCTGCCATCGCTCTGGCTTCAACCATCGAGCCAACGTACATCCATGCATACATACCTCCACCTGCATTCCACTTCGATCCACCACGAGTTCATCTTCTCCATAAGCCATCGCTTCAACTATACTACGTCGCTCCTCCGCCTTCGAAGCTGACGTGCCGCCCACCTTCGTCATGGCGTCTCCGAGCTTCATCAACCTCGCCTCGACAACCACCAAGAAGTCCACCTCAAGGAGCTTAGACTTCTACCCATTCCAGATCTCAATCACACATCTTCATAGATCAAGAGCTCTCCATCTTCGTCCATGACTTCAGAGAATCCCATCCACCCCTCTCCGCCGCAAGCTGTCGGGCTCGAAGCCCAAGGCCCCTGGCACGTGCATGGCACGTGAGTTGGGGGAACTTTGCATAAACAACCCCTGGAGATCCCTTGATTCATGCCCAAATCTAGCACCCGAGGGTCATGTGCTACGCACATGACCACTTGGGCAAATTGCAGAAGCCACCTCTAAATTTCACTTACTTCTATAACATCCCCCGCCTCTCCAAGGGTCACATGCTTGGCACCATATTGCTTTGGTTTTTACAGATAATCCCCTCTAGTGGTAGGTCATTATCATTCAGTCCCCGCATTGCAGCTTTATTTTATTTGATAATTTTAATATTGCAAACATACCCTTGTCTTCTCTCTATTATTTGAGCTACAATTTCATAGCAATCTCCTATCCAAAAATACCATTGTATTCCACAATTATTTCTTTACCTTATGGCATGATTTTGATATTTTTACATTATGTGGTTAATTAATAATTAATGTTTTGGTGAAAAAACTGCATATATTTTGCTAAATTTATGTTCCAAAATTCATAGTTAATTAACCACTACTCGAAAAATTGCCAAAAATTCATATATTATAGAATGAATTGTGTTTAACATCATGCGCAAAAAGAATTGTAGTTGCATCCATATTTTGCTCCAGAAAAATCATTTAGTGCTTTGCATTGATTAATTTTTAATAATTACAAATTTCTGGATTTTTAGAGTTTGAGATTTTTCTGAGATCGCTCACATAGTGTTAAGTATTGGATGATTTTATTTCCTAAAAATTAATTTATTAAAAATTGATCTCCTCGTTTCATGTAGGTTGCATTCATAAATTGATAGAATATTCACCTTGCATCCAAAATTATAACATACATAACATTTATTTCATCATAATTGACATCTCGGCCAAGTTTCATGATTTTTTTGACATCATTTTATAAATATCAATTTTTCTCGTCCCTAAAATTGGTTGCATTTGCATCTTGCAATCCAAAATTACATAAAAATACCAAAAATATTCCGCTTTGAATACCACACACGAAAATCAATAGACATATCCTATGTTGTTCATTTGCCTCCTTGAGTTCGACCTTGGGACTTGCCCATGTAAAATAAACATAAAAGCCGCTAAAATAATATAAAATAAATTAATTGTGGTGATTTCTTGACTAATTCTGATTACCCACCTACAACGAAATGACATACATCGATATTTCAAATGCTTAATTATTCTCATAAATTAACGTAGGGTTTTCACGACTCGTCAATGGCTCCTCGTGTGCATTCCATGGAAATGTGGCAACAGACTAACAAACTACATCTTCAACTCGTATTCAACTCCAGTTTCAATTGGGCTCAATAAATTAACCATATGATATTACCCAAGTTTGTATACTGCATCCATTGGTGCTTCTCTACCCATCTGTAACCGGCCAAGTTGTGCTCTCGTAAGTGCTTGATTCTGCTCTGATTCTGCTAACATGGCCAATACTGTATGCATTGGGTCCTCTCATTCTTCCTCCTTTCCATTACATTTCTTAGGAGGCATCTCTTCTGTAACTTTGTCACCTTCATCAAAGAAAGGATTGGAGTGAGATCTAGATGAAGATAACGAAACCAAATCGATCTCACCAAGGCAATGATCTTCCTCGGTGAGTAGAGAAGAAAAGGTATTTATTGACATATAACCACCCCCAAGGACGGAATCATGATACACCAGTTTGGAAAAAGGTTATTTCCAAATCGGGATGGTCCAGTTAAGAAAAAAGAGGAAGGGACTGGACCGGTGAAGATATGATATTTGGGCGGTTCAACAACAAGCTCGCAAAATCCAAACAAATATCCGACCAATTATCCATCTTCGAATTCAAGATATAGGGAACTGGAGAACGCTCGATATAAAAGATCTAGTATTACTGGGCACGTGAATATGCAAAGTTACTCACAATATTCAATCAATGCAAACCCTTTTGAATTGATTCACCAACTCAACATTGAAGGTTGGGGATGATGGGTTTATTATCTTGTCCATTTTAGTTTAGTGAGTCAAACAATCTTATACAATCTTGCAGGTGTAGTCCCTTAAGGTAACTCAAGTTCAAGCTGACGGAACACACCAATAGGAACATGGTTACTTCTTCTAATGGTCTGAGGCAAGTGCTTATAGAAATAACATGACCCTAAAAGTGAATCCAAGCACTTAGGGCACAAGTCCAGGGCTTTTCGCTCTATTCCTTAGGGACTACATCCTTACCCACTTTGTCTGGAGGTAATTACCTGCAAGCAATGAGGATTTTACTGCCCGGAATACAAGGTTGATTTTATTCCAATTTAGTTTGGTCAACTTGCATTAATTCAGTCCTGATTTTAAGAGTTTTGGTTATCACTGAATTAAGTGACCACAAACATTGCCTAACATATAGTCCATTTTCCTTTTTTCTCAAGTTGGTAAAACTGAGGGAGAAAGTGAAAAATGGAATGCAATTGTAAATAAATGATGCATGCAGTCGTTCAGAGATACAATGCTTCCAAACACTCTCCATGTGGATGCATAGACAAAATATATAAATCTAGCTATATGATGCACGTTGAAAAATCCGCACCTAAGCAGTAGTTCTATTAATAATGAAAGAATCAATTTATTAGACTAAGTAGAACATATTCTACATATGTCTATGAATCTCCTAAGATTTTTATAATTGTGATTCTTATGAGATTGCGGTGCGTCCAAGTTTACAAAATATATCAAGCAATAGGACCTACGATATGTCTAATTTGGCATAGTGCCTGCATCAAAAATGTTACTCAAGTCGAGAACCACTCTCGACACAACCACCACATAGAAGAAATAATGTTAAATAGGCCTTCATTACACACGTGAGATCTCAATCGAGAATCGCTATAAATAGACAATTAGGTTACAAATAATTACAACATGACAAAATGGACTCAACTAATCTAAATAATCCCTTTATTAAATAAATTGCTCGTTGGCTCTACGGCAAGAAACTCCAATCTCCTCACCTATGCGGTCCTCCGAGAGTCATCAGCTCCACAAGACTACCACAAAACAAGAGATTATTATACAATTCTAGAGAAATTCAAAGTGATTAATTAAGTAAAAATAATAAGTCACAAATAGAACAACAAATACAATACACGATCAAAATATTATCCTAAAAATCACTAAATAAATAATTGGATTTAAAAAATTATCACAAAATGTGATGCGTCCCCAGCAACGCCGCCAAATAATGAATCGCTAAATATATGTAATAAATTGTATCCACTGTAACATGGGCATTTAGCATTTCATGCAGAACTGAATGAAATATCTCCATGAAGAGGATTCAGCTTAAAGTTATAACATGGGAATTCCAGGGTCGAACACAAGGATGCGAGCAATTAAATGATGAAATTTAAATGTCAAATATTTTAGGTAGCAATTTGTAAGGTAATTATGTTGAGCAAATGCACAATTCACAAGAATGAATATTTTTAACACATTTTTTTATGCATTCAAATTATATGAAAATAATAATTCACAAATGATGTAATATAGTCAATAACCATAAGATTAAAAACACAATGAACAACTAGAGTTAATCACAAGAAATCCCTAAATTAATTCAATTTATCAATCAGGCATGAAAATAGATCTAATGATGGCTTTAAGCACCAATTAATCTATAAAGCAATTTCAACACAACTCTAATTTCCAATTTTCACTTTGATACTCAAATAATTTCCGCAAGCAATTAAACCATTTATTAACTTAATGACAATGATTAATATTAAATCATAATTAGCCTTTAAGTAGCAAGGTAATTATCAAGTTCAATTGCTCATAAAGATGATAGTTTCAACTTTATTTAAGGATGTAATTAAGCTATTAGAATATGACACAATTTGTGCATGATTTTAACTCAGCGCTTCAAAAGATAGAGCAACAAACCAGCTTTCAAACGAGACCAAAATTACTTTATTTAAATCTAAAGATAATAAGATATTCAACATTCAATCCAGGGGTATTTTTGTAAGAAAAACTCTAAGTTTTGTTACAAAACAAGATAAAAATGGACAAATTGCAATTAAAATATCCTACAGAGGCTATTATGCAAAATACACATCAGAGGGAGGACTTATCTATAATTACGATAAAGTTGAAGGTGAGGCTGTAAAATATCCAATCAAACGCGCAAAACACATGACCCTGTTAAGCTCGAACAAATCGGTTCGGACAACGTTGCGTAAATTAATGCTTTGGATCTGGTTTGGACACCCGAACCTCAGGCTTCGAAATGATGGCTTTGAAAGGGCAAGTGGCTAAATTTGATGCATTGAATCTCTCTTAAATGAATAGATCTAACGAAGACTGTACTTCGTCCTTGATGAAGCTCCTCCGCTAGAGACGAAGAGTTGTCTACGCTCTGATGAGTATGGTTTGCTTCGCCACTCTCCTTCTAGCAGCAAGAAGATCAGGAACCCTTCACGAAGTCTCGTGAAGGTACTCATATGCAAAAATCATATATGAGCGATCTCTAATGAAGGATTGATGATGCGTGATCGAAGTGAAAGATTGAGACTGGAGGACATCTTCTATCTCTGATCATTGAAGCTTCTTACATCACCTACAGTTGTGACTAGATAGCCAATGCTTAGACGAGTAAAATGAGGTGATAATGGCATGGGCTAGAGGGCTCCTCAATGTGATGGATTTAAGCCCTAGATAGATCCTTCTTCGTGAAGTAGAAAGGATGGATCGAAATGGAACACATCATGGAGAATTGGGAGGGATAACAAGAGATAACTCATGAATCGTGGATTATAAGTGATAGAGGATACGGATTCAGATGATGAAAGGATGAAAGATGGATTACATAATAAACCACAAACTGATGAGAGAAGAGAAATTATGACATTTACCTGAGAATATTCGTAAGGAAGAAGAAGGTTTCCACGTTGAATCTGAGCCAATGAGAAGTGATAAGAACTTCTCAAATCGTTGCTTTACAAGGTGGGAAAACCAATAAGCTTAAGCAACATCAGATAATGGCTGCATCATGAGTAGTTCCTCATGGATCTCGACGGCATCAAACTCCGTTGTAGCTCATCCTTCGTCTCGTTCTCTGTCACTGAAGGGGATATGAGGATAGGAGTTGGCACAAACAAAGGCGGAAACCCATTGTTCAAGGTGGATAGGATGTATTTGAAGAAGGAAATTGTGTCGTTTGCTAATCTAGGCCGTGGATTCAACCACCGCCTATTACCACAAGGGGTTGGTTTCGAAGAAGTTAGTGTTAGCGTGTGGAAGGTGGTTGTGTGGTGAAGGGATAGGAAGTTGCAGTTAGTTAGAAGATGGCTGGAAAGGATGGGAAAACTAGTAAAAATGGTGGTTTGGACGTAAAGATGTAACAGTTGGAGGTTGACAAAGAACTGCAACTGGTGGATCATATGATCCAACGGTCAGGGGTCAAGCGCCAAGACACAACTTAGATCGCTCCTCAGAGGCTTGATCGAATGGTCTAGGAGATAACGCTCAAGGATGGTCAGGATACAAAGGCGGGTTGCTCTGACAGTCATCAGTAGATGCGGATGAAGTCAAAGGAAGCATGTCACGTGGTTGAAACAAAATACACAACGTGGCTTGTTGTGAAAATTCAGAACATAAGAAATACTTATAAAATCAATAATAAATAGTTAAGAGAGAAAATTAACGAAAATGGTGAACATGAAAGTTTTAGGTCTCGATGAGATCTACAACTTTTATGTAGAAGTCAAAGAGATCAGATGCCATTTGTACATATATAAAAATAATGTATATATTGAAATAGTATAAAACTATTTCCTTTATTTGTATTTTATTTATTTTTTTAGTTTTATTTCATTTTATGTTAATTTATTTAAATACAATTTTATTCTAATTTTGATTTTAGTGAGAAATAAATACATAAAATATTACACCATAATAGGGTTATATTTACGTATGTTAAATAGTGTCATTTTTCTACAACACACAAATTAGTAATTAATGTTACTTTGTCAATGAATCTTGCGTATTAGTTTAAGCAAGAGAGATAATATTGGTGATAAATGATGATAAATATGGGATTTATCACCTGGCTATTGAGGAGACTTGAGCAGGGTTTTGTGATTCTTAGAGGCTATCGTGTTTCAAATATGTTTCCTAATAAGGTTCCCCACGGCACCTAAAATCCGAAGGTCCGACTTAAGCTCCGAATATTGATTTTGAAGACAAGTTTGAAAATTAAAATCAATTCAATTTCTTTCTTTTTATTTTCTTTATTTTCATTTCCTGCATTTACTACATAAAGTGTTTTCTATGTACTAGAAAAGGCAATTATAGGGGTTGATGAATCTCCATTTCATCACATTTATTATATAATTTTGTCCTTAAAAACCAAAGAAAAATGCATGTAAATAACATTATTTTGTACAAATTAACATTCATTATTTATTCTATTTATTGTATATAAAATGTATTCTGTAATGACAAAATTATAGAATAGAGGAAATAAAAGAAAAATAATAAAATACCAAATTATGGCCCTAAACCCCAAGACCAAGTCAAGAGTTGATTTGATCGACAAGGAATAAAGTTGGGGGAGATAAGGGTCAAATATACAATAAAAATCCCATTTATTTTTTCATCAATAAGTCATTTTTGGGACCTATTTTATTCTTTAATATTTATACCTCAATTGAAGAAACTTTTCACATGAGAGTTGTAAATAATAATATATAGAAAATTACAAAATCGAGCTTTCACAAAAATAATATGCAGTGTACTTTTTCTACTCAGAATAAAAAGCCAAAATTCCCAGACCCATATCTTCAAAATAAAAACTCCAAATACCTCAAAATCATTTTAATTGTATATAACTTTTAATAAGTTATGTATGAATGTGGTTTTATTCAATTTGGAGTTAAGATGTGAAAGTTAGATTTTGGACCCCTATTGTATAACTTACCTAAATAAAATATTTATTTTATTTATTCCTTTTTATTTTTATAATTTTACATTTGATACTTTTTTAAATATTACTTACAGTATATGTACATTTTTAGAATAGAATAAAACCATAAAGAAAACACAAAAATAAAATAACCTATAAAAATACATAGATGAAATACCAATACTTATACAGATATAATATATGCCTATGTATGTTTAAGTGTATATAATACATTAGAAATATATAATAAAATATATTTGTGTACATAAAATAGTTTTAAATATATAAAATATGAAAATAAAATAGTAAAGTCAAAAATACAAATAAAAAATAAAATATACAAAATATAGGTCAATATACCTATAAAAACATTTGTAAAAAGTAATTTGTAATAAATTAACCGATAAAAATAAATAAAAATCATATTAAAATACTATATAAAACTTTTAAAATTTTTATTTTATAACCAAAATTTAATAAAATCATTTACTATTTTGAATTCATTTATTTTAAAAAAGGCTCCTATTTTGTCCAGTAGTGTCCTACATGGACCAATCAGGATGCGAGGATTATTGACCCAAGCAAATTGTCCTTCCCCGCCTCTGACTGTGTTAGACGTATCGAGAGGTCCATATTTCTTGATTTTTCCCGTTGTTCCAATGCTCCTTCACCCTCGAGCCCTTCACCATTCTGCTCCTTGATCATCCCTGAGTCCCGCTTGCCCCTTAGATCTTCTGTATAGAGCCTTACTCGATCCCTATCACTAGGTCAATAAGGGTCGAAACCCATGTTCATAAATAAACCCCTCTCCCTCCTTCACAAATTTGGTCCCTTTTTTATTCCCGAAGCCCGCTGCCCTTTGCCAAGCATGCATCTCAGTGGCAAGGGGAGGTCTCTTGAGGCATTGACATGATGGAAGGAAGAGGAGAGGTGACCCACGACGGAGCTCCGGCTAGGTTCGAGCTGTGCCTTTACTTTCTTAAAGTAGATTTAGTTCTTGTCTATTGTTTCTGCATTTTATTTCACATTTTAATTGCTTGTTTATCTTTAGGTTAAGATAATTAGCCTTGCTGAAGCTCTAGAGCTCCATATAGTGTTCCACCTTTGTGCAACTCTGTTCTGGCTCCATTAGCCACCTTACCATCTTTCCCAGTCGCTTCTCCACCCATCCTACACATCACCCCCATCGATCCCCTTTGGATTAAGTACCCATGCTCACTCCACTGCCACATTTCCGTAGCACCCCATTTGCACCCATTTCACCACGACCGTTGCCAATAATAGACCAGTCTCCTAGCCCTTGTGTTGCCTTTCTTGTTTTGCAGATAAAGCGGCTGGAAGGAGGTATCTGACCCCACTTGACTTCGAGAAGAACCTCTAGAAACGACTAAGCTCCAGGGACCTTCCAACAGTCCCCGAACATTTATGAGGTATCAGGAAGAAGCACGGTAGTAGCAGTAGCGTGTAGAGCCATACGCAGACACACGAGGAGGTCAGAGATGCACACACTACCGGATCTAAGCATGCTCGAGGTGAGTTCTTCGTCGTTCTTCCACCACCTTTGCCTACCGTACGATCATGATGCCACTACCAGATTGCACAGGACACACCCGATCTTCAGAGCCTCAACCGTTGGATCTCCTCCCGAGATCTAATCTGGGACACCCAAAACCGAACCATTATCGTGTGCACAGAGGAGGTGTAGCAAGTGAAGATATCTGAATTGTCCCCTCTCCGCCTATTGTTTACTCGGATTTTGCGAAGGTCAAAATAGTCCACACAAGGCGGGACCACAGTGTCGCTGAGCGACCGCTCACGAAACCCGAATTAATCAACAATTAACCCACAACAGATAAATCAAGCAATGAAAGTAAATGTGCGGAGTTTAAATTTATTATAAACTCTACAACAAGGATGTGTATAGGATGCAAGTATTGTAGAGGTCGTACCACAGGGGCTGCAGACAGGTAATCGGGGCAAAAAATGCTCAAAATGTGTGTGTATGTGATCAAATGTCTATGATGCTATTTTTTTTGGGTTTTTTAATTTTATATTTTTTATTTAATTTTTAATTTTATTATTTTTGTATTTTGATTTTTAATTTTCTGATTTTAATATTTATATTTTATATTTTTTTTTATTTCTTTTCAATGTTGGAATATAAAGACAATGTAATAAAAGACAAGCTAAAGTATTTATAAAAATGTGCAAAAATAACCAAAAATTCAGAAATGAGATGTTTTTGATATTTTTAGGATTTTTTACTGTTTTTGTGATGTTTGGGTAATTTTAGAATGTTTTTGGTATTTTTAATTGGCTAACTAAAGAAAACAGTGAATAAAAGTGCTGTGGCCGAAATTAAATTGAGGATGAAAAATAGTAAACAGTGTCAAAAATTCCTCAAATAATTTTCCATAAAAGAGATAAAATAGAGAAACTACAGAAACTGAGTTTATATTTTTAGGATTTTTCTAGGATTTTTTAGATTTTTAGAAGGTTTTTGGGCTTTTCTAATTTTTAGGAGTTTTGTTTTGTATTTTTTAATGATTTTTGGACTGAAGTTAGAACACAATAAGATAAGCAAAATATATTTTTTTGGGAATTTTCTGGAGTGTTTTATATTTTTAGTGATTTTCTAATGCAAACAGTGCTGAAATAGATGTTTTTGATTTTTAATAAATATTAAAATACAAAATTAATAATAAAATAAAAATATTGCTGTGAAAATATGATGCAACAAAAGAGCTTAACTCTATTTTTGGAGATTTTTTGGGGTTTTATAAAGGCATTCAAAATTACTAGAAGCAAAAAGGAACGTCATACTGGCAAGGGCATTCTAGTAATATGAGAAACATTTGAGGGCTGGAGTGCAATTTGCGCACAAAAATACACACTTGAAATTAAAATGACAGTACCAAATAGAAATACGTAAACGCGCCAGGCCTTCCCCGCAAAAATCCACCCACATGCGTGCTAAGCACGCGCCAGGGAGGGCGGATGTGGCAATATGCCAAAACCGCGGGGTCAAGTTGCAAATATTACAAAAAATGTACTGCTGCAGATGAATGATTCCAAAGTGTCCGGAAATTACACAAAATGTGGGGGGGTTGGATGCAAAACCCCCCACTTATCCACGTGGCAGCCCCGGATGGACAGGAGGGAGGATGATCAACGGTGGGGCCTTTTTTGGGCGTGGACGGCTGAGATCAAAGGGAGGGGGACTGGATGGACGGGTGCTGGAGCTCACCCCCCTCCCCCGCGTTTTCTCTTCCCAGGTGCGCGGCTGGGGCCGCTGCGCGCGGCGGCGGCGCCGGCGTGCTCCTCCGCGAGCTCGAAGCCTTGCCCCCTCTCCTGGGACCTGCAAGGTGCAAAAGAAAATGGTGCGGGTGCGTGGGCAAAGTGCCACGCACCTCCAGATGCGTTAAGCGAGGGGGGGGGGGCTGGCGGACTGAAAGCTCACCGGAGCTCGCTCCGGTGAGTTGTCGAAAGAAGCGAACCGGTGGATGCAGAAGAAAAATAGTTGTGGGATCCGATTCTACGCTTTCCAAACGCTAAAGAAAACAAAAGAAAAAAAAAGGAAAAAGACCTCAAGGGCTGTATAGCCCAAGGATGGGTACCTCGACAGCGACGCCGGAGATGGGAGTGGAAGCTCCGCCTCGACCGCCTGACCGCTCTACGAGGAGCTGGAGAGCTCCCTGTCACCTTACTCGATCCCAGAGTTCGACGAAGGTGGCCAAGAGGGTCAAAGAGGGTTCAAAGAGGAATGGGGGGCTTTTGGGGCGTTTTTGAAAGCTGGGCGAGGAGCGGTCTTCGAGGAGGTGTCACGGGCGCGTCTTTGATCCATTCCCCAAGATAACAAGTAGGCGTGATAGCTGGATGGTAGGTCTACAAATCTCGTGAAGAGTTCGACCCCATTCGATGAAAGGAGCGCTCTCCAAAAATCGTCAAAAGCGAGAGAAAAATCAGTTCTGACAACAACAGGCAATGGGTCAGAGAGTTGACCTAGGTCAACTCTCCAGCCCTCCTGGTTGGTCCACGTGGACCAACGAGGAAAAAGCCTGGAAAAAATGATTCTAAAATCATTTAAAAATAGTAAACGATTTTATTAATTTATGATTATAAAATAAAAAATGTTTATTATTTTATAAATTATTTTATTACGATTTTTATTTATTTTTATGAGACTTATTTTTACAAGTTTGCATTTATACCCCTATAGGTATCTATATCTATATATTTAAGTATTTTATTTTTATTTAGGTGTTTTTAATTTATTTTATTTTGGTTTTTATTTTCTAAAATTATAAAATACTTTTATAGACACAAATATATTTTTATTTTAATTTTCTGATATATTTTGTATATTAAATAAAATACAAGTATGTTTTATATAGGTATATATATAGGTAATGTATCTATGTATTTTATTTTAAGTATTTTATTTTTGTTTTTATTTAGGTTTTTATTCTTCTTTTAATGTACATAATGGTTATAAGTATTATTTACAACATTATAAAAATATAAAATTATAAAAATAGTAAATAAATAATAAATTGAATATTTTAATATGTACAAGTATACAATAGGGGTCCAAAAGTCAACTTTCAAACCGTAGCTCCGCCAAATGCGAAACCACCGCCATTAATTAGATTATTTTCTTCTATATACAATTAAAGTGAGTACGCTGCATTTGGAGTTTTTATTTGTGAGATACGGGTCTGGGAAGTTGGCATTCTGGATTTTTATTCAGACCATAACTTTTTATCTGTACATTATTTTTCTGTGAAATGAATTTTGTATTTTTATTTATTAATTTATCTACAACTTTTATTTACAAAGGTTTCTTTATTTGATGAATAAAAAGTGGAACCAAAAATAGGTCCCAAAATGAATAAAGAATAGATAGAATGTATAGGTATTTTCTCTGTATTCTGGCCCTTATCTCCCCCTACTTTATTCCTTGTCGACCTATTCATCAAGATGCCTAGGTCTCGGGGTTTCGGGTCATAAAATATTTACAATATTTTATTCTTTTTCTTTTCTTTTCTTTATTCTATAATTTTGGCTTTAAAAACCACATTTTATACAATATTTACACATATATGCATGAATGCTAAAATGCATGAATTAATGCTATTTACACGCATTTACTAGGGTTTTTGAGGCCAAAATGATAGAATAAAGATGATGAAACGTGGATTCATCACCTATTTGGGGGTAAATTGTAGATCCAGCCCCTCACTTTTTGTTTTATTTCTTTAGTCATGTAAATAAATTTTGTAACATAACTAAAAATGGTAATACTGCATAGAGACCCCTCGAACTTATTTGTTATTGCATATAAGTATAGTCTAGATCAGCTTAGGTGTCGTCCCACGTGAGCTGGGAAAATTGCACATATGTCCCAATGGTTTTGTGAATTTTAAAATAGACCATAAAATTTAATATTAGTTGTATATTTTTTAGAAATTTGCACATTCACCCTTGACTTTATTTTTAATTACAAATATTCCTTCACAAGTACATGTATTTTGTACTTGTATTTCATTTATTAAAAATAGCATCCGTGCTCCAAAAATTATACAAAAATGGGGTTTAATGCATCCTAGAATGTACATTCACATCATATTTTTATTTTTTCCATTTTAGGCTTTTTAGCTATTTTATAAAAATCAAATAAGCACATTTTTATCCCTGTTTAACTTGGAAGATACCAAAAATATTAAACTTTTTGAAAAATTCCTAAAAATATATTTGTTTATTATTGTATTTGCTAACTCTAGACCAAAAAGTCCTAAAATAGAAAAGATGAAGATAAAAATCTAAAAAGCTGTAAAATCTAGTAAAAAAAGGAAAAATCCCAAAATTCCCAAAAATATTTAATTTTATTTCTGAATTTATTTATATTATATCTATTTACTAAAATTGATTTAGAGAATTTTGGACTTTATTTTATATTTTTAATCTTCAAATCAATTTAAACTATTTATTTATTCCTTGTTTTGGGATATTTTTGACTTTAACAATACATAAAAATTAGCAAAAATTCCCCAAAAATAACAAAAAGAGTATAATACTATATAAAAAACAAAAACATTGTATATCCTATATTTTAATAATTTTTAGTAGTATTTATAATTCTGTTATCCTATATTGTATATATAGCCTTGTATATTCTTATATAATATATTAAAAAGAAAAAGAATATAAAAATCAGAAAATATAAAAAGAAAATAAAAATTATAAATTAAAAAAAATAAATATATAAAATTTAAATTCCAAAAAATATAAAATAAAAACCCACACAAAAAGAGAATAAATGGATAAGAGAAAAGGACAAATTTTGCATTTACTTACACAGTCTACCTTTTGCTCAATGTGTTCCATACTCTACACATGCTTACAGACTATACAAATTTTGTAGAGTTATAGTAAATTTTAACTCCACATTTTTGCTTTATGTTGCTTTATTTTTGTGGGTTAATTGTTGATTGTCAAGAGATTTTCTTGTGAGTCGCCGCAACAACATTTTTCCTTCGCCACTCTTCTGGAAAGGATCATTCTTTTTGACCCACATGAAGATTTCTCAGTCATTGCCTGCTTAGACCACCAACTACTGATCTTCTCCCATTTTCTTCCACTTCTTCGAGCAACCTCCCCTCACCGATCACTCCCCCATGTCGACCAAACATTACTCTCGCATGCCCTAATCTTAGACCTAACTTCCCCTCATCGAGCTGGTCTTCACGATAGCACGCAGACCCTTATGTAGTTGCCAACCTCCTCTCTTCAAATACATCACCTCTGATCACCGTAGTGGTTGCCCACCTTCATGCGGAGCATCCGTTAGCATTCTTCTTCTCTCTGTAAAGGAGGTGGAAGATTGATGGTACGAAAATCAAGGTTGGCTCCTGGTGATACCCATGGATGTCAAGCCATGCTACGGTTGCCAATGCCATCGTTCGAGCTTCCTGGTAGGCTGACCATGTGAACCGATGACCCGAGCCCCATGTTGTCTCTGCAAAAGCCCATCTTCCACCTTGCTTTGATCTTCAATCTCATATAAGCTTCTTTGTTCTATTTTCCCTTATTTTCTCCAAATTAATAAGGTTTGCATAGTCACCCTCACCTTTCAATTCATCCCTCGATACCTTCGTCGTACTTCACCCATACACCACACATCTCTGTTCAACTTCTCCCTTCTTCTAGAATCTCTATCGCTCCACCCATTTCCTCTGCTAACTTGGCGGAGGGCCCATTAGGACCCCAACCTTCTCCGTGCTTTGGACCTCCATTCCACTCACTCTCAGTTCACATGTCTCTGTTATGAGTGCACTAACCATTTGCGGATCTTCATCTTCAATGGTAGGAACTCTTGGACTTGCTCTATTCTAGAGCACTAGCTCCAGTGAAGCAATATGGTTACTCTGATCAGACCCCTTATCAACCCTTCATCGATCGTTCAACATCTTCGTTGGCCTTCTATAGAGGTGTTTGGAGTGTTAGAGTAGTATAAGATCCAGGGAGGAACCATTGGATGCTCGTTCGAGCTCCACTCGAAGGAAACCACATACAACTGAGGGTGGAGGACCTTGAGAAGCAGATAGCACCCGTTCAGGAGGATCGGACGACCCAGATGATTCCACGCCTCCAATATCCTAGCCACCAGCCATAGTGGGACCGAGCTAGCCTTGAAGCCCTCGAGCTAGCCACGTGGTACAAGCCACCTGCGACCTACCAGGCCTTTATCCGAGCCTCACGGCACTTGCCACACACATTAGGGCTTGAGAAAATATAACTGAAGCTTGCAAAAACCCACTTAATTAATGTATCAATTGATGATAAGCAATAATTTTGATTTTACTTGGGCAAGCCCAAGGTCGAATTCAGGCGGCAATTTTTTCCTTAGATTTATTTTTTAGTCGATCTAGATGCTAGGTTTTCAGAGAAGCATTTTTTTTGTATTTTTAAAAAGCTACTAAAATGCAAATGCAATTTCGAGCTAGTTCGAGGGCTACAATATAAATTTCGATTAAATCACTTTCAAAAAAATCTCAAACTAGTCAGAAGTTGAATAATGATGAAATTAAGCTATTACATTTTTTTGGAATTTTATGACTTTATATGAATTAACTCCAGATTAAATATGAATGCAAGATGATTTACATAAATTTAATTTTAATAAATACCAAACATTAACATTTTCTAGAAATCAATTTATCCTACATAGGTCTTTGTGAGAAATATCCAGAACAATGTTTTTATTTCAAAAAATACTAAGTGAGGAATGAACTAAAAATTAATCACTCAAATCACCAATTAATTTATTAAGACCTTAATATGCGTGTAAATGACATGGAATTTGGGCACATTGTAGAGGAACCTAAAATCCACCTAATGTGATTTTCTCGCAATTTTCATAGCACAATTTAATTTAATTCAAATTTTAGAATAGACATTGGGTAAAATATGCGATATTTTAAAAAATTAATTATATTAAATAAACCAGAACTCACAAAATTACAAATAAATATTCAACAAATAAAGAATTGATTGTTCTACAATATGCCATATTCAGAGTAAGGAAATGATGATGATTGGAAGTTCAAATTAACATGCAAACACAGTGTTCAAAATGCAACACAATTAAAATTGATAAAAGAAAAAAATGTTCACTGGACGTGTATGCCATTGTCTGTACTTAGGAGGGCTTGATTGTAATTTTCACAAATTTTCACGTGCTCATCATGTGACTTCAAATTGGCAGGTTCTCCTTGAGACTTCTATACCTCGGGGGAACCTTGGTGTAAAAATCTCCCACATTCACATGTCTAGCATGTGAGGGAGAGGGCTCAGAGGCTTGCAGCCCGAGGAGTGAGGTATGTGGCTAAGGAAGAGGGAAACCGCACATGGACAACTGCCACAGGGGTGCGACAGAACGAGCACGCGGTTGTGGAAGACTGGTTGGCGCTGGTGCAGGAGGACGTGAGCCGATAGCAAGCAGCTACTAAGCAGTTGGCGAACCCGATTGACACACGATGAGAGGATGCGCTAGAGCTGCTTCGAGGCAATGTAACGGTGGCAAGGGGCGCCTGCCTGGGTGGTCGTCTTGAGTCGTGCGGAGCATGATGCACTCTGCGAGAAAGGAGATGGCGTTTATGCTCCTGTATGAGGGCGCCTCAGCTGACACACGATCGAGGAAGTGATGAGAGCGGAGGGGGATCTCACGCAGGCGGGAAGAGTCTGATGACGTTGAGGGACCTGGAAGCGGTCAGCTGAGCTCTGAGGTGTGAAGGGCAGCACAGATGTCAAGCTAGAGCGATAGCTTGGCTGGACGGAGCACTCAAGTGGAGCTAGTTGCTGCTGCAACAGCTCCCAAGGAGGTGGATGCTCTGCTCTACACGGTTGGAGGTGCCGAGCATGAACAATGGCGTATAATGCATGCAGGTGTGATTGGCTGCTCAGAGGTGCTGGAAGATCCTTGCCCTGGCAACACATGCCCAGGTGCTACGACCGATGGCATCGCGTCTGGAGTAGAGGAGCATAGCGAAGGCAATGGAAGGTGGTTGGTGGAAGTGGGGATGGGAGAGTGATGAATCCACTATTCATCATACTAAAAGATGCAAATAGAGCTTCGTTCCTGAGTAATTAGCTGCATTTCATCATCAATTATGCATTCTTATCGTTCATGCATGTAAAATAAATATTTGCAGTTTAACACTCATAATTGCATTCATAATCATCTTCACATTTGCAACAAACTTCATACATTTTTAACTATCTGATGCTAAATTCAATTGACCACAAACCACTTCCATTGTGTACATATTACTTACATGATTAAACGAAAAATACAAAAAAATACTAACTCAAATAATTGGCCCGTGAGACAAAACTCCAATTTCAGACCAGACAGACTAAAACGCTCATATCTTTCTCATATAGTGTCTATTTTAGGTTTACTCACTTTTAGTGTAATATATATTCAAAGACCTTCAAAACAAGACCAATTTCATAAAAATTGGAGCTCGTATGTGAAAGTTGTGTTTTGGGCCTCTTTTGCGTGTTTTGTGTTTTACCCGTTTTTGACCTATTGTTTTATGTACATAATTAACTCTGTTTTGCTTATTTCTTTTTTATCTATATCCTTTGATGATAGTTTTAATAAAAACCACAAAAATCCAAATCCACTTAAGAATGAAATCAAAGAAACTGACCGAGTTTGAGTGTCCTTTGCGAGTCTGTACAAATTTCTCACTTCTTCTTCCTTATTTTATTTCTATAGTTTCTTATTTATTAAAAATAAAAAAATAAATTATTGTGTAAATAAGTATCTTCGATTTTATCGTTATTTTTATCGATTTTTCTCTTCATTAAAAATCACTATAAATTTACAAAACCCAAAAATGAAGGTACTCTATATACCTAGAGTACCTCAAAAATATTATTTTGCACAGATGACCTCCTTTGCTCTTGGTCTCTTTATGAAAGTTGTAGATCTCATCGAGATAAGAAATTTTTTTTGTGTTGAGCACTTTTCGATCCGAAGTCATTTGCTATTTCTTCTAGATTTGTCTTTTATTTTTGTTTTCCGAATTTTCTGTAGCTGACACGTGGCCGCTCCTGAAGCTGCCACGTGTCACGCATTTTTGAAGCCCTTTTTATTTTGTTTTTATTAAATAAAAAATATAAATAAAATAAAATATCGCCCCACGTGACATGCACGTGAGGGTTCTTTTCCTCTCCTGGTCAACTCCCATCTTCCTCTCTAGACCCACACAACCTCCTCCGCATGTTATACAACTGCCGGCTGTCCCTCCTTTGCCCTCTTGTATCACGCAACCACCTCATCCCCTCCTTTATCTCCTCCTTTCTGCCTCCCTATAAAACCCCTTCCCCCATCTCCCCATCACGTATCCGCCATCTCCCCAGGAGCAAGAGAGAGAGCTTTTGGGAGAGAAGCCTGTGACGGGGGCTTCTCTATCCGGGGACACCTCCAAGGCGTGATATCGACAAGCTTCACCGCGCTCCGCCCATGGATGAGGTGAGAATAAGGAGAGCGGCACATCTAGCCCTCCAATCCCAGACGACCCCCTATTCCCTTCTTCCTTGTTCCCTTGTTTCTCCTATTTCCCATGTTCTCCATTAAATCCCATGTTCCCTATATCGCATCCCCTATCTCGCCTTCAGACTTCACCAGCAGGCGATCAATCCACCAACGCACCTCCGCCAACATGTTTCCGCCTCACCATGAGCTTCATCCTCCCCATCACCCGCAGACAACTTCCACTACCAACTGCAGGCTCACGTAGGGGTGTTCAAAAATATCCGGGTCAATGGGTACCCGGCTTGACCCGTTCACTTTGACCCTAAACTCTCGGGTACCCGTTTAAAAAGATGGGCCGGGTACCCGCTATGCCATGACCCGTGCCCCATATAAAAAACCCGACGGGTACCCTTGGGTACCTAGTTGGAAGCTTCCATTATCAATTGATTCACAAAAATGTGAATGATTAGATACAAATACCAATATAGATGTTACATTATTTTTATCTATTTAAAAAATATAGATATGGATGCGAATACAAATATCGATGAATATGGAAAATATATTGCCAAATCATTAAAAATAAATGCCGGTATGAAATAGATATAAATTAAACAGGAAAAATAATAGAATCAAAATTGTATAGATAAGATAAAATTTATATGTATGGGAGGGCTCATATATATATCCATTTTGAAATCAAAAAATATATAGATGTCAACATTTGAATTAAGATATATGATAATGAATCGGATACGATCCAAATCTATATACATACATCATGACATCCAAACATGATGGCAATGAATACAATTGAATGTGAATTGTATCCCACACGCACACGCTCATGCGCACCCACCAACCCACATGTGCACGTGCGCTCGTGCTCGTGTCCACGCCCATGCCCACACCCACGCGTACACGCACATGCGCACACATGTGCGCGCACACAAGCACACACACGCGCACACACATTGCGATAACCAAATGTAGTGATAACTAATACAATTATTTACGAATAGGAATGTATACTTATATATCGTTTGTCATGTTATCCTCCGATTATATATATTTACATCTTATTTATCCGTATTTGATTCGTTACGAGGATGAACCTACATGAATGTATCATTACTGGATCCGTATTTTATTGTATTCCTTCCAATTTCATATATTCATATAGTTTACATTATCCACATAGTTTTATATATCCTCATTAATTTATTTATCTATAGTTATATATCCCTATCGGAATGCATTCCGTACCATTTAGATTTGCATGCCCCGGCATTATCATTATGAATATGATATAGATATGGATATACATAGTTGGATATATCATTTGCATTTTTATACTTCTCACCTTTCATTAAGTGTCTCTCTTTATCTCCACGGGTACCCGCGGGTACCCACGGATAGCCAATATCCATTAGCATTAATCGGGTACCCGTTACAATTGGGTACCCGTTGGAATGGGGCGGGTCGACCCGTGATCTAATACCAACGGGGCGGGGCGGGTCACGATCAAATGGGGCGGGTACCCGCCCCATGGACACCCCTAGGCTCACGCGATTCCCATTTTCTCACCATTGGAGCCCTGTGTGAAGCCCATCATCGACCACAACTGCTACGCACACAACACGAGTCTGCCAACATCAGCAACCCGCTCCTCTAGATCGTACCGCTGTGCCTCACCGTTCTTGCAAAAGACCCGTTGGAGCAACCCTCCTCCGGCAGATCTAACCCCGTGTGCCGCTTCACGCCAAGCACCGTTGACCCCCCACATGGCCCCGCCACCGGTCGCCGCTCCACGTCAACCCGCTGCTCTTCCGTCAGCGACTCGCTAATCGTTCCTCCCCCATACGCACGACCGTTCACAGGACTGTCATCCTCCATCGCGCCGCCAGACCGCGTAGCGCTACTCCTCTTCCCCGCACCTTGAAGGTGAAGAAACCAAAGAACCCCACCTCATATGCAAGGCACATGAGGCCGGGGTAAGTTGCAGAAGGCGCCCTGACTTTTACCAATTCTAGAGAGCCCCCCCCCCCCCCTCACGTACTTGGCACGAGGGGTAGGGCTATTTGCGCCATAGCCCCCTGAGATTTATCTAATCACAATCATGCCCCTGCCCCTCAAGTAGGCACGTGCCACACATGTTCCCTGGTGGAGAAATTGCAGCAGACCACTTATGGGTCTAGGTATCTACATTTTAGTCCCTGTTCACTTTATTTTATGCATTGTATTTGCATTCTGAACCTTGTGTCTACATGTTATTTTGAACTTCATTTCATCATCATTTTAATTATTTAAAAATTACATGATGTTCTAAAATTAATTCTCTACAATGCGGCTTATGCTTTATATTTTTGTGCCTTGTGATTAATCAATAATTATTATTCTTGCAGAAAATTGAATATTTTTCCATTTTACGCTTAAAAATTCGTACATAATTAATCACAGTTCCAAAAATTTCCAAAAAATCATAGATCATATAATTAAATGTTAAGAACATTGTGCCTAAAAAGAATTGCATTTGCATATTTTTCTCTAGAAAAATCATTTTACGCATTTCACTAATCAATTTTTAGTAGGTATTAAATCCGACATTAGGGTTTAGGATTTTTCTGAGATAGATCATCTAGTGAAATCATAGATAATTTTATTTCCTAAAAATACCTAGATTTAATATTTATTATAATTAATTAGTGAGAAGCTCATTGTTTGCATTATTTTATTCACAAAAAATTCATTTTGCATCTAAAAATCCCAAAAAAAACTACAATGCGTATTTATCATCATATTTCACATTCCGACCAAGTTTGAGGATTTTTGGATGTAACTTGATCGAACTTTGCATTTTAAACCCCCAAACATTGTCAAAATTTCATTTACCTCATTTATTTGCATAAAAAATTCCAAAAAATCCCTCTTTGGACAACCTAAATTCGAGACCGACTTTAAACCAACCTAAGGAGACAGATCTCTATGAATTCAACCTTGGACTTACCCAAGTAAAAACAAAATTTCGACTGCTTGCTTTAATCTGACATTAATTAAGTAGTTGTTTTTTATTAATCGTGAAATTGCCCGCCTACAATGAAATCGTTAATTTGACAGTTTTAAAAGGGTAAATTTTACGGTTCTTCAAATGACGCTATTGACGGGGAGGCATGACTTAGGTTGTTTTTAAGAAAATCATGTTTTTAAGTTTTTTATCCCAAAGTAGTCCGACACATGTTTTTCTTTTAATTATTTCTCCTTTCTTTTATTTTTACCTCTTTTATTTTTGTATATTTTTCTATGAACCTCTCTCTAATATTTGATCTACTTATTTTCGTGCAAGGAACTCGGTGAACTTGGAGCGGCTTTCTTGGAAGCCGACACAACTCGAAGTGACCCACCGCTCAAAGAATTTAACTTTTGAAGAGAGAAATTTTTTAAATTAATTGTTAATTTCTAGTAGTTCCCGATCATGTTCTCCCATGTGTAAAAACAACTGGACATTTCTTTGTGCTGTGTCTGCCTGTTTCACTCTCCGGTGAGGGTAGGGCCCGACTTGAGTGGTTCGTAGTTCTAAGACTACACATACGACTATTAGAGCTATTAGGTTTTTTGATTGTGCTTGTAGGACTAGGACCACACTTTCACTAAATCATACTCACTAGATCGTCTCTCATATAGCCAAATTAAATTGTTCTATCACTCGCTAATAGAAATTTCTTTTCTGGATGTGATTTCATGTGCATGAATTAGATTTATTTTTCTAGGGAAATTTCAATTCTGTCTAGCATATTGCACGAAGATTGCGAGGAGGCACTGTAAGTATTTCAAACTCAGCATTCATCATCGTGTTTCCCGCTGCACAACTTTTTCAATTCTCCCTTGTTTTTACTCACACAGGAATAAAGGAAATTGTAATCCCCATGTAGATGTGCATTATCCCCACTCAAATTCTAGTGATAACCAAATTTAAACTAGGGGATTAATAACATTATTGATTAAATAAAGTTGGATAAAATTAAAAATTAAAAATCATTATTTCGGGAGAGTAACCCCACCATTTTTTTAATTCAGACCAAGTACAAAGAGTGTGTGTACACACTAAGATAGAGCACAAATCGTTGCCTTCCATATCAACGTACCCCGCTCTTCGCAAATATCACAGGCTCAAGTATTCAAAGTTCAACTGACCAACACCAAGTAGCCTCCACTTGCTTTGGCAAGTAGATAGGGGTGAACCAACGGTGTGACGCGACAATGTGCTTAGTAACCCTCTGGGGCGAAGTGAAAAGCCTTGTCAGCCTCCACCTACTTCGGTAGCTAGATAGTGGCAGGTCCCTGAACTTTATCAGTATTAACCGAGTAAGCTTGTGATAGGAGATAAGAGAGGAAGGGCATTGGTATCTTAGGCGACAGGTTAAACAGGGGAGACTCAGATGGCATTAAGCCGACTCCCCTATAGGCCATCACGTAATCCTTGCTACTCTGCTTGAAAATCATACTTAAAACCAACCAGATCAATCGGACCCAGCTTCGGGTCCTTCACTGTGTGAGTTGGTGAAATTGGGGTTTACAATTGTGTATTGAATTTTGTGATACTGCACATGCACACACTGATCATGGGTTTCGCAAATCAATATTTTCTATTCCACTCGAAGATGACGTAATATTGTCATTCATACCCAGACTCCATGGGTCACACTCACATAACAAATTCACAATCTTCGTATCCACCTTCTTTTCAAAGGAATCCTCTCTTTGAGGTAGTTTCTCCCTAACCACCATTCTCTTCACCCACCCACCCACCTTGGTTGAAACTTTAAAATATGAACCGCTCAAAGAATCAAACATGTTCTTTGAAGACACAATGGAGCGAGCGGACTTGAGGATGAATATTGGCGTAACCGACTCTGATAGAGGAACACGATTCCAGGTTAAGTATGAAAATTCCTTGTTTGAACCATCCTTTACTCGGGATAATCCACAACCCGAGTATGATCACTTTTCCTTTGACCACATAGATGACATCCAAAGTCAAGGAAATAGACCTAATGACCAGACCTCCATCACAGAAGCTGACTATATCTTGGTTCAAGAGAGAATGCCAATGTCATGGCATACCGAGCATAATCACTCATCTCTGAGTCATGAGACAATAATGGATGACATAGCCCAGATCAATAAGAGGACCGAGGTTTTAACTGAGCAATTTGATAACGTCATCCAAATAGTCAAAAATATGAAAATCAACCAAGAGGAGTCAAGAAAATCACTTAGCGAACCCAAAAATCATCTTGAGTCTGACATCTACACACAAACACCACAGACCACTGACCCTCCTACTGACTTTAGTGAAAATTCCAAAAAAAAGATTAAAAATTCAGAAAATTCAAAAAAATGGACAACATCAAAACAGAAGCAATTTTACAAAAGTCTGATCTTAGAGCTTCCATTAATCAAGGCCATAGAGTATGTTCCCGATCTTCAAGGATTTGTGAAGAGTCGACTATCACCTAAGAATACAGGAAAGAAAAGATCTCGAACATAATATCATTTAATCACTATGGCCAGTTTAATAGTGCTGACCCAAACAAACAAAGTCCGGAAAGTAAAACGGTTAACCAAAATGACCTATGAAATTGAGAATATTGAGTTTAATAATGTTCGAATTGATGACGATTGTACACTGAATATCCTCCCGAAGTCTGTGTTTGACAGACTCGATCGGACCGCTCAAAAAGACACGAGTGATCGTTCAGTTTCCTGATCGATCTGCAAAATGATCAAGAGGAATCATTTCTGTCGCCATTAATTTCCAAGGTGTCGCACATAGAGTGGACTTCATTGTCCTGGACATTGAACACCGAGGAGATTCATTTGAGTCTCCCATTATTTTGGGAAAGTTGTTTCTAGCTTCTGCTAGAGCGACTATTAATTGCCAAACTCAAGATATCATTTTCCTGAACACAAAACAAATCGATCAAATTCTCGGGGACACACCAAACCCTGAAACAACCGAACAGGAAACCGTCAATCATGATATAGAAGATTCCTCATATGTTCAGACCTCTTTACTTATCACATACACAAACGAAGGAGAGACATTTTATGAGACGGCTCACAAAACCACGAAGGTGAATGATATCAAACGAGACACACTCGATTCACCAGAACCGAACAAGATTATGTCAAATTTCCTTGAGTCCACCCAAGAAAAGCCAACAGAAAGTAAATACTTCGGACGTGTGCTAACTAACAAGATTATTAATATTTATATGGAGACTCATTTGATAGGGAACTCATGGTCAGCACCTCACAAAGAATACCTCCTGAATCAACTAATAATGTCACTTTCAACATATCAGAAAAAATATCTATTGAGAATTACTCATTAGATTCAGAGGATAAGAGCAGTAATGAGAGAGCTCAGTTCGGAGAATCTACAGACTGATCAGAATAAGAAGTCATATATTGACCCACGTTGGACTTTCCCTCTCTCCCTATTATTAGTCTAAGGCCGTTTCCCTTGGTCCCATTCAATACACGGGAACAATATGTTATGACCAAACTGTATTATTAGTCTAAGGCCGTCTGAATTTTACGAGGATGAAAAGATTGACCTGAAAACCGAGCGAGCTCTGAGAAGAAAGATAAAAAAATAAATATTGTTGAAGTGACGTGACCTTTGATTATTATTTCAATGACAGCTCCGACGGTGACGGGCATTCTTCTGATTCATCTTCTTCCAATCAATATTCCCTTCCACTAAACTTCATGAAAAAGATTGGTCGTAAACCGCCTTGATCATCGGCCAACCTTTCCCTCGCCCCCATCAGTTCCCTTGTATATTTTCTTCCTAGACGTACGCCAAGGCCTAAGTATAGGAGGGGACCGATGCCATTTGTATTTATTCATCAATCTTTTCCTAAAATCACTTTGTACATTCTTTAGATCTCGTTGGTTCTTACACTCACTCTTGTCCTATACTTAGGCGGACCAGAGCCTAAGTATAGGGGTGATCAATGCCTGCTTGTATATATTCGACCTTTTCTCCTCTTGACCTCAGTCGCACCGCTTTTTCTTCTTCTTCTATACTTAGGATGAGCAGATCCTAAGTATAGGGGGGTGGTTGACTTCTTTTTCTATTTTTTTCTCTCTACGCTTAGCACGAGCCATGTCTTCTTGTTGCTTCTTGTTCTTTGAGGACATAGCACACACTAAGGATAGGGGGCTTATATATATTTCATATATACTTTATCCATAGCTCGTACTTTAACAGATTTTCGTATATATAATTACGGAATGGGTAAAAGTAGAAAAACAACAAAAAAACAAAACACACAAAAGAAATAAAAAAATTCAAAAACAACTCTCGTGCATATCATCCTTGCATACAAAAAACAAATTCTCTTGCGTATCAGCCTTGCATGAAAAAATTTAAAAAGAGAGAGAGAGAGAGTTCTTGCATATAATTATTGCATTCATATAAAAAATCATCCTGCACATCATCTCACATGCATCTGCTTTCATTTTGCAAATCTAGCAATGACAAAGGTGAAAGATATTGAGTTCTGAACCAAGTTGTGAGTAGAAGTAGAGAGTGTTGACTTGGTCTTAATCTATCTAATTTCCAGAGGAACTTCACCGAGAAACAGGATTTTAGAAGCTTCAGGTCTTTTGACTTAATTCTTTGAGTTCTGCATGATAATGTACAACCTTTGACTCAGTGTCTAACTTGGTCTCCCAATTCTAGATATGGCTTTTGAGTAGGGAATAAACATGTTCTCTCGCACTATGCACGTAGCTCAACTCAAACAGGATGTTGGAAGACTATGCGGGTCTCTTTTCTAGTAGCGTGCACATTTAAAGACCGGGGTATGGGTTGAAATAAAGCTTCGAAAAAGGGATGGACGACTGGCATAATTTTTTCTAAGACCCCAAAACATGTATGGAAAAAAAGATTCCATATCCGTAGGGGCACAAAAGATCCATGCAGAGGTACCGAAAATTCCATACCAAAAAGAAGCCAAACTACCAAATGAATATCTGACCAAAAAGGTCCAAGCTTCAAGGAAAACCTTCAGATCTTATCGGAGACTTGGCTAAACTAGTCGGCTTCGCAAGGATAGGTGACTACACTGGTTACCCTCAAGTTCTTTTCTCTTTCTTCTAACTTCTCCCCACTTCGATTCTGAACACAACACGACATACCTTTAGAAGGAAATACCTGACTCCCCGAGGATGAGTTACTAGGAGGGGGGTTTGCATGGTAGTCCGACATTCTTGATGGGGAGAGCTAAAACCTTTCACACACATGAGACAATTGTTTAATTTTCATGGGATATGCTTTGGGATAAGGATTGATCTAAGATGACTTCTGAGCCGAATCTATTACAATGATATGTAGAACTTGAGGGATGTTGATTTTAAAACCCTAAGTCTCACAGAAGTTCCTCATACTATTAATCCAAAGGTCGGGTCTAGCTCCATTTTCACGTTTTGTTCATGACTTTTGTATGGAACCCAAAATCATTTCACTTTTGCATTCCATTTTAGTTGCTCGGGGACGAGCAAGGTTTAAGCGTAGGGGGTTGGTGAATCCATGATTCATCATACTAAAAGATGAAAATAGAGCTTCGTTTCCGAGTACTTAGCTGCATTTCATCATCTATTCTGCATTTTTATTGTTCATGCATGTAAAATTAATATTTGCATTTTAACACTCATAATTACATTCATAATCATCTTCACATTTGCACACAACTTCATGCATTTTTCACTAATTCATGCTAACTCCAATTGAACTTAAACTATTCTATTGTGTACATATTACTAACAAGATTAAAGGAAAATACAAAAAGTACTATCTCAAATAATTGGCCCGTGAGACAAAACTCCAATTTCAGACCAGACAGACTAAAACACTCATATCTTCCTCATACAGTCTCCGATTTAGGTCTAATCACTTTTAAAGTAATACATATTCAAAGACCTTCAAAATAAGACCATTTCATAAAAATCGGAGCTCGTATGTGAAAGTTGGGTTTTGGGCCACTTTTCCGTATTTTTTGTTTTACCCGTTTTTGACCTATTGTTTTATGTACATAATTAACACTGTTTCGCTTATTTCTTTTTCATCTATATTCACTGATAAAAGTTTTAATAAAAACCACAAAAAATCCAAATCCAAATCAAGACTGAAATCAAAGAAACTGACCGAGTTCGAGTGTCATTTGCGAGTATGTACAAATTTCTCACTTTTTCTTCCTTATTTTATTTCTCTATTTTTTTACTAAAAATGCAACAAAATTTAGATTATTGTGTAAATAACTATCTTCTATTTTATCGTTATTTTTCTCGACTTTTCTCTTCAATAAAATTCATCAAAAATTACAAAACCCAAAAATCAAGGGATTCTATATACCTAGAGTACCTAAAAAATATCATTTTGCACAGATGACCTCGTTTGCTCTTGGTCAATCTTAAAAGTTGTAGATCTCATTAAGACGATAAATTTTTGTGTTGAGCACTTTTCAATCTGAGGTTGTTTGCTATTTCTTCTAGATTTGTCTTTTATTTTTGTTTTCCGAATTTTCTGGAGCAGACACGTGGCCGCTCCTGGAGCTGCCACGTGTCACGCATTTTTTGAAGCCCTTTTTATTTCATTTTTATTCAATCTGAGGTTGTTTGCTATTTCTTCTAGATTTTTCTTTTATTTTTGTTTTTCGAATTTTCTAGAGCTGACACGTGGCCGCTCCTAGAGCTGCCACGTGTCACGCATTTTTGAAGCCCTATTTATTTCATTTTTATTAAATAAAAATATAAATAAAAATAAAATATTGGCCCACGTGCCATGCACGTGAGGGTTCTTTTCCCTCTCCTAGTCAACTCCCTTCTTCCTCTTCAGACTTGTGCAACCTCCTCCGCATGTTGCGCAACTGCCCGCCGTCCCTCCTTCGCTCTCTCGTATCAGGCAACCACCTTATCCCCTCCGTTATCTCATCCTCTGCACCTCCGTATAAAACCCCTTCCCCCATCTCCCCATTATGTATCCACCATCTCCCCAGGAGCAAGAGAGAGATTTTGGGAGAGAAGCATGTGACAGGGGCTTCTCTCTCCGATGACAACCTCCAAGGCGCGATCTCGACAAGCTTCGTCGTGCTCCGCCCGCGACTGAGGCGAGAACCAGGAGAGAGACACATCTAGCCGTCCAATCACATGCGACCCCCTATTCCCTTCTTCCTTATTCCCCTATTTTTCCTATTTCACATGTTCTTCATTAAATCCCATGTTCCCTATATTGCATCCCATATCTCTCCTTCAGCCTTTTCCAGCGGGTGATCAATCCACCAACGCACCACCTCCAACAGGTTGCTGCCTCGCCACGAGCTTCATCCTCCTCATCACCCAAAGGAAGCTTCCACCCCCAACTACAGGCTCACGCACTTCCCATCTTCTTGCCATCGGAGCCCGGCATGAAGCCCATCATCGACCACCACTGCTATGCACACATCACCAGATCGCTAACATCAGCAGCCCATGACTCTAGATCGTACCACCGTGCCTCGCCGTTCTAGCAAAAGACCTGCTGACGCAACCCCCCTCCTGTAGCTCCCAGCCCATGTGCCGCTTCACGCCAAGCGCCGCTAACCCCCCACACGACCCTCGCCACCGGCCGTCGCTCCACGTCAACCTGTTTCTCCTCCGTCAGCAGCTCGCTAGCTGTTCCTCCCCCGTATGCGCGACCGTCCCCAGGGCCGCCATCCTCCACCGCACAACCAAACCACAGTGCTACTTCCTCTTCCCTGCACCTTGGAGGAGAAGAAAAAAAAGAACCTGTGAGGCTGGGGTAAGTTGCAGAAGTGGCCCCGACTTTTACCAATTCCAGAGCCCCCCCCCCCACACGTGTTTGGCATGAGGGGTAGGGCAATTCGTGCCACAGCTTCCACTGAGATTTATCTAATCACAATCAGGCCCATGTCCCTCATGTAGGCACATGCCACGTACGTGCCTTGGTGGAGAAATTGCAGTAGACCCCTCGTGGGCCTAGGTATCTACATTTTAGTCCCTGTTCACTTTATTTTATTCATTGTATTTGCATTTTGAACCCTATGTTTGCATGTTATTTTGAACCTCATTTCATCACTATTTTAATTATTTAAAAATTACATGATGTTCTGCAATTAATTCTCTAAAATGTGCTTATAATTATATTTTTGTGGCTTGTGATTAATTAATAATTGTTATTCTTGCAAAAAATTGAATATTTTATCCATTTTATACTTAAAAATTCGTAAATAATTAATCACAATTCCAGAAATAGCCAAAAAATCACATATCATAGAATTAATTGTTATGCCCAAAAATAATTGAATTTTCGTACATACGTTTCTCTAGAAAAATCATTTTGCAAATTTCACTAATCATTTTTTATAGGTATTAAATCCAACATTTTTAGGTTTAGGATTTTTCTTAGAAAGATCACCTAGTGATATATCTTAGATAATTTTATTTCCTGAAAATAACTAGATTTAATATTTATTATAATTAATTAGTGAAAATCTCATTGTTTGTATTATTTTATTCACAAAAAATTCCTTTTGCATCTAAAAATCCCCAAAAAATTACAATGCATATTTATCATCATATTTCACATTCCAACAAAGTTTGATGATTTTTTGATGTAATTTGATCAAACTTTGCATTTTAAACCCTCGAACTTTATCAAAATTTCATTTGCCTCATTTATTTGCATAAAAAAATACCAAACAAATATCTCTATGAAAAACTAACTTTGAGATCGACTTTAAGATAACCTAAGGAGACAGTTGCCTCCCTAAGTTCAACCTTGGAACTTACCAAGTAAAAAAAATTCCGCTCGCTTTAATTTAACATTAAGTAAAATAGCATTTTTTGATCAATAGTGAATTTATCCAACTGCAACAAAATCGTTAATTCGGCATTATTAAAAGGGTGAATTCACGATTCTTCAGAGGTTGAGCTCGAGGCTTGCTGGTTGCATGCAGCACGGAGGCTGGTGGTGCTCCATGCATTGGTAGTGAGCTAGGAGGTACAATGAGGATGTACTGTTGCATAGAGATGAAGATGGGTCATGGAGATAGCAGAACAGAGGAAAAGTAGAAGAATAGGGAATCCACACATAACAGAAAAAGAGGAAGAAAGGGAAAGAGAAGAAGAAGGAATAACCTGATGCTTGTGGTTGTTGTTTGCCTAGGAAGAGGAGGCTTAGAGCTCCTCGATTCTTTGCTCAACTTCACAGCGATGAAGGAGCTCGAGCAGCTCATGCTTGAGCTGCGGCAAGGGACCACAATCCCTTGGATCTCGTAGGAGGGGTCGTCTTCGCTCAACCTTCGTCACACGCTCACTATCACTAAGTATGGATAGGGAGTCGGGGATCTTTCTCACAGTAGGCTGATGTAGCGATGGGGGCGGAGAGACTGCATTTAAATATGGTTGGAATGGAGGATCGGGTCATGGGGAGTGTGCGAGATGGAGCAGGTGCGCATGAGCGAGTGGAGTGGGTCGTTGGCGGTTGCGGGGTTTGACCGAGAAAGGCGGACGTAGGTTGGGCCATTGCAACCCCTCATGAGGCGGAGGACTCGGCGTAGGTGTGCGCAAGAGGAAGGGAAGGGGGTTTCATCACGTGCGTCGCACGTGATGAGGGAGGATGGAAGGCGCCTCATGGTGCGCTCGGGAGCGGACACGTGGCGTGTTATTTTTAATAATTTATAATAATAATAATAAATGTAAGTAATTAATTAATTAATTAAAGTAAATTAAATAAAAAAATAAAATAAAATAATGATAAAAATGGGTGACATGTGGCGGCTCCAGGAGCTACCACGTGTCGCTCCCTAAAAATTCAAATTTAAATTAAAAGAAAAATAAAAAAGAAATATCAAAAGAGGTCAAATCAAAACATGGTCAACACAAATGTTGCTCATCTCGACGATATCTACAACTTCTATGAAGGATCGAAAAGCAAAGGAAGTCATCTGGATAAACAGTATTTTTGGGTGGTATCTTTTGGGTATAAAATACCGCATTTTTGTCTTTTACAATTTTTGTGATTTTTAAATAAGAGAAAAATCAAAATAAAGTTGGAGAAAATATGAAACTAATATTTACAACTTAATCTAATTTTTTGGATTTTTAATAATTAAGAAAATAAAAAGATAAAAAGGAAGGTATTTTGGTGAGTATGTACAATATACAATAGAGGCCCAAAATCCAAGTTTCACATACGATCTCTGATTTTAATGAAATTGATCTTGTTTTGAAGGTCTTTGAATTTATATTACTTTAAAAGTGAGTATACCTAAATCAGATACCATATGAGAGAGATATGCATGTTTTAAGGTTCTCAGTTTCAATCTTGGATTCAAGTTTTATTGGACAATTTTACAAGTTAGTGTTTTTTTGATATTTTTTCCTTTATTAGTGTTAGTAATATATACACTATAAAGTTGATTTTATTGGTTTTGCAGTTAGTATAAAATATATACAAATAGGTGATTCTAAATAATATATTGGTGAATATTTACAAGTGAATTTGGCTCCTTATTTAATGCAAATATGATATGCCAAAATGTAATTATTATGTACACATGCATGAATGTTGATTATGCGATATAAGTGAAAAAATGCAACTAATTACTCAGGAACAAAGCTCTATTTTCAACTTTTAGAGTGATGAATCACAAATTCATCAACCCGTATACTTAAACCTTGCTCGTCCTCGAGCAACAAAATGAAATACAAAAGTGAATTGATTTTGGGTTCCATACCAAGGTCATGAACAAAAGGTGAAAATGGAGCTTGACTCGACCTTTGAATTAATAGTGTGGTGGAACCTTTTTGGTATCTGAATTTAAGACCTAACAGCCTTTAAGTTCCACAAGTCTTCTATTCAAGACGCCTCAACAGTCAGGTCAGAACAGATCCTCATACGCAAATTCAAATGACCATGAATCTTACTTGTAATGTGTAAGTGAAATACAGCTCTCCACATCAAAAATGGTAAAGAAACATCCTCCTCTAACATGGTAACTCTAATTCCCCGGTCTAGTAACTCTTTCCTCGAGGAGCAGGGTATTCCCTTCTATGTTCAAGTGCATCTGGCTCAAGAAGAGGGGTAGAGAGAAGAATGGACGGTAGCCAGTGTAGCTACCTATCCTAAGATGCTTGACAAGTGTAGACAAGTCATCCAGATGCAAGCTTTGAAGCTCTTCTTATTTTGTCTATCCTTGTATATACTTTCCGGTGGGCATTTTACTTTTCAATTAGGCCTGTCTACTTTTGGAGATTCTGCATTTTTTTCTTTCATTCTCTCTTTTTTTCTTTATTTTTTTAATATATGCAATGTGCAGCATGTACATAAGGAGTTTTTCTCCTTGAGCCAGTAGACTATCCCACTTTTGAAGCTTTATTGCAACCCACAATATCCCCTCCTTAGACATCAACACCACCAGACTATGTTGAGATGCACTACCCTCCCTAGAGGAGGACGGATGCTTCCACCCGTGTGCTACTCGAAGCCAAAGGATTCTACCTCCTCACCACCTCATCAATGAAGAGCTATGCGTATGGTTTTTGTTCAAGTTAGGTCATTGTCTAAAAGAATTATGCGTGTGTACGGAATATTCTACTTAGACCAATCAAGATGATATGTGAACATAGACTTGCAGACTCAGAGGATTAAGTCACTCGACCTGAAAAATCTTAACTCCAATTCTTGTAAGGTTCCTTTGGAATTAGGTAGATTAAGGTCAAATCAAATACATCCTCGACATCTATTAATAACTTGGTTAAGAACCCAGTAGATTTTCACATCGCATATGCTAAATATGCAGATGAAATGCAGATGATATAGATGAATGAAAATGCAAGACACCCACCCTTTTTAATGCAAGGATGATATGCAAGGGTAAATAAGAAGCCTACTTTTTGTAATTTTTTCTTTTTTTTATACCTCCTATTTTACAACAATTTTTATAAAAGTATTATTTACAAGAATTTTACAAATTTATACACAAGTATTATACATATTATATATAGTACAAGTATGCATGTATTTTACATTTTTTTCAATTTTTACCCACACCCGTAATTAATGTATGATGTATACAAAGATACGTGAAAGTACGAGCTATGGGTAAAGTATATATGTGATATATACACGTCCCCTATACTTAGAGTGTGCTATGTCCTCAGAG
Source organism: Ottelia alismoides (assembly GCA_037367405.1). Classification (NCBI taxonomy): domain Eukaryota; kingdom Viridiplantae; phylum Streptophyta; class Magnoliopsida; order Alismatales; family Hydrocharitaceae; genus Ottelia; species Ottelia alismoides. The sequence continues at coordinate 1,351,613 of JAZKJV010006501.1, forward strand.
CACAAGAAGCGAGGACAAGACATAACTCGTCCTAAGCACATGAGAACTAAAAATAGCAAAACGTATAGAAGTCGCCCTGTCCGCCTATACTTAGGCTCTGGCAGCCAAAGTATAGAAGAAGATCAAAAATGGGGCAGGCGAGGTTAAGAGGGGAAATGGATGAGTATACACATGATGGGAATCGGCCCTTCCCTATAGTTAGGCTCTAGTCAGCCTAAGTATAGGACAAAAGTGAGTGTGAGAACCGGTGAGATCTAGAGAATATGTAGAGAGAGGGATGTACATGAGTGACTGAATCTTGATCCTGGATCTTCATGGAGAGTAATCTGATGTATCTGCTATGTACTCATCTGCATGATGTTGATGACCTTGACTTGGACTAACTGCTCCTTGGAATCTATGAAGTGCTTCAACTGTTGTACATTTACCACGTGAGATTGTGCACCATATGTGAGATTGGCTATCTCTACACTTCCATTCCCGTGCACTTTCTTGACAATAAAGGGACCCATCCACTTAGATTTGAGCTTCCCATGGAACATTTTTAACCGGGTATTAAACAACCATATCTTTTTCCATGGAACAAAGTCTTTGCACCTAATGTGTTGATCATGCCATCTTTTGACTTTATCTTTATAAATTAGACTGTTGTCATATGCTCTGTTTCGGATTTCGACGAGCTCATTTAAGTTCAAGTCTCGACAAAGATTCCCTAGGTGATAACTCCAATTAATCTTCTTAATTGTCGATTCGGATTTGTGAATCAGCTTAGCGGGCAAATGGAATGGCTTGCCATAGATCATCCTGAATGGTGAAGTGACCAATGGTGTCTTGTAGGCTGTCCTATAGGCCCACAGAACTTGGTCCAAGAGCTGGGACCAGTTCTTCCTATCAGGACGAACGATCTTCTACAACATACTCTTCACCTCTCTATTTGAAACCTCTGCCATGCCATTGGTCTGTTGGTGGTAAGGACTAGTGATTCTGTGCTCAAACCCATAGTCCTTAGCTAATGATCTCACATCTCGATTTACGAAGTGGCTACACCCATATGATATTAAAACTTTTAGCATCCCAAACCTAGCAATAATATGATCTTTCACAAACTTACAGATAGTCTTGCTGTCTACAGTTCGGGTTAGGATAGCCTCCACCTACCTAGATAGATAATCAACCGCCAACAAGATGTCGTGTCCTTGGATATTGGGGAAAGGACCCATAAAATCTATGCCCCATTCGTCAAATACATCACAAATGATCAACGGTTGCATGGGCATCTCATCCCCTTGAGTAACTGTCCCCCCCATCCTTTGAAAAATTGGGCAGGACCGAGCAAAATCAATAGCATCTTTGAATAGGCCAGCTAATATAATCCGCGTTAGAGTACCTCGTGGGTGATTCTCTTCCCCGAATGGTGTCCTCCATGCTCAAGAGAATGATAATACATGAGGACACTCGGGTATTCCTCTTGAGGAATACACCTTCTCCAAATACAATCCATCCCTTAAAAGAAAAAGGAATGGATCGTTCCAGTGGTATCTCCTTGAATCTTACTTCAGTCGGTCAATGTTGCTCCTACTCCAACCTTGTGGAATTTGCTTGGAGACAAGTAAGATCACCATGTTGGCATACCATGGGAGTGAGTCAATAACACAAATTGACTCGTCTGGAAAAGTCTCTCTAATATGCTCAAAATCAGGGGAATACTTAAGGTCAATCCAAGAAAGATGATCCGCCACAGCATTCTTCACTCTAGATTTACCTTTTATCTCCAAATCAAACTCCTGGAGGAGCAATTCCACCTAAGAAGACATGCCTTCACGTCCTTCTTTTCCATTAAATATCGAATGGTTCTGTGATCATTGTAAATTGTCACCTTAGAGCCCAAAACATGCGACCTGAACTTCTCGAGGACCCATACTACAATGAGCATTTCCTTTTCAGTCATGGTATAATTCTTTTGTGCATGATCTAATACTTTTCTCACATAGCTGATCGCAAATGGGATCCCATCTCGCCGTTGTCCTAACACTGCTTCTAAAGTGAAATCTGAAGTGTCAGTCATGATCTCAAAGGAGAGAGACCAGTCAGGAGCTTGTAGGATAGGCGAGGTACAAATCTTCATCTTCAGGAGCTCAAAGGCCTTTAGACACTTGTGATCTACAATGAACTATGTGTCTTTTCCTAAGAGCTCAGTTAGTAGGAGGGCAATTTTCAAAAAAATCCTGAATAAATCCTATAAAATCCAACATGCCCTAAGAATGACAGTATTAACTTCACGTTGGTCGGTGGTTCGAGTTTCTTGATCACTTCTACCTTTGCATGGTCAACCTCCATTCCCGTTTTGGAGATGACATGCCCCGACACAATACCACATGTCACCAAAAAGTGACTCTTTTATCAGGAGAGTACCAGATTCACCTCCCTACACTGCTTGAGGACTCGGTCCAAGTGCGCTAAACATGTATCGAATGAATCACCATGAACCAAAAAGTCATCCATGAATACTTCCAGGAAATCCCCCACCATCTTGGCAAATATGTTGATCATGCACTGCTGAAAAGTACATGGGGCATTGTAGAGCCCGAATGGCATGCGCCTGAATGCGTAAGTGCCGAATGGACATGTGAATGTGGTCTTTTCCTGGTCCTTAGGGGCTATGGACACTTGGTTGTAGCCTGAATACCCGTCAAGAAAACAGAAGAATGCTTTCCCTACGAGTCTCTACAAGATCTAATCAATGAATGGTAAGGTAAAGTGATCTTTCTTGGTCGTGGCATTCAGGTGCCTATAGTCAACACAGACGTGCCATAACGTGGGTACTCATTTCGCGATCTTTACTCCCTCCTAGTTGGTGACCATCTGGATCCCCGACTTCTTAGGGACAACATGAAGCGGGGCAACACTCTTGGAGTCAGAAATAGGGTATATAAATCCTACCTTGAACCATTTTTCTATCTCATTCTTCACTACTTCCCATAGATTGGGGTTAAGTCTCCTCTGAAATTCAAGGGAAGGTCTAACATTATCCTTGGTATAAATATCGTGCGAGCAGAGAGCGGGGTTGATCCCCATGAGATCCGACACGGTCCAGGCTATTATTGTGTGGTTCCTCTCTAAGATTTCTAACAACCTAGACTCCTATTCTAAAGTCAAGTCTGAACTAATTATAACAAGATATCTTTCTTTGGGTCCCGTAAGAAAGATATATTTCAGTGTAGGAGGCAGGGACCAACTCTGGCAGTGTGGTGTCATCTAGCATATCGGACTGAACAAAGTTTGTTCCGGTTGTGTGTTGTATGGAAGTGGGCTAAGCTGCGTGGTACTCTCCACCAACTAAAGAACACTAGGAGTCAGATCGCCAAAGAAACACGGTAATTCGGCCAAAGCCGCGTCCGACTCATCATTTATGTCCCATGATTGTTCCAAGGGAGATGGAACAGACAGATCTTGATGGATCTCTATGTCATCATGGGAATAGGAGAATGCATCTCTTGTAAAATCTCGCAACACCTGACAAACTGCGTCATGCACAATATCCTTTCCAGATGAAAGGGTCTCTCTCTATTCCAAAGGGACCTATCTTCAAATCCCAGCGGTGCTGATCATTCTGTAATCTGTCTCTGAAGATGAGTACTCGGTATTACTCTCTGAATCAGGTCGATGCCATTTCATCTACTTCATCTCAAGTTTTATCTCTCCGTTCGGAGAATAGAACTTCATCATTCGCATACCATAGTTGAAAGCTGCGTCAACGATCCTAAGGAAGGGCCTTCCGAGAATGATCTGAGATTCTTTACAATGATTGGGGTTCTCCATGTCTAAGACTGTGAAGTCAACATTATAATCGTACCCCTCAATTGAGATAACGACGTTCTTCACTTCTCCCTTCGGTCTTTTCATTGAACGGTCAGCGAATTGAGGTAGAGCTCTAGTTTTGCGAAGTAGTCCTAACTCCAACTTGTGATATAATGCTAAGGGAAGTAGGTTGATTGAAGACTCATAATCTAAGAGAGTGCATGTAAATGCAATGTCGTCGATACGACTCTCCACGTAGTGAGAACCCATGTCTCTTTTTTTCCTTGGCAATTATTGATTCTAGAGACAATAGGTTATGGCAACTGACAAGACATGAGTCTTTACGTATTGGTCTGGTTTCTTCATGCTAACCCTTGTAACTGTGCATCTCACCTTAAGGTATTTTTGAAATGCAGGATGGTTAGCGACATACTCACTGAATGACACTTTGAATGTGATGTTCTCCTCGCAAAATCGTGCCATATCGAGGTCATCCTTCTGAATTTTCTGCTATGCTTTCCTCCTGTAAGAGCATGAGGGAAATGGATGGGAGGAAGGGAAATAGAAGATGAAGAATCTGAATCGGAAACTGAAAGATCATTATTGGAATTAATTGAAACAGAATTCTTCATACATGAATCTTTCTTATGCAACATGGAATCAAAATCAAAATTATCTACTAAAGGTTGTGGAAAAAAAGTTGCAGTGGTATCTACCACAATCGGAGGTGCAAGGTCCTCCATAGCATCTGGGATATCTTCATGTTGTTGATGCTACATTTTGTTCTCTCCTTCTCTTCTCGACTCCTCTAGAGAGAATGCTCAATTTTTGTTGACGAGGCCTCTGAATGTACGGCCTCTCCTCCTCGTCTTCTGGAGACTCCTCAAACAAAGCTCCAGAGAGTCCTCTCCTTGTGTCCCTCACCCGTTCAAGTAAGGTCACGGTTCTTCTGCTTCTGAGTGACATATGGTTAGCCTCATCACACGAAAGAATCTCATGTTCATATGTATGAGATGCTGAATAATATACCTGACCAAGATGCTGCTAAGAACTAGAACAGTTCATGCTATTAGGGTTAGCCTGCACTTGGGTTGGGGTTGTCCTGACACCGGTCGCTCCTGAACATGGTGAACTCGGTATACATGAGCAGAGGGTGTAGTCAAATCAGATATATTTATCTTAGACACCTTTTCAGTCAATTCCTTCATTTGTTTGGGAACTTTGGAGACGCTCCGGTCCAATTCATTAATCCTCCTGTCGATCCTCTCAACTATAGTAAGCTTGTCCGCAAGGAGTCTCATGCTCGGGATTACGTCTTCGGAGAGATCAACTGCAGCTAACTTCCCCCTCCAGATGAGAGTAAACTGGGGGACTGTGTGTATGCGCTGCTGGCGATCTGTGAGCGGCTAGTCTCGGCCATCTACTCGAATACCTTCCAGACAGTATCCATTCTGTGTGACGTGTAACTACCTCCACAGGAAGTGCTCAATAAACCTTGCATCCCATGTTTGAGCCCGGTGAAGAATGACTGGACTAATATGTTGTCATTCAGACCATGACAAGGACATTTCTGCATGATGTCTTTATACCTCTCCAAAGAATCACAAAAGGCTTCATGGGGTAGCTGGGAAAATCTAGCGATGTGTGTCCTCATCATCTTAGTCCTACATGGGGGTATAACTTCTTCAAAAACAGGTCCTTGAACTGGGCATAGGTAGTGACTATAATTCCCAAGTTCTTCACCCAGTAATCAGCTTTGCCACCCAAGGCAAATAGAAGGGTTGTGAGCCTGATATAGTCTTGGCTAACATTAGGATGTCTAAGGTTAGCACAAACAAGCTTGAAGTCTCTTAGGAATGCATAAGGTTCCTCGAAAGCATTCCCATCAAAGTGCGGAAGTATGTTCAGGAACTGCAGTTTCAACTCAAAATCGACTTCTTATTCAGCCAGACTCAGATAATTCCGAATTCGATACTGTCCGGGGTTATATGTCGCGTCCATCGGTGGTTCCACCCCAACATTCAGTTGTCCTAGGTGAGCTCAGAATAAAGAGTGTTACTTCTCAAATGCAGCGAGTCGGGTTAGTATCAGCCTTAGAGGGTCCTCGGGGTGTTCTTCTTCCACTTCTTTCTTTTTTGAGGATTTTTTCTTGAATCTTTTGGTGGTAGTGAACCAACAATGTGCTCTTGAATAGAAGAAGATTCAAGAATGTAAATATTCTCACCGAGGCAAAGGTCTTCCTCGGTGAGGTGGGAGGAGAGAAAGGGAATGGTTTGAGGGTGACCATCCAGAGAGTGAGAGATCTCGAACTCAAGAGGGTCGTGAGTCCTGGTTGGCCCCAGTTACACTTGGACCTTTGAAGATGTACTTCTGGAGGGGTTCAAGGAGAGATTTGGGAAGCCTGAATAAATACCCCCCAGTCAGTCATCTTCGATGGCAAAAAGAATCGGAAGCACTACAAGTTTGTAAAGATAGGATTTGACTCCTACCTAAAGCAAGCAATTGAATTACAAACCTTGAGTTCACAATCAATGCGGTTAAGGACCCAAAGCCATATCCGATTAATCTAGTTGATTTTAAGTGTGATGTTCAAGCAAATAGTAAGGATTACAGGGCCTAAAGGGAAGTCGGCACAAAGTCAGATGTGTCTCCGCTGTTTAACTTGTCGCCTAAGATACCAACGTCCTTCCTCTCTTCGCTCCTATCACCAGCCGAGGAAGTTCAAGGACATGCCCCTATCTACCTACTGAAGTAGGAGGAGGTTGATAAGGCTTATAACTTCACCCCGGAGGGTTACTAGCAACTTGTCACTGTGCACCGCTACTTCTCCCCTATCTACTTGCCAAAGCAGTTGGAGGCTACTTGGTTCTAGTCAGTTGAACCTCAAATAGTTCAACCTGTGATATTTGCTAGGATCGGGGCACGTGATATGGAAGGCAGGGATTTGGCTCTATCTTAGGGTGTGTACACACACTCTGTACCCTTACTCAGCCTGAAATCAAGGTCGGTATTATTCTTCCACTAACAGAATTGCCAATTTTATGTTGATTTCTTTAGTCAATTTGTTTAGCAGTCCCGATTTTAAGTTAGATGGCCACTTGATTAATCCAACACGCAAGTCACACTTATCGTTCCGTCCCAATTTTCTTTAATCATAAGTTGTAAAACCAAGGGGGAAGGAGTCGAGAAAAGCTGATGCATGGGAAAATGATGATGTATACCAAGTTCAAAATACTTACAGTGATCCTCGCGCTTTACATGTAAGATGCAAAACAGAATTGAAATTTTATGCTAAATGAATGCAATCAATGAAAAGCAGCTCCTAGACAAGCAGTTCTATTAGCGAGTTAAGAACAAATTTAAATTTGGTTAAGTTTTATGGACTAAGTGCGTCTTTTAATGGTGAAGTGTGGTCCTAATTATTACGAGCACAAACAGTCATAGGAAGCTCTAAAAGTCGCGAGTGCAGGTCCTAGTCTACATCAATCAACCACACAATACAGAGAGTCTTTTTCTTATTCAGTTACATGCGAGAGAACCCAAACGGGAACCGCTTTAAATGCAGACTTTTTTTTACAAATTCCCTCAAAACCACTCAATTCAAATCAATGCAGTTTCTTTGGCTCGCTTGACGAGTCGCCTCCGATACTGAGTGTTCCTCGCACAAAAATAGACAATGGTCAGAGATATAATGACTCAGAATAAACAAATACTGAAAATAAACAGAGAAATATTCACAAGAAAAACCAGGAATCAGACTACCCGGAGATGGAAAACCTAAAATCTAAATCATCCAAAAATTAGACGTGCCTCCTCGGCAATGGCACCATTTGACATACCCATTATTTCACCCTCTTAATTTAATCGAATTGATGATTAAAATAAATGTCTTCGTTGTAGTCCGGTGAAACAAGATTTATCAAAAATCACTAAATTAATGTATCAATTAATGACAAGCGACAATTTTTATTTTACTTGGGCACGCCCAAGGTCGAACTCAGGGAGGCAACTTTTTCCTTAGATTTATTTTTTAGTCGATCTAGATGCTAGGTTTTCATAGAAGCATTTTTTTGGTATTTTTAAAAAGCAATTAAAAATACAATGCAATTTCGAGCTAGTTCGAGGACTATAATATAAATTTCGATCAAATCACTTCCAAAAAAATCCTCAAACTTAGTCAGAAGCTGAATAATGATGAAATAAAGCTATTGCAATTTTTTGGAATATCTTGACTTTATATAGATTAACTACGAATTAAATATGAATGCATGATGATTTACACAAATTTAATTTAAATAAATACCAAACATTAATATTTCTAGAAATCAATTTATCCTAGATAGGTCTATGTGAGAAATATCCAGAATAACTTTTTTGATTTATAAAAATACTAAGTGAGGAATGAATTAAAAATAATCACTCAAACCATCAATTAATTTATTAAGACCTCGATATGCCTGTAAATGACATGCAATTTGGGCACAATGTAGAGGAAATTAAAAACCACCTACTATGTTTTTTTCGAAATTTTCAGAGTACAGTTTAATTTAATATTAATTTTAAAATATACATTGGGTAAAATATGCAATATTTTACCAAATTAAAAAAACCAGATCTCACAAAATTTCAAATAAATATTCAATAGATAATGAATTGATTGTTCTACAATATGCCATTTTCAGAGTAAGGAAATGATGATGACTGGAAGTTCAAATTAACATGCAAACACAAGGTTCAAAATGCAATACAGGATTAAAATTGATAAAAGAAAAAAATGATGACTGGACATGTATGCAATTATCTATACTTAGGAGGGCTTGATTGTAATTTTCACAAAGTTTCACGTTCTCATCACGTGACTTCAAATTGGCAGGTTCTCCTTGAGACTTCTGCAACTCGGGGGCACCTTGGCGTAAAAATCACCCACACTCACGTGTCTAGCACGCGAGGGAGAGGGCTCGGAGGCTTGCATCCTGAGGAGCAGGGTATGCGGCTAAGGGAGAGGGCAACAACATATGGACAACTGCCACAGGGGTGTGACGGAGCGAGCGCGTGGTTGTGGAAGGCTTACTACCGATGGCGTAGGAGGACGTAGAGGCCGATAGCAAGCGGCTACTGGGCGGTTGGAGAACCGGTCGACACACGACGCGGGGGTGCGCTGGAGCTGCTTCGAGTCTGTGCAACGGTGGCAAGGGGCGCAAGCCTGGGTGGTCAGCCTGACTCACGCGGAGCCTGACGTGCTCTGGGTGAAAGGAGATGGCGGTTATCCCCTGTACGAGGGCACCTCGGCCGACGTACGGTCGAGGAAGCGATGAGAGCGGAGAGGGATCTCACGCAGGCGGGAAGAGTCCGGTGGCGTTGAGGGACCTAGAAGTGATTGGTTGAGCTCTGAGGAAAAGGACCACATAGATGTTGAGGCGGAGTGATAGCGTGGCTGGACGGAGCACTCAAGTGGATCTAGCTGTTGCTGCAGCAACTTCCAAGTAGGTTGATGCTCTGCTCTACGAGGTTGGAGGCATCACGGATGAACAATGGCGTGTAATGCATGTAGATGCGAATGGCTGCTCAGAGGTGCTCGAAGATCCTCGCCCAGGAGACACACGCCCAGGTGCTGCGTTAGATGGCATCGCGGCTGGAGTAGAAGAGCAGAGCAAAGGCAATGGAAGGTGGTTGGTGGAAGTGGGGATTAGAGAGAGAGAGAGAGCTTGAGGCTTGCTGGTTGCATGCAGCACGGAGGTCGGTCGTGCTTCGTGCATTGGTAGTGAGATGGGAGGTGCGATGAGGACATATTTGTTGGACATGTGAGCCCACGGCGAGCCATTATGCAATAAATGTTATTGCGTATATCATTCACTGATCTGAAATGAAGAATAAAAAATTTGCATAATAGGTCCCTCTGTACAATTAGGGTTATGTACCATGGCCATCTTGATAATCATATAACTGTTGTTTCATTAGATGAATCATAGAGGCTGGTGCTTGGATGAATATCTAATGGGTTAGATTGAGGACTCATCAAGCACCGTCAAATGATTGTTAAGATGTGATCTCCAGCCTGAGTAGGAGATGGCAATCCTTTCTTACATAAGCTGATATCTGACCGACCTCTTGATGCAGGTCCTCTACATAGGAATAGAGATTCATAGGTATCAGATGAGTTAGGTCAAAGAGTTGACATAACGAGATCGAGATAACCAAAGTCCTATATCGTATGCTGTCATGATACATGCACACATCCTCTGACCGGGGACAGATGTGTTACTATATGTCTGAATATGTACATTTGGCAGACCAATAGGTTGATGACCTAATCAAGGTATATACACCGGCACGCTGGTGTACATATAAGGGCATATGAGTAATACGATCTCTCAAAGGGATCATACAGGTTCATTACTGAACCGGAAGACATGAGCTCACTCATGAGATATTGGGAAGAATCATATTCCGCACATGGTCCTCTCGCTTTGGAAGCTTGACTGAATTTGTAGGTTTGATATATACTTTTGGAAAGTATATGATCAAGACCTTGGTATGATATATGCTTTTGGAAAGTATATGATCAATACCTAATCCCATCGATCAAATGAGAACTTACTGATAAAACCCTGAAGTAGACAGTATAAAGTTGATCTAATACTTTGGGTTTATTCTGGGTCCTCCAGTATGCAGGATGTACAGGTGTTGGGAATACCTGAGGGTTATGTGATCATAAACGATTGTATAACCATGGCGCTTCCATTCCTAGGGAGTGATGAAACGGGTCTGGGTTTTAGTGGCTCCTCTCAGTAGAGAAGTAATCTGATCTTGGTCCAAATGTTGGACATTGATCTGAATGTGATTCAGATGCAATGAGAAGATTAGATTTGTGGTCTTGATTTAATCAAGCATCTATGAGAGGCCCGAGATCTGGATTTGAGATGTGATCTCAATATCCAAGTCACTATACGTGGAACAATACAATCGCCCTGTCCTTATCTCCAAGTATCTGCGGAGAAAGCACATTATTCTTGAAGGAGTTCAAGAATAATTCCTATGATGAATTTAATATCCAAGCAAGAAGGTCTTGATGATTAAATGATATTTAATTATCAAGTATAATATGAATAAGATTCATATTATGAGAATGATTGCCCAAGATAATTAAATGAGATTTAATTATCAAGTATAATATGAATAAGATTCATATTGTAAGAATAATTATCCAAGATAACTAAATGGGATTTAATTATCAAGGATAAGCAGATCATGGATAGTGCTATCCAGAATATCTGTGTATATTATAAATGGGATTTATAATATATCAGAGAGAGAGAGAGAGAAATATTGTAAATAGCATTTGTTAATTATTAATGTGGATTGGATTCACATTAGTTAATTAATTATAAAATGTAATTTACAAATTAGTTTGGAATGTAAATATGATTCACATATTTTTAAATGGCATGATTGAAATATTCACAAATTAATTTGGAATTAATTTGGTGGATATTATTGCAATAATAGTTATTGCAATTTATTGAGAAATAACAAGATAAATAAAAGGAGACAAAATACCACCAAAAAAGAGGTGGCGTCACCTATGAATTAGTCATAGGTAACGCCCCCTTAAATGTAGGGTGGTTTGTTGCCTCTCTTTTTTTGTTATCATATTATCTCTTAATAATTAATTTATTTGAATTAAATTGCATTGATAATGATTCAACATATATTTAATTTAATATAAATAAATGTTGTTGGTTTTTAACCAACAACAATCATGGCCATTGATTAATACACATATCAACTTAGCCGTTGGATCTATGTGTCCCATGGATTGAGATCCATTAGATCCTAAACTAATATAAAAGGAGGGCTAACCTAGCCTTTCAGAGAAACATTAAGAGTTGTAGAAGCCTGCTACTCTCTCTCTCTCATTCTCGCCCTCTCTCTTTCTCTTCTCCAAGAAGTGGCAGTCCACTTTGTGTTGAGACAGAGAGTCTCTCTCGCCTTCGCCTTCGACGACTCGAGGATCTCCTTCTTCTTTGGGGCTGCTTTCTATAAAGGAAGATGACGGATTTCGTTAGACGAAATCAGGGGATTCATTGTTTGGATCTTCATTGAGGATTGCGGGAGGAACGCGTCTCATCATCGCGCCTGCAAGTGTGTTCTTCGTAGATCGGACTTGAGCCAGGAGGATCTCTTGCTTTAGAGATCTTGTGATCACAACCACGCTCCAAGAGGTATTCCTTATACTTTGTGGTTTGGTGAAACGATCCGAGAAATGTTCTCGTGATCATGTGGTTTCATCACTTGATTAATTTTTTTTAATTTCCGCTACATCTTGCGACTAGTGCGACTAGTCGCCCCGATCGTATGAGATATGATCGTCACACTTCCATGATGCGCTTGAGTATTCTCAATATCCTTCAAGTGGTATCAGAGCCAGGTTGGAAAAGGTTTTGGATACGATCCGTGAACCAAAGACGACTTGGGTTTGAAAAGGTAGTGAAAGTTTTATCGCATTTCAATTTTCGCACCTCTGTCTAATTGATTTTTTCGGCACTGTTTAAATTGTTTAAACACGAAATATTCAATTGGATTTTGTTCCCCATTGAATAAGGAAACCATAGGATTTGAGTTTACTAAATTTGGATTTAATTTGCTCAAGATATGGCCTTTTGAATATGCATGTATTCACAATTGCGGGAACTGCAGAACAGATTGTGATTAATTTGTTAATTACGGTTTTGTTGGGCCGAAATGCGTGAAATATCACTTAGGTTCTATTGTAAATCAAGTTGGCAATCTTAGGGCACTAATTTTGCAAATTTTGGATTTAAATTGATCAAGATAAGTTAATTTTAGTGATTGGGGGTCACTGCTGGAAATTAACAAATTTGATCATGAATCTTGTGATAGTCATTCAAATAAATTTGATGAAAATTAATTGTAAATTTTCTAAAATGATTATTGATAAGTATTTGTGAAATATTTAGAGATGATAATCATTTCATTGAATGACATCCCACTAACCATATTGATAATATAGTTGATCTTGATCATTGGTTAATTTGAAATCATCAACAAACATTGTTTTGCATACAAAACCCTAGGTCATCCTACAATAGTTGTAGGACAACTTTTTCATGCAAAACCCTCTTGCTTGAATAGTATTGGGGATTTGTTTAGCAAATCTCCTTATAATATAATCAAAATTGTTTTGATGTATATTATATGGTATAATTTCGGTTGAAAGACCGATGAGTATCTCAAAGTACATGATGATCTATCTGGCGTTATCCTTTCCTGAGGTGGATATGGTGTCTAGTCGGAGATCGCTGGAGTAGCGGGTTGCAACGTATGTGGTCCATCCCACTCACGCTAGTACTGGCCATGACAACGGGTAAGAACTGGATAATGCCGGAGAAATCAAAGTGAATTTTTTCTAATTATTAAAATTCGAAATAATACGTACTTTGAGATTATACCTACTATTCAAGTAAAATTCAAAGTTTGTTGATTGATAATAGGATTGATAGTTAATTTAATGTGATTTAATTAATTATATCCTATTAAAACACTCTATTATGAATAGATGTGTATTTCCCTTGGAAGAATTAATTATGTGAATATGATTCACGATAATTAATTATTACAATTTAAATAAGAGGTGGAGGATCACATAAGTGACATCCATGGTCTCCCGTCAAGGAAAAAGAATTTCGTCGCCAAAAGTTGTATATAGGAGACGCATGTCCGAAGTGACAGATCCTATATACAATTATTTGGATCGGGTTCTTTGCATCTCGAAAGAGTAAGACCGTATATATAGTGACCCCAATATCGGGTCCTCATATTATTGGGGCGGTATTGGATTGCGTATAGCGAGTATTAAGCATGTTGACGGTTGGTTCAATTAGCAGCGAGTCAACATCACCTTAGGGGTGGTGGGCCCGGGTGTTAAAGACCGAATTGGGAAATACAAGTTGGACTTGCAAGGTGGAATGTGTTCCCGCTTCTTTTTATAGGAGTCGCAGGTTCTCATATTACTGGGATGTGACAAAGATAGGAAAGGAGATCCCAGATCTTGCTAGAGATATAACGGTAAGAATATCTCTTACATTGAAAGTGATTAAGGGAATGAACTTTCATTGTTGACAAGGCAAGACAACTTTGATATAAAAATTCCTAAATCAAAGTAAAATATGTGTATATAATATATATATATATATATATATATGTATACCCTTATGCAAAATTTCTTATTTCAGATAATCCTTCATTAAACCCACTCAATGTTATACTAAATAACAACCAGTAAAATGTCATGGATTAGACTCATGATCCAGATATTGTACTTGCAATTGGACACATTATGTATGAGGTTGCAATGTGCAAGTTTCCTCAAACATAATGAGGAATGACAATTAAATAAGACAATAAGACATCACCTTAGGGTTTGAATGTCTTTATAGTCTTGATCTTTCATCGATTGTACTTTGGAAGTGACATGTCGATGGTGATCATAATTGTCAAATAATCCATATAAAATCAAAGAAGATGTTTTGGCATACATATGTGCTCTAGACATTTAATCATGAATGGCATGGTTCTCTGCATTATGCAGAATGGTAGCTCAAAAGAGATGATGTATTAAAAAATGTTTGAATACCTACCTGAACCAATGTTTTATAGTCTAGATGGATGTAGACATGATGAGTATCATCATTCTACTATCTATACTCTAGTCATTCATGAAGCTTCATAATATTCATATTGTATGAATTTAATGAAGCACGTATAAATGTTGAAATACTCTTACATTGAATTCTTTTGAATTTAATGTAAGAGATCCTTAGTCTTAAGCAATGGTTGTTATAGATAAAGGGAGTGCAGTGGAAGCATGGGTTAGACCCAAGTAAGAACTATAGTCAAAGAGTTGACTGTACTTATGTGACTTCCATATGACATCCTAATTGTTGGATGAATGCCAATACTGCAATAAGTTGGTGTATTGATAGTATGACTATCAAGTCTCTCTTGAATCCTTAGAGAAGGACTCGTATAGAGCACCTAAATAATCTACATTAATCATTGATATTGACTTGCTTATTTGATAAGATAAAGTCTAATAATTGTATCTCATTCTTCTAATGACACCTGCAATTGTTGCATATGTTATAGAAGATTAATAAATTTGATGTTCAGGTTTAATGGTCAACTACATGGTTTTTGATGCAATTGTTGCAACAATCTCTATTGGATAGATGGACTTCATATTTTTAGTGGGAGAGCCCTTTATCTTAGAGAATGTCTCTATGACCTAGATATAAGAATACACTCATAGTTTATTTCTAAATGTTGGAAATAAACATGAATTCTGGAATAAACCTATCATAAAGAGTTATGATGAATATATTTCAAATAGTAATATGACATCTAGTGGACTCTACTAAATTAGAAATTTAATGAATGGTTCATTAAGATTTCTAATACTGAAAATTAAACCTTTAAGATCAATAGGAGGATAAAGGTCATTTGGCAATGATCTGGCATCATGTCTTGGACATATGTCTGTTGATGAGATCAATGGACAAGCAAGAGATGAAACTTTACAATGTCTAAAATTTTTCAAAACATGCATACTTATGAATATTGTATTCAAAGAAAAATGTCCAATACACCCTTCTTTGGGAAAGGTGTTAGATGTTGAGGTATTCAGGATCTCATACATATTGATGTATGTGAATCATCTATATCATAGTGAACATTATGGATATATGATATCTATTTATGATCATGTATGACATGAGATTTCTTCTCTTCACCAGAGAAACCTTTGAAATGTTCAAAGATTTCACAATTTTAGTTTAGAACCAAAGTTTGAAGGAGGATTAAATGAATTTGATCTAACCAAGGTAGAAAGTACTTATTAGATGAATTCAATGAATACCTTATGAAGATATGAATATCATTTCTATCTCAATCCTCCTAACACATCTAAACTCAATGGAGTTATAGGAAGATACAATTGGATCATGTGTGACATGGTTTGATCAATGATGAAATTTAGCATAGTTATCCCTTAGTTTTCAGGTATATATGTGTAGTAGAGACTACACTATATATATCCTTAATAAGATTTCATGCAAGTAAGCTGGAATTAAGCATTAAAGAGTGCTACTTCATTAGGAAAATAAAGGATGGTATTGGATACTACTTTATAACCCTAAGATTCTTAAAAGATCTCATCTCTGAGAATGTGATTCTTAGAGAATGACTCTCTTGAGAATCAAGATGAAAATGAAGTATAGGAACTCATTTAATCTTGAGAAGATAATGAGACTCCTGAAATCGGAAACTAAATGGGACATTTAAAGATGAAGCACTAATACCTCTTCAAATGCGTTTGAGGATGTAATACATGTGTCAGTTAAGTCTGACAATGATCGGACTTCATGTGATGAAGCTCCTGAGGATTATGACATGGAAAGATGGATATTAGCAATAAATTCTAAAATAGACTTCATATACAAATGTTGTATATGCACCCTCTAGGATCCACCTATAAGAGTTAGACCCATTAAGGTGCAAATGGATCTTTAAGAGAAAGAGGGAACCTGATGAGTAGGTAGAGATCTTCAAACCACGGTTCGTAGCCATGAGCTACAAATCGGAAGAGAAGACATTGCTTGCAATGAGACTTGCTCTTAGGTAACCATGCTTAAAATCATTAGAATATTGCTAACCTTAGTTACACAACTTGACTATTGCATCTTCAAGATGTAATTCAAGATTGCATTCCTCTAAGAATGCCTCTCTGAGGATATTCACATGAAGTAGCTCCAGGGCTTCATGATTGGGGAACGTAAGGTGTGAAAGTTAAAGAAATCCATCTATAAACTCAAATAAGCTTCTTGTTGTTGGAACATAAGATTTGATGAAATTATAATGTTATTATTTCAGATAGAATCTTGATGAACCTTGTGAAGCTTAGTAGGAATTCTATTGTATTCATCGTGCTAAATGTAGATAATATCCTAATCATTTGGAATGATATAAGGATGATAATAAGTGTTTTATGATCTGGCTATTCCATACCTTAAGATATGATCTCAAAAGATGACTCTTGGATCTTAGTTCTGAAGGTGTTCAGAAGCAAAGAAAAGAGGATGTTGGGACTGTCACATTTGTAGTGCACCTTGGACATGTTCCATTTTTCTGGAAATTCCAAGAAAGGCTTTCTTACCTTAAGATTTGGTACTGACCTATCTAAAGGGATAGCACCGCAAAGAGTTGAGGAAGTGAATGCTAGAACTGCTTGCAGTTGTGCATAAGTTAGCGAGAAGCTAAGTGTATGCTAGATGTGTACCAAAGCCAGATATCTGCCATGCAATGGGAGTAGTAAACTGTTACTAATCCTACTATGCAGAAAGAACACTTGATTGCAGTAATAACAATATCTTCAAAGATGACAAGGCTTTAGAGATAGTGATCTCTAAGTCTTATCTTCAAGAGATTAAGACTTTATAGATAGAGATCTAAAAGGTCTTAACTGTAGATACCTTATGAGATAGTGATCTCCAGGAATAAGGGTATTCTGATAAGGATTATGGAAATAATGGTTATAATAATTATTAAACAATAGTGTCAAGGACACTATAATTGCTTTATCGAGATTGAGTATTGGTTGCGTAAGATGCAACAATAACATTGGATGCGAGCACTGTTACTAAGAGATATGCAAGTGTCGTAAAAGGACTTGGCAAAGTCTTTTGGGAACAGAGTGACTGATCATCTTACCTAGCTATTTTCTAAATAGCCTATGATTGTCACATGAGTGTGGGTTTAAATGATTAACCCATTAATGGCTCTTTGTGCTAGTGGAAGATTGTTGGACATGTGAGCCCATGATGGATCTCGTATTCATCATGCTAAAAGCCCTTTTTTAAATCCCTACCTAATCAATCCAATATAAATCACCTATAATTCATTGTTTTTATCCTTTACTAAATGGTGTATATTTTACCATTGAATTATTGTTTTTAATTCCTCTTATTTTTCTTGTAATTATTTTATCCTCAAAAGCCCCTAAAAATTAGCTAGAATAACTTTCTATAAATCATTAACCATTAAAAAGATAAAAAACATACAAAAAATCTCAAAACCAAAAAGTTGGTGTTTTTATCCCTTTAAAAAAATACCCCAAAAATTACTTTTTGTACAGTTGACCTCTTTTGGCTTTTTGACCAACATGAAAGTTGTAGATCTCGTCGAGACGAGCAACTTTCATGTTATGACTTTTTCCTAATTCGGCCTCTACCTATTTCTTTTCTATTTTTCTTTGTAATTATTCTCTAAATATTCTGATTGGGCCACGTGGCGCTCTCTGGAGCACCCACGTGGCCCTCGTCCCCTCTCACCACCCGGCTCCTTCTCAGCCGTTGGATTCATTCACCCACGCCTACATCTGAGCCATCCATCCCCACCTCATTTCTCAGCCCTTGATCTCACTCCCAGATCTAATCACGGCCACCCAAAAGCGCCTAACCCTCGGCCGTTGGATCCATGCCCTATCCTACAGCCTTCCTCGCGCCACGTCACCCCGTAACCATAGCCCTCCGATCTCGGTTTGATCCAATGATCCGCATCATGCCACGTCTCTCCTCACCTCAACCACCCGATCCCACGACCATCCAACGCTTCTCCTAGCGCCACGCCCCCCTTCAAACCCTCGCCGTTGGATCTCACCAGTTCTCCATCTGGGCCACTCCTTCGCGCTCTACCCTCAGCCATCCGATCAGATCTAATGATCTGATCGCGTCCCTCCGTACGCACCCCACTCCCAGCCGTTGGATCGTTAGATCCAACGGCACGATCATCATCGTCTACCTCCCGCGCGCCTCACCTCCAGCCTTTTCACCGCGTAACGACAACTCCCTCTTCCGTTTTTGGTCGCCGCTCCAGCCATCGCTTTCCTTCCCTAACGTTTTCCCCTCGTAGCTGTTACACCCTACTTCCTCGCGAACCTTGTCAAACACCATCTCCATTACTCCTCTTCATCATATCAACCGTTGAAATCTTCGTCGTCACCTCTGTTACAACCACAACCTCCGCCTAAAAAACACCTCCTCAACCCTCTGCTATCCTTTGTCCACCATTTTTTGTGTAAACCCTAGCTTCCTCCACCCCTCCGGTGACAGCGGAGGGGCGAAATGTAGAGGTGATTATGGCTTTTTACTGGTGTTGACCCACGACAGTGCTCCGTCGTGGGTCCTGGTGACCTCCGGTCACCAAATGAGCCCCGAGGCCCGACTAACCTCACCGGGGTGACGACCTGAGGTTCTCTTGAGCCTCAGCCTAAGCTATCCCCGCCGCCATTCGCCTTGCTCCGACAAGGCAATTTTCCCTCTACTTCTCCTAATTTTCCCTTCATACCCATCATCGTTTACCTTCCTCCGACCACTCCAGCATCTCCACCATCTCACTTTGATCCTCTCCGACCACCCTCCTTCCATCAGAACCCCACCACGCTCCGACACCACTCCTCCGTCATCACTGCGGAGGACTCTCTTGAGCCACCACCTTCTCCACCTCCCGGCTCCCATCTCACTTCACGCACTTCACAAATCACGAGCGCACACTTCGGCTATAACTGACCCCTGTAGATATCTTCAATAGCTGGACTTCATGTCGGAGCACCTTCCAGATCTCCTCCTCCGACGATCGTGCCTCGCCGAGCAGCTCCAGATAACATCAGAGCACTGCCTTGGCTCCAGGACCTTCGCCATGCCTCCAGTGAGCTTCCTCGACCATCCTACGACCTCGCAAGGCGGGGTGAATCTGAAGGCAGGTCGCCAGAGCCCAGCCTTCACCGGTGACCTGCAGAGGAGGACGAGATACAGTCACCGTCCGATCAGATGGATCGGACGGCCGAGATAAAGACACGTGGCCCCAAAGCTCCAAACGAAGCTACAGGCTCGGGTCCTACCGAGCCTCGACCCAATCCCCCTTAATGCAGCCACGTGGCCCGAAGCTGTGATCTCCTCCCGAGCATGGGCCCTCACGTGCACCGCATGTGAGGGCGTTGGTAATTTACACGAAGGGCCTGACGTTTCTGCTATTTTCATTTTGGTCCTCCAGGCGTGTGCTTCACATGCGCGCTTGGGGTATTTACAGGGAGCCCCTCCAAGGTTTCAGAAATTACAAAGAGGTCCCCGCGCGCATGGATAAATTGCACTGGGGCCCAGGCGATTTTTCATAACTGCATTTAGGTTCCTGGAGGGACCTAAATGCAATATTTATCCCTTTATTTTATTGCATTTTTATTACAATTATGCCCTTGCACTGTTTTTAGCATAACTTGAGCATCGTAGGTCCAAATTGCATGATTTTTGTGTCATTTTGATCCTTGTTTTGTCCTCTACATTTTAGCATGCTTATTTGTCTCGTTTGACACTATTTTAATTAAAGTGATTTTTTATGTGGAAAATGGGACCGTGCTCTTCTTGTCTTGCTTGATCTGATGACCGATTTTTATTGATGTGTTCAAATTGATTCTGATTTCATTCTATATTGTGTTGCTCACATTTTAGGGTATAATTGTAGTCTTTAATCTGTACATAATTTCTCTTGCATATTTGCTCATGCATCACTTTATAATTTGCATAAAAATCAACAAAAACATGCATGCATCTTCGCTTTGCTTTAAAATTTGCATAATTCATCATGAGGACCTGAAATCGAAATTAACCAACACTGTGCCTTCATGAATCAAAATTTGATAATCATATTAAGCAGCCGTGTCCCTGTGTTCGACCTTGGTAGACTTGTCAAGTTAAAATATTCGACGACATTCAAAGATCGTGGTTTTTGCTGAACCAAATTCGCCTCCTATACTACGACTTATTTATCTGTATTAAAGAGGAGAATTTGACGATCATCAAATGGTGCCGTTGCCGGGGATTCGCTTTTCTTAATTTTTGAATTTTGATCTTTTGTTGAATAATTTCAAATTTTTAGGTCCTCGTTTCATGCATCATTTCTTTGCATCATATTTGTTGATTTAAATTTTCGAAGTATTCTAACGTTTATCTATTGTGGCATGGCCTATGGTGATCGAGGACGCTTGATCCTCATGGAGGCGTGAAATCGGAAACTTTTGCTGAAGAGGCCGCAAAAGAACCTGTGAAGGAATTGGAGGATTTTAGCAGTCAAAATTGCATTGCATATTGTAAAATATATATATAGATAACTTGCATCTGCATATTTATTTTCAGTCTTGCATATTGTAATAAAAAAAATCCCCCCCCCCAGATCTACACTTGCACATACTCACCCCCCACCATCTCCCCCTGTATATTTCACTCACTCTCTCCCTCTCCCTCTATCTCTATCTCTACAACTCTCTCCCGATATGTTTATATTTCACGAACCCCCTCCCCCACATCCTTGTATCATAGAACACCCTAACCCCTAACGTAGAATTTACTTCAGCTATTTGTAGCCTAAGTATAGGGGGGACCTACCTGCTCATCCCTCCCTCATTCGGTCTCCTTGTACTTAGGTCAATTTTGGGCCGAAGTATAGGGGGGCCCTCCTCCTCAGTTCCGCTATATCACCCTGTACTTGAACCGAGCCTGGCTTCATGGCACTTGTGCTATGAGGACATAGCAAAGTTTAAGTGTAGGGGGTATACCGTATATTACTGTATATTTACTTTAGCCTTAGCTTATGTTTTTAAAAGTTTTTTTTATTTTCGGGCTGGGTTTTGGTAAGCTAGTGAACTGAGTAAAAACCTGTAAAAATTATTAAAATTTATGGATTAATTTTTGTAAATATTCCTGTAAAAAAATTTAAAATCTAAAATCTTTCTTGGAATTTGGCTCTGACTACTAGGTTTAATAGGCATTTTCAGTGAGGGAACCTCGGTCTCCCTTAGCAGAGTGGGTGTTTTAGAGGACATCACATACGACCCCGTCCTCAAGTAACATGGGACTCGACCCGTACTTACACCCATACTGGCTGAAAGTGTATACTTTTATTTGAGCCTAGGCTAGTAATTGTCTCTCCAAAGAAATAAAAAAAATTAAAACCCATAAAAATCTGCAAAAACTAAAAATCACACAAAAATCACTAACCTAAGGAGTTGGTGTATTCCTGACACATTCACGCTCACTCAAGGCTTGAGGATGTTTGAGGACACTGGATTTCGGTGATCTTGAGAGTCTGAGTTAACATGCCTTGGTCATTAGGGTTTTTATGACTTAAATATCCATACTTCCCTGGTTTGAATGATTTGAGTGCTATATTGCACTCTTCATCTCAACCTTCAAGAAAATATGATCAGCACGGTCACTTCCACAACTGCATGATTGATGAGTTGAGTTGAGATATCAGTTGAGGAACTAGGACTAGAGATTTGAGTTTAGATCCGATATAAGGATATTCGAGGATGGGATAAAGTAAATGAAGGCTTCAGAAGACCTGAGTGTCAGCAAAACCCTAGCCAGTATGTGAACAAGATTCATATGCTTCTTTTTGATATTTACCTATGTGCCAGGGTGTGATGAAACTTAAATGAATTTGTTGATCAGTGTGCGCCAATTTTTTGTAAAAGCAGTGGAGCTAGCCAACAAAAAAATGAAATGTCAAAGAAAAGCTCTATTATCCAAAGTCAAATTCCAAATGAGCTTCCACCAAAGGCGAGCGCTCCCAAACATTTTCAAAGTGTCCACTTGGACCAAGCGCTAATTAAGACCAAGGAGTCGGGCTGACACCATAAAAGGGCTCTACATCGTAAGCGATACAAGTCTGGGTGTCGAAGGTATCTTATATACTCAAAAAAGACACACCCCGGTGTACTCCCAGAAAAACAAGTGCAGACGACTCCAAATTCTCTTGACGGACACATTGATCAACAAAATAATAATTTACATGTGTTGATTAAAAGGCACTCGAGAGGCCCCTTGTTCCAATGTGAGGGTGAGAAAAATAGACACAATCCCAGTACCCCATCATCTGGCCGTCCATCTACATTTTCAAGTCTGACAAACTAATGAGACGGTTGACTAAAACAAGAATAGACTTATTCCCTAGTATTGAGGATTAGGTCTAGAGGAGAGTCTTTGGGACTAGAACTTTGAGTGATGCATCGACTCAGCTTTCATGAAATGCAGTACACTAAATGTCATATCCTATATTCTATGTACAAAAAGAGAGTCTGATAATCAGAGGAGTTGGATTCCTTCCGACTAAGGCTTGGATAAACCCGGAATCTTAGGATCACTTAGGTCATGGGTCTTCGAAAGATCAAGCCTTGAATTTTTCACGCGCACTTTCAGGAATTAATCCGACTCCTTCATTCTTTAAATGCTCGAGGACGAGCATGGTTTAAGTATAGGGGTATGATGAATCTCATATTCATCATGCTAAAAGCTATTTTTTAAACCCCTGCCTAATCAATCCAATAAAAATCACCTGTAATTCTTTGTTTTTATCTTGTACTATATTGTGTATATTTTACCATTGAATTATTGTTTTTAATTCCTCTTATTTTTCTTGTAATTATTTTATCCTCAAAAGCTCCTAAAAATTAGGTAGAATAACTGTCTATAAATCACTGACCATTAAAAAGATAAAAAAACTACAAAAAATCTAAAAACCAAAAAGTTGGTGTTTTTATCCCTTTAAAAATACCCCCAAAAAATACTTTTTGTACAGTTGACCTCTTTTGGCTTTTTGACCAACATGAAAGTTGTAGATCTCGTCGACTCGATCAATTTCATGTTTTGACTTTTTCCTAATTAGGCCTCTACCTATTTGTTTTCTATTTTTCTTTGTAATTATTCTCTGAATATTCTGATTGGTCCACATGGCGCTCTCTGGAGCGCCCACGTGGCCCGCCTCCCCTCTCGCCACCCGGCTCCTTCTCAGCCGTTGGATTCATTCACCCATGCCTACATCTGAGCCCTCCATCCCCGCCTCATTTCTCAGCCCTTGATCTGACTCCCAGATCTAATCACGGCCACCCAAAAGTGCCTAACCCTCGACCGTTGGATCCATGCCCTATCCTACAGCCTTCCTCGCGCCACGTCACCCCGTAACCATATCCCTCCGATCTCAGTTTGATCTAACGATCTGCATCATGCCACGTCTCTCCTCACCTCAACCATCCGATCCCACGACCATCCAACGCTTCTCCTAGCGCCATGTCCCCCTTCAAACCCTCGCCGTTGGATCTCACCGGTTCTCCATCTGGGCCGCTCCTTCGCGCTCTACCCTCAGCCATCCGATCAGATCTAATGATCTGATCGCATCCCTCCGTAGGCACCCCACTCCCAGCCGTTGGATCTAACAATCCAACGGCTCGATCATCATCATCTGCCTCCCGCGCGTCTCACCTCCAGCCGTTTCACCGCGTAACGACAGCTCCCCCTTCCATTTTTGGCCGCCGCTCCAGCCACCGCCTTCCTTCCCTAACGTCTTCCCCTCGTAGCTGTTACACCCTACTTCCTCGCGAACCTTGACAAACACCATCCCCATGACTCCTCTTCATCATATAAGCCGTTGAAATCTTCATCGTCACCTTCGTTACAACCACAACCTCCACCTATAAAACACCTCCTCAACCCTCTGCTACCCTTCGTCCACCATTTTTGGCTTAAACCCTAGCTTCCTCCGCCCCTCCGGTGGCAGCGGAGGGGCGGAATGTAGAGGCGATTATGGCTTTTTGATGTTGTTGACCCACGGTGGTGCTCCGCTGTGTCCTGGTGACCTCCGGTCACCGGGCGACGACATGAGGTTCTCTTGAACCTCAGCCCAAGCTATCCCCGTCGCCATTCGCCTTGCTCCGGCAAGGCAATTTTCCCTCTACTTCTCCTAATTTTCCCTTCATACCCATCATCGTTTACCTTCCTCCGACCACTCCAGCATCTCCACAATCTCACTCCGATCCTCGCCGACCACCCTCCTTCCGTCAAAACCCCACCGCGCTCCGACATCACTCCTCCGTCATCACTGCGGAGGACTCGCCTGAGCCACCACCTTCTCCACCTCCGCCGGCTCCCATCTCACTTCACGCACTTCACAGACCACGAGCGCACTCTTCGGCTAGAACTGACCCCTGCAGATATCTTTAATAGCCGGACTTCATGTCGAAGCACTTTCCAGATCTCCTCCTCCGACGATCGTGCCTCCTCGAGCAGCTCCAGATAACATCGGAGCACCGCCTCGGCTCCAGGACCTTCGCCATGCCTCTAGTGAGCTTCCTCGACCATCCTACAACCTTGCGAGGCAGGGAGAAGCTGAAGGAAGGTCGCCGGAGCCCAGCCTTCTCCGGTGACCTGCGGAGGAGAACAAGATACAGTCACCGTCCGATCAGATGGATCGGACGGCCGAGATAAAGACACGTGGCCCCGAAGCTCCAAACGAAGCTGCAGGCTCGGGTCCTACCGAGCCTCAGCCCGAGCCCCCTTAATGCAGCCACGTGGACCGAAGCTGTGATCTCCTCCCGAGCCTGGGCCATTACGTGCACTGCACGTGAGGGCGTGGGTAATTTACACGAAAGGCCCTGACGTTTCTGCTATTTTCATTTTGGTCCTCCAGGCGCGTGCCTCACGTGCGCGCCTGGGGTATTTACAGGGAGTCCATCCAAGGTTTTAGAAATTACAAAGAGGTCCCCGCGTACATGTATAAATTGCACTAGGGCCCAGGCAGTTTTTCATAATTGCATTTAGGTCCCTCCAGGAACCTAAATGCAATATTTATCCCTTTATTTTATTGCATTTTTATTACAATTATGCCCTTGCACTGTTTTTAGCATAACTTGAGCATCGTAGGTCCAAATTGCATGATTTTAGTGTCGTTTTGATCCTTGTTTTGTCCTCTACATTTTAGCATGCTTATTTGTCTCGTTTGAAACTATTTTAATTAAAGTGATTTTTTATGTGGAAAATGGGACCGTGCTCTTCTTGTCTTGCTTGATCTGATGACCGATTTTTATTGATGTGTTCAAATCGACTCTGATTTCATTCTATATTGTGTTGCTCACATTTTAGGGTAGAATTGTAGTCTTTAATCTGTACATAATTTCTCTTGCATGTTTGCTCATGCATCACTTTATAATTTGCATAAAAATCGAGAAAAACATGCATGCATCTTTGCTTTGCTTTGAAATTTGTATAATTCATCATGAGGACCTCAAATCGAAATTAACCAACATTGTGCCTTCATGAATCAAAATTTGATAAACATATTAAGCAGTCGTGTCCCTGTGTTCGACCTTGGTAGACTTGACAAGTTAAAATATTCCATGACATTCAAGGATCGTGGTTTTTGTTGAACCAAATTCGCCTCCTATACTACGACTTATTTATCTGTATTAAAGAGGAGAATTTGACGATCATCAAATGGCGTCGTTGCCGGGGACTCGACTTTTCTTAATTTTTGAATTTTGATCTTTTGTTGAATAATTTCAAATTTCTAGGTCCTCGTTTCATGCATCATTTCTTTGCATCATATTTGCTGATTTAAATTTTCAGAATATTCTAACATTTATCTTTTGTGGCAGGGCCCATGGTGATCGAGGACGCTTGATCCTCATTGAGGCGTGAAATCGGAAACTTTCACTGAAGAGACCGCAAAAGAACCTGTGGAGGAATTGGAGGATTTTAGCAGTCAAAATTGCATTGCATATTGTAAATATATATATACAGATAACTTGCATCTGCATATTTATTTTCAGTCTTGCATATTGTACCAAAAAAATCCCCCCCCCCCACACACCTACACTTGCACATACTCACCCACCACCATCTCCCCCTATATATTTCACTCACTCTCTCTCTCTCTCCCCCTATCTCTATCTCTACAACTCTCTCTCGGTATGTTTATATTTCACGAACCCCCTCCCCCACATCCTTGTATCATAGAACACCCTCCCCCTAACGCAGATCTTACTTCGGATATTTGTAGCCTAAGTATAGGGGGGACCTGCCTGCTCATCCCTCCCTCGTTCGGTCTTCTTGTACTTAGGTCAATTTTGGTCCTAAGTATAGGGGGACCCTCCTCCTCAGTTCCGCTATATCACCCTGTACATGAACCGAGATGTGGCTTCATGGCACTTGTGCTATGAGGACATAGCAAAATTTAAGTATAGGGGGGTATACCGTATATTACTGTATATTTACTTTAGCCTTATCTCGTGTCTTTAAAAGTTTTTTTTTATTTTCGGGCTGGGTTTTGGTAAGCTAGTGAACTGAGTAAAAACCTGTAAAAATTATTAAAATTGAGGGATTAATTTTTGTAAATATTCTTGTAAAAAAATTAAAAATTGAAAATCTTTCTTGGAATTTGGCTCTTACTACTAGGTTTAATAGGCATTTTCAGTGAGGGAACCTCGGTCTCCCTTAGCAGAGTGGGTGGTTTAGAGGACATCGCATACGGCCCCATCCTCAAGTAACACGGGCCTCGGCCCGTACTTACACCCATACTAGCTGAAAGTGTATACTTTTATTTGAGCCTAGGCCAGTTATTGTCTCCCTGAAGAAATAAAAAAATTAAAACCCATAAAAATCTGCAAAAATAAAAAATCACACAAAAATCACTAACCTAAGGAGTTGGTGTATTCCTGACACATCCACGCTCACTCAAGGCTTGAGGATGTTTGAGGACACTGGATTTCGGTGATCTTGAGAGTCTAAGTTAACATGCCTTAGTCATTAGGGTTTTTATGACTTAAATATCCACACTTCCCTGGTTTGAAAGATTTGAGTGCTATATTGCACTCTTCATCTCCACCTTCAAGAAAATATGATCAGCACAGTCACTTCCACAACTACATGATTGATGAGTTGAGTTGAGATATCACTTGAGGAACTAGGACCAGAGATTTGAGTTTAGATCCGATCTAAGGGTATTCGAGGATGGAATAAAGTTAATGAAGGCTTCAGAAGACCTGAGGGTCAGCAAAACCCTAGCCAGTATGTGAACAAGATTCATATGCTATCTTTTTGATATTTACCTATGTTCCAGGGTGTGATGAAACTTAAATGAATTTGTTGATCACTGTGCGCCAATTTTTGGTAAAAGCAGTGGAGCTAGCCAAGAAAAAAACGAAATGTCAAAGAAAACCTCTATCATCCAAAGTCAAATTCCAATGAGCTTCCACCATAGGCGAGCGCTCCCAAACATTTTCAAAGTGTCCACTTAGACCAAGCACTAATTAGGACCAAGGAGTTGGGCTGACACCATAAAAGGGCTCTACATCGTAAGCGATACAAGTCTGGGTGTCGAAGGTATCTTAGATACTCAAAAAAGACACACCCCGGTGTACTCCCAGAAAAACAAGTGCAGACGACTCCAAATTCTCTAGACGGACACATTGATCAACAAAATAATAAATTACATGTGTTGAGTAAAAGGCACTCGAGAGGCCCCTTGTTCCAATGTGAGGGTGAAAAAAATAGACACAATCCCAGTACCTCCATCATCTGGCCGTCCATCTGCATTTTCAAGTCTGACAAACTAATGAGACGGTTGACTAAAGCAAGAATAGACTTATTGCCTAGTATTGAGGATTAGGTCTAGAGAAGAGTCTTTGGGACTGGAATTTTAAGTGATGCATCGACTCGACTCTCATGAAATGCAGTACACTAAATGTCGTATCATATATTCTATGTACAAAAAGAGAGTCTGATAATCAGAGGAGTTGGATTCCTTCTGACTAAGGCTTGGATAAACTCGGAATCTTAGGATCACTTAGGTCAAGGGTCTTCGAAAGATCAAGCCTTGAATTTTTCATGCGCACTTTCAGGAATTAATCCGACTCCTTCATTCTTTAGATGCTCGAGGACGAGCATGGTTTAAGTATAGGGGTATGATGAATCTCATATTCATCATGCTAAAAGCTATTTTTTAAACCCCTGCCTAATCAATCCAATAAAACTCACCTGTAAATCTTTGATTTTATCTTGTACTATATTGTGTATATTTTACCATTGAATTATTGTTTTTAATTCCTCTTATTTTTCTTGTAATTTTTTTATCCTCAAAAGTCCCTAAAAATTAGGTAGAATAACTGTCTATAAATCACTGACCATTAAAAAGATAAAAAAACTACAAAAAATCTAAAAACCAAAAAGTTGGTGTTTTTATCCCTTTAAAAATACCCCCAAAAAATACTTTTTGTACAGTTGACCTCTTTTGGCTTTTTGAACAACATGAAAGTTGTAGATCTCGTCGAGTCGAGCAATTTCATGTTTTGACTTTTTCCTAATTAGGCCTCTACCTATTTCTTTTCTATTTTTCTTTGTAATTATTCTCTGAATATTCTGATTGGGCCACATGGCGCTCTCTGGAGCGCCCACGTGGCCCGCCTCCCCTATGCCACCCGGCTCCTTCTCAGCCGTTGGATTCATTCACCCATGCCTACATCTGAGCCCTCCATCCCCGCCTCATTTCTCAGCCCTTGATCTGACTCCCAGATCTAATCACGGCCACCCAAAAGCGCCTAACCCTCGACTGTTGGATCCATGCCCTATCCTACAGCCTTCCTCATGCCACGTCACCCCGTAACCATATCCCTCCGATCTCAGTTTGATCCAACGATCTGCATAATGCCACATCTCTCCTCACCTCAACCATCCGATCCCACGACCATCCAACACTTCTCCTAGCGCCATTTCCCCCTTCAAACCCTCGCCGTTGGATCTCACCGGTTCTCCATCTGGACCGCTCCTTCGCGCTCTACCCTCAGCCATCCGATCAGATCTAATGATCTGATCGCGTCCCTCCGTAGGCACCCCACTCCCAGCCGTTGGATCTAACGATCCAACAGCTCGATCATCATCATCTGCCTCCCGCGCGTCTCACCTCCAGACGTTTCACCGCGTAACGACAGCTCTCCCTTCCATTTTCGGCCGCCGCTCCAGCCACCGCCTTCCTTCCCTAACGTCTTCCACTCGTAGCTGTTACACCCTACTTCCTCGCGAACCTTGACAAACACCATCTCCATTACTCCTCTTCATCATATAAGCCATTGAAATCTTCATCGTCACCTTCGTTACAACCACAACCTCCGCCTATAAAACACCTCCTCAACCCTCTGCTACCCTTCGTCCACCATTTTTTGGCTTAAACCCTAGCTTCCTCCGCCCCTCCGGTGGCAGCGGAGGGGCGGAATGTAGAGGCGATTATGGCTTTTTGCTGTTGTTGACCCACGGCGGTGCTCCGTTGTGTCCTGGTGACCTCCGGTCACCAAATGAGCCCCGAGGCCCAGCTGACCTCGCCGGGCGACGACCTGAGGTTCTCTTGAGCCTCAGCCCAAGCTATCCCCGTCGCCATTCGCCTTGCTCCGGCAAGGCAATTTTCCCTCTACTTCTCATAATTTTCCCTTCATACCCATCATCGTTTACCATCCTCCGACCACTCCAGCATCTCCACCATCTCACTCCGATCCTCGCCGACCACCCTCCTTCTGTCAAAACCCCACCGCGCTCCGACATCACTCCTCCGTCATCACTGCGGAGGACTCGCCTTAGCCACCACCTTCTCCACCTCCGCCGGCTCCCATCTCACTTCACGCACTTCACAGACCACGAGCGCACTCTTCGGCTAGAACTGACCCCTGCAGATATCTTTAATAGCCGGACTTCATGTCGGAGCACTTTCCAGATCTCCTCCTCCGACGATCGTGCCTCGTCGAGCAGCTCCAGATAACATCGGAGCACCGCCTCGGCTCCAAGACCTTCGCCATGCCTCCAGTGAGCTTCCTCGACCATCCTACAACCTTGCGAGGCAGGGAGAAGCTGAAGGAAGGTCGCCGGAGCCCAGCCTTCTCCGATGACCTGTGGAGGAGAACGAGATACAATCACCGTCCGATCAGATGGATCGAACGACCGAGATAAAGACACGTGGCCCCGAAGCTCCAAACGAAGCTGCACGCTCGGGTCCTACCGAGCCTCGACCCGAGCCCCCTTAATGCAGCCATGTGGCCCGAAGCTGTGATCTCCTCCTGAGCCTGGGCCCTCACGTGCACCGCACGTGAGGGCGTGGGTAATTTACATGAAGGGCCCTGACGTTTATTTTATTTTATATTTGGTCCTCCAGGCGCGTGCCTCACGTGCGCGCCTGGGGTATTTACAGGGAGTCCATCCAAGGTTTTAGAAATTACAAAGAGGTCCCCGCGCACATGGATAAATTGCACTAGGGCCCAGGCGGTTTTTCATAATTGCATTTAGGTCCCTCCAGGAACCTAAATGCAATATTTATTCCTTTATTTTATTGCATTTTTATTACAATTATGCCCTTGCACTGTTTTTAGCATAACTTGAGCATCGTAGGTCCAAATTGCCTGATTTTAGTGTCGTTTTGATCCTTGTTTTGTCCTCTACATTTTAGCATGCTTATTTGTCTCGTTTGAAACTATTTTAATTAAAGTGATTTTTTATGTGGAAAATGGGACCGTGCTCTTCTTGTCTTGCTTGATCTGATGACCGATTTTTATTGATGTGTTCAAATTGACTCTGATTTCATTCTATATTGTGTTGCTCACATTTTAGGGTAGAATTGTAGTCTTTAATCTGTACATAATTTCTCTTGCATGTTTGCTCATGCATCACTTTATAATTTGCATAAAAATCGAGAAAAACATGCATCCATATTTGCTTTGCTTTGAAATTTGTATAATTCATCATGAGGACCTCAAAGCGAAATTAACCAACATTGTGCCTTCATGAATCAAAATTTGATAAACATATTAAGCAGTTGTGTCCCTGTGTTCGACCTTGGTAGACTTGCCAAGTTAAAATATTCCATGACATTCAAAGATCGTGGTTTTTGTTGAACCAAATTCGCCTCCTATACTACGACTTATTTATCTGTATTAAAGAGGAGAATTTGACGATCATCAAATGGCGTCGTTGCCGGGGACTCGACTTTTCTTAATTTTTGAATTTTGATCTTTTGTTGAATAATTTCAAATTTCTAGGTCCTCGTTTCATGCATCATTTCTTTGCATCATATTTGCTGATTTAAATTTTCGGAATATTCTAACATTTATTTTTTGTGGCAGGGCCCATGGTGATCGAGGACGCTTGATCCTCATGGAGGCGTGAAATCGGAAACTTTCACTGAAGAGACCGCAAAAGAACTTGTGGAGGAATTGGAGGATTTTAGCAGTCAAAATTGCATTGCATATTGTAAATATATATATATATAGATTACTTGCATCTGCATATTTATTTTCAGTCTTGCATATTGTACCAAAAAAATCCCCCCCCCCACACCTACACTTGCACATACTCACCCCCCACCATCTCCCCCTATATATTTCACTCACTCTCTCTCTCCCTCTATCTCTATCTCTACAACTCTCTCTCGGTATGTTTATATTTCACGAACCCCCTCCCCCGCATCCTTGTATCATAGAACACCCTCCCCCTAACGGAGATCTTACTTCGGCTATTTGTAGCCTAAGTATAGGGGGGACCTGCCTGCTCATCCCTCCCTCGTTCGGTCTTCTTGTACTTAGGTCAATTTTGGCCCTAAGTATAGGGGGACCCTCCTCCTCAGTTCCGCTATATCACCCTGTACTTGAACCGAGCTGTGGCTTCATGGCACTTGTGCTATGAGGACATAGCAAAATTTAAGTATAGGGGGGTATACCGTATATTACTGTATATTTACTTTAGCCTTATCTCGTGTTTTTAAAAGTTTTTTTATTTTCGGGCTGGGTTTTGGTAAGCTAGTGAACTGAGTAAAAACCTGTAAAAATTATTAAAATTGAGGGATTAATTTTTGTAAATATTCTTGTAAAAAAATTAAAAATTGAAAATCTTTCTTGGAATTTGGCTCTTACTACTAGGTTTAATAGGCATTTTCAGTGAGGGAACCTCGGTCTCCCTTAGCAGAGTGGGTGGTTTAGAGGACATCGCATACGACCCCGTCCTCAAGTAACACGGGCCTCGGCCCGTACTTACACCCATACTAGTTGAAAGTGTATACTTTTATTTGAGCCTAGGCCAGTTATTGTCTCTCCGAAGAAATAAAAAAAATTAAAACCCATAAAAATCTGCAAAAATCAAAAATCACACAAAAATCACTAACCTAAGGAGTTGGTGTATTCCTAACACATTCACGCTCACTCAAGGCTTGAGGATGTTTGAGGAAACTGGATTTCGGTGATCTTGAGAGTCTAAGTTAACATGCCTTAGTCATTAGGGTTTTTATGACTTAAATATCCACACTTCCCTGATTTGAAAGATTTGAGTGCTAAATTGCACTCTTCATCTCTACCTTCAAGAAAATATGATCAGCACAGTCACTTCCACAACTGCATGATTGATGAGTTGAGTTGAGATATCACTTGAGGAACTAGGACCAGAGATTTGAGTTTAGATCCGATCTAAGGGTATTCGAGGATGGGATAAAGTTAATGAAGGCTTCAGAAGACCTGAGTGTCAGCAAAACCCTAGCCAGTATGTGAACAAGATTCATATGCTATCTTTTTGATATTTATCTATGTGCCAGGGTGTGATGAAACTCGAATGAATTTG
Organism: Ottelia alismoides; assembly: GCA_037367405.1. Taxonomy (NCBI): domain Eukaryota; kingdom Viridiplantae; phylum Streptophyta; class Magnoliopsida; order Alismatales; family Hydrocharitaceae; genus Ottelia; species Ottelia alismoides. The sequence continues at coordinate 1,384,948 of JAZKJV010006501.1, forward strand.
TTGATCACTGTGCGCCAATTTTTGGTAAAAGCAGTGGAGCTAGCCAAGAAAAAAATGAAATGTCAAAGAAAACCTCTATCATCCAAAGTCAAATTCCAATGAGCTTCCACCAAAGGCGAGGGCTCCCAAACATTTTCAAAGTGTCCACTTAGACCAAGCACTAATTAGGACCAAGGAGTTGGGCTGACACCATAAAAGGCACTCGAGAGGCCCCTTGTTCCAATGTGAGGGTGAAAAAAATAGACACAATCCCAGTACCTCCATCATCTGGCCGTCCATCTGCATTTTCAAGTCTGACAAACTAATGAGACGGTTGACTAAAGCAAGAATAGACTTATTCCCTAGTATTGAGGATTAGGTCTAGAGGAGAGTCTTTGGGACTGGAACTTTAAGTGCTGCATCGACTCGACTCTCATGAAATGCAGTACACTAAATGTCGTATCATATATTCTATGTACAAAAAGAGAGTCTGATAATCAGAGGAGTTGGATTCCTTCTGACTAAGGCTTGGATAAACTCGGAATCTTAGGATCACTTAGGTCAAGGGTCTTCGAAAGATCAAGCCTTGAATTTTTCATGCGCACTGTCAGGAATTAATCCGACTCCTTCATTCTTTAGATGCTCGAGGACGAGCATAGTTTAAGTATAGGGGTATGATGAATCTCGTATTCATCATGCTAAAAGTCATTTTTTAAACCCCTGCCTAATCAATCCAATAAAAATAACCTGTAATTCTTTGTTTTTATCTTGTACTATATTGTGTATATTTTACCATTGAGCTATTGTTTTTAATTCCTCTTATTTTTCTTGTAATTATTTTATCCTCAAAAGCCCCTAAAAATTAGGTAGAATAACTGTTTATAAATCACTGACCATTAAAAAGATAAAAAAATACAGAAAATCTCAAAACCAAAAAGTTGGTGTTTTTATCCCTTTAAAAATACCCCCAAAAATTACTTTTTGTACAGTTGACCTCTTTTGGCTTTTTGACCAACATGAAAGTTGTAGATCTCGTCGAGATGAGCAACTTTTATGTTTTGACTTTTTCCTAATTAGGCCTCTTCCTATTTCTTTTCTATTTTTCTTTGTAATTATTCTCTGAATATTCTGATTGGACCACGTGGCGCTCTCTGGAGCGCCCACGTGGCCCGCCTCCCCTCTCGCCACCCAGCTCCTTCTCAGCCATTGGATTCATTCTTCCGTGCCTTCATCTGAGCCCTCCATCCTCGCCTCATTTCTCAGCCCTTGATCTGACTCCCAGATCTAATCACGGCCACCCAAAAGCGCCTAACCCTCGGCCGTTGGATCCATTCCTCGCGCCACGTCACCCCGTAACCATATCCCTCCGATCTCGGTTTGATCCAACGATCTGCATCATGCCACGTCTCTCCTCACCTCAACCACCCGATCCCACGACCATACAACGCTTCTCCTAGCGCCACGTCCCCCTTCAAACCCTCGCCGTTGGATCTCACCAGTTCTCCATCAGGGCCGCTCCTTCGCGCTCTACCCTCAGCCATCCGTTCAGATCTAATGATCTGATCGCGTCCCTCCATACTCACCCCACTCCCAACCGTTGGATCATTAGATCCAACGGCTCGATCATCATCATCTACCTCCCGCGCGCCTCACCTCCAGCCGTTTCACCGCGTGACAACAGCTCCCCCTTCCATTTTTGGCCGCCGCTCCAGCCACCGCCTTGCTTCCCTAACGGCTTCCCCTTGTAGCTGTTACACCCTACTTCCTCGCGAACCTTGTCAAACACCATCTCCATTACTCTTCTTCATCATATCAGTCGTTGAAATCTTCATCGTCACCTCCGTTACAACCACAACCTCCGCCTATAAAACACCTCCTCAACCCTCTTCTACCCTTCGTCCACCATTTTTGGCTTAAGCCCTAGCTTCCTCCGCCCCTCCGGTGACAGTGGAGGGGCGGAATGTGATCGATTAGTATTACTCAATTAGTAATGGAACCATGATTGATCATTTTGTGTCAAAATGATCTATCAACCAAAGGGGATTGATCGATCTGTCTTGATCTATTACCACACTTTTGTTGATCGATGAGACCTAGGATAGAGCTGGATTTTGCCCAGATGACTCATAAAACTAACCACACCCCCATGTTCCAATTGTTACCCACATTATAAAGGTATAAAATTCATTTACATGCACCAAGTGTATTAATGGGAAAATCTGAAAATTTGATGCGATATACATGTGTCAGCACAAAACTTGTCCAAATGCAAAACTAACACCGCACACGGGTAGAGTAGATTATCCATCACCTATGGTGTGAAATATGTGTGGATGCATCAACAAAAGAGGGGTAGAACCATACTTATATGAATGTTACCCCGTGAACTTCCTTCTCACATAACGAGAGTTCCATGGCATTTCATGCAACATGCGCACGTCCACGACGATCCTGATGTCGAGCTTTTTAAAATGATGTACTCGGACCTTCGATCGATGGTTAAGAATCCTCTCTAACGACAGACATGTGGTGAAGGCTAAGTGGTCTGAGTAGCCAACCCACTTGACTCCCCCTATTATATATAGGGTCAAGTCCAATGGGATCCGTATCTAATAGTCGCAACACATCCGTATTTTGCACATAAGTCTCCCATACGAACTTTGATTTTTATGTTCTTGAGCTCGTTAGAAAGGTCTCGATGAGTACTACAAGAGAACATAATTATTTATTTTTTTTGGACATTAAAATAGGTTGGAAAACTAGGAAAAGTAGGATCCTCTTATGAGGGATCTTACAAAAGATGTCATATTTCTTTAACGATTGGTATCTGATGGACACTCTTAATGTTGGTCCTTTTGCATACAATAGAGTATCTGAGGTATTGGACGAGTCAAGTTAAAATGTTAACTTCATGATATCGAGATACCGAAACTTATATCATACACTATTATGAACGAGTACATATCATTTTATCAAATACAAACAACTATGTATCCGAGTGTGTAAATTTATAAAACCAATAGGTTGATTGCATAATAAAGTCTATATAGTGATGAGCTGATGTACATACAAGGACATGTGAGGTGTATGATCTCTCAACAGAATTATAAGTTCATATTTAATAAACTGAAAGACAATATCTCACTCATGAGACATTGGGGACAAGAGAATATTAAGATATTCTTATTGAAAACATATGATTGATATTATGTCCCAATGATCAATTGAGAAATCTATAGATAAACCCTATAAGGAGACAACCAAATATGAGATAGAAAGTTCAGGTTATTCAAAGTCGTATGATATGTAAGATGCATGAGTATTAAGAATGCTCGAGGTCGATGTGATCTTAATAGAGTGTATATCGTTACGCTTCCATTCTAAGGGAATAATAAAACTTGTTGGATTTAATAAAATCCACTCAGAGATCAGATGAATGAGAACTAGTTGAATTACATCTCAATTAATATAACAAAGTTTAGATATAGAGAGGTGGAAATTAATCTGATGTTCAAAGGTAATTAAAGAATTTGTTCGCACTTGACTTGATTAGATACTCAAGTGGTTTAATGCCATGATATTGGATATAATCTAATGTCAAGTCGCTATATGTAGTGCACATAATCTTCCTGATATTATCTTTAAGTATTCTCGAATGCAACACACAACTTCTTATTAAATTAGGAGGTCATAATTTGAGACATTGATAACTAGAATAGAGATTGCACAATTATTTTATAAATGATTGATCTTTATGAGTATGTAAATATGATTCACATGAGTGGAACTTAATTTATTATTAGGATTAATGTGAATAAGATTTACATCTATTATTAGGACTTATTTGAATATGATTTACATATCATATTATTTTAATCTTGAATGAGATTCATACTCTTGATTAATTAACTATTGATTTGATTTATTTTTAGTTTTAGATTAATGATATGGATTCATTTTTTGGGAGGATGATATGTCAATCATCCCAAAGCGATAACTAAGGGCAATTATTATGAGATAATTCTACTAATTATTAAAAATAAAGTCCAGATAAGACTTGGATATGAATTGAAGATGAATCCCCACTAATTTCAATGGTGGATATCTACTTTGAGTAAATTCATTCAGATCAATTGCCTCACAATTCATAATTCCAAAAGCAAAAAAGAGAAAGGGATAGACCCTACCTTTCTCTTCTCTTTTGGTTGTAACCAATCTCCCAATACCTCTCCTTACATAGCGTCCACCACCCATCCTCCATGCATGTGTTGGTGTGCCCTATAGACAGAGGTACTTGAAAACCGTTAAAATCATTTAGTTGATCCTGACAAATTTGTTATAGAACGAGAATTCATGTACAATTTAAAATTACACACAAATTAAGCGAACTAATGTGACCGTATATATTTTTATTTTACTTGGCAAGAAAACGTTCGAACTTAAGGAGGCAATTGTGTGAGCATAGTTGCAATTTAGACAAGAAAGCAAGCAAGACTCATAAAATAGTTTCTTTATGATTATTTATTTATTGAATGCAACGCAAATATGAAATGTGTAATGAATAGAACAAAATAATTAGGTTCGTAAGATGCTTTTCAATTTTGTATTTAAAGATACAAATGGAAAAGAAATATTACCATTATCCAATTTCATCTATATGTTGTAGTCAAACAATCAATGACTACTTAAAAGATATCAATAAATCAAGCAAAGTGGTGCATGTTTAGTTTACTTGGGCAAACCTTAGGGTCGACACAAGGAAGTGACTAATGTGACTAAGGTATCTATTCAGTCAAGTGTTTGATTTTCAGAGAGGAGAAATTTTTTAGTATTTTTGTGCAAAGTAAAATGTAAAATACAAGATGCCAAATGAGGTGTTTTAACCCTAGGTTTTATAAATACCTTGTAAGGGTTTTTTTCCAAATATTTTTTTATCTTCAAAATAAAATGCAAAAAATATTTTTGGAACTTAAAATATAGTAAATATTTTAAGATAATTTTTTTGGGATAGTTTGAAAATAATTTTAATGAGAATAAAATTCAAATTATGAAAGTCTAGGTTAAACGCTAATGTCTAGTTACCTCAATATAATAAAATATTTAAACATGATAGTTTGGTAAGAGATGGATTTTTCTAAGCTAATAATATCATAATCTATACGAAATGCATTTTTTTAGATTTTATGAATTAAAAAGCATTCATGAAAAACAAGCTAATTTCAAGGGTTGAAAAACATGCCAAGTTCAAGGGTAATTTGTATTTTTTCACAAATATTAAGTCCAAAAATTGTCAAATTTCATTGGATGAACAAAATATGTGAAATGAACCTAATATAGTTTTTTTTAGAATTTTAGTAATTAAATTTTAGTAAATATATAGTTGATTTTTAATCCAATGTAAAATTACCCTAATTAGATATTTTAGTGGGCAATCTAAGGGAGTTAATTTTTATTAAAATGACAAGTGTATATCTAATTAAAAATAAATAAGACAAAGCACTCTACAAATTATTTAAAGTGGTAGACAAATGAGAATGAGCTGAAATTTAGGCAAAAAGTACCATACAAATATATCAATAAATGAGAATTCACTACAAGAGTTATGTTTATTTACTAGCACCACCTTGCGATCGCTAGTAGTCATACTGTGATTGCAATACCTAATGCAAGCACTTTAGCTCAACTAGTCGTTACATAGCTAAATATGCGACCACAAGTTTGAGGTAGGCAATTTGGCACCTCAGTATGCGACCACAGTGTGGTCGCATAATGTAGTCGTAGTTCTGCTAAACAGAACGACAAAACTAGTTCCTTTCTCATTTCCCCCTGACACTTCTTTCCCTGGATCCTGCCCTCCTCTCCCACAGACCTCCTCCCTCTCTGCTTGACCTCCTCCATCTCAGGTAGCCTCTCCTCATATCTCCATTCATGAACTTACCTTTCATCCTCCCTCTTCCATCTCATCCTCCACTATAGCCCTATCCCCTACCCTCGTGGAGAAACTCTTCCTCTTCCATCTTCTGCCACCAACGAGCATCTCCCCCATTTATTCTCCTCTTACTTATGTGTATCTCTTGTCTTTTAATTTTCTTATTTAATAGTTTAATTTTTGTTTTGATATGTAATGAGTATGTATATCCATTTGAAATACACAATTGGTGTTTTTTTAAATTCTTAAGAGATATTGTCTTATCGGATGAAGTGCTAAATAGAATTTATAATGTGTTTTTCTGTAATATGTGATTTTGTTGTCATGTGTGAATTAGAAGTGTAATTTTGTATGTACGTGTATGTTGAAGTGTGTGTATGTATGTGTATGTGTATGTGTGTGAGTGTGAGTGTTGGGTAATATATATTTTGAATAATCATGTGCTTGATGTAAATGCATAATATAATTTCATTTGTTAGGTAATCATTATTTTAACTATAAATAATTTTATATTGTCTTTGTTAGAGAGGCCCATCACGTAGAATGCATTTTATGGTTTTGCACAAAATCGCACAAAACCTCATTCACACTCCACACTAGATTAAGTGTGGCCATGCACAACGAGAGGTGTGTGTAACACATTTTGGGGAATGATACCTCCATCATGTGTTATTTTTTTTACAACTGGCCTAGTCTTACCTTTACAAGCTATGAAATGTTCATCACAACATCGTACGACTCTTGATGTATGTTTTGCATGTGCATGGATAGGTGTAAGATAGGTTTGGACAATATACTGAATTGACTCATATTGAAATCAATTTTTTTCAAGTGTTGTTACATTCGAGCAGCGTCACTCGCTCGCATAGTTCATCATCTTATAGTCTTTCCAAGATAGTTAAAAAACCTAATAAAAGTGACAGAAAAGAGAAAATAAATTTCATACACTCGATCAGGGGTAAACATGTATGTATGTATGTATGTATGTATGTATGTATGTATGTATGTATGTATGTGATATGTGTGTAAGTGTACGAGCATATATGGGTATGTATATGGGTAGGATATGGGTACTAATGTTGGTATATATGAGTAGGAGGCTATGCGTGTAGGTATCTATAATTTGCTATATATGGGCATCCATATGGGTAGGAGGCTATGTATGTGGGAATCCATGGTAAAATGTGAGTAGCCAAGTATGATTTCAAGAATTTAGCCAGGTAAGCAAGCATCAGGTACGTATATAACTAAGCAGGTAGGGATGTATTTGAGCATGCATTTATGCCAGTATAAGGAATATGGGTATGCATATGGGTGTGTAAGAGTGTATGGATGTGTCAATGAATTTAAGAGTGTATGGAGGTAGTTGGGCATGTATGCAAGTGTGTGAGGAATATGGGTATGCATATGGGTATGTATGAGTGTATGGAGAAATGTGGACATGAATGTAAGGGTGTATGGTGGTATTTGAGCATATATGCATGTATGTGAGTAATATGTTCGTGCATGTGGGTGTGTAATAGTGTTTATGCAATGTGGACATGAATGTAAGAGTGAATGGATGTGTATGGGCATGTATGCAAGTGTGTGAGTAATATGGGTGTGCATATGAGTATGTAAGAGTGTATGGAGCAATGTATGGGTGTGTAAGACTGTACGTAGGGGTACAGACATGTATGCAAGTGTATGAGGAATATGGATAGGCATATGGGTGTGTATGAGTGTATGGAGCAATGTGGGCATGAATGTGAGAGTGTAGTGAGGAGTGTGGGCATGTATGCAATTGTGTGAGGAATATGGGTATGCATATGGTGTGTAAGAGTGTACGGAGCAATGTGGGCATGAATGTAAGAGTGTATGGGGGTATTTGTGTGTGTATGAAAGTATGTGAGGAATATGGGTATGCATGTGGGTGTGTAAGAATGTATGGAGCAATGTGGGCATGGATTTAAGAGTGAATGGAGGTGTATGTTCATGTATGCAAGCATATGAGAAATATGGGCATGCATATGGTTATGTAAGAGTGTATGGAGCAATGTATGGGTGTGTAAAAGTGTAGGAAGGGATATGGGCATGTATATAAGATTTTGAGGAATATGGGAATGCATATGGGCGTGTATGAGTTTAGGGAGAAATGTGTGCATGAATGTGAGAGTGTAGTGAGGGTTATGGGCATGTATGCAAGTGCATGAATAATATGGATATGAACATGGGTGTGTAAGAGTCTATGGAGCAACGTGGGCATGAATGTAAGAGTGTGTGGGGGGTTTTTACGCATGTATGCATGTATGTGAGAAATATGGGTATGCATCTGGGTGTGTAATAGTGTATAAGCAATGTGGGCATAAATTTAATAGAGTATGGGGGTGTAGGAGTAATATGGGCGTGCATATGGGTATGTAAGAGTACATGGAGCAATGTTTGAGTGTATAAGGGTGTATGAAGGGGTATGGGCATGTATGCAAGTCTGTGAGGAATATGAGTATGCATATGGTTGTGTATGAGTGTATGGAACACTGTGGGCATGAATGTAAGAGTGTATGGGGGTATTTGGTAGTGTATGCAAATATGCGAGGAATATGTGTATGCACGTGGGTGTGTAAGAGTCTATGGAGCAACATGGGCACGAATGTAAGAGTGTAGTGAGGGTTATGGGCATGTATGCAAGTGTGTCTGGAATATGGGTATGCATATGGGTAAGGGTGTGAACTATTGAAAACAGTTATTTCAACCAATTCAAATCGGTCTAATTTGATATTCGAGCTTTTTTGTAAGAGATTGGCGTTGATGGAGAGGAATTTTTATACACTATAAACACATTTTAGATGCAAATGTTATTAGGAATGTAGTGAATCAGTTGAATTGTCTAATGCTCGATTAATACTATATCTTATTTAATCATGTATATACAATATGTGTATATACATGATTTAAGATTTGTGTATATTACGAAATTTATATAAAATTTCCTTGGTTTAGAGGTCTTGAGCTAAGGGAGTACTTGGTGATTTTGATGCATACACTATGTAGATATTCATGTCATATAAGATTTATTATTTGCTAATTTTTGGCACCATAACCACAATCCTCTCTAATATACCAAATTGATCTTTTAAAGTTATATAATAAATTTTGGATGCATTATTAAACTTTAAAAGGTCAACGTATAAGGTATATTTTAGAGTGTATGGTTATGCTACCAAAATTTAGCAAAGAATAAATCTTATCTACAATTAATATCTACATAATGTCTGAATTGAAATCATCGGGGATGGATAAAACTAAAAAAGAAATAAAATGTTATTTCCTTATCTTATCTTAAGTATGTGTGTATGGATGTCAGAGTAAGAGTACAATTGTGGGCACATAATAGATGATCAAGGCTAATGTAAGTGGCATATGTGGCTTTCGTAAGTGATGAATAAATCCCAAGTTATCTTCATGGTGTAGGTTAAGCGATGGATCCTTCCCATGCTTGGATGCACAATCATTTAGATTTTAATGGTTCTATGAGCAAGATATTATTACATGGTGTGGAAGGCTTCCTTAGTTTTGCATATGCACATGGATTACAGATTGTTGACAGACAAGGAAATATCATGTGTCCATGCAAGAAGTGTGATATACTGAAGAAGGCATCAAGGAACATTGTTGCGGAACACTTGTATCAAAAGGGATTTATCGACAAATATACGATATGGTATGTGCATGGAGAGAAGAGGCATTCTAATGTCTGATGTTCGTCCTGAGAATATTTTTGCCCAATTGGTTAGAGATGTGGCAGTACCTGAATTAATCAAGCATCTGAAGCAGAGGAGAATGATGTAGACAATTACCAATTTCAGGACTTGCTATTGAATGTTGAGGAACCACTATAGCCTGGTTTCTTTAATTTTCTCAATTATTTATTGTTGCCTAGTTGTTGGCATATGCTAGTTTTGACATCATGATCAAGTTGCAAAATAAGTTACCAGGAAGTTTCAAAAGGTCAAGAAAATGATGTGTAAACTGGGTATGTCTGAGGTCTAGATTGATGCATGCCCAAATCACCATATGGTGTACTATGGAGAACATCAAGATGCAACTAGTTGTCATGTTTGTGGCAAGGATCATTATAGATATGAGTTAAAGTTGAATGTCCCATAAAAAATGTTACGGTACTTTCCATTGGCCCCACAGCTTCAAAGACTAGTTATTGTAAGAAAATGGAAAAGGAGATGACGTGGCATGCCGAACATAGATATGATGGTACCATCGAGCATCCTTCTGATTCCCAATGTCGATGTGCATTGATGGATTTGTAACCTAAATTTGTTGTAGAGAAGAGAAATGTAGTAATCTAGTTGTCAATTGATGAGTTTAATTTGCACGATGTAACGATTACCCATGTTGGCCCATTATTACAACGTTGTATAATCGGCCACCTTGGATATGTAACAAAAGGTTACACATGTGAGCTCCAGGTGAACCATTTCTATAATAAATGGTATTTTAATGTTTTGATATATCAATAAAGGTTATTAAGTTATTTCAGTCCTTATATGGGATTAAATGAGTGAATGCACTAATAAGGTCCCTCAGTACAATTCGGGTAAATGTACCATGGCCATCTTAATATTCATGCAGTTGATTCAATGGTTGAATCATCGAGGTTGGTGCTAGGATGATTGCCAAAGTTAGATTGAGGTCTCATCAAGCACCGTGTAATAATTATTCAGAGAGGATCTCCATATTGAGAAGGAGATGACAATTATTCTATAAAGGTTGATATCTAATTGATCTCTTGATGTAGGTCCTCTGCGTAGGAATAGAGATTTGGAGGTGTTGGATAAGTTAGGTCAAAGAGTTGACTTAGCAAGACCGAGATAACCAAGACCTAGGTCATATGTTGTCACGATATAGGCACGTATCCTCTGACCGGAGATCGATGTATTACTATATATATATAAGTAGGTGCATTAGGCAGACCATTTGGTTGATGAGCTAATTAGAGTTTATATACCGACAAGTTGGTGTGCATACAATGGCATATGAGTAATATGATCTCTGAAAGGGATCATATGAACTGAAGGACATGAGCTCACACATAAGGTATTGGGACCGATCAAATTTCAGATAATGATAAGAATTTGTTCGTATGATACATACTTTTGGAAAGCATATGATCAATACCACCCCCAATGACCAAATAAGAAACTTAATGATAAAACTTTGAAGAAGACAATTTAAATATGATCTAAAATTTCAGGTTTATTCTAGGTCTTCAGGTATGCAGGATCCATAGGTATTAGGAATACTCAAGGGTGATGACCGTAAACGATTATATAACAATGACACTTCCATCCTGAGGGAATGATGAAACAGAATGGATTTTAGAAACTCCTCTTAGATAATTCGTAATATGATCTTAGTTAGATGTTGGAAATTGATTTGAAAGATTAGATTTACTATTTAATTTGATAAAACATCTTTGAGAGATCGCCCAGATCTGGATTTAATATAGGATCTCAATATCCAAGTCACTATACATGGAATGTACAATCTCCATGTCCTTATCTCCAAGTATTCGTGGAGAACACACATTGTTCTTGAGAGAGTTCAAGAATAATTCTATTATTGAAAATATATCTTAACATTGGAAAATTGATAATTAAATATGACTTAATTATCATAAATAATGTGAATGTGATTCATATTATTTGGACACATGAGAAGAGTCATCTAAGATAATTAAATGAGATTTAATTATCAAAGATATGATTAATGGGGATTTCACTATCCATGATAATCGTAAATAATATAAATATGATTTATAATGTCATGCAGAAATTTGGTTGTAAAAATGATTTACAAATTAAATGTTGCTGCGAATTGGATTCACATTGGACAGCTAATTGTAAATGTAATTTTCATTTTATAGATTGGGTGGTTGAATATTATTCATAATTGTAAATGGCATGATTGAAATTATCATAAAATAGTTTAGAATTATTTTGGAGAGAACTTAAGTAACATAAGTTGCTAAAAACATGCGGATATTGTGGTCAGATTTGAGAATCTCATCAATATGGAAAGGACGCTCCACTCCATATTAGGAGTGGGCGGCCACAAGGAGAAGGACTCAATTGTGGTTTTCCACACTAATGTGGAAGGAGGCTCTCCTCCTTTCCTTATTATGTCACATTGAATTGATTGAATTGAATTTAAAGTTGTTAAATATTATTCAACATAATTATTTTCTTTAAATTAATAAATTGTTGTTGTAAATTTATGCAATAAAATCATGACAATTGATTTCAATTAGGAATACATATCAACCATCCTATTTGTTATAAAAGAAAGGCCAGATCTAGCTCTTTCTCTTATAACATCAACACGCAAGTTGAAAGCAACAAATCTCTCTCTGTCTCTCTCTCTCTCTTTTCATACACGTCTAAGCTCTCTTTCTATCAATATCATGGCCATCCACTATATTGTACTGAGCATCGATGTCGTCGCATCTTCATTGTATTGTCAGATCGACTGCTCATGGATCTCCGCCTTCTTCGGTGCTTCTTGCTCATGAGGAAGGCTATGGATTTCATGACATGAAAGAGGTTTCATGCTCGGATCATCAACTCATATTGTGGGAAGCACGTGTCTCATCCACGTGCCTGCAAGTGCATCCTTCGTTGGATCGAACTTGAGGTAGGAGGTCTCTTCGTTTAGAGACAAGCAATCATAAACATGCTTTAAGAGGTAATCCTATTACACTTTTGTGATCTCGATGAAACGATGTGAGAATGGTTCTCATATCATATGATTTCATTTTTGTTAAAATTTTTAATTCTAACTACCCCTTGCAACTAGCATGACTAACTGCTCTTGATCGCATGTAGTGTAATATTCACACTTGCATGATGTGCTAAGGCCTAAACCCTAGCCTTCAAGTGGTATCAGAGCCTTGGTCAAAGGTCTTGGATTTGATCCAAACCTTAAGGGAGCAAGATTTTATATATCAGATGCGCGGGGACTCGTAATTTATGCATAGGATGCTTGTTTCAAATTGTTTTTCGCTAAAATGAAAAACTACTATTTATGCATTGTTTGAAAAAAAATTTTGATATGTAAAATGTATTTAGAATGTATAAATATGTTCCCAAAATATTTTCCAATGGTTGGCATCAAAGGCACATTAATTTTATTTAAATAGTTCATGGATTGGGCCCTTTGCTTCTCAAAAAGTAAGACCGTATGCATAGTGACCTCATTATTGTTTCTCATATAATAGAGGTGATATTGGATTGTGCATGGCAAGCTCCATTCCTGTTGACGTTGATTCAATTAACAACAGGTCAACATCACCTTAGAGGTGGTAGGCCCGGGTGTTAAAGACTGAATTGGGAATGCATGTTGGACTTGCAAGGCAGAGTGGATTTCCACTTCCTTTACCTAATTACATTTTCTCGTATTATTGCGGTGTAACAAAGGTAGAAGGGAGATCCCATATCTTGCTAGAGATATAGCAGTAAGTATATCTCTTCCTTTAAAAATTTAATAAGGAAATGGATTTTCAAAGTTAAAAGGAAGTACTACTTAGATTTTAAAATCCTTAATCAAAGAATTTAAATTTGAATATATAATTATTTAAATGTTCCAATAAGTACATTCTTAATCTCACATACGAAATCCATGAACCCGCTCAACAGGCTTCTGGAGGTCAACCAATTGGCCAGACCAAATTATTTGGACTGGCTCCGTAATTTGGAGTGTGTTCTTTTTATGGAGTGCATCGTCAATGTTCTCACTAAGAACAAGATGCAAACCCTTCAACATAAAAGGCATCCTTTCCGGTGATGCGGGGAGCAGCTGCTAGCCTGTCTTCTCTTCACGTCTGGGCTTCTCGCTGCCGTCTTTTGACTTTCGCGGAAGAGAGAGGGCTCAAAAAAGCAGGGAAGCGGCTACGCTTCTTCTTCCCCTGGTCGAACTCATTCAATCGGTCCCCACGGCTGAGGGGGGGGAAGGGGGGAAGGAAGGGGGGTTGGGGGGGGGGGGGTCCCTTTGCAGGAATCCAATGGCAAGTCAGAAAGGAAGCTGAGACTCCTAGCAGGTGAGAAAGAAAGGGCCCGGGAGAGACCAAAGAACATAATTATAATGAATGATATGATAGAAAGCAATCATTGGCTAGGTGTTATATTCTATGGTCTTTATCTAATGTGCTTCAGAAGCTACATGTGGACATAAACATCTCCCAAAACATAATGATGAATCTAAAAAAAGATGTTCAGTGATGTAAACTGTCAGTGTTACAATATCTTGAAGGGACTTTAGTTCGAGTGCACGTAATTAAATATTTGGTTATCTCTCAGAACTGGACGCCCTTAGGGCACAGATGGATGCAGATATGCAATCTGACTTCATTTTATTGTCTTTGCACAAGCCTTTCAACTATGTTGTGGTATCATACCACATGAACAAGTTGAGACTATCTAACATTGAGCTATTTTCTTCATTTAAGTCCGCTAAGGATGTATTGAAGAAAGAGAATCCCATTGGCAATAAAATGGTTGCACATGAAAAAGGGAAATTCAGTCAAAAGCATAGGGCTCAGAATAGTCTGACCTAGAATAAAAAGAAGAAGAGTCAAGTTGTTGTCTCATCCTCTCATGCTTCTACACTGATAGCATCAAAGAAGACCGATGTTTGTCATCACTGTAGAAAATCAGAACACTGTAAACATAACTTCCTAGAATACCTTAAAACGCTGAGAAAGGTAAAGCCCCAACAAATGTAAAATCTACTTTCATAATTGAAATAAACTTTCTTGAAGGATGAGAAGGTAGTTGGATCATGATTATGGTGTTTCTGTTCATGTATGAAATTTGTTGCATCTGTTTCAGTAAACTAGAAAGCTTGATGAAGGGGAAATAATCATTCAGATGGGATCTGATGCAATTGTTGCAGCAATCATTGTTGGGACATGCATACTATCATTATCTAGTGGGTGAGTCCTTGTACTTAAAGAATGTCTTTATGTTATATATGTTAGAAAGAACTTATTAGTTGTATCTAAATTAGTTAGAAATGGATATTCATTCTTATTCTGTGAGAAACCTATCATGCGTTGTTATGATAAATATATCACATGTGGTATCATAACTTCTGGTGGACTCTATGAATTGTGCATTTATAAATCTATCAAGAATGTAATACGCACTAGTAAAAACCTAAAATATCTAGAGAGGATTGAAATCATTCTAACATGATTTGGTATCAAAGGCTTGGTCATTTATCTATTTATAGGATTAATAGATTTATGATGGACCCTTAGATTTTCTACAGATCCAAACTTTACCTACCTATGAACATTACATTCGAGGTAAAATGACTAGAGAACCCTTCCGAAACAATGGAGCACAATGAGAGGGTATTCTTGACCTAATACATATTGATGTATATGGTCCCTTCAGTCCACAACTCAAAATGGACATTGACATTATTTGACATTTATTGATGACCATTCATGATAGAGGTCTATCTTTATATTACATCATAAATATGAAACCTCTAAAAGTTCAAAGAATTCATCGCTTTGGTTGAGAACCTAACCAATATGAAGATTAAATGGATTCGATCTCATAAAGTTGGTGAGTACCTCTCGAATGAATTCAATGAATACCTCAAAGAGAAAGGAAATGTATCCAATCTCACTCCTCCTTGAACTCCCCAACTACATCATGTTGCTAAAAGACACAACAAGACTATAAAAGACATGTTCTTTCAATGATGAGTAAAGCACATTTAACTTTTAGTTATGGGGATATGTAATAGAGTTGACAATATATATCCTTAGCACGATTCCTAGAAAATATGTACCCAAAACTCCTCATGAGCTTTTCTTTGGAACCAATCCTAGTGTTAGATATCTGAGGATTTGGGGTTTCTTTGTCCATCCATAGAACGTGGATGCAAGTAAGCTAGAATCTCACACTAGAGAGTACTATTTCATCGAGTATTTAAAGGATGGTATTGGATACCAACTTTACGACCCTGAGACTCAAAAAGTTTACATCTCTAGAGATGTAAAATTCTTAGAGGTTGCCATTCTTAAGAGTCAAGACAAAAATGAAGTAAAGGAACTCATTAAATCCCCTAAGGATATTGAGCTTCATGAACCAAAAACTGACGATCTGAATAAAGATGAAACACCCGTACCTCCTCTAAGTAGTTCAAGGGTTGTTGTATCTCATGAAAATTATAGATTTCATGTGTCAGGTGAAAATGACAATGATCCAACTTCATTTGATGAAGCACTTGTGGATCATGACATGGATAGATGGATGCTAGCAATGAAGTCTGAAATAGGCTCCATGTACAAGAACAGTGTATGGACCCTAGGGGTTCGTTTGGTTGCAGGGTTTGGCAAGGTTGGGTTGGGTTGGGGTACCCCTGTGAATAGTAAACTGTGAGGAGGATTGGGAGGGTTGGAAGGAGGGGTACCCCGGGTTGGGCTAACCCAACCCTGTCCAACCCTGCAACCAAACGAAGCCTAGAGGATCCACTTAGAGGGGTAAAATCCATTAGGTGAAAATGGATCTTCAAGAGAAAGAGGGGACCTGATGGGATGGTAGAGACCTTCAAGGCAAGGTTCGTAGCGAAGGGTTACACATATAGAGAAGGCATCGACTACGATGAGATATTCTCTCTTATGGCTATGCTCATCAGGACACTACTAGTTAAAACCGCATATCTTGACCATGACATCTCGCAGATGGATGTCATGACTGCATTCTTCAATGGATACCTAGAGGATATCTACATGGAGCAGCCCCAAGGCTTCATAACAGAGGAATGAAAAGTATGCATGCTGAAGAAATTATATGGGCTCAAACAAGCTTCTCATAGCTGGAAAATCAGATTTGATGAAATCATAAAGACATGATTTTGTCCAGAATCATGATGAACCATGTATGTACAAGAAACTTTGAGCTATTGTTTTCATCGTGCTATTTGTAGATGACATCCTTATCATTGGGAATGATACATGGATAATGAATAGTGTTATGATCTGGTCGACCCATACCATCAAGATGATAGATCTAGGAGAATCCTCTTATATCTTGGGTCTGTTGTTGTTCTGAAACAAAGAAAAGAGGATTTTGGGATTGTCTCAACATGGATGCATTAAGATGATCTTAGAATAATTCCATATGTAAATTTCCAAGAAAGGATTCCCTCCCTTAAGATATGGTATACACCTATCTAAAGGGATGGCTCCTCAAAGTGTTGAGGATAAGAAGGTCATGGCTGGATTCCCTTATGAATCTGTTGTGGGAAGCCTAATGTATGCCGGGATGTGTACAAGGTCATATATCTGCCATGTAGTGGGAGTGGTAAGTCGTTACCAATCCTGCTATGGTGAGTAATGTTGGAATGCAGTGAAGAACATCTTTAATTATCTAGAACAGACACAAGATTGAAGGATACGTGAAAAATCCTCAAGCGTATCACGGAAGCGTGATGATCGCATCGAATGCGATCGGGAGCGACTAGTCGCACTAGTCGCTCCGGGCAGCGGAAATTAAATTTTCTATGTGACGAAACCACATGATCCAAGAACACTTCTCGGATCGTTTCATCTAAACCACAAACAAATAATAGGATTACCTCTTGAAGCGTGGTTGCAATCTAGTCTCTAAACAAAGAGACCTCCTGTCTAAAGTCTTATCCAACAGAGGAGACGCTTGCAAGCACGTGGATGAGACGCGTGCTTCTCGCAATCCATGGTGATTATCCAAGCCACGGATCTCCTAACCTCGACAAACGAGATACGACGTCTTCTTCATGAGCAAGGCACACTGAAGTAGACGGAGATCTACGAGCAAATGATCGGGCAACATAACGATGATGCTGCGGCGATGGAGGATCTCTCTAGGGCATCCATGGTGGACGACCACATGAGAGATAGAGAGAGTGGGAATGTAGAGAGAAAAGAGAGAGAGAGTTCATTATTGTGTTATCTTGAAGAGAAAGGGGTGCCTCTTCTTATAGAGGGTTTTGGGAGTCCATGGATCCCAATCCATGGACAACACAAAATCAATGGTTGAGATTTATTTGTGTTTCTTTCAATGACTAAGATGTTGTTGTAAAAATACAACATTAAAGTATTTAATTTCTAATTAATTTATATTGATTAATCAACATAATTAATCCCAATTTAAATCACTTTGATTAGTCTTGGAGATAACGAGATAGAATGAGTTTATCTCCTCAAAAACTCAAGAGATCTCATTGTTTCATGAGATCTCATTATCTCATGAGATCTCCAAGATTTACAACAACAATTGTTGTAAATATTTATCACAAAAATAGTTCACAATTATCTTGTGAAAAACTTCAGTCAGGCCATTGAAATTATGTGAATCTCATTTACAACCCAAAATAAAATGTAATTATATTTTCAATTAATCATTCAATGAGAATCCAATTCACATTAACAATTAATCAACAAATATAAAGCATAATATACTCTCTTTAATATATTATAAATCACATTTATAATATATATGATTGATATGGTTAGTGCTATCCACATTATTCATATCCATGATAATTAAATCACATTTAATCATCTTGGATCTCTATTCTCTTGTGCCCAAATAACATGAATCACATTCACATTATTCACATCTTTGATAATTAAATCATATTTAATTATCTTAGATATCTCTCTTTATAATATGAATCAAATTCATATTATATATGATAATTAAATCACATTTAATTACCAATATTCCCGATGCTTGGATACATATATCAACAATGAAATTATCCCTGAACTCTTTCAATGATAATGCGCTTTCTCCGCAGATACTTGGAGATAAGGACAGGGCGATTGTATTGTTCCACATATAGTGACTTGGACATTGAGATCAAATCTCAAATCCAGATCTTGCGGACCTCCCTGAGATGCTTGATTAAATCAAGATCATAGATCTAATCTTCTCATTGTATCTGAATCATATTTAGATCAATGTCCAACATTTGGACTAAGATTAGATCACTTCTCTACGAGATGAGTTACTAAAATCCAGACCCGTTTCATCACTCCCTAGGAATGGAAGCGTCATGGTTATACAATGGTTTATGATCACATCACCCTCAGGTATTCCCAATACATGTACATCCTGCATATTGGAAGACTTAGAATAAACCCGAAGTATTAGACCAACTTTATATTGTCTATTTCAGGGTTTTATCAGTAAGTTTCTCATTTGAGCATTGGGAGTTGGTATCGATCATATACTTTCCAAAAGCATATATCATACCTAGGTCTTGATCATATACTTTCCAAAAGTATATATCAAACCTACAAATTCAATCAAGCTTCCAAAGCGAGACGACCGTGCACGGAATTTGATCCTTCCCAATATCTCATGAGTGAGCTCATGTCTTCCGGTTCAGTAATGAACCTGTATGATCCCTTTGAGAGATCGTATTACTCATATGCCCTTGCATGCACACCAGCGCGTCGATGTATAGACCTTGGTTAGGTCATCAACCTATTGGTCTGCCAAATGTAAATACTCATACATATTTTAACACTTCCGTCTCCGGTCAGAGGATGTGTGCCTGTATCGTGACAGTATACGATTTTGGGCTTTGGTTATCTCGATCTCGTTAAAACAACTCTTTAACTTAACTAATCTGACACCTCCACATCTCTATTCCTATGAAGAGGACCTGCATCAAGAGGTCGGTCAGATATCAGCCTATGTGAGAAAGGATTGCCATCTCCTACTCAGGATGGATATCATCTCTTAACAATAATTTGACGGTACTTGATGAGTCCTCAATCTAACTCTTTAGATATTCATCCAAGCACCAGCCTCTATGATTCAATAATTGAATCAACAGTTGTATGATCATTAAGATAGCTAACCCTAATTGTACTAAGGGACCTATTATGCAAATTAGTTATTCTTCATTTCAGATCATGGAATGATATTTGCAATAACATTTATTGCATAACGGCTTGCCGTGGGCTCGCATGTCCAACAATCTTCCACTAGCCCAAAGAGCCATTAATGGGCTAATCATTTAAACCCACACTCATGTGACAATCATAGGATATTTAGAAAATAGCTAGGTAAGCTGATCAGTCACTATGTTCTTGCGAGACTACGCCAAGTCCTTTTACGACACTTGCATATCCCCATTAACAGTGCTCGCATCTAATGCGAATGTTGCATCTTATGCAACCAGTACTCAATCTTGTTAGTTATAGTGTCCTTTAATTTTTTGAAGTTAAGACTTTGAGATCACCATCTCTAAGTTTTTTTTGAAGATATTGTCATTACTGCAACCAAGTGTTTTATTTCTATAGTTGGATTAGTAACAGTTTACTACTCCCACTACATAGCAGATGTCTGACTTTTGTACACATCTAGCATACACTTAGCTTCTCGTAACTGATGCATAAGTGCAAGCAGTTCTAGCACTCACTTCCTCAACTCTTTGAGGTGTTATCCCTATAGATAGATCATTACCAAATTTTAAGGGAAGGAAGCCTTTCTTAGAATTTCCAAGAATGAAATATGTCCAAGGTGTACTACAAATGTGACGGATTAATACCCTCTTCTCTTTGATTCTGAACAACTTCAGAACTAAGATCTAAGAGGTATCCTTGAAATCATATTTTAAGATATGGAATAGCCAGTCTATAAAACATCCTTATATAATTTTAAATGATTAGGATATTATCTACATTTAGCACGATGAACACAATTGCACTCCCACTAAGCTTCACATGGTTCATCAAGATTCTATCTGAAATCATAATTTTTATAATTTCATCAAATCTTATGTTCCAACTACAAGAAGCTTATTTGAGTCCATAGATGGAGTTATTCAACTTGCACACCTTGCTTTCCTCAACCATGAAGCCATGGTGCTACGACTTATGAATATCCTTGGAGAGGTATTCATAGAGGAATGCAATCTTGACTTCCATCTCGAAGATGTCAAAGTCAAATTGTGCGGCTATAGTTAGCAATATTCTGATGGGTCTAAGCATGGTCACCGAAGAGCACGTCTCATCGCAAGCAATGTCTTCTCTTCCGGTGTGTATCTCATGGCTACGAACCGAGCTTTGAAGGTCTCTACCTTATCATCAGTTTCCCTTTCTCTTGAAGATCCATTTACACCTTAATGGGTCTAACCCTTATAGGTGTATCCTCAAGGGTCCATATACACCACTTGTATATGAAGTCTACCTTAGACTCTTATTGATAACATCCATCTTTCCATGTCATGATCCTCAGGAGCTTCATCACATGAAGTCCGATCATTGTCAGACTTAACTGACACATGGAATACATCCTCAAACTTATTTGAAGAGGTATTAGTGCTTCATCTTTAATTGTCCTTTTAGTTTCCGATTTCAGTAGCCTCGTTATCATCTCAAGATTAAATGAGTTCCTTTACTTCAATTTCATCTTGATTCTCAAGAGTCTCAACCTCTAAGAATAACATTCTTAGAGATGAAGATCTCAAGGTCATAAAGTAGGTATCCAATATCATTCTTTATTTTCCAAATGAAGTAGCACTCTCTGGTGCTAGATTCCAGCTTACTTGCATGGAACCTTATTAAAGATATATAATGTAGTCTCTACTACATATATACATGGAAACTAATAGGCAATTATGCTAAAAAATTCATCATTGATCAAATCATGTCACACATGATCCAATTGTAACTCCCTACAACTCTATTGAGTTTAGGTTTATGAGGAGGAGTGAGATAGAAATGATATTCATATCTCCATAAGGTATTCTTTGAATTTTTAGCTAACGTGTACAAGCTACCTAGGTTAGATCAAATTCATTTCATCTTTCTTCAAACTTTGGTTCTAAACCAAAATTGTGAAATATTTGAACATTTCAAAGGTTTCTTAGGTGAAGATAAGATATCTTATATCATACATACTCATCAATAGATATCACATATCCATAATGTTTATTATGATATAGATGATCCACATACATCAATATGTATGAGATCTTGAATACGTCGACATCTAACACCATTCCCAGACAAGGGTGTATTGGACATTTTACTTTGAATACTATATTCACAAATATGTAAGATTCGATATTTTAGACATTCTAAAGTTTCATATCTTACTAGTCCATTGATCTCATAAACATACATATGTCCAAAACTTAATGCCAGATCATTGTCAAATAATCTTTATCCTCCTATTGATCTTTTAAAGGTTTTATTTTCAGTTTTAGAAATCTTAATGAACCATTCATTAATTTTTTAGTTTTGTGGAGTCCACTAGATGTTAGATTACTATCTGAAATATATCCATCATAACCTTTTATGATAATTCTATCTCAGAATTCATGTTTATTTCCAACATTTGGAAAAAACGATGAGTGTATTCTAATATCTAGGTTATAGAGACATTCTCTAAGACTAAGGCTCTCCCACTGAAACTTAGAAGTCTACTAATCTAACAGAGATTGTTGCAACAATTGCATCAATATCCACGTGGATAACTATAAACATTAAAATCAACTTTTCCAGTCTTCTAAAACATATGCAACCTATTGCAAGTGTTGTTAGAAGATAGAGATACAATTATAAGACTTTATCTTATTCAATAAGCAAGTCAATATCAATAATTTATGTAGATTATTCTGGTGCTCTATCATAGTTCTTCTCTAAGGATTATAGACAGACTTGATAGTCTTACTATCAACACACCAACTTATTGCAGTATTGGCATTCATCCAACTCTTTGGAAGCCAAATGGAAGTCACAGAAGTGGGTCAACTCTTTGACTTTCCTTCTTACTCGGGTCCGACCCATGCTTCCATTACGCTCCCTTCATCTATAAACAACCATTGCTTAAAATAGAAGAATCTCTTATGTTGAATTCAAAATGATTTAAAAAATGAGAGATTTAAACATTTATGCATGCTTCACTAAATTCATACAATATGAATATTATGAAGCTTCATGAAAGACTATAGTATAAACAATAGAGTGATGACACTCATCATGTCTACATCCATCTAGACTCTTAAAACATTAGTTCATGTAGGTATTCAAACATTTTGAATCATCGCTTTCGAGCTACCATTCTGCATAATGCAGAGAACCATGTCATTCATGATTAAATGTCTAGAGCACATATGTATGCCAAAACATCTTCTTTTATTTTATAATGATTATTCGACAAGTATGATCACCATCGACATGTCACTTCCAAAGTACACTCGATGAAAGATCAAGACTATAGAGATATACGAACCCTAAGGTGATGTCTTATTGTCTTATTTAATTGTCATTCCTCATTATGTTGAGGAAACTTACACAATGCAACCACATGCATTATGTGTCCAACTGCAAGTATAATATCTGGATCATGAGTCCAATCCATGATATTTTACTGGTTATTATTGTGTATAATATTGAGTGGGTTTAATGAAAGATTATCTGAAATAATAAATTTGCATAAGTTTATATATATACATATTTTACTTTGATTTAGAAGTTTTTATATCAAAGTTGTCTTGCCTTGTCAACACCGAAAGTTCATTCCCTTAATCACTTTCAATGTAAGAGATATACTTACCATTATATCTCAAGCATGATCTGGGATCTCCTTCCTTATCTTTGTCACATCTCAATAATATGAGAACATGCGACTCCGATAAAAAGAAGCGGGAACACATTCCACCTTGCATGTCTGACTTGCATCTCCCAATTCTGTCTTTAACACCCGGGCCCACCACCCCTAAGGTGATGTTGACCCGTCATTAATTGAACAAACTGTCAACATGCTTAATACTCGCTATACGCAATCCAATATTGCCCCAATAATATGAGGACTCGATATTGGGGTCACTACGTATGCGGCCTTACTCTTTCGAGAAGCAAAGAGCTCGATCCAAATGGATTGTATGCAGGAGCTGTCACTTCGGGCATGCGTCTCCTCCATACAATATCTGGCAACGGAACCCTTCGCCTTGACAGGAGACCATGGATGTCACTTATGTGATCTTCCATATCATATTCAAATTCTAATTAATCATCATGAATCACATTCATTATGATCAATTATTTAAAGGGAAATAACACATCTATTTATAATAGAGTGTCTTAATTTTAATTAGATTCCAATTAATCTAATCATATTAAATTAATGATCTAATTAATATCCAACAAACCTTCTTAGTTGTTACTTGAATTATGGTATTATCTCAAATACGTATTATTTTAAATTTTAATAATTAGAAATACATCATGATTTCTTAAGCATTATACAAACCCTACCCGCTATCATGGCCAATACTGACGGGTGTGGGACATACCACACATGGTGCAACCTGCTACCCCAACACTCCCTGACTAGACACCATATCTGCCTCGGGAAAGGATTATGCAAAATAGATCACTTTGTACTTGAGATGATCATTGTTTTTTCAACCGAAATTATACCATATAATATTCATAAAAACCATTTTGATAATATTACATGTAGATTTGCTAAACAAACACCCAATCCTATTCAAGCAACAAGGTTTTGCATGTAAGAGTTGTCCTACAACTATTGTAGGATAAACTAGAGTTTTCATGAAAACAATGTTTGTTGGAAATTTCATACTAACCAATTGTGATCAAGATCAACTATCTTATCATTTTGGTTAATGAAATGTCATTCAAGGAAATAATTATCATCTTCAAATATTTCACAAATATTTATCAGTAATCTTTCAGAAAATTAACAATTAATTTTCATTAATTTATTTGAATGACAATCACAAGGTTCATGATCAAGTTTGTTAATTTCCAGCAGTGACCCCCACTCACTAAAATAAACGTAACTCAATCAATTTAGATCCAATTAATGCAAATTAAATTTATTTAGTTCGCCAATTTTATTTAAAACAGAACCCAAGTGATAATTATGCATTTTCAGACGTTTAGGATCCGTAATTAACTCTTTAATTACGTCACTAACTACCATCCCCGAAACAGTGGATATATGGTTATTAAAAACATCATAACTTGAGTTATTGGATTCCAAATCACGCAAACTCAAATCCTACTGTTTCCTTAATTAATAGGGAACATTATCCAATTTAAATTTTCGTGTTTAACTGTTTAAAACAAGGTCGAAATTTTATCACAAGACAGGCTGCGAAAATTGAAATGCAAAAATTTTCACGAACCAAACGAGCCCAAATCTTCGAAGGTTCATGGATCTAATCCAAAACCTTTGACAACCTGGCTCTGATACCACTTGAAGGATACGTGAAAAATCCTCAAGCGCATCACAGAAGCGTGATGATCGTATTGAATGCGATCTGGAGCGACTAGTCGCACTAGTCGCTCCAGGCAGCGGAATATAAAAAATTCTATGTGACGAAACCACATGATCGAAAAACACTTCTCGGATCGTTTCATCTAAACCACAAACACGTAATAGGATTACCTCTTGAAGCGTGGTTGTGATCGAGTCTCTAAACAAAGAGACCTCTTGTCTCAAGTCCGATCCAACGGAGGAGACGCTTGCGAGCACGTGGATGAGGCATGTGCTTCTCGCAATCCATGTTGATGATCCAAGCCACGGATCTCCTGATCTCGACAAATGAGATACGACATCTTCTTCATGAGCAAGGCACACCGAAATAGACGGAGATCCATGAGCAAACGATCGGGCAACATAACGATGACGCTGCGACGATGGAGGATCTCTCTAGGGCATCCATGGTGGACGGCCACATAAGAGATAGAAAGAGTGGGCATGTAGAGAGAAAAGAGAGAGAGAGTTCATTATTGTGTTATCTCGAAGGACAAGGGGTGCCACTTTTGATATAGGGTTTTGGGAGTCCATGGATCCCAATCCATGGACAACACACAATCAATGGTTGAGATTGATTTGTGTTTCTTTCAATGGCTACGATGTTGTTGTAAAAATACAACAATAATTGATTTAATTTTGAATTAATTTATATTGATAAATCAACATAATTGATCCCAATTTAAATCACTTTGATTGGTCTTGGAGATAATGAGATAGAATGAGTCTATCTTCTCAAAAACTCATGAGATCTCATTATTTCATGAGATCTCATTATCTCATGAGATCTCCAAGATTTACAACAACAATTGTTGTAAATATTTATCACAAAAATAGTTGACAATTATCTTGTGAAAAACTTCAATCAAGCCATTGAAATTATGTGAATCTCATGTACAACCCAAAACAAAATGTAATTATATTTTCAATTAATCATTCAATGTGAATCCAATTCACATTAACAATTAATCAACAAATATAAATCATAATATACTCTCGTTAATATATTATAAATCACATTTATAATATATATGATTAATATGGATAGTGCTATCCACATTATTCATATCCATGATAATTAAATCACATTTAATCATCTTGGATCTCTATTCTCCTGTGCCCAAATAACATGAATCACATTCACATTATTCACATCTTTGATAATTAAATCATATATAATTATCTTAGATATCTATCCTTATAATATGAATCAAATTCATATTATATATGATAATTAAATCACATTTAATTATCAATTTTCCCAATGCTTGGATACATATAGCAACAACGAAGTTATCCCTGAACTCTTTCAATAATAATGTGCTTTCTCCGCAAATACTTGGAGATAAGGACAGGGCGATTGTATTCTTCCACTTATAGTGACTTGGACATTGAGATCAAATCTCAAATCCAGATCTTGCGGACCTCCCATAGATGCTTGATTAAATCAAAACCGCAGATCTAATCTTCTCATTGTATCTGAATCACAATCAGATCAATGTCCAACATTTGGACTAAGATTAGATCACTTCTCTACGAGAGGAGTCACTAAAATCTAGACCCGTTTCATCACTCCCTAGGAATGGAAGCGTCATGGTTATACAATCGTTTATGATCACATCACCCTCAGGTATTCTCAATACCTGTACATCCTGCATACTGGAAGACTCAGAATAAACCCGAAGTATTAGATCAACTTTATACTGTCTACTTCAGAGTTTTATCAGTAAGTTTCTCATTTGATCATTGGGAGTTGGTATCAATCATATACTTTCCAAAAAGCATATATCATACCTAGGTCTTGATCATATACTTTCCAAAAGTATATATCAAACTACAAATTCAGTCAAGCTTCCAAAGCGAGATGACCAAGCACGGAATTTGATCCTTCCCAATATCTCATGAGTGAGCACATGTCTTCCGGTTCAGTAATGAACTTGTATGATCCCTTTGAGAGATCGTATTACTCATATGCCCTTGCATGCACACCAACGCGCCGGTGTATAGACATTGGTTAGGTCATCAACCTATTGGTCTGCCAAATGTACATACTCAGACATATTATAACACATCTGCCTCCGGTCAAAGGATGTGTGCCTGTATCGTGACAGTATACGATATAGGACTTTGGTTATCTCGATCTCGTTAAGTCAACTCTTTGACTTAACTAATCTTACACCTCCGAATCTCTATTCCTATGCAGAGGACCTGCATCAAGAGGTCGGCCATATATCAGCCTATGTGAGAAAGGATTGCCAACTCCTACTCAGGCTGGAGATCATCTTATACTCAAGGGGATGTCTCACCATTCGCCCGCTGCTACATCTTACCCACCAGAAAACATGCAGAAGTTCATCCAAGGAATGCGCAGGGACGTCTAGGACATACTCTCCACTTTTAACCTTACATAAATCAAGGAGGTTACGACAAAGGTGACAAAGTGGGAGGCTACACAGAGTCGGTTGCATGGAGGTCTGTCACAACTGACTCCACCACAACCTAAAAGAGTTGCATGTCATGACTTCTTCTAGTTCTGTAGAGACCATCGTCACCACCCGACAGTGATGCCATCGACAAACCATCCCCTACCTTGGGGTAGGCCTTAACATGATGTGGTTCAGCTTCATTCTACCCCCTTTATGTAAACACAGTGTCCTAGGCCTGGGGTAGACAGCTTAGATTCTGGAAGGAGTTTGTCCTAGGCAGGCAACTGCACTTGTTACCTCTGTAGACAACCAGACCACTTCATGGCCCAATGCCCATGTTGTGCCAGCAGATCAGATGTGTAGCAGCAGAGTGGAAGACCATCCAGGTCTTCTGGATAGTTTCAAGGATCGGTATTTCGATGAGTAGGTTGTGACTTCCAGCGAGCCCCATAACAAATAGTCACTGATGCTTGCTACAATGCACCATCACAAGGGTAATTGAATGCAATGATAGAGGAGCAGACTCGTGCTTCTGGATCGGTCGTTAGAGGTATGATTTCAGCCCATGGGATTTCTTTACATGCATTATTTGATTCAAGGTCTACACACTCCTTCCTTGCACATCGCATGGCACCCCTATTGGGCAAATCTGTGATGGAGGTTCCATCCCCAAACTACATGAGGGCCTAGGGAGCCAGTTGTTTATCATCCGCCAGGTAGTGGAGGATGTAGTCGTGCAAATAGGTGAACATGAGATGCCCGCGTTTCTCTTATTGATTCAATTAGAGGACTTCGACATCATTTTAGGCATGGACTGGCTTGAGAGGTGATGAATATACCTTTATTCTTCCATTTTATATTTAAATCCCTATCAAACACATGTAAATACAACTAACTTGTACAAATTAACAATCAACATTCTTCTTTAATTAGTATGTGATTACTCTATAAATAATTGTATTTAAATCCAAAATAATAGAATAAAGAAAATAAAATAAAAATAAATGAAGTATAAAAGATACTGGATGACCCAAAATCCCAAGACCAAGACAATATTTACTTGGTCAACAAGGAATTAAGTAGGGAGAGATAAGGGTCTGCATTGTACATAAAAACCCTAACTTTTACTTTATTTTATTATTCATTTTATATACCTCAAATAATAAAATTATCTACATGAAACTTATACATAAAATACATAGAAAATTATAAAAACATCTGCACATAAAAACAGTGCATTGTGCAACCGAGACATTGAGATGAAAAAGTTGACTTTCTGGGGTCCCATTTTACTGTATATCTGTATATTTTATTCACAAATTATATTGCTTATATTTTTACTCTGATTATTTTTTAAATATATGCAAATATTATATTAAATATATTAAAAATACAAATACAAAATAAAACCATTAAAAATACCCATAAATAAATAATACATAAACTATAGAGGTATAATATACCTATAATGTATATACATATATTTATTTAGTTATATAAATAAAATCAGAAAATAAAATAAAATAAATATAAATATCATTTAATTATATTATAGATATATAAAATATGTTCATGTAATAATAAGCATTAAAAATACAAAATAAAAATTTAATACCCAAAATATAGATAATTATACCTATGTAAATACTTGTAAAAATTAACACCTAATAAATAAGGTTGTAAAAACAAATAAAAATGCCCATAAAGTAGTCTTAAAAAAAGAAACATTTTTCATGTTTTGAGCTTTTTAAAATAAAATCTTTTTCCATTTTGAATTAAATTTTATTTTTAATTTCTTATTATCATGTAGCGTCCCAGGTGGACCAATGGAACCAACTTCCGTTGACTCTAGCTCAACTGTCCGACCTCTCTTCTGACCTCTATCAAAACATGGGACTCACATACTTTCTCTATTTTCTTCCCCTTCCTCCATGATTCGCTTCTCCCTTGAGATCCTCCCTCTCTACAAACCCCATGTCCCTCCTACACGCCATGTCCTTAGCTCCCACCAACTTTTTCTTCCTCGCACGCAATAGCCCTTACGAGATGGCCCCTTCCACTATCTATAAGTAAAACCTTCACTTTTTTTGCTTCTTGATCCCTCTACGTCCTCTATAACCCCTGTTGGACATGCAAGCCCACGACGACCCATTATGCAGTAAATGTTATTGCAAATCATTCCTCGATCTGAAATGACGAATAACTAATTTACATTATAGGTCCCTTACTACAATTAGGGTTATACACCAAGGCCATCTTAATGATCATACAACTGTTAATTCAAATGTTGAATCATAGAGGCTGGTGCTTGGATGATATCTAAAGAGTTAGATTGAGGACTCATCAAGCATCGTCAAGTGATTATTAAGAGAGGATATCCAGCTTGAGAAGAAGATGACAATTCTTCTCTAAAGGTTGATATTTAACCAACCTCTTGATGTAGGTCCTCTACATAGGAATAGAGATTCACATATGATAGATAATTTAGGTCAAATAGTTGACTTAACGAGATCGAGATAACTAAGACATATGTCATATATCATCACAATATAGGCACGCATCCTCTGATTGGAGACGGATGTGTTACTATATGTTTGTGTATGCACATTTGGCGAACTGATAGGTTGATGACCTAGTCAAGGTCTATACACCGACGAGATGGTGTGCATACAAGGGCATATGAGTAATACGATCTCTTAATGGGATCATACAGGTTCATTACTGAATTGGAAGACATGAGCTCACTCATGAGATATTGGGATCAAATTCCATGCACGGTCGTCTCGCTTTGGAAGCTTGATAGAATTTGTAGGTTTGATGTATGCTTTTGGAAAGTATATGATCAATACCCAAGTATGATATATGCTTTTGGAAAGTATATGATCGATACCAACTCCCAATGATCGATTGAGAAGCTTAATGATAAAACCCTTGTGAAGACAATCTAAATAAGAAAACTTCGAGTTTATTCTAGGACTTCCAGTATACGCGATGTACAACTATTAGTAATACTCGAGGGTGATGTGATTGTAAATTGATGTATAACTGTGACACTTCCATTCCGAGGGGAGTGACGAAACGTGTTTGGATTTTAGTGACTCCTGTCAACAGAGAAGTAAACTGATCTTAGTCCAAGTGTTGGAAATTGATCTGAATATGATTCAAATGCACTGAAAAATATTAGATTCACGGATTTGATTCAATCAAAATCTTTGAGAGGTCCCTTTGATTTGGATTTGAGATATGATCTCAATATCCAAGTCATTATACATGGAACATACAATCGCCCTATCCATATCTCCAAGTATCCATGAAGAAAGTGGGTTATTCTTGAAAGTGGTAGACCCGTGATTCACCTTAGCAAATTTTGTCGAATTGTTGTAGTCGAGCAATTAAAAGATTAATCAAAAACCGCTAATTATTTAATTAATTGATTAATGCAAGCGGTCAAATTTGTATTTTTACTTGGGCAAACAAGGTCGAACTCAGGGAGGCCATCATCTCCTTAGGTTATATTAAGAGATCCAGAATTTCGGTTTTCAAAGAAGCATTTTTTGGTATTTTTAAATGCAAATAATAAATGCAATGCATTTTTTGTAAAGTTCATGGGCCAAACTGCAATTTTCGATCAAAATGTGTATTAATGCAAAATTAAGGTACTATATTTTTTTGTAATTTTCTGATTTAAGATGAATTAATTATGAATTAAATATATATACTAGGTTATTTTGAGAAAATTAATTTTAATAAATATCAAGCACCTATATTTTTCAGAGATTAAATTATCCTAGATGGGTCTATAGGAGAGGTATCCAGGTCAACTTTTAATCCTTAAAATATTGTGGAATTATTTAAAATTAATTACTCAAATCACTGATTATTTTATTACGACCTCGATATGTGTGCAAATGCAATGAAATTTGGGCACAATGTAAAATACTAAAGTCTACCAACTCTTATTTCTTGAGAACATTTGGAGCAACGTATGATTTATCACAAATTTAAGCTCTCGTAGTGGGCAAAATATGCAATTTCCACAACAATAATTACTTTAAATAATACATGGCTCACAACAATTCAATCAAGCGTCCACAATGATAAACATAAGTGGTTCTACACAATGCAATTTTTAGATAAAAAATGATGCTAAATGAAGGTTCAAATAATTGCTAGAACACAGGGTTCAAAATGCAATACAGAAACGAAATTGATAAGAAATTAAATATGCTAACGAGACTTCTATGCAATTACCTAAACTTATGAGGGTTTGCTTGCAATTTCTCCAGGATGTCATGTGTTATGCACATGACTTCAGATGGCGGGGAAGGTGTGTTATATGCTTGAAACGATGGGACCTTAAGCACCAATTACCCCATGCTCACGCGTCGTGCACATACGTGGGGACCCTGACTTCAATGGCTGGAGTACAGGGGCCCGACTGTAATTTACCCCCACCCTTACGTGCGAAGCACATGCGAGGGAGATAAAGGACGATGGGCGGATCAAGCTAGCAGGGCTCTTGTGCGACAGAAGCAGGGATCAAAGGCTGCTGAAGCACGAGCTTGAGGGTGTAGTTCGGATGTGTACAACGACGCATGGTTGCGTGGCTGCTTGGCAGTGGTCAGCCTATGGTTGGTGTATGCAGTCGAGAACCCACGCACGGTGGAACTAGTGCTGGAAAGGAGGCTGAAGTCGAGTTAGTGCAGGCGGATGTGTGCAGGTGGAGCTGGCTTGATTGAAGCGTGAGGGCGTCGCAACGATGGTGGTCGAATGTGCTGCACCTTGGAAGATTCTTAGGTGCACATCTCAAGGTTGAGGCGATGAAGGCGATCGAAGCGAGGGTAGAGGGATACTCGTAATGTGACGGAGTTGGTGTTGTTCGCTTGGAAGATGGGCGCTCGGAAACTGAGGCTTAGTTTGTGATGGACAGAGCCGACGATGATGGAAGGTCACGAACGAGAGAATAGAAGGAGAAGGATAAGAAGTGGTGTCGGTGATGGGTTCCAGGTCGAAGATGATATGGATATTACTGACGAAGAAGGAATCGAAGCGAGAGCCGGGGAGATGTTGAAGAAGACAAAGAGGAATCGTGATACAGGGAAGAGGAAGAGAGGAATAAAGAAAACAGGAGAAAAGAGACTACTTCGGGGTGGTTCTCACCTGAGGTGTTAGAGGTCTTCTCTTCCGAGCAGTCGACGAGAGGCTGCAAAGCTCTAGCAGCTTCGTGAGGTAGCTGCAACAGTGGATGGGGTCACCGGATCCCGCAAAGAGTTGGTGGTCTTCGTTTGACCTCGAACGTTCTCAACTGCCACTTGAGAGTCTAGGATCTCTCCCCTTCTCTCTCTCTCTGGAATGGTAGATGGCTTGTGATGGGGGCGGATCGGGTTCCTTTATGGGTAGTTGAACTGGAGGCTGAGATGGAAAGAGGTGATGGGTGACGGGTGCGGGTCGTGTGCGGGAAGTTGGGCGATAAGAGGGAGGGGAGATAGAGGGAGACGTGGGTTGGTGGTTAGAGGCAAGATGGGAAGAAGGGCCTCAGGATCGGGTCAAGCAGGAGGAGAGGGTATGGGAGCGATTTCACAACCTCAGTGCAGTGGAGATGAGAGGTTCAATCGGGGTGGTGAGTAGAGAGAGAGAGAGGAATGGTGGGTGCACGCAACCACGAGAAGCGGAGGGTGCAGGCAACGCGGGGAAGGCAGGTGCAGATGGGAGAGAGGGAAGATGCGCTACTTGGCATACGTAGGGCGACCACTTGGCAGGGGTAAAATAAATAAAATTTAAATTAAAAAATGAAATAAAATTAAATTAAGTAAATAAAAATAAATAATAAATAAATAATTATAAATAACTATATAACATAAAAATTGTAAATAAATAAGTAATAAAATAGAATAAATCAATAAATAATAAATTTAGGTAAATTAATAAATAATTAAAATAATAAATATGTAAAATAAAGATAAATAAAATAAATAAAATAAAATAGATTGCGAAAATAATATAAAATGGGGTGACACGTGGCAGCTCCGGGAGGTGCCACATGTCGCTCCCAGAAAAATCACAAATTAAATGTAAAGAAAAATAAAAAAGAAATGCCAAAAGATTTTTTTTAAAAAAAGTGTCAACATGAAAGTTTCTCATCTCGAAAAGATCTACAATTTTGCGAAGGATTGAAAATCAAAATAAATCATATGTTCAAAAAGTATTTTTGGGGGTATCTTATAGGTATAAATTACCGATTTTTTTGTCTTTTGCATATTTTTTGCATTTTAAAAATAAGATAAAAATCGAGATATAAATATGAAATAAATATTTGCAACTTAATCTATTTGTTTGGATTTTTAATAATTAAGAAGATAAAGGAGATAAAATAAAATACAAGGATATATGTTCCATATACAAAGGGGCCCAAAACCCAAGTTTGACATACAAACTCCGATTCTTTTGAATTTGGTCTTGTTTCGAAGGTAATTGAACGTACATTAATTCAAAAGTGAGTAGGATCCATAGGATACTATATGAGAGAGATATCCACTTTTTTATGGCTCTTAGTCTCAAACTAGGGTTTGGGTTTTATTGGTAAATTTTACAAGTTAGTATTTTTTTGATAATTTTCATTTATTAATGTTAGTAATATATGCAATATATAGATGATTTTATTCAAATCTGAGTTAGTGAAAAATAGATAAAATAAGTAAAATAAGGTTAATATGCAGTTGATATTTACAAGTGAATTTGGCTTCTTATTTAATGCAAATATGCATGCTAAAATGTAAATCTAATTCTAAATGCATGAATGAGAATAATGCAAAATAAAAGGAGAAATGCAGCTAATTACTCATGAACGAAGCTCTATTTTTGACTTTTAGAGTGATGAATCACAAATTCATCAACCCCTTATACTTAAACCTTGCTTGTCCCCGAGCAACTAAAATGCAATGCAAAAGTGAAATGATTTTGGGTTCCATACCAAGGTCATGAACAAAAGATGAAAATGGAGCTCGACTCGACCTTTGGATTAATAATGTGGCAAAACCTTATTGGGAATTAATTTAAGACCTAACAACCTTTAAGTTCCACAAGTCTCTATTCAGGTCCCCTCATCAGTCAAGTTAGAACAAATCCTCATACATAAATTTTTATGACTATGAATCTTACTTGTACTATGTAAGTGAAATATAGCTCTCCACATCAGAGATGACAAAGAAACAACCTCCTCTAATCAGGTAACTTTAATATTTAGTCTAGCAACTCTTTCCTCGAGGAGCATGGTATTCCCTTCTAAGTTAAAGTGCAACTAGCTCAAGAAGTGGGGGTAGAGAAGAGAATGGATTGTGACCAGTGTAGTCACATATCCGTGGAGCTTGACCAATGTAGCCAAGTCTCCAGCTATAGGCTTCCATGGTATGAGACTTTGAAGCATATTCCTTGCTTATTCACATTTTTCTCTGACGGGATTTTTCTTGATATAGACAAAAAGTGCAGCATGTAAATAAGGACTTTTTCTTCTTGAGCTAGTAGACTATCCCTCTTTTGAAGCTTTATTGCAATCCAAAAATGTTTTAACTCCTATTCCTATAAGGTTCCTCTGAAATTAGGTAGATTAAGGTCAAATGAAATTCATCCTCGACTTCTATTCATAACTTGGTTCAGAATCCACTAACTTTTCACTTTGCATATGCTAGATATGCAAATGAAATGCAGATTACATGCAATGTAGATGAATGCAGTGCAAGACATTTGATGAATTTTTTTTAAGAATGCAAGGATTATATGCAAGAGTAAATAAGAAGCCTCTCTTTTTTCAAAAGTTTTTTTTTAATTTTGTTGGTATACCTCCTATTTTACAACAAGCTTTATAAAGTATTATTTACAAGAATTTTTACAAATTTGTACACATTATACAAATTTTACAACTTGTATATAATATACATATTATACTAGTATACATGTATTTACAAAGAGTTTTTTAAACCAAATTTTACCTACCCCGTAATTATTGCATAATAGATACAAAATACATAAAATTACGAGCTATGGGTAATGTATATATGTATATATACATGCTCCCTATACTTAGCATGTGCTATGTCCTCAGAGCACAAGAAGCGAGGAAAAGACATATCTCATGCTAAGCTTAAGAGAGTTAAAATAACAAAAAGTATATAAGTCAACCCTGAAGGATATGGAGAAATCCTCAAGCGCATCACGGAAGCATGATCGTCGTATCGGATACGACGGAGAACGACTAGTCGTACTAGTTGTTCGGTGCATCGGAATTTAAAATTTTTTCATGCGATGAAACCACATGATCAAAGAACGATTCTCAGATTGTTTCATCTATAACCACAACAAGTATAATGCAATACCTCTTGAAGCGTGGTTGATCGAGTCTTTAAGAAAAGAGACCTCCTGTCTCAAGTCCGATCATCGGAAAGACGGCTTGCGAGCACAGGGATGAGTCGCGTTGTCCTCGCAATACAACAAGTTGATCCAAGAACGGTTGCTCCTGATCTCATCGCACGAGATCGAACGTCTCCTTCGTGAGCGAAGCACTCC
Organism: Ottelia alismoides; assembly: GCA_037367405.1. Classification (NCBI taxonomy): domain Eukaryota; kingdom Viridiplantae; phylum Streptophyta; class Magnoliopsida; order Alismatales; family Hydrocharitaceae; genus Ottelia; species Ottelia alismoides. The sequence continues at coordinate 1,421,199 of JAZKJV010006501.1, forward strand.
AAGTAGACGGAGAACTGCAGAGTGTTGAAGCGGCAGCGCGGTGGCGTAGGCGTCGACGGGTCTCTCCTCTAGGGTATGGTGGACGACCACCAAGAAGAGGGAGAGAGAGGGTTGGCGTGTGAGGAGAAAGGAGAGAGAGAGAGAGATGTTCTACCAATAGCATGTAATAGAGAGCAAGGTATGCCTCTCTATTTATAGGGTTTTGGGATCCATGGATCTCAATCCATGGGACATATAAAATCAATGGTTGAGATTGATTTATGTGAATCCAAGGGTCAAGATTGTTGTTGGTAAAAATCAACAACTTGTGATTTAATTTAGATTAAATATATTTGATAAATCAAATATACATTAATACCAAAATTAAATCAATCAAATAAGGAGTACTATACAAAGGAGATCATCCACCCCCATAAAAGAGGGTGGACGGCCACCAATCCCACAAGGGAATTGGGTGCCGCCACCTCCTTCCATATGGGAGGGCAATCTCATGGATCTCCATGAGATTGCATATCTGCTTGATTTTCTCTCTTATTTATTTCCAACAACTTTTGTTGGTATTTTATTCACCAAAAATAATTCTCAATTAATTTTTGGGAATATTGCAATCTTGACATTGGAAAATTGTGAATCACATTCACAACCCAAAACAAAATATAATTTACATTTTCAATTAATTAGACAATGTGTATCCAATACACATTAATAATTAATCTACAAATATAAATTATAATTAGCTCTCTCTAATACATTATAAATCACATTTATAATATATTATGAATAATTGGATATTACTATCCACATTATTCTTATCCATAATAATTAAATCACATTTAATTATATTGGATAATTCCTCATACATCATGTTAATTAAATCACATTTAATTATCAATTTCTCAATGCTTAGATCTTATGGAATTATTCTTGAACCATTCAAGAACAATGCTGTCACTCCTCAGATACTTGGAGATAAGGACATGGCGATTGTATTGTTCCACATATAGTGACTTGGAGGTTGAGATCACATCTCAAATCCAGATCCCATGGACCTCTCATAGATGCTTGATTAAATCAAGACCGTAAACCTAATCTTCTAATTGTATCTGAATCTCATTCAGATCAATGTTCAGTAGATGGACTAAGATTAGGTCACTTCTCTAATGAGAGGAGTCACTAAAATCCAGACCTGTGTCATTACTCCCTCGGAATGGAAGCGTCATTGTTATACAATCGTTTATGATCAAATCACCCTCAGGTATTCCTAATACCTGTACATCCTGCATACTGGAAGACTCATGATTATCATGAAGATATAGATCACTTTTACACTGTCATCTTCATAGTCTGATCATTAAGTTTCTCAATCTTGGTCCTTGGGATATGGTACAGATTATATGCTTTCACAAAGCATATATCTTACCTTTAAATTCATGTCATGCTTCTAAAGCATGACGACCATGCATGGAATTTGGTCAGTCCCAATACCTCATGAGTGAGCTCATGTCTCCCGGTTCACAAGTGAACCTGTATGATCCCTTTGAGAGATCGTATTACTCAGATGCCTTTACATGCACACCAGCTCGTCGGTGTATAGACCTTGGTTAGGTCATCAACCTATTGGTCTGCCAAATGTACACACTCAGACATATAGCAATACATCTGTCTCTGGTCAGAGGATGTTTGCCTATGATGTGACAGTATTCATCATATGTCTTTGGTTATCTCAATCTTGTTAAGTCAACTCATTGACTAAACTACTATGATACCTCCAAATCACAATTCCCATGCAGAGGACTTGCATCAAGAGGTAGGTCAGATATCAGCCTAATGAGATAGGATTTCCATCTCCTACTCAGGTTGGAGATCACTACTTGTCAATCATTGATGATGCTTGATGAGTCCTCTATCTAACTCCTTAGATATTCATCCAAGCATCAGCCTCTATGATTCAATCAATGAATCAACAGCTGTATGATTATCTAGTTGGCCATGGTACATAACCCTTATTGTACAGAGGGACCTTATAGTGCATTCATTCATTCAATATCAGAAAAGGAGTGAAACATAACCAATAACTTTTATTGATAAATCATTTAACAATAACATTTATTGTAGGAATGGTTCGCCTCGGGCTCACATTGCTAACAATCTCCCACTAGCCCTCAGAACCATTCAGGAACAATCCTTAAACCCATACTCATTACATGCTGGTCGAAAACCTTCTGTGTCAGAGGTTTGGTAAGAGGATCAGCAACGTTGTCGGCAGAGGCCACCTTGGTGATGATGATGTCACCACGCTTTTGAATCTCCCGAATGATGTGGTATTTCCTTTCTACGTGCTTGCTCTTCTGATGCCATCTGGGTTCCTTCGCCTGAGCAATGGCTCCCGTGTTATCACAGAGTAGTGGGATGGGAGTATCAGAGGAAACTACGCCAAGCTCTAGCACGAACTTGCGCAACCACACCACCTCCTTTGCAACATCCGATGCGGCAATGTATTCGGCTTCTGTTGTTGAATCTGTAATAGTGTCCTGCTTCTTGCTTCTCCGGCTCACAGCACCACCATTCAACAGGAACACAAACCCTAATGTCGACTTTCGATCATCAATATCCGATTGGAAGTCAGAATCTGTATATCCCAAGACTTGGAGATCACCATCTCCATAGACCAAGATGTAATCTTGCGTCCATTTAGATATTTAAATATGTTCTTTACTGCATTCCAGTGTTGTTCTCCATAGCAGGATTGATAACGACTTACCACTCCCACTGCATGGCAGATATCTGGCCTAGTGCACATCATGGCATACATTAAGCTTCCTACAGCTGATGCATAAGGACATCCAGCCATTGCCTTCTTTTCCTCAACAGTTTGAGGAGCCATTCCTTTAGACAGGTGGATACCATGTCTTAAGGGTAGGAATCCTTTCTTGGAACTATCCATACGGAATCGTTCAAGAATCTTCTTAATGTATCCATGTTGTGACAATCCCAATATCCTCTTCTCTCAGTTTCTGAATAACTTCAGACCCAAGATGTAAGAGGCTTCTCCAAGATCTTTCATCTCAAAGGTATGGGATAGCCAAATCTCCACATTGGTCATCATCCCTGTATCATTCCCAATGATAAGGATGTCATCTACATAAAGCACGATGAACACAATGGCACTCCCACAAAGCTTCTTGTACACACAAGGTTCATATGGATTCTGCACAAAATCATAACTCTTTATGGTTTCGTCAAATTTGATGTTCCATCTACGAGAAGCTTGCTTGAGCCCATAGATGGATTTCTTCAGCTTGCATACTTTGCCAACCTCAATCATGAAGCCTTGGGGTTGCTCCATGTAGATATCCTCCTCGAGGTATCCATTGAGAAAAGCCGTCTTGACGTCCATCTGCCAGATGTCGTAGTCAAGATATGCAGCTATAGCCAGCAATGCCCTGATGGATTTAAGCATAGCCACAGGAGAGAATGTCTCATCGTAGTCGATGCCTTCTCTCTGTGTGTAGCCCTTGTCTACGAGCCATGCTTTGAAAGTCTCTACTTTCTCATCAGGTCCCCTCTTTCTCTTGAAGATCCATTTGCACCCAATGGGTTTTACCCCTTTAGGTGGATCCTCTATGGTCCATACACCATTCTTATGCATGGAGTCAATTTCTGACTTCATTGCTAGCATCCATCTATCCATGTCATGATCCTCGAGTGCTTCATCAAATGAAGCAGGATCATTGTCAGTTTCACTTGACACATGGAATCCATACCTTTCAGGTGGTGCAACCACCCTCGAACTCCTTTGAAGAGGTATGGGTGTTTCATCTTTATTTATTTATTCAGTTCTGGTCTAGGAAGCTCGGAATCCTCAGGGGATTCTATGAGTTCCTCTACTTCACTTTTATCTTGACCTTTAAGGAAATCATCCTCCAGAAATATTTCACATCTCTAGAGACAAAAACTTTTTGGGTCTCAGGGTCATAGAGTTGGTATCCAATACCATCTCTAACATACCCAATGAAGTAACACTCACGAGTGTGAGATTCCAGCTTACTTGTGTCCACGTTCTTCGCATGAACCAAGCAACCCCAAACCCTCAAGTGATTGATACTAGGTTTGGTTCCATACCAGAGCTCATGAGGAGTCTTAGGTACAGATTTGTTGGGAATCTTATTCAGGATATATATTGCAGTCTCTACTGCATATCCCCAGAAACTAAGTGGTAAATGTGCTTTACTCATCATTGAACAGACCATATCCATGATAGTTCTGTTACATCTTTCAGCAACACCATTAAGTTGGGGAGTTCCAGGAGTAGTGAGATTGGAGACAATTCCATTCTCTTTAAGGTATTCCTTGAATTCATATGAGAGGTACTCGCCACCTCGATCAGATCGAATACGTTTAATCTTCCTATCGGTTTGGTTCTCAACCAAAGCCTTGAATTCTTTGAACTTTTCAAAGGTTTCAGATTTATGACGTAACAGGAAGACAAACCCGTATCGCGAATGGTCATCAATAAACGTCAAATAATATTGATATCCATTTCGAGTCGCAGTACTGAAGGGACCACATACATCAGTATGTATTAAGTCAATAATACCTTTGCATCTAGTAACCTTGTTACAGAAAGGTATCCTAGTCATTTTACCTCAAATACAATGTTCACAGGTAGGCAAAGACTGAACCTGTAGAAAATCCAAAGGTCCATCCTTTATCTATTGATCCTATAAACAGATAAATGACCAAGCCTTTGATGACAAATCATGTTTGAATGATTTATATTACTCCTGGATCTTTTAGGGTTTTTATTAGTGGTTATAACATTCATGACATGCTCATTAATACACAATTCATAGAGTCCACCAGAAGTCAAAATACCATCTGCAATATATTTATCATAATGATTTATGACTAACTTATTACAGAACAGGAATGAGTATCCACTTCTAACTAGCTTAGATACAGATAACAAATTCCTCCTGACTTCAGGTACATAAAGACACTCTTTAGGTACTAGGACTCTTCCACTAGATAATGATAGCCGACAAGTCCCGACGGCGACTGCTGCAACACTTGCATCAGATCCCCTCTGGATGACTATCTCCCCTTCTTCAAGTTTTCTAGTTTCCTGAAACAAATGCAACAAATTGCATACATGAACAGAAGCACCAGAATCAACAACCCAACTTCCCTCTCGTCCAACGAGAAAGCTGGTTTCAATGATAAAAGTAGATTTCATACCTGCTGGGTCTTTACCTTTGTCGACCGACTTCAGGTAACCCGGGCAATTACGTCTCCAGTGCCTCGGCTTTTTGCAGTGGTGACAGATGTCGGTTTTCTTCGACGCCATTAGAGTGGATGCATTGGAAGACGAGCCAACACTTAATGCAGCAAGAAGCCCAGCATTTGTCAATTCCAACTTGTTCATGTGGAACGACACCACAAAGTTATTGAAAGCTTTGGGCAACGACAACAGAATGAAATCATATTGCATGTATGCATCCATTGTTGCCCCCAGAGTCTCCAGCTCCGATAAGTACCCAAACATTTTGAGTACATGCTCACAGACCGAAGTCGCTTCCTGCATCTGGCAGCGAACGAGTTCTTTCATAACATTGTACCGCTTGGTGCAGTTAATGTCACCAAACATATCTTTCAGATTCTGCATGATTTCTTGGCAAGTAATCATCTCCACATGTTGTTTCTAAAGAACATTGGAGAGAGAACCCAAGATGTAGCATCTAGCCAAGACATGATCTTCATCATACTTGTCATTGAATGCTTTTTCTTCCTTAGATTTGGGGTTTTCATGCTTGTCTTCAGAGAGCACATAACTGATGCGCTCCGCCGAGAGTACAAGCTCCAAAACGGATCCAATCCGATAAGTTTGGTCCGGTCAATTGGTTGACCTCTAGAAGCCTGCTCAGTGGGTTCATGGACTTCATTTCTGAAATTGAGAATGCACTATATTAGAATATATATAATATATTCAATTTAGTTTTATTTGATCAAGGCATTTTAAATCAAATTAGTCTTGCTTTGTCAACTATGAAAGTTTATTCCCTTATTTACTTTCAAAGTAGGAGATACACTTACCGATATATCTCAAGCAAGAACTAGGATCTCCTCTTTATCTTTGTCATACCCCAATAATATGAGAACCTATGACTCCAATAAAGAGAAGCGGGAACACATTCCTCCTTGCAAGTCCAACTTGCATTTCCCAATTCGGTCTTTAATACCTAGGCCCACCACCCCTAAGGTGATGTTGACCCGTCATTAATTGAACCAACCGTCAACAGGAATACAACTCGCTATACACAATCCAATATCGCCCCAATAATATGAGGACCCGATATTGGGGTCACTACGCATACGTCCTTACTCTTTCGAGAAGCGATGAGCCCGATCCAAATGGATCATATGCAGGAGTTGTCACTTCGGACAGGCGTCTCCCACATATAATATCTGGCGACGAAACCCTTCGCCTTGACGGGAGACCATGGATGTCACTTATGTGATCCTCCATCTCTTATTCAAATTTAATTAATTACTATGAATCACATTCATATAATCAATTCTTCTAAGGGAATTATTAACTCTAATCATATTAGAGTATTTTAATTGGACATAATTAGTTCAAACATATTAAATTAATTATCAATCCAATTCAATCAATCAAACTTGATTGTTATACTTGAATATATGGTATTATTCTCAAAATATGTATTAATTTGTATTTTAATAATTAAAAATACATCTTAATCTCTTCGACATTATCCCGGCCCTACCCGCTGTCATGGCCAGTACCAGCGAGAGTGGTACGGACCACATACGTTGCAACCTGCTACCCCAGCGTCTCCGACTAGACACCATATCCGCCTCGGGAAAGGATAATGCCAAATAGATTAATTTGTACTTGAGATGATCATAGGTTCTTCAACCGAAATTATACCATATAGTAATCAAAACATTTTTTGATTATAAGGAAATTTTCTAGACAAATTCCCAATCCTATTCAAGCAAGGAGTTTGATGATTGTGTTTCCAATTATGATCTAGATCAAATCTAACCAATTAATTGGTTGAGGCCAAGTCAATTAAGGAAATAATCATCTTCCAATATTTCTCAAATATTTTCCATAATTATTTCTTGAAAATAACAATTAATTTCATTAATTGACAATCACATGGTTCTTGATTAGGAATGTAATTTCAGCAGTGACCCCTACTTACTAAAATTAGCATATCTCAATCATAATAAATCCAAATTAGATAAAATAAATTTTCATAGATTGCTAATTTGATTTAGGACAGAACCCGGGATGTTCACGCATTTCGAGGCAAGCAGTAATTAACATTTTAATCACGTTCAGATCTACAGTTCCTGCAACAATGCATACATGTTCATTAAAACAACCATATCTCGAGCATACGAAATTCGATGTACGCAAACTCAGATCCTATGGTTTCCTTATTTAATGAGGAACAAATTAAAAGTAAATAATTCGTGCTTAAACATTTTAAACATGGCCGAAATTATTTACTAAACAGATCTGCGAAATCAAATGCGATAAAAAACTTTCGTGACCTTAACGAACCCAAGTCGTCCTCGGTTTGCGAATCATATTCGAAACCATCGACCTAAGGCTCTGATACCACTTGAAGGATATGGATAAATCCTCAAGCGCATCACGGAAGCGTGATCGTTGTATCGGATACGACGGAGAACGACTAGTCGTACTAGTTGTTCGGTGCAGCAGAATTTAAAATTTTTTCATGCGATGAAACCACATGATTCAAGAACGATTCTCGGATCGTTTCATATATTACCACATCAAGTATAATGCAATACCTCTTGAATCGTGTTTGATCGAGTCTCTAAGAAAAGAGACCTCCTGTCTCAAGTCCGATCGTCGGAAAGACGGCCTGCGATCGCGGGGATGAGTCGCGTTGTCCTCGCAATCCAACAAGTTGATCCAAGCACGGTTGCTCCTGATCTCGTCGCACGAGATCGAACGTCTCCTTCATGAGCGAATCACTCCAAGTAGACGGAGAACCGTAGAGCGTCGAAGCGACAGCGCGATGGCGTAGGCGTCGACGGGTCTCTCCTCTAGGGCATGGTGGATGGCCCCCAAGAAGAGGGAGAGAGAGGGTTGGTGTGTGAGGAGAAAGGAGAGAGAGATGTGCTACCAATAGCATGTAATAGAGAGCAAGGTATGCCTCTCTATTTATAGGGTTTTGGGATCCATGGATCTCAATCCATGGGACATATAAAATCAATGGTTGAGATTGATTTATGTCAATCCAAGGGTCAAGATTGTTGTTGGTAAAAACCAACAACTTGTGATTTAATTTAGATTAAATATATTTGATAAATTAAATATACATTAATACCAAAATTAAATCAATCAAATAAGGAGTAAAATACAAAGGAGATCATCCACCCCCATAAAAGAGGGTGGACGACCACCAATCCCACAAGGGAATTGGGTGCCGCGACCTCCTTCCATATGGGAGGGCAATCTCATGGATTTCCATGAGATTGCAGATCTCCTTGATTTTCTCTCTTATTTATTTACAACAACTTTTGTTGGTATTTTATTCACCAAAAATAATTCTCAATTAATTTTTAGGAATATTGCAATCTTGACATTGGAAAATTGTGAATCACATTCACAACCCAAAACAAAATATAATTTACATTTTCAATTAATTAGACAATGTGTATCCAATACACATTAATAATTAATCTACAAATATAAATTATAATTAGCTCTCTCTAATACATTATAAATCACATTTATAATATATTATGAATAATTGGATATTACTATCCACATTATTCTTATCCATAATAATTAAATCACATTTAATTATATTAGAAAATTCCCCATACATCATGATAATTAAATCATATTTAATTATCAATTTCTCAATGCTTAGATCTTATGGAATTATTCTTGAACCATTCAAGAACAATGCTGTCTCTCCTCAGATACTTGGAGATAAGGACAAGGCGATTGTATTGTTCCACATATAGTGACTTGGATGTTGAGATCACATCTCAAATCCAGATCCCATGGACCTCTCATAGATGCTTGATTAAATCAAGACCGTAAACCTAATCTTCTCATTGTATCTGAATCTCATTCAGATCAATGTCCAGTACATGGACTAAGATTAGGTCAGTTCTCTAATGAGAGGAGTCACTAAAATCCAGACCTGTGTCATCACTCCCTTGGAATGGAAGCATCATGATTATACAATCGTTTATGATCAAATCACCCTCAGGCATTCCTAATACCTATACATCCTGCATACTGGAAGACTCATGATTATCATGAAGATATAGATCACTTTTACACTGTCATCTTCATAGTCTAATCATTAAGTTTCTCAATCTTGGTCCTTGGGATATGGTATAGCAATACATCTGTCTCTTGTCAGAGGATGTTTGCCTATGATGTGACAATATTCATCATATGTCTTTGGTTATCTCGATCTCGTTAAGTCAACTCATTGACTAAACTACGCTGATACCTCTGAATCACAATTCCCATGCAGAGGACCTGCATCAAGAGGTAGGTCAGATATCAGCCTAATGAGATAGGATTGCCATCTCCTACTCACATTGGAAATCACAACTTGTCAATCATTGATGATGCTTGATGAGTCCTCTATCTAACTCCTTAGATATTCATCCAAGCATCATCCTCTATGATTCAATCAATGAATCAACAGCTGTATGATTATCAAGTTGGCCATGGTACATAACCCTTATTGTACAGAGGGACCTTATAGTGCATTCATTCATTCAATATCAGAAAGTGAGTGAAACATAACCAATAACTTTTATTGATAAATCATTTATTACAATAACATTTATTGTAGGAATGGTTCGCCTCAGTCTCACATTGCTAACAATCCCGTCCCCCTATACTTAGGCTCTGGTTGGCCTAAGTATAGAAGAAGAGGAAAAATGGGGCGATCGAGGTCAAGAAGAGAAATGGATACACACACATATGGGGGCATGGGTCCCCCCCATACTTATAATCTAGTCAGCCTAAGTATCGGACATGAGTGAGTGTGAGAACCGATGAGATTTAAAGAATATACAGAGAGAGAAAATGACTATACATGCAAGATCAGGGGTTCACCCTATACGTAGGCGTTGAATATCCTAAGTACGGAGATAGTATCTATAGAACAAGGAACCTAATCTCTAAAAGAATGAATACATCAAATGTACAAGAGTGGGTGAATTTTCTAAGCTGTTGAATCTGGATGCAGCATCTTCATGAAGGATAATATGATGTATCTACTCTGTGCTCACTCTGCATGAAGTTGATGACCTCAATTTGAACTAACTTCTCCATAGAATCTACAAAGTGCTTCAACAGTTGACAATTCACCGCATGGGATTGTGCACTATCTGTGAGATCAACTATCTCTATAAACAACCATACCTTTATCCCAAGGACAAATTCTTTTCACCTAATGTGCTGATCATGCCATCTCTTCACTTTGTCCTTATAAATCAATCTGTTGTCATATGCCCTATTTTGGATTTCCACGAGCTCGTTCAAGTTACAACAAAGCTTCCCTAGGTGACAACTCCAATTAATCTACGTAGTTGCCCATTCGGATTTCTGAATCAGCTCAGTAGGCAAATAGCATGGCTTGCCATAGATCATTCTAAATGGTGAAGTGCCCAAAGGTGTCTTGTAGGTTATCATATACACCCACATAACTTGGTCCAAGAGCTAGGAGCGATTTTTCCTATCCTGACGAACCAACTTCTGCAAAATACTCTTCACCTCTCTGCTCAAAACCTCTTCCATGCCATTGGACTGTGGGTGATAAGGACTAGTAACTCTATACTCAAATCGGTAGTCCTTAGATAATGATCTCGCATCTCGGTTCACAAAGTGGCTACCCCCATTAGAAATCAGAAGTTTTGGTACCACGAACCTGACAATAATATGGTCTCTCACAAACTTACAGACAATCTTGCTATCTGCGGTGCAGGTTGGGATAGCATTTACCCACGTAGACAAATAATCAACCGCCAACAAGATGTACTCATCTCCTTGGCTGTTGGGAAAGAGACCAATGAAATGTAAGCCCCATGCATTAAAAACATCACAAATGATCACAGGCTGCATGGGCATCTCAGCTCTCTGTGTAATAGTCCCTCCCATCCTCTGACAAATTAGGCATGACCGTACAAAATCAATATCATCTCTGAATAGGGTCGGCTAACACAGTCCGCATTGGAGTACCTTGTGACTGGTTCTCTTCCCCGAAAGGTGTCCTCCATCCTCAAGAGAATGAAAATACATGATGACACTCTGGTATTCCTCTTTAGGAATATACCTTCTCCAAATGCAATCCGACCCTTTAAAGAAAAGGTACGGATCGTCCCATGGGTATCTTGTCGAATCTGATATTAGTCGGTCAATGCTGCTCCTACTACAACCTTGGAGAACTTGTTTGTAGACAAGAAAGTTCACCATGTTGGCATACCACAAGAGTGAGGTCAATAGAACAAATTGACAAATCTGGGAAGGTTTCTCTAATATGCTCAAAATCAGGAGAATCCTTAAGCTTAATCCGAGAGAGATGATCAACCAAAACATTCTTCACTCCAGGTTTATCTTTTATCTCCAAATTAAACTCTTGGAAAAGCAAAATCAACCTAAGAAGAAGTGCCTTCACGTACTACTTTTCCATTTAGTATCAAATGACAATGTGATCAATGTAGATTGTCACCATAGAGCCCAAAATATATGACCTTAACTTCTCGAAGGCCCATACTACATAGAGCATTTCCTTTTCAGTCATAGTGTAGTTCTTTTGTGTAGAATCTAATACTTTGCTCATGTAGTGGATCACAAACGAGATCCCCTCTCGCCGTTGTCCAAACACCACTTCTATAACAAAATCTAAAGCGTCAGTTATGATCTCAAAAGGGAGAGACCAGTCGGGAGCTTGTAGGATAGCCAAGGCACAAATCTTGATCTTTAAGAGCTCAAGGGCCTCTAGACACCTGTGATCTACAATGAACTATGTGTCTTTCCCTAAGAGCTCAGTCAGTGAGCGGGAAATCTTCGAAAAATCTTGGATGAATCTCCTATAGAATCCAACATGCCCTAGAAACGACCTCAATAATCTCACGTTGGTAGGTGGATCGAGTTTCTTGATCATCTCCAACTTACCGGGGTTAACCTCCATTTCCCTTTTGGAGATGACATGCCCCAACACGATACCCTCCGTTACCATAAAGTGATTCTTCTCCTAGAAGAGTAATAGATTCACCTCCCTACATCGCTTGAGGGCTCAATCCAAGTATCTAAACATGTATCAAAGGAATCACTATGCACCTATAAATCATCCATGAATACTTCCAGGAATTCTCCCGCCATCTCCGCAAATACGGTGATCATGCATCGTTGAAAAGTGATTTGGGGCATTGCAGAGCCCGAATGTCATGCGCCTGAATGCGTAAGTGCCGGATGGACATGTGAATGTGGTCTTTTCCTGGTCCTCAGGGGCTATAGCGGCTTGGTTGTAGCTTAAGTACCTGTCAAGAAAATAGAAGAATGGTTTCCCTATGAGTCTCTCCAAGATCTAATCAATGAATGGCAAGGGAAAGTGATCTTTCTTGTTCGTGCCATTTAGACAACTGTAGCCGACACAGACATGCCACGATGTGGGTACTCCTGTCACGATCTTTACCCCCTCCTCGTTGGTGACCATCTGAATTCCCAACTTCTTAGGGACAACGTGAAGCGGGGCCACCCACTTGGAGTCAGAAATAGGGTATATAAACCCTACTTTGCACCATTTCTCAATCTCATTCTTCACTACTTCCCCTAGATTGGGGTTCCTTTGGAAATCACGGGAAGGTCTCACATTATCCTTAGTAAAAATGTGGTACGGGCAAAGAGCGGGGTTGATCCCCACGAGATCCGGCATCGTCCAACCTATTGCATTGAGGTTCCTCTCTAAGACCTTAACAACCTAGTCTCCAACTCTAAAGTCAAGTATGAACTAATGATAACATGATATCTCTCTTTGGGTCCCGCAAAAAAAGCATACTTCAGTGTATTGGGCAATGATTTCAGTTCTGGTAATGCGGTGTCATCAAGAATATCTGGCTAAACTGAATTTGGCTGCATGCTGCATGAAGGTGGGCTCAATTGTGTAATACTCACCACCAACTCAAAAGTATCATGAGTCGGATCGCTAAAGAGATGTGGTAATTCGACCAAAGCCGCATCTGTCTCATCATATATGATGCATGATTGTTTCGAAGGGGATGGAACTGACAGATCCTAATGGATATCTACATCATCATGGGAGTAGGTAGATGCATCACTCACAAGATCAGAAAACACCTAGTAAACTGCATCAAGTACTATGTCCTTTCCATATGAGGTCTCTCTTTGTACTGAAGGAACCTGCCTCAGAGAGTACTCTATAGTACTCTCTGAATCGGGTCACTTCCATTTTGTTTGCTTCATTCAAGGTTCACCTATCCCCCTAGAGAACGGATCTTCATCATTCCCTTACCACAATCAAAAGTTGCGCCGATAGTCCAAAGGAAAGGCCGCTCGAGAATGATCTGAGATTCTCTCCCATGATTGGGGGTCTCTATGTCTAAGACTGTGAAGTCAACCTGATAGTCCTGCCCCTCAATCGAGATAATGACATTATTCACTTCTCCCTTAGTTCTCTTCATTGAATGATATGTGAATTGGAGTACAGCTCTAGATTTGTGAAGTGGTCCCAACTCCAATTTCCGATATAATAGTAAGGGAAGTAAGTTGATTAAAGAACCATTATCTAAGAGAGTGCGTGCAAATGCAATGTTGTCGATACGAATCTCCACGTAGTGAACACCCATGATTCTTGAGACAATAGGTTGTGGCTACTGACAAGACACGAGTCTTCACATATTGGTCGGTTTCTTCCTGCTAACCCTAGTAGGTGTGCTTCTCACCTTAAGGTATTTCCGGAATGCAGGATGATTAGCCACATACTCATCAAATGGCACCTTAATTGTGATGTTTTCTTTACAAAACCGTGCCATATTGGGGTTATCTTTCTGAAACTTTTTGATGCGCTTTTCTCCCGTAAGAGCACGGGGGAAAGGGATGGAAGCAAGGGAAACGAAAGATTAAGAATATAAATCATGAGCTGAAAGATCATTCTTTGCAATAACGGAAACATAGTTCTTCATACATGAATTTTTTTGACGCAACATAGGATCAAAATCAAAACAATCTACTACCGGTTGTGGAAAAGAAGCTGTAGTGATATTCACCACAACTGGAGGTACATGGTCCTCCAGAGAATCCAAGATATCTCTATGCTGCTGATGATGCAATCATACTCTCCTTCTTTTCTTGGCTCCCTGAGAAAAGATCCTCGGATGGTGCTGATGGAACACCTAAATATGATGCCTCTCCACCCTAAAAACCCTAAGAGATGTTGAATAGTATACATGACCAAGGTGCTGTTGAGAACCAGATTGGTTCAGTCTGTTGGGGTTAGCTCGAATTTGGGCTGGTATTGAGGTAGAGGGTGTATACTACTCGTCTCACCGTCTGGACAGGCGGTTGACATCCACTCGTAAGTGGTGAATTTCATTTCGTAGGAACAAAATGTGTCGAGTATCTGTTGAAACTATTATTCCATGGGGCCAAATGAAGAAGGAAGTGGAAAAGACTGAGAAGAAGAATAGGAAGACTGGCCCTGCTGGCCGGGGTACTGCCTCTGCTGCTGGTGTTAGGGTGGATGAAATTGTGGGCCTTTCTAGCCCACCTGGTACTGGTCTTGTCGGGCATACTGTTGGTACTGTTTCTGCTTTTGTTGGGGTGGCTGAAATCCAGGGATCTACTATAAAGGAGGTGGTGCAGAGTTGAATTCAGTGTTGTGAAATGTCGGGGGATGCTGGTAAGCCTGTCAGTCTCCCATACTTCCATGCCTGGCAGGGTCCTGAGTATACCATACTCCATTCACCTCCCAAATGGGTGGAGGTTCCTCCTGAACTGTGTCTGCGGATGGGGGCTGCTATTGGAACGAATGGGTGTAGGATTGTTCCTGCTCCCATGGTTGGGGTTGCCATGGCACCAGATGCTCCTGAACGTGATGAACTCAGTATACAGGAGCAACAGGTGTAGTCACGACAGGTATCTTATCTTAAATACCTTCTCAGTCAACTCCTCCATCTGTCTGGGAATCTTGAAGATGCGCCTGCCTAACTCATCAATCCTTCTGTCGATCCTCTCGACTATTATAAGATTGCTTGCAAGGAGTCCCATGCTAGGGATCACGTACTGAGAGAGATTGACTACAACTGACTTTCCCCCTCCAGATGAGAGTGAACTGGGGGACTATGCATACGTAATGCTGGCGGTCTGTGAGCAACTGGTCTCAACCATCTGCTCGAATACCTTCCAGACGGTATCCGCTCAAGATGATGTGTAGCTGCCTCCACATGTTAGCCATGTGAGCCCGAGGCAAACCATTCTTACAATAAATGTTATTTTAATAAATAAGTTTTATCAATAAAAGTTATTGATTGTTCACTCCCTTTCTGAAATTAAGTGAAGGAATGCACTATAAGTCCCCCTGTACAATTAGGGTTATGTACCATGGTTGTCTTGATAATCATATAGCTATTGATTCATTAAATGAATCATAGAGGCTGGTGTTTGGATGAATATCTAATGGGTTAGATAGAGGACTCATCAAGCACCGTCAAATGATTATTAAGAGATGATCTCCAGCATGAGTAGGAGATGGCAATCGTTTCTCACATGGGCTGATATCTGACCGAATTCTTGATTCATGTCCTCTATAGTGTCAGATTAGTTAAGTCAATGAGTTGACTTAGCGAGACGAGATAACCTAAGTCCTATGTTGAATACTATCACAGCATAGGCACACATCCTCTGACCAGAGACAGATGTGTTACTATATGTCTGAGTATGTACATTTGGCAGACCATTAGGTTGATGACCTAATCAAGGTCTACACACCGGCGAGCTGGTGTGCATATAAGGGCATCTGAGTAATACGATCTCTCATAGGGATCATACAGGTTCACTTATGAACCGAAAGACATTTGCTCACTCATGAGGTATAGGGACCGATCAAATTCCATGCATGGTCGTCGTGCTTTGGAAGCATGACAATAATTTGAAGGTATGATATATGCGTTGGGAAAGCAAATGATCGATACCAAACCCCAATGACCAAGATTAAGAAACTTGGTGATCAAACCCTGAAGAAGACAGTGTAAAATTGATCTTCATCTTCAAGTTGATCATTGGTCTTCCAGTATGCAGGATGTGCAGGTATTGGAAATACCTGAGGATGATGTGATCATAAACGATTGTATAACCATGACACTTCCAGTCCGAGGGAGTGATGAAACATGTCTGGATTTTAGTGACTCCTCTCAGTAGAGAAGTAACTTGATCATAGTCCAAGTGTTAGACATTTATCTGAATGTGATTCAGATGCAATGAGAAGATTAAGTATACAGACTTGATTTAATCAAGCATCTGTGGGAGGTCCGTTAGATCTGGATTTGAGATGAGATCTCAACATCTAGGTCACTATACGTGGAACAATACAATCGCCATGTCCTTATCTCCAAGTATCTGCAGAGAAAGCACATTGTTCTTGAAGGAGTTCAAGAATAATTTCTGTGATGAATTTTGTATCCAAGCAAGAAGGTATTGATGATTAAATGAGATTTGATTATCAAGTACAGTATGAATGAGATTCATATTGTGAGAATGATTATCCAAGATAATTAAATGAGATTTAATTATCAAGGATAAGCAGTCGTGGATAGTGTTATCCAGAATATCTGTGTATATTATAAAAAGGATTTATAATATATCAGAGAGAGAGAGAGAAATATTGTAAATAGCATTTGTTAATTATTAATGTGGATTGGATTCACATTAATTAACTAATTGGAAATGTAATTTACAAATTAGTTTGGGATGTGAATATAATTCACATATTTTTCAATGGCATGATTGAAATATTCACAAATTAATTTGAAATTAATTTGGTGGATATTATTGCAATAAAAGTTATTGCAATTAATTAAGAAATAATAAGATAAAATAAAAGGAGACAAAAATACCACCAAAAAAAGGTGGCGTCACCTATGACTTAGTCATAGGTGACGCCCCCTATATTTTAGGGAGGTTTGTTGTCTCTTCTTTTTTGTTATCATATTATCTCTTAATAATTAATTTATGTTAATTAAATTATCTTGATAATAATTCAACATATATTTAATTTAATATAAATTAATGTTGTTGGTTTTTAACCAACAACAATCATGGCCGTTGATTGGCTCTTGGATAACAATAGCCGTTGGATCCATATGAGCCATGGATTGAGATCCATTGGATCCCAAACTAATATATAAGGAGGGCAACCCTAGCCCTTGAAAAACACATCAAAGTAGACGCCTACTCTACTCTCTCTCTCTCTCCCTCTCATTCTCGTCCTCCCTCTCCCTCTCTATAAGGTGGCCGACCATCTTTGTCGAGAAAGAGAGAAGTTCTCGCCTTCGCCTTCGACTACTCGAGGATCTCCATCTCCTTTGCGGCTACTTTCTTTAGTGGAATACGATGGATTTCGTTGGACGAAATCAGGAGATTCAAGACTTGGATCTTCGTCGAGGATTGCGGGAGTCACGCATCTCATCATTGCGCTCGCAAGTGCTGTCCCCGTGGATCGAACTTGAGACAGGAGGATCTCTTCCTTTAGAGATCTCGTGATCGCAACCACGCTTCGAGAGGTATTCCTAATACTTTGTGGTTTGATGAAACGATCCAAGAATTGTTCTTGTGATCATGTGGTTTCATCACATGTTTTAAAAAATTTTAAATTTCGTTGCACCTTGCGACTAGTGCGACTAGTCGCCCCGATCGCATGAGATGCGATCGTCACGCTTCCATGATGCGCTTGAGGATTCTCAATATCCTTCAAGTGGAATCCGAGCCAGGTCGGAAAAGGTTTCGGATATGAACCATGAACCAAGGACGACTTGGGTTTGAAAGGGTTGCGAAAGTTTTATCGCATTTGAATTTTCGCAACTCTGTCTAATTGATTTTTTTTGCACTGTTTAAATTGTTTAAAAATGAAATATTCAATTGTATTTTGTTCTTCATTAAACAAGGAAAACATAGGATCTGAGTTTACTTAATTTGGATTTAATTTGCTCAAGATATGGCCTTTTGAATAAGCATGTATTCACTGTTGCGGGAACAGCAAATCAGAACGTGATTAATTTGTTAATTACGGTTTTGATATGCCTCTAAATGCGTGAAATATCACTTAGATACTATTCTAAATCAAGTTAGCAATTTTAGGAAACTGATTTTGCGAATTTTGGATTTAAATTGATCAAGATAAGTTAATTTTAGTGATTAGGGGTCACTGCTGGAAATTGACAAAACTTGATCATGAACCTAGTGATAGTCATTCAAACATGTTGATGAAAATTAATTGTTAATTTTCTGAAATTGGTTATTGATAAATATTTGTGAAATGTTTAAAGATGATAATCAATTCCTTGAATGACATCCCACTAAACCATAATGATAAGATAGTTGATCTTGATCATTGGTTAAATTGAAATCATCAACAAACATTGTTTTCATGCAAAACCCTAGGTCCTCCTACAATAGTTGTAGGACAACTTTTACACGCAAAACCCTCTTGCTTGAATAGGATTGGGGATTTGTTTAGCAAATCTCCTTATAATATAATCAAAATTGTTTTGATGTATATTATATGGTATACTTTCGGTTGAAAGACCGATGAGCATCTCAAAGTACATGATGATCTATTTGGCATTATCCTTTCCTGAGATGGGTATGGTGTCTAAGTCGGAGAGCATTGGGGTAGCGTGTTGCAACATATGTGGTCCGTCCCACTCTTGTCGGTACTGGCCATGACAGCGGGTAGGGACTCGATAATGCTGGAGAAATCAAAGTTTATTTTTCTAATTATTAAAATTCAAAATAATACGTACTTTGAGATTATACCTACTATTCAAGTAAAATTCATAGTTTGTTGATTGATTATTGGATTGATAATTAATTTAATGTGATTAAATTAATTATATCCTATTAAAACACTCTAACAATCTATTATGAATAGATGTGTATTTCCCTTGGAAGAATTAATTATGTGAATATGATTCACGATAATTAATTATTTCAATTTGAATAAGAGGTGGAGGATCACATAAGTGACATCCATGGTCTCTCGTGAAGGCAAGGAATTTTGTCGTCAAAAGTTGTATATAAGAGACGCCTGTCCGAAGTGACATATCCTATATACAAATATTTGGATCGGGTTCTTTGCTTCTCGAAAGAGTAAGGCCGTATGCGTAGTGACCCCAACATCGGGTCCTCATATTATTGGGGCGATATTGGATTGCGTATAGCGAGTATTAAGTCTGTTCATGGTTGGTTCAATTAGCAACGGGTCAACATCATCTTAGAGGTGGTGGGCCCGGGTGTTAAAGACCGACTTGGGAAATGCAAGTTGGACTTGCAAGGCGGAATGTGTTCCCGCTTCTCTTTATTTGAGTCACAGGTTCTCATATTATTGGGATGTGATAAAGATAGAGAGGAGATACCAGATCTTACTTGAGATATAGCGGTAAGTATATCTCTTATTTTGAAAGATGATTAGGGAATAATCTTGCATAATGGACAAAACAAGACAAATTTGACTTAAAATACCTTAATCAAATGTTTTAAAATTGGATATATAATTATTTATATATTCTAATATAGTGCATTCTTAATTTCAGAAAATGAAGTCCATGAACCCACTGAACAAGCTTCTCGAGGTCAATCAGTTGACCGAACCAAATTATTCGGATTGGATCTGAAATTTGGATCTTGTCCTATCTGCGGAGCGCATCTCTTATGTGATGAGCAAGGACAAGATAGCAGACCCTCTGACTGTGGAAGATAAATCTTTTAATGAGAAATATGATGAAGATCATAACTTGGCAAGATGTTATATCCTTGGCTCATTATCCAATGTGCTTCAGAAGCAACATGTGGAAATGAACCACTGCCTGGAAATCATGTTGAATCTGAAGGAAATGTTCGGTGATGTCAACCACACACAGCATTACAATGTGATGAAAGAGCTTATTCGTTGCAAGATGCAGGAAAGGACCTCTGTTAGAGAGCACGTGCTCAAAGTGTTTGGGTACCTCTCTGAACTGGAAACCCTGGGAGCTAACATGGATGCTAATATGCAGGCTGATTTTATTCTCCTGTCTCTCCCTAAGTCTTTTAACAACTTTGTCGTGTCATATCACATGAGCAAAGTTGATTTCAGTAACGTTGGGATGTTAGCTGCATTAAAGTCTGCAGAAGATATAATGAAGAAGGACGACCCCTATGCTAGTGCAATGGTTGCACAAGTGAAAGGAAAGCGCGGTCGGAAGCAAGGTTCTCAGAAGGGCTCATCCCAGAAGAGAAAGAAGAAGAATCAAGGAGTTGGTTCATCTTCTAGTGCTTCCACGTTAATGACATCGAAGAAGACCGATGTCTGTCACCATTGCAAGAAGCCGGGGCACTGGCGGCGTAACTGCCCAGAGTACTTGAAATCGGTCGACAAAGGTAAAGCCCCAACATGTATGAAATCTACTTTCATCATTGAAACTAGCTTTCTCGTTGGACGAGAAGGAAGTTGGGTTGTAGATTCTGGTGCTTCTGTTCACGTATGCAATTCGTTACATTTGTTTCAGGAAACTAGGAATCTGGAGCAAGGGGAGATTGTCATCCAGATGGGATCTGATGCAAGTGGTGCAGCAATCTCCATTGGGATCTGTCGACTATCATTATCTAGTGGTCGAGTCTTAGTACTTAAAGAGTGTCTTTATGTACCTGAAGTCAGGAGGAATTTTATATACGTATCTAAGCTTGTTAGACATGGATATTCCTTCCTTTTCTGTAATAAGTTAGTCATTAATCAATATGATAAATTTATTCCAGATGGTGTTTTGACTTCTGGTGGACTCTATGAATTGTGCATTGATGAATGTGACATGAATGTCACTACCACTAATAAAAACTCTAAAAGATCCGGGGAGAATGGAAATCATTCTAATATGATTTGGCATCAAAGGCTTGTTCATTTATCTGTTGATAGGATCAATAGATTGATAAAGGATGGATCCTTAGATTTTTTACAGGTCCAATCTTTACCTACCTGTGAACATTGCGTTCGAGGTAAAATGACCAGGATGCCTTTCCGTAACAAGGGTACGAGATGCAAAGGTATTCTTGACATAATACATACTGATGTATGTGGTCCCTTCAATACCTCGACTCGGAATGGATATCAATATTATTTGACGTTTATTGATGACCATTCGCGATACGGGTTTATATTCCTACTACGTCATAAATATGAAACCTTTGAAAAGTTCAAAGAGTTTAAGGCTTTGGTTGAGAACCAAACCAATAGGAAGATTAAACGGATTCAATCTGACCGAGGTGGTGAGTACCTCTCAGATGAATTCAAGGGATACCTTAAAGAGAATGGAATTGTATCCAATCTCACTCCCCCTGGAACCCCCCAACTTAATGGTGTTGCTGAAAGATGCAACAGGACCATCATGGACATGGTCCGTTCAATGATGAGCAAAGCACGTTTACCTCTTAGTTTTTGGGGATATGCAGTACAGACTGCAATATATATCATGAATAAGATTCCTAGAAAATCTGTGCCTAAGACTCCTTATGAGCTCTGGTATGGAACCAAACCTAGTGGTAGACACTTGTGGGTTTGGGGTTGCTTGGTCCATGCGATGAATGTGGATGCAAGTAAGCTAGAATCTCGCACTTGTGAGTGCTACTTCATTGGGTATGTTAAAGATGGTATTGGATATCAACTTTATGACCCTGAGACCCAAAAGATTTTTGTCTATAGAGATGTGAGATTTCTGGAGGATGATTTCCTTAAAGGTCAAGATAGAAATGAAGTAGAGGAACTCGTCAAATCCCCTGAGGATTATGAGATTCTTGAACAAGAAACTAAAGAGATAAATGAAGATGAAACACCCATACCTCTTCAAAGGAGTTCGAGGGTGGTTGCACCAACTGAAAGGTATAGATTCCATGTGTCAAGTGAGACTGACAATGATCCTACTTCATTTGATGAAGCACTAACGGATCATGACATGGATAGATGGATGCTAACAATGAAGTCAGAGATTGACTCCATGCATAAGAATGGTGTATGGACCCTAGAGGATCCACATAAAGGGGTAAAACCCATTGGGTGTAAATAGATCTTCAAGAGAAAAAAGGGACCTGATGGGAAAGTAGAGACTTTCAAGGCACGGCTCGTAGCCAAGGGCTACACACAGAGAGAAGGAATCGACTATGATGAGACGTTCTCTCCTGTGGCTATGCTTAAGTCCATAAGGATACTGCTAGCTATAGCTGCATCTCTTAACTACGACATCTTGTAGTTGGACGTCAAGACAGATTTCCTCAATGGATACCTCGAGGAGGATATCTATATGAAGCAGCCCCAGGGCTTCATAGTTGAGGACGGTAAAGTATGTAAACTAAAGAAATCCATCTATGGGCTCAAACAAGCTTCTCGTAGCTGGAACATCAAATTTGACGAAACCATAAAGAGTTATGATTTTGTGCAGAATCCTGATGAACCTTGTGTGTACAAGAAGCTTAGTGGTAGCGCCGTTGTGTTCATCGTGCTTTACGTAGATGATATCCTTATCATTGTGAATGGTACATGAATGATGACCAGTGTGAAGCTTTGGCTATCTCATACCTTCAAGATGAAAGATCTTGGAGAAGTCACTTACATCTTAGGCATGAAGTTGTTCAGAAACCGAGAAAAGAGGATGTTGGGATTATCACAACATGAATACATTAAGAAGATTCTTGAACGATTCCGCATGGATAGTTCCAATAAAGGATTCCTCCCCTTAAGACATGGTATCCATCTGTCTAAAGGGATGGCTCCTCAAAGTGTTGAGGAAAAGAAGGCCATGGCTGAATAATGTATGCCATGATGTGTACTAGGCCAGACATCTGCCATGCAGTGGGAGTGGTAAGCCGTTACCGATCCTGCTATGGAGAGCAACACTGGAATGCAGTAAAGAACATATTCAAATATCAAAGAGGGACGCAAGATTACATCTTGGTCTATGGAGATGGTGATCTTCAAGTCTTGGGATATACAGATTCATACTTCCAGTCAGATATTGATGATCAAAAGTCGACATCAGGGTTTGTATTCCTGTTGAATGGTGGTGCTGTAAGCTGGAGAAGCAAGAAGCAGGACACTATGGCAGATTCAACAACAGAAGTTGAGTACATTGCCTCATCGGATGCTGCAAAGGAGGCAGTGTGGTTGCGCAGGTTCATCTTGGATCTTGGCGTAGTTTCCCCTGATACTCCCATCCCGTTACTCTGCGATAACATGGGAGTCATTGCCCAGGCAAAGGAACCCAGATTGCATAAAAAGAGCAAGCACGTGGAAAGGAAATACCACATCATTCGGGAGATTCAAAAGCGTGGTGACATCGTCATCACCATGGTGAACTCTGCCGACAACGTTGCTGATCCTCTTACCAAACCTCTGACGCAGAAGGTTTTCGACCAGCATGTAATGAGTATGGCTTTAAGGATTGTTCCAGAATTGTTCTGAGGGCTAGTGGGAGATTGTTTGCCATGTGAGCCCGAGGCGAACCATTCTTACAATAAATGTTATTGTAATAAATATTTTTTATCAATAAAAGTTATTGATTGTTCACTCCCTTTCTGAAATTAAGTGAATGAATGCACTATAAGGTCCCTCTGTACAATTAGGGTTATGAACCATGGCCGTCTTGATAATCATATAGCTGTTGATTCATTAAATGAATCATAGAGGCTGGTGTTTGGATGAATATCTAATGGGTTAGATATAGGACTCATCAAGCACCATCAAATGATTATTAAGAGATGATCTCCAGACTGAGTAGGAGAGGGCAATCCTTTCTCACATGGGATGATATCTGACCGACCTCTTGATGCAGGTCCACTGCATGGGAGTAGTGATTCGGAGGTGTCATATTAGTTCAGTCAATGAGTTGACTTAGCGATATCAAGATAACCTAAGTCCTATGTTGAATATTATCACAGCATAGGCACACATCCTATGACTAGAGATAGATGTGTTACTATATGTCTGAGTACGTACATTTGGCAGACCATTAGGTTGATGACCTAATCAAGGTCTATACACTGGCGAGCTGGTGTGCATATAAGGGCATATGAGTAATACGATCTCTCAAAGGGATCATACATGTTCATTTATGAACTGGAAGACATGAGCTCACTCATGAGGTATTGGGATCGATCAAATTCCATGCATGGTCGTCGTGCTTTGGAAGCATGGCAAGAATTTGAAGGTATGATATATGCTTTGCGAAAGCATATGATCGATACCAAATCCCAATGACCAAGATTTAGAAACTTGGTGATCAAACCCTGAAGAAGACAGTGTAAAATTGATCTTCATCTTCAGGTTGATCATTGGTCTTCCAGTATGCAGGATGTGCAGGTATTGGGAATACCTGAGGGTGATGTGATCATAAACGATTGTATAATCATGACGCTTCCAGTCCGAGGGAGTGATGAAACAGGTCTGGATTTTAGTGACTCCTCTCAGTAGAAAAGTAACTTGATCTTAGTCCAAGTGTTGGACATTGATCTGAATATGATTCAAATGTAATGAGAAGATTACGTATACAGACTTGATTTAATCAAGTATCTATGGGAGGTCCGTTAGTTCTGGATTTGAGATGATATCTCGACATCCAAGTCACTATACGTGGAACAATACAATCGCCCTGTCCTTATCTCCAAGTATTTGCGGAGAAAGCACATTGTTCTTGAAGGAGTTCAGGAATAATTTCTGTGATGAATTTTGTATCCAAGCAAGAAGGTCTTGATGATTAAATGAGATTTAATTATCAAGTACAATATGAATGACATTCATATTGTGAGAATGATTATCCAAGATAGTTAAATGAGATTTAATTATCAAGGATAAGCAGATCGTGGATAGTGTTATCAGAATATCTGTGTATATTATAAATGGGATTTATAATATATTAGAGAGAGAGAGAGAGAGAAATATTGTAAATAGCATTTGTTAATTATTAATGTTGATTGGATTTACATTAATTAATTAATTGGAAATGTAATTTACAAATTAGTTTGGGATGTGAATATATTTCGCATATTTTTCAATGGCATGATTGAAATATTCACAAATTCATTTGGAATTAATTTGGTGGATATTATTGCAGTAAAAGTAATTGCAATTAATTAAGAAATAATAAGATAAAACAAAAGGAGACAAAAATACCACCAAAATAAAGGTGACATCACTATGACTTAGTCATTGGTGACGCCCCCCTATATTTTAGGGAGGTTTGTTGTCTCTTCTTTTTTGTTTTAATATTATCTCTTAATAATTAATTTATGTTAATTAAATTGTGTATAATAATTCAACATATATTTAATTTAATATAAATTAATGTTATTGATTTTTAACCAACAATAATCGTGGCCGTTAATTGGCTCTTGGATAACAATAGCCATTGTATCCATATGAGCCATGGATTGAGATCCATTGGATCCCAAACTAATATATAAGGAGGGCAACCCTAGCCCTTGAAAAACACATCAAAGTAGATGCCTACTCTACTCTCTATCTCTCCTTCTCATTCTCATCCTCTCTCTCCCTCTCTATAAGGTGGCCGACCATCTTTGTCGAGAAAGATAAAAGTTCTCGCCTTAGCCTTCGACTACTCGAGGATCTCCATCTCCTTTGGGGCTACTTGCTCTAGAGGAAGATTACTAATTTAGTTGGATGAAATCAGGAGATTCAAGGCTTGGATCTTCGTCGAGGATTGCGGGAGTCATGCATCTCATCATCGTGCTCGCAAGTGCTGTCTCTGTGGATCGGACTTGAGACAGGAGGATCTCTTGTTTTGGAGATCTCGTGATCGCAACCAGGCTTCGAGAGGTATTCCTAATATTTTGTGGTTTGATGAAACGATCCAAGAATTGTTCTTGTTATTTTGTGGTTTCATCACATGTTTTAAAAATTTTTTAAATTCCGCTGCATCTTGCAACTAGTGTGACTAGTCGCCCCGATCGCATGAGATGCGATTGTCCTGCTTCCGTGATGCGTTGAGGATTCTCAATATCCTTCACCACAGGTAGCGCTCACTAAACCCTACATCTCAGGTTTGAGACTGGTGAAGAATGATTGGACCAAGATGTTGTCATCAATACCATGACAAGGACATTTCTGTAGGATGCCCTTATACCTTTCCCAGGTGTCACAGAAGTCTTCATGGGGTAGTTGGGAAAAGCCAGTGATGTGTGTCCTCATCATGTTAATCCTACTTATGGGGTAGAACTTCTTAAGAAAATGGTCCTTGAATTGGGCATAGGTAGTGACTGTGATTCTAAGGTTCTTTACTCAGTAGCCAGCTTTGCCATCCAAGGCAAATGGAAGGGTTGTGGGCCTAGTATAATCCTGGATAGTCCTAGGATGTCTAAGGTTAGCACAGACGCAGACGATCTCGAAGTCCCTTAGGAATGTGTATGGCTCCTCATAAGCATTCCCTTCAAAGTGTGGCAGCAAGTTCAGAAACTACGGCTTCAACTCAAATTCAACTTAAGGTTCGGTCGGTCTCAAATAATTCTGAATTCTATACTATCCGGAGTTGCACGTCACATCCATTTGTGGTTCAACCCCAACATTGATCTATCCTAACTGAGCTCGGAGAAAGGTGTGTTGCTGCTCAGATGCAACTAATCTGGCTAGTATCATCATCATGGGGTCCTCAGGGTGTTCTTCCTCTTCATATTTCTTTTTTGGAGGCATTTTACTTGAATCTTCTTGGAGACCTGGGTCAACAATATGATCTTGATTAGAAGAGGATTCTAGAATTAGGATATTCTCACCGAGGTGAAGGACTTCCTCGGTGAGGTGGGAGTAGAGAAAGGGAATGGTTTTTGAGTGACCATACCGAGAGTGAGTGAACCTTAACTGAAGAGTCTCATGACTCCAGGTTGGTCCAGGTTGTGAATGGACCTTTGAAGAAATACTCCTTGGAGGGTTCAATAAGAGACTCACGAAGTCTGAATAAATATCCCCCAATTAGTCATCTTTGATGTCAAAAAGAACCGTTTAGAACATTATATTCAATGAGGCACTAGTTCTACGATGCACTTGAATGTGCAGAGAATACTCACACAATACAAACGCAATGCAAACACCTTTGGAAAGTTCACCAACTTCATACGTGAGGGCCGTAAATGTTCGACCAATTTATCTTGTCTGTTTTAGTTGGAGGTAAAAAATGTTCTAATACATTACTCATAGGTTTAGTTATCTAAGGTAGTTCATGTTCAATCCAGTTTAACACACCAACTTGAAGCAAGACTACTTCTTCTAAGGGTCGGAGGTAAGTGCTTGCAGCAATAACATGACCCTAAGAGTGAGTCCAAGAGCTTAGGGCACAAGTCTAGAGATTTTGGCTCTAATCCTTAGTGGCTACGTCCTTGCCCACTCTTGTTTGGAGGTAAGCATCAGCAAGTCAGGTGAGGGCTTTATGCACCCGTAAAACAAGGTTTTTTTAATCCAATTATATTTAGTCAATCTTCTCAATTCAATCCCAATTTCAGCGTTTGGTTGTCACTTGAATATTAATGTGAGCACAACAAAGCATGTCTATCGTTTTGTCCCGATTTCCTTTTTAATCCTAAGTTGTAAAATAAGGGAGGAATCAAAAATCAGAATGCAAATGAGAAACGATGATGCATGCTCAGAAGAAGGTATATGTACAACGACTCCCAGCACTCTCCATGTGTTATGCAAAACTAATTTTTAAATTTACACTAAACGCATGTAGATCGAGAAAACCACACCTAAATAATACACTATTAGCGTGGAAGAATTGAGTTCAATTTGGCTAAGTAGTACGTGTTTATGTGCATCTCATTACGAATCTTATAAGATGGTGAATCTTCTAAGATGTGTGGCCGAAACTACGAAGGCACATACAAATATGAAATTACATTACTGTGTGCCTATCCTAGTTTTGCCACTCAAGTCAAGCACCACCCTCACCAGAGAGTGAAACATGTCTCGACACACCACAAGATAAAGTCCAATTCCGGGTACACATGAGATCCCAAAAAGAATCCACTAGAATCATGCTATTACCTAATTTATTACAAATTAATTACAAAAATAAAATAAATACATGAAACAAATTACTAAGGATTCTACACTCTCTCACGAATCGACTTGATCTTAAATGTAATGCAGATCTTCAGTCAGATTATCACACACAAAAGCTGGCCTCCAATGGTTTTGAGTTGCTTGTCCACCTAAGCGGCTGCTTCGTTACGTCAGGTCCCTCAGACAAAAATAAGATGGTGGTCAGAGAGATAGACATAATAAAATAAAATAAAATAAAATAAAAAATGCAGAAAAATAAACAGAGAAATATACACAAGAAAAATCGGGAGTAAGACTACTCGAGGGTGGAAATCTTAATATCTAGATTTTTTGAAAATCAACCTAAGCCGTGCCTCCCCGACAATGGTGCCATATGATAGACTCGTGATTCACCCTAGCTAATTTTGTCGAACTGCTGTAGTCGGGCAATTAACAGATCAATCAAAAACTACCAATTATTTAATTAATCGATTAATATAAGGGGTCAAATTTGTATTTTTACTTGGGCAAGCCCAAGGTCGAACTCAAGGAGGCCATTGTCTCCTTAAGTTAAATATTAGGCAATCTAGAATTTATGTTTCAGAGAAGCGTTTTTTTTTGTACTTTTAAGTGCAAATAATAAATGCAATGCAATTTTGGCAAAGTTCATGGGCTAAACTGTAATTTTCAATCAAATGAACTCCAAACCCAATGAAACTTGACCTGAATGTGTATGAATGCAAAATTAAGTTACTTTATTTTTTTGGATTTTTCAGATGCAAGATGAATTAATTATGAATTAAATATGAAGACTGTGATTTTGAGAAAATTAATTTCATTGAGTATCAAATACCCATATTTTCTAGAGAATAAATTATTCTAAATAGATCTATATCAATGACAACTTTTAATTCCTTCAAATACTAAGTGTGGAGTTAATTAAAAATCAATTACTCAAATCATTAATTATTTTTATTGAAGCCTCGATATGCATGCAAATGTAATGAAATTTGGGCACAATGTACAACACACTATATTCTACTAGATTTGATTTTTTGAGAATTTTTGGAGCAAAGATGATTTATCACAAATTTAAGGTCTCGCAGCAGACAAAAATGCAATTTTCCACAAATTAATTAATTTAAATAATGCATAGCTCACAAAAGCTCAATCAAACATTCACAATGATCTGACGTATCCGAAAAAAACTCTCTTTAATTGATGTGAACTATTAAGCGTTTGAAATTTCAACGTGTCATTGTAATTACGTCAGGAATTCAGAATCAGTCAAGAAATAACCACAATAATTTATTCAAATTTTAATTGGCGTGATTTATGTGTATTTTGCTTAGGCAAGTCCCAAGGTTGAACTGAAGGAGGCAAAGGAACAACTTAGGACATAATGATTATGTCTATCAAAGTTTGTGCACGGTTTCGAGGCAGTATTTTTTGGTAATTTTTTAATGCAATTTTGGGATGCAAAATACAAATGCGGCCAATTTTAGGGACTAAAATACTATTTCAATCAAATGATGCCAAAAAATTATGAAACTTGGTCGAGATGTTAAAAGGATGAAATAAATGCGCTGTAATCTTTTTGGATTTTTTGGATGAAAGATGAATATTTAAAGAATTTATGAATGCAAATGGTGTGAATTTCAATATTTCATTATATTAAATTTTCAACCTATTTATTTTCAAGGAATAAAATTATCCAAGATTTATTACTAGGTGATTGATCTCAGAAAAATCCTAACCTTTGAAAATATGAGATTTAATACCTATTAAAAATTAAAGATTGAAATCTACAAATTTATTTTTATAGATCAAACCATGCTTGCAAATGCAATTCTTTTTGGGCATAAGGTGAAATACAATTAATCCTCTAATCCGTTAATTTTTGGTAATTTTTGGAGCTATGGTTAATTTAGTAAGAATTTCCAAGCACAGATTGGGTAAAATATGCAGGTTATCAGAAGAATATCTATTATTAATAAACCACATAGAGTAAAAATATCACAAGCATGTCATATGGTAGAGAATTAATTGTAGAACATCATGCTATTTTTAAATAATAAAAATATTATCACGTATAGGTCTAAAATAAAACGAGAACACAAGGACAGAATTGCAATAAAATGAAATAAAAATTACAGAGAAAGGGACTTTATTTGAATTACCAAGACCCTGTGGAATCGAATTACAAAATTTTCTGGAGGTCGCGTACGAAGCACGTGCCCCCAGAGAAGTTGGACTGCGATGGGACTAAGGTGGGCTCTAGGGGTATAGTCGCAATCAACCAACCCTGCTTGTGCGTATCACGTGGCGGAGGTAGGGCTCCTTGCTGACGTTTCCACCTAACGTGTAGCGCACGTGGGAGGACCTCGGGCTTCCCTTCTGGTGGTTCGCTGTCGGCGAGAGGATGGCTGCTACGGTGGAGTAGATGATGGCGGTGGGGGTCCTCGGGCGGAGCTATAATCGACGGTGGTGTGCAGTGGCTGACGTGGACGGCGAAGGCTAGGAGGAATATGAGGGTCGATCGCTAGCAGTGGCTTCGACCTGGAGCAGAGGATGCGTCAGGTAAGAAGCTCGACAGTAGAGCATTGATGACGATTCCAGGCGCATCAGAACACTGACTAAGGCGGAAGCTGTGGCTGGTGGTGCTCTTCACGAGGTGGTCGTGGAGCAACAGAAGATCGGAGGCATGGGGGGGGGGGATGAACACAGAGGTGTTACGATGGCCGTAGTTGGGGCAGAGTGTGGAAAGGATGAAGGTGGAGGACGTTGGCGCCGGAGCAAGGTAAGTGCGCAGCGGAGCGCAACTGCAACGACACGAGATGGTCGGATCTCGCCAGAGAAGGGGAAGGGGGTCGGGCTATCACCACTTACCTCCTTTGCTTTTGTGCAGCTGATGGATGAATTGGAGGGGTGATCGGAGAATGGATATTTGGGAGGCAGCACAACTATTCGGGAAGGGGCGATCAGGAATTGAAGATAGGGGGACGAATCTTATTGGATTTGCGAGGTTGATGAAATCCGAATATGCAATGAGCGTAGATGGTGGCAGTCATCGGGAGGCGGCGCATGGCCAGAGATGGAAGGGGTTAGGTGGCGGCGACGCCAAAGGGGAAGGGGGAAGAGGGAGATGCGCAGCGACCGTCCGATCGACCGAGATCGGACGACCAAGGCTGTGCCACGTAGCGAATTTATTTTTTATCTTATTTTATTTTATTTTTTATTATTAAAATGAATTATAAAAAAATCAAAAATAGGTGACAGGTGGCGGCTTTAGGAGCTGCCACGTGTCACCACCAGAAAATTTGAAAATAAAATGCAAAGATAATTCAAAAAGAAATAGCAAATGACCTCGGATTGAAAAAGTATCTTCACGAAGTTTGTTCATCTCGATGAGTCTACAACTTTCATAAGAGACCAAAATCAAAATCGATCATTTTCACAAAGAGATTTTTTGGGGTACTCCATGTACATAAAACACCTTGATTTTTGAGTTCTATATTTTTTTAGTTATTTTGAAACTAGATAAAAATATGGAAAAATATGATAAAATCAAAGATAAATATTTACACGTTAACCTAATCTTTTTATTTTATTAAATAAAAAAAGAAGAAATAAAATAAAACACAAAGAAGATAATTTTGTACAGACAGTTAATGACGACTCGGACTCTGTTAGTTTCTTTGATTTCGAGCTCATTTTGGATTTGTATTTTTACATATTTTAATAAAACTTTTATCAAAAAATAAATGAAAAAGAAATAAAATAAAATGAGACAATTATGTACATAAAATAATATGTCAAAAACCGCTAAAAAACAAAATGTATAAAAGAGGCCCAAAACCCAACTTTCACGTATGAGCTCCGATTCTCTTGAACTTGGTCTTATTTTGAAGGTATTTGAATGTACATTAGTTCAAAAGTGAGTAGGATCAAATCAGACTCTGTATGAGGAAGATATCAATGTTTTAGTCCAGAAATGCTAGAAATAGGTTTTGAGTTTTTGGTCCACTTATTTATGTTTATGATTTTTTTGTATTTTTCATTTATGCTTGTTATTAATATGTACAAAATGAAAGTCGTTTTAGGTCATTTGGACTTAGCATGAATTAGTTAAAAATTAGGGAAGTTAGGCTATTTTACAGGTCAATTGGATTGGGATTTTTGGCTCTTTATTAAATGAAATAATATTTAAGAAAATGCAATTATTATTAATACATGTATGAATGCTAATTATGCAATATAAATGAAAAAATGCCAATGAATTATAGGGGATTTGAGCTTAATTAGTCATTTTTAGAGTGATGAATCTAAGGTTCATAACCCCTATACTTAAACCATGCTCATCCCTAAGCATCTAAATAATTACAATGAGGTGAAATGAGATTGGGTTCCATACCAAGACCATGAGCAGAAGGTGAAAATGGAACTAGACTCGACCTTTGGATTATTAGTTTGGCAGAACTTCTGTGAGACTTAGAATTTTAAAATCAACAGCCTTCAGGTTCTATACATAATTGTCACAGTTTCGGTTTATAAGTCATCTTAGATCAATCCTCCTCCCAAAGCATACTCCATGAACATTGAATAATCAACTCATGTGTGTGAAAGGTTTTAGCTCTTCCCATCCAGAATGTCGAACTACCATGAAAACCTCATCTCTAGTAACTCATCCTCGTGGACTCATGTATTTCCTTCTAAGGTCTATCGCGCTATGTTAACAATCGAAGGGGGGGATTAGAATAAGGAGAAAAGAACTGGAGATTAACCACTGTAGTCAACTCTCCTTGTGATGCCGGCCAGCTTAGCCAAGTCTCCACCAAGATCTACATGTTTTCTTAAAGCTTGAACCCTTTTTTTTGGTCAAACATTTATTTGGTAGTTAGCTTCTTTGGATTTGGATTTTTGGTAGCTCTACTTGGATCTTGTTGTGCCCCTATGGATATGGAATCTTTTTTTCCGTACATGTTTTGGGGTCTTAGGAAAAATTGTGCCCAGCCGTCCATCCCATTTCAACCCATATTCTAGTCTTTAGATGTCCACGCTGCCAAAAATAACTCACACAGTCTTCCAACACCATGTCTGAGTTGAGCTAAGTGCATAGTGTGAGAGTACAAATTAATTCCCTATTCTAGAGTCGTACCCAGAATGAAGAGATCAGGTTAGACACTAAGAGTCAAACTCTGTACATTGTCATGTGGAACTCGAAGAATTAAGTCATAGACCCGAAGATTCTAAAATCCTTTTTCCCAGTGAAGTTCCTCTAAAAATTATGATTAAGGTCAAGTCGAGACCTCTCTCGATTTCTGCTTATTACTCGGTTTAGAACCCAAAGGCTTTTTATAAATACAAATGCATGTAATGCTGGATGAAGTGTGAGTGCGTGAAATGCAGACACATTTTTTTGACTTACATATATTTTTTTTTGATATTTTTTAATGCAAGGATTTTTTTGCAAAAATGAATAAGAAGCTATTTTTTTCAATTTTTTTGGTTGGACACAGTCAATGTTAGTTGCAAAACTTTCTTTTTTTTCAAATTAGTTACCCATCCCATAAATACATATAGACTTATGCAAAAGTACGAGCTATGGGTAAAATATATACATAGTATATATACGCACCCCTATACTTAGTGAGTGTTGTGTCCTCGGAGCACAAGAATCGTAGAGAAGGCATAGCTTGGGTTCAGCATAAGAGAGTGAAAAAGAAAAATAATAGAAGTTGGCCCTCCCCCTATACTTAGAATGTGGACAATATAAGTATAGGAGAAGAGTGAAACTGAGGTGGTCGGGAGATGTGAATGAGTAGAGTATATACATATGGGCATCTAGTCCCCATATACTTAAGGCTCTGATCAACCTAAGTACGGAAGAAGGGTGAAAATGAAGCAATCATGAGAAGGAGTTGATGAGGAGAAAGGTATATACAGATGGCATCTATCCCCCTCATACTTAGGCCTTGGCATAAGTAGAGGAAGAAGATGTACAAGGAGATCGATGGGGTCAGAAGGGAGGGAGGGTAGCCGATGATTAAGGTGGTTTTCGGCAATTCTTTTTGTGAGACTGTGGTTGGTGATGAATCTGCAGTTCATTATCTTTATTCATTTATTTTATCTTAAATACCCTTATAAAACACCAGTATATAATACTAACTCCATATTCTTACTAACTAGCATCTGTGTGTAAATATTGTACACTAATTACCATGTTAACCTAAAATAAATAAAGAAAGAAAGAAAGGAAAATAAAGAAAAGAAAATAAAAAAAGACTGTATATATGTAATGGATACAAGCTGACTCGAACCCCGAGAGAAGGTCAAGACTTGACCTGATCGACCAGGAATAAAGTAGGGGGAGATAGGGTCCTTAATCAAAAAAATCTGAAAAAATGTGTGATGGGTATATTTTTATACGACACTATTTTATTTGTACATAAATTGATCTCAAATTAAATAATTTTCAAAACAAAAGTTGTCACTAAAAATGTTTCCTATTTAATAAAAATATTTGCAAAATAAAATCATGTACAGAATAAAAGCCACCACACTTGGAAAAAGCCACTAAGCGATAATTGAAAGACCAATTTCGGCTCCATATGAACTCAAATTTAACCAAACTCACTTCCATTTTATTCTAAATTAAATTATCTCTAAAATGGCTGTGAGTTCATAAATTTTTGGAGTTATGGTTGAAATGTCAATTTTCTGGGGTGGTTTGTGCAATTTTACCATTTGTTTGTACATATTATATTTAAAAATATTTGTAAATATTTTTACTAATTATTTAAAAAAATAAAAAAAATAAAAATTTTAAAACAAAAAAAAACTAGTTCTGTTATTTGACTATGTATATAATGTACCATATGTATATAGTATATGTATACAGTTGTTATTCTTAAATATCCAACAAAAATAAAAAAAATAAATTTTTATTCAAATTATTTAAGTGACAAAATACAAAAAATATTTTTATAAATATTTTTAACACTAATCTCTCTCTTTATCTTTATCTCATTTCAATTTTTCCCTTATCTTTATCTCTCTTTTCAAATTTTGAATTTCAAATATTCTTTTCTTTCTATTTATATGGCTCCTTTTTGTTCATTTTAATTGGATTAATCTTTGGTGAGAGGAACCTTTTCTCTGAGAGATATCTTGTCACAGAAGGGTGCCTAGCCTCCGAGCCGTTCGGTGACAGCAAGTTGGCCTTCGTCGAAGCGATCATGGTCTTTTCCGCTCCTAAGGTGAGATCCATCATTTTCTCATTATTTAATCTATGTTAATCGTTGTTTCATTTTTTCGTATTTTTTCCGTGGTCATTTTTTATATAGATCTTAAAATTTCCATCACGATTTGATCTGAATCCGACTCGTCTTTTCATTTCACATCTCGATCTATTCGCATTCTTTTCTACCTCGCACGATCTCTCACCTCCGACCACACACGGTGGTCAAAGATCCTGTTCCATCTACCATTCTCCTCCGAACCGCACTTGTTCACGTCTTCCTTTTTGATTTTAGGATCAAGCCATCGTGCTCGCATCCTATTTGTTTATAAATAAAAAAATTAATTTAAACAAAAACAAAAAAATCTATATATATAGCCTTTTCTTTCTAACATTTGTTTTGCATGATCATCTTGAAAAAACTAAATAAAAAATAAAAAACTAAACGAAAAAAAGAATTTCTGCGGTCCTTTTTTTAGAAAAATAATAAAAAACATTTTTTATTCTTATATTTCTATTTACAAAAATAAAAAAATAAAAAATTAAAAGAATCCAGCACACAAGCGCCGCAGCTACATCGACCGCGCAGGTCGTCACCACCCCACCAGCGGTGCAGCCGCAAACAACCCCATCGTCGTTCTCCACACTCAGTTGCGTCCTACCAAGCCAACACACGAGCACCTTCGCTACTCCAGCCAACCGCGTGAGGGGCATGTGTCGCCCCAGCACCGCACCTGCACCAATAGTGCCCCCCGGCCCGCAAGACCTGCACGCCCGCACGCGACCCTCTCGTCGACATCCTAGCAATTGCGAGCGCCTCTGCCAACCGTCAACGCCACCGTCGCAATCCGCTCCACCGTCTGTGGCTCGTCGACACCCTCCTCCTGGAGTCGCACGTCACCCGATCGCTGCTGACAACCTCCAACGTAGGCACCTCCATCCACGCCTAGAGCCCCTCTCGGCCGATAGCATCGACACACCACCCGATGGACTCCAAGCCACAACCGCTCGTCTGGGAAGAAAGAAGAAGTGCAATGCCCCTTATGCCACATATTTGGGTTCATGAAAGAAGAAGAACATGAAGTCCCCAAAAGCTCTAATTTTTTTGGGTAAATATCGATTTTATCCTTAAAAGTTTTCAAATTGCGCAAAAGCCCCCCTACTCTAGCAAGAAACGTGCGTGGCACATTTTATTGGGTAATTTGTAGTTTTAATCCTCTGTTTATTTCTGTTATTTGTTGAATGCAAAAACATTGAATAATTTCCTTTCAGTCCATGTTGTCCATTCATTTATTTTGCTTGTTCTTTCATTGAAATAAACCTTTTTATTGCTCAATAAATTCTGAAAAATTCATGTTACATTCATGTCACTTGTCTCTCATTATACAATTTTTTCATTTCATTTTGTTGTCTTTTAATATTATTAAAAAAATCCAAAAACAGTGTCCTTTTCTCTTCCTGAAATTCAAAAATTCGTAAAAATATGAATATTGCTCTAAAAATTCCAAAAACATAGAAGAAGTTTTATTTTATTGTCTTGTAATTCCTTTCCAATTTTCGTGCATTAATTATTTTCAAAATGCAAGAAAAATGAAAAATATCAAAAATATCAGAAGAATCATAGAAAAATCTACAAAAATTCGAAAATTGTGATTTCACTTCCTATTTGTAGATATTTGTCTATAGTTTAGCATAAAAATAGTATCTGGGAGTTTTGGGCAATTAAATTATTTTTTATTGCGAATTACTCCAAGCTATGCATTGTTTTCCAATTTTACCACTGTTTGATTTTTATAAAAATACAAAAGACATCTGAAAATTCTACAAAAATTGCCAAAATATAATTCGAATCCTTTAGAACCCAAAAAATTTCTCTGGATTTTTCTAAGAATTTCTGACTATTTTGATAAATACAAAAAAGTATGGTGTGTGTATTTCTTGCCTTGTGCATATCATTCCTTATTTTGAAAATAAAAAAATTACAAAATTAAAATCACTAAAAATGTAAAAATCTGAAAATAAAAAAATAGAAATAAAAAATTAAAAAAATAAAAAGACAAAGAAAATCACAAAAAACCAAGACAGTTTGCATTTGAGATTCCCTTTTTCTTTTAATTGATTTTCGATTAATTGAATAACCCTCAGGAATTGTAGCCTCCTTGAGTTCGATCATGTTGCTATACAAGTAAATAAGTAGCAAAAATTTCTCTTGCTTCATTATTCTCTTGTAATTATTTTTGTAGCTTGAGAAGAAAAAATGGTTTGTTTGTTGCGGGATATTTGGGTTGCAACGACCACTGCGCATTGATTTTCATATCAATAATTTAAAACCCGACGATCTCGCTCAACAAAATGGCATCGTTCCTGGGGAGGCACGGCAAGGGTAGTTAGGTTTCTCTTTTGACCTGCTATTCCTGGTTGTACATATTTGTTGTATTTTTCCTCATTAATTCCATTGTTCTTATTCACTATATTTATTCCATTTTCTTGCTCCTATTTGATAATTGTGTTTCTTATACATTCTCCCTTTTCTTTTTCTTGCGAGGGACCATGAAGCGAAGGAGGCGATCCTAAGTGATCCGAAGCACCCAAGCGAAGCGAAGGCAGCTTATTCTTCACCAAGATGCAGGATAGTGTGAGAGGGGGAGAAGAAGGATTGAAGGAGACCAAAAAATCTAGATTTTATTTATTTATTTCATTATTTCATAGAAATTGAACCCTTGTAAACGGACACTCATCTATTGCGAGGTCTGTTTCACCAAGTGCTGGTGCACTTGGGGGACCTCACCGGTTTTGTTTTCATCGCCTTATTTTTCTCTGTTTCCCAGGAATTTTGTGAGCTACCTATTGATTACTTTAATTAAATTGCTTGAGACAGGTAATTAATTAGGTCCAAACACCCTAAACAAGAATTTTTGTACCCATAGAATAGAGCGTAATTGGACTTAGTCAAATTAACATGTTCTTGCCAGTTAATAGAAGATATTGATTAGGATGGTTCACTTACATTTGTATTTAGGTTAGTTTATATTTCTGTATTTCAATTCTGCGTGGATCACCCTACATGTAGAGTACTAGCGACAAGGTGTGCATCTCTAATCCCTGCATGCATCATTGTGTTTAATCGGACTAAGGGGTCTCCAGGGGTGTGGTCGCAATTAACCCACCTCGCACGTGTGTATCACATGGGCAAGGGTGGGACTCCTTGCTGACATTTCCTCCTCACCTGCAACATACGTGGGAGGACCTCGGGGTTCCCGCCCGGTGTTTCGCTAGCGGCGAGAGGATGGCTGCTACGGTAGAGTATATGATGGCAGTAGGGGTCCTCGGGAAGAGCTGCAATAGACGATGGCGTGCGGTGGCCGACGTGGATGGCGGAGGCTTCGAGGAATATGAGGGTCTATCGCTAGAGGTGGCTTCAACCTGGAGCAGAGGATGCGTTAGGGGAGAAGCTCGACGGTTGAGCATTGATGTCGATTCTAAGCGCATCATAACACTATCTAAGGCGGAAGCTGTGGCTGGTGGTGCTCTTTGCAAGGTGGTTGTTGAGCGACAGGACACTAGAGGCACGGAGTGGCAGGGGAGGGGGGATGAACACGGAGGTGGTACGATGGTCGTTGTTGGGGTAGAGCATGGAAAGGATGAAGGTTGTGGACGTTGGCTCGGCGACAATGGCGCTGGAGCAAGGCAAGTGCGTAGCAGAGCGCAACTGCAACGACGCGAGATGGTCGGATCTCACTAGAGAAGGGGAAGGGGGTCGGGCTGTCACCATCGACCTCCTTTGATTTTGTGCAGCCGATGGATGAATTGGAGGGGGGTGATTGTAGATTGGAGATTTGGGAGGCATCGCAACTATTAGGGAAGGGGAGATCAGGAATTGAAGATACGAGGGATGGATCTGATTGGATTTGCGAGGTTGATGAAATCCGAATATAGAAGGAGTGGAGATGGCGGTAGTCATCAAGAGGTGGCACGTGGCTAGAGATGGAAGGGCTTAGGCGGTGGTGGAGCCAAAGGGGAAGGGGGGAAGAGGGAAATGCGCAGCGGCCGTCCAATCAGCCGAGATCGGAGGGCCAAGGCCGTGCCACGTAGCGAATTTATTTTTTATTTTATTTTATTTTATTTTTTTATTTTTTATATTATTTTTTTAATTTTTTTAAAACGAATTATAAAAAGCTCAAAAATGGGTGACATGTGGCGGCTCCAAGAGGGGCCACGTGTCACCACCAGAAAATTCGAAAATAAAATGCAAAGATAGTTCAAAAACAAATAGCAAACGATCTCGGATCGAAAAATTATCTTCACGAAAGTTGTTCGTCTCGATGAGATCTACAACTTTCATAACAGACCAAAACCAAAATCAAACATTTGCACAAAGTGATATTTTTGGGGTACTCCATGTACATAGAATACCTTGTATTTTGAGTTTTATAATTTTTTTTGTTATTTTTAAACTAGATAAAAATCCAGAAAAATATGATAAAATCAAAGATAAATATTTACACATTAATCTAATTTTTTTATTTTATTAATTAAGAAAAAGAAGAAATAAAATAAAACACGAAGGAATTGTATTTTTACACATTTTAATAAAACTTTTATCAAAGAAAACAAATGAAAAAAAAATAAAATAAAATGAGTCAATTAATAAAATAATAGGTCAAAAACCGCTAAAATACAAAATGTACGAAAGAGGCCCAAAATCCAACTTTCACATATGAGCTCTGATTCACTTGAACTTGATCTTATTTTGAAGATATTTTAATGTACATTAGTTCAAAAGTGAGTAGGATCAAATCAGACTCTGTATGAGGAAGATATCAATGTTTTAGTCCAGAAATCCTAGAAATTGGTTTTGAGTTTTTGGTCCATTAATTTATGTTAGTGATTTTTGTATTTTTCATTTATTCTTGTTAGTAATATGTACACAATGGAGGTTGTTTTAGGTCATTTGGAGTTAGCATGAATTAGTTAAAAATCAGGGAAGTTAGGCTATTTTATAGGTCAATTAGACTGGGATTTTTGGCTCCTTATTTTATGCAATAATAAGTGATAAAGTGCAATTATCATTAATATATGTATGAATGCTAATTATGCAATATAAATGAAAAAATGCCAATGAATTTTGGGGATTTGAGTTTAATTAGTCATTTTTATAGTGATGAATCTAAGATTCATCACCCCTTTACTTAAACCATGCTCATTGCTAAGCATCTAAAGAAATGCAATGAGGTGAAATGAGATTGGGTTCTATACCAAGACCATGAGCAGAAGGTGAAAATGGAACTAGACTCGACCTTTGGATTATTAGTTTGGCAGAACTTCTGTAAGGCTTAGAATTTTAAAATCATTAGCCTTCAAGTCTTACACATAATTGTCACAGTTTTGGTTTAGAAGTAATCTTAGATCAATCCTACTCCCGAAGCATACTCTATGAACATTAAACAATCAACTCATGAGTGTGAAAGGTTTAGCTCTTCCCATCCAGAATGTCGGACTACCATGAAAACCTCCTCTCCAGTAACTCATACACGGGGAGTCATTTAATTCCTTCTAAGGTCTATTGCGCTATGTTCACAATCGAAGGTGGGGGGATTAGAAGAATGAGAAAAGAATTGGAGAGTGACCAGTGTAGTCACCTCTCCTTGTGAATCGAGCCAGTTTAGCCAAGTCTACACCAAGATCTGTAGGTTTTCTTGAAGCTAGGACCCTTTTTTTGGTCAAATATTTATTTGGTAGTTGGCTTCTTTAGATTTGGATTTTTGGTAGCTCTGCTTGGATCTTGTTGTGACCCTACGGATATGGAATCTATTTTTCCGTACATGTTTTGGGGTCTTAGAAAAAAATGTGCACAGTCGTCCATCTCTTTTCTGAAGCTTTATTTCAACCCGTACTCCATTCTTTAGATGTCCACGCTACCAAAAAACTCACACAATCTTCCAACACCCCATCCGAGTTGAGCTAAGTGCATAGTGTGAGAGTAAAATTAATTCTCTATTCCAAAGTCGTAACTAGAATGAAGAGATCAGGTTAGACATTAAGAGTCCAACTCTGTATATTGTCATGTGGAACTCGAAGAATTAAGTCATAGAACTGAAGCTTCTAAAATCTTTTTTCTCGATGAAGTTCCTCTGAAAATTAGGTGGATTAAGGTCAAGTCGAGACCTCTCTTGATTTCTACTTAAAACTCGATTTAGAACCCAAAGGCTTTTCATAAATACAAATGCATGTAATGCAGGATGAAGTGCGGGTGCGTGAAATGCAGACATATTTTTTTGACTTATGTATATTTTTTTGAGAAATTTTTTAGTGCAAGGATTTTTTTGCAAAATTTAATAAGAAGCCGTTTTTTTCAAAATTTTTGGTTGTACATAGTCAGTGTTAGTTGCAAAACTTCCTTTTTTTCAAGTTAGTTACCCACCCCATATATACATATAGACTTACGTGAAAATACGAGCTATGGGTAAAATATATACATATTATATACACACACCCCCTATACATAGCGAGTGTTGTGTCCTCAGAGAACAAGAAGCGTAGAGAAGACATAGCTTGGGCTAAGCGTAAGAGAGTGAAAAAGGAAAAATAATAGAAGTCAGCCCGCCCCCCGATATTTAGACTGTGGACAATCTAAGTATAGAAGAAGAGCGAAACTGAGGTGGTCGGGAGATATGAATGAGTAGAGTATATACATATGGGAATCTGGTACCCCTATACTTAGGCTTTGATCAGCCTAAGTACATAAGAAGGGTGGAAATGGGGCGATCGTGAGAAGGAGTTGATAAGGAGAAAAGTAAATATATAGATGGCATCGTTCCACCCCTTTACTTAGGCCTTGGCCTAAGTAGAGGAAGAAGATGTACAAGGAGACCAATGGGGTCGGGAGGGAGGGTAGCCGATGATTAAGGCGGTTTTCGGCCAATCTTTTTGTGAGACTGCGGTAGGTGATGAATATGCATTTCATCATCTTTATTCATTTATTTTAGCATAAAATCCCCTATAAAACACATGTATATAATACTAACTCCATATTCTTACTAACATGCATCTGTGTGTAAATATTGTACACTTATTACCATTTTAACCTAAAATAAATAAAGAAAGAAAGGAAAAATAAAGAAAAAATATAAAAAAGAGACTGTATATATGTAATAGATACAGGCTGACCCGAACTCCGAAATAAGGTTAAGACTTGACCTGATCGATCAGGAATAAAGTAGGGGGAGATAGAGTCCTTAATCAAAAAAATCCAAAAAAATGTATGTTGTTAGATAAATTTACCTCAAATTAAATAATTTTCAAAACAAAAGTTGTAAATAAAAATATTCCTAATTAATAAAAATGTCTGCAAAATAAAATCATGTACAAAATAAAAGCAACCACACTTGGAAAAAGCCACTAAGCGATAACTGAAAGACCAATTCCGGCTCCTTATGAACTCAAATTGAACCAAACTTCACTTCCATTGTATTCTAAATTAAATTATCTCTAAAATAGTTGTGATTTCATAATTTTTGGAGTTATGGTTGGTTTGTGCAATTTTACCATTTATTTGCACATATTGTATTTGTAAATATTTGTAAATATTTTTACTAATTATTTAAAACAAAAATAAAAAATAAAAAAATTTAAACAAAAAACTAGTTTTCTTATTTGACTATGTTTATATTATATGTTTATAGTTGCTATTCTTAAATAACCACAAAAAAATAAAAAAATTAACTTTTTTAGTCAAATTAATTAAGTGGAAGAAAATACAAAAAACTAATTTTTGTAAATAGTTTTAGCACTAATCTCTCTCCTTATCTTTATCTCATTTCAATTTTTTCGTTATCTTTATCTCTCTTTTCAAATTTTGAATTTCAAATTCTTTTCTTTGTATATGGCTCCTTCTCCATCATTTCAAATGGATCAATCTTTGGTGAGAGGAGCCTTTTCTCCGAGAGCTATCTTATCGCAGAAGGGTGTCTAGCCTCCGAGCCGTTCAGTGACAGCGAGTCGATCTTCGTTGAGGCGATCAAGGTCTTTTTCCGCTCCTATGGTGAGATCTATCATTTTCTCTTGTTTTTAATAGGGATTTTATCACTTGTGCCCCTCCGAAAAATCGCAATATCAATTATACCCCTATCTTTTTGGTAATATCAGTTGTGCCCCTAAATTCTTGCTCAGTCACCAGTTGTGCCCTTCCGTCAGATTGAACCGTCAAAAAATTAAAATAACCATGGTTTATTCAAACCATGGTGTGGTTAAGAAGGGTATTATGGTCCATACCCTTCTTCATCTTCTTCCTCCTCCATTTGCTCTTCTTTCTTCTCTTCATAATTTCTCTCTCTTACTAACACGTTCATGCATCCATTGAATCTCTAAAATTTTTACATTTCCACGGACATATCACTCGTTACGGATCAAACGATGAATTTTATTTAATTTTTGGATGACTTTTTATGAATCAATTAGTCAAAAATTTATCAAAATTTAAGAAAAAACTCAACTCCAGTTCCAGCTTCAGCCA
This sequence comes from Ottelia alismoides, assembly GCA_037367405.1. Classification (NCBI taxonomy): domain Eukaryota; kingdom Viridiplantae; phylum Streptophyta; class Magnoliopsida; order Alismatales; family Hydrocharitaceae; genus Ottelia; species Ottelia alismoides. Next base: position 1,465,291 of record JAZKJV010006501.1, read on the forward strand.
CAGGTGGAGGAGGAGGGCGAAGGGGCCGGAGGAGGCGCGGGGGCTGGGACAACGGCGGGGGCGACGGGCTGGGAGGGGGCGGGGCTGGGAGGGGACCGGCTCAGTGGAGGACGCACAGGGACGGGGAGGGGAGGGGGTAGGGGAAGGGGTGGGTGCGGCGGGCTGGGAGGGGGCGGGGCTGGGAGGAAGGCGGCGCGGGGCTGGGAGGAGGCGGGGGCAGGGGCAGCGGCGGGGGCGGGGCTGGGAGGGGGGCGGTGGCAGGCTGGAAGGGGGCGGCGGGCTGGGAGGGGGCGGGGCTGGGAGGAGGTGGCGTGGGGCTGGGAGGAGGCGGGGGCAGGGGCAGCGGCGGGGGCAGGGCTGGGAGGGGGCGGGCGACAGGCTGGAAGGGGGTGGCGGGCTGGGAGGGGCGGGGCTGGGAGGAGGTGGCGCGGGGCTGGGAGGAGGCGGGGGCAGGGGCAGCGGCGGGGGCAAGGCTGGGAGGGGGCGGGTGGCATGCTGGAAGGGGGCGACGGGCTGGGAGGGGGCGGGGGCTGGAGGAGGTGGCACGGGGCTGGGAGGAGGCGGGGGCAGGGGCAGCGACGGGGGCGGGGCTGGGAGGGGGCGGGTGGCATGCTGGAAGGGGGCGGCGGGCTGGGAGGGGGCGGGGCTGAGAGGAGGTGGCGCGGGGCTGGGAGGAGGCGGGGGCAGGGGCAGCGGCGGGGGCGGGGCTGGGAGGGGCGGGTGGCATGCTGGAAGGGGGCGGCGGGCTGGGAGGGGGCGGGGCTGGGAGGAGGTGGCGCGGGGCTGGGAGGAGGCGGGGGCAGGGGCAGCGGCGGGGGCGGGGCTGGGAAGGGGGCGGGGCTGGGAGGAGGTGGCGCGGGGCAGGGGCGAGGAGGAGGAGGAGCTGGAGGAAGAGGAAGAAGAAGAGGATGAGGAAGAGGAGGAGGAAGAGGAAGAAGAAGAGGATGAGGAAGAAAATGACCTCTTAACCTTTTTTTTTTATTAATTCCGCCTATGTCCTCAAAGTTAACGTCCGTTTGCACTTTAGATGGACGGTAACTAACCCGAGGGGCACAAGTGACAAAATAACAAGAATTTAGGGGCACAACTGATATTACCAAAAAGATAGGGGTATAACTGATATTGCGATATCTCGGAGGGGCACAAGTGATAAAATCCCTTTTTAAGATAGGTTAGTCCTTGCTTTCATTTTTTTCATTGGCCATTTTTGATATAGATCTTAGAATTTCCATCACTATTTGATCCAAATCCGACTCGATTTTTCATTTCACATCTCGATCTATTCGTGTTCTTTTCTACCTCGTACGATCTCTCACCTCTGACCACGCACGGTGGTCGAAGATCTGGTTCCATCTGCCATTCTCCTCAGAACCGCACTTGTTCACATCTTCCGTTTTGATTTTGGGATAGAGCTGTCATGCTCGTATCTTATTTGTTTTATAAATAAAAAATTAATAAAAACAAAAAACAAAAAAACTATATATGTAGCCTTTCTTTCTAACATTTATTTTACAGGATCATCTTAAAAAAACTAAAAAAATAAGAAAAAAATAAAAGGAAAAATTGTGCAGTCATGTTTTTAAATAATAAAAAAACATTTTTTAATCTTCGATTTTCTGTTTACAAAAAAATTAAAAAAATCCATCACAAAGGCGTCTCCGCTACGCAGTCCATGTAGGTTGTCACCACCCCAGCGGTAGTGCAGCCGAAAACCACCGCGCTGCTATCCTCCACACTCAGCCGTCGTCTTTCCAAGCCAATGCGCGAGGCCCTTCGCTGCTCCAGCCAGCCGGCAAGGGGCATGTGTCACCCCAGCGCCGCCCCTGCACCAGTAGCGCCCCCGACCTGCAAGACCTGCTCTCCCGCTTGTGACCCTCTCGCCGACCTCCCAGCAATTGCGACCGCCGTCGACAACCGTCAACGCCACCGTCGTGATCTGCTCCACCGTCTGCGGCTCGTCGACGCCCTCCTCCTGGAGTCGCGCATCACCCGATTGCCGCCGACAACATCCAACACAGGAGCCTCCATCCACGCCAGGAGCCCCCTCTCGGCCGATAGCATCGACGCACCACCCGCTGGACTCCAAGCCACCACCGCTCTTCCTGGGAACAAAGAAGATGTGCGACACCCCTTATGCCACTTCTTTAGGTTCGTGAAAGAAGAACAGGAAGCCCTTCAAAAGCCTTAATTTTTGGGTAAATATCGATTTTACCCTTAAAAATTTTCAAATTGTGCAAAAGCCCCTGTGCTCAAGCAAGTCACGTGCGCGACATGTTTCATTGGGTAATTTACACTTGTAATCCTCTGTCTATTTCTGTTATTTATATAATGCAAAAACATTAAATAATTGCCTTTAAGTCCCTGTTGTCCAAATATTTATTTTTCTTGTTTTTTTCATTGAAATAAACCTTTTTATTGCTCAATAAATTCTAAAAATTCATATTACATTCCTATCACTTGTCTCTTCATTATACATTTTTTGCATTTCCTTTTATTATCGTTTAATATCATTAAAAAATCCAAAAATAGTGTCCTTTTCTCTTCGTGAAATTCAAAAATTCATAAAAAATGAATATTGCTCTAAAAATTCCAAAAAATAAGAGTAATTTTATTTAATTGCCTTTTAATTCCTATCCAATTTTTATGCATTAATTGTTTTCAAAACCCAACAAATTGAAAAATAATCAAAAATCTTAGAAGAATCGCATAAAATTCTACAAAAATCCAAAAATTGTGATTTCACTTCCTGTTTGTAGATATTTGTCTAAAGTTTAGCATACAAATATTCTCCAGGAGTTATGAGCATAGATATTTTTAAGTTGCAAATTACTCCAGGTTATGCACTGTTTTCCATTTTTGCCACTATTTGATTTTTTGAAAAATACAAAAACATCTGAAAATTCTACAAAAATTCCCAAAAACATTTTAAATCATTTAAAACCTAAAAAAATTTCTCCGAATTTTTCTGAGCATTTATGACTATTTTAAAAAATACAAAAAAAGTGTAGTGTGTGTATTTCTTCCCTTTTGCATATCGTTCCTTATTTTTTAAAATAAAAAAATTTGCAAGATTAAAATCACTAAAAATTTGAAAATTAGAAAATAGAAAAATTAGAAATAAAAAATTAAAAAAATAAAAAAGACAAAAAATTTACAAAAAACAAAGATAGTTTGCATTTGAGATTCCCTTTTTCTTTTAATTGATTTTCGATCAATTGAGTAACCCTCGGGAATCGTAGCCTCCCTGAGTTCGATCTTGTATCTATATAGGTAATAAGTACCGAAAATTTCTCTCGCTTCATTATTCTCTTGTAATTATTTTTGTAGCTTGAGAAGAAAAAAAATGTTGTTTGTTGTGGGATATTTGGGTTGCAACGACCACTGTGCATTGATTTTTCATATCAATAATTTGAAAACCCGAGAATATCGCTCAACAAATTGGTGTTGTTGTCGGGGAGGCACGACGAGAGTAGTTAGTTTTCTCTTTTGACCTGTTATTCTTGGTTGTACATATTTGTTTATATTTTTCCTCATTATATCCAA